>OY759234.1:2415000-4815000 GCA_963662185.1 Eilema griseolum
CATTTCTTTTATATAGAACACATCAATTAGACTTTGCCTAGCCTGATGGTAAGCTGAAGGCAAAGTCTCAGAAACGAGGGTCACCATTATATACGTATACCATGTCAAAATGGTGACACTCAGCTTGACGGTCTCATCATACGCTTTTTACGCCCCGTTTAAAGGACCTGGGACTGTAAGATGAAGGAAACACGTGAGCTGGTAATGAATTCCAGGCCTTAATGGTGCGACAAAGGGAAGTGTCTCCGAACTGCTTGGTTCTTGATATTCTGCACCGTATGCGGGTGACATCTAAGCCCTGTACGTGTTGTCTTGTGTAGGAAAGGGACTAATTGGGAGATTTGATCAGAACGTTCACCATGGTACAGACGGTAAAATTATTACGTCATAATGTTTGTTTGAGACCACAGTAGTATAAAAAGTTATTATGTGTGAAAATTTGAAAGCATTTTTTTTTTTTTTTTTTTATACCACTTAGGTGGCAGACAAGCACACGGTCCACCTGATGGAAAGTGGTTACTGTGGCCTATGGACGTTTGTAACACCAGAGGAGTCACAGTCGCGCTGCCAACCCTTTAAGTACAGAGTTTCTGTGCCGTCAGTAGAAGACAAAGCAGGACAAGCCTTTAGTCTTCCACTGACAGCATTTACCCTCTTAGTGCACCTAACTAAACAGCTGTTGCCTCTTTTATACGGAGAATGACACTTTATCATGTGTCGTAGACCCTCTACGGCACGTAGACCTTAATATCTTCGTAGCAATCGTAGCAGCTGTAGACTGTAAAATATTCGACCTTTTAGGTAAACTATGGTTACCTTTCTGTATGCAATATGCCATCAGCATCATAATCATATTAGTAGTCTCGGTTGCATCTTAATCATGCACTTTGGCATATAAGGTCCTACTCTCTTTCTCTCTCTTGATTTGGCCCATTTTGACTTTTGTGGGAGTGACTGCTATCTTATCGCCCAACCTTGAGAGGAAAGCCGGCGTTAAAACCTCATCCATCAATCAATAGGTACACCGGCTTGCAGATGAGATTGACTTGAGTTCTGAAAATTTTGGTAGAACCACTAAAACGCGAATAATTTTTTATCACTAAAATTAAAAAGAAATCTGTTAGCGGAAGCTGCGAATGAAAGATGGCAGTCTTTATGCCTTCTCAGACTAAAATTAAATATCTGGAAAATAAAATACCTTTACAAAAAAATCTTAATAGAATATTTTAAACGTGCAGAAATCCCCAAGGATACCCCCCGGCAGGAGCCAGTGGACGTGGGTATGTCGGACTTGGACTGACTAAAATTAAACTCTGTTTCGTTCCTTTAGCTGCAGAAGGTGAGGTAGCTTCAGGTATATCCCTCGCACACCCTGTCTGACTCTGGGCCATGAAAGGCCCCCTAAATAAATTACCATTTTAATAATAATAAATATAAATAATAAATATTCTACTACATTCTACACAACGCTATCTAGACCCATGGTAAACATAGTTTAACTAACTTTTTTTTTTGTAAATACATACATATTATACAAAGAAACACCCAGACCAATGCAAATACCCATATTCATGCATACAAATATTTGCACTGAGCGGGGATCGAACCCGCGCCTCCTGCGTAGCAGTCGCGTCGTTCAAAGGTAAAGAAACGTCTTTATTCGCGTTCAAAAAGGACCGAATCGCAGTCCTAACTTTTTGACAGCTCAAGAAATGCATGAGCTGTTGGCGATGGCTGGACTATGGCGATAAGGCTACTTATGTAACAGTAATTGTACTGAAATTTTTAAGAAATTAATTTGTTAAATTCATTGAATTTAGAACCATAAAACGGACAAAATGTAAAAGTTTTCTAATAAAATTTTCTGTTTCGAACAATTTTAAGAACTTTGCCCGCGGAAGCGTAGGAAAAAAAGTAGATCTTTTTAAAGCCGCATTATAATATCACAAGCTTTGTCTATAGAGGTTGAAAAAGAGTATTATAAAGTACTTTCTTATACAAAAACAAAATTACGCTTTTTTCCGTTTTTTATGTGGTTTTTTAACTAAAAGAAAGATAAAGATTTGAAGTATAAACTCTGCTATTTTCTGTTTCATAGAATGGTTTTAAGTGACAAACATATATAGACATAAATATAAATAAAATATTATATTATCTACATAGGACTATCTAGGTATTGTGTAATTGCATCTAACAAACAGATAAATAACTTTTTTGTACATAAGTACTGTGACCGCTGTACCGCACTCTAAGAACGCAGAGCGTGACAGGACTATGTAAAAAAAGAGAAAGATAGAACATAAGACGAGAGCGATCGAGATACCGCTACGAGCGCTGGGGACGATGCTCTTTCTTAACCGCGTCCCCCGCCACACCGCGCGTATCATGATAGCTGTCGGTCTATAAGAAAGACCTTTCAAGACATTTTTTTATACTTAAAGAGAATTCTTTCGGAAGGTGATGAAGCGTGTTATTAATACACAACTCCTGAGACTCCTGATTGAGCGCGCGACAGTACGGCTTTCGCTACTGTCACTCTACCGGTGACCTTCTTGTGTATCTCACAAACCGGTGGGCGTAAGCCATCGAGAGTCGCGGTGAGGCACTAGCGGTCAGCCTCGATATAGCGAAGGCCTTCGATCGGGTCTGGCATAGAAGTCTTCTTACGAAGTTGCCATTCTATGGACTCCCCGAGGGACTATGCGAATGCATCGTTAGCTTTATGCCCAACAGAAGTATCCAAGCCGTCGTCGACGGTAGCTGTTCGAACCGCATGGACACAAACGCTGGTGTCCCAAAAGTCTCCGTGTTGTCTCCGACCCTTTTTCTGCTGCATATCTATGACATGCTGTCTGATGGCTCTATTCATTGTTATGCGGACAACAGTACCGGGGGCATACATTACACGGGCCATGCAAATATCCTTCAGTTTGAGGTGGAGGAGAGTCACTAACAACTTGTGTCTGAAATCGAAACTACTCTCTCTGGAGTATCCGATTGAGGACGACTAAACCTAGTCCAATTTAACCCCACTAAGACACAAGTATGTGTATTCACCGCTAAGAAAATCCCATTCATTGTAGCGCCGCAATTCCTGGGCACACAGTACAGCAGTCACATGGAGTACTGCTGTCACCTTTTTGCTGAAGCGCCTGCATACCAGCTTGACCCCTTCGACTCAGTGCAAAGACGGGCATTGAGGCTAGTCGACAATCCCATACTCGCAGGTGATATGAAACCTCTCCGCCTTAGGAGGGACTTTGCTTCGCTATATGTGTTCTACCGCCTATACGACGGTTTGTGCTCAGATGAATTGTTTGACATGATGCCCACAGCAACATTCTATCATCGCCCCACTCGCCAAAGGCTGGGAATTCATCCCCACACATTGCAACTTGAGATAGTGTGCACTGTACGGTATGAAAGAAACTTCATCTCACATACACTCAAGCGGTGGAATGAACTCCCTGCTGCAGTTTTCCCATGCGCCTAAAATATGGGGTCGGCAGCGCGATTGTGACGCCCCTAGTGTTACACATGTCCATAGACCACGGTAACCACTTCCCATCAGGAGGGCCGTGTGCTTGTCTACCACCTAAGTGGTATAAAAAAATCTCTATAAAAATATCTAATTGTTAAACCGATGTTCGACATACTTACCTTCTATGTTGTCACTTCAGCTCAGTAATTTATCGTTTTGTGAGAAACCACACATACCGGGAAGAATAATAATATGTAGGTACAGAATTTCTCGCTAAAGCCTTCAGAGAATGTTAATTAATGTAGGACGAGGGCCCAGGAATGGATGACTTGTGAATCATTTCTAGATGAAAGCGGTTGCGTAACAGTACCCTGATTATTTCAGTCGGATTGAAGGTACTATTTGAATCGTTTATTTGAGAAACCCCATAAGTCACGTTTTTGGGCAAAACCACTTTTCTGCGGGGATAGGTCTAAAATATGTAAACACACATTATACAGAAAAACCACTCAAGTCAATGCAATAGAAAGAAAATTATCACAAGTCAAATATTTCGTTTATTTGAGAAACGCCATAAGTCCGTGACTAACGGGGTTTCTCAAATAAACGAAATATTTCGTTTGTTGTAATAATTTTGTTGTATTATTTAATTATGTAAATAATGTAAAATTAGACGATGCCCGCGGCTCCACCCCCGTGGAAGTCAATTATCGAGACTTTCCATCAGGCGGGTCGTGTGCTTGTCTGCCACCTTAGTTGTTTAAAAAAATCATATCTTCAGTTCTAGTTAACCGATTCCAATCAAGTAAGATTTTTGACCTGAACAAGATTTTTAATTTGTAAAACCGCATCAAAAGCATAAGAATAATTTTTGCATCAATTGCGAATAAACAGACAAGAATTCAAAAAAGTCAGTATAGTTAATATAACATAAAACACATTGTGTTTTTAATATCTTCATAAATAAATCGCGCAAAAAATAATAATCTCAAAGTTAAGCGGGGCCGCGTCCTTTATGATGTCAAAAGTCAAATCAAAATGCGTTAATAACAGCATATCTTGCCCACGTAATATCAATATTACGGTATGAGATTACATTCTGGGGTAATTCAACCGAAAGAGATAGAGCATTTAAGGCACAGAAAAGATGTTTACAAGACGTGTGTAGATTTCAACAGACAGACACATGCAAATTCAAATCCAAATTCATTTATTTGCTAGAACATGGTGTATAGAGATGTTATAATAACATAGTGTAGTTCGCTCATATTCTGCCATGTGATGGCGTGCAAATTTAGTACATTTGTCAATTTCTTACATCTACATTAAATCTATAATCATTACCATTATGTATTTATTATTATTATTAATTAACATCATTATTTATTTATGTTCAAGTGTCGTTCTATAAATTTGTCATTTAAATATTCATGTACGTCATAATAATTTTTATTTAATAACATTTCAAACAGTCTTTTTAAATAATCTTACAGATAGTTTACCAATATTGTTCGGCAAATGATTATATATTTTTACACACATGCAATACACATTTTTCTTAAATAACTCTAGCCTTATCAAAGGTAAACATAATTTATTCTTATGCCGAGTTCGACTGTTTTCTCTATCGCTGAACTTCTCAAACAATTATTTATGTTTTTTCACAAAAACACATATGTCTAGAATATAAAGACATGGTAGAGGCCGTATTTTGAGTCTTTTAAACAATGGCCTACAACTATCGAGAAAGTCTGCTCCACACATGGCACGAATACATTTTTTTTGTGCTTTGAAGACTCGATCGACATCTACGGAATTACCCCAGATTATGAGACCATATCTTATTATGGAAGATACGTACGCGTGATAGGCTGTAATAGCTTTTAACCGCACTTTATATATTTAAAAAACCTTACCTTGTCTGAATATTATATAAAACTTTAAATTTTGCGAAAAAAAATTGAGTCGTTACACTATGTATAATAGTTGTGGTATAGCGTGAGAGTGCGATAGAACGCATACATACATATATATCTCCCTCTCTTTCTTTTAGTTACGATCAGTGTGACATACAGTTGTGAAATTAAATACACATTTAATTATCACAGTGTTTTATTTGCAAGATATTATAGTGGCGACAAGGAAGAAGAACTGTATCTCTAGAACTGCTCTAGAAAAAGAACGTGAAGAGAAAGATACTCACACACTTTGTTGACCTCCGTGGCGTAGCGGTAGAGCATTCGACTGCTATGCAGGGGGCGCGGGTTCGATTCCCGCTCAGTGCAAATATTTTTATGCATTAATATGTATATTTGCATTAGTCTGGGTGTTTCTATGTATAATATGTATAATTATATTTACAAAAAAAGTATCTAAGTATGTTTATCCGCATTCTAGATCCCATAACACAAGCTAGTTAAGCTATGCTTACCATGGGTTTTAGATAGCGTTGTGTAGAATGTCGTAGAATATTTATTTATTTATTTAAATGGTAACTCGAGCAACATCTATCATGTGAATGAATCTCAATTGGAAATTTTGGATTGGAAAACTATACAGTTGGAAACAAAAAAGATTGTACACTGACAAAAAATCATAAGATATCTTTCTGACGGTTGGCCAGAAAGAAAACATTTAACTCAAGACATACTACCGTACCACACTGGATTAAGTGAATTAACTGTTGATAGAGGGTGTGCGTTCTGGAGACATCGTATTGTAATACCCGATTTTATTCGAGAAATTCAGTGTGGGAGCCATACCGATTTCCTAGGCCCATTTTACAATAAAATGTTCCTTGTTATTGTGTTCCTTATTATTTTTAATATACGAAATGTTCAACATTACATCAGCGCGTACGATTGAAGTATTAAAAATATATTTTCTACATCTGGTTTCCCTGTACACCTAGTCACAGATAATGGCCGATCATTCAAAGTGCGGAATTTCAAGAATTTTATAAATTATCTCGAATTAAGCATATCACTACATATTACCCAGCTACAAATGGGGCAGCGGAACGTTTTGTCCAAACATTTAAATCGGCAATTACTAAAATCATAGAAAGTGGACACTCTATGTCGTATGCAATAAACCTATTTTTAATGAATTATAAGAGCATTCCTCAACGAACAAATGGCATCGCACTAGCTCGCCTGATGCTGGGTAGAGAGCTGAGGAATAGATTTAGCTTACTTAGACCACCGCCACTGAGAGAGGAGCTGGACGCCAAATCACAGAACAGAGCACAGGGAAGTAGGAATATTAAATACGAAATAGGCCAAAAAGTAATGGTAAAAGATTATAGGAAGGGAAGTAACCCATGGGTTCAGGGTTTGATTATTGAAAATTCTATACCAGATTTTACTTATATTATAGAAGTAGGAGGATGTAGGTAGAAACGCCATGTAAATCAGATGTTGCCGTGTTCAGAGCCTTGTTTTGAATACGACAACATGCCTTGAGCTAGATACCCCTGTAGTTGTCGTTTTAATCTAAGTGGGGGAGAGTGTGATATAGCGTGAGAGCGCGAAAGAAATATACATCTCTCTCTCTCTCTCTCTCTTTCTCTCTCTCTCTCTTTTAGTTACGATCGGTGTGACAAACAGTTATGCAATAAAATACCAATTTAAAGAGTGTCCGCGATGCCTATAAAATATGTATTCCTTAACATAGAACAGCGCTATACGATGAGAGTGTTTTCTGTATGGCTACTCGTTTATATTAGGTCGTTATATATGAAATTGCCGATTTTTTGAGGAAATTGGAGGACACCCAATTTTCAGTACTAACATTTTTGCATTTTTTTAGAAATGACAAATGAGACAACATTAAGCTAACAAACACTTTTATTACATTTTTGAAAAAGGCTTGAATCAAAATATGTATTACTAGATATATTAAAGTTATAGGGCAAACTAACACAACTTATTTTCGAATTTTTGGGAGTTGTTTTTTCTGACGGGGGTTTTATAAATTTTTAATTTAATGTTTTGTTGTGTTCAAGATTATGTACCGCAATCTTTCGAAATATTTCCCTGTGAATTTGTGACAGGGGTATTCCATCTCACTATTTCATAATGTAAGCAAGGGTTTGAGAGAAACTGATTACATTGTGTATCTTTTGTTACAGGTCAGCCTGGGAGTAAATTATGTCAGCTGATAAAGGTAAAGATACGGTTTATATGGTTTTGGATATCTTTTATATGTTATAGTGTATCAAAAGAAAAATATATTGAGCGGAAAAAGATTTGCCACCTTGACAAACGACAATTCGTACATACATACATACATCATATAATCACGCCTTTATCCCCGGAGGGTTATGTAGACGTGAATGGACACCCACATTTCACCAATCATTGTATTCGGTCCCACGTAATAGGGTGTGAGCCTATTGCCGTTTTCTGGGTACTATTGTTGACTCGAGAGGCTGCGTCTGGGCTGTATATATGTCTTATGATAAACAGCCTTATCCCTTAGTCGCCTTGCACAACACCGTATATGAAGAGATCGGGTGGTCCAATTTCTAAATTTATATCCGCTCCATCCAGGAACTGGGACTGAGTTTTGTTCTATGCCGGGTTATTTGTAATTAACTAGCATCCTCCCAGGGGTAGGTAGCTGATATCATAAGTAACAACGTTTGTTCTACGGCTTTTAATAAAACTGAATACTACTATTAATAATATAATAATACTACTGAATTTAAAAAACATTGGTAGCAGGCCAGCAACGGTCATACCAGAGCCACTCTTAGTGAGCTCGTCCGCGGCATCTTTGTCGTAGGATACGCAATGCCCTTTTATCCACTGCAGCGTTACTACATTAAAGGTGGATAGCCTGTTCAAGGCAGTTTGGCACTCTGCTCCTATCCATGCATTGACCGCTAGAAGGCGTTACATTAGATTCAGGGAAACGTCACATACAGCCAATAACAAGCTGCCAATCAAGAGGCTTCCAATGATACCTCATTTACCAGTTCTAATAAGTAGTTCAGAACCTACGAGGGAACAAATGAACCTACATACATACATACATAGACTGTCAAAATCATAACCCTCCTTTGGCTTCGCCGTAGTCGGGTAAAAAGTGGCATACTACCAGGGTTATCCTAGATATTTTCTTGTTTATTACTTTTTCAGTAGTCGGGTTTTAGTTTTAAACTTATTTTTTTATTGAAGATCGTCTGACGAAATTTGGTACACATTTAGATTAGAGCTTGTGCTATATTTGGTTGCGGCAACTGATATGCACGAGGACAGGCATCTGATTGAGTAATAAACATACAAATATATAAAATTTCTCATTTAAAATATTTTACGAGTATTAGGTTTAAAATCCTGGGCACACCGCTTACCATCTCCTCGAGTATCGGGATCCTTGGTGTCGATATCTCCAGTGACGTCCACTACCGAAGTCATTTGCAGGACAAGGTTAAGTTGGCATCAAGAAAGCTCGGAGTGCTCAACAGGGCGAAGCAGTACTTCACTGCGGGGCAGCAACTCCTTCTTTATAAAGCACAAGTCCGGCCTCACATGGAGTACTGCTATCACCTTTTTGCTGGAGCACCTGCATACCAGCTTGAGCCCTTCGACTCGTTGCAAAGACGGGCATTGAGGCTGGTTGACAATCCCATACTCACAGGTAGAATGGAACCTCTTAGCCTTAGGAGGGATTTTGCCTCACTGTGTGTGTTCTACCGCCTATACAATGTTTTGTGCTCAGATGAATTGTTTGACATGATGCCCGTAGCTACATTCTATCATCGCACCTCTCGCCATAGGCAGGGAATTCATCCCCACACATTGCGACCTGAGACGGTGCGCACTGTGTGGTATGAAAGAAACTTCATCCCACGCACACTCAAGCTGTGGAATGACCTTCCTGCTGCGGTTTTCACAAGCGCCTACAATATGGGGTTCTTCAAGAGGGGCATCAGAAGGTTTCTTCATGGTCGGCAGCGCGAGTGTGACACCCCTGGTGTTGCATACGTCCATAGGCCACGGTAACCGCTTCCCATCAGGTGGGCCGTGTGCTTGTCTGCCAACTAAGTGGTATAAAAAAAAGAACTCACAAACTTTCTCTTTTGATGAAGTTACAGCCAAATTAGATAAAGTTTACGAAAATTCAATTTGGCGTACTTTGTAGGAATGAATCTCGCTATATCCCATGTTGTTTCCGGGAACGCAGTCATGTATATATGTGGGTAAATATTTTTGTCATCATTCGGATGTTGAGCGCACAAATCTTGGGTGAGCATGACGGAAATTGGGGAACAATTGCTTCTTGAGCTAGATTCATGAGTTACAACCTTTATTGACACAAAATTGACACAAAATAGTTTTCTTTACATGGTATACCAAATTGCCTTGGATGCATCAGGCTATAAAATTAAACAAGAATCAGTATAGCAATGGTCGGGTCATAGGCCTCTTTTTCCCAAACCAGGCAGAGATACTATCTGCATTTTTGTAGTTACAGTGAAATTTATAACATTATTAAAATAAATACATTAATAAAATGAGGCAAACAAAACAAGTTAAAATCTAGCCATGCCCATGTCGACGTGTACATACTGTTTCTACTATTAAAGTGTCCAGATTATGCCGTAGGTATAACATTAGCTAAGCAAGTAAGCAAGTAGCTTTTAAAAAATTACTGTTGAACATCAACACTAATTTTTTTTTAAACATAATAAGTTCGCAATTGTTACCTTAGCTAGGATACATAGTAGCCTGTATTAAAGATACAAGTTTTCTCCCTTAAACTTTCACTAACCAGCAACCATAAACACAATTGGATTTAGAAAATAAATATTATTTGGAAACAGCTAAAGATTATTTATATAAATATTCATAATTACTCTGGAATTCAAATAAGCTAAAATGAAAAACAACATTAATAACCCAATGCAATTTTAATACATTTCAAGTTTGTGTGTGTGGGTGTGTATGCGTGTGTGTGTGTGAGAGAGTGTCTGCCAGCCATTTTGTTACGTCCCTATATCAATTATAAGTATTTATTTTTATTTATTATTATAAGTATTCATGGTTAGAGATAGTTATTCATGGAGCAAATGTTAAAATATCATTTGTCAAGGTTCTTGAGTTCAGTTTGGATACGTCGAGACTTATGGCTTTTAGAACCGAAAAAATTTAGTCGTACACCGAAAACCCTATTTATGTTCAAATAGGGGCTTTGGGGGTTACCTAGTCTCTAATAGACAGATGTAGCTGTGGCACGAACCTTCCTCTTGGGTTTGGAAGGTAAGATGTCAGTCGCTTCTGTAAAAGGCATACCCAAACAAACAGCAGATAGAGTAAGCCAACTCTGGACTTCGAGATGATAGCCTTGGATGCACCAGGAACAACGCTAAAATTATTATGATGACCCTAGAATGTACATCCAAATCTATTCATGTGTTTAAAGCTTCTTGAACTAAGAAACTTACATACATACCCATTACACTCTTTTTATTTGCAGTAAGCTTGTTACTATATTTTCGGATTTAGAAGGCATAAATTCTACCTCTATCTACTTTATCGTTCGATTTCTCTTGCTACCTGCTAAATTTAAAAGAGTTTACTTGATATATGCCGAATTTTGTGTACATATCACTATATCGGTGTTCGTTTGAACCACCTTTGAGACTACACCTTCACATTTCGTTGTCAACCTACCCATATTTAGCTCTCAAAGCTCCCTACTCTTGACAGCGCTGGTATTTGCTGTCTCTTTCTAACGTGTGTACATGACAACGTTTGAATCAAAATATTACTAGGTATATCAAAGTTAAAGGATGTTACATATGTAGCCGTACAGAAATGATCACAATATGTGTATCTAAAGAAGAAACATTTGTAACGGCGGAATGTTTGTGCGTTAATTTTTTTTTTTAAAGTAACACAATTGATAGTTGCAGTATATTTGGGATGTGCCTGTAGCGACATCTAAGAGCATTGCGGTGAACCTTCATTGATCACCTGTTGTGTTGTGGTGTTTGGTTTTCTAAGTTGACGATAGATGTCGCTAGAAATAATGCTAGTATTAATTAGCATTTCAGTATATTCATATCATTGAATAATTGTGTGATTTTATGGAATTGAATCACTTAATTGTTAATACTTTTATAACATAATTTAAATTAATGATGCGGTATTAGTGCAAACTACAACTGTCATCTGTCAAAAGAAGGTATTGATATGTGGAAGTTTTTTTGAGTGTTACGTGTTTGTTGATTGGTGAAACTTGGATTATTTACTAGAATCTTCCATGGAGAAGGCTATAAATAGGCCTCTCCTGGTGAGAGAAAAAAAAGATCAGATCTCACGGAATTACGTTCGACGAAGGTCGTATCTCTGTTATTTCTTTGCCTGATTTTCTCAGGAAGATTTTCTGTACTTACCTACGTATTTCTACATTATCAAAGTGATAATTAGTAATATATTCCGGACTTCTCTGGGGTCTACTGGTACCGTTGGAGACGAATACTTGACCCATCCGCAAAGTGCGGTACCCTCTGTTTGGGTTTCTGGTCGCATAAACAAGCGGAGTTCCTTGGCTTGGGACTCGTGGCGCAGTACGGGAGGCGGTGAGCAGCAATCGGAGTTCCTGGTCTTGGGGACTCGTGTTGCAGTACGGAAACCGGTGAGCAGGTCCCGTTTACGCAAGCCGACAACCTGTGCTGAGGATACGCGAAGGTCCACCGAAAGGTCACGTATTAAGTCTTCTAACCTATATTTTTATGTACCTATCTGTAAATTCTGTGTTTTTTTTTGTTGTTCAAATATATGTATGTATTGCCTATAAGGTCGTTTCATTGAAGGTATCTGGAACACGCACACACACACTGTCTCTGATGAAAAAGGCGCCCTTAGGTATTCTTAGAGTCTCAGTTCCTCAGCTCTTACCTGGGCGAACCGGTGGAGTAGCCAGGGGAAGTTTCCCGGTTACACATTTATTGGCAAAATACAAAGCAGAAGTGAATAAAAAAAACAAAAGATGGTGTGTAACATTTTTAAAAAGGGATGGTGATATCAATCATTATTGAGCGGCGCTCTAATAGATCTATCACCACTATATCAGGCTTATTGGCTACAATGATCCTGTCAGTGATGATAGGTCGATCCCAATACAATGTGACACGACCATTGTCAGGAACTGGGTCGGGCACATACTTGTAATACGGTACCTCCGAATCTACAAAGTTATATTTAAGAGCAAGTTGTTGATGGACAATCCTGGCTACTTGGTTGTCTTTTTTTTAATTTATTCTAATAGTTTACAATAGTTCATCTCATAGAAGCACCCATAAAACCCGTTTAGATCAACAATAATTATAATTACATATCAAACAAAAACATAAATAAGTTACGCCATGACAAGAAATAGTAAGTGCAGAGTAGGTATTAGTATGATCTACTTTATATATCTATTTGTATGTTATAGTATATGTATATCAGTATTTATGTTACTTTGTGTAATGCCGTATATTAATTTTATTTTACTTACACTTTTCTCTCTTTCTTTTGTTTTTAATACACTATCTATTTAAGTTTAGCCGGTAACTACACCATATATTTTGTTTTTATAACATTACTGTCCATCCCAAGGTTGCCTGGAAGAAATAGCTTCAGCGATAAGGCATTGTACATTGAACTGTATACATGATACCTACTTGTCCTACTGTAAATCTGTTGGTGTACAATAAAGGATTATCTATCTATCTAGCTAAGTGTAGTCTTTCATGGCTTGGCAATATCTGGCAACACTGGCCGGGTGAACACCTTCTTCTGATCACTATATCGAAAAATTGCAAAAATAGATCAAGAACAGTGGAAAATCAGTGGAAATAAGTCTAAAAGTTGCGAAACCTAACCTACAAATGTGTTTACTAAGAAAATAATAGCAAATACCTGGATATCTTGTGAGTAGAATAGCAATTTCATTATTATAAAACAGTTGCTTCATTTCAAAATACACTCACACATTGATACCAGCTGTTATCCAGCTGTTTCATCTATTTGCTGATACATGCACACATGAACATCTCAAAAGTAAACAAATGATTTTGACATTCTGAATTTAAATACAAATGACATTTTCGTGTACGTTTTATGTGCACGAAGACAGCTACCAACATTAGTGAACTAAACAATCTGTGGACTCGGGGCTGATATTCTCGATATTAAAACCCATTTTTATAAGCTCACTGCATTCACTTCAAAACCATAGACTATATTGAAAATTGATGAATGACCATTTGCTAAGTGCTATTGTAACACTTTAATATCGCCTCTCACGGTCGCACGCCCCTTGACAAAACTATTCCAAGGAACAAACCCGTGCCTGCCTACTAAACGGTCACGGCCAGAAACCGAAATCCGGCAAGATGCCTTTAAAGCGTACCCCACCACCCACACCTACTATGCAAAGTTGCAATCCTGGCGCTGAGCCTGTGCCCAATTTGTCGACAGGAGATATTCTTCCTACCCCGACTAATACTGTCGCTATTACGAACAAAAAAAAGCGCAAACTGGAGGTATCCTCAGCGAACAATACGAACAATTCAAATGGGGCTGGCACCGATTTTATGAGTGACATAAGAAAAATGTTCACAGACTTCAAAATACAGCAGGACATTAAATTGGAATCTCTGCAGAAAACAATTAATTTAATTAAAGACCGAACTGATGACATACAAACTAGCATGTTGTTCGTCTCCCAACAATACGAGGAGATGAAAATCAAACTCGATCACCTCGAAACCGAGGGAAAAAACAACCTTGCGTACATCCAGAGCTTACAGAAAAGGGTCGAGACGATGGAAAAAAATCAAAGAGAATCCTGTATCGAGATCAAAAACATTCCCACAAAACCTTTAGAAAATAAGAATGATCTACTAAATACCGTTCAAAACATTGCGAAGACATTAGACATACCATTACAGCAAACGGAGATACGAGATATCTACAGGATCCACTCCAAATCCCACAGCAAAACGATGGTAGTTGATTTTAGCAATATTATTACGAAAGACAAATTTCTTCAGTCTATTAAGAAATATAACAGGCAAAATGGTGGTAATAAATTAAACACTCAACACCTTAAACTGGCCGGACCTGCTCTCCCTGTCTATGTCACTGAGAACCTAACATTCAACGCAAGAAAGTTATTTTATATGGCGCGAGACTTTGCCTCTGAAAATGAATTCAAATACTGCTGGACTGCACGAGGACGAATTTATTTACGCAAGAAAGAAGGCGAGCCTTATTCTCGCATCGATACGGAGGAAGACCTGGTCAAACTAAAGACACCAAAATGACTAATATCACAAAAGTTTACAAGTCACTTCTCAAATTGCATGTTCCATAAATTTATTTTTGATATTCCTAATTATTTATTAATTTATTTTTGTTATGAAAATTGGTACAACATTTTTGATCAATTACAAAATGATATTGAAAATACGAACGACAAAAATTGCACTGGTGAATTGCACAACACGATAAACTTACAGCTGCACACTAAAACGTACACATTACACAACATAACTTATTCTACACAAAAGTATAGTAAAATCATGACTTGTCTCCGATGCTCTCATCCGGGGTTCCCTGGATGCTTGGGTTCATCAATTAGATGCATTGAGCAGTGCTCCTTGTCCCTCAACCTACTTTTCGGACAGTTTGTAACTCCCCCATCATCACATGTCATATCCCGTGCGGGTGTTGGCTTCGGGTATTTGTTGTTGTATTTATTGTTATTATTACTGCAATTTAATCGATGGCTTCTATACACACAATATGCTATGATATAGATGACACTGATATTGCAAAGGCTTACATCTGCGACCCTGACCAGTGTTCGAAACACATTAGTAGCAGCAATCGAAAAAACATTAATATTTTTCATATGAATATATGTAGCCTGAACTGCCACTTCGACGAGCTTAATATTCTGCTGTCGCAGGTGGATATCAGCTGTGATATCATTGTCCTGACGGAATGCTGGTTGAGCAAGGTGCCGATCATACCAATGCTTGATAACTACGTGGCATACGGATCGACCTTCTCTAACCAAAACGATGGGGTGGTGGTGTATGTATCTACTAGACTGGCCTCGGTGATTTGTGAGGAACCTACGTTTGTGGACGGTACCTGTCTGGTGCTTAGGCAACAGAATTTAGCAATTGTTGCTATTTATCGATCCCCATCATATAATCAAATCGGGAATTTTTTGGCTAGCCTAGATACAGTGTTAGAAACCCTTTCAGCATATGAAACTGTAGTCGTAACAGGGGACATAAATATTAATATACACCCCTCTGAAAATAACTCTTTTACCGAAGAGTACCTTGCCCTCACTGCTGCTCACGGCCTTCTGCCTGCTCATCGATTTCCCACACGAATGGAGAGGTGTTTGGATCACATTATGCTAAAAACTAAAGCCACTGTAGCATCGGCAATGGTACTGAATGCGTACATAACCGATCATCGTCCCACACTGCTAAGCTTAGAGTATACACCAAAACAGTCCATGGCTGGGAGTGATGGCACTAGACTTAATGTTAAGGCTGCACTTAATGACATCAAAGATCTAAATTTTTGCAAGGTTCTGTCCTCAAATGACCCAAATCTCGCTGCGGAACATTTTGTCCATCAGCTATCAACCGTAGTGAATGCAAACAGCATGGCTATAAAAAAAACTCATAGAACCAAAATTATAAAGCCGTGGATTACGCCGGGCCTTTTGAGGTGTATCAGGAACCGTGATAGGCTTCATATGAAAGCCAAAAAAGACCCTGCCAACATGATTTGTCAGGTCACTTATATGAGGTATCGTAATTTTTGTAACAATCTCCTGAAAAACCTAAAAATTGCCTACGAAAGGGAAGAACTACTTAACGCCAAGGGTAACACAAAATCTATGTGGAAAGCTATTAAAAAAATTGCACAATTGCAGCACCACAAGACTACCCCAGTTGAACTTTTAGAAGCATCGAATAATGGTTCATCATCAATCGATGATGTCAATTATTTTTTTGCTAATATTGGCAAAACTTTAGCCGACAATATCACTGCCCAACAAAGAAATGGTGTTGATACTGGATCCCGTAACCTACCTTTCAGGGTTAATGACCACTCGCGGAACATCCTGGGCAACTCTATGGGTCTGTTGAGTGTAGACGAAATGGAGCTGGAATCCATTATATTAGGATTACGGAACGAATGTGCTATTGGGTGGGATGGCATCCCTGTCAATCTCTTGAAGGAAGCTCGCACCTTCCTAATCCCTCCCCTAATGCACATCATAAACCTTTGCTTCACAAAGGGTACATTCCCTTGTGTCTTTAAGAAAGCGCTGATTCATCCGATCTACAAGAGTGGGGATCGGAGTAATGTCACGAACTATAGACCAATCGCAGTGCTCAGCACATTGTCCAAAATCATGGAAAAAGCCCTCAACAAACGTCTGGTTCACTACCTAAACGAAAATAAAATTCTTGCAAGTAACCAGTATGGCTTCAGACAGGGAAGATCAACAGAGGATGCAGTAACTGACCTGACTGATCATATCATTCGGACACTTGACTCTGGCAAGAAGTGCCTTGGAATATTTCTAGATCTGTCGAAGGCGTTCGACACGGTTTCGATTCCCATTCTTGTGGACAGATTAGAGTTAATTGGCATAAGAGGAATAGTGCTAGACATCTTTCGTGACTATCTGACTGAAAGAAGTCAGTGTGTTAAAATAGGAAACGTCACGAGCGGTGAACAACGTGTCACGTACGGAGTTCCTCAGGGCAGCGTTCTCGGACCTACACTATTCCTAGTGTATATAAATGGCCTATGTGCTCTTGAATTGCCCCACACTAAAATATTTACATACGCCGATGATACCACACTATTAGTTGACGGCCAAAACTGGGGTCAGGCACGAGCGCTGGCTGAGGAAAGCCTGAGGACAGTCTCAGGGTGGTTATCTTGTAGTCTTCTTACCCTAAATGTAGAAAAAACCTCTTACATAACATTCTCGTGTTCAACAGTGGGGCAACCCGGCACCGAGTTGTTCCCCATCAGGGTACACGAATCCTGCACGCAAGATATTTCTTGCAACTGTACCACCATTCCAAGGAAATCACATCTTAAATACCTGGGTGTACATCTTGACAGCACACTCAGCTGGAATAAACACATTGACACCATGGTTCCGCGAATTCGAAAATTATTATTCGTCTTCAAAAGGCTTAGATCGTCAGCGGATTTTGCAACCTTAAAGAACGTTTATTTCGCTCTTGCGCAATCTCTGATGGGCTACTGCATTGCCGCCTGGGGTGGCACATTTCAAACAAGCATGACTCGACTGGAGAGAGCACAAAGAGCTGTTCTCAAGGTTATGTGCAAGAGACCCTTTAGGTATCCGACAACAAACCTTTATTTGGACTGTGAGGTCCTTACCATTAGACAACTCTTTGTGCTCAGGGCAGTCCTACGCATGCATGCCTCAGCATCTCACTCACTGAACATGAGAACTGGTTTGCGCAGGAGACTTAATGTGTTCACCTCCGAAAGGCACAGAACCGCAACTGCAGAAAGACATTTTTGGATATTGGGTCCCAAACTTTACAATGAAGCGAACAAGTACTTGAACATTGCTGCACTTGCCCGGCACGACTGTGAACATGCAGTAAATAGATGGCTAAAAACTCTGACATATGAGGAAACAGAAACACTTCTACTCATACCGAAATAGATTGCATTCACACACACACACGCACACACATACACACTCACACACAATTTCTCACACGCACACACTCATTTACACTATTTTGGTAATTCATTATTGTTGTTGCAATGAATTGACTGTACGTAATTAAAAAGAAAATATCTCTAAACTATTACTAAGCAACTTATAATCATATTCTCTAGGTGTGCGGCGTTGGGCGCGGTGTTGCGGCGGCCTGGTGGGGGTTGCCGTTGGTCGGACTGGGCGACGTCACAGCAGATAGACCAATGGCAATCTCTGTCGGGGCTGTCGCGGCGCTGCGCTTGGCGCTGTATGCTTGGATAATTGCACAGCTGATCAATAGGAGGGTGTGGGCATTCGTGATACAGGGTTCCCCTAGTACGAATGCCTAAGCACTCCTTATAGCCTAATTTAAATTGTATAGCATCTAGCTTTTACCATACACTCCAGGACTGCTATAAGGAGAAATTTATAATGTACCTTTTTTGAAATAAATTATTCTTATTCTTATATATTCTTATTCTTTCGAGCGTAAACCGTGTGTTCGTAAACACGATCGATGCAACGCTGCTATTTGCACCTACTTGCATGCATTCGCTAATAGATGCATTCTGGATACAGAATGATTTGTTTGCAACAATTTTTTTAAAGTATAGTTTTTTTTCATTTAAGTTATTTTATAGGTATGAACCATTTTATATTTTATTTATAGATTAAATATTTTATCTTGGTTCATTTTAGAATATTGTTTACTTTTGGTGGGTAGGTAGGTACAAGTTTTGACGAGTCGTTTTATGTTGAGTGAATCTATTTTACTCCTAGTTTTTACTGGTATCTCGTTTATTAGTCTAGGTAGAAGGTAGTTCGTAGTTCGCATGCCGTGGTAGTTGTTGGCTGTTTCGGTAACTAACCTTTTCTTTACAATTTGACGTATCATGATGGGGTGTTCTATTAAATTATTATGGTATTTATAATAGTTTTCTTAACAGGTGCATTAACAGGTATTATTTTACAATATTCAAATAGTTTTTCATCTTCATATAAATTACCTAAATTCTAACATTTTTAGGCACAGTACATTTTAACAGACGAAGTTATAGGGAGTATATTTTATGTACCTAAATATGATGGAAATGTGCAGCCGTAACTACTGAGCCCGTATAGTATAATACTCTCTGCTAGGGCTGTATACATATCAAGCAAAATAGGAAATAGTATTTTATATTTAAGTATGGAGAATTTTACCAGAATGGCGCGAAGCTTGTCACACCACACGCACACACTTTGTCAATATGAGCAGACCAATTAAGTCTATCGTTTATTGTTACTCCTAGGTATACTTTGCCAATATATTCGCAGTTACATTGAGTTTTTCTATCATGTACCGTGTGCTGCTTTTACATGGTAATGACATATGATGAACTGAGGTACTGGATGCTAACCGTATAATATGACGGGTCTCTTAGAATCAAGTGAAGTGCAGCATCAGCGCGGCCGCCTACTCGAAGAATACCGTATTCATCAAGGTAAAGAGATAAACTAAGTAACTTACTACTATGTGCTAACGGTTTACCATTTTTTATCACAGATACCTCTTCGGGAAACGTCTCGTACTAGCTCTGTCTTAGAAGCAAGCGTTCGGCCTTTTCCATCGTTGTAGAATCTATGTCACAAGTTATTTTTCGACAGCTCTTAATGAAGTCAGAACGTAAGTAGTGTCGCGCAGCAGCTTCAACCACGATGAGAATCGCTGAGGGTCAGGCATATGTAAGTTAACCACTAAATTCTGTGTAACGAAAACATGATCAACGGGCACTGCAGATTGTACCGCCTGATGGCAAATATTAGACGGCCACAACTTTTCGTTGTCATATAAAAATGTAGGGCCGGGCTACTCACTTTGAAAAGTAAACGATTGAATTCCTCTCTCGAAGCCAGATCTGCTATGTTCATCGTCGTAGGCACGTATCTTCATTAATTTGCTCGCGTAAATTCATCTATTTCACCTAAACACCTAAAGCTACAAAGACTTTATACGTACGTGTGGTGTTTTTAATCCACTGTCAGACTACTGTAAAGTCACACCAAAAATATCTGCTGTGTGGTTCCATTTGGTACTCTTTTAAAATAGTGCCAGTCAACCTAGCTCACAGTAGAGCTGCTTAAAGCTCGCAACGCGGCATATTTACCGGCTTCAAATCCACGACGTGGCACTTGCTAGCTACTAAGACTACATTAACCTTACCATTATGTGTCCAGCACCAATAAGCCACCACACACATAGCCTTTAATGAAGCATCGCTAAATATATGTAACTGTAAATCATTATAATACGGCCTATATTCACCTTGTATCAGTTTTGGGAAAGCGGAGGATATGAAGGAGGTAGCAATGTCAGAGGAGTTACCCTTCCCACGACCATTATCCGCTTTTGTTTCGGTAACAGCTGCATCACTTGAACATGCAAACATATATTATAGTATGCGTACCTGAGACATGTCCTGCAATCCGGACTTGCGCACAACTTACTGTACACACCCACTCTTTGCACACACACACACAAACATGCACACGCACACGAACACATACACACACCCTCGTATACTTACGCATCTACATACCACTTACCCACGTTATACGTGTTAATATGTTATTTTGTATTATTATTTTGATTTTTAATTCTTGTTTTTTTTTGTGTCCATTTTTATTCCTTCATTTTCAGTTTTCAATTTTGTTACACACCTACGCTGTCTGCTGAAACACAGGCTACACAGTTTAGCTCAACAGCAGGTGCTACAAATAATTGGTATAAAAAGGGAACCTATATATTTGTTTTTTTTTTTTGCTGAAACATTGTAACATACCGTGTTTCGAGCAATTAACTTATCGTAAATAATGTCAAATATGACGTTGTTCCATCCGATATTTATACGGCACACACCCTGTAACTTGATGCGCCCCTGTACCGTGAATGGTGCTTAAGGGCTTAGAACGTCAAAAATAGACATAATAATTCGCAACATCATTCGCTTTGTAGGGCGGTGTTTGTTTTCTATAATGTTCGGAGGGATTTTCTTAAGTGATAAGTTGAAACCGAGTACATCCTCACGGGGATATCATATAAGACCCAGTGTTCTTTCTATTTCGTACTGCCGTCCTATCTTGAGTTTTACCGCTGCTGGGCCAAGACTTACGTCTTATGTTCGAGTGCACCAGAGATAAATTACTCTGGCGCCTGGAGGTGACCCGCGGCACCATTACGCTACCATGTAAACACCAACCTAGGGGAGAGAGTGTAGCACACGGCTCATATAATTTCCCTACTCTTACTTCTAAAGGTAACAATAAATGGCAATTGTCTTGCCCAATAAGAATTTGAGGTTTCAAATTTGATACACATAAAGACATTAAAATGGGGATAATAATCATAATTTTCAGTAGGTAAACAATCATTACAATTACAAGTACATAGGCGGACCCTCCGCCTATGTACTTGTGCATAAAGTTTTGAACACTTTTAGTCAAATAGAATGAACCTTATTGTCAGGACTAATAAGATCCACATTCATCACGGTCGCATCACATACCAGTGTCATATTCTCCCATGCTCCACGTACGCGTAACGTCTGCGACTCGCGCAGCAACCAGCGCGCTCGGCTAATGCAGCGCTTATTAAACTTATGGTACTAACATCGTCACATAAAATAAACTCACGCCTATATCCCCGAAGCGGTAGGCAGAGGTGCTATAGTGTTTATAATGCCGTTTGGTCAGTGTATAGATATCGACACAACTTTTAATAACACTTTATTATTATTAGAGTTTATTTGTGTCACTGATTCGATGTTAGAAGAGGTTGCATTCGGCGGTAACTGCACCTCCTCCTCTTCCTCCTGCCACGGCTGCGGCGCTGGCACCTGACAGGACACATGATAATGCAAGAGGTGGTGATGGGGCTGCCCGCAACTTTCCTTGTCATAGGCGGATGAGGGGCATGTCATCTTGTCATGACGTACTACTAAGCATTTGAAACACATCCTTCTGTATTCACATGCTGTCATCTCACTTTCCGTAGCGCGCGTTTGAACTCTTTACATTTGGTTAAGTTGTGAATACCAGTACGTCAAACTGTACACTTGGAAGCTTTATGTACATTTTCAGTATGCAACAATATCGCATTTGTACGCTGTTTTCCTTTTGTATAACCGTCATGGCTTCTATCTTACTGTGATACAAAACCGACATGCGTAATTGTAAAATGAGGCGTACTAGCGGTATGGGGAAAACGTAATGACTTCTCTTTGTAGAAAATCGATAATAATACTAGACGGGACTTATGTTCTGTAGTCATCAATGGGTAGCAATATTCTGACTATTTGGAAATAAGTACAGTCGGGAGCTTCGATTAAATGATAGTGGTAAGTAATCTGTGGGCGGCCGGCGCCTCCTTCTGCGAGCAAGTTATGCTCGTGAAGGAGGAGGTGGGGCGGGAGCGGCAGCGGGAGCGACGAAGGATCGCAAGCCAAGCTGCCCGCGTACGAAGGCAACTCTGGCGTCGGAGGTCGATAAACGACCTCCGCCCCTCATGAGCGCAGGCTTGGGGGTGACAGGTGGAGCCGCCTGTCACCCTGGCAGAAGCAGGCCGCGGCGGTGGCGCACCACGCGCGTCTCCCCGTTTTGCGGGGACGAGTTGGGGACTCTATAGTCCCCACACCCGAGAAGAGGGCCAGATCGTGAGAGATGGCCCTGGGTCGGCCGGGGTGCAAGGGATATGCCTGTCAACCTCACCTTCGGCAACCAAAACGACCCACAGGCGGCGTGTGTTTTAGTCGGTTCGAGTCCGACATAACCTCTTCCACCGGCTCCGGTGGGGAGGTATCCGTGGGGATCTTGCGCACGTAAAAAAAAAAGTGGTAAGTTATCTCCATACTTTGTAGGTACTCCTCTCGACTAACGGCCCGTACAACAAAGTTCTGTATTTTCAATGTGAATACTACAATATCTTTCTGATAATTACTGCACATTGGTTGTAGTTTCTTAATGTCACTCACTATCTTACAAAGTATGTAATCAGGGTTACCGTAGCGTAAAGGCAAAAATTCAGATTGATCAAGCAGCTAACGGTAGACCTAGCTGATCAACAGAGCGAAGTCGGCGAAGAATACAGTTTACTGATGAATCCTGATATCAATGTAGAGAAATGGGTAGAAAGCGGCTACCTTGAAGTGTACCGTGCGAAACCTTTACAGACCGACCAACCATCTGAACATGAGCGCCTTATGCCTACAGTGGCAACGGCTACTGCACCCGGTAACATTGAGAGCGCACAGTATGTAGCTAAGATTACACACAACAGCGAAGACGCGCTGAAAAGTCTGACAATCGCACTGAAAGAAGTTGTGATACCATACTGCTTAGTTGCTTGAGCACACTTCGAGACTTACCTGAGTATTCGGTGACCCGTTGGGGGGGGGGGGGGCTACATTTTAAGCATGCCTATTATGAGTCTACAACACTGTGTAAGTTTACACCAGAGGAAAACTTATGGCGGAAATGCCGGCGAGGTCCGGCCAAAGAAGCGGTCACTGCCTTACTCATCAGTACACCCTCACCTCAAGTTTGATTCCCGCTCAGTGCAAATATTTGTATGAATATGTATATTTGCATTGGTCTGGGTGTTTCTATGTATGATGTGTATGTATTTACAAAAAAATAATAGCTAAGTATGTTTATCCGTATTCTAGATTTCATAACACAAGCTAGTTAAGCTATGCTTACCATGGGTCTAGATAGCGTTGTGTAGAATGTTGTGGATTATTATTTATTTATTTACCTGATACAATAATGTCAACCCTCCTACTACAATAATCTTAGCTACATACTGTGCGCTTTCAATGTTACCGGGTGCAGTAGCCGTTGCCACTGTAGGCATAAGGCGCTCATGTTCAGATGGTTGATCGGTCTGTAAAGGTTTCGCACGGTACACTTCAAGGTAGCCGCTTTCTACCCATTTCTCTACATTGATATCAGGATTCATCAGTAAACTGTATTCTTCGCCGACTTCGCTCTGTTGATCAGCTAGGTCTACCGTTAGCTGCTTGATCAATCTGAATTTTTGCCTTTACGCTACGGTAACCCTGATTACATACTTTGTAAGATAGTGAGTGACATTAAGAAACTACAACCAATGTGCAGTAATTATCAGAAAGATATTGTAGTATTCACATTGAAAATACAGAACTTTGTTGTACGGGCCGTTAGTCGAGAGGAGTACCTACAAAGTATGGAGATAACTTACCACTTTTTTTTTTACGTGCGCAAGATCCCCACGGATACCTCCCCACCGGAGCCGGTGGAAGAGGTTATGTCGGACTCGAACCGACTAAAACACACGCCGCCTGTGGGTCGTTTTGGTTGCCGAAGGTGAGGTTGACAGGCATATCCCTTGCACCCCGGCCGACCCAGGGCCATCTCTCACGATCTGGCCCTCTTCTATGGTGTGGGGACTATAGAGTCCCCAACTCGTCCCCGCAAAACGGGGAGACGCGCGTGGTGCGCCACCGCCGCGGCCTGCTTCTGCCAGGGTGACAGGCGGCTCCACCTGTCACCCCCAAGCCTGCGCTCATGAGGGGCGGAGGTCGTTTATCGACCTCCGACGCCAGAGTTGCCTTCGTACGCGGGCAGCTTGGCTTGCGATCCTTCGTCGCTCCCGCTGCCGCTCCCGCCCCACCTCCTCCTTCACGAGCATAACTTGCTCGCAGAAGGAAGCGCCGGCCGCCCACAGATTACTTACCACTATCATTTAATCGAAGCTCCCGACTGTACTTATTTCCAAATAGTCAGATTATTGCTACCCATTGATGACTACGGAACATAAGTCCCGTCTAGTATTATTATCGATTTTCTACAAAGAGAAGTCATTACGTTTTCCCCATACCGCTAGTACGCCTCATTTTACAATTACGCATGTCGGTTTTGTATCACAGTAAGATAGAAGCCATGACGGTTATACAAAAGGAAAACAGCGTACAAATGCGATATTGTTGCATACTGAAAATGTACATAAAGCTTCCAAGTGTACAGTTTGACGTACTGGTATTCACAACTTAACCAAATGTAAAGAGTTCAAACGCGCGCTACGGAAAGTGAGATGACAGCATGTGAATACAGAAGGATGTGTTTCAAATGCTTAGTAGTACGTCATGACAAGATGACATGCCCCTCATCCGCCTATGACAAGGAAAGTTGCGGGCAGCCCCATCACCACCTCTTGCATTATCATGTGTCCTGTCAGGTGCCAGCGCCGCAGCCGTGGCAGGAGGAAGAGGAGGAGGTGCAGTTACCGCCGAATGCAACCTCTTCTAACATCGAATCAGTGACACAAATAAACTCTAATAATAATAAAGTGTTATTAAAAGTTGTGTCGATATCTATACACTGACCAAACGGCATTATAAACACTATAGCACCTCTGCCTACCGCTTCGGGGATATAGGCGTGAGTTTATTTTATGTGACGATGTTAGTACCATAAGTTTAATAAGCGCTGCATTAGCCGAGCGCGCTGGTTGCTGCGCGAGTCGCAGACGTTACGCGTACGTGGAGCATGGGAGAATATGACACTGGTATGTGATGCGACCGTGATGAATGTGGATCTTATTAGTCCTGACAATAAGGTTCATTCTATTTGACTAAAAGTGTTCAAAACTTTATGCACAAGTACATAGGCGGAGGGTCCGCCTATGTACTTGTAATTGTAATGATTGTTTACCTACTGAAAATTATGATTATTATCCCCATTTTAATGTCTTTATGTGTATCAAATTTGAAACCTCAAATTCTTATTGGGCAAGACAATTGCCATTTATTGTTACCTTTAGAAGTAAGAGTAGGGAAATTATATGAGCCGTGTGCTACACTCTCTCCCCTAGGTTGGTGTTTACATGGTAGCGTAATGGTGCCGCGGGTCACCTCCAGGCGCCAGAGTAATTCATCTCTGGTGCACTCGAACATAAGACGTAAGTCTTGGCCCAGCAGCGGTAAAACTCAAGATAGGACGGCAGTACGAAATAGAAAGAACACTGGGTCTTATATGATATCCCCGTGAGGATGTACTCGGTTTCAACTTATCACTTAAGAAAATCCCTCCGAACATTATAGAAAACAAACACCGCCCTACAAAGCGAATGATGTTGCGAATTATTATGTCTATTTTTGACGTTCTAAGCCCTTAAGCACCATTCACGGTACAGGGGCGCATCAAGTTACAGGGTGTGTGCCGTATAAATATCGAATGGAACAACGTCATATTTGACATTATTTACGATAAGTTAATTGCTCGAAACACGGTATGTTACAATGTTTCAGCAAAAAAAAAACAAAACAAATATATAGGTTCCCTTTTTATGCCAATTATTTGTAGCATCTGCTGTTGAGCTAGGCTGTGTAGCCTGTGTTTCAGCAGACAGCGTAGGTGTGTAACAAAATTGAAAATTGAAAATGAAGAAATAAAAATGGACACAAAAAAAAACAAGAATTAAAAATCAAAATAAAAATACAAAATTACATATTAACACGTATAATGTGGGTAAGTGGTATGTAGATGCGTAAGTATACGAGGGTATCTGTATGTGTTCGTGTGCGTGTGCGTGTTTGTGTGTGTGTGTGTGCAAAGAGTGGGTGTGTACAGTAAGTTGTGCGTAAGGCCGGATTGCAGGACATGTCTCAGGTACGCATACTATAATATATGTTTGCATGTTCAAGTGATGCAACTGTTACCGAAACAAAAGCGGATAATGGTCGTGGGAAGGGTAACACTTTAATTACATTTTTGAAAAGTGACAGCTGTAAAACAATAATACGTAATTTATCATCAAAATGGATAGCATTTAGGTAGTACTGTTTTTGAAGATCAAATTTAATTTATCAAGCTGCCAATAAAAGCAAAATTTGATACAGAGTTATTATATTAATATTGTTTTCTTTTATTTAGTGAGATCTTTGTTGACATGGCGATTACTTATTATAATTAACTTATTATTATAAAATCTTGAAATCAACTTTCAAACAAAATATAAATAATGGAAATAGCTGTTAAATTACAGGAACAACGAACTCATGAATCTGTAACAAAATTTCGGCATGTAAAGTCCTAATATTAAAGCAATTAATTAAAGTGAGGCTATTGCTCGCAAAAAAATAATTTGTAAAAATGGTATTAAAGTTAAAATGAAACGAATTTAACAATGTAAAGAAAAAAGTCGTCATTAATTTGGTACCCTTTATGTACATCAAACCCGACGTTTCATTTGCTTTTCAGTAGCCAAGGAGACCAAGGACCAAGGCTACTGAAAAGCAGTCTACCTACTACAGAACTTCGATATCGTCCATGACGAGCTGTGGAATGAACTCCCTGCTGCGGTTTTCTCAAGCTACTACAGTATAGGGTCCTTCAAGAAGGGCATTAGAAGGATTTTTTAGGGTCTGCAACACGAGTGTAACTCCTCTGGTGTTGCATACGTCCATAGGTCACGGTAACTTCCCATCAGGTGCGTCGTGTGCTTGTCTGCCAACTAAGTTGTATTTAAAAAGAGGGGCCACGATACTTATGTATCCCGATAGGTGGCGCATTATCACTCGTTTTGCATTGCTGTAAAATTTCATGCAAATTGTTAGTAAATACTATAATTGTCACTTTTTTTTTGCGCTAATTCTCCACGGATACCTCCCCACCGGAGCCGGTGGAGGAGGTTATGTCGGACTCGAACCGACTAAAACGTACACCGCCTGTGGGTCGCTTTGGTTGCCGAAGGTGAGGTTGACAGGCATATCCCTCGCACCCCGGCCGACCCAGGGCCATCTCTCACGATCTGGCCCTCTTCTCGGGTGTGGGGACTACAGAGTCCCCAACTCGTCCCCGGAAACGGGGAGGCGCGCCAGGCGCGCCACCGCCGCGGCCTGCTTCTGCCAGGGTGACAGGCGGCTCCACCTGTCACCCCCAGGCCGGTGCTCATGGAGGGCGGAGGTCGTTCATCGACCTACGACGCCCGAGTTGCCTTCGTATGCAGGCAGCTTGTCTTGCGATCCTTCGTCGCTCCCGCTGCCGCTCTCGCCCCGCCTCTTCCTTCACGAGCATTACTTGCTCGCAGAAGGAGGCGCCGGCCGCCCACGCATCCGCGCAGCGGACCATCGCCCCGAGCAAGGTGGAGAGCGTGAGAACCCTCACTCCCAGGGCCGCCACAAGCCCCCGCCTCGGCGTCTCCCACGCAGGACACTCGGTGAGCGTGTGCGGACCTGAGTCCTCGCTCGCGTCGCAGTGATGGCACTCGGACGTTGGCTCTTTCTCCATCCGACGCAGATACTTTCCGAAGCATCCGTGCTCGGTGATCATCTGCGTCAGATGGTACGAGAGGCTGCCATGTGGCCTCTCTAGCCACTCCCCAATGATGGGTCTTACCGCCGCTACTAAGGCGCGCCCTGCGCCTGGTCGCCCAAGTCGTAACTCCCATTCCGCCACCATTTCCCTGTGGAGCCGGGATCTCACGGCCCGAATTTCTTCGGGCTCGGGATCGTGACCCCGCTCCCGCGCCGCCTTTCGGAACCGGTATAGCGCCGAAAGGGATCTCGCTTCCAGGATCCATGGTGGCGATCCGGTGAGGAGACTCGCCGCGTTGAAAGATATCGTGCGGTACCCCCTTATGATGCGGCACGCCAACTTCTGCTGCGAACGCTGCAGCAGGGGCATGTGCCGATCACTCAGGGTGTCCGCCCACACGGGACACCCGTACAGGGCCATGGATCGCACGACACCCGCGTAGACTCTCCTGCAGGAGTCCTCCGGGCCCCTCAGGTTGGGCAGTGGCCGCGCCAGAGCGTTGGCTGTGCCCACCAATTTGGGGCCCAGACTTCGGAAGTGCTTCCCGAAGTTCCACCGGCCGTCGAGCACGAGCCCCAGATATTTCATCTGGGGCTTGATGCCGATGAGAGTGCCTCCCACTGTGAGACTGAAACCAGGTGGTGGCGTGCGCCGAGGTCCATGAAAGAACATGGCCTCGGATTTATGCAAAGCCACCTCAAGGCCTAGCCGCCGGATCCGTTCCACGACTTGAGCAACCGCGGTCGTGGCCCTCAGGGTCGCTTCGTGGTATGTAGCCCCGCTCGCCGTCACTAGCGTGTCGTCCGCATAGCACGTGACGGCGGCGCCGTCTGCGAGCTCACCGCGAAGCACCCAGTCGTATCCGATGTTCCACAGGAGCGGCCCAAGAACCGATCCCTGTGGAACACCGGACGACATCTCACGCCGACCGACGCCGGTCGCACTTAGGTAGATGACGGCTCTCTCCGTCAGGTACGCCCCAACTATGCGGCGGAGGTAGAGATGAGTGAGAGTGCTTCCCTGATACAACTCCAGGGCAAGGTCTTGAACGCATTGGAGATGTCCAAGGACACCGCCAACGTCACCTCACCCCGGGCGACTGCCTCCTCCGCCAAAGTGCTCACGCGCATGATGGTATCCACGGTGGACCGCCACTGGCGGAAGCCATATTGGGCATCCGCCAGGTCCGGCCCCCTATCCGGAACCCTCTCATCTGCGGCAGAACGTGTTCCGCTCGCGCCGGGAACAGGGACTCGAACACTCCACCGAACAGAGCTAGCTGGAGAACCAGGGTCAACGGCGGGGCCCGGGGGCGCAGCTTTCCTCTTACCATAAGGTAAGGCCGCCCCCATGGGTCCCGCTCCAGCGTCTCCGTGAGCTCCTTATAAGCTGAGGCTTTCGCCCGCTTCATCTCCGCTCGGAGGGCATCTCTGGCCTCCCTGTATCCCACATGAAGCTCCGTCACTCGGGGCTCCGTATCTGCGGTTCGGCTACGCCTCCTACGTATAAATTGTCACTTGGTATGTGTAAGTAATGGTGACCCTCTTTTCTGAGACTTTGCCTTCAGCTTACCATCAGGCAAGGCGAACTCTAATTAACGTTTCCTATATATTAAAATGAAGTGCATTTCAGTGAAAAAAATTTCCGTTGGTCGCCTCACATAAACAATACTACATTATTAATATTTGTACTAAGAATTGTGAATAACAAGTACTAAACTAGATATTTTTGTTGTTAAAATAATTATCATTTAATGCTAAGATTTACAGGTATCAGATATGTAATCAAAAAGTTATACGATTTTGCCGAAATATACCTTTAGTTTTTAATCGGAGACATCTGGCCCGATCTTCGAAACTGATTCGGCCGAATGTACCCATACACATTTTTAAAAGTTGACATTTGGCCCGCAGATCAGTTTTTGTGTGGGCGAGTATGTCCCATAACCCAATATTATAGTGTCAATTTCATGTACAAGCAGGTGGCCCTCTTCGGGTGTGGGGACCACGGTATTCCCGACTAGCCCCCGGGTATTGGGAAGCGCGTATTGCGCTGTAAGATGATGGCACTTTACCAATCCGTCCAACAATAATCATTCTAAGAACAGCAAAGTACTTATTAACTTAACATATTAATTTTCTTAACAATCTATCAATTACATTTAACTGGAATGTCATCGAATATCATTAAATTCATATAGCTCTCTGTTGTTAGGAGGTAGGACACGGTGGTATTTCCGCCCAATTGAGCAGTCCGACTGGGGAAATAGCTCCGCCCTACAGAATACCGCGGCTATAATAACTTCTTGTTGTGTTCCCGGAGGTGAGTGGGCTAGCCAGAGCTCACTGGAGAATTTGTGCTGTCAGTGGGAAGACTAAAGGCTTGTCCTGCTTTTTCTTCTACACTGACGGCACAGAAACTCTGTACTTACAGGGTTGGCAGCGCGACTATGACTCCTCTGGTGTCACAAACGTCCATAGGCCACGGTAACCACTTTCCATTAGGTGGGCCGTGTGCTTGTCTGCCACGTAAGTGGTATAAAAAAAAAAGAAATAGTCACAGTAATCTGCTGATTCCAACAAAACTTCATCTACCACAGGGACTCATAATTCGCCTAATACCCTAAAGCTGATATCAGACGGTTCACTCGTTTGATGTTCACTCGGGTAAATGCAATTTTTTTCTTTCAATCTAAGTTCTCAGACGGCTTAAGCTGATATCAGACAGAATTCAACATTCATTATTTATTTCTTTCGTGCGTGCGTACGTGTGTGTGTGCGTACCCATAAACCCCTGTCATAAAAAACATACAATAAAATATTTTTTTGGAGAATGTTTTATGATTTTTTTTTATTTAATTTTTGTATGTTCAGATGTATCACTTTGAGTAATAGATGAAAAATGAAAGACGAAAACAACAAAAAGTTAACAGTCTGATAGACAGACAATCCGATTTCAGACTAAGGTAAAATATATGGCCGTAATATTTTAGTCTTAGCCCAAAGTTGCACACCTAACCAATATTTAAGTTTCATAGCGGTTTTAAGTTTTGCATATAATGCAATACTTGGAGGTAAAAGAAAGTTTGCCAGAAGCTTGGCTCCTTGAAGTGCCTTTGAATATTGAATGACAAGATGCCGATACTGATACTATTTTGATAAGAGCGAATCTTCGGTATTTAACAGTAGTAACGAACAAAGAAACAGAGATGATAATTTCAGATTGAAAATTATGTTTGATATCTTTTATTAATTCCTTTATTCGATATCCATTTTTAAAGAAATAAATATTCTACAACATTCTATACAACGCCATCTAGACCCATGGTAAGCATAGTTTAACAGCTTGTGCTATTGGATCTAGACTGCGGATAAACATAATTAGATTTCTTTTTCGTGAATACATACATGTCATACGTAGAAACACCCAGACTAATGTAAATAAACATATTCATGCATACAAATATTTGCACTGAGCGGGTATCGAACTCATGCTCCCTACGTAGCAGTCGAATGTTCTACTGCTGTGCTACACAAAGAAATATTATTGCTTTTACTAAGAAAAAAGTAATAGCATTTTGAAAGAAAAAAAAATGCCCTAAAAGTATAAGGGCATCAGAATCTCTTGATGGTAATGTTTATATTTTTTTTTGCTTTACTTTCATAGTGTGAATCGGAATCAGATCTTTCTCATTCGTTGATATCTCAGGTCATAAGATCTTGGACCTAAAATGTGCTCAAAATGTGTTCTATACGCGTAGTACACGTTTCTTGGACATGTTTTAGGGTTAGCACGGTGGTGAACGAGCTCAAATTCACTAAGCATAGATAATTACAAAACAATCTGCGCGCGTCAAGGCCTCGTGTGTCTAGTAATTTAAGAAACGTATCTCAAGGTATAGTTGTGTATTGTATTTTGTAAGACAAGTGTTTTTTTTTTATAAATAGGACGCGCCAATTTGACTTCACTTCGCCTAATAGTAAACTAAATAGTATGTTACAATGGTGGCACTCAGGTTAGTGGCTTCCTCAGATGCTTTTTCACTCCCCGCTTAAAGGACCCGGGATTGTAAGAAGAAATAAATACATGAGCTGATAAATTTGCGAACTGCTTAGTTCTTGATCGGATACTCTGCACCATGTGCGTTACACGTGTTCTGTGTAGAAAAGGAGAGGGTGGGACTAATTGGAAGAGCTCATCAGAACACTCACCAGGGTACGGTAAAATAAAGCCAAGGAAGCAATATCTCCACGCATCTGCAAAGGCTCGTATTCGTGGCCGACACATTCCCATGTGTCTACTGTTTGATTCAGTTTAAGAAATTAGTAATTTTCTAATATTCTTTAAAAAACAAATTAAAAAAACTAGTATATTGAATATCCTGATAGACTCTGACGGTCCAATTTACATCATGAAAATCACAAAGAAAGAATAAAATACTACTAGTAGAAGCCCCCCTCATTATTATAATATAACAATACGAGTAATGGTCATCGCATACATAACTACACATCACTTTATCTATCATGGTCACTCACATTAGTATTAACGTTATCGGGATGTTTACCAACGAACGTGATCGGGCTCGAGTTTGTAGTGAGATTGATACCATTGGTAGTGCAGATACGTGTAGTAAAAGAACTCGAAAGAGGGTAGATCGATATACTGGCCAATACTCCAGTTCCTCCGCGGTCATGGTGCTTGCAACAGAGCCGAAATATACAACTTGGTAAAAATCCCGATAAATTTAATACTAATGCACATTACTTATCAGAGATATTTGAAGAAACCGGTATTGTAACCAAAATGAACGAAGAAGAGCGTTTTTTGGTTATCAGTGGGAAGACCAAAGGCTCATTCTACTTTGTCTTTTGCACTGACGGCACAGAAACTCGGTTCTTAGCAGCACAAGTTGAACTCTCCTGGTGTACGGTAACCACTTTCCACGGTCCTTTAGGAGGACTGTGTGCTTGTCTGCCAACTAAATGGTATAAAAAAGAAGATCCCAAATGGACGTCTTAGCAAGTTATTAAGACTTCTAGGTGAACACTGTTATGTATGTTATATGATCGTAAATACGTAAGAACTCCTAAACTGTTGTCAGAGAAAGAGTTAGACCCCAACAGTCATCTTTGTTAAAGTTTAGATAACTCGACGGATAATTCCGGTCGCGTCACGTATTTTCCTTGACGCGAAACGTTTTTCTTTGTATAACTGTGTTCGGAGATCTTTTCAGACCAGCCGAATACCAGCTGAATTCATAACAACTTAACAACAAAATGTTCATTGTTATTTAAAATCTAACTTTTATTTCGTTATCGATTATCACGCCTGTAAATCCCAGAAAGGGTAGACGAAGGTGATTTAATCACGGGTATCTCAGTTCGTTCTAAGTACCTATGGCACCATGTGTACCTAAATTTGTTCTAGATATCCGTGGAATACATTTTTGGGAGATATTTTCTATCACTTTTTTAAAATCTAGGACACACCAATTTGACCTCACCTCGATTGATGGTAAACTAAAGGAAAATTCTCAGGAAAGAGGGTCACTAATTACAGACATGTAGTATGTTAGAATAGCGGCCTCATCAGATGCTTTTTCACACCCCGTTTAAAGGTCCCGGGACTGTAGGGACGAGACGACGACGAGACCCATGGGAAGAGATCTGTATACTTATCTTAATTGTATCTTGACCCAGATTGGCCTCGCTTTCCGACGTACAATCATTGCTCACCTCCCCTACTCACGTTTCTTTTCATGTCCAGCCAAACTAGTTTTATTTTTAATCGACTACCATAATGGAGGCGGTTCTCAATTTATTTGGTATTTTTTTACACCGATTACTCTGAGATTTATGATCCGATTTACGTTTTTCTTTTTTAGTTGACAAAATTTTTATAAAGTTTGAACCATTAGTTTTAATTTTATAAACATTTATGTGTGTTTTGACATGTATATTTTTTAACCGACTTCCTTTCTATGGTCTTTGATATTTCTGTTGAATATGAACCGATTATAAAAATTCTTTAGGTATTGGGTATGGTATAACTCACAGGCAGTTCCATATAAATTTTATGGGTACTGAACTCCGGAGTAACATCAAAGAACTCCTCGAAGTCTAATGGAAAATAATTGCTTTTTAGTTAGTTTTAAGACGATGACGATCCGAAAAAAATACTAAATTTCCATATTTCCGATCTGTTATAAGTTGGGGCCTACTTTGTCTGTTGTGCAATCAATTGATATAATATGGCCTCCTGGGCTGGGCACCGGCTTTTAACATATCAATAAATCTGTATCGTATTTTTTTCCTTATCTTAATTATGATATTTTATAGTTTTTAGTTTTTGAAATCAGTTTTTTTACATAATACATCAAAATTGAGAAGGAAAACTCGAAATAAAACCCTGTACCAACCCGTCTGGCCAGCGTGGAAACAGTAGGCCAAAGCCTCCGAACATTGGGAGAGGCCTAGTCCAGCAGTGGACTGCGATGGGCTAGTTGATTGATTGATTGACATAAAAATATACGATAAAACATTAATCTCTGAGCCTTTTCCCAACTGAGTTGGGGTTGGATTACCAGTCTAACTGTGATACCATTTTGTGGTGGCGGCCATCTTGGATTTGAAATTTGTCACATTATTTTAGCCGTCATTTGACGACCTCCGTGGCCTAGCGGTAGAACATTCGACTGCTATGCAGGGGGCGCGGGTTCGATTCCCGCTCAGTGCAAATATTTGTATGCATGAATATGTATATTTGCATTGGTCTGGGTGTTTCTATGTATAATATGTACGTATTTACAAAAAAAAAGTATCTAAGTATGTTTATCCGCATTCTAGATCCCATAACACAAGCTAGTTAAGCTATGCTTACCATGGGTCTAGATAGCGTTGTGTAGAATGTCGTGGAATATTTGACAATATCAAAATGACGGAGTACATAGAAACAATATTATGTACTCCGTCATTTTGTAGCGGCGGCCATTTTTGGCCGATTTTTTTCAAACATAGCTAAGAGCACCGATTAATGTTCATTTAAAGTGATGGCTGACCCACATAAATAGTTCAGTTAATCCAATAAGAGATGATAACAATTATATGGATTTTTTTTTCCGATGTCAGAAAATAGGGTGGGGGCAGCATGTGGTAACGAATAGCTAACAGAAAATGGAGCAAAAATGAAAAAACTTTTCATATGAATTATTTAGAGATATAAGCGGCATACTTTGGCTTGATGGTGTTTGCAAAAGACTTACGAGATTGTCAAATACTACTTCGTATTGATAACACAGCTGCCATTTCGTATATAAACAAAATGGGTGACGTACGTTTCCCACATTTAACGGATATTACAAGGAGTATATGGAAATGGTGTGAAGACAGAAACACATATTATGTTTTCGGATTATATATTAACACCCAAGATAATGAAGTGGCAGATGTGGAATGGCGACGATCACACTCTGATGTCGAATGGGAGCTAACTGACCATGCCTTCATCATAATAGTTGAACTCTTCGGAAAATCGGATATTAATTTATTTGCAACAAGATAAAAAAAAATGTGATAAATATGTCTCTTGGCATCTAGATCCCGGTGCTATGTTTTTAAGTACTGCCTGGAAAAGGCGCTAAGTTAACAGGACTAAATTAAACTTTAATGCATTCCCGCCACCATTTAACCGATGTTGGCGTGGATGTTGGATTTAAAAATGCTTCGAAAAGTCACATCGGAAAATGCTGAAGGCATAGTGGTTGTTCCTCATTGGCCTACCTAGTCATGGTTTCCCATCTCAAAAAGCTTATGTAGTGATATGTTAATGCTCTGAATAAACACAAATGTCTTATAATCTGTCCCTAACAGACAATTTCAGCACAAAGTCACCTTGATAGCCCGCACGGCACTTTCACAGAGGAGTATCACAACAAGTGCCTTAGGTATTATGTGTGCTTCCCTCTCGGATAATTCAGTCAAACAGTATGTTGATGCATCTAAAAAGTGGTGTAATTTTTGCAAATTACATAATGTTGCACCATAAATGAAGCGTCAGTTCCCCAAGTGATTTATTTTTTGACTGATTGTTATCAGGGTAGTAGTAGGGTATAATACATTAAAGACATATAGGTCTGCACTTGCGTTAATTGTTAATATTAAAATAGGTGCTGACGATAGGGTAACTAGATTATTCAATAGGTACACGCACCTATTCCAAAATATGATATAACTTGGAATCCAGTGACTGTTGAACGTTGACTTGTTGTTTTAACTTGAATAATGTTATGGTAATATTTTAAAAATATGCACTATAAATAAAAATGTAAGTAACCAAAAATCTAAAAAATAACTAAATTAATAATTAGACAATAAAAGACTTGTACTTCGCGTAAACCAAACCTAAGAAAAACACACAAAACACTATACAGTAGGTACATGTAGCAGCGCCTACACAATTAGCGTGAGCAAATCCGCGCGCCAATATAATTTAGGATAAATTATATATTTTGTACTTCTATCTGTCACCGTCTATGTAGGTACTACATTATTCAAAACTTCCTTCATCATTGCACACATCTCATTATCGGTACCAATTAAACCGTTTAAAAGTTTACTTGAGTAATTCGTTTCATTGAAGAGAACCTCCGTATCGCACCCAACATATTGGTCCCACGAAGCCGGATTGATAATATTAAAGAAGTTACATAATTAATGAGTGGAATCGCTGATCGCTAAGAGGTACACATATACCGGCAACGTGTGTAAAAGCTAAGGATTGAAACACCCGACCTCGTTCAGGTATTTATGTCGTATTAAGATATACGAAAAGGTTAGTAAGACCTATTTTACTTGAAATTGTTTAGCATATATATCTATAATATACCTAATTTGTAGTGCGAATAGCTCAGTCTGTGTTATCACTTATTTAGATGAATTATTATTATATCTAATAAATTATACGTACTCATATTAAGTAAATTGCAGTACAGTACTTATCAATGCTACATTTATGATTGTTTAAATGCAGAAAACTGTTCGCATTCATTAATGTGCTTAGGTAGGTAGGTATTTGCTAACATTAAAATGGTGTGATATAAAAATCTTGTCTTAACTTTGAAATGAAATGAAACGAAACGAAACGAAACGAAACGAAACGAAACGAAACGAAACGAAACGAAACGAAACGAAACGAAACGAAACGAAACGAAACGAAACGAAACGAAACGAAACGAAACGAAACGAAACGAAACGAAACGAAACGAAACGAAACGAAATGAAATGAAATGAAATGAAAATTCATTGTTAATTTGTAGTATTGTCCTAACAGTTTACCGTAGTGGTTAACCGTTGTAAAAAACCGGGGTGCAAATTGTATAAACGTCGACATAACACTCTTATTCATTCGTTGGGATTTCAAGGCCTTACTGAGCCCCGCAATAATAAGAATAATACATCACATGACAGCTCGTCGCACTCTAATTCTATGTCATCGCCCGCGGACGCCGTCGGTAGCAATGATTTAAATGCTAATAATAATTTAACCTTAACGTCAGATCTCTTTTCGTCCTGCGAGCGTAAACAAACCAGCCACGGCGTTCTGTTGTCCACTGCGCTTATCAAGTTATGTGATCGTCATGATCGTCAGCATTTAGTGCGGGCCCTGCTTGATAGCGGTAGTACCTCAAGTTTTATATCGGAACGGTTATGTAAACGGCTTAATTTACGTACTAATCAAATAAATGGTTCGGTCTTTGGGATAAACAAGGTGAAATCGATATTTCGAACCTTAATATTCCTGATTTTATTAGTTTGGCTGACCCCACCTTCTACAAACCTTCAGAAACAGATGTTTTAATTGGTGCTGACTTATTTTAGGACGTGCTTGGTTCCCAAAGAGTTAAGTTAGGAGAGGGAAAGCCAATATTATGTAACATTAGGTTGGATCGTTTCTGGCCCTGTCACATACAACAATAATAAATCAGTATCGAGTATGTTTCATGTAATTTCACTCAGTCTGATGCTTCTAATAACGACAATTTAGATATAATTAGAACGGAGTTAGTTAAATTTTGGAATCTAGAAGAAATCAACTCACAGTCCTCTTGCTATTCTCGCGAAGAGAAAGCATGTGAGGAGCATTTTATCAAAAATACGACACGTTTAGAGAGCGGTCAATTTTGTGTTCGGATTCCGCGAAAACAAAGTCCGTCTGTCTTAAGTCAATCTTTTCAAAGAGCTTCTCAGTGCTTATATTCTCTGGAACGTAAACTGAAGTCTAAGCCCAACCTCAGCAAGTTATATCATAACTTTATGTCTGAGTACGAGGCATTATGACATATGACCGAGAATAAAGTAAGTTGTGGCAGGCCCAGTGGATATTTCATACCACACCACGGGGTGCTGCGCGAAAACAGCACTACTAACAAACTTAGGGTAGTTTTTAACGCTACATGTGTTACGTCTTCAGGGGTATCGTTTAATGATATTCAGATGGTTGAGCCTACGGTGCAGGACGATCTTATATCTATCCTGTTCCGGTTCCGTCAACACAGATACGTATTATCAGCTGATGTTGAAAAAATGTTTAGGTGTATATACGTCCATTCATCTGACCACCTACAACAAGTTTTATGGCGGAATAGCACCAGTGAACCAATGAAATTATATAACCAGTGTACTGTCACGGCACAGCTAGTGCACCCTTTCTCGCTACGCGATGTTTTAATCAAATTGGGATTGATTATAAAAAAGATACCTAAAGTATTTCTGTTCAAACTAAGGGTGAGTCATACTGTAGTCGCAAAAATATCGTTGCAAACGAGCGTGCATGACTTCTATGTTGATGACCTGCTGACTGACAGTGATGACTTAAACGAGTTACAGTTTATCCGTTCAGAGGTCACCAACGCACTACAGCCTACTGGCATGACACTCCGGAAATGGAGATCGAGCGCACCTGAATTGGTCAATGATGATTCTCAGTCCTCTGTAGATCTAAATATAGGGTCTAATGAACCCAATAAGTTACTAGGGATTGACTGGCTTGTTAATTCCGATGAGCTAGGGTTTACTTACTCGACGTTGCCTTCTAAAGGTCATGTGACCAAACGTGACATACTATCTGCGATTGCAAGCATTTTTGACCATCTCCTTGTGTGTAGTTTCAATGAAAATGTTATTGCAACAAATGTGGTTGGACAAATTTTTGTGGGACGAGCCGTTAACCCCGGCAATTCACGCTTATTGGCTTACCATTGTTAAGGCATTGCCATTAATTAATAATATTCGGGTTCCACGAATTGTACTCTGTAATTTTTTTAATATTAATATTTACACGTTTTCACCGACGCATCGGAGTGTGCGAATGGCGCGTGTATCTATGTACGCAGTGCCAATAATCAGGGTGAATACACTGTTAGCTTGTTGGTAGCTAAAAGTCGAGTGGCACCGATTAAACCAACCACGATTCCAAGATTGGAATTATGTGGCGCTGTAGTTGGTGCTTGATTATGTGAGAAGGTCGTAAATTCTTTACGATTAGAGTTCACACACATTTATTGCTGGACTGACTCCACCGTCGTGTTGCGCTGGCTAAATATGTTGCCTTCTGAACTTCAGCCCTTTGTACGCAACCGCGTTGCTGACATGCCTCGTGGAGACACGTCCTAACCGACAAGAACCCTGCAGACCTGATTTCTCGCGGTGTGGAAATCAGTACCCTGCAATCCTCGGACTTAATGGTGGAGTGGTCCCAGTTTTTTAAAGCTCGATCAATCGCATTGGTCTTCTCAACATAAATCGTTAGAATTAGATAAGCTACCTGAGACTTGGCCTCATGTTTCATTTAGCGCTAGTGTTTTGGATAACAGCCACTGTAATAAATTTGTAGATTTCAATTGATTCTCTAGTTATTTAAGACTCGTTCGTAGTGTAGCTATAGTCTTACGTTTTATTAAAAAATGTAGGAAGATTCCTTTTTCTAATCTATTTTTCTCTGTAAATTTAAGATACATTAAGTTTAAATAGGTAAATTATTAATAAAGAAATCGCTGCGAAATCAAGAGCTCACTGGAAAATTTGTGCTGGCAGTGGGAAGACTAAAGGCTTGTCAATGTCGGACTGCTTGTTAATGTCGGATAATTTCGCTATTATAGCGAATTATAATTGGATAATATAATGTACTTGCGTCTAAATATCTCTTGAGAGGTAGAACGAGCAGAGGTATATTAACGTTTAGACAACAAAATATATATATAATAAATAAAAACTGGCCAGACACGAAGGATGCACATACGAAGGGTTCCATACTATTTAGACCGCATTAATGTACTTTTTTTATACCACTTGGTTGACAGACTAGCACACGGCCCACCTGATGGAAAGGGGTTACCGTGGCCTATGGACGTGTGCAACACCAAGGGAGTCGCACTCGCGTATTTTCATTTGATTATTAATTTTTAAAGTGAATTTATAACTTGTTACTGTTTGTGTAAATGTGTGAATGTCGTAAATATTTTGAAGCATCTATCTATTGCCGTTAATAGAATCGAAAAGTGATAATTCTTATTAATTGACATTGGCATTTCTTTTACAATTGCAATTTACAATATCATTTTATCTTAAATATGTATAGTAAGTAACTAATTTATAAATATACATATTTATCGTTTGGTATTTTTTTGTAAGTGGTTAAACGATCATATAATTTATCTTATAGATTCGTATGCCTAAAGAAGGCGAAATATACTGTATCTAAAACTAAAAATGTAACATCTTATCTTCACCGTGTTTTGCAAACAATTATCTTCATGCACAAAAACATTTTTAAGGAGCGAGAATCGAACCCATGGCCTAGTCGAACACTCTACCGCCACACGATCGGTCGGTTGTCCGTATTACCGTTATGTAACGCCTAATTCAATAAATAAACATAACAGTATATTCTCCAACCACTGTATTAAGTCCTTGAACATGTATTGGTATTTGGTGTGATATTTCGTACCATTAGTAAGATCCTGTCAGAAAATAGTACCGATCCCCAAACAAAACGGCCCCTTTAAACAGCCTTAATCCATCTTAAAATACTAGCATTGTCAACAATTGGATATAGCTCTCCGACGTTATGACGTCGTTCGTTCGATTGAGTTCGTTCGTCTCGTTCGAGTGAGCAGCCTTAGGCCATGGGTGCATGCTCACTCGAACGAGCGTAGAGCGGGGCGATTTAACTATACTCCATTCGGTTATTTACTTATTGGAAGGTAATCTTGTAGCAACTTTTTATAAAGAAACATTTTAAACAAATAAACTACACTAACTGATTAACTGATAGTTCAATTTCGATTATTAGCCTTTAAAATGAGTTTCTAAACAGAAAAATGTTAATAAACTTAGTTTTTTTAACCCCCGACGCAAAAACGACGGGGTGTTATGTTTGACCTGTCTCTGTGTGTATTTGTCTGTCTGTGGCATCGTAGCTCCTGAACAGATGAACCGATTTGGTTTTAGTTCTTTTTGTTTGAAAGGTATATTGAGAAGCTCGGGTATAGACATATAACTGTAGTAACCTTCTGTTTTTAATATCGCAAGATACATCGTTCAGAGTTTTTAGTATATCAATCTATCAATTAATTAGCCCACCGCATAGTTCTTAGTCTATAGCCAACCGTATTAGATGGCGGGACAGGACGAGGCGAGTAGGCCAGCTAAGCGAGCGAATCGACGAATTGAGCATCGTTTTAATTTTAGTTCAAATGGACACAAAAATGAACTTCTTGATATTAATTTTAATGTCGTCGTTGAAATGTTTTGTTGTTATGAATTTATTTTGTGATTTAGAGTGATTAATAGATAAAAAAGAACGATTCTTTTTTCGTTTGACTTTGGGCCTAAGAAAATACTTGAGATGTATTGCTCATCACATCGAGTACATTCAGTGAATGCACCCGATTCCAATAATTCATCAATAGCAGTTTTGCATGTCATTAAATTCATCTAAGGAATAGATTTTGGAGAATGGTATAAAATTTTGTTCTGGAGTGGAATGAAAAGGTATAGTGTAACCCATGATAATATTAGATTATCGTTAACTAAACGCCATCTGTCCTGAAACGAAGCTAACCTACGGTGGTGGCGCGGGGGATTGGTATCGGCGTGGCTGAGACATCGCAGGCATCGGTCTTCTCCCCGCTCCCACCTGCCTCGCTTGCGGAAACGAAGGTTGATTGACTCCAGGTTTAGGGTGTACTATCGTTTTCATTTCAACTCCCGATTTATTAATGACGATCGCTGTCTTTATTATGTCAGCTAACTTCTCACCAAATAAATGACTGTCAATCTCTGTTATAAAGAATTGGTATTTCATGTCTTTTTTAATTGTAGATATCACAAAACTTCGGTGAAACATAGAATCATGATATTAAAAATCGCACAAAAGTCTAGAGGCAATAAGGTACTTGATTACGTCAGTGTCCTTGTTTTGACTAGCAAATATCTTTGTCAAAGCCTGTCCGATGTAGAATAAAGCTACTGCTTTTTGATTTTGCTTGGTCTCAATAACTGCATCCTTTTTTACTATCGTTTCTGATAACGCGACTTTTATCTCCAGGTTCAACTTATGGGCCACAAGGTTTTGGCAGTCCTCTGGTACGAAATATTTGTCTAAAATGGTCCTTCATAACCTCCTAGGGCAGTCCAGAGGTACCGGACAGCCAGATCTGATTGTATTTGCGAGTTTTTTGTTGGATTTCCGCCTAGCAGTTCGCGTATGCTTTCAACTAAAGTAACGAAGTACGCTTCCAAAGTCGAGGGTAGATCTGGGTCGAGTTCTAAGTTTTGTGGTTATAAGACCATAATTTGTGGAGTACAGTCTTGATTATCGTGGATGCCGACTCTAACAGCGATTAAGTGTACAGACTCCTCCATGTTATTGTCTAAAATAGACAGAGTAAATAAAAAAAATGTAATGTAGGTAGACACCTAAAAAAAATTGAGTCATTTAATTATTGAATTATAGGTAACAGGCCTAAAAAGCTGAACTCATCCAATTATAGTATGATAATATATCCTTAATAGATGAACTCAGCACTGATTTTTATCGTTTTATTGTTAGGAATAATATTACAATACATGGCGATAGCCCCACTAAAGTATACTCATGTATTTTGTTAAATTATGAAGGTAGCTCTCACGATGGAAGTGCACTCAGCATAATGTTTAAATAAAGTTAGGAGGTAGGACACGGCGGTATTTCCGCTCAATTGAGCAGTCCGACTGGGCAAGTACCTCCGCCCTACAGAATACCGCGGTTATAATAACTTCGTGTTGTATTCCCGGCGGTGAGTAGGGTAGCCAGAGCTCACTGGAGAGATTTCGTGCTGTCAATGGGATGACCAAAGGCTTGTCCTGCTTTGTCCTCTACACTGACGGCACAAAATCTCTGTTCTTACAGGGTCGGCAGCACGGATGTCACTCAACTGGTGATACGCACGTTCATAGGTCATGGTAACCACTTTCCATCAGGTGGGCCGTGTACTTGTCTGCCACCTAAGTTGTATAAAATATTTTTTTTTTTTTTAAGAAAGAATTGAATAGTGCCAATATTGAGTATTACAACCTTCTATGATTAGGCACAAAAATAACGAGGTAGTAAGAAATACAGTAATTAACCGTACTTTGAACGTTTTTAATAATCTGTAGGACCTCCTAAAGCATTAGCAACAGCTCGACAACGGCGTGGCATACTTAGTATGAGATTGTCAATCATCGTCTGTGGAATATGGCTCCATACACTGCGAAGGTTTAAAAAAAGTTGTTCTTCAGTGTTCAGATTTTCCAAAGAATCACTGAAAGCTCTTCTCCCAAGCAAATCCCAGGCATGCTCTATGGGATTGAGGTCGGCAGACTGAGCAGGCCATTCCAACGTCGTCATATTGTGCTCGCTTAACGCATTGACCACTACCCTCGCGGTGTGTGACCGTGCATTATCTTGCATGAACATAAAATCTTGACCGAACTGCTGTCAATGAGGGATTACCATGGGGTGTATAACCTCCTGAATGTATTGGTTTGCATTCAAATTGCCCCGTATCCAAACGAGGTCGGTCCTTCCACCAAGGCGAATTCCAGCCCATGCCATGATTGTTCCACCTTGGTAAGGATGAACTTCTTGCGGATTCTGGAGACGACTCCAACGTCCAGGAACTCGCCATATACGCACTCTTCTCGAATCAGGATGAAAACCGAAGCAAGATTCGTCGGAAAACAGAACCCGTGCCCATTGATGGTCGGTCCACTGTAAATGTGCGTTAGCCCACAATAAGCGACGACCTCGATTTCCACGTCGAAGAGCTGGAACCCTAAGCGGTCTGCGAGCATAAAGATTGGCTTTGTGTAGTCTTCTTCTGACAGTTTGATCGCTAATAACCACTTGATGCTGAGACTGGAGGCCTGCGACCAACTGACGAGCAGTAATCGTGGGTTGCCGCCTTGCGGAATTTTGCAAGAAACGATCTTGTCGCGGGATAGTAACCCTATTTCGTCCCCTGTGACGTTCGGCAACATCCCCTGTAGACCTGTAGCGTGCCCATAATCTGCAAATTACGCTTGGTTGGGTGTTGACAGCATCCGCTACGTCACGTTGAGTTCGTCCAGCTTGCAGCATACCAACAGCCCTTAACATCTCTTCGCGACTTAAATGACGACGTGACATGATGACTACAGTCACAAAAATGTACAAACCATACGTAAAAGACGTATTATTGATAATAAACGTTATTTACAATCAAAAAAAATAATTTTTATTTTGCCTCAGAGAAACTGCACAATCAAACACTTTTAAAAGTTTTCCCTCCATATTCGAAAATCATTACTTATTTAAATTTATTTTTAAATTTTGAACAACTCTGTAATCTACTTTATTCTATTTTTATTTATTTGCTGCCAGTTATTTGCAAAACAAGATTTACACGAAAAAAAATAATTGGGGTCATCTTGTTCCCTAGACTTTGTTGAGGTGTTTATATATATACATATACATATATATATATATATATACATACATACATACATAAAATCACGCCTGTCTCCCATAGGGGTAGGCAGAGATCACGGATCTCCATTTGCTACGATCCTGACATATTACTCTCGCTTCATTCACTCTCATTACATTCTTCATGCATGCTCGTCGGTTTAGAGTACTCCTGACCTAAATATATATATATATATAAGAATATATATATATATATATATTCTTATATATAGTTCAATGCCAAGAAGACGCAGGCTTGTGCGTTCACAGCAAAGGTATCTTCTTTCCTTCCCCTTCCCACTCTTCAGAGCACGCCACTTCCACTGCAGGACAATCTCTATATCCTAGGCATGGATATTCGCTGCAAACTGAATAACAGAAATTACATCGAGAGCATTATCAAAACAGCCTCGCGGAAACTCGGACTCCTAAACAAAGTGAGACGTTTTTTCACGCCGGAGCAGCGGTGTCTTCTCTATAAGACACAAATTCGCTCCTGCGTGGAATACTGCTCGCATCTCTGGGATGGCTCCGCGAAATACCTACTAGATGCTCTCGACAGGTTGCAGCGACGCGCGGTCCGATTTATTGGGAACCCTGAGGTCACGAACACCCTCGAGCCTTTGCAGATGCGTAGAGATATTGCTTCCTTGGCTGTATTTTACCGTCTCTACCACGGTGAGTGTTCTGACGAGCTCTTCCAACTAATCCCACCATCTCCTTTCCTACATAGGACAACACGTGCAGGCCTTAGATGTCACCCTCACACTGTGCAGAATATACGAGCAAGAACCAAGCGGTTCGGAGACTCTTTTAAGACCTGGAATTCATTACCCACACGAGTTTCCTTCTTCCTACAGTCCCGGGGCCTTTAAGCGGGGCGTGAAAAAGCATCTGATGAGGCCGCCAAGCTGAGTGCCACCATTGTAGCACTTAGTGTCTGTAATGGTGACCCTCTTTCCTGAGACTTTGCCTTTAGCTTACCATCAGGCGAGGTGAGGTCAAGTTGGCGTGTCCTATATTAAAAAAAAAATATATATATATATTGTATTTCTCAACTAAAGTGTATGAATGGCTACACGGTATGTGGTACTGTCCTCCTATCTCGAAGACGGAGCAAACTATAATTATATTTCTAAACATACATACACCTTTTTTGACGGATGACGAGTAATTTTAACTAATCAGGGATAAAAATAGTCACTTTACAATAAAATATTTTTTTACCTTGGCTTTAAAAAATATAAGAAAAGGTTATTTTATTTTTATTTTTTTCACAGTAATGTAACCAAACAATATACATTTCTGAGTAATTTAGAGTTCCATAAAATATTGCGACACTAATAACAATAGGACTATTCGACTTAAATTATCACATTGTTCGTAATTTCGGTATTATTTTTGGTATCTGGTTATTTTGAGAGCTAATGGACCTATCCGAATAAACAAAACTCATTAAATTGTCTATAATGTCTGCACAACTTACAAAAGTCATAAAATACACCGCTGTAAAATAAACACTTTAATTTCAGATAAGAACTCACTGAATTAAAATGCGATACTACCTAACCAAAACATAATTTCAAAATCATCCCGAATGTTATTCGCAAAAATCATGATTGATATCCGGCACGTGAATAATTCACTGAGATCTTTCCATTCACTTATTTATTTGTATCTCCCCAAAACGAAAATCGAGAATTTCCGGCGAGTCTTTGTGAGTTTTGCAAATGTATGATGTCTTATTGATGACGGGGCTTATTGAAATACACCTCGACGCGAGGAGGGTTAACCATGGTAAACAAAAAATATTGGAACAGAAACATTAAAAATGCTTTGAAAAAGAATATTGTAGAAATATTCATACACCCAACCTATAATAGTGGATGATTTGACTATCAAACATTATGACGTATAAATAAATAATTTCATACAAGTTTCCTTATAACTCACCGTTTAGACATTTTATAAAAAAAAAACTAATTTGACTGGTCAGTTAAATACTCAATTGTAAACTTTTACAATTATTTAATAATTACATTCAAATTAATACAAATTATATTTTAGAACAAAAACAATGAAAAATTGAGAAGCAAGTAAGTCGTGTCGTGGTATGGACATACTATGAGAAGAGGTAAAAGTAATATTGTAAAATAGGTCACTCAATCAATTAGCCTATAGCCGTCCACTGCTGGACTAAGGCCTCTCTTAATGTCGGGAGGAATTGGTCTACTGCATCCACCCTGGCCAGTCGTGTTGGAACAGTTTTCCTTCACTCGCAGTGATATCATCTGCGCATTTTTCCGTCAGTCTTACGACACTCTTCGGATAAGTGATTGTTTTTTTTCTTCCTCCGTCACCACACGGATATGTCAAAAAAGGTTCAAAGTATGAATGTAAAAAGGGCTTTAAGAGAAGAGGTAAGCCCAGTAAAAGACGTATAGATTAATGGAGTGAATGAGGATATGGCAAAGAAGGGATTGACTGAGGAAATGACATCTGATAAGAATGTATGGAGGAGAATGACATGTAGCGCCAATCCCTAATTATTGGTACAAGCCGGGCAGGTGATGATTTTAGAACACAATTTTTTTTTTTCATGAAAATTAAGTTAAATTGCTTGTGTGAGAGTGGGTTCACGTCAGTAGTGTAATGACCAGGATTTAAATCCTGGACCTCAAGATCGTAGGGCTGACATCTTAACCACTAAGCTACCTGCGCTTATACGATTTATCAACTACATCATATTGGCTTAAGTAATTCAATAACTTGGCACTAATAAGGCTTGTTTCATGTACTACATACATATTTATAATCACGCCTTTATCCCTGGAGGGTTAGGCTGAGGTCAATTGGCACCCACATGTCTCCAATCATTGTATCCCATATAATAGGGGTGAGCCTATTGCCGTCTTCCAGGCACTATTGCTGACTCGTGTCATGCATCTGAGGCTGAGTCTTGGTTGTATATATCTGTCTGATGTTATACAGCCCTTAGTCGCCTTGTACGATACCGCATGAGAAGAGATGGGGCGGCCCAAATTCTACTCTGCCGTGAACCACGCGGCTGTTTTGCTGTTGTTTAATTCGTTTCTGTAGTAGACCAAAATACATTTCTTCTAATTTCAGAATACTGAGTAGAGTACCAGTAGTAACCACCAGTTAGAGCTTATCGGCTAAAGCCCTATATCCACTCTTAAAATAACTTTAAGAAGAACAGTTGTGAAGTGATGTGAAGAACCTAAATCTTTTCGAAAAAATATCTGACGTACACAATTTTAATACAAGAGTATTAAAATTGTGTACGTCAGATATTTTCTTGAGGAATATTTATACTTTATTCTTGAGGAATTTTATTAAATATTTTTATTAAATAAATTAGTTGTACCAAAACTTAGGCTTCACAAGGTTGGTGATTCAGTTTTAGGTAGCTGTATAAAAATATTTAATAAAATTCCTCAAGATTTGCTTAACATGCCAATAAATAAACTTAAAATAGAAGTGAAAAAAACTTTAATGAGTAAAGGTTACCATAAAGTAGATGAGTTTCTTGATGATGTAAATGCGTGGTCAACATTGCTTGCTCGCACAAAATAAATTGTAAACTAAAGCAAATTTAAAAAAGAATCTAGTTCTAATATATTTCGCTGAGTTTCTTGCTGGTATCTTCTCAGTAGAACTAACCTACCGAACCAGCGAAAGAATCATTTTCCAATGTTTTATTTTTACATTATTTAATATTTTTATATTATTTCTTGACATACCTAATTGTAAAATTAATACGTTCATATGTGCTCTTTATGTGCCTAAACTGAATAAATGAAATTGATTCTTTGATTCTTTGTTCTTGGATCTAAAAGAGCTTTAAACATGCACAAGTTAATGGTAGTTACATCCATTAAACATACAATAGTTTCTACGTAGCTTTAAGTCGGCGGCGGTCCACTTAATAAGTCCGATATGTCTTTATTTAGTATCGTGAAATGATCAATGAAATTTTAACCATAGATGCGTTATCCGGACTCTAAAATGACAACAAACAATGAGGACCATTGTTATGATTTTACGCACCAATCAGAGACGCAACAGTGCGCTACTTAAATTATAATATATAATTCGTAATTCATATAAATTAATAATCCTCATTGGCCACAACTTCTTGAAAGATGATTACTGTTGCAGCGCCTGCACAATCACCTATTAATAATAATGAATTGGCAAGTCACCGCCTGCCTTTTTTTACAATTTTGAGACCTATTGTCACAGCAGGCGTCCGTTAGTCTTCCCTCATAGCCAATTTACCAGTCTATCCAATACTCAACCCCATAGTCCATAATTTAGTTTCCATCGCGGCCACAGCACCACACAGCTATAGTACTCTGCACCTGGTGGGGACCATCACCCGGTGTATCATATTGTGCGCTTGGGGATGGTATACGCTATGTGTGTGTATCCCTAGCATATTATATTCTCATAAAAGGGCCTCTACGTCTTGGTTTCGGCCTGACGCACGCCTTTCCAAGGCCCGGGTCTCCATATCGGGATTATTCCCGAAAGCCATGGAACTCAGAAACAATAATAATAATATTAATGTATTATTTCTTCACCCGAGTAAGTTACAATTTTTTTTATACTTAGCGTTGCGCCATTTTTGAAAGCCGCGATGTTCCAACATGCTTACTGGATACACCTGTTTATTCACAGACTAGGCTCTTGCGCAGGCTTTTTTCTGAAAAAAACAGACGCCAATCACCCTTACTACCGAAACACTGAAGCATTCAGATGAAATACCACCAAGTGGTCACCAATCCTAATGGTAACCGCGCCTAGGTATCTTAGGTAGGTCGATTAACCAACTGATCGTTTTACCGAACAGTGAACGTCCCCCTTGTATCTTAATCATTGGATTCTACGTTCTGGATAGTTTGAATCCATCTTACCTATTGAATTTTTTATATTTTTTGATTTCAATAGCTTCACGCAAAATCCGTGAATAGTATTGGCGATCATTGCAGAGGTGGATGAAGCACAATCCAGTGATTGGTATTATAAATTAATGATTTATCTGTAGACAGAAATATAAATTGAAATTTAATTGAAACAAGCATTTTATATTTAGTCTTTTGTCTTCCTGTTAATTACTCAAGTGGACGCTCACAAACGGATCGAGGGGATGTTGTCAAAGAATAATGTTAAAACGTTTTCTCTATTAATATTCAGTATTTTCAATTAAAAGGGATGACATTTAAAACTGACTACAGAGAAGATTTCGTATTATGTTTTCCTCTTTTGAGATACTAGGCTATTATTCGGGGAAATTATAAAAAAATACTTTCATCAGAATCACTATGATTTTAGGTATCGTTTGGGTATCTCGATTTCTGCTCAGTGTAAATATTTGAGAGCACGCTAAGGCATCGGTCACAGCTGTCATACAAACATCTGTTGCAGTCGTTGCAGTACTAACAAGTCCAATAACTGGTCTACTGCATTTCGCCAGCGAGCTGTGGAGATCAGATGGTAGCCACTTAATATTAAATATTGAATACGTACATTGTATTCGCGCCTGTAACTCCTCAAACAAGTAGTCAGAAGTGTATTAACACCAAAGTTTCGCCAACTTGATGTTTTGGTCTCACGTAATTTGGTCTTTGTCTTGCGCTATATATTTACTGCCGGATGGAGGATAACCATAATATATCTTTTAGTCGCCTTCAGGAATGGCCCTGTTCCACTCGAGAATTAACACGGCTATTATCGAATACCATGTCGCTTTACATAAGCATGAGATGGCTGTTTTGTACCTAGGTAAGTAGTAATAGATGTTGAAGAACCATTAAATTTTATCGGAGGTTGGACACGACTGTTTTTCCGTCCAATTGAGCAGTTCGACTGGGGAAGTACCTCCGTCCTACAGAATACCGCAACCATAATAATTTCGTGTTGTGTTCCCAGTGGTGAGTAGGGTAGCCAGAGCTCACTGAAGAGTTTATGTGGTGTTAGTGGGAAGACCAAAAGCTAGGCGAGAAAACCGTTGTGTCCTATCTACTTCAAACTTACTACCACGGTTGTAACAGGTTCTGGACCCAAAACAGGTATTGAACTGCTGTTATAGTACCAATTGCAAATGTAATCCTACATATGCGATACAATATGCGATTACATAGTTATTTATGCATTTAATAAATGACAGCAGACTTCATGGTAAGCCCAGTGGTATCCTTCTAGTATGTTTAAAAATTATTTTTATGTATTTAGGGTAAATACATGTTGATGCATATTTATTGATTTATAAGTACTATTTCAAGTGCTTTTATTTGAGAGTGTTCTTCAAAATGCTAATAAATATTTTTTCTTTAATTTCAGATCAGTATGGGAACAACTGGTAAGTTCTACAATAGTTCGTTAAATACTGCCATTTACATCAATAATAAAGTCATAAATTTATATCTGATATCGTTTTTAAAATTCAGACGACGTCTCTTGATCAACTTTGTCAATAAAATGAGTACCTACTTAAGAGTCAATAATAGTGTTCAGAGATCCTGAGACAATCTCTTTCCTCCATGAGCGCAGATTTGATGGCGATGAGATGGAATATCCGTCACCCTAGCCGAAAAGGGCCTGCAACTGTGGTGCGATGTGTTACGCACGTGTTAGATTATTTTTATTTTAGAAGGTTGATATGACAAAGTGCGATATAATATGATGTATATATATTACGATAAAGTACAATTATATTAATTTTTGGTATTTATGAAACGATTTTGTAAAATAGACTTATAAGCGGGTAGTTGAAAATCATTCGATGCATTGCGACGAATCGAAAACTATAAAAGACGTAAACAGTATCAAATGGGACTCGATATTGTGTATTTATTGTGTAATAATTGTGTACTCACACTGAATAATTATTATGGTTATTATTTTTGTTACAGCAAATGTACGGTAGAAGATTGGAGAAAAGTAAACGAAATAGTGATTCTTATTGAATACCCACTTATTTGAAATATTGTCTAACTAAAATATACTTGTTAGCTACAAACACAGTGCCAAATTACAATGTAAATATTACTTGATGTTATTCCTTGTATATTGGCTATAGTATACTATACTGATTATATTTCTTAGGGATAATACAATAACATAATAGTGTGTAATTGTGGCTGTACAAGTATTGTGATGATTACAAGAATTGGTTCGATACCAGTGTAATATTAAAGATATTCTGTGGTAACTGTGTTAGTGTTGTATATGATGTTATGTTTGGCTAGAATTCTGGTATATATTTATATTTTTTTTTTTTTTAGCATTCTACACAACGCTATCTAGACCCATGGTAAGCATAGTTTAACTTGCTTGTGTTATGGAACCTAGAATACGGATAAACATACTTAAATACTTTTTTTTTGTAAATACATACATATTATACATAGGAACACCCAGACCAATGCAAATACCTATATTCATGCATACAAATATTTGCACTGAGCGGGGATCGAACCCGCGCCTCCTGCGTAGCAGTCACGTTCACTACCACCACGCCACAGAGGCTGTCATATTGTATATGTTATAACATATACAATGTCGTGACTAGGAGACGGACTGGTTTCTTGTTAGTTCTTTTCACAGTCAATAGGTTCTATTGGAACTAACGTAGTATACGTTCCTTAATCCATCCTTACAAGTGACCCGTAGCTCGAGCAAACAGAATAAAGAGATATTGAAATAACAGAATAATACTTGTTGTTTAATTTGGATTTCCTTGGTGGTTAGCATCGGCTTTCTGGCTATATAAGAGGAAATTAGTAATGCTGTGGCAACAGAATAATTTGTGACTTTACATACACATTTGTCCACCCAAATTTACCCCGTATAATCTAACACACGCATGCCTTCGGTACGATTCCAACATAGCCAGCGCTGTGTGGTGGTACCAGTGGGGGATACCGCATATGGACGGGTTGAGTAATTATGTATAAAAACATAATATGTTGATCGACATCCTGTACAAAGTTGAATGAAAAGCTAATATCGTATAAAGTAAAACTTTAAAACAGAAGATCAAGTTCTCAAACGCTGTCGACCGACCAATTGTGACTGTGTAGATGTGTGTAGCCTGGGCTGTGGAAAAGTTAATGCCTCTTTTCCATTTTTAGAATTGATTGATGACGTGTGAAGTTTGACGACTTCTCGGGCTGGTGGGATCACCTTCCCTGTCTTCCCTGTAATTATAAAAGTATTAAGTTTAGATCGATGTTGTTCTACAATTCCAGTCGCACAACCTAGTTTTATCATGATTTTAGGATATGTTTAGCTATGAATAAAGAGGATTAAAACAAAACTAATACTTAATAAAAAGAAAAGTTAAACAAAAATTAAATAAAAAACATGATTAAAAAAGATGGGTTCGAACGTGGATCAGTAAAGATGTAAGTCTACCGCAGATCTAGGGCGCGCCGTAGTAGCGGCGGTAAGACCCATCATGGGGGAGTGGCTAGAAGGCCACACGGCAGCCTCTCGTACCGTCTGACGCAGATGATCACCGAGCACGGGTGCTTCGGGAAGTATCTGCATCGGGTGGAGAAAGAGCCAACGTCCGAGTGCCATCACTACGACGCGAGCGAGGACTCGGGGCCGCACACGCTCACCGAGTGTCCGGCGTGCGAGACGCCAAGACGGGAGCTGGTGGCGGCCCTGGGAGTGAGAGTTCTCACGCTCTCCATCTTGCTCGCGGCGATGGTTCGCTGCGCGGATGAGTGGGCGGCCGGCACCTCCTTCTGCGAGCAAGCAGTGCTCGTGAAGGAGGAGGCGGGGCGGGAGCGATGTAGGATCGCAAGCCAAGCTGCCCGCGTACGAATGCAACTCGGGCGTCGGAGGTTGATGAACGACCTCCGCCCCCCATGAGCGCAGGCCTGGAGCCGCCTGTCACCCTGGCAGAAGCAGGCCGCGGCGGCGGCGCGCCTTGTGCGCCTCCCTGTTTCCGGGGACGAGTTGGGGACTCTGTAGTCCCCACACCCGAGGAGAGGGCCAGATCGTGAGGGATGGCCCTGGTTCGGCCGAGGTGCGAGGGATATGCCTGTCCTGTCAACCTCACCTTCGGCAACCAAAAACGACCCACAGGCGGCGTGCGTTTTGGTCGATTTGAGTCCGACATAACCTCTTCCACCGGCTCCGGTGGGGGGTGGGGGGGTGTATCCGTGGGGATTTTGCGCCTCATTATATGTCAGCAAAATACATTTTGCCATATTCGATATTATAATGATGATGTGATAGGATAATTATGCAAGATAGCTCTTGCCTCTCGAAGTTCTTCAGATCCCTATGATAGAAATAACATCTTTTCCATGTACAGACAACATCGGTTACAATTTTATTACATGTATAAATCTTAGTAAGGCCATATTTACCCAAAATTCATAATTTTCGCGTTAGTTATTAACTACAGTTAAATACTCTTGTAGATAACTAAGGATCTTTCACATTGTCTTGACAATGTGCTTGGCTGTTTGTTCTTCGCTGGACTAAATTGAAGAGATATTAAGTAATACAGGTTCCCTAACGTTGTGCGAAGCCATAAAAACGCTATTATAATCATGATGAATTTATATTATGATTAGCCTGAATTACCCACAGTTCAGGCGATCTCATAATATCATGTTGGGCGAAATTCCAATAACTTATTTGAACTTCATTTTGTAAATTGAATTATTGTTACTTTGTGAACATTAATTCTATTAATTACACAATTCTTTAATTTTGACTGCTGCGTTCATTAATCTATTATGTATGTAGTAAGTCAGAGCGTGGGTCCTAAAAAATAGTACGTTTTTCAACATACTTGCGAAGAAAATAATACTAAAAATAGATATTTACCATTGTAGTTTTAAACTTTATTAGTAAACTTTTTATAACGTGAAGGGCTATATCGGGCGACGAACAGCATAAATCATTTATTCATAAGTAGTACTTGTACACAATTCAATTAATAAAAGTTTGTAAACATGTTTGTTACTCAATCATACTCTAATGGCTATATATAAATCTGGCTAAAATATGGCACAGGAATAGATTACCATCTGGAATAACACATAGACTACTTTTATCCTTGGAATAGGTTCCCATGATGTGTGGGATCAGCTGTGCAATTCTCTAAGCATACAGCGTCGGGCGCAGCGCTGCGACCTACCTTGATAGAAATTGTCATTGGTCGATCTCCAGTGACGTCCCCCAGTCCAACCAATGACAATTTATATCAAGGTCGATCGCAGCGCAGCGCTCAACACGAAAGAATTGCACAGCAGAATTCCATGCAGACATCAGTTAGTACGTATACATAAAAATGAGTAGGTGAAGTTGACGGATCGAGTGAGGAACAGCCTGATAAGGGAACGTTGTGTCTTTGAAGGCAGCGGCGATTCAGTAGCAGGCAGCGGCGTACGTCAGATGTGATTCATGTTATCGTAACGCGAGCGTAACGTTATGCGCAGTGTAAAAAAAAATGCGAACCTATTAAAGTGCAATGTTTGTAATATTGTTATAGACGAACTACTATCATATGTGCAAAATAAATAAAAATAGATGAAGTTACTCTAAAACGCATATGCGTCTCGGCTATTTCTAGCGTCGAAATACGTCGATCTAACACTCTGTTGTTCGAGTCCTTACCGACAGATACACGAAAACTAAGAAAAAAGGGAGACGGTAAGGAGTAGAGGGAACTGGATGACATAATTACAGTGCTAAAAGCCACAGATCGTGATGTAGTGCCTGTCTTTGTAGCGAGGGAACTCGAGAAACTACCTCCAGTTTTGTTTGACCATCTGGATTGCACCAAGCTACTTAAAGACATAACAAAACTTCGCGCTGAACAGGAAGAAGTTAAATGCACCTACGCCACGAAATTACAGGTGGAAGATTTACGATCCGACATGCTTCACATAAGGAATGACTCAATACCGCCGATCTCGCAAAATATAAATCTAAAGCGCGGTGCATGGATGTATGATAGTGGCACCACGGGCCTCTCGAATTTAAATAATTCGACGTTGAACGAGTCATTGCAAAATGATGATTTCAATCATGAATTTCGCCCAACATGATATTATGAGATCGCCTGAACTGTGGGTAATTCAGGCTAATCATAATATAAATTCATCATGATTATAATAGCATTTTTATGGCTTCGCACAACGTTAGGGAACCTGTATTATTTAATATCTCTTCAATTTAGTCCAGCGAAGAACAAACAGCCAAGCACATTGTCAAGACAATGTGAAAGATCCTTAGTTATCTACAAGAGTATTTAGCTGTAGTTAATAACTAACGCGAAAATGATGAATGTTGGGTAAATATGGCCTTACTAAGATTTATACATGTAATAAAATTGTAACCAATGTTGTCTGTACATGGAAAAGATGTTATTTCTATCATAGGGATCTGAAGAACTTCGAGAGGCAAGAGCTATCTTGCTACTGCTACTGCTAGTACGAGCAATTTCGCTTATTAGTAGGTAATTTCGATTGCTAATATTCTTCGTCGTCGTTCTTAATCGTTTGTAGATTAGATTTAGACTACTGTACTACTGGGATTGACATATACAGATCAATCCGGGGTGGCTGCGCAGTACTATTATAAATATTTGTGGGGATATTGCGCACTTTAAAAAAAAAGAAGATAATCTGAAGAAATCAAGATATGTTGTTTAACCATGGAATAGGTACTAGAAAAAATAATTGCTCCTTTTTATTCAACTTAGGTGGCAGACAAGCATACGGCCTACCTGATGGAAAGTGATTATCGTGGCCTATGGACGTGTGCAACACCAGTGGAGTCACACTTGTGTTGCTGACCCTGTAAGAACCTTCTACTGCTCTTCTTGAAGAACCCCATAGTGTCGTTACTTGGAAAAGCACACACAAATAAATTCAATAATTTTTTCTACATTTAGTGACTTCGTAAAGAAAAAAGAAACTGGCAGTCTGACTGTGAATATCTATTAATACGTAATTCAATAAGTTAGATAATATGACTAACATCTGGCTGATGTACAAAACAGGAAGGTTTCTCATAAAACTGTTACTGAAAAACAAAAAAAAAACCTAATGACTTCCTTTATTCGTCTCTTGGAACGTATGCGTCCTATTTAAAACGACTTCTAAAGACTTTTGTCATTACTGCAGGAGAGGGAGATATTCGCAAGTTAAAAATGATATTTCTCTTATATGATATATGATTTTTTACATGGTGCAATGATATGAGTAATCTTAAAATGTATACCGGGTGATTCTGTAGTCGTTTCGCAACGAAAGTTTTTGGGAACAGTTTCTAATGGTCTAAAGTACTAATTTGGTAAAAACAGGAGAACGGAATAATGTACACACAGCGTCAGAGAAAACAGACCCCCTCAATACTTAAAGAATATCTCCGCGTCACATGACTCACGAATGACGTCACGTGATGCGATCGTCGCTGAGCTGCAAACGAGCGAGCAGCTTCGTCTGCCTTTTATTTGCATGTTCATATTTGTAATTTTCTGATATTTTTCGTCTTATTCAATCAAGATACAATATACTCACAAAAAGATGCCACATTAATCTATGTGCAGCTTCTGGAAACGAACCCGCATCTCCAGCGCCAGCCGTTCACTTAGACCGTGACTTACACCACTAGGCTATCGGTTCACTTGACGACAACGGTGAAAATATGAATAACATTACACCTATTATCGAACAAAGTTGATTACGGTGTAATTTTCTAGACCATAAGGTTTAAATTTCAACATCAACCATATGTGATAATTATAACTGCTCAATGGACTAAAGAATAAGGTTGAAATTAGTATAGATTTCTCGTTTAGTTCAATAGATTACGCTTGATACAGCTTGTTGCACTACCGTCATGTTTTACTTCAAAAACTTATTTGCTGTATGAGCTGCGGCTATAGTATTATAATATCTGTGACAGCGTGCTAAGGTTGCAATTAGAATACTTCTTTGCCTTATTTACTAAACTGTGATTGAAGGTAACTTTATAATTCGTGGTAATTTGCATTGGTGTTGATCCTCCTCGTAATATTATTCAATTTATTAAGTTTTTGATCAGATTTTTGAGTAAATTGAAAGTATGGTTCGATTAACAACATTTTTGAAAGCTAAAATTGTTGTTCTTTGGAAGCAAAGAACAAAGCATAAAGAAAATTGCACGAGATATGGCCATAACGGTGAGAGTTACGATAAAAATATATTATATGCCTATTTATTGCTTAATCATGTTACATTTTCATTTAAAAGTTAGATTTTGGAGTTTCTTTTATTTATTATCATTTTCATTACAGAGAAATACAGTGCGTAGACAGATTCGAAAGTATCAAGTGACGGGTGATATGAAATGTGAACACCAAGGACCTCGCCCAGTTGCTTACACTCATGAATTAGAACGGCACCGTGATATTGTGGAGGTTCAATCACTGGCACCCTTTAAAACTACGCGCTCAAGTGCTGAAACTTTTGGAGTGTTGTCGCTGAGCACTGTTCGACGACATCTACACGCTGCGAACATCCATAATTATAAGCCAGCCAGAAAGTAACAACTTACTGACGATCATCGCACCAACCGAGTAAATTTTGCTACTCGTTATTAAAATTTCTACTGGGAAAACGAAATTGTTAAATTTGCCGACGAAAGATGCTTCAAGTCAGAAGAAGAAGATGAAGTGGCCAACGGTTCAACCCAAAAAATGGATTAGACTTAAGAATAGACTTAAGAACAAGAGGGCGGTTAACATTAGGTAAGCAAATGATTATATATTTTTTAACATAAAATTTGTTTATTCTAAATTATTATTCTCTACCCCGAAATATATATATATATATATATGTATATATATACACATATTATATACATATAATATACATATTATATACATATTATATACATATTATATAATATTATATATTTTTAATTATTATTGCTACTGACATTGATTTACATATTGCAACAGATTTGAAAAGGTTTATTATTTTAGATTACTGGAAATGGATGTCTTCAATGGGCCCAGGCGAGCTAGTGGAAATAGGTGGCCGCATGAACAGTGAAGTGTTGAAAGACGTAATGCTGCCTTCAGTGTGGGTCGCATATACAGAAGGACAAATTTACCTGGTTCAGGATAACTCTTCAGTGCATCGGTCCCGAATTGTGCAAGACTGGCTAAATGCACAAGAAGATATAACGGTGTTTGAGTGGCCGGCTAAAAGAACGGATCTTAATCCTATTGAAAACTTGTGGGGTCAGATGGTTATAAACTGGGACTCAAGTGAAATAAAGTAAAAAATAATAATTAGATAAAGAGGTAAACAGAACTTGGGAACTATCCATAATTATAACTAACTAACTAACTTACTGGTGGTAGAGATTTTTACTGGTGGTAGAGATTTGACGGCACAAATTTGTCACAAATTTCGACCGGGTTGGTACCACCGTGCAATATTGCGAAAAACCCTTCATAGTAATTCAATTTCGGTTGGATTGCGTTCAGGGATCAGCAAATGCATAGCCGGGTAGGGGTGATGGTGGTTGCAGCACTAGTGGGACCAGTGGGTCTTGGCGTAGTCTAGTGAGGATGGTGCGGGGCGACGCGCCGGTCAGGGAGACCCGTAGAAACGGTGGTGCCGCTGGCCGCCCGCGGTATAGTACAGAGGCCCAACTGGGACTAACCACCCTGGAAGGCTGCCTCACCAGACCGCGCATAATCCCGGTATGGCTCGTCGTGCCGGTTGGTGACCGGAAGTGGGGGCCAGGCGACCATATTCGGGGGGGTACGGGGGCCCTTCCGTACGGCGTGTCGGCTCACGCCATGCCTCATAATCATAGACAAAACCAATATCCCGCACTTTGTCACGCGGTGCTGCGACGACAATCACCTCTTTTTTTCACGCCCTTTTCTCCTTTTCATCATGGCAGCGCATTTAAGAGTATTGGGCAACACAGCGGCTCTACAGACTCCCACAAGCTCGCTATTTGAGGTGGAGTCCACTAACATCTGTGGACTCCATGCGAACCTCAACGCCGTCCACCAACACCTTGAGACGGCGAAACCAGATATGCTCTTTCTCACGGAGACACAAATAGGCCGCCCTGATGACACGACCTACTTGCTTTACCCCGGCTATGTTATCGAGGAAAATTTCCGTGCAAAAGCCGGGGTGTGCGTGTTTGTTAGGGCGGATGTTTGTTGTCGCCGTTTGCGCTGCCTTGAGGACCCATCCTTTTCAACCCTATGGGTACACGTAGACCATGGCTCTACGAGTCAGATCTATGTGTGCCTCTACCGTTCCCATACAGGAGATGCTGAGACAACTCGACTCTTTGAATATCTGAGTCAGGCGGCAGATGATGCGCAGGAACGGTTTCCGAACGCCGAAGTGGTATTTTTGGGGGACTTTAACGCCCACCACGAAACCTGGTTGGGCTCCTCCAAAACAGACCATGCGGGAAGAGCCGCCCATGCATTTGCTCTGGCGCATGGCCTGACCCAATTGGTACACGAGGTCACTAGAATACCAAGAAGGTCGGGCCTAGCACCCTCTCTGCTAGACCTTCTGCTGACGAGTCACCCAGACCTGTACAGTGTTTCGGTACAAGCCGCTTTAGGCAATTCCGACCACTGTCTGATCTGCTCCAAGGTGCCAATTATAGCGCCTTCACGACCCGTGCAGGGGAAGCGGCGTCTCTGGCACTACTCGTCAGCAGATTGGGATGGGCTGCGCAACTATTTTGCGTCCATCCCGTGGGTTGAACGCTGCTTTGAAGGTAAGAAACCCTCGGATTGTGCTACTGCTGTTGCCGGTGAGATCGGTCTGGGTATGGAATACTATATTCCGTACACTGATGTCACCGGTGCCCGAGGAGTGCGCCCTTGGTTCGGGCGCGAGTGTGCGGGGGCTGTTGATCAAAAGCAGTCCGCGTATCGCGCTTGGGTGAGGGCGCGTGCCACGCACGATCCCAATGTGAGCCACTTCAAGGCGGCGTACAACAGAGCCACAAAGGTCTGCAAGAGGGCTTACGTCAAAGCGGATGCCCTGCGCATTGCGCGGCTTGGTCAAGAGCTAGTGGCACATCCCACGGGCAGCCGTGGATACTGGCGACTGGCCAAAGCCGTGCAGGCCAACTTCTGTCAGCCTTCGCTGCCACCGCTGCGCTACCCTGATGGATCCCTGGCCCATGGACCGCAAGAGAAAGCCAATATGCTAGTAAATCTCTTTGCGGCCAATTCCCGAGTCGATGATTGCGGTATACAGCCGCCGACACTACCCAATGGTGACCACGTAATGCCTGAAATACGTATCAGGCAATGCGATGTTCGTGCGGTGCTTCAATCACTCGATGTCCGGAAAGCCAGTGGCCCGGATGGTATTCCAGCGGTGGTCTTACAAAAATGTGCAGCGGAGTTGTCTCCGATGCTTACGCGGCTGTACCGACTGTCCTACAGCTCGGGTACAGTGCCTTCGGCTTGGAAAGAGGCGAATGTACAGCCGATCCCCAAGAAGGGGGATCGCTCAGAGCCAGCCAACTATCGACCCATAGCCGTCACCTCAGTGCTGTGCAAGGTCTTCGAGCACATCATTAACAAACAGCTCATGCGTCACCTAGAGGATCACTCCTTAATTAATGACCGGCAATATGGCTTCAGGCCGAAACGGTCAACGGGTGATCTTCTAGCATACGTTACCCATCTTTGGGGTGAGGCTATGGACAAGCACGGCGAGTCACTGGCAATTAGTCTTGATATCGCCAAAGCTTTCGATAGAGTCTGGCACAAATCGCTTCTCTCCAAGCTACCAGCCTTTGGTCTGCCTCCTAGACTGTGCAACTGGATTGCTAGTTTCCTGCAGGAGCGCCGTATCCGCGTCCTCTGTGATGGACGGGCTTCGGAGTTCTTGCAAATAAATGCTGGCGTACCGCAGGGGTCTGTATTATCTCCCACTCTCTTTCTTCTGCATATCAACGACATGCTGTCCACCGGCAGCATACATTGCTATGCAGACGATAGCACCGTACACGGGAGTTATCACGGACAACCTGCGGCCAAACAGTCTGATATCGTGGAAAAAAGACAGCTTCTTGTCACTGAACTGGACCGGATCTTGAATCACATTTCTCAATGGGGCTCCGAGAACATGGTCGAGTTCAATGCCAAGAAGACGCAGGCTTGTGCGTTCACAGCAAAGGTATCTTCTTTCCTTCCCCTTCCCACTCTTCAGAGCACGCCACTTCCACTGCAGGACAATCTCTATATCCTAGGCATGGATATTCGCTGCAAACTGAATAACAGAAATTACATCGAGAGCATCATCAAAACAGCCTCGCGGAAACTCGGACTCCTAAACAAAGTGAGACGTTTTTTCACGCCGGAGCAGCGGTGTCTTCTCTATAAGACACAAATTCGCTCCTGCGTGGAATACTGCTCGCATCTCTGGGATGGCTCCGCGAAATACCTACTAGATGCTCTCGACAGGTTGCAGCGACGCGCGGTCCGAATTATTGGGAACCCTGAGGTCACGAACACCCTCGAGCCTTTGCAGATGCGTAGAGATATTGCTTCCTTGGCTGTATTTTACCGTCTCTACCACGGTGAGTGTTCTGACGAGCTCTTCCAACTAATCCCACCATCTCCTTTCCTACATAGGACAACACGTGCAGGCCTTAGATATCACCCTCACACTGTGCAGAATATACGAGCAAGAACCAAGCGGTTCGGAGACTCTTTTCTTTGCCGCACCACCAAGACCTGGAATTCATTACCAGCACACGTGTTTCCTTCTTCCTACAGTCCCGGGGCCTTTAAGCGGGGCGTGAAAAAGCATCTGATGAGGCCGCCAAGCTGAGTGCCACCATTGTAGCACTTAGTGTCTGTAATGGTGACCCTCTTTCCTGAGACTTTGCCTTTAGCTTACCATCAGGCGAGGTGAGGTCAAGTTGGCGTGTCCTATATAAAAAAAAAAAAAAAAAAAAAAAAAAAAACTAATGCGAAATAGTGCCGTATGTTTTAATATGGTTTCGGGGATGAAATTTCATTCGTCGTCTTCAAGAAGTGATAGATAGCCATCCGCTCCGTTATTAATGCAGATTATCCATTCTTACCCAGAACAAATCTTTGTGTGATGAACACGATTATTTATTATGTGTCTGGGTGTAGTTTATCTAAAATAAGTATTATATCAGTTGTCTATTATCCATATCACATTTAAGTGCTTATTTTGGGCTAGATGACGCTGTGTATAAAGTGTTCTAACATTTTAATAATAATATTATATTATTAATACCTAATCAAATTACTCTTGTTTACAAGTTTAGTAATTAATCTTCTAATTAATTAACGATGCACCATCTGACCTCACATATTTTTCTAATGTTGTGTTAAAAGGGTTACTTATCAGAAAATGTGATCAAAGAGGAAGATGTATATTGCTATACTGTTATAGTTTAGCATGTTGGTTCTTTCTTTGTGATTCACAGGCACTAATAACATTTCATTATATTCATCATTCTTTTATATTCGAAGATTATACAGAGTGTAAAAAATTAATGTTTGCAACTTTAAATAAATAAGTAAATAAATATTGTAGTTATGTTTCTAGAGTTATCTAATATTAAACATTTTATACTTCACTTAGGGTATTGTGTTTTGTCAATAAATTTAGGTTAGGAAAAATCTAATAATAAGTAACCCCAATTTAACTCAGATAGAAAAACTGTATACTCAACTGGAAATGGACTCAATGTAGTCCTAGAAATGTAATTCGAGAAATAAATTAATATTGTTTATGCAACAAACCTATCTTTTCTTACAAACTTCATAACTACTATAAAATTTTATTCCTTAAGTAATAATCAACAAAAAGTGCTTAAGAGAATAAAAAAATAATTATAAGAATAAGAAAAGAAATTTGTGTCTGAGGATTTGAACACCCGCTTGCCGTATCCACAAGGCATCAGCTATCATAACCACTAGACCAAGGTGCCATTCACACTACATTTCAAAAAACTTCAATACATTCATGTCATTATCAAGGGGGGTTCCTTTTCTCTGAAGCTTACTGTACCTATAGGTTTGGTAAAACACATTTCCATTGGTCTGGGTATTTCCTTACCTCGCTTCAGTATCGAAGTTCAGCCGCATTACAGTTAGACTGGGAAGCCAACGCCAACTGAGTTGGCAAAATGCTCAAAGCATGATAATTGAAAATTTAGACTAAAATGTCGTGAAAAATTAAGTCTTTTTTTTTAATAATAAATCGAGTGCAATTAAATAACTAATAAAAATATTCCTAAGGACTTCTTCTTCATCTTAACGTTAATCCCAGTCGCATCCGAAGCTTTCTCCGAGTTGGGGTACACACCCCTAAGGCGATATCGAAGTATTGCAGTTATGGTAACCGAGAACGACAGCTTAACGTGCTCTCCGACCAGACCAAATGCAAATATCCATATTCATGCATATAAATATTTACACAGAGCGGGGATCGAACCCATGCCTCCTGAGTACCGGCCGCGTTCACTACCGCCACGCCACGGAGGCTGTTTTAAAGACTAAAGTCAATACAAATTTTATAGGAGCAACTCAGTTATCGTCAGGTTTCATTTTCAAGACATCCGCCTAGTTTCCACGGTTTCTCTTCAATTATAGAGATAAGTTTCAAAGTCAGCATAGTTATAAAACTTTATTGACATCGTGTTGTTTGCAGACCAATAATATTATATTTTAACTGACTATAAAAAAGAGCGATTAAGTTTGCCCTTCTATTGCCAGGGTCAAGAGAGCTACCTCACAACCACTGAGCCGGTCGGCCAAAAAAGAAACTTATTTTTACAATGTAATACACACCAGCTTTTGCACGTGGCATATTTTAGAAACACCATAATAATATCACCCCTTTCATCTTTCGCCAAATTATGTAATACTTCCATACGATTTTCCTATAGAAATTATGCCCAAAATATTTCGCTCCAAAATGATCATAAAATCAAACGATATACCTAAACATACGAATTGTACAAAGAATACAATAAATGTAAATTTTTATTATTAGTTACTTGGTAAGTAGTATATTCGTATTTCCATAAAAATGGAGAGTATAAGTAAGTATAACTTAAAAAGAAAGAAAAAATAATCCCATTTAAAAACTTTTTGATATAGTTGGTAGCCTTACAATAATAAAACATCATTTTCGCTATAAAATCAATCCAATAGAACATAATTTAAAAAGTTATCAAAGCACACAGGGTACATCCAAAATACGAAAGGAATGTCTGAATAAGAGTTTTATTAAGAATCAAGGATGCTTAATGAAAGTACTGGAGTTGTCAGATTCTATTGAGCGAGGCCCTTTAATAGGGTTCTTGACTTCATATTGTACAAGCTTGTGGACATTCACATAAGAAAGAATATAAAATAGAACTAGGTTCTTTTGAGTTGTTTGCAAAGTTATTCATAATAGCGAACACAAAGGGATGAGACTTCACTTCACTTGATGGTCAGCTGAAGGCAGTGGACTCTACTGTTTTTCTGTCATTAGTCTATAGGTGGGTCAAACACAAAATGAGTAACTCACAATTTGCAAAAACTAAAACATTTCATATTATTCTGAAAATTAGTGTTTATGTGAGTTATATCCTTAGAAATCTGTTCTCAGTTTTTTAAGTTACATAATAGACTTTTTATGTCCACAGATCATAATTAAAACTTATTTATCTAATCACATCATTTTAGTTAGCTTGAAAAACCTAAGAAAAATTATGTGGGTCATGCCAGTTTGATTTCACCTCGCCTGATGATTAACTAAAGAAAAAGTCTCAGGAAATAGGAAATAATGAAAATTATCCACAGAACGGATAACCACTAGGTACACGTAATTAGCTTTAAGCACATCTTTTACATCGTAATTTTAGTCACTATTTGTGTTCTTTTTATAAGAAACAAGACTATTTTCATAATAAATGCCATTTAAGATCTCGCCCTCTGTTTCAAGAGTCCATGGGACGGTCCGTTCCAGTATATTGCTATTTCCTTATAAACAACGATTCACGAACTTTCAATTGACCTGTCTTAAGTGGTAAGCCTTAGTTCGTGATCATTCGTTGAGAAATGGTATCAAGATGTTTTAGGAAGAATGAAGCAAGCAACGCGCTTTATATTAGCTGGTGTGACTTCTCTTGTGTATAACGCACGTAACTTTTATGGTACTCTAAAAAAACGTTGTAAGAAAGTAACATCGATAACTGAAATTGAGTTAGTTGAAAGTACATATACTATACTGGTAGTCCTGTGAATAGTAAATCTCGCAAGCACCATATAGGTACTTAAAACTATCATGGTCACTCACATCAGTATCACAATAAACGGGACCGCTTGCACCGTTGCCACATTTTTCTGGTACCTGTAATCATTTGAAAGCGAGAACCCTTTTGGCGCTATATCGGTACCGAAAGGTGTCGCGGGAGCGCGGGACACGAACCCGAGCCTGAACAAATTCGGCTCATGAGATCTCAGCTCCACAGGGACATGGTGACGACTTGGGCAACCACGCGCAGGGTACGCCATAATAGCGGCGGTAAGACCCATAATGGGGGAGTGGCTAGAGAAGCCACACGGCAGTCTTTCGTACCGACTGACGCAGGTCATCGCCGGGCACGGGTGTTTCAGGGATTATCTGCATCGGATCAGGAAGGAGCTAACGTCTGAATGCCATCACTGTGATGCGAGCGAGGACTCGGGGTTGCACACGCTTTACATTGTGTCGACTTAGAAGTTTTTATTATTTCTCAGCTTATACACAACAGACAGATTTGCCATGTTTGATAGAGAGATTTGACCCTTACAACTGACCCTATCGATTGGTGCCATAAAAATACAGGTGTTATTTTTTTAAGCTTTTAGTAGGTTCGATTATTTACCGGATGTGACAAGCGAATTTTCAAAAAAACTACGCATACAGTTTTGTTTGTTTTTAAAAATAAAGGAACGTCTCCTTTAAGTAAAATTCGCTATCTCCAGTATTTAGAGTACTTCCCCCCAGCTAAGGTCAAAATCTTCCACTCTGTAGATTATAGATTCATTCAGAGTTAGTCGTGATTTCCACTGAAATTTTTTAATCGTGAATAACACAATATTCATATAATTGTCAAGAGTGTATACTTGCAATTTGATCTGACAACAAAACCTTTTGTTACAAGCCACTTGACAAGTATGGAGCAGGCTCAATGTGGGTACAGTTTCAACTTGAGACCCTCTTGTAGAGGTTCAAGAGGCCGCCAAGTGTACCTAATAACGTGGAAAGAATTCACTGATAAACGTCGTCACGTTCCTAACTTCGGGGAATAAATTTAAGTTGAAAAACTTCAAAATACGACCCAACAAACTACAGAAAAGTAGGCGAGGTGTTTTCAAGATGTTGGGTAGGATATATAGTGATAGAAATATAAGAATAAAATGAGAGTACAAGGATCTTTATAAAATATGTTGAGTCGGAATGTACTTAGATGTAGTAAAAGGCTCGGCCGCGTGGTTTCCGGCAGAGTATAATTTGGACCATCCCATCTCTTCCCATGCAGTTTCGTTCAAGGCGACTAAGGGATAGGGCTGTTTAACATCAGAGAGATATATACAGTCCAGACTCAGTCTCAGATACATGGCTCGAGTCACTAATAGTGATCGGAAAACAGCTATAGGCTCACCCCCTATTATGTGGGACCGAATACAAGGATAGTGAAATGAATGTGTAAATTTACCTCTGCCTAACCCTCCGGGGATAAAGTCGTGATTATATGTATGTATGTAATAAAAGAAATTAGTTGTCAGGGTGAAGATAAACTTATTTATACGAGTAAATTACTTAGTAATATCAAAAAATATATTCGCGTGGCGACGGAGAAAGAATACAATTATCACCAGCTCATTCGAAGGAAGTCACAAGGAGCGACTCACAAAAAATACGCAGAAGATATCATTGCGAGAGAAGGAAAACTCGAAATAAAACCCTATACCAACCCATCTGACCAGCGTGGAAACAGTAGACCAAAGGCTCCCAATATTGGGAGAGGCCTATGTCCAGAAGTGGATAGGCTTGGACAGCATAATACTCAACTGATTGTATTTAAACTTGCGTAACTCTTAAGTACTTTTATTAGTGTCTGCAACATAAAATAAGGAATTGTAGGTTTCTTCATCATCATCCTAGCGTTAATTCCAGTCATATCCGAAACTTTGACTTCGGAGTTTGGGATTGTTTTTCCAGTTTAACTTCGAGTTTTTTTACCACTTAGGTCAGGGAGACAAGCACACCTAAACTATGATCTCAAATCCAAGGTTCATTGATTGATAAATGTCATGTTTTTGCTTGTATTTTAATTGTTAGAAATATTATACATTTCAATTCAATTCATTTCATTTACTTATTTGATTGTAATGTGGTATAACAACATATGGAAATAATAAATATAGTAATCAAGCACATTTCGCCATAAAGTTGGCATGCAAACATATACAAAGCAACTACTAAACTTTAATAATAATAACCAATGTATACACATTTTATTTGAATAACACCATTTAACCCCCGTTATTAAATACCGTAGTTGAAACATCGAAGGTTAGTATTAAGCGTCGAAAAATAAGTTTAGAGATCTAGTGTTAACGTGCTCACGACCAGACCATAGCCAAATTCGTACATACCATTAGACCAACAAAGTGAGATACTTATATAAAAACCTAAGTGTAAGAAAGAGACTGAATATATTATACGGTGAAGCGATTTTTTATCAACTGATTGAAAGAAATAAACTACTGTCATAAAAAAAATCAAATTATATTGTAACTTAATTCGCCGCAATATTTAATATTTTAACGAATTATATAAAGGATAAAATAATGGTTACATGTTGTGTATCAGATTGTGGCCTTACCTGTATATCTTGCAGACCTCTATTTCAATCACTTAAACTGTTAACCTTGCCCAGTATGTTTATATTTGAATGTGCAAAATTTGTCAGACTGAATAAGCACCTCTTTACAACAGCAAAGGAGATTTACCCCAGAAACACACGCGACCCAGACAGAATATTTTTATCTAAGGTACCAAAAACTGTTGTATATAAAAAGAATTGCCTGTCTATGTCTATGTGTGGATATACTAACACTAGATTAAGATTATAATTGTACTACTAACACTTTAAATGGATTTGAAAAATCTGAAATAAAAGATATTCTATTCTATTCTATTCTATATTTATAATTGTGTACCTAGTGAAATTAAAGCTTTACCGTACAAGAAATTTATAAAATCGTTATCAGACTGGATGCTAAACAAATGTTTTTATTCTGTTACAGAGTTTTCATCCATAACAAGTAAAGAGTATAGATAAAAATGTGATTAGGTGGTATAAAATGTATAAGCTTCTTTTTGACTTCGTATCATTTTGTACGACAAAGTGTTTTTTTTTTTTTTTTTTTTTTTTTTTTTTTTATATAGGACACGCCAACTTGACCTCACCTCGCCTGATGGTAAGCTAAAGGCAAAGTCTCAGGAAAGAGGGTCACCATTACAGACACTAAGTGCTACAATGGTGGCACTCAGCTTGGCGGCCTCATCAGATGCTTTTTCACGCCCCGCTTAAAGGCCCCGGGACTGTAGGAAGAAGGAAACACGTGTGCTGGTAATGAATTCCAGGTCTTGGTGGTGCGGCAAAGAAAAGAGTCTCCGAACCGCTTGGTTCTTGCTCGTATATTCTGCACAGTGTGAGGGTGATATCTAAGGCCTGCACGTGTTGTCCTATGTAGGAAAGGAGATGGTGGGATTAGTTGGAAGAGCTCGTCAGAACACTCACCGTGGTAGAGACGGTAAAATACAGCCAAGGAAGCAATATCTCTACGCATCTGCAAAGGCTCGAGGGTGTTCGTGACCTCAGGGTTCCCAATAATTCGGACCGCGCGTCGCTGCAACCTGTCGAGAGCATCTAGTAGGTATTTCGCGGAGCCATCCCAGAGATGCGAGCATGCCCAATTTAGACAGAACATGATGTACCTAGTCATAATACACAATTTGTAACATCCTTATCACAATGTTCTAGCAAATAAAGATCTATTATATTCTATTCTATTCTGTAGCAATAATCCAAATAAAGACACATTTCACATTTCATTTGACATTTCATGTTGTTTGTTTTCTTATTATTTAGACATAAAATAGTTCTGTTTATGGTTCAATATAATGCAGCAAGCTCTATATTTTTGAAAAATAATACTAATTTAGAAAATAACATGTTTGTTAGTAAAATCTTTCACACCAAAATATCATTCCGTTTGGTCAAGAATGACAAAAGCAAACAATCTAACAATATATCGATAGTGTTATTTGTGTACAATCGTTATATAATTATTTATTCATATTGGCACTAATGGATGGATACTTTCATGTTTCCTGTTGCTGCACAGTTTAGACAAATATGTTCGTCAAAAATTAGTCTATTTCGAACAACTTTATTTAACCATTATGAATTTTGATATTTGATCAAACGGTTTTATATAATTTGAGGAATATTATCACGGATACCATATTTTGCCTACGTTGCATCGATATTTACTTATTAAATATATCATTGAAATATGTTTGACAATAAGGCTCAGATACGTAGCGTCACAAAAAAATATGTCAGAAAAAACATTAAGAAATCATCTTAATAAAATTATCCTATTCAGAGGACAATAATACTCGTATGTATTTTTTTTTTTTTTTTATTAATTAAATAACGTATTATTTTATACATATTTGACATGGAATATAAAATAGAAACAATATCTCAATTCTAAGTAATCTATACAGAAATAATATTAAATAATTTATAAATATTAAATACAATAAAAATAAAATAACTATTATACAACTTATAGCTAAGAACAATTAAAATGCGTCGTAGAATTCCTCCGCATCGCATGCCTCTTGTGGCAGCGTTCCCAGAAGACTGGCAGCATTGCCACGTTGTATGGCAATGCTTATTCTCTGACCTAAAAAGAGGCCAGCCTTCTGGTCACGAGAAGCGTCGACCATACGCTTCGCAATCTCACGGAAGAGGTTGCGAGCGCTCGGACCCCATGACCCCAAAGTCTCGACTCCAAACGGCACAAATTCATAATCTCCGATGAGATTGGAGTATTTGCGCCGCTTGAGAGCCTCTGCAGAAGCAGCAGCAGCTCCAGCACAGCCAGCCGTGCTAGTTATATGGGTAGGAGCCATGGTATCAACGCATGTGGCGTCCCACACCAGAGTCCTACCCATCTTCCATGGCATTAACGACATGCCATCCGGTCTCTTGCCATCGTCACGCGCCAAACCGTTTGGTTCTAGTACAGCTGGTACACCGGCGGTGACAAGAGCACGGCGGATTATGTCATTGAGGCTGGCGTGCCGTGGAATTCGCCCTGCGCTCCTGCAGCACGACAGACCATGGTGTCCGAGTCTGTCAACGGCTTCTCCACAGCGGCATTGATGCGGAGAAACACACGGCGCGCCTAAACGGAGACAAGTTGCGATGCGGAAGGTAGTGTCATCTAACATAGTCCCTACGTTAGATGACGGAAGAGCTTGTAGCCAAAGACCCGATTCCCACACTCCAACCGCCAGTAAACGGGCACGCTCAGCAGCATTGGAACATGTATTTAGTAATTTTTTTCCAACTAAGCTGCAGAGCGGCCCGTCCCACTGACGCTGTGAGAAGAGGTTCCTTGGGAGATCGGTGTTTGGACATGCAATTTTCCAAGCGTTCACTGCATCAGTCTTACACAATACTTCAGAATTAACTAGTGTAGGTGCAAGGATTTTCCTAGTTAATTCTTCGGTACTGTGGACTGAAGACAGGAACGCTGGTAAGCTGACATCTGAAATTTTGCGAATACCGAGCCCACCCAAGCGAATCGGTAGAGTCGCTTGTAGTAAAGCTCGGTCATCCAAGGCCACATTTAAAATTTTGGTGAGGGTATTTTCTATAATTTCGTCCATTTTTTTCAAAATCGTTAAATGTTTAAAAAATGGCGTTGATCGTAGGGCATGGGTGAATTTTGGAACGAATAGGCAATACCGAAGAATAGTGAAAGCCGAGTGTATATTAATTTTGAGTAGGCGATCCGAAATGTCACTAAAATTTTGAATTTTTTCCTCTATAAATGGGGTATAGGCATCTTCTAGGATTGGGGACCCGAGGAGACGTAAAGAGTCTTTTTCTAAAATTTTGATGGTGGGAGCTATGGAATTGAATTTAGAGATAGTAGAAATTTTGTCCGAAACGTCGTTTAAAAAAATCTCGCATTTGCTGTCATTTAGTTCTAAACCAATTAATCTAAATTCATTTTTAATAAATGCCAAATCTTGTAAAACTGTCTCCACATCTCCCCCTAGAGTCCCATCGTCTAGGTACCATACATTAAATTTAGAATTTAACCGCCGAATAATGGGCTGAATAGCTAAACTGAAAATTACCGGTCCAAGAGGGTCTCCTTGTTGACATCCAACAGCTGATTTCAAAAGGTTGTCCTTGTATAATAATTTGGAGGGGTATCTGTAACATTGCCAAAGAAAATTATAAATTTTGGGTGTTTCTAATTTAGCTTGGTTCAACAAGGTGTCTCTGTTCACCGAGTTGAAAGCATTCTTCACATCGACCTTGAGAATGACCTCACCTTTACTGGAGCCAAGGTAGGTTGATAAAGCATGTATGGCAGCCTCACAGCCCCCCTTTGAACCAAAACCAATTTGGAGGGGCTGGAACTTCAACTTTCGTATGTATTTAAATTTAGAATTGAACTAAACTGTAGTGGTGTGTGTGTGCGTGTGGCTGCCTACTATGTGTAACTTATTATTAAGAAAAGATACACTTATTCATTCTCTTCCTCAACTCTCTTTTTTATTCCTTAATGGTTTCACGATATACATTAGTCTTATTTGAAAGATATTCATTTACCATTAGTGCTTAAAAATAATTTAGAGCATATGGGTACCTCGGGTCGGCATTCCAATTTTTGTCAATTTATTGAGCAACTAGGGGTTATATACAGCCTCAGCGGGCGGGTTCACCCCGCTCAGTGAAAATATGTGTAAGCATAAATATAACTATTTGCATTGGCTTGGTCGCATCTCGAAAAGCACGTTAACCCTAGACCACTAACCCTAAACCGTCGGTCCCGGCTTTTATCCGATCATCTATGGAAATCGTTACGGGTAGTTGGAGCCCTAAAAAGTCCAACAACTGGTCTAATTGTTGTCCAATGGGTTGCCATCAGCCAAACATGGAGTTAGACGTTTTTTACGTGCGCAAAATTCATGTCATAGGGGAGTGGCTAGAGAGGCGACACGGCAGCCTCTCGTACCGTCTGTTGCAGATGATCGCCGAGAACGGGTGCTTCGGGAAGTACGAACGTCTGAGTGCCATCACTGCGACGCCAGCGAGTACTCTGGGCCGCACACGCTCACCGAGTGTCCGGCGGGGGAGACGCTGAGACGGGAGCTGGTGGCGGCCCTGGGAGTGAGAGTTCTCACGCTCTCCACCTTACTCGCAGCGATGGGTCGCTGCGTGGATGCGTAGGTGGCCGACGCCTCCTTCTGCGAGCAAGTAATGCTCGTGAAGGAGGAGGCGGGGCGGGAGCGGCAGCGGGAGCGACGAAGGATCGCAAGACAAGCTGCCCGCGTACGAAGGCAACTCGGGCGTCGGAGGTCGATGAACGACCTCCGCCCCCCATGAGCGCCGGCCTGGGGGTGACAGGTGGAGCCGCCTGTCACCCTGGCAGAAGCAGGCCGCGGCGGTGGCGCGCGTGGCGCGCCTCCACGTTTCCGGGGACGAGTTGGGCGGCAGCGGGAGCAACGAAGGATCGCAAGACAAGCTGCCCGCGTACAAAGGCAACTTGGGCGTCGGAGGTTGATGAATGACCTCCGCCACCCATGAACGCAGACCTGGGGGTGACGGGTGGAGCCGCCTGTCACCTTTTTTTTTTACGTGCGCAAAATTCCCGCAGATTCCTCCCCACCGGAGCCGGTGGAAGAGGTTATGCCGGACTTCAACCGACTAAAACGCACGCCGCCTGTGGGTCGTTTTGTTTGCCGAAGGTGAGGTTGACAGGCATATCCCTCGCACCCCGGCCGACCTAGGGCCATCTCTCACGATCTGGCCCTCTTCTCGGGTGTGGGGACTACAGAGTCCCCAACTCTTCCCCGGAAACGGGGAGGCGCGCGAGGCGCGCCGCCGCAGCCTGCTTCTGCCAGGGTGACAGTCGGCTCCACCTGTCACCCCCAGGGCATGCCTGGGGGTGACAGGTGGAGCTCATGGGGGGCGGAGGTCGTTCATCGACCTCCGACGCCCGATTTGCCTTCGTACACGGGCAGCTTGGCTTACGATCCTTCGTCGCTCCCAGTACTGCTCCCGCCTGGCCTCCTCCTTCACGAACATTACTTGCTCGCAGAAGGAGGTGCCGGCCGCCAACGCATCCGCGCAGCAGACTATCGCTGCGAGCAAGGTGGAGAGCGTGAGAACCCTCACTCCCAGGGCCGCAACAAGCTCCCGCCTCGGCCTCTCCCACGCTGGACACTCGGTGAGCTTGGCCGCCTGTCACATCGTGAGAGATGGCCCTAGGTCGGCCGGGGTGCGAGAGAAATGCCTGTCAACCTCACCTTCGGCAACCAAAATGACTCACAGGCGGCGTGCGTTTTAGTCAGTTCGAGTCCGACATAACCTCTTCCACCGGATTCGGTGGGGAGGTATCCGTGGGGATATTGCGCACGTAGGCTCCGGTGGGGGGTATTCGTGGGGATTATGCGCACGTAAAAAAAAGAGCGCGGTCATAAAGTAGGTACTTACTGTGTTAACAAATAAACTTGAGATAAATATACTGTGTTTGGTATCATCTGAAAGGGCTTAATTAGCACATTACAGACAAGTATAAATTATAGCTGTTGCTTGCCCCAAAATAATATAAATAAAAAATAAGGTTTAAAATTAAAATCCGACTCCTTCAAAATCACGCTTTTAAAAGTATTAAACAAGAAAATATCACGAATGATTTTTCAGTTGCCGCGTTTTAGTTTTAAACTTAATTTATTAATCAACTGGATACAGATTGCTATGTTGATGGCGCTTTGTATACTTATAACTTTGTGTTGTCATTTTAAAAAAAATAAATTGATTATGCAACTTCAATTTTAATTTGTGGGAAGAACGTAAACTTTGTTCACAAATATTTTTTAATGAGAGATTTAATTTTGCTACATAATCAGCTGGATACTTAAAGGTTTACAGTTTTAAAAAAATCACAAAAATTAACCGATTCGTCTCATAAACAGCAAAATGTTATGATGAATCAAATCTTGTCATCATCCTCCTGCCCTTATCCCAAGTTCAAATTAAATTGAATCAAATCTAGTTAGATCAATATTTTTTTTTAATAAATTAAGTAGCAGACCAGCACACGGCCCACCTCATGGTAAGTGGTTACCGTGACCTATGAACGTGTGTAAGGGGGAGTCACAACCGCGCTGCAGACCCTGTAAGAGCAGAGAGTTTCTGTGCCGTCACTGCAGAACACAAAATCAGGACAAGCTTTTGGTCTTCCAAATGACAGCACCAAAACTCTCCAGTGAGCTCTAGCTACCCAGCTAGCCGTGGTATTCTGTAGGAAGGAGGTACTTCCCAGTCGGACTGCTCAATTGAGACGAAATACCTTCGTGTCCTACGATATTAAAAATATAGATGTCCAGCTCCCAAAATAGCGAAGTTTTATTATTTAAAACACGTCCATTTCACTTCACCTTACCTGATGGTAAGCTGAAGGCAAAGTCTCAGGAAAGAGAGTCACCACTACAAACACGCTTACCATTAGATGGACCTTGTACTCTTTTGTAGGTACGATAAAATGTGTATTTTCAAATCCGCTGTCATCCTGTAATTAACGAGGGCGTCCCTTTTCTGGAAAATTTCGGGATAATTATTATATATTCCAAATTCGACCATATTCACACAACGCTATCTAGACCCATGGTAAGCATAGCTCAACTAGTTTGTGTTATGGCATCTAGAATGCGGATAAACATACTACGATACATTTTTTTGTAAATACGTACACATCATACATAGAAACCAATGCAAATATACATATTCATGTGTACAAATATTTGCACTGAGCGGGAATCGAACCCGCGCCTCCTACATAGCAGACAAACGTTCTACCGCTACGCCACAGAGGCCATTAACATTTCTTGGTAAACCAATTTTTCATTGTCACGTCTCGTAGCCAATCGAATTGAGACAATATCAAATTGTTTCTATCATTCACAGAATCTTAAAGCCTATGCGATAAGGTTCATTTCGATTTGGCAACCAATTTTTAGCCCTCCGCCATTTAATTGACAATGAATTGATTGATGGCCCCACAAAATTGGATGTGGGTAAATTGTGACTTGGTGCTTTCATTGATTGTTAGCTAATTTATTTATTTATTTGGCACACAAAACAGAAAACAATCAAAATTTTACAAAATATCATTTTAAGGTTCGGTTCCAGATTGAGTTCCAAAACATATGTACTCAGCATGACACAATTAAAAAGCGTGCATTAAGTGATACCATAAAAATAATAATTAAAAACAAAAAATAATAAACAAAACAAAACAATAGGACAATTACAAGATATTGTGGTTAATAAATTAGACATAGTAATGAATAAACAACAAAGTTACAACAAATTTATAGATTGGCTATAACCTGCTTAACAGTATTCTTGTATGTAGGCTATGCTTATGTAAGAGCTCATTATAAAGACGAAGCATTCTAACAAGGGTTGAAAAAAGATGTGTTGTTGATGTGTACATTTGATACGAAGCTCTTGAGGTGGGGTTGACGATATCTAAATTTAATATTAAAGTCTAATAAGGTTAATATTTCCGGTGAGTCAATTAGGGAATGAAGTCTCCCCGCATACGACTTCAGCTGTCTGTGTGACCCCAGTCTATAGCAAGCAAAATAAAACATTTGAAACATTTATTGAAATTCAGTTTACATGGCTCTTAAAACGATTGACCACTGGATCTTCACACTAGGATTCCCTGTGTCGTGAAGACCACTCCTCTTTCGTGAGACACAATAAATTCAACTGAATATGTTTAGATTAAATTTTCATTTTATCATATTCAAGTAATTGTTCACACTATTATTTTATATTTTTATTTAACGCGTGTGTAGGTATGTGCGTGTGAGTATGTGTGAATGTGTGTTTGTGTGTGTGTGTGTGTGTGTGTGTGAGAGTGTGTGTCTGTGTTTGTGAATGTGTGGTATGTGAGACAAGGTGAGTGTTATGTTATTTGGATATGTGTAGAAGTTCTTCAGTACCTAGTTCTGTAATCCATATCTAAGAGCCAATCGTTAATTCTCGATTTGCAGCAGTATCTAGTTATTCCAAGTGGGTTCAATTTCTCATTTATCCTTGAGTACAAGTATGGTCCTATACATTCAAATGCGTTTTGTCCAAAAGCCAGTCTACATGTACGCCTCCTCCATGTCTGCCTCCTTGCAGAACGACCAACAGTTGCAAGGGCAGCACGTGCAGTTTTATGAAATCGGAGTGAAACGGACAGAATGAATAACACAGTCAGCATCCGCGAGTCTTGGTACAATATAGTTGTTCGGTGCCGGATTCTCCTGGGGCCCTAGACAAAGTTATGTACATTCCAATAGCGATATCGTCAACGGAAAGTTCTAAAATATATGGAAGTGACATTATATGTGGATTTGTCACGTGATCCACGGATAACGAACACAAAATTGCTAGACAATGCTAAAATCACTCGATTCCATGAATCGAATCGACATCATCGAACCACTACTTCTATAGAAATGCGTAGACAAGTTGCATATTTTGACCGGTCCTATCGCTCGATTTCGAATTGCTTGATGGATACCGCAGCAAATGCCAAACCCCTATCGCTAGCGAATAAAATGTCGATTTGCGTATGCAGAAGTAAGTGATTGTGAGTGCCGAACTGCATTTAATTCAGTTTACTACTTGTTTCTGCATTACCTTTTTGAGTAATCGCCTTTAATTATTAAAATACATGCATTGCGCTTACTGTGTGTAGCTCACAATGAATATATTTGGCAGAGACGACAAAGACGCTACATATCCCGGCGAGACTTGGAAAAGGTCGTTGAGATGCCGGAAAGCTTATTCATTGAGCATATCCGATGTAATAAGTCAAAGTTTAAAAATCTTTGTGTGGAATTAAGAGCTTCCACTCCATTGAAAGAGTCTCGGGAGACACCTTTGGAAACAAAGGTAAGACAGTGCGGAATTGAACAATACCACTTATTAAGTTTTATTGTTATGCTTTGAATTTACCTATTATACTTACTTATTCATCTTATTTCAGGTGATTTGCGCCCTTACTTTTTTTCGTACTAAAGGTTCGTAGGTGTTAGTCAACACCTGACCCATTGAACATTGAAGGCACGTTGGAGATGCCTGTTGAAATACAGGGTAGGTACTGCATTATCATCCCTAACAGGCTAGCAGGATAACGCTTGCATGTGGTGTATTGCACAACATTACTATTAAGGCTGCATTACCAGCCTAAATAGTAAGCCTAAGCTATGGCTGTGAATGATGATACAACCTGCGCCCTCCGAAGGAAGCAAAAATGAGCTAATTCAGGGAAGAGCGACATTTCATTTGTATTAAACAATGTCGTAAATTTATGTTGTAATTATGTAAATAAAAGAAAACATGATTAAAAGTGAAATAAACCATTTTTATTTATTTTGAAAATAAAAGTCAGAGTATTTGCAAACTCCAGAATAATTGTAGAGGTTTTTGTGCCCTCTTTTGAGGGAAGGTCATCACACATCTTTAATACCCGTTAGTGAGTATTCAAACTTTAAAGATTTTATAAGTGTTGTTACTGTACTGAAAATATCTTCTTTGCTTTCCTTCTTCCTTTTTGGTACTCCCCTCAACTCAACACTTGTTTTTTTTTAATTGCTCGCTCAAGTCTATCATTTTTCTCATCCAACTCCGTTACTAACACCTTAGTGGCATTTCTCTCTTTCTCTAATCCTTGTGTCTTTTTTTCAAAGTCTTGTATTAAATCAGACAGAGTGGTGAGAGATTTTTCTATCTCAAAGTTAGAAGCTTTTTTTGCTGATATTTTGATTTTTTATCTCAGTTATATTTCCTTCAAGGTTTTCCAATCTAGTATCAGTGTTATCATATCGGTTAGTATATCCATAATTTCTCTCTTAAAGTGATCGAATTTATCAGGCTCTGCATCATCTTCAAGACGTAGCCTCTTAGAGTTGGAGTTACCTCATATCAGATTGGGGTCAGAGGCAGAAAGACTTTTCGAGGTTGATGTTCTAGCCATCAGGAATATGCTAGTGTTATAGGTAGAAAGGAAAGAAAAAAACTCACATAGAAATTAGTTGTCCCGTTCAGTGATAAATGATAACAATGAAGTATATAGTTGGTCGAAGGCAAATGCACGTAGCCGCTTCGTAGCTTAAGACAGGTTTCGTAGCGCCCAATGTTAGTACGTAGGATTCGTCGTTACGTCGTAGGTGCAATAGAAATGTTGACTCTGCTACGGGGCACTAGATCGAGCGATGCAGGAGCAGGACAGCAGTTGTTTGGATCACTATTTCACTTCTATGGAGTGCGCAGGTATAAAAACGGGCACGATGCTGCACGATGATACGGCGCAAGCAGTGCGCGGCCGAGCGCGAACGTAGCGATGCAGGAGTGGGACAGCAATTATTTGTGCTGTCTCTTTTCCTCGAAGAATGTGTGAACTGTCGATTGCCAGTGAATGCAATAATATTCGTTACAGCCCGAGCACAACCGCGATAGTTAGGTGATGCTTATTACAGAGATTACGGAATAACCGACATTTCTCCTGGTTCCGCTCCAGATATTTAAAATGAACCGCATAAAAAGGTAACCAGGTGATGGAGTTATATTCCAAGATACTGCGAATTAACATCTGATAAAGATATATCAGACGGCGTGGATTTTTGAAGGCTTTAGTTAGTCTAGATATAAAAACAAGTAGCCGCGTACTCCTACCCACCATATAGTCAATGTGTGCCTGAAATGTCATTTTATCGTCTAACAAAATTCCCCAATCCTTAACAGCACTTTTTCTTTCTATAATAGGCAGTGTTTATCAACGTTACAATTATACAATATTTTTTGGCTCTTGTTAAATACTGAAAGATCACACAGCATTTCTGAGCGTTTAAAGACATAGAGTTTTCGTGACACCAACTTAGAACCTTTTCCAGATCTGACTGAAGTTTTAAATAGTCTTGGAGATTGTTGACTATACAGTAGATTTTCAGTTTTTTTTATACCACTTAAGTGGCAGACAAGCACACGGCCCGCCTGATGGGAAGTGGTTACCGTGGCCTATTGATTTATTAAACAGTATTGATAACCTTTACTCCCACTATGCCAGATTCTCAAAATACCAGATGATCAAAATACCAGATTCCTATTATACCAGATTATCCCAATGGCACACACAATTCCTTATCATATTTTTTAATGAAAAAAGGCGAATTCCATCGAGTCCTGGGGCCTTACCACAACCTCTTATAGCAGTATTATTTCAGTCTTATTTCGTGTTTTGGTACCACGACGTCTTAAAACAGTATTACAATAATGTTGTTTAACCAAGCAGTTTTGTGACGTCACCCATAGGTTAGTTCTACTATACTCTGTCCATTCGTTTATTTTCTTTTTGACAGTTTGAGACAGTTCGAAATTAGTGACGCCCTCGCACGTTACCGATTCCATTCAAAATAATTATCGATTTTATTTAAGAACAACTTTCAATCGATTTAATACATCGACATAATTTAATATAAATATTAACTAGCATTTATCAGGTTTTAAAAAATTATATACATTACAAATAAATAAATAATAAATCAATAGAATTATACTACTCATACATATAAAAAATATAAGCTATAAGCGCATTATAAACAGGTTATCACTAGCAATATCATAACACATTGCGTCACTGACCCGGCGACGCCATATTGTTGTTACTTGCCATGCGACGCTTGTGTCACAGTCACTGTTTTTCGGTTCATGTGTATTCTTTTACAATATCATAAGTTGAGTTGAGTATTTATATTCCTCCTTATCGATACGTAAATTCTTCAGTTGCGCATACTTAAGTTCTCAATATGCCGAAAGGAACTGTGTTAAAAGGACAATCGAGGGAGTTTGTGAGACGCCTTCAAGAATACTTTGAGAAGGAATGTCGTAATGGTGCACCGCTACTACCAATATCGCAGGCTCGAAACCGTGTAGCTGCCGCCTTAGGAATCAGTGTTCCAACAGTTACAAAAATTGCCAAAGAAGCCTACGGCAGCAGTGGTATGCAGCATAATACGCTCTCTACACCCAAGAAAAAACGCCAGCCCTGTAAAGTTACAAACATTGACGATTTCGACGCTGATGCTATTCGTCGTCATATATACGAGTAATACCAACGTAAAGAAATTCCGACTCTAAGAAGAATGGTAATTTCACTGAGGAATAGTGGTTTGTTCCGTGGCCAAAAATCGTCGCTAGCTAAAGTGCTGAGACAAATTGGATTTTATTTCAAAAAGTCTGATAAGAGAAAAATCTTATTGGAACGCCACGATATAGCGCTGGCTCGATGTGACTTCCTAAGAAAAGCTAAACAAATTGAAGACTGGTCGAATGTGGTTTTCACCGACGAGACTTGGCTCAATGCTAATCATACTATATCGAAATCGTGGACTGACGACACTGCAGCATCTACTTCGGCTGTACCTATAGGCAAGGGCGAACGCCTGATAATTTGCCACGCAGGCAGTGCAAAAGGATTTGTATCAGATGCTCTACTCACTTTCAAATCCAAAAAATCTGGCGACTATCATGAAGAGATGAATTCAGAAGTATATGAAAATTGGTTCAGGGAAATGTTGACATTACTAGAAGAACCTTCAATTATATTTATGGATAACGCGCCCTATCATTCACGGCAAATGAATAAAAAGCCAACGCAATCTAATACCAAAGACGAGATTTTTAACTGGCTTCGTGATAATGGCGAGGATGTGACTAATTCATTATTGAAAGCAGAACTAATAAGAATTTTAAATTCGAAACGTCAACCTAAAAGATACTGTTATTAGAATCCCACCGTATCACTGTCAGTACAATGTCATCGAATTAATATGGGCACAAATCAAAGGGAAGGCAGCAAGAAACAACACAACGCCGCCGTTTACAGCGAATAAAATGATGCAATTATTAAATAGTGCGTGTGGTGATGTGACTCCTGAAAACTGGGCCAGTGTCGTGGAGAGAACAAGAAAAATAATAATATCTGAATGGGATCGAGATGTTGCAATTGACAGTATAATAGAACAAGAATTGATTATTCGTGTAACAGAGGACTCAACTGACGAGTCTAGTGTAACTTATGAAGAAGAGTCTGATGAATCAGTGTAATAAATAATATTAATAAATTTACTTGTTTAATTTGTATACCGAATAACCTAGCTAGTTTGTTAAATAAATATATGTGATTTTCCAAGTTATATGTTCATAACTCTTGATTTAAACTTGACGTAGACGTTATTAACTATGCGTTTTAAAATTAAATTTCACTAACACGTGCATACTTACAATCTAAGGCAGCTGTCGAAAAGAAAATAAATCAATTTACAAATAATCGATTTGAAGACAATTGATCGATTTATCTTATTTCAAGACGCTGTTTTAAAGTCTGTGTCTGTTTGTTATGCACAGGGCACTTCACTAAGTGGGCGTTACCCGTCAATAAAGTACCACATTATACTAGTACATTATTCCGAAAATAAAAACAGTGATTCATATGCGTAAGCTGTCAAAAAGAAAATAAACGAATGGACAGAGTATAACTAACCTAGTCATGAAATGGTCCAAGCAGGTGCGCGCATGTGTCGGAATATATATGGCCGGTCGAAGGCCACAAGCATTTATAGTGTCCATATAGTCGATAGTATATTGTTTAGTCATGTCTACAGTATCAATGTTTATGTCGCCTGTTAAAAAGACGTTGCGCGAGCGGTGGGTTGTTAATAAAGTATCTAGTGAATTTATAAAGTTTGTAGGATGTTTAAAGCAGTCAGGTCTATAATACCAAAAACAGACATATTTATTTCCTATTTTCGCCAACAAACAATTTGCCTCTGTTATGTCAATTTCCAGGACGGGTGCATTTATCTTGTCCTTAATATACATTATGACTCCATCATTTTAGTTATAACTTCGCTTAGTGAAAAACATCTTAAAACCATCGAGTAATGGTCTGGAAAAAATGTAATGGAACTGGAACTGTCTGTGCCCACAGACAGTTCATCACACCAACATTCAGTCAATATCATAATATCTATATTTAATTTAAACCTGGCAACCACAGACAGGCCGCGTTGTTTCCGGCAGAGTAGAATTTGGACCACCCCATCTCTTCCCATATGGTGTCGTACAAGGCGAGTAAGGGATAGTGCTGTTTAACATCAGATAGATATATACAGCCCAGACTCAGCCTCAGATGCATGCCTCGAGTCAACAATAGTGCCCGAAATACGGCAATAGGCTCACCCCCTATTACGTGGGACTGAATGCAATTATTGGTGAAATGTGGGTGATAGTTCACCTCTGACTAATCCTCCGAGGATGGAGGCGTGATTATATGTATGTATGTATGTAATTTAAACCTCGCTATATAGACTAGAAGGCTGTCAAGATTTTTATTAATACTTCTTGTGTTGAATGTGAGAATATTAAATCGGTTGTTTTGGATGTCATGTTTATCGAAGGTGCTCCTTTACTTTAAAATTGTTTTATATAGTTGTTCGCGTCTAGAAGTGTCAAGAAGTGAACGGTGCCTTGCCAATTTGCACCACAAGTGTTATCACCTGAATCGAACAGTGGTTAACGGAAGTTTTTAAAGAACAAAATTCCCTGTGCAATTGACCTGAGTGCGACTGAGTGATCAGCTGATTGTGTTTGTAAATAATAGACAGATATCAGACATAATAATTTAATTATACGCTTAAATAAACACACTAGTGTTAACAATAACTATAACAAACTAATTCAAATTAACTAAACTAAATAAATAGGCTAAGTACTTAAAACTACCCGTTACTAGAAACAAAACAATTGGAATTGGTGAAAAACGTAGCTATAAACATCGAAAGCATACTTTAAGCAGTGAGTGGTCAGCGGCGATAGTGATAATAAAAATAAAAACCTGTAATTTCTCTAAAAAACCTCTAAAATATACCTATAGTCTACAAATATACAACTACATGTTACAGCGCCATCTGTGTCAAAGATTGGTGAACTTGTGCCAAGCCTCCATTACTACGCCGTGGTACGATCATTGAGCTGTATCCTAAATCTCTACTAGCGCCATCTGTCTAATCTAGTGAACAACTCATAGCTAGTATTATGGCTAAGTGCACACTATGCGGCAAATACATGAAGGGTAAAGATGGCGCTTTTGGGTGCAAGTGCAATACCGTGAAAAACTCTCAAAAGAAGGACAATAGCCCACTGACGAGTCCTGGAGCTGCCCATGGTGACATAACTGGAGGTAAGGTGACGCAGGGAGCGCATCAGAGCACAGTAACGATCGCGTCCCCAGGTCTGGATATGGCGGAGGAGATGAGACTACTTAGAGCCGAACTACGGGATATGAAATACGAGCTGACTAGGGAAATTAGAGACTTACGACGTGAGGTTGGAGATCTCCGAAACAACATAGCGGCCTGCGAAAATCGAATGCAAAGCCTAGAGGACAGGGTCAGGGAGTTGGAAACTTAAGGAAGTGCTGTTGAGGAGCGCGCGCGTGCGGCGCGGAACCACCAGCGAGGTCCTCGGACAGAGGGCGCCAGCACGCCGCTTCTTCATTAACGAGAGGCTAAACAGATACAACAAAATACTGTTTTACCAGACACGACAAGCGGTGAGCAGTCACGGTTGGAGATATACGTGGACCAGTCGAGGCAGGATACTTGCCAGGCAGGCCGACGGGAAGCCAATCAACTGTGTGCGGAATGAAGCTGACCTGCGGCGTGTTTTTGGACCAGATGAGTCTCTCGATCCCTCGGGCTAACGAGAGTTGTATAGGGTTGAAGGGACGCATGTTTGCTGTGCATTGTTTATGTGTTGTGTAACCTTAATTTTGAATCTTGTTTCCGTTGTTTGTTTCCTTTTTGTTGTGGAGTTGGCTGCTGTTGTGTGGTGCGAAGTGTATGTGTGTATATGTATGTGTGTATGTATGTATATATGTATTATTTGTATGTATGTATATATATCATGGTCATTGTATATCTTCACATATAGGGAGACACAATATTTGTTGAGACGTGTACTGTCCAGTATGGAAATCAGACATGAATAAAAAGGGGGACAGATGTTTGAAAGTCGGGCTATTTAATGCAGGGTCTCTTGGGACTCACCATGATGAGTTCGTTGTGGCTATGGGTGACCTGGCAGTGGATATCATGGCTATTAACGAAACCTGGATACGGGAGGGGTGGGGGACTGCGCACCAAAAGTGCCCAACTACAGACTGCGGCACACACCGCGCCCTTTGCATATAGCGGATAAAGGAGGAGTAGGATTCTACATAATCCAATCCCAATGTTGAACAAATGTTGCTGAGACTTACCAGAAATGGACAGACAATTATTGTTGGCACTGCATACAAACCACCACATCACAATGTAAACACATTCTTGGATGCACTAACCAGCTCAATCTCTTCGTTCTCTCAATATAGACCAACTGGAACAGACAGATTATAAATGGAAATTATTGAGCTCTTTCCTGGTTAGTACCAGCTTGGTCAACTGTGTGACGGTACCTACTCATTTTACAGACCACAGTGCGACAGCGATCGATCTACTTTGCACGGATGCTAGGGCGAGCAATGTTGCAGTGTCGCACATTCCTGAACTGGGTAGACACGCTGTTGTCTCTGCTGAGATAGATTGTAGGGTCGAGAGGCCTAAACCCCAGTGGATGATATATAGGCCCATTCAGGACATACTGCTAGATAAATTCAAACAGAACCTGAATGCAATTGACTGGCAATCGGTCATGAGTTTGGACAACATAGATAGCATGGTTGAAACTTTTAGTCACCTTATCATCTCATTATTTGACCTACATGCTCCGATTAAGAGAACATTGGAAAAACATAAGAGTCACCCATGGATCACCAGCACAGTGAGAGATATGATGCGGCTCAGAGACAAACAACATAAAAGAGCAAAAGTGACTGGTCAGGAGGGACATCGCAAATTGTGTCAGGACCTCAGAGGCGTAGTGAGAGCTGCCATAGAGAACGAGAAGCGGGCTTACATTGCAACACATATCAACAGCTATATAAATCACCCAAAGAAATTGTGGAGTCATCTCAAATCCAGCATCCTTACCAACAATAGAAATGAGTGGGACGTGTCGGCCCTATGTGGCAGTCCAGACAGCCTAAACCAACACTTTCAGAATATACCAGGTGAAAGGAATGTGAGTATATCAGATCTCACATTTTTTGAGTTCAGTCGCTTTGGCCATGGCAGCTTTCAGATGAGGACGGTGGATGAGGAAGATGTTTTAAAAATAATTAGAGATCTAAAATCTAATGCAATGGGTGCTGACGACATATCCAAGGATATGTTGCGGATGACTCTGCCCCAGACCATTACAGTAATAACTCACATCATCAACACGTCCATTGTCACGTCAAACTTTCCCAGCTCATGGAGGACGGCAAAGGTTAGGCCTATTCCTAAGCTGCCCAACCCCACTAGCCCGAAAGACCTCCGGCCGATCAGCCTGCTACCATGCCTCTCTAAAGTCCTAGAAAGAGTTATCAGCAACCAACTCACGGCCCACCTGGAGAACTCCAACATACTGCCATTGATGCAGTCTGGTTTCAGAAGGGGACACAGCACCACAACAGCTCTGCTGGATGTGGTGGACAATGTACTACAGGCCCGAGACCAAGGCATGAGCACAGTGCTCGCTCTGCTTGATTTCTCCCGTGCATTTGATGGTCTTAATATATCGCTACTCTTGTCAAAGCTGGCATAATATGGATGCAGCGCAGAGGTGGTCAAATGATTCCATAGTTACCTCAGCAGAAGGTATCAATTTGTACAGATGAAGGATAGTCAAACGGGGTACATGATAGACTCCCCGCACCGCCAGGTCACCCGGGGCGTTCCGCAAGGCTCTATTCTGGGGCTTTTCATCCTGTACAGTGCTGACATCACCAGCACAATCACCATTTGCAGGTTCCACCTCTATGCTGATGATCTGCAGATGTATTTGTCTTTTCCACCATCCAAATACCAGGAATCTGTCAATAAAATCAATAGAGACTTAAGTAATATAGCCAAGTGGTCCCAGAAAAACTGTACATACCTACAAAAGAACTGAATAGAAATGAATAAATGTAGATATATTGTACCAGCGAAAGCGACTTAAAACGTGGGTAGTAGGTCCTTTACGCTCGTAACGTTCGTGGGAGTTTTGTTTTTGGAAGCGAATATATACTATATATAATAATAGAATAATACCTGCGTGGATGTAAATGTGCTGTATCTGTGGGATGGTGCGTGGCGTCATCGCTACCTAGTGGCCCCATCTGAAAATCAGTGCTGTGCATACCCGACGAAGGGTGTGCGCAGCATTCAATGCTGAGATGGGGCCCTATTTGGGTTCGCATAGTGTGGAGTGTTGCACTCGTAGTTTAATTGTAATGTGCCTACTGTTTTGATTTAATGTACCAGCTAATTGTTGTAACCTGTTTGTATTTGGTGGGGTGCCCGCTGTGTGGGGCTTGAATAAAATATTGTTCTTTCTTTCTTTCTTTCTTTCAAACTTATTTTCGATATTTCTTCAAAACAAAAGGTTCTTACAGGGTCGGCAGGGCGAGGGTGACGCCCCTGGTGTTGCACACGTCCATAGGTCACGGTTACTACTTTCCATCAGGTTGTCTGCCACCTAAGTGGTTTTTATATACCAGTTAGGTTGCAGACAAGTACACTGCCACCTGATGGAAAGTGGTTACCGTGGCCTATGGACGTGTGTAAAACCAAGGGAGTCACACTCGCGCTGCCAACTCTGTAAGCACAGAGTTTCAGTGCCGTCAGTGCAAAAGAAAAAGTAGGACAAGCTTTTGGTCTTCCCACTGACAGCATAAAAACTCTCCAGTGAGCTCTGGCTACCCTACTCACCGCCGCCGGGAACACAACACAAGGTATTATGGCCGCAGTATTCTATAGGGTGGAGGTACTTCCCCAGTCGCACTGCTCAATTGGACGGAAATAATCGTGTCCTACCTCCTACACTCCTAACTCTTTCGTATATTTAGTATTCACAGTATTTTTTGTATTTCAGGTAGAACAAGGAACGAGTTATTGATGAGCGGCTAGAAACGCTGAGAATATAAGGTAAATTTAAACATAAAATAGAAGTGAAAACAATTTTAAGGAATAAAGGTTACTATAAAGAAGATGAGTATCTCTGACGTAAATGCGTGGTTAACATAAGTCTCTTGCTTGCTCGCATAAAATAAATTGAAACTAAAGCAAATTTAAAAAAGAAAGATAACCTAGTTCTAATATAGTTCTGAGTTTCTTGCTGGTATCTTTTCGGTAGAACTAACCTACCGAACCAGCGAAAGAATCATTTTCTAATGGTTCATTTTTACATTATTTAATATTTTTATATTATTTCTTGACATAAATGTAAAATTTTGACGTTCATATGTGCTGTTTAAGTGCTTAAACTGAATAAATTAAATTGATTCTTTGATTCATGTTGAACTCAAACGTTTGTTCTTTGTACGCCCGGTACACGTTTCTTGGGTCTCTGTTGAGGATAGCACGGGGTGCTATGGCAGTGGACGAGCTCAAATTCACTAAGCATAGATTATGAATTACAAAACAATCCACGCGTGACAGGGCCACCTTTGTTTCGCGACTTAGGTCCTAGATTTGTGTCCCACGGTATACAGGGTGTATTTTTGAAACGGGGCAGTAAGGGCCCACACAGATTTTCGAATCAAATTCGAAATTTGAGGGTAAAAATTCTTTTTATTTACTTTACAGTCAATTCTACCCACTTCCTGGCCATAACAAAAAGTTAGACCATCGTAGAAATTTGTTTCTGTTGCCGAAATGTATGGGAAACGTTTTTGGCGATTTCTGTCTTTTCTAGTACTGAAAGCTAAAATGGTCCCATAGAGTTTTTTGATCCCCACATGAAATAGAATCGATTGGCATAAAAAAAAATTTGAACTTTTTGCATTTTTTTTGCTAACTGTAAGTTTTTTACAAAATCTGTGAATGCAGTTCAAAATGTCCCAAAAAGTTAGGGAAGGTCTTTTAAGAACGTTTTGCTGTAACTGCAACGGTTAAGGTACTTGCCCTTACTGCCCCGTTTCAAAAATACACCCTGTATATCATACCCGATCACTTGCCACCTTGTCACTTCAACAACGGTCTGTTAACATACGATACGAGAAATTTTTGTAAGTGAACGATGACTTTTAAATAGATAGATTATGGGAACATCATATTTCCCACCCGAGTGGATCTTAAACACCGTAGACGGCCCAAAGTAAGTAAGGTTTGAAGGAAATTCCTGATTTTAAAATGAAATGCGTTTTATACCTCCGATGGGTTAAATTACATAGTCGCGGTTGGCACATAGATAGGTATTGCATTTGAGCGCTTTCGTGCTTTAAAGGGAACGTTAAAAGGCGGTCCCACCGAATGTATATAGTCGTTATGTCACGATAGAGACCTGAATAACTCTGTCCGTGGTTATCGATTAACCACAACTCAGGCTGGGAAATCAGACGGCAGTCGCTTCCAATGTAGCCAAAATAATCTAGCCACATCATATTTAAACGAATTCCGGCCTCTGAGGTGAAGAGAGTGACCAACGAAACTAATAATTATGATGACTATTGAGTAGAAAATGTAAATTCGGCTTAGTTAAACGAATTTTCTGGAAAAGAACCAGCTTCAATAAATTACAGGTGAGACTAATATTTTTTTTTTTCCTCACAGCTGTTATAATATTGTTATTTATATGTAAATGTAAACGCTGACTGTATTTATTACTTACAGATTGTTTATATAATGTGTGCACATTTATTTTATACGAGTTCAAAGGCAAAACCGGCGCGACCAATAATTGAAATCATTGCTTATTTATTTTGTACAAGAATATATCAAACAGGGGAATATATGTAATGAATAATTGAATAGTTTACATAAAACCTCTCATGATATATACGATAAAGCCAGCGATGTCTGTCTCAGTATAATTGAGCCGGCTCGAACGCGGAAGTATTAGCTCTTTCCATAAATAACTTGCTGTTTATATGTACCTCTATAAATATATAGGAACTAAAGAGATTAGATGAAACAGGAGAAGCCAGTTCTATGAAACTATTCGTAGAAAAAAATTCCAGTAGGCTTTATATTGAAACTATTTAGACAATAATGGTACTACTGCTGTGATATGTACAGCAACCTGCAAAAGTGCATGGATAGCTTAAGATCGATAATCCTATGAACTGTCAAACTCCAGTTTATAAAGAATAAACTAGATGGTGCCAGTGGTTTTACTAGCTATAAGCGTATTAGAGAGCGACATTAATACGGTTGTTATTATTATGCTAATTACCGTTTCATTGTTAATAGTAATATTGTAAAAAAAAATAGTAATTTTGTATACCTACCTCCGCAAATTATAAAATTATTATAAATATTTGTCATCCTAATAAAAAAGTAGATAGGTTCATTTTGAACCAGTGTATTATATTCGTAACTTGTGGCGGTAGTGCACGCGAGTGCTACGCACGGGGCGCGGGTTCGATACCCGCTCAGTGCAAATAAGTTGTATGCACGAATATGGCTGTTAGCACTGGTCTGGTCGTGCCTCGGAAGCACCTTAAGCCGTCGGTCCCTGTTGCCATACAAACATCTGTGGCAGTCGTTACGGGTAGTTGGAGCCCTCAAAAGTCCAACCAGTCTAACTTGAAACTTCGATATCGCTATTGGTTATTGGGCCATTGGTTGTGGAGGTCAGATGGCAGTCGCTTCACGAAAAATATCAAAGTTCAGCCGCATCACAGTTAGACTGGAAAGCCGACCCCAACTGAGTTGGGAAAAAGGTTCAGAGAATGATGATTATATTCGTAACTTAGAAATCATAAAACAATTTAATCAAACATATTTATTTCTTATTTATAAACGCTTTATTCTTTCTTTCATAAGCTTACACAATTTTTATTTCTTAGTGGTAGTATAATATTAATAATTTTTATTGAGGACATAGCTTAAGTTTTCGTTTCCAATATCAGAAAGAAGATTGAAGCTTTTGTAAACTCAATAAAAATAAACTGGAGACCGAAATACTATAAAACGTTAGTGTGATGTAATTTGATATAGCAAGTTTAACTTGACTACACATAAAATGTAAACAAAAGTAAATCTACTATTCTAAGAAAGTGAAGCCTGCAAATAAGTTTTTTTTCAACTGCATCGTTTTCAACGAAACATTGTTATTTAAGTAAACACTGATCAATGAATTATTATTACTCACGCAATACACACATATTAAAAGTTAAACTTATAATAAATTGTATAACAATTTACTATTCATAGAATATCACATTTCGGTCAGCACTTATAAAATACTACCACTAAATAAACTAAACAATTATGTTAATACTTCGTTTAACCACCGTTCTGATCGATAACATCTTGCATGCGGGAACGCATTGAGCTAACGAGGTTCTTACATATATCAGAACCACGTATTTTGTCCCATACTTTTAAGCAATGCTTCTCTAAGGCATCTGGGGTCCTTTCATTTTGATTTTCCCATCGTTGGACAATAATACCCCACAAGTTTTCAATGGGATTTAAATCCGGCGATCTAGCAGTCCATGGAATAACAGAAATGTTATCATGCCGGTCAAACCACTCTTGCACACTACGCGAACGGTGTATGGGACAATTATCCTGCACAAATTTTATTATAGGAACTTCTTCCTCAGGAAACACATTTCGAACTGTGGGCAATATAGTCTCCTCCAACACATCTATATAATGGCCATTATTTGCTCTACTAAGCACTCGAATGAGTTCTCCTGGGTCAGCAGCACTCATCCATCCCCACATGTTCACTGTTATACGACCAGACTCCATATTGGGCACTACATAATCTCTGCTGTGTCTGGTATTGTCACGACGCCATAAATTTAAACGCCCATGTTGACTCGACTTAAAGGTTTTTTCATCAGTAAAGATGACGTTACTCCAGTCGTAATTGGAGTACTCCAACACGAACTCTAGTCTGGCTCTTTTATGGCTGTCCGTCAGTAATGGTTTTACAGCATGCCTCCTAAAATGCAAACCTTCACTGTGCAAGACGCGACGAACAGTATCCACACTTGTGTCAAACAAACCGGCGTAATGCTATGACGGCATAAATCCATTTTCCTCATAGTCCCTTATCATTGCATGCCTTTGCGTCGTGTCTATTAATGGTGGTCTGCCACTTCTTTATCGGTGTTTCAAAGAACCCTCTTCTTCGAATCGTCGCACCCATAAGACCACTGTTTTTCGCTATAACAAAGAAATAGAAATATTAAAATAACAATTGAAGTAGCTTTTACATTGAAATAAAAAAATAGGATTATTCATATATAAATTATATAACGGACACACTTACGTTTATGCCAATCTCTCTTGCTATTTCAGACATGTTTTTGCCTTGATCATGCAGAGCAATTATTTTTGCTCTTGCCGTCATGTCAATATTGCATCGCGTACTCATTGTAGTAAAAATTATTTAGTTAACTCAGCTCAAGGATAATAGAAATAGGAATGATGTTAGTGAACGAACAAACCAGCAAGTCACTGAGTTTAAGCAGCTATTAAATAAACTGAACTACCCACGTAGTTCATTTAATTATAAATTAAGTTCACCCTCTAAGATTAAAACATTAAGTTAAACAACAAAAATCTAGTAATATTCTATTTCAACGTATTAGTCATGTGCAATGTTAGCCAATTGATGTGTCTATACGATATATCGTGAAAATAAGTTTTAGAGTTTCGAGTTCGAACCCTGCCGAGAGCATTGTGTTTTTGTAATTATATTATGTTGATTAATTTGTGTTTGTATAAATTAATGTAATGAAAATATTGATAATATACAAAAAGAAGTGAAAATGATGTTTCGTATATATAATAAACTACTTTGATATTTTTTTTTACATTTGAAAAGTAGCGCGGCGCCATTTAGTGAGATGTTTATGAACAATTTTACTTCGTCAACAGATGGCGTTGATTACCGGCGCAAACGATTTAGTATTTGTAATGGCCATGCACTTTTGCAGCTTGCTGTACATCCTCTAATATAATTTCAACTTTCAGTTATAGCAGCAGGTACGACACGACGGTTTTCCCGTCCCAATTGAGTAGGACTGGGGAAGTACCTCCACCCTAAAGAATACTACGGCTATAATAACCTCGTAATGAACCTCACTGGAGAGTTATTGTGCTGTCAGTGGGAAGATCAAAGGCTTGTCCTGATTGTGTCTTTTGCACTGACGGCACAGAAACTTTCCGTTCTTACAGGGTCGGTAGCACGGGAGTGACTCCTCTGGTGTTGCATACGTTCAAAGGTCGCGGTAACCACTTTCCAACAGGTGAGTGGGCTTGCCTGCCACCTAAGTCTAAAAAAAAAGTCTCATTTATATCAACTCCAGTTAGAAATCAGGCATTTGAATGACTGCTTAAATTTTTTAACATCAAAATATCAAATTGCACAAAAGGAAATAGAGGAATATATTGAGGCATTAAATGGTCTAGTGGACTCATGTCACAGCAATGAAGCAAGGTTTCGTTCTCTAGAAAACCTTTACAAGCAAAGATCTGATTGGGAAACATCCTTGCCCTATTCCGCCCTATCTATAACATCTCAGGAAGGGTCGAACCCTCTATCAGTTGACTGTGTGGGCAGTGGTAATTCCACAAAGTCAAATAAGTCCATCAGTGAAGTCCCTGTAACAACAGTAACAGAACCTTTAAATACAGGAAAAACAATTCTGTATTGTGATGAAATTGGTAGGGGTTTGGGTTGTCATTTAATTAATCAATTGGGTCATTCAGTCATAACCCATTCATTTCCTGGGGCCTCCTACTCCTAAATAATTAATAGAGCACTATCTAGTATATACTGTCCGCAATCAACAATAGTTATACTCATTGGCAGAAAAGGTAATGCAAATATAAGTAATTTCATAAATTTTTACAATCAATTAACAAAGTTAAAAATTAAACAGGTAATATTGTGTGCGTTACCTTATAGTAAATTTTTCACAGCTAGTGAAAATAATATTAGGTATAATATAAATAGAAAATTGCATACCTTGACTACACATTGTAGGACCATATATTTATTTGAGTGTAATTTTGTATAACAGAATAATTTTATTTTGACATCAGATATGTCTCCCGTTGTATTTTAAATTCTAAAATTAAAATATTAAACCTGGTACAATAAAATGTTGGTGGATTGATAAATGGCAAAGAGTTGGAATTGGAGTTGCACATGACCCTGAATAATATTGATATTTTTGGTGCTACTGAACATTGGTTGAAGGACCATGAGGTCATGATCATTCAACTTCAAAAAGCACCAGCACTAGCTCGTTCAATAGAAAAAAATTCCAACGTGGAGGCACCCTAATCATTATTGATAAGAATATAAAATTTAAAGAGCGTAAAGACTTAGTATGCCTCTTTATTGAGCGAGTTATTGAGATAGCTAGTATTGAATTTGAGCAGTTCATTGTATTAAGTGTATACAGTCCCCCGGATGCGCTCTATGCAAGATTTCTATGAAAGATCTATTGAACCTAACTTACAACCCACAATTACTATTGACCTAACGAAGGATGATACATTAACAGCTTATACCTCCTATCCCAAGATGGGCATAGTTGAGTGCAGTAGAAACAAACTTAAGAAATATGTAAAAATTAATAAATACATAAGAAAAACGCAAAAACTTATTAAAAGACAAAAATGTTTGTACAAAAAAGTCAAGTATATTAAAGAAAGAAGGCAACTAGGTGATGAACTTGATATGTATTCGTTGTTAATTGAAAATAACATTTCAGAACATAATAATAATATCTTAAAGTTAGAAACCGTAATTAATAACTTAAAAAAATCACTAGACATAATGACTGACAGGTACAGTAATATGAAAAGTGAGTATCAGGAGTACGTTCTGGCTATAAAGGATTTGATGAGTCCAAATTCCACATTAACATCGAACATCAATATACTCAGTCCTGAGCCAGTCTGTAAGTCCTCGCTGACTTCACACATTAGCCCTTTAGTTGATTTAAATGAGAAAACCAGTGGTTCCTTCACTGTAAAAAGTAATGTAAAACCTGAAATAGTGATGTATTGTGATAAATTAGGGAAATCGATGGGTCAGTTACTAAGTTCATATTTAGAACATAAGTTTACTAACTATTGTATGCAGGGATTAACTTACTGTAACATTTAAAAAAAAATTAAGAATTATAGTTTAAACAGCTGCAATACGCTCATCATTTTAGTGGGAGACAGAGGAAATGCAGACAGAAATGTACTTATAAATTGTTTTGAATCACTAAAGTCATTAAAGGTTAAAATCCTTTGACCTCCCGATAAAACATGACTTGTACCTTTTCTTTTATCTGTGCCATTATTTTAGACTATTATAATATAGTTATATTGGTGTTTAAACTATCATGGTCACTTGCAAGCACCATGATTAGAGAGGACCTGGAGTACTGGCGGTAAACAGACAGAGCGTAGATCAATGAATTACTCCTAAAAACTTACTCTAGATCCTTCGTGATCAACTTGCAACAGCATCGAAATATTGGAAACCCGAAACAATACAACATGGTAAATATCATGATAGCTTTAATACTAATATAATTATATTTGTGCTAAATTTCATATAGATTCGTTCAGTTATTTTTGCATATTACAAACACCTATCTATATGAAGTGACAGACAGATTTGTATCATTAATGTGATCAAAAGCGACAGCGAAAGTGATGCCGAAAAAAAATGATTAAATAATAATGGGTCGTTACATATGAAATTGCCGGTTTTTTGAAGAAATTGTAGGAAACCCAATTTTCAGTACTAACATTTTGCATTTTTTTAGGAATGAATTAAACAACATAAAGCTAACAAACACTTTTATTATATTTTTGAAAAGTGACAAATGTAAAAAAGTAATACGAAATTTATCATCAAAACCGACAGCATTTAGGAAGTACTGTTTTCGAAGATTGAATTTAATTTATCAAGCGGCCAATAAAAATATAATTTAATACAGAGTTGTAAAATCTTGTAATCATTTATTCATTTATTTATTAAGGTACATCAACAGTATACATTTTATATACATGCATTACATGCTAGCGCGTGCCCTCGATTTCTTTTATAATTTTGTATTTTGTGTTTGAACATTGATTTATTGACAGACCCAGACCCAAACCCAGACCCAGACCCAGACCCAGACCCAGACCCAGACCCAGACCCAGACCCAGACCCAGACCCAAACCCAAATTCAAATACAAACCCAAATTCTAATCCAAATCCGAATTCAAATCACATTACATTACAAAATGAGCAATAAATTAATAATATTCTAAAAAGAAATGCAAAAAGAAGATAGAAATCGAAGCTTTAGCAACCCTCAGTGTTAATTAGCCCCTTGGATGGTGCCAAGAAGCTTTTCTTGAACTTGCTGATAGAATCAGCAAAAATATCAAGATCCACAGAGCTACCGCATTGTGAATTGTACTCGGAACAGATACGAGACACAGGGGATTGTCTACCAATATTAGATCAACATAACAATAATAGATTACCAATATTAAATCAACTTTCAAACAAAATATATATAACGGAAATAGCTATTAAATTACACACACTCATGAATCTGTAAGAAAATTTCAGCAATTTCATAATGTAAAGACCTAATATTATTATGACATTTTTGTTTCATTTTGAATGTACTTTCCTGTATTTCCACCACAGATTAATAAATAGTTACTACGTAACAGAACTCCCTTACAAAAACGTAAATACCTGTTCTATGTTAGCCTACAAAATTTTATTAATAATACCTGATGCTCAGAACAAGAAGAATTGTACCTTAAACACGCGCTCATAGACTCGAGACTGTGTTGCCCGCCGTGCAAGTGACGTCATCTTAAGAATGCGCTAGGGTTGTACCTATGATGGTTATTGTTATAAAATGAATGTTACGAATGAACCATGTTTTTATGAGTCAATCAAATATGTTTTAGTTTTATTATTTTATTCCTTTTCAGAATACCGTTATTAAATTTAGAGTCGAAAATATCCTAAATCAATATACTAATTTTCACGGCTCATGAAATACAGCCTGGTGACAGACGGATGGACAGACAGACGGACAGTGAAGTCTTAGGGGAATTACGAATTAAGGAGCCCTAAATAGAAAATAAATACCTAATATCTATGGATAGGTCATCAAGCTCGAGAGACCCCTTCCAAAGTGGTAAAAGACCCCCCCCCCCACTAACTTCTAAAATAATAGAATAATAAACTAAAAAAATATATATATTGTAAGTACATTACCATGCAATCTTCTACCGAAAATTGATTTGAGCGAAATTGTTTTGTTTGTTTGTTTGTTTTATAAAGAATATTAGAATCGAAATTACTAATATTCCCACTAACCCCTCCAGCTAAGCTAAATTGCTTGTGCTATGAGTGGGTTCACGTTGGTAGTGTAATGGCCAGGATTCGAACCCAGGACCTCTCGATCGTAAGGTAGTACGAAGATCTAGTAAGTACTTTTTTAATACGCCATAAATCGTAACAATAAATATATTATGTTACTTGCTGCTACGGAACCCTTCATGGGCGAGTCCAAGTGGCACTTGGCCGCTTGGACTAGACGTAGGTTCAACTCCCGGCTGAGCAATCCAATCTTATTGAATTTGAATAGTTAGCATATTATTATTATTATTTATTTTATTTTTTATCACGGTTCATGAAATACAGCCTGGTGACAGATGGATGGACAGACAGACGGACAGTGAAGTCTTAGTCCCTGTAAGAACAGAAAGTTCTGTGCCGGTAGTGTAGAAGACAAAGCAGGACAAGCCATTGGTCTTCCCCCTGGCAGCACAAGAACTCTCCAGTGAGCTCTGGCTACTCTACTTAAAGCCGTGAACACAACATGAAGTTATTATGGCCTGCACTATTCTGTAGATATATCTGGTGTATGTATTAAAGCAATTTAATGTGAATTTAAGAAAGAAACGGATTCGTTCATTCACTTATTATGCATTCACTATTCATCCCTAAAAATCAACTAAAAATAAAAAGATTGTTAGCTGCTCAGCAAGAATTTAATGACTAAACTGAATTGTGCGAACTGGGTCATGAAAATTTCACGTGACGTCACTCACAATCTTGCTTGCATGACAAAAACTGGAGCGTAGGTAATACGAGAGTAAATGATCTTATGACACGTTCACGGTAGGCTGATATTGTGACGTAGCTGGGTATAGTGTTTGCAGCCGAGTTTCGGCTATTGTAGTAATTACATATCATTTTTTTATTTACAGTATTATAACATACTAGGTGAAGCTCGCGTTTTTACCGCATGGACATTGGTTATCGCGACTCTATTTTTGCCATTGTCATACCTCTGATTCTACTCAACCAATTACAGTCAAACATTATGCGGTTTTTAAGTCTGACCAAGATCTTTCTAATAAAAAAATAACTATGAATAACCGCATCCGTATTAGTTCAGTAATTTTTTCCATCCATCGCGAACAAACAGACAAAATAAAAATATTTATATGGGCTCGGGTACACCTTATTTGCAGTTATACTAATTTTCATTTGATTTTGACAAGTCGAGACTGATTTTAGTAGATATAGAGTTTTGTTAGAAGAATTTTCCTTCGGATTGCTCAAAAAGTTTATTTATGTAAGAGTTTGAAACAGTTTTGAGAAATCATTCATCGTATAAGCGAAATTACTTACGACTTTAAAAAAAATATACGTCCCAACGCAGAAATTTGCTTGCACCTACTTTCGTAAATTGCTCCTATGTACTTATTTGCAGCTACAATATAGTTTACCAAATGTCAACTGGGTCTTAGATACTTCAACAATAATATTCTATCTGAATAATACAATGTTGTGGAACCATTGAATTGAACAAATAAGTCTCCTGGGCCTCAGTTGCGTAAGTTGGTAGTGATGAGGTCTTAGATGAAGTATCTTGAGGGTTAGGTGTCCCAGAGGTCACCTGAACTTAAAATATTTGGTAATTTCAAATAAACTGGAATAGAGAAATTATAGTAATTTTGTATTAACTGTACAAAAATATATAGAAATGAGGAACTTTTATATGCAAATACTGGCTGATTATATTTATCTTCACACATAGCGACCGGAAAGAGTGCGCACTGTGCGCTATGAAAGGAACTTCACCCCACGCACGCCTAATTTGTGGAATGAACGCCCTAATTTGTGGTTTTCTCAAGCGACTACAATATGGCATCAGAAGGATTTTTCAGGGTCGGCAGCAAGAGAGTAACTCCATAGGCCACGGTAACCGCTTTTCATCAGGTGGGCCGTGTGCTTATCTGCCACCTATAAGTAGTATTTAAAAAAATCATACTTCCAAACGACTTTGCCATACAAACTGTGCCCAAAATCTTTTGCTCAAGAACAACTATAAAATCTATAGTATAATAGGTAGTTCGTTAAGTTTTTTTTATATAGGACACGCCAACTTCACCTCACCTCGCCTGATGGTAAGTTCAAGGCCAAGTCTCAGGAAAGAGGATCACCATTACAGACACTAAGTATGCAAAGTCGGGAGGAAAAATCTTAGGAAAGCAGATACAGACTTAATTGCAAAAAAAATGTGGGCCACCATTCTAATATTGTTAATGTAATGATGAACATCTTTGTAAAAAATGTGCGTTGTGATCTGCAATAAAATATCACTGTCTATCTTTTAACCCTCAGAATGATAATGGAGAAACTTTGAAAAAAGATTTCCCGATTCCCTACAGACCATTCAATCGCGTACTGTCCTCGAAATATTATTACCCGAGTTAGTATAATATTTTTGTGGTAGACCCATCAACATAAAGCCGCTTGAAATGTAATAACAAGAATATAAATCATGATTCGCGAGCGCTTTAATCGCTGCTATGGTAAACTAATCTCAGCCGATCATCGATCAAACAAAGAAGGATTATTGGAACTTTACTCGGGTTTGGTCAAATAGGGAAGCGGGAGCGGAAATGTGGGAATATGGAGAGAAGTTATTTTGATACATTTTTTTTTTCAACCGTTAAGCTTCTCTGATACCTCTCACCCCCAGCCCGACGGGGCTGGTGGTGATGCCGAACTTGAAGCGACTAAAAAGCCGTGTCCAGTGTCAAGGGTGTGATTTTGTCTAAGACATCGCACCCCTCAGTCCGTGACTCGTTGTTAGATTGGTAAAAGCAGACTTCAGACTGCAAGATGAAAGTTTCAGATGCGACTGGGATTGACGCTAGTTTCCAACCCAAATTTCTCGCACCCCAGCTGGACCTAGGATTGTTGCCGGTTTTCGGCACCACAGTGGTGGGAAATACGGTATCCCCATATTGCCACGGCCTGCGCTCATGGAGGACAACACTTGAGTACTTACCAATGCCCTACCCACACATGCCCGAAGGACTTACCAAGTAAGTCTCAGAGTGGAGACTGCAAATCCGCAAACGGAAGGTGGAACGCTTCCTAACAAGATTTATGAAAGATTTGAAAATGTTAGACTGCGTAAAGCGGAATCTGAGGTCTTTTAAAGTATTCAAAAGGAAACTTACAGAATTTATTGTTTCCGACTGTCTATGATTAGACTCCGAATTATAATTAAATAAAAATGCAGTGGTTGGAACTGTACGTGTGTAATCCTTTCTCCAGGTCGACGATAAGTGAATAGAGTCACAATTTATTACATTATTCTACCTACTATGAGTATATGACGGCGCCGCACAGAAACATAGTTGCAACCAGTGCGTCACTTGTATTGCGGTCAAAAACCTTCAGGCACTTGTCCTGAACATGCCCCCGGACTTTGGAAGCAACGCTTTCAACCACCATATGAAGTATCCACTGGTAATGGGCAAATTCTGTTGAAGGCTCTTCGTAGGACTCCAGCAGATGTCCGGATGTCAGCAACGCGAGCAACGCCATCAGATCCGGGATGCAATGCGATGATTCTCCCCAGCCGCTATTTGAGAGGAGCTAGATGGTCATCTTTGATGACAACCAAAGTGTCCAGCTTCAGCTCATCCTTGCAGAAACGCTATTTCGTTCTTTGCTGCAGTTCAGCTACATACTCCTTACTCCACCGAGTCCAAAAGTGTTGGCGGAGCTGTTCGATGCGTTGAAAGCGTGTCAAGTGGTTGACGGAGGAGTCCTGAAAATTTGGCTGAGGCATGCATGTCAACGGGCGACCAACGAGGAAATGTCCTGGAGTGAGCGGTGTACAGTCGGCAGGATCGGATGACAGCGGCGTTAAGGGTCGAGAATTTAGTATCGCCTCGATTTGGGTTAACGTGGTGTTAAGTTCTTCATACGTTACATTACAATTACCCAACACTCGTTGTAAATGATGTTTGGTCGACTTCACACCCGCCTCCCTGATTCCACCAAAATGAGGTGCATATGCGGGAATAAAATGAAAGTTAATACCATCATTAGATACTTTCTCCGCTATAGAATCACAATGAGATTGAAGAAAGGTTGAAAGTTCTTTGTACGCCCCCACAAATGAGGTACCGTTATCCGAGTACATATTGACGGGTTTACCTCGTCGCGAGATTAATCGATTCAGTGCTAGTAAGTATCTGGCGCTAGATAAGTCACCCACCAGCTCTAAATGTATCGCCTTAGTGGCAAAGCAAACGAATATACATATGTACACTTTTACCAACCTACACCCGCGACCTTGCCGATTAGCACACATTATCGGGCCAACATAATCTACCCCACAGTTTTCAAATGGGTATCCACCTGGAAGGAGCCGCTGTTGTGACAGGTTTCCCATTATGGAAGTAACCACCCTACCGTTCAAACGATGGCAACGTAATACGTTGTAACGTAATACCTTTACCACAAATGCATACGTTGAACGTATGCATTTGTGGTAACAGGTCTTCGCCAGGTTCCTGCCACCTATCGGCCAATATGACTCCCTAATCGAAGCAAGTAGTAACTGTGGGCCTGCGTGCATCAACCTTTTGTGTTCATAATCAAATAATAATTTCGTAAATACATGAGTGGACTGTAATAATATAGGATGTTTTTTATTGTACGGGAAATCTGAATTGTCTAAGCATCCTCCTATACGAATAATATTATTCTGATCCAAATAAATGTTGAATGTTAGAAGGGCACTTTTCTCAGGTAAAATTTGTTTTTTAATTAATATTTGATACTCGGGGAATGATTGCATTTGGGATTCAATAATTATAATATTTAAGGCGTCTTGCAACTCATCTTGAGACAAGAATGTACTGCGTACAGGCAGTCTCCTGCAACGCTTAACAAATCGAAGTACAATGTACGCACAAGTTTTAAATAATTAGAAAACCTGACGTCAGATGACGTCAGAGATCTACCATCAAAAACTACACGCAGCTTCGTGGTACTGCTAGACTCGTGATGTACGCCGTGGTGCGGAATGAAATATCCACGAGATGTACAGCCGAGATCTCTGTTTTTTGTCATATAACCCAATGTTTCATATTCTGTAATAAAGTCAAGTTTGGACCTTATTAATCGACGTTCTAGGGAATACAAACAATTCGTAGCCCTTTTGTACGAATTTCCTAGAACAGACGGATCCTGTTTTAAAGGGATACGTCCGTAGAACCTGCCACTAGGTACCCGCGTAGTATTATTGACAAAATGTGCCTTACATAACTTTTCTTCGGGTCATTAACTGAGGAATGCGCCGGGACCTCCTCAATATTCCAAAACCGTGCCAAATCAGAACGAATTTACTAGGATACCAAGAAGGTCGGGCCTAACACCTTCTCTGCTAGACCTTCTGCTGACGAGTAATCCAAACCAGTACAGTGTGTCGGTGCGAGCCGCTTTAGGCAACTCCGATCACTGCCTGGTCTGTTCCACGGTGCCTATTATAGCGCCCCCACGACCCGTGCAGGGGAAGCGGCGTCTCTGGCACTACTCGTCAGCGGACTGGGATGGACTCCGTGACTATTTTTCGTCCATCCCGTGGGTTGAGCGCTGCTTTGAAGGTAAGAACCCATCGGATTGTGCTACTGCTGTCGCCGGTGAGATCGGTCTGGGTATGGAATACTATATCTCATATACCGATATCACCGGTGACCGCGGGGTGCGCCCTTGGTTCGGGCGCGAGTGCGCAGAAGCTGTTGAACAAAAACAGTCCGCGTACCACGCTTGGGTAAGGGCGCGCGCCACGCGCCATCCCAATCTGGGCCACTTCAAGGCGGCGTACAACAGAGCCACAAAGGTCTGTAGAAGGGCCTACGTCAGAGCGAATGCCCTGCGCATAGCGCGGCTTTGTCAAGAGCTAGTGATGCATCCCACGGGAAGCCGTGGCTACTGGCGACTGGCTAAAGCCGTGCAAGCCAACTTCTGTCAGCCTTCGCTGCCTCCGCTGCGTAACCCTGATGGATCCCTGGCCCATGAGCCGCAAGAGAAGGCAAATCTGCTGGCTAATCTCTTTGCGGCCAACTCCCGAATCGATGATTGTGGTACGCAGCCACTGACACTACCCGACAGTGACCACGCGATGCCTGATATCCATATCAGGCAACGCGATGTCCGTGCAGTGCTGCATTCACTCGATGTCCGGAAAGCCAGTGGTCCGGATGGTATTCCAACGGTAGTTTTGCAAAAATGTGCGGTGGAGTTGTCTCCAATGCTTACGCGCCTGTACCGGCTGTCCAACAGTTCGGGTACAGTGCCTTTGCCTTGGAAAGAGGCGAATGTTCAGCCGATACCAAGAAGGGGGATCGCTCCTTAATTAATGACCGGCAATATGGCTTCAGGCCGTAACGGTCAACGGGTGATCTTCTAGCATACGTTACCGATCTTTGGGGTGAGGCTATGGACAAGCACGGCGAGTCCCTGGCAATTAGTCTTGACATCGCCAAAGCTTTCGATAGGGTATGGCACAAATCGCTTCTTTCCAAGCTACCTGCCTTCGGTCTGCCTTCTAGGCTGTGCAACTTGGTTGCTACCTTCCTGCGCCGTATTCGCGTCCTTTGTGACGGACGAGCTTCGGAGTTTCTGCAGGTAAATGCTGCTGTGCCCCAGGGGTCCGTCTTATCACCCACTCTCTTTCTTCTGCATATCAACAACATGTTGTCTACCGGCAATGTTCATTGTTATGCAGACGATAGCACTTTACATGGGAGTTATCATGGACATCCTGCGGCCAAGCAGTCAGATATCGCAGAGAAAAGGCAGCTCCTTGTCACTGAGCTTGACGGGATCCTGAATCACATTTCTCAATGAGGCTCTGAGAACCTGGTTGAGTTCAATGCCAAGAAGACGCAGGCATGTGCGTTTATAGCAATAGTATCTTCTTTCCTTCCCCTCCCCACTCTTCAGAGCACGCCACTGCCACTGCAGGACAATCTTAATATCCTAGGTATGGATGTTCGCTACATCGAAAGTCTCTAAATATCAATATTATATATAATAATAATCAAAAATCACTCGGAGTCCTGAACAGAGTGAGACGATTTTTCACGCCGGTGCAGCGGTGTCTTCTATACAAGACACAAATTCGCTCCTGTGTGGAATATTGCTCGCATCTCTGGGATGGTTCAGCAAAGTACTTACTAGATGCTCTCGACAGGTTGCAGCGACGTGCGGTCCGCATCTTTGGGAATCCCGAGGTCACGAACACCCTAGAACCTTTACAGATGCGTAGAGATGTTGCGTCCATGGCTGTATTTTACCGTCTGTACCATGGGGAGTGTTCTGATGAGCTCTTCCAATTAGTCCCACCCTCCCCTTTCCTACACAGGACAACACGTGCAGGTCTTAGATGTCATCCGCACACGGTGCAGAACATCCGATCAAGAACCAAGCGGTTCGGAGACTCTTTCCTCTGTCGCACCATTAAGGCCTGGAATTCATTACCAGCTCACGTGTTTCCTTTTTCCTACAGTCCCGGGTCCTTTAAGCGGGGCGTGAAAAAGCATATGATGAGGCCGTCAAGCTGAGTGTCACCATTGTCACACGGTATGTGTAAGTAATGGTGACCCTCTTTTCTGGGACTTTGCCTTCAGCTTACCATCAGGCAAGGCGAAGTCTAATAGACGTGTCCTATATAAAAAAAAAGATCTTTTCAAAATTGCTATCACTACAAGATCTAGTTTGAGTTAAATTGCATCTAATACTTTTAATTAATTTAAGATTGTTATAAGTGATGGGACCGGAGACAATCCAACCTAATTTGGTATCACATAAGACTGGCATTCCTCTGCCCAACTGTATTCTTTGTGTACCGAGTAAGTACCAGAACAAATCAGCGCCAATTAAAATATCTACTTCTGACGGATTGTAGAACTTGGGGTCAGCTAAACAAATATTAGTAGGTATGCTAAGCTTTGAAATATCGACTTCACGAGCAGGCACTACACTTGTAATCGAAGGCAATATAAAACAAAGAAGCTTAGTACTATAACCATTATTAAGTGCTGATATTTGAATGTTGCATAATTTACCTACTCGAGAAGTTATATTGTTTATACCGTGAATTGACCCATTTGATTGGCTGCTTGGTAATTTTAGACGATTGAATAGTCGTTCCGTCATAAAACATGAGGTACTACCGCTGTCTAACACTGCTCGGACTATATATTCACGCTTGTTATTATCGCAAACTTTAACTAAGGAGGTGGACAACAACACTTCGCATTCCTTAGGTGCGTGACTATCCCCGCATTCCCCGCCGGGCGATGCAATGCTTGCGGTCAGCGCGCCGTTACTCTCGCCTAATACGGCAGACTGTGATGACGTTGGCGGACACGATAAGGAATCATTACTCATAGTATTTACATTAATATTGCAGTTTTGTGTAGTGGTTTTAAGATCTGTGTGTATCAATATGTTGTCTGCGCTTACATAACCTACAACCTGATTTCTTACATTGGTTGGCAAAATGTCCTACGTGAAAACAATTGTAGCACACTTTGAAACTAGGCAATAACTTAAGCCGGGCATCAACATCGAATGCAAGAAACTGTGAACAGTTAGCTAAATTATGATTATCCTTGCATTTTGGACATGGTTTAGGTGAAGATTTGGCACTACTTGTGATGTTAGTATTGTGAGAAGATTGTGTTGTCACTAGTGACTTATTCGTCGAATGTTTACTATATTGAGGTGTATTAGCACGAGAAGCGTTACGTCGTTCCAACTCCCATGACTCAAGTAAATCAGCTCGCATGCGCAGGAATTCTAGAAAGAACTGTACTGTTACTTTGATGTCTTTGCCTAATCGACATTTATACTCTTTAAACTCACGAGAAGTTCTGTGATCTAATTTTTGAATTGTGAGGTAGATCAAAATACTATCCCAATACATAACAGGCTCACCTAAGTATTCTAAGGCTCGTAAATTTTTATTTATATCATCAATTAGACCAGTTAAAGCAGTAGATGATTCCTTAGTATTAGATTGAATATTACATAACGCTGCTAAATGATTTTGTATAAACAAATCTTTAATGTTAAATCGGTCACAAAGTAACTGCCACGCCACTGAGTAATTATTAACAGAAAATACAATTGAATGTATGACAGCAGCAGCAGTTCCTTCCAGGGATGCTCTCAAATAATGAAATTTATTAATTTCATCTATGCTATCATTTGAATGAATGAGGCTGGTAAAAGTGTCATGAAATCCCAACCAAGTGTCATACGAGCCACTGAACTTGGGTAGCGCGATAGTGGGTAACCTAACAGGCTGATTATTACAGGCCCTGGTGCCTTTGACACCATTGAACACTGAATTAGTATCCCTGCTATACTCGGTCACCATCTCTTGTGCCCTAGCCAAGTATTGATGGAAAGGCGACTCAAAATCAGAACGATGATTGAACTGTATAGTGGAGTCATCAACAATATATTCTAACCGAAACTGTACCTCATTGTAATGGTCGTACATCGACTCCATCTTCCCTATTCGAAGCTTTAAGTCGGTGATGTCAGGGCTGCTCAACTTTTTATCCACAAGCGTATCAAGGTATCTAATGAAGATAGTTAAACTACCTTTATAAGCTTCTCGCTTCCTAACCAACTCTTGTTCCTCGGTCATACTGGGATGCGAGTATTAATCGACCTGAAATTTATATAAATTAAATTATTTATATGGAATAGTAAAAGAAATACTGAATATACACAAATACGATTGAAATAACTAAGTTTGAGACAATATCTAACACTTATACAATATTTTATTTAGTACCTACCTTCTACCTAATTCTTTGTAGATAATGAGTTTGCAACAGATTTTTAACTAAGATCGAATTCTCAAGCAAATACAATCAAAATATGTAGCACAAATGACTACTATACTAGTATAAGTATAAGTATAATTGTGATTATTGCCTAATAAATGTATCTATGACACTAATCCGATCTTTTCTGTTCACAATGACCAAACGGAATTGATACTTAATAAATAATATAATCTAGGTAACTATTGACTAACCTTGGGTTATCCCTTATTTAAGGCTAAATAATACCTGATTGAGTGTTGGGAGACGATATTTGTAAAATCAAACTTAACACCGTAGTACCCGTTCAAAGGCCGCTTATATCGTCCGTAGCGAGTTATCTTCGACTTCCACCAGGAGTAGCTGCTAATCCTTAATATTTTTTTTGTAATCCGGTTCGGTAAGAGTAAGTAAGGTCAGGGCGGTCAAAGAGGTGGTTGCAGAAGAGAGGAAGCCACGATATATCCCCGTGTTATTCCTGCAGAGGAAGGGGTCATATTCAATTAGAGTGTCCTTCGACAAAACGGAGGAGGGTCACGGACTCCGGGACCCAAGTGGATCAAGAGGTTCCGTTAAAACTAAATGTCGCCAGGGCCGCGGGGCGGGAGCTGGCTGGTCGATATGAGGCCCCAACCATCCCTATTGCTCAAGATAAGGTCAGGGAGGTCAAGGAGGAGAGGAAGCCACATTATGTCCCAACGTGTCATTCCTGTAGAGGAAGGGGCCATATTCAATTAGAGTGTCCTTCAAGTTTTTGGAGGAGGGTCACGGACTCTGGGACACCGAACTCCGAAGAACACCGAAGTGGAAAAGGGCACGGCAATGCTGATGCGTTGTCACAAAGGCCGTGTGCCGAAGATTGCAAGCATTGTCAGAAGAACGAAGCCCGTGAAAATATTAAAGTCATAAAGGTGAATGGACTTGACGACGAATGGACCGGAAGCAGTATGAAGCAGGCACAAGAGGATGATTATGATGATCTACAACCTATACTGCACTGGAAGCAGCTTGGAAGCAAACCCCAATGGAGTGATATATCTGGTTACAGTTTCACTACAAAAAGTTATTGGGCTCAGTGGGACAGCTTTACTCTGCTAGACGACGTGCTGTATATGAAATGGGAATCAAACGATGGCCAAGAGGTGACCCTACAAGTAGTGGTACCACAAAGCAAGGTGGCCCCACTCTTACGGCACAGCCACGATGGAGTTAAGAAAACCCTAGTTAAAGTACGACAGAGGTTTTACTGGCTTCATTGTCGGGAAGATGTCGAGGATTGGTGCCGTAAATTCACTGCATATGCGTCAGTTAAAGGACCGCAGACAAGAAGCAAAAGAAAATTGAAACTGTATAACGTCTGAGCACCGTGGGAACGTATCGCCATTTATGTTGCTGGACCTTTGCCAATGACTGAAGAATGTAACAAATACATCATAGTAGTGCAAGATTACTTCACTAAGTGGCTGGAAGTATTTGCGACACCCAACCAGGAAGCAGTCACTGTGCAAGGAAACGTGTTCAGGAAGTGGTCTGCAGGTACGGCGCACCTATGGAGATCCACTGTGACCAAGGACGGCACTTCGAGACTGCTCTATTTCAAGAAATGTGCAAACTCCTTGGAATGAACAAGACCCGTACCACTCCAGCGCATCCGCAGTCAGTCGGAATGGTCGAGGGGTTTAACCAGACGTTGGAAAATCACTTGGCTAAAGTTGTCGATGAACACCAAAGAGATTGGGACCAGTACATCCCACTGTTCCTGATGTCCTATCGATTTGCGGTACATGATAGTATGGAACACACCCCAGCGAAAGTGAATTTTGGTTGAGAGATTAGGCTACCAGTGGATGCAATAACCGGTACGCCACCTGATAGTCCTAAGCCCGTGACGGATTATGTGAGTGAACTTCGAAACATGCAGACGAGGTGCACAGAATAGTACGGGAAAACAATCTGAAGACAGTTGAAAGGATGAAAACTCGGTCCGATAGAAATGCAAACACCAACGGTTTTGAAGAAGGAACACTGGTATGGTTTCATAATCCGCTGGGCAAGAAGGGGAAATCTCCAAAACTCCAAGCTCGCTGGGAAGGGCCCTATACGATTATTACGAGAATCAATGACATTACCTACCGCATTAGGAAGGGGATTAGGGGAAAATCAAAGGTGGATAGATTGACGCATCATCATGGAACAAATGATGCTCGGGACGAGCATGACTAAAAGGGGGTAATGTTATGACGGACGTTGATATCTCGAAAACTAATAATCGAATCTTCAAGAAATAAAAACGCATTATTAGTAACGAGGTACTCTACCGAATGGCATAGAAAAATCTAGAATCGTCAACACAAAGTCACAACCTACCTACGAGTACCTACTCTCTTGAATAAAAACAAACAATAGGTAAATATCGAGAATGATCTCGACAGGTCAGCGACGGTGGCAAACCTCAAAGGAGAGTAGGTAGTTATCGCTCGCGAATTTTCTAGATGATTCGACCCTCCTAATTGAGAGGTATAAAAACGCGCTCGCATAGCGACACGATTCATTCTGTCTTTGAGATCGATAACGAACACAGCGAGCTTAAGCAACCGAAGAAGATTCTACCTGCGATCTGAGCAACGACTGTGGACTACTGTGAACTACTGAACGATGAAACTGTTGAAGAGTACTATGTGTACTAGTGATTTAATTGTCTAGTTTGTGGTGAGCTAATAAATCTCTTCGTTGAGTAAACGGCATTTAATTGTACCCCGTGTACGTAACATAATATTGCTCTTTTATCGTAGTATTATGATCGGAGAATTTCTCTCAACAGTGACTTAGCTACATGTAACGTAAAATGTTGTTGTTTAGGTATAAACATTGCATAATTCATATCCAAAAAAGTGCGGCCTAAATATCAAAATTTTTGATGAAACCAAGCTCCTAAATAAGGGGTACGACGGTTGTGTCGGCCACAGTGGCACAACCATGATTCCCCTTCCATTGTCTTCTATTATTTTTCTTAGTGATTTGAGAATTATCGAAAAAGGGGGAAAGGCGTAGAAATAGAATGACGTCCATTTGTGAATGCATTGACCATATGCGCGTCTGGGTCACGATGCCAGGAGATATATTTATTACATTTTTTGTTAATCCTACTTGCAAAGAGATCTATATCCGGTAGGCCGAACGTATTTACTATTTTTTGAAAACAATTCTGCGATAATTCCCATTCTATATCAGGATGAATACGCCTAGATTCATCATCTGCTTCTTTGTTATCTGCCGATCGAATATAAGAAGCAAAGACATGCAAATTACGACACTCGCACCATTGCCATAGCCTCCTTGTGACTTCTGTCAGATGCGGGTACTGGATGCCACCCATGCGATTTATGTAGGATATAGCGGTAGTATTATTAACTCGTAGCAAAACTTGACAATTTCTCAAGTCCTTTGCAAATATTTTTAAACCGAAATATGCAGCAAGAATTTCTAAGCAGTTGATATGCTGAGCTCCCTCGCATTTGCTCCCCAGCCCGCTGGCCCTGGCGGCCCCGCAGGCGGCCCCCCACCCCGTTGTTGAGGCGTCTGAGAAGATCTCCAGTTCAAAGCTATCTTGCTTAATTCGATTTACAGAATGTGCAATATTTTTATCCCACCACTCTAAGTCTGACTAAATTGTTCTCGGAATATTCATGAATTTATCATAGTTGTTATCGCAGTTTAAATTTAAAAATTTTACTCGCTCAAATAATTTAGTGTATAGCCAACCATACTCGATGGCTGGACACGCAGATATTAACAAACCAACAAAACTGGCAAAATCTCTTATTTTACATCTTGTTATAGTTTGATATTTTTGAATCTCATTTTTAATTCGTTGAATTTTTTCTATAGGGAGACTAACCTGGAGATTTTCTGAGTCTATATTATAACCCAGGAATAAACAAGTTTTGTTAGGTGTTAAACAATTTTTGTTCTTGTTTATAATGAAGCCAAGAGCTGTGAGCAGCTTATGAGTCTGTTGAATATTTTCTAAGCAGAGGTCGTATGACTGCGCTATAAGGAGCTAATCGTCCAAATACACAGTGAATGTCAGCCCAGTAGAACGCAACAGTTTGGCTACCGGCTTCATTATTTTGGTAAACACGTAGGGTGCCGTATTAAGACCGAATGGTAAAACGTTAAATTCATACATTTGTTGATCGTATTGGAAACGTAAGTATTTTTTATATTCCGGGTCGATTGGGATCAAAAAATATGCATCTTTTAAATCGATCTTGGCCATGAAACAGTCTTTAGAAATTAGTTTTAAGGCTGTTCGAAAATCCTCCAGTTTAAAATGTTGAGTGTCTATAAATGTATTTAACGTTTTTAAATTCAGTATGAATCTCATTTTCCCATTTGGTTTCGACACTAAGAAAACGCTTGACAAAAATTGACCATTGCAAGGTTGACATTTAGAGATCGCACCAATAGATAACAGATCTCTGATAGCGACATTGAAATGATCTCTTTCAAAATTAGAATAATTCCTAGCCAATGGAGGACATGTCTGGACGACGGGTCGTGTAAAAGGAATTTTATATCCTTGTATATAGGATAAGATCACAGGATCTTGTGTAATCATCTTCCATTGGTTAGAATAAAGAGAGAGTCTGCCTGCATATTTTACCGAAGGGCTCAACGAGTGCTGCGGCTGGGGCGCTAGCGCTGCGACGGTGGCCTGGAGTTGCTGGCGCGCGGCGGCTTCGTGGAGGATGACTTCGTCGCCTTCGTGTCTTTCATCGCCGTCGCTTGTTTGCGCGGCGAATAGTTCTTCCAGTTATTGACGAAATTTTTTTATTACTTGGTCCAGACTTGGGAACGTTGTTCACCTTAAGTTCAGCCCCTGATTTATTTATAGCTTTTGCCGCTTTCAAAGCTTCTGGCAAGCTCTGACCAAATAAAAATGTGTTAATCTTAGTTCTAATTGGCTCACTATGGAAATGAAATAAAAGACCGAAACCAAAGTGAAGTAATGGAGCTAAGCCCAACTCCAGCTGCAGATAATACCATGGCAAACCAAAATGATTGGCAAAATGACAGAATGCCACAAAGAAACAAGAAACGGAAGACTGAGAGCCAAATACACAGCAATAAACCTAAACTAGCCAAGAACATAACTGGAATACCTACACAAAACAGGTTTGATATCCTGCAATGCGACAATACAGAGAAAACTGTGAAAGAATACGTACCAAAGCCAGAACCGATTTTTATAACTGGAGTCATTGACATAACGGCCTTGAAAAAAACTGTCAATTCACTGGTGGATCAACAAATGTACACTCTAAGGACACTAAAATCAGGCCATGTGGTAAAACTAATGCCAAGTGATATAGCAACATATAAATTATTAAGAGAAAACTTCACTGCCAAAAATATTGCGCATTACACATACCAACTTAAATGCGAGAGATCCTACAGAGTAATACTGAGAGGTTTGCACTCTACTGAAGATACCCAAAACATAAAGGAACAAATTGATGCACAGGGTCATGAAGTTAGACAGGTGGTAAACGTGAAGCATAGAGTCACCAAAAATCCACTACCATTATTTTATGTGGATCTTGAACCACACCCAAATAATAAGGATATTTTTAATATCAAATACCTCAACCAAATGAAGGTAACTATAGAAGCCCCACACAAAAAGAAAGAAATCATGCAGTGTAAAAGGTGTCAGAGATTTGTTCACTCCAAAAATCAGTGCTGCCGACCCTTCAGATGTGTGAAATGTGGAAATGATCATCCCACCTCCACATGCAGTAAGACGCCCGAAACTGAGGCTACATGTGCAAATTGCCAAGAAAAGCATCCTGCCAGCTATAAAGGCTGCATAAAATATAAGGAGTACAGAGAAAAGATACTTAAGATAAAACCCAAGACCAAGGAGACCAACACAAATATAGAACCAGCACAACAAAATAAAACAGTCATAAGGCAACAACCGACAATTACTCAACCTAAACAAAAAAGCTACGCAAAGATAGCAGAAATCCCCAAAACAACAAACCAAGACAACGAACTAACACATACTTTAGACACAATGTTTGAAAGAAAACAAATTCAATTCATGTCAGACATGATAGACAAAATGATGGACCGCATATCGCAAGTCTAGCTGTAAAGGCCTGACCAATTTGCGAATAATCATATGGAACGCCAACGGCTTGACGGAACGTCGTCAAGAACTACTTGTATTCCTACAAATGCAAAATATAGACATAGCTCTGATATCGGAAACAAGATTCACCGAAAGGACCCACATCTCTTTTAGAAATTACAAAATGTACACAACCAACCACCCGTCGGGTAATAGTCACGGAGGGTCGGCTATAATCATAAAAGAAAGTATAAAACACTACACTCTCGAGGAATTCCGCACTGACAAAATACAGGCTACATCAATTAGAATTCAATCGAAGAACAATGCTGAGACTACGATATCTGCTGTCTATTGCCCACCTCGACACAAAATAACAGAAGAAGATTTCAACTTCTACTTCTCCCGCTTGGGCTCTCGATACATATGTGGCGGGGATTGGAACGCAAAACATACTTACTGGGGCTCAAGAATAATATCTCCTAGAGGCAGACAACTATACAAAACCATCACAAAATGTCAAATGAAATGCATGTCACAGGGAAAGCCAACGCATTGGCCTACTGACCCACATAAAATCCCCGATGTGATAGACTTCTATATTGTAAGAAATATTAGCCGTAACTATATGACCACTCAATCCTATACCGATCTGTCATCAGACCACACACCGGTGAGACTAGATCTAAATTCACATATAGTGCTACGTGAGCCTTCGTCTAAGATGTATAACAAACATACAAATTGGGAATTATAGATAGATAGATAGATAATTCTTTATTGTACACCAATAGATTACAGTAAAATTTGTAGTGAGCATGCATACAGTTTAATGTACAATGGGCGGCCTTATCGCTGGAAGCGATTTCTTCCAGGCAACCTTGGGATGGACAGTAGTGTAATAAAGCAAAAAATTTGGTGTAGTTAGCAAATAAACTAGAAACAAGGTTATAATATATTAAAAGATACAAAAAGAAAGATAGATATGAGAGAAGTTCAAATAAAGTTAAATAAATATACAACTTTAGCACATAAATAGATATACAAAGTAAATAGTACATAGTAATAAAAAGGGAAAATAGTGAGCATATTAATCGTGAGCTGTCACAGTGTTCACAATGATAGATAGTAGTCCTTTACCATTCTTTTGAATATGTTTAAGGATTTTGCTTGTCTGATACTCAATGGCAATGCGTTCCATAAGCGCACAGCCTTGATAGAGAATGACTTACCAAGAAAATCAGTTGAATGCATTGGCATTCTCAGCCTCAAATTCTCGGATGACCTCAGGCATCTCGTATGTGTGTCATGGAGGAACTGGAATCGTTCTTTGAGATAAGAGGGAGTGATGGGATTAAATAATACATTATATAATAATGTTAGAATATGAGCATTCCTGCGAAGCCGAATTGGGAGCCACTTGAGTTGTTTACGGAAATCTGACACGTGATCATACTTGCGTAAACCAAATATAAATCGTATGCAAAAGTTTTGAAGTCGCTCAAGTTTATCTAGTTGCTCCTCTGTGAGATCGGGATAGCTGACATCGGCGTAGTCGAGAACAGGAAGAAGAAGCGATTGTGCGAGCGCAGTTTTAGTGGCAATTGGTAGGAAGTTTCGCAGTCTGCGTAAAGCACCCGCTGAAGCGAAAAGTTTATTATACTATATACTGGTTTCCTGTAACTGGATATTCCAACAAAATGATTTATCCATATAGATACCCAAGTTCTTGACATTTTCACTAATTGGCATGATTGCTCCACCCATGTTGATCTGAGGAAGCTGGGTCCAATCTATTTTCGAAGCCAACCTTGGACTACCAATAACAATTATTTGTGTCTTGGATGAATTTAGGGTGAGTCCATGGTTCTTACTCCATTCGCAAATCCTATCCAGGTCCTCATTGAGTACAGTAAATGCATCGGACAAGTTGTTTAGAGGAGCTTGGGTGTAAATTTGCAGATCATCAGCATAAAGGTGGTAGGATGAAATTAAATTTTCGGAGATTGTGTTTATGAAAATTGCGAAGAGTAACGGAGATAGAACGCCACCCTGCGGTACACCAGCAGTCGTATTGCACCAAGAAGAACTTGATTCTTCGACGCGGATCCGCTGCTGGCGACCAAACAGGTAACTATGAAACCACTCAATCGCCGATGGAGATATGTTAATAGAGCTCAGTATACCAAGCAGGATGTCGAAATCCACGTGTTAAAAGCATTGCTAAAATCCAGTAGGGATAAAAGCGTAAGTTTTCCACTATCCATGCCCTGTCTTATGTCTTCCGTGATAGTAACCAATGCTGTCGTAGTACTGTGTCCAGGTCGGAAGCCGGATTGTAGTGGATTTAGCAGCGCATTTTTATTTAGGAAGGAGCTGAGTTGCGAGTGAATGAGACGCTCTAAAACTTTAGAAAGAAAAGGAAGGATAGATATAGGACGATAGTCAGAGAAGGAGCATGGCTTAGATTTTTTAGGTAGAGGAATTATCTGAGCACTTTTCCATGAGGATGGGAAAATAGCAGATGAAATGGAGTAGTTATAGACGTGACATAGGATAGGAAGAATTTGCTCCAGAATTGGCACAATCATATTTCGGCTAACGGCATCGCTACCAACAGCATTGGATGAAATTGACAGAATGCTCTTCTTAACATCACAAGCGGTCAATTGGTTGAAGGTGAAAGATGGATGATCAGGAGTTGGAATAGATGAAAGATATTGCAGTGTATTGGTTTTCGTAGTTCCATTAAAACTGGATGAAGTAGAGAAATGTACATTAAGTGCATCTAAGTTTAAATTCTTAGGAATAGAGTCTTGGCGTGATTTTCCAACTCCCAGTGAATTTAGAAATTTCCAGACTTTTGCTGGATCCCCGCTTTCTACCGAGGTATGAATATGATGGCGTTTTGCATTCCTACACACCCTATTGCATTTATTTCTAAGGGCTACATACTTGTCCAAATTAATCTGGGTAGATTTAATTTTGTACCTTGTCTTAGCTGCAGCTTTTTTAGACATTAACTCTTTAATCTCGGGTGTAAGCCAAGGGGCAGGTACATGCTTAACTTTGATGGCACGGATTGGTGCATGCACATCGTAAAGCCCTATTAATTTATTAGTTAGAATATTGACTTTGGTATCTATACAGTTTGAAGAAAGCAGTTGGTTCCAGTCAATATTGTGAGCATCCGTACGAAGCCTGTCAAGTGCAATGCCACTAAAATTGCGCTGCATTATAATTTTGGGTTTTTCTTTAGGTGGCCGTATCTTGTAAGAAAGGTAAATGAGATCATGATAGGAAAACATATCAGCAGAACATTGACCGTGCTTTACGACATGTGTAGGTGAAGAAACAAGAATGAGATCAAGTAGACCAGGGACACAGTTAGGAAAATGGTGAGTAGTATTCAGAGGGAGGATAGACAAGTTAGTGGATTGAGTAATGCGGCGGAGAGAAGTAGCACGCGTAATATATGGCCCTTGTTTTACCAAGCAAGTATTAAAATCACCCATTATTATCGCATGCTTGTAAGGTGGTAAGTAGGTATCCAACAAGTGTTCAAAAGAGGCAAAATAATTCACTTTTGACGATGAAGGATAATAGACACCAAGCAGAACTTTAGAGTGGTTCAGTTCCAGCTCTAGGAAAAGATGTTCGCCTGCATCAGATGGTGTCGGCTGTGGCGACATACTGATGACTGTATAAGGAATTTGAGAACGTATATATATAGCCACACCGCCACCCCCAACAGGTACTCGATCATTCCTAATGAGCTGGAAGCCCGGAAGTGAGTAGGAAGTAGACGGTAGACAAGGTTTTAGCCACGATTCGGAAACAAGAATAGCATGAATATTTTTATCAATAAGGTTAGCCAGCATATCCGGGAAATGAGCAGGAATACTCTGAGCATTTATATGGACTACATTAAAATGCCTGGGGACATCCGAAAACTGTGATCGAAGAGTATCCCCGAGTGACACAGACGGCACACTCACGAAGCTGTCGTTGAGACTACTAGCGGAGAAAAAACTATCATCACTGTCTAAGTCATTCATTAAATATGTGTGTGTACTAATATATGTATATATAAGTAAATAGTGTGTGAGATATTTTTTTATCAATAAATCCACTCACTGTCCACCCGCCAGTCCTGTGTTCCAAATAAGGAAGAAGTATTTCACAACACCAGATAAAACGAACATTACAAAATTAAAGAAAAAAAAAAAGACAATAAAATAAAGTAAAAAAAAAATATTCAAGTTTACAAAAACGAAAAGATTAAAAGTTATGCTTGACTTATAGCGACATTTAACTTGCGAATATGGAACGCATTCTGTTACTGTCACATATGTCAAAGACGTCAAACAAAACAAAAACATGACAACATGAAAGGATTGAATTTTAAATTTTAAATCAAAAACATAACAATTAGAAAAGAAGGTATAGAGAAAATGTTTGAATATTGTTGCACATGTATTGCATAACATTATAAGGCATTGAGAAGTGAAGTACAATACATACGTATGTTAACGCAGGAAGTGTTCATTGTGGGTTTACCATTTCAAATGTCTATTTTTTCACTGCAATACGTTTCGTCCTGGTCGCACTGATTTTGGAGGTTGTAGCTACCGTCGCCTCATCGCCAGAGCACTGTATCTTGTCCAAGTCACTGAGCGAGACAATTCGATGCTATTTCCGTCAGAGTCCAAGACATAAACCGTGCCCTCCCTAGTCCAGCACTTATGTACTCCGAATCTGTCACGGGCGGCCATGAACGCCTTGTGTCGCGACCTAGTCAGAAACTCGGATACTGTAATGCCCGTACCTTTTAATTTAGACTTGGCAGACCAAATACTGCCCTTTATTGTATGACTCTGAAACTTCACAAGCACAGGTCTGGGCTTCACGTTGGATGCTTGCCGTCCCATTCTATGGCAGCGTCAGATGTCCGCGGTTGAGAAGGTGCTGATTTTAAGCTGCTGCTTCACAACATCCGTGATAACTCTGCCAATATCTTCATTCTCCTGCTCCTTCACACCATGTAGAAGTAAGATTTTCTGGCGACTACGCATCTCCATATTGTCTACCTCTCGTGCAACATTACTGAGCTGCTGGGAAAAGGACTTAAGTGTCAGAAGGATAAATTTTTTGAAGGCAGCAAACTCCTCCGCTAAGCTTCCCGTGCTGGATGATGACTTCTTCTGCAGATCTGTCTCAAACTTCGACATCCTTTCCTCGAAATAACTCTGCATGTCAAGAATGGACGCTTCCATTGTTTATGTTGTGAGATAGTGCTTAGTTCACGGAGATAACACTAGACTAGCAGGTATTTATTGTCAATTGTATAATTTATTCATTTAAATGTCATAAAAATTGTAAATACTATTTTTAATTGATTTTTAATTAAGAGCTCTGTAAAGATTAACTTTTGCTTCAACTACCCACGTAAGTAATTGAGTAAGTAAGTATTTACACACGTACACGTAAGTAATTAAATTATATCAGAATATTATCACATTCGAGATAAAACTACAAAACCCAGTGGTGACAACATGTGATATAGATTGAGAGATAGAAAATTTTAACAGAGTTATACACACTGCAGCTTGTAAATCAACTAAACCACGGAAAAGAGTAGGCCCGGAACAAAATGAATACCCTAAATCAATTGAAGACAAAATAAAGGAACGGCGCAATCTCAGAAAAATCTGGCAACATACCAGATACCCCAGAGACAAAACAGCTTTCAATAGATGCTCTGAAGAACTTAAATGCATGACCAAGGAATTTATTAATTCAAATGTACAGTCGTATCTCTCTGGTCTGACTCCGACTGCAGATACAAACTATTCGCTCTGGAAAGCCACATGTAAAATCAAACGGCCAAATAATCACATCCCTCCAATCAAAAACTCTAATGCTAGATGGGCAAGATCAGACTCAGAAAAAGCGGCTGTCTTTTCAGATCATCTGGGTATAGTCTTTTCGCCTTTTCCTGAGGCAATCTCGGGACAGAGCGCAATGATTAAAGAAAATTTATCGAGTGCACTTCAAATGTGCCTACCACTTAAAAACACATATCCAGCCGAGATAGTCAAAGAAGTAAGGAATCTACAAGAGGGAAAATCACCAGGCTACGACTGCATAGATGCAACCCTTCTGAAGAATCTACCGAAAAAGGGTATTATGGCGCTCGTCAAGATATTTAACGCCTGCCTGCGCATGTCTTATTTCCCTGTACAATGGAAGACAGCTCAAATACTAATGTTTCTCAAACCTGGCAAAGTACCCCAAGATGTTTCCTCATATAGACCCATTAGCCTCCTGGCAGTAACAGGAAAACTCCTCGAAAAAGTTATATTAAACAGAATGAAAGAACACCTTGTAGGTATCATACCGAGTCATCAGTTTGGTTTCAGAGAAAACCATGGCACAATCGAACAAGTGCATAGAATTGTCGATGTTATAAGTGGATCGCTTGAGAGGGGGGAGTTCTGCTCAGCAGTGTTCCTAGACATCAGCCAGGCGTTTGATAGGGTTTGGCACGAAGGATTGCTTTACAAAATCAAGAAGTTGCTACCGCACTCCTTCTTTCTAATTCTAAAGTCATATCTAGACAAACGCTGCTTTGAAGTGAGAGTTGGAGATGATGTGTCAAATCTAAAAGAAATAAAGTCAGGAGTACCCCAGGGCAGCATGCTTGGACCTACCCTCTATACTATCTACACATCTGATATCCCGATAATGGACGAAACCAAAGTGGCAACCTATGCTGACGACACAGCCCAATTGGCTACCCATCGTAATCCTGGTGCAGCATCAAGGCTGTTACAATTGCACTTGGATAGTCTTGGAGTATGGCTTAAAACTTGGAGGATAAAAGCTAACCAGGCCAAATCGGTACATGTAACCTTCACACTAAAAAAGGACAGCTGCCCACCAGTTATGCTGAACAAAGAAATAATTCCCCAAGCAGAGCACGCAAAATACCTGGACATGCACCTTGACCGAAGGCTGACATGGCAAAGACGAAGAGAAAGCAATTGGGTACCAAATTGCGCAATATGTACTGGATTATTGGAAGACATTCACAGCTAAATGCAAATAGCAAAATCACCGTTTACAAGGCCACTCTGAAGCCAATATGGACGTACGGTATCCAACACTGTGGGGTACAGCCAGCAACAGCAATATAGACATACTAGAGAGATTCCAAACCAAGACACTGAGAGCTATACTTAACATCCCACAATATATTGCTAATAAATTTATCTACAACGATACAAAGCTCGATACTGTTCACCAAGAAATCACTAAACATAGTGCAAAATATCAAAAGAGACTGATAAACCACAAAAATCATCTAGCAATGGAACTCGGTGGTGACGGCAGCACCAAGTTTAGAAGGCTGAAAAGAAATGACGTCCCAAGTCTTGTGGAAAGATTTACCTGCTCAGAGCGAGGAAGCTCTATGTAACAAGGACAAAAGGATGCGTTGTGTCAACCAAAATAGTGGCTTATTGTGTAGACAGATCGCCACAATTGCAAAATAAACAAAAAAAAAAAAATCTTAGTATTATTATCTTAGTATTATTATATTATTATTATTCTTAGTAGTATATTGCCGCTGACATAACTTTTTGTTTGCTTTCTATAGCCTTGTCTCGTTTGATGACTGCCTCCGTCAATGCGGCCTTCAGCTCTGGATTCAGTATCGGAGCACTGACGAGCTTGCAATTGCTCGGTATAAGAAAAGAAATGACGTCCCAAGTCTTGTGGAAAGATTTACCTGCTCAGAGCGAGGAAGCTCTATGTAACAAGGACAAAAGGATGCGTTGTGTCAACCAAAATAGTGGCTTATTGTGTAGACAGATCGCCACAATTGCAAAATAAACAAAAAAAAAAAAATCTTAGTATTATTATCTTAGTATTATTATATTATTATTATTCTTAGTAGTATATTGCCGCTGACATAACTTTTTGTTTGCTTTCTATAGCCTTGTCTCGTTTGATGACTGCCTCCGTCAATGCGGCCTTCAGCTCTGGATTCAGTATCGGAGCACTGACGAACTTGCAATTGCTCGGTATAAGGTAAGACTCGATAAGTTCCTTGCGCGTTTCTTTTGACAAGCCTTCAGTTGCGCAATGTCCGAGACGAACGGCGAGATCTTTCTGTATTTCTTTACCATAAACATTAGTGTTTGTTGGGTCAATGCCTAGGATTTCGAGAATATTGTGATCTAATTCTGGAACATCCTCCTCGACATCAAGAACAGTAAAATCGACGGGAGCTGTCTGCTCGGTAGGCTCACTAGCCGCCTCAGCATCTCTCTTACCGTCGGGCTGTTTGCTGGATGACACATCGAGTTCGTTAGAAACAGAAGGGACAACATTATCTGAAATCGACACAACACGTTGCTGGTGACATCGCATTGACTATATCAGAGTCCTTATAAAAAGCGGTAGTCGTATTAAAACATTAATAAAAATAAACACGTCGACAAAGTCCATTAAATTATATTTGTGAAGAAGTAGGCCTAGTGACTACCCACAAGGCAAATAGTTCTATAGCAAAATGATCTACCTATGAGGTGAAGAAGTAGCCCTGTTAGGTACCCACATCACCATAGTTATATCGCTAGGTAGACGTAAGTATCCAGTGTGTGTAAAGAAATAGCCCTTGTCCACATCCACAGTACCATAGATATATAGCCAGATAGACATAAGTGTCTAATTATGGTAAAGAAGTAGCCCTTGTAGCTACCCACAGTACCATAGATATATAGCTAGATAGACATAAGTGTCTAATTGTGGCAAAGAAGTAGCCGTTGTAGCTACCCACAGTACCATAGATATATAGCTAGATAGACATAAGTGTCTATAATGGTGACGAAGTAGCCCTTGTAGCTAACCACAACACCATATATTTGGCAAGAAACAGTCCCAAAAACTGTCCACAATACCCAGTTAGCCATATATTGTATACCAATAGGGATATTTGAATAGTAAAGCTAAACAAATGCAATTAAATTAAATTTTGTAGGTATACTAACCTTGTAATTCTGACGAGCCTTGCGATGTTTCCGATGAACTTGATATGACACGAACGCGCCGACGTTTGTTTTGTCGTAATTCATATTCAATTTGCTTTAATTTCTTATGTAATTGATCGTAGTTATTATCGTGTTTCCTTTTAGGCATTTTTTTGAAAGTAATTAAAAAAAAAAATTACTTATGTATTATGAAATCAAATAAGTGAACGTACGAAGTGACTGAACACTGACACGCGAATGAAATGGCGAGATCTTGTTGCAAGTTAGGTAGGGTAGTCATTAATATATTTTTTAGATTACCCTCAATATAGTGCGAAAGTGGCGATCGCTACACGGTACTACAAGTGTTGTTTATGATGCTAATCTAGAGGACGAAGCCGAGTATAAATTATAATATAAGTTGAATGTAATACTATCCAAAAATATTTGGTTCATTGTTTCTGAATTTAGTTACTCATCCTCAGGTGTACAGGTATAGAACATGTATGCTTCAGCGCGATACGCGATCGTTGTGCAGGGATGTGGTGCAGGGCATGGACTAGTTTGTTTTGGGAGGAAGTATGTATGTATGTACAAGGCCCGTGAAGTATGTAAGGATATAGTCAAATGGTGGGCTGTTGTGTCATGCACTATTCTTGTGGATATTTCTAACTCAATCAAGCTAGAGCGTAATTCTGCAACAAATGTAATAAATGTACATTCAAGCATAGTTGTTAAGGATCCTGGGTTCGAATTCTGGTCTGGCTGGCCCCAACCTCTGCATACAGGTGGCATTTTATCTAGTATTCCCATGTGACCTGAATGTGTAAGATGAACAAAATACAATTTAGAAAACAATTCTAGAAAGTGTAACTACTATGTTAATACTGTTGATTGATGACACTTAGTAGAACCTGCTACACATATTGAATAAGACACTTTGTACTTTTCCACTGTGTGTGGAAAAGTACAAATTGTTTTATTCAATACAAGCATACACAGAGGAAATTAAACAAATATTTTAAATTAAACATACGTTGCACTCAACGAAAATACCGTCGCGGATCTTCCGCATCTGAAAGTTATTGCATATGTCTAATAACATCATCGTCCGCTCCATCGTATTAACTTCTTCCTACAGTCCCGAATCCTTTAAGCGGGGTGTGAAACAATAAATGATGAGGCCGTCAAGCTGAGTGTCACCATTGTAACATGGTATATGTATATAATGGTGACTCTTTTTAACTGAGACTTTGCCTTCAGTTTACCTACAGGCGAAGCGAAGTCTAATTGTCATGTCATATATAAAAACAAAGTTCTAAACTAAAACCCTTGTACTCGAGACCCCAGGTACTCGAGTTTAAGACTTCATTAAATTGACAAAATTCTACTTGAAACTAGTAGTACTCTGAAAGTACAGTAGTTCGTAGGTCGTAAGTAGGTCGTTAGTTTCTCCTATTGTCAAGTTCGAACTTTGATTTTAATTTGACGTCGAAGAATTTTGATGCCTATCCAAAGAAATATCTGATTCCGATTTCTTTTTCAAGTTCAGGATTCAATGAATTCTTTTGTGTAGGTACATCTTAATAATGATCTTGGTTTTAATTGAGGTTCTCTTCGGTTTTATTTCTATTTTGTGTTTTACTTATTTTCCCTATTGTGGTTAGTGATACATTATAGACTTATTATCCGCACTCTAAAATGACAACAAAAAATGAGGACAGCAATTGTCCTGTTTTTACACACCAATCAGAGACGCGATAGCACGCTACGAAAAAAAAATAGGTACGTCATTAATAACAAATTGACACACAGATTCTTCTTAAAAATACACTTTAAATAATAATAAAATTCATATGATCGTTGGGATGTGTCTGTTGGGGGGTGTTCACAGCCTAAGGATATAGCTGACTTGTTTCAGCAACACTTTAAAGTGGAATCTCCTCTGGGACCGTCGCGTGTGATGATCGAGGCTGAGACCAACTGTGAACTGGGTGGCATACGATTTTCTTCTAAAGATGTTGCAGCCGTAATTAAGAAAATGAAGCGTGGGAAGTCCCCGGGTCACGACGGTCTCAGCATCGAGCATCTCAAGCATGCGGGACCTCACCTACCTAGAGTGTTATCGATGTTTTATTCATTGTGTCTAGTTCACTCCTATCTACCTCATGATCTCATGAGGACCATTGTAGTGCCCATAGTTAAAAATAAAACTGGTGATATTGCTGATAAAAACAACTATCGCCCTATCTCGCTGGCGACAGTACTGGCTAAAGTGTTAGACAGCTTATTAGACTCACGCTTAAATGAATATTTAGTTTTACACGATGCGCAGTTCGGCTTTCGGTCGGGTCTATCGACTGAAAGTGCTATTCTAAGCTTGAAACACACAGTACAGTATTACACGGACAGGAGAACACCTATAATGGCTTGTTTCTTGGACCTATCAAAGGCTTTTGATCTTGTATCGTACGATAAGTTATGGGCCAAGATGCGAGAGGCGTTTATGCCAGATGACATGGTCAGACTATTTCAATACTGGTATATGAACCAGCTTAACAGCGTTCGATGGGGTGATGGTATGTCAGAGGAGTATAGGTTGGAGTGCGGGGTTAGGCAGGGCGGACTGACGTCACCAAAACTGTTTAATCTGTACATCAATGAATTGATTGTTGGTCTCAGCGGTCAGCGTACAGGATGCCATATTGACAACGTGTGTGTAAACAACTTAAGTTACGCAGACGACATGGTGCTGCTGGCGCCGACTGTAGGTTCATTGAGAAAGCTGCTGCAAACCTGTCAGTTGTATGCGCAAAGTCATGGTTTGTTATATAATGTAAGCAAGAGTGAATGCATGGTCTTTGGGGTGCCCGGTGAAAAAGTTACTCATGTCCCACCCATAACTTTATATGGTGCTACATTGAAAAGAGTGAGTGTCTTCAAATATCTTGGTCACTATATTACCGAGGATCTCAGAGATCATGTAGACATAGATAGGGAACGCAGGGCGTTGGCGGTGAGGTGTAACATGCTGGCCCGCAGGTTTGCTCGCTGTAGCAAAGAGGTTAAAATCACCTTATTTAAGGCATACTGCCAGAACCTCTATACGGGCAGTCTATGGGTGAACTTTGCACTTAAGTCGCTGAACGCCTTGCGAGTTCAATATAACAATGCCTTTAGGGTGCTGTTGGGGTTGCCGCGCTATTGCAGTGCGTCAGCGATGTTTACTGAGGCGAGAGTAGACGGGTTTCATGCCATCTGGCGCAAAAGATCGGCGTCATTGTTGAGCCGTGTCCGCGGCAGCTCCAACAGTATTCTGAGAGTAATAGTTGCGCGGTACGACTCACCCATAATGAAGCATATCACCAGTAGAGTGAAACCCTACATGGTCACTTTAATTAATTGACTTAATATATTTGATTTGATTTATGTCGATTATTTGACTTATATTTGAGTTATATTTTATTATGAATTGACATTTTATTGACTATTGCATTTAGTATTAACCTGTGATACGTAATTTATTAATAATTGATATATTTTAATTTTGTGAATTATAATTTTTAACTGACATCAAATTTAATGCAATAATATAATATCAATTGATAATAATTTCCTGATTTGATTTTAAACTGTTGACATTTTGTATGCTAAATTGCTAACCATAGATGTAAGACAAATATTGTTACTAACAAATTGGGCCCTGTTGCCATCAATAAAATGATATTATTATTATTATTATTATGTTTAACATAATATATAAATAAATATTCCACAATATTCTACACAGGTTATCTAGACCCATAGCAAGCATAGGTTAATTAGCTTATATTATGGAATCTTTGGATTATGGAACTATTTATGGAACTACTATTTATGGAACCCTTGTTTGGTCGAACAACTTTTGATCGAATGTTACAAATTCGAACAACGTTTGAGAAAATAATTGTTTTGCATAATATCGGTTGACATAAATTTCATTTGATCGAATGTTTATTTGCTATAACAACGTTTGAGCTATTCATCAAAAACTATAATGCTCATTTCATATAATATTCATTTGGTATAATATGTATTTCATCGAATACTCAATTGATATAATGTAATGTAGTGTAGAAAACGTTGTTCGAATTAGTAATATTCGATCAAACGTTGTTCTAACAAACAAGGGTGAACCAAAGAAAATTCATGTTATTTGTGTCAGTTTTGCTTGCTATGGGTCTAGCCCATAGCAAGCATAGGTTAATTAGCTTATATTATGGAATCTTTGGATTATGGAACTATTTATGGAACTACTATTTATGGAACCCTTGTTTGGTCGAACAACTTTTGATCGAATGTTACAAATTCGAACAACGTTTGAGAAAATAATTGTTTTGCATAATATCGGTTGACATAAATTTCATTTGATCGAATGTTTATTTGCTAAAACAACGTTTGAGCTATTCATCAAAAACTATAATGCTCATTTCATATAATATTCATTTGGTATAATATGTATTTCATCGAATACTCAATTGATATAATGTAATGTAGTGTAGAAAACGTTGTTCGAATTAGTAATATTCGATCAAACGTTGTTCTAACAAACAAGGGTGAACCAAAGAAAATTCATGTTATTTGTGTCAGTTTTCTGGCACTCGGCGGCCGCTGCCGCGGAACGCTCGCTTCGCTCGCTCGCCTCGTGCTTATTATGGTCACAGTTCTAACCTAACCTAACCCTGCGAATTTCACTGATGTAAGAAAACTACAAAGAGTATGTTACATGAGAAACAATACAAGTAAAATTGAAAATCTCTCAGAGGGATAGGTAGGGCTTTTTTTTTTTTTTTTTTTTGTTTACGTGGTGGAATGCATTTACGCACTTCGTTCACCCCCCGCGGGGGCAGGGGGCTCGCTTCGTGTGGGACTCCTGGCCTTGGACAAAGGCCAGACTACCCACTAAACCACCACGGTGTTCCTCCTTCGCCTAATCCGAGCCGCGGGATAGTCTGCTCACCGCGACTCGGCTAGGGGCGCCCTTGGTAGGCCCGCTACTTAAGACCCCACCATCCCGGCAATCAGGCCGGAATGGTGGGGGTTTTTCACCTCAAGAATGCACCCCAGGAACACACAGGGGCGCATTCCGCCACATCAGCATAGGGGCAGCGGGTCCCCCGACCCACTGCCCGTGGCCACTCTCATTCGGGGACGCGGGCGAATCGCATTCGCCGGCGTCCCCTCGCTGGGGGCCTGCGGGGCGGAAGAGTGAGCCCAGCTCGCTCCCGCTCCCGCAAGGCCTCTCTCTTTGCCGCCATCACCTCGCTAGCGAACGAGGCGACGGCGGCCCAACACTGTTCGCTGCCGGCCATAGCTGAAACTACGGCCGACAGCGAGAGGTCCACACCAATGATGCTTGTGAGGGCCGCTCTTTGGCCGCCCCACGCGTCGCACACGGCCAAAGTGTGGTGTGCCGTGTCGGGGTCGCCGGTGCAGTTTCGGCACCGGGGCTCCGCTTCCACCCCCACCACCTCCCACAGGTACTTGGCGAAGCAGCCATGACCCGTGAGAAGTTGGGTGAGGTGATACGTGGGAGCCCCATGACCCCGTTGCACCCACTCACGCAAGACGGGCCGAACGGCCCCCACAAGCAGCAAGCTACTCCTCGTCGTAGCCAGCCTATCGGCCCACTTCCGGAAGAGAACATCGCGAGCCTCCTGTCTCCAGCGATCGATCTCCTCCGGAAGCGGCCGACCTCCTGCATCACGCCGCATCAGGGCGCCCTCCTCGTAAACCCTCTTAAGGACGCCAGCCTCGAGATCCCAGGGGATACTGCCCGCAATCAAACACGCCGCCTCATAAGAGACGGTGTGATACGCCCGTGCGGCCCTCTGCGCGATGGCGCGCTGTGGACGCCGCAGCAGCACAACATTCGCACGGCAGAGGGCCTCCTCCCAAATGGGCGCTCCATAGAGCGCCTTTGAGCGCACCACACCGTCGTAGAGACGGCGGCAGGCAGACCCCGGACCCCCAGTGTTGGGCAGCAATCGCGAGAGCATTCCGGTAAACGCTAGCAGTTTAGGTGCCAGCCGCCGGAAATGCTCCGCGAAACGCCACCGACTGTCGAGAACGAGCCCGAGGTATTTCAGGCTGCCCCCGACAGCGATGGAGGTGCCACCCACCACGATCGCCTGATCCCGAGGCGGCGGCCGCCGACGCCCATAAAAGAAAAGGGCCTCGGACTTTTCGAGGGCCACCTTCAGTCCCAGCGCCCCGATACGGCGCACGACAAGGTCGACACCTGCCGTGGCGAGAACGGCGGCATCGCTAAACGTTGGGGCCCGCGCGGTAACTAGGGTATCATCGGCGTAACAAAGTACGCCGACCCCCCGAAGAGTAGCACCGCGCAGGACCCAATCGTACCCGACGTTCCACAGAAGCGGCCCAAGGACCGACCCCTGCGGAACGCCGCACGCCATAGTTCGGCGGACCACCCCGCATTGGGCCGGGTAGATGATAACCCGGTCCACGAAGTAGTCCGCCAGGATGCGCCTGAGGTACCACGGGACATTGTGGTACCTCAGCGCCTCCGCAATTGTCGCCCAGGGGAGGGTGTTGAAGGCGTTGGCTATATCAAGCGATACAGCCAACAACACCTCCCTCCTGGCGACCGCTTCGTCGATGCCGTCCCGCAGCCGGGATATGGCGTCGAGGGTCGACCTCCCGCGACGGAATCCGAACTGGCCGTCACTCAGGTTGGGCCCCGCCCCCTCAAGGTGACCAACGAGACGCGCAGCGAGCACCCGCTCAAACTGCTTGCACATCTCGTCGAGCAAAACGATGGGGCGGTAGGCCGACGGCGACTCGGCTGGGCGCCCGTGCTTCTTGAGAAGCACGAGCTTGCCGGTCTTCCATCGTCGCGGGAACCTCCCCGACGCCATACACTCCGACATGAGGGACAGCGTCTCCTCTTCTAGTGCCGGCATAACTGTGGCAATCACCTTCCCCGGGATGCCGTCCGGGCCCGGGGCGCGGTTCCTGGACTTGAGCGCCAGGATCGCGGCCCCAAACTCGGCCTCGGACACGGGAGGTATTGCCCCTTCGTCTGCCGGCACTTGGCTTGGTGCTACCATCCGCGGCGGGACCCACTCTTCCCTCACCGGGAAGAGAGAGCTGACCACTCGGTCCAGGAGGTTCGGCTCGAGAGTTTGGGTGAGGGGAGGCGCCCAGGGCCGAAGTTTTTGACTCACGACCCTGTACGGGCGCCCCCACGGGTCTCGGTCGAGACTCTCGAGCCACTCCCTCCAGGACTCCTCCTTGGCGGCTTTGATCGCCGAGCTCAGGGCCTCACGGGCGGCCCTGTACGCAGCGTGCAGTCGCTCCTCCCGGGCGAGGTCTCGGACAGCCCGCCTTCGGCTGCGAGTGTACTGCCTCTGGGCCGCGTAACTTGCGGTACGCAGCCCGGCTAGGTGGGGACGCCACCAGTACACCCGCCTCCGAGGCGAGACAGGCCTCGCCCTCTGCATCGCCGCGTCGCAGACGCGAGTCAGCGCTCCGACGAGCCACTCGCACCTCGCGTCCACGTCCAGGCCACCGTCAACAGTAGCCCATCGCTCGACGATAGCCGCTTCTTTGGCCAGCTCTCGGTCCAGACTGCCGAGGCGCCACCGTGGACCTTGCCCCACCAAGGGGCGGTCAAATTCCACTCGAGCCGCCGTGGCGGCGGGGACGACGTCGAACCGGATGTACCGATGATCCGACGCGGTCTCCACCCCCTCGACGACCCGCCAATTGTTGACGCGTCGGGCCAGGGCAGAACTGGCGAACGACAGGTCAACAATTGAGCTACCCTGCGGCCGCACAAGTGTGTGGACCGCCCCCTGGTTTAGCAGCACCAAGCCTTGGGACACCGCCCACTCTACCATCATCTCCCCCCGGGCATCGGTAGCCGGAGATCCCCACGCCCGTGAATGAGCGTTGAAATCCCCGGCCACGACAGCCGGGGTGGGGTGCACTTCCGCCAGCAGAGCCCCGACCTCTGTGAGCAACTGCTCGAACTCGGCGAGGCTCCTGCTAGGAGGACAGTACACCCCAACCACTGCAGCACCGCCCAGCACAACGAGTACGCACCCACGGCCCCTTCGCACTCTGTCGAAGGGTGGGGTCGCCCGCTGGGCGACGATAGCCACCAAGCCGCTTTGGTCGCCGGCCCAGTTCGGGACGTCGCGAACGTAGTACGGCTCGGCGACTACTGCCACTGTTGTCTGCCACTGCGCCATGGACTGGGCCAGAAGGTCCTGGGCGATGACGCAGTGGTTGACGTTGGCCTGCAGTATGGAGATGGGATGATCCATTATCCTTGGGCGGTGTCCATCTCCTCCTCGCGTTGCTGGGTGGAGGGGCGGGCAGGATTCCCACCACCCGCAACTCTACTCTTTCGGGGGGCCCCCCTTTTTCGGGAGGTCGCCCTGCAGTCACCGGATCCCAGCCGGTGACTCGACGCCACCCCCTCCGCCGCACAGACGGGGCAATTGGGCTCCGCAGAGCAGGTGGCCGACTTATGGCCCGCCTGCCCACATCGGAAGCACAGTGCACTGCGGTCAACACCCGCAGTGCACTTGGCCCCGACGTGCCCCGGCTCCAGGCAGCGGAAGCACCTCGCCTGCCTCGGCTCTAAGGTGGTCAGCCTGATCGCCGACCATCCGACTGTAACTTGTCGGCCGTCGGTCAGGAGCTTGGCCACCTCAATCGGGCACCGCAGCCATGCAGTGCCCTGGCGACCAGATGGGCGATGAATGTCGCCCACCTTGATGGCGTCGGCAGAGCAGCCCCCCTCCACTGCCAGCGCTGCCGCCACGCTCTCTTTTGAGGCCGTGTCGCTCAGGCCAGAGATGCGCAGCTCCACGCACCTCTCCGGCCTAGCGACCCGGACCTCCTCCAGTGCCTCCTTGAGCTTGGCAGCGAGGATGTCGGCCTTCTGGACTCTGTCGTCGCCAGCCACCTCCAAGATCCGACCCCCGGTAATCGCGGTGCGAAACCGGAGGCCGTTAATGCCCAAGGCCTTGAGGTCAATGACCCCTTCAGCCTTGGACATCACATCACGATACGTGATGCCCTGCTCCTGCGCGCCCGGCTGCAGAGTTAAGCACACCGCAGCAGTTCGCGGGACGCGCAGTTTTCGAGGCTTGCGGGCACCACGTTTCCGTTTCCTGGGGGCTGGCGTCGCCAGAGTCGCAGCCGTTGGCGGGGCAGTAGCCGCCCGGGCTGGAACCGGCCTCGGGGCCCTCGGCCGCGCCGCGACCTTATTCCACCCGCCAAGGGGAGCCGACGACGACGCTGCCGGAGGCGCCGAGGATGGCGGCTCCCGATTCTTGCGGGCAGCTTCCGCCTCCCTAGCAGCGGCTGATGGTTTCTTGGGCTTCCTCCTCTTCGCCTCACTCCCTTGTCCAGAGAGGAGGGGGGGAGGCGACGGCAGTAGAGCCGGGAGCTCAGAGGTGAGCTGTGGCTGAGGCTCAGGCCGGGTGGCAGATCGGGCTGCATTTCTCCTGTCCGCCTCGAGAGGCGGACGGATGCGGGTCTCCGGCAACAGCCGGTCCGCGATCCCCACGAGCCGCGCGTCGATGAGAAAACCGATCTCATCGCGGCTCATCGGGGCAGGAGCAGATTGCGCCTGCTGCTGCCAGGCCCGCATCTCGGCCCGCACAGCGGCCAGCTCGATCTGGAGCTGGGCCACCTCCTCTGATTCCGTGCGGGATCGAAGCACGCGCACGTTCTCCAAGATGGAGGAACATGCTAGCTTTAGGTCCCGCACGTACTGCCCCTTCAAGTTGGAGGACTTCGTGGCGACGGTTTGCACCACCGCCACCGCCGCCTCGATCGCACCCGTCAGCCGCTCCGCACTGAGGGGCTCAGAGGCTGAGGATGTCACTCCTCCCTGAGACTGCTGGCTGGGTCCAGGTTGCGAACTAGGGGAATCTCTTAGGTAGAGATTCCTCTGTCGCTGCCGCTGCATGGCCTCCGCCATCTCCTTCACTGCGCGGAGCTTGAGCTCCCGCTCTGTGGCCGCATTTAGTTCGGCCCCGCTCTGCGCCAGACCGACGCACTCCCCCGCTATAGCAGGGCGACCACGGGGCTTTTTGGAAGCCTCCGTAGACTCCTGCTCGGGAAGCCGCTTCCTCCACAGCCTCCCAGGGGAAGACGAGCGGGAACTTCCCACACTTGTGCTCGGAGCGTTGGCCTCCAACCGCTCCAGCACTACTACCGCCTCATTGAGAGAGCCGTGGGGCCTTGCGACCCCCGTCTCCATCTCCTCCTCCACGTTCTGGTAGAGGGATAGGTAGGGTTAGGTTAGGTTAGAACTGTGACCATAATAAGCACGAGGCGAGCGAGCGAAGCGAGCGTTCCGCGGCAGCGGCCGCCGAGTGCCAGAAAAAAACAAAATATGAAAAAAAATAAACCAAATGAAAATGAATCATTAGTTTAAATAAAATTAGTGCAAATGAAAATTCGGTGGAATGACATTATTCCAAATAAATAATTCTGCGACATAAAATTCGACCAATTAAATATTTGGTCAAATGAATAATTATGTGAAATGATTTTAGTGCAACTGAAATTAGTCGAAGTGATATTCGATCAAAAGTTGTTCGACCAAACAAGGGTGAACCATCTAGAATGCCGATAAACATACTTAGATATTTTTTTTGTAAATACACACATATCAAACATAGTAACACCCAGACCAATGCAAATATACATATTCATTCATACAAATATTTACACTGAGAGGGAATCGAACCCGCGCCTCCTGTGTAGCAGTCGAACATTCTACCGCCACGCCACAGAGGCCGTCTTATAAATATATCTTCTCATAATATGTCAATACCATTACGGCTTTTATAATAACATACATTTATATCTAATAAAATCAAATTATTTTGAAATAGACTTTGACTTTTATTTTTTTTATTCTTTCAAAATGACCACTTGCGAAAGTGAAAAATTCTTAAGACAAATAGTTTTCAAGATATTTGATTTTGAAAATTCAATTTCACGATCCGCCCAAAAACGCTCCATACTAAATCTTACTTGTGAGTGACGTCACATGCCCGTCGCGCGTAGTGCAAAGGTGTAGAGTGCAAGAGAATATTGCATTTATCTCGGTCTACGTTGCGTTTACAGTTTACACGTTTATAGTATCTGCAAAAAAAATATTAAGTTATTATCTGCAAAACCGTCTACATAATATGACGGAGCTATACACGGCGATGGTAAGTAGGGTAACCAGAGTTCACTGGAGAGTTTTTGTGCTGTCAGTGGGAAGAACAAAGGCTTGTCTTGCTTGTTTTTAGTCTTCTGCAGTCATGATACAGAAAATCTCTGTTCTTAGACACTCGGCAGCACAAGTATGTCATCCCTGGTGTTACACACGCCCATTGGCCACGTTAACCATTTTCTATCAGGTAGGCTGGGTGCTTGTCTGCCACTGAGGGGTTTAAAAACCCCATGTGCGTATAAACATAAAAAAATTAATAAACAAGCGAATTGTGAACCTAAAGACGGTTAAAAAGTAGTCAAGGAGGAACATAGATCACGCGCACATACACACACAAATCAAACACATGATCGTCCATTTTTGTTTCGCCGCTGTCGGCTAAAAAGCGCATATTTCGCATAAATTTCAGATTATAATATCCTAAAAGACTCAAGCAAATAAAATACATTAGGCACCTAAATACAGGAAATATTTTCTTGTTTTGACAGGCGCCTGTCGTGGTAACCTGTGAGAACTCACTCTACTTTATTGTTACATCCATAAAGTCATTACTACGCCCATCTGTTTTTAAATGAAATTCATACTATTATAATCAGATAGGTATATAAAATATACAGGTATATATAGGTATATTAATTTACAACATTTTTATTTATTTTGATGCGATATCTGCACTTTAAAAGATGAGAAAAATTGTCGTAATTTTACGCACCACTCAGAGACGTGACATTGAACTACCCAAAAAACCTACCTGCCGATTTTCAAGTTTGTAGAAGTTTCTGAGAGTCCGTGATTAATCAGTGGTACTTCGTTTTCATATATGTGTATGTATACACCATATGTATATGAGGCGTCGGACTCGTGGTTACCCTTTTTGTCACCCAAGGGTGACCATGAGGATTTTTTTTACACGTGGTTACCCTACTATGAAAAGGATCGTACTTGACTGAATCGTAAATAGTGAAGTGTCTGATAGATAAGCATATGTAGGTATATAGATTAATTTACTGTAAACTGGGTTTAGTTTAGACAGTGAGGTGACTTTGTGATAATTTAGATGTTTTTTTTTTGTAAAAACAGCAAGCAAACGTAAGAAACAATTCAATTCCAATTCTGAAGAAAGTGACGATAAATGAATGAAGATTGAAGAAAAAGAAAATAAAGATGAAGAAAAAAATTTCACATTGTTATTCAGTTGTCCAAATAATACAAAGTTTACACATATTTTGTAAACATTATGAATACACAGTTGAATCGAATAATCACCCGTAATATTATCCTATATTCTGTTATAACAATTATGCGAAATGCGGGTTGATTAATGTTTCACAACACAGAAATAATGAGAAATCAGTCATATGGTTCAGCTTAACTCACTTGCGGTTTGTCAATATTTTAACGTGTACCAGAACTGAAGCTGCCAGGGGAATTTTAGCAGCATCATTTGAATAAACTTTAGTCCGAACCACAAACTTTGAATCTAAATCGCGAGAGAAACAAGGTCTCTTTTTGACCCCCGACGCAAGAACGACGGGGTGTTATAAGTTTGACGTGTCTGTGTGTGTGTCTGTCTGTGGTATCGTAGCTCCTGAATGGATGAACCGATTTGGATTTAGTTTTTACCAGAACTGAAGCTGCCAGGGGAATTTTAGCAGTATCATTTGAATAAACTTTAGTCCGAACTACAAACTTTGAATCTAAATCGCGAGACAAACAAGGCCTCTTTTTGACCCCCGACGCAAAAACGACGGGGTGTTATAAGTTTGACGTGTCTGGTGTGTGTGTCTGTCTGTGGCATCGTAACTCCTGAACGGATGAACCGATTTGGATTTAGTTTTTTTTTGTTTGAGAGGTATATTAGACGGGAGTGTTCTTAGCTATATTTGAAAAAAATCGGTCCAAGATGGCCGCCGCTACAAAATTACGGAGTATATATTTTTTCTCAACTCCCTCAATATGGGTATCAAATGAAAGGGCTTGACTAGTAGAATACTATACAATATGACAAATGACAAATTTCAAATCCAAGATGGCCGCTACCACAAAATGGTGAATTACCTTTTATTTTTTTAATTTATTTTTTATACAAATTAGGTGGCAGACAAGCACACGACCCACCTGATGGAAAGTGGTTACCATGACCTATGAACGTGTGTAACACCAGTGAAGTCACATCCGTGCTGCCGACCCTATAAGAACAGAGATTTTGTGCCGTCAGTGTAGAGGACAAGCCTTTGGTCATCCCACTGACAGCACAAAAACTCTCCAGTGAGCTCTGGCTACCCTACTCACCCCCGGGAACAAAACACGAAGTTATTATAACCGCGGTATATTTTTTATTTCACAACTCCCTCAATATGGGTATCAAATCAAAGAGATTGATGACTATATTAATTTAAAAAGTGTAAAGTAAAATTTAAAAGGCCCCCGTCACAAAAACAACCCCCAAAAAGTCGAAAATAAGTTGTGTTAGTTAGCCCTATAACTTTGATATTCGTCGTAATACGTATTTTGATTCAAGCGTTGGCATTGTCGGGGGGACCTTGGATCGTTCCGATAATATGACGTAGTGCTCTGCCAGTTAGGGTCCCCCGACACGACAAGGCTTGAATCAAAATATGTATTACTAGGTATATCAAAGTTCCGGTTCCGAAAGGCGGCGCGGGAGCGGGGTCACGATCCCGAGCCCGAAGAAATTCGGGCCGTGAGATCCCGGCTCCACAGGGAAATGGTGGCGGAATGGGAGCTACGACTTGGGCGACCAGGCGCAGGGCGCGCCGTAGTAGCGGCGGTAAGACCCATCATGGGGGAGTGGCTAGAGAGGCCACACGGCAGCCTCTCGTACCGTCTGACGCAGATGATCACCGAGCACGGATGCTTCGGAAAGTATCTGCGTCGGATGGAGAAAGAGCCAACGTCTGAGTGCCATCACTGTGACGCGAGGGAGGACTCAGGTCCGCACACGCTCACCGAGTGTCCGGCGTGGGAGACGCCGAGGCGGGAGCTTGTGGCGGCCCTAGGAGTGAGGGTTCTCACGCTCTCCACCTTGCTCGCGGCGATGGTTCGCTGCGCGGATGCGTGGGCGGCCGGTGCCTCCTTCTGCGAGCAAGTAATGCTCGTGAAGGAGGAGGCGGGGCGGGAGCGGCAGCGGGAGCGACGAAGGATCGCAAGACAAGCTGCCCGCGTCACCCTAGCAGAAGCAGGCCGCGGCGGTGGCGCGCCTGGCGCGCCTCCCCGTTTCCGGGGACAAGTTGGGGACTCTGTAGTCCCCACACCCGAGAAGAGGGCCAGATCGTGAGAGATGGCCCTGGGTCGGCCGGGGTGCGAGGGATATGCCTGTCAACTTCACCTTCGGCAACCAAAGCGACCCACAGGCGGCGTGCGTTTTAGTCGGTTCGAGTCCGACATAACCTCCTCCACCGGCTACGGTGGGGAGGTATCCGTGGGGATTTTGCGCACGTAAAAAAAAAATTTTTGGGGGTATTATTTTTATTTTTATTGTGCGCAAAAAGGAATATGGCAGCAGCTATACTTATTTTTTTTTTCTGCACATACATCTATATACTATTATAATATACTAAATTGTAAAGCGATCATGTCTGTACATTTTTAATACTAAGAAAAATACTTGGGTAAACTTGTAGTAACGATATCTACTAAAGAAGACATGTTTTTGTCTGTTTATTCGCGATGGTTGCTAAAACCACTGAGCAGATTTTGATGGCTTTTTTTTGTATGAAAGGTCTTGGTCAGACTTAAAGTCTTACATTTGTTTGATCGTAATAGATTGAGTAGAATGGAAGGAGAGCAACCATACCCCTAACAGCTTTCTACGACACCCACGAGAAGAGATTTCAGATTTTTTGATTTAGAGGCCCTATTTGACTCCACCGGGAGAGATTGCCATGTGCAATCTCTCTTCTCTCTGTATAGTTCAATAAAAGGAACTAAAGGGATTGCAGAGAGCCCTACAAAGTTATTTTTAATGACGAATGCTCTATTAACACAAAAGTTTCACACTATAAGGAGTGGCAAACAAGCTTCCGGCTTACACTGGGCATATTAAAAATTAAAATCTCAAATTCTTCCAACTAAATAGTGAATTTGGCAGTTTATGCAGATGTTTCGATGTGTCTAACTCAATCGCAATCAAATAGCTTGCTAAATTTGGTACAGAATTGTAATCTGGATTAATACACAGCCTTGTTATCAATGCTAAAGGTTCCTAAGGGGAATGGGATCAAAATTCAATGCAGGTGAAGAAGCCAGTAGGTACGTACCTAAACCCTCAATGCATTTAGAGCAGTTGAGTTTCTTTGCTTTTTTTTTTCTTTTTCCTATGGCGATCCCAACGATTCCGCCAAGTTTGTTTGTTTTTAAAATATCTATAATATACAAAATACAAAAAAATAGTGTAAATTAACATCCTATTAATTTATACTAATAAATTATATACATATGTTTTACAGGTTAAAAAGTCCTTTTGGAAAAATATTTTCTGCACAATATATAGAATACTGATACATAACTATTTAGATCTTTACACGATTAGTACAAAACACTGTAAGCTTAGCTGTGGCACTACAATTTTTAAAATAAGAATAAAAAAGCTATATGTTTAATAACTACTGTGGGGGGTAGTTATAAAAGAATGACAGGTCACACAAGCAACAAGAACTCACAAAGTTGTGGTGGTGTAATGCGGTCGAGCGCGCACCGAACGGAAGACCGCGCGATCGCCAGACAGTGCCATATGCTCAGCGGAATACAGGCGAGTTTCGCGCGCGCGTGTCGGGCCTGTAACTCAGGCTCACGCGCAAATAACCTTACTATTCCTCAGCTAAGAAAAAGTGATGTGGTAATCTGTAGCATTTGTATTTATCGATGTACGATAAATTTCGTTTACGTGTCTTACATATAGAGTTAATTAGTTTGTTTTTACTTTTAGGGTTTTTTTAACTTAGTGTATTTTGTTATTGTAGAAAGATATAAACTAATATTTACAAGAATATAAAATATGATACAAAAGGTACTTTATAAACAAAATGTTTGAGTGTTTCCGTTCCCTACCCACGAAACTGTACCCATTACTGACCAATTTTATCGTGTAATTTTTTAAGATTAGTGTATGGACGGGTGTTAAAAGAGCATTGGACCGCTTCATTTTGAATTTTTTGAAGTTTACTAACGTTTGAGGCATACGTACCACGCCACACAGAACACTAATTTGTGAGACAGGGCCGGACTAAGGTACAATAAATGCATAGTTTGGTAGAACTACTTAGACACGACCGTCCATTTAAGATTGGGCTCAGTGCGTTCAAAGCTTTGACTCCTTTTAGGCAGAGTTTAAATGTGTTTTCTGTGCAGTTCATTTTGCTATCTCGTATCAGGCCTAAATATTTAACAGACTTGCTCTATGGAACGCTGAAACCAACAATCTGAAGTTTTCCTACGGGAAGAGAGCGTTCCCTGGTAAATAGGATTACCTCGGTTTTCAATTTTATTTATAAAAATATGAAAAGAGTGATTCTATTGATACTTGAAACCTGCTGATAATTAAGTCAACATCATTTAATGATGTATAGGACGCTGTATCATCAGCAATTGAGTGTTATTTTCAATCTCTCAAATTCGTTTTTGCTACTGGCACTAGCACTGCTGATCGTAGTTAATGCATTGTTTTGCCTCACTGTTCTGATATTTTTGTGAATGTTATATACACCGTAATTGTTATATGTATCGGAGACTTTACCAATAATTGAATGTTGTGTGAATTGTGTAATACATGTAATGTGGTTGTACTTATTTAATAAATCTCTACAGATTTCAATCCTATCAATTGTTTCTGAACAACGTATTATTTTACGGGTATTGACTGCTCAAAGATCTTTGGAGAGCTTACTCACCGCAAAGGTTCTACCTTTATAGGGATTACATTGTGTTCTATCTTTCTTAAATCATTCAATGATATACCAACGTAGTATTAAGAGCAAATAACTACGGATGCTTAATAAATGAAGAAGATCAAAGAAACTGACCAATCCTGTCACTTAAATTGATTAATAAGTACCAAAATTATTTAAAATGATAATGAACTATGTATAAAAGAAAAAAATCTATCAATTTTAGGTCGGTTTACACTACATTTTAATGGAAATAATTTACCAATACGAGTTTAATTGATTGATATTACTGAGTCATCGTAAACATAGGCAATAAGCCTATGTAGTGTTCTAGATTTGAATTTCAGACTACTAACAGTTTTTAACTGTTAATTTGTTTTAGTATGTATGATAATATACCTATGTAATTACTTATTACATATATTTGTATTGTAAAAGTACGCCTAACAACTACCACTCATTCCTACAACTTTAATCACCATCCAAAGGTTGCCTGGCAGAAATCGCTTAAAGCGATAAGGCCACCCATTTTACAGATTCCTTGTTATAGACTTTTGTAATGATATTTATTAATGGTGTACAATAAAGTATATATACATAATAATAATAATAATAATCTATATATAAAAGAAAGTCGTGTTAGTTACACTATTTATAACTCAAGAATGGCTATACCGATTGGGCTGTAAATTGGTGGGGATGTACCTTAGAATTAGGAGACGGACATAGGATACTTTTCATCCCGTTTGACTATGTTTTCGTGTAACGAGATATATAACCACAAAGAGAGTACAAGTCGCAATAAAACGAGTATAACAAAAACGCATCTGACTTGGAATAACTAAATGCAAATGACAGCCAAACGTAATTTATGTCTATGGTTAAGTATGGGTAGGTTTCTTATAGGGCGGCCGCTAGTAATAAATAAATAAAAAATAAATATGATGGCAACTAATTTATTGATGGAATATTTTGATGGATTAAACTTTTTAAAACAGTTCTTTGTGAGTACCACAAATATTTTTTATCTTGTTAAAATATAATTTTCTTTGTTTCAGATAAACATCAAGACAAAACAAGAAGAATTAAATAAAATACCAAAATGGCGACGTCGCAAGAGGAGTTTAGAAATTTATGCCTGAATCTCACTTCTGAGGAAGCTCTGATCAGCGGCTGTGCTGATCTCGGAGACTTTGAGAATGGAGAATTATTGGAGAACATCGTCTCTATGGTTGTGCCAATCTTCTTCAGTTTAATTGGAATTGTTGGACTACTTGGCAATGCTTTGGTCGTCCTTGTCGTTGCTGCCAACCCTGGCATGAGATCCACAACCAACCTCCTTATCATCAACTTGGCTATCGCCGATTTACTCTTCATCATATTCTGCGTTCCGTTTACAGCTACTGATTACGTCATGCCCCGCTGGCCTTTTGGAGACTTGTGGTGCAAAGTCGTCCAGTACTTTATAGTAGTCACAGCTCACACTTCAGTATATACTCTCGTTCTTATGTCTTTAGACAGATACATGGCTGTCGTACATCCTATAGCATCAATGTCGATCAGAACAGAAAAAAATGCTCTTTTAGCTATAGCGTGTGTATGGGTGATAATATTAACCACATCTATCCCTGTGGGTATTTACCATGGTGAAAGAGAATACTCATACTTCGAAAGAAATCATTCTTCTTGTATATTCTTGGAAGAACAAGGATACAGCAAGTTAGCTTTCCAAATGTCTTTCTTTCTGACATCTTATGTCATTCCGTTAGCTTTGATTAGTGCGTTATATATCTGTATGTTGTTGCGGTTATGGAAGAATGCTCCTGGGGGTAGGATATCTGCAGAGAGTCGGAGAGGGAAAGAAAGAGCATTATATGACAGCGAGTTAAATACGAGTACCGTCGTAAGCATTCGTCTGAATTTTGATTTTGAATTTTGGTCCGGTCGTGCCTCAGAAAATACGTTAAGCGGTCGGTCCCAGTTTTCAAACAAACATCTATGACAGTTGTTATGGGTAGTCGAAGCCCTAAACTAACTGCAATGCTTAGATATCGCAAATGGGTTATGGATGCCATTTATTAGTCGCTTCACGAAAAATATCGAAAGTTCAGCCAGTCCCGCAGTTAGACTGAAAAAGCGGACCCCAGACTCGGATATGACAGCTTCGAAGGTGACCGGGATTTATATTAAATTTAATGTTAAGTTTAGTGCCCGGAAAACGGCAATAGGCTTACCCCTATTACGTGGAACCGAATACAATCATAGGTGAAATATGGATGTTAATTCACCTCTGCCTATCCCTTTGTGGATAAAGGCGTGATTATATGTACACAAGACAAAAACGATAGCCTATCCATCTAATAAAATCTATTTATGATCTGGGTCAAGTGGAAGCACCCGTATGTTATACATATGTGTTCACACAACAATAACTCATTGCTTTGAAGTCACATGTGTGTGTCATCGTTAAAGGCGTATTAGTGTGTATGTAATGTTAGTAATCATGACATTTGATCACCAATAAACAGTGTTATATACGCAAAACAATAACACCGAAATAAAAAACAGTACCTTTTTTAAGCTTTTTAAATTCCAGCCTTTTCTGCTGAGCCTACGGAGTACAAAGAGAGTGTAACGCGACTTATCTGCATAAGATGTTAAAGATAATGGAATGATACCTTCAACATTCTCCAAAAGTTCTTTCAATTTTTACCCGACTACAGCGAAGCAAAAGGAGGGTTATGATATATTTATTTATTTATTTATTGCGTTCCATAATGTGACATAATATATACAGTTGTTCAGTATGAAAAAGGGTACAATTATGGACCCTGTCGGGCACAGCATAGTATTTGGAGAGAGGAAGAGTTGTTATTCTTTATTTATATTCTTACTTAATTGTTTTACTTAATTTATATTTTTAGTGTATTACAATAATGTTATATTCTTATTCCCTTTAATTATTATACAATGTGAGTGGGCTATCGGGCAATATAAAGAAAGTAGTCATCGACCCATATCTATACAATTTATATAATACTAAATATGCTTGGTAGATTCATCATTAACATGTCAGTATAATATTAAATTTCCATGTCACATTACACAGTACAGACACATTCAGCAAAATTTCTTAGTCATAATTATATTTGTCATATTAATATGTCAGTATAACATTTGATTTCAATGTCAATACATTATACAGTTCGGATACATTTAATAAAAAAATCATGGTCATAGTTAAATTATTGTCATAATAAAAATTTAATGTCAATATGGCAACTTGATGTCAAATATACAATTTACATGATACAAAAAATTTAAAGTCGGTACGTACATTGGGTTGATTACTATTGTTACGACAGACGTCGATATCTCGAAAACTAATTATCGAATCTTCAAGATATAAAAACGCATTGTTAATGACGAGGTACTCTACCGAATGGCATAGAAAAATCTAAAATCGTCAACACAAAGTCACAACCTACCTACGAGTACCTACACTCTTTTGAATAAAAACAAACAATAGGTAAATATCGAGAATGAACTCGAAAGGTCAGCTACGGCGGTAAACTTCAAAAGACAGTATTTTCTAGATGATTCGACCCTCCTAATTCAGAGGTATAAAAACACGCTCGCATAGCGACACGATTCATACTGTCATACTAGTGATTTAATTGTCTAGTTTGTGGTGAGCTAATAAATCTCTTCGTTGAGTAAATGGCATTTAATTGTACTCCAATCATTGTAGAGGTCAATTAGTTTTATCATCTAGGTACTCTTGTATGCTGTAATATGCCTTGTTTATTAGATATTTTTTTAATTTGTTTACAAAAACTTTGAATTTTTCTTCTTCTTTTATGAACTCTGGCAACCTATTATATACCTTTATGGACATGACCAAGGGACCCGATGAATGTATTTCCATTTTGACAGGCTATGTATGTATGTATGTATGGGCTCATCTGTTCCCTCATAGCTCCTCAATCACTAATTAGATCTGGACAATTGAGGTACCGTTAGAAGTCTCTTAGCTGTCCGCTGGTTATAGGCTATATAATGTGTCACTGAATTTATCGTGGCACCCTCTGGCGGCAATAAAGTACTGTGTTAAAAAATAAATTTGAGATAAAAATGTCGTGTTGGGTATCAACTGAATGGGCTTAATTAGCTCATTGCATATATATGTATAAATTATATCTATTGGTTGCCCTAAAATATTATAAATAACAAAATAAGTTTAATACTAAATTACACCCGACTACTGAAAAAATCACGCTCTAAAAAGTGTTAAACAAGAAAATATCAAGGATAGCCGTGCAACTTAGTCTAACAAAACAAAACATTCTAAGGAAAAGTGGCATACGACCACAGCCACGTCCTTGACATTTTCTTACACATGTAGATAACTCACTTGTACTTTTAATGTGATTATTTATAACAACAATTGTGATTGTGATTGAATTAAAAACGTTTAAAAATAGATCCAAGTTATTTACAAACCACAATCCCATTTATCGCTGTTAACAAAATCGAATCGTAGAACAGGTTTTGCTACAACAACAATTTGAAAATACGATCACTTCTAATTTACCATTAAATACTCAACCCGCAGATCATTTAATGTTTCCAATTTTATACACGATCCAATGAACATAATATAGGGTAAAAGCAGATTTAACGAATTCAATTCAAATTGCCATTTAAGATGTTTCAAAGGTGATTTCAGATTCAATTGTCTTTTGTGGTATAATTTTAGTGAGCTTTTTTAATTGCCAATTAAGGTAAATTATTACAAGACATACAAAATAGATGCTTTGCGTTATTAGTCGACGTCTATTGTTACAACAATTGAGACGGGAATCTTGTGAAGTAAAATGTGAACGCAAAGGTAAAATTGCACCAAAATAGTGTGCAGCACATTTGCTTACAAACATTTTGTGCAACACACCAGCAGTGCACGTAGTTAACTGGTAGTGGCTTCCGTCTCCACTGGTAAGGCTGTGCGTATCTGTTGTAAGCGCAAATTTCAGCACACTTGTTTTCGAACATATCCACTAAGTGTTATGTTTTGTTTGTACGCGTTGATGCCAGTTCACTGCCACGTGTGCACACATAGAAGTATACAGATGTGCACGAACATTTCTATTATGACCGCGCACTATTTATTATCGTTTGCTTGAATGAGTCACTATTAAACCACGTACCGATTATGATGAAATTTGATACAGGACTTGAAAAAGAATATAATGTTTAGTCGTGATATCTGTCTTCCACGCGGAGGAAGCCGCGAGTAAGACCCATTATAATCTAACACAACCCAAGTTTTTTGATCGAAACGTTGTCTGTTGATTATTGGCGTCTCCCAATGTGCGGCATTGCTGCTAATCCTCAGCCTTGTCAGTCTCAGCCACCTTTTTCAGGCCGTCAGCCCAGGCTAGGGGCATTCCACCTTCCGTTTGCGGTCTTCACTATAGGGATATTATATATTATTTATTTATTATTATTTTATTATAATTATATATAGAAATCAAATCACGCTCTAAAAAGTGATAAACAAGAAAATGTCTATTAATACTGTAGATTGATGGCACTTGGTGGAATTTGTTGTTACACATATTGATAACTCACTTGTACTTTTCCACATTACTTTATTGCTTATTACACCTGACCGGTTTCGCCTTACGGCATCCTCAAAGGTTTATAATGACATTTATTAAATGTCATACGGCATCCTCAAAGGTTTATAATGACATTTATTAAATGTCATTATAAACCTTTGAGGATGCCGTAAGGCGAAACCGGTCAGGTGTAATAAGCAATGAAGTAATGTGGAAAAGTACAAGTAAGTTATCAATATGTGTAAGAAAATGTCTATTTTTTGTTCAGACTATTTATACTGTTCATTGATGGCACTTGGTGGAATTTGTTGTTACAAATAATCATATATATATATATATATATATATATATGTATATATATATATATATATATATATATATATATATGTATATATAATATTTAAAATTTATTATTTTACAAATTAAATCAATTACAATACAAATGTCAATCATAAGTAAATAATGATATATACCGATAGATACTTCACACAAATCATTGCACTCTAAAGTTTATTTTCTGATTAACTTAGTAGTCTTAAGGTCAGTGCATAGGCAACGATGAATAGTTTAGAGCTATATTAGGTGCTTTATATTCTTTGCTGCTTTTTAGTACTGCGATTTCTCTGGTAAACTTCATTCCCTTAAGTAATTACACGATGTTTTCTTTGTAGAACCGATTTATTTTCATGTTGACCTGTTTAATTACTTAACTTCAAAGAAATTGATGAAAGACATTTTTTCTCTTAAGTAAGATTAACATACATTTTTAGATTTATTTACCTAAGAATTCATCAATTTAATTAATTCTAATCGATCAGTTGATTTCAGTTGTCAGTTTAAAGGCTTCTACGGCGTAATTGTGGCAATTTTGCTAATTTCAAGTAATATTGAAGTGTCTAATAAAATTATTAATGGCGAAATGCCAATATCAAGAATTCTGTGGTTGAGTTCAGTTTTCACAATCAACTAAAGTCATGTACATATAATCACGCCTTTGTCCCTGGAGGGTTAGGCAGAGGTAAATAAACACCCACATTTCTCAAATAATTGTATTCGGTCCCACGTAATAGGGGGTGACCCTATTGCCGTATTCCGGGCACTATTGTTAACTCGAGCCATGCATCTGAGGCTGAGTCTGGGCTGTATACATATATCTGTCTAATGTTAAACAGCCCTATCCCTTAGTCGCCTTGTACGACACCGCATGGGAAGAAATGAGATGGCCCTAATTCTACTCTGCCGGAAACCACACGGCTAAAGTAATAAATATAATTGAATTGAAGTTGAATGTCAAAGATATATATCAGCCCCTATTTTAGCTTACAAACATTTGGAAATAACGTTACTTATTTATGGAATTCGGAATCCTAGAATTTTTAGGCAAAAGAGGATATTACTAAAATATACATTAGTTTTTTTAATAGAACGCGTCAATTAGACTTCGCCTTGCCTGATGGTAAACTGAAGGTAAAGTCTCAGCTAACTATTAAACAATAAATATGAGATTTGATGAAACATACGAATCACATAGCTAGTCCAGGATCCGGTTAGTTCTTTTCTTGTTTTTAATTTGCCTTATACGGTTTTAGTGGCTTGGCCCCAAAGATCTTGACTCCATAATTTTTTTTTTTTTTTATATAGTTCACGTCAATTGGACTTCGCCTTGCCTGATGGTAAGCTGAAGGCAAAGTTCCAGAAAAGAGGGTCACCATTACTTACACATATCGTGTGACAATGGTGACACTCAGCTTGACGGCCTTATCATATTATATCCGTTCACGAGTCACATCACACGTAGCAATCACAAGTAGCCTACTTTATTGGTATACAAAACTAATTCAACAATCCTAAGTACATAAATTAAATATTGGGCCTACTTGAGGCAAGACATCTAAATTATAATCTATAGACCCTAAACATGACCTTTTAAGTGAATTTTAAAACATCATTACTAGAATACATACATTAGAATAACATTTACACATATATTTAAAGAATTTGCCAAATTCAACACAATGTAAAAGTTGTTCTGAATAAATAAATAATAATAATAATATTAGAACCGAAATTGCTAATATTCGCTAATTGCTTGTGTTAGGAGTGGGTTCACGTCGGTAGGGTAATGGCCAGGATTCGAACCCGGGACCTCTCGATCGTAAGACCGACTCCTTAACCACTAAACTACCGTCGCTTCAAATATTAAAGGTAATAAAGATTATTTGATCAAGAGACATGCAATGTTACTTGAGCCTTTTATCAAATTTAATTTGTATTCAATTGATCTTCGTTGATCTTTGATCCTCATTTTTCGATCTTCTTTGAGACGCAATTACTTGTAAATATATTCATTTATTTATTGGAACGTTTAACAGTTATGCGCTATACAATGATATTAGAAGTTCGTAGTAGATATTTCGGTTAGGTAAACGCACAACCCACACCAATGTACGAAAAGTAATATTATTTACCTATCTAACTGAATAAGTAGATAAGCATATGTCTATTATACAGTAGATTACTATGAGGACCTTAGATCCTTTCTTTAAATTTTAAATCTCATACTTAAAATTTAAAGAAATGGCAACGATTTGCGAATATGCCTACATCGGTTAGGTGTGTGTTGTACAGTACGTCTCCAAAAGATGGCAAATAGGAGCGTGCAACCCGGTCCACCCACACACCCTGGGAACCGCGTATCATAACTGATTATTGATACCATTGCAGTCCATTCTGTTATGGCGTATACCATGCGACATCATGAGCATGAGTAGTTTACGTCTTGACTCCAAGCTCATCAGGTTATACTCCTTAAGTAACTATTGATAGGGAAGTTTAAAACGGTGCAATTTATAATTTATCTTATGTAGAAACTTCTTCTGAACCAATTCTATTCTATGTAAATACTTGTCGTATATAGGATCCCAGACTGGGATAGCGTCAAGCTGAGATCTAATTAAACTATTAGATAAGAATAAAAGCATAGAGGGGCGTTTGAAGTCCTTAGAGGATCTCATCACAAAGCCGTACATCTGGTATGCCCTACTTACGAGGTTTTCAATGTGTTGGTCTAGGTGTAATTTAGAGTCAAGGGTGACGACCAGGTCAGGGATGTTTTCAACCCTTTGCAAAGCAAAATCTTGTATGGTGTAGTTGTGTGCCATAACAATCCTCTTTTTAGTATAAGTTATTACTTTGCATTTGGGTACACTGAGCTGCAATTTGTTAAGGGAACAGTAAAGGGTAAGCCGGTTGAGGTATAAAGACAAACATTCCCGTGTGACCCTTATAAATTTTGACTTCATCGGCGTACATGAGAAATTGCGAATTATTGAAGCATTGTTTAATGTCATTAGCGTAGTAATAATAGAGTAAATAGGAGAGGTCCCAGGACTGTTGACCGTATTAGTGGTATCTAAGTCAAAGCCATTGACGACAACCTTTTGCGTTCTATTGACAACATATGACATGAACCATCTCATCAAGTAGCCCTTTATGCCATTGTAGGCGATCTTGTCAAGGAGTAGTTTGTGGTCCACGTTATCAAACGCCTTCCAGAAGTACGTATACACAGCATGTACCAGAATTTGGTTATTCATGTTGGTGAACTAGTAATTAGTGAATAGCACAAAGTGTGCGGTAGTTGAGCGCTTTTTAACTAATTCGTGCTGTTCGGGTATTATAATGCTGTGGATAAATGTATATATTGCACTGTGAACGAGACTCTCGTGATGGGACGGTAATTTTCTGTACAACTCTTGTCACCATTTTTATTTACTGGTATGATAAAAGCGCGTTTCCAAATATTGGGAAATATACCTTCAGTCAAGCATTTGTTGTAAATAATATATATATATAGGTTTAACGATATATTTGGCGGATTTCTTGATAAAAATCAGAGGTATACCATCGAGACCTGGCTCTTTGTTAATGTCAATTCTTTTCAGGTCCATTAAAATAACATCAGCAGTTAAATGAACGTCTGATAAGCAGGTGCAATTATTTGCAAACCTGGCAGGATCCTGCCACAGTTGAGGGTCTTAAGAAGTAGCTTCATAGACGGATGTGAAGTACTTTGAGAACATAAATATTACATTCTACATTAGGGCTGGTTGAGTGTTCACTGTTATAGTACATATTGGCGGGGATACTTGCTTTACCCTTCCTATTCGAAACATATATTCAGAAGTGTTTCACATTAAGTGGACTGTCCTCAACGGAATATATGTAACGCCTGAAACATTTTTTTTTTGACTCGTAAAGTAATTAAAGTTATTACAGTGTATTGAAAATGTCTCATAGTCAGATGCATTAACATACCTTTTCCCCACAGGGAAATGGTGGCGGAATGGGAGCTACGACTTGGGCGACCAGGCGCAGGGCACGCCGTAGTAGCGGCGGTAAGACCCATCATGGGGGAGTGGCTAGAGAGGCCACACGGCAGCCTCTCGTACCGTCTGACGCAGATGATCACCGAGCACGGGCGCTTCGGGAAGTATCTGCGTCGGATGGAGAAAAAGTCAACGTACGAGTGCCATCACTGCGTATGCCTGTCAACCTCACCTTCGGCAACCAAAACGACCCACAGGCGGCGTGCGTTTTAGTCGGTTCGAGTCCGACATAACTTCTTCCACCGGCTCCGGTGGGGAGGTATCCGTGGGGATTATGCGCACGTAAAAAAAAAAAACCATACCTTTTCCATTTCTTCCATGCACTCTATTTTTTAAAAATCCAATTGGAGCGGGCGTGAACCACGTAGGAAAGTCCAAAATGTGCGGTTGAACGAGAGGTACGTGTAACTTGATAGTCGGCTCAATGTTGCGTGTTATTTTATATTTTTAATTTTAGATTCTAAATTGATAAAACTATTTTAAAAAAACATACATCGATTGATAAGCTACTAGTTTTGGTTACCAATCATATTTTACTGTGTAAGCACAGAATAGATAGTAGTTGCTACGAAAGTTTCAGGCAAATACATGGACAAACACACACCAAAATAATTATGTGTTTGGAAGTCCTAATAGATTGTCATCACGTTACTCAGTCTGTCTCTCTGTCTGTTTGTGGTAGGTAATCTCCGAAGCGGCTGCGCCAATTTTATGTGGTTATAGTTCAGTTCAAATAAATTTACTTCCCGATACATAATATTTTCTATTCATGTTGAATTGATAAATAATACAATCCTTTTCGTTCGTAAAATTAATTTAAAATTAAAATGTGCCCGGTTAATGGCAATAGGCTCGCCACCTATTACATTGGGACCAAACATAAACTGGCGAAATGTGGGTGCTAGTACCTCTGCCTACCCCTTTCGGGGATATAGGCGTAAGATTATGTTATGTTATGTTATGTTTAAAATTTAAAATTACTATTTTTATGTAAATCGTGGCGTGATTCCCGGCATAGTAGAATTTTGACCACCTCATCTCTTCCCATGCGGTGTCGTACAAGGCGACTAAGGGATAGGGCTGTTTAACATCAGACAGATACATACAGCCCAGACTCAAATGCATAGCTTGAAATAACAATAGTGCCCAGAAGACGGCAATAGGCTCATCCCCTATTACGTGGGACCAAAATCAATGATTGGTGAAATGTGGGTGTTAATTCACCTCTGCCTAACCCTCCGGGGATAAAGGCGTAATTTTATGTATGTGTGTATGTATGTAATAATTTTTCTAAGAAATATAAAATCTATACTAATATTATAAAGCTGAGGAGTTTGTTTGTTTGCTTGTTTGTTTGAACGCGTCAATCTCAGGAACTACTGGTTTGAATTGAAAATAACTTTTTGTGTTGAATTGCACGTTTATCGATGAAGGTTGTAGACTATATATATCATTACGCTACTATTTAAAGGAGCATAGATCATAAATGTCAACAAATCCAGCATATTTCCATACATTATTTAAAAACTGAAAAAGTTGCAGGCTTAAATAGGTGACATAAGGTTTCAAAATATGTCACGGGTAAAGCTGGGGCGGGTCAGCTAGATAACAATAAAAGAACAAAGGACATTGCTACGCGCCCATACATCATTCGCCCTAGAACCAACACCAATGGAAAAAGGCTTGTTAAATGTGAAATATTCTTCTTAATCTTATCACATTGTATTTTTAAGACGGACAAGCAATTCAAGTGCAAAAATGCAACAAATATGTCAGATTTTAAGGTTATGTTTGCGCAAAAACCGACAATAGTTGGTTATTTGTTAATTATGCATAAATCGAAATGAACTTCGAAGTTCAAACCATTTAAATACTTTTTCAAGACGTTATTAACAGGTAGTAGAAATAACCAATAGCAAGTTTAAGTTTTACAGACAAATATAACAACTGCATGCCATATAGATTGTCTCTGTATCTATCAATAGTATTTAAAAAAGTATTATTTTATAGTATTATTTCTATAACTGGGGGTCACTAATCTGGAGCATAATGAGTTCTTCGTACCTATCACTTTGTATTTTTGTGTACCTAGATAATGTAGGTACTCCTACCTACTTAATACTTAGCTAAGTAAAAAATACTAACACATTTTTTCATGATTTATTTTTCAATCTTCATTCTCTACATTACAATTTAGAATACTATCTAAAAATTGTGCAGGAGCGTCGATATTTTCATACCTTGCGTAACTTAAATACCAAATAATGGTCATAACATGGGCGCAACAACCAATGGTTCTGCGCCCAACGATACAATTGCAGCAATACTGCACTACTGCTTGTCTACCTATTTGTGTCGGATCGACAACAATATAAACAAAATAAGTTTTGTGGCTTATGTGACGACTTCGTATTTTGCCTCGCAATAGTCATCTGTTTTCCAGGTTCAAATCATTTGTCATATCCTGATCGACCTCCCTGCATACTTCAATAATATAGGAACCGTCCTGCCTAACGTGTTCACCGTAATATGAACGCGCCTGTTTCAAGTTGATAAATTCCCAATGGTATTAAAATTAAATCATTATATTCCATTCGTGGAAAATCAGTATGTATATATGTATCTATGTAGCTTTTTACATTGGAATAAACGCCTAATTTCATGTAAATCTTGAATAATTAATTATTAAAACACTTTTATGCACAAATCGCTGTGGACATTGAGACATTGTTTTTTGTACCAGTTATGAGTCTCATATTTGATACATTATTGTTCAAGTAGAATGTAACAATATACCATTGTTTAAACTAGTTAGGAGATAAGTTTAAATTATTATAAACAAAACACCCGGTGTCCGTGACGCCAATAATGTACTTTAATTAATGATATATGAGACCTTCACGCTAGCCACCTCCCTTCCCCGGATTCCAAGAGACATCGTGCTTCCCACTCCTGAGGGGGCTATCTTAAAATTGTAGCTGGCCCAGGGGGAGCGCGCAATATACCGTAGGTAATTTTACACCCCAGCAACTGAATATCCGCGACGGCATACGTTTTTATTGGGTCCGAGTCCGACATAATCACTCCTGATGGCCGACGGGGGTGGTATCTGAGGGAACTTTAGCACGAAAAAAAAGTTGGAACGGAATCCGAATTCCACGCGGGCGGAGCCGCGGGCAACAGCTAGTTTCTCATAAAACGGTCATAATGCAATTCAAAGTCAAGTGTAGTGTAAGGAATTAGAAAAAGAAATGTAATATAATGATAATACTAATAAAAGTTACTCAAAATCCCAATTAGATTTAGAAAAAATAAGGTTTTCCTAAACCAATGTCAGCAAGATGGGGTATAAATGTCATTTTGACTAATAACAGATGAAAGGTTATTTAGTAATCGATATAAGTTATAAGACGATTATATTACTTGATATCGATTACTTTCATTTTGATTTGGATTCAGTTGCGCATCCTTAACCGGTTGTCGTTGATTGAAAATGTCGGTAGTAAGTGTAAATCGTTACATTATTCTTAATTATTAATTTAGAATAGATCCTTGTCCGTGTGATATAGATATTTGCATCTAATTCAATAAAATAGATAACTAATTATGGTATAAGCTACATGTTTGTTGGTTCTGGGGCGAGATTCGACGATGTCCTTTACAAATTAAATACTATTATAATATATATATACATTATAATATATACATTATTAAATACTTCTTAAGGAGGTAGGATACGGCGGTATTTCCGCTCGATTGAGCAATCTGACTGGGGAAGTACCTCCGCCCTACAGAATACCGCGGTTATAATAACTTCGTGTTGTGTTCCCAGCGGTGAGTAGGGTAGCCAGAGCTCACTGGAGAATTTGTGCTGTCAGTGGGAAGACTAAAGGCTTGTCCTGCTTTGTCTTCTACTGACGGCACAGAAACTCTGTACTTACAGGGTTGGCAGCGCGACTGTGACTCCTCTGGTGTTACAGACGTCCATAGGCCACGGTAACTACTTTCCATCAGGTGGGCTACGTGGTATAAAAAAAATACTAAAATTAAAATGCGTCGTGGAATTCCACCGCATTGTGTATGTCTTTTGTGGTAGCGTTCTCAGAAGGCTTGCAGAAGAATAATTATTCTCTAAACTAAAAAGAGGCCAGCCTACTGGTCACGAGAAGCATTGAATGGATTTACTGACGGTTGGACCCCATGACTCCAACGCTTTAACTTCTAACGGCACAAATACATAATCTCCAATGAGATTGGCGGGTTTGCACCGTTTAAGAGTAGCACCGATGGAGAATCTCTCATTAGAGATTCTTAAGTCATTAAGTAGCATTACTTAAGGATCTCTAATGAGAGTCTTTTTCACTTACAAAATAAGATACAAAAGGATTCACTCTCATCAGCATACACTAAGCAACTTTGCTACTATAGTAAAAAGCACTAATATAATAATCCTTTTCTTATCTTGAGTACAACATTGTTAGTGGTTTAATATTCAGAATATGTATTATATTCAGGCTTCTTTTTACGTTCCAGCAAGCTCACTGTGTGCTTGATACAGTAGTAGTAAATTAATCATTCCTCACAAAAATGTCGCATAATTTTGTAACCGAGATCCTCTATTGTATTAATTAACAAAAAGATTTTTTGTAATGGCAATTTAATATCCGTATTCCTAGGTATGATAATATGTCATGTCCCTTTAGACTACAATTAGATCACTTAGCATTTTGGAAAACTAAAGATGGCCAAAATAAAAATAAAAAACCAATTATAAAGACATAATCGCGGCAGAAACCGTATGTTAATTTCATAAACACGTACTCCAGAATATTAGGTTTAGGACTTTCTGGTACTAAGGGTTTTAATAAATTTCAACTTTCTTTTTGAGTGTACAATAAAGAATATTAGAACCCAATGGGTTTTTATCCTCAGTTTATATGATAGATTTAAAAAAAATGCAAAAAAGGAATGTTATCTATACCACTCCATTTGGAACCAAAACATTCTTGTCCTTCATCCTAGCGTTAATACCGGCTGCATCCGAAGCTTTCACCTTGGAATCTGGGGTTAGCTTCATCCCGTCTAACTGCGGGTTTGGCTGAACAACGATACTTTCCGTGAAACAACTGCTATCTGACCTCCACAACCCAATGGCGAAAATGAAGCAAAGCAGTTAGATCAGTTGTTGGATTCTACTCCAATTACCCGTAACAACTGCCATAAATGCTCAAATGGCAACCATGACCGACGGTTAAACGTGCTCTTACATCCAAATCATTATTTATCGAGAGCTCCAAGTTGATGGAAATAATTCTTGAAATTTATTTATTTGTTTTTGTTCCAGGTAATCCTGCTGGTAAAAGCCTTCAACGCTTACAGCATCAACTACTACACAGTGACAGCACAGATCGTCTCCCACGTGCTCGCGTACATGAACAGTTGTATGAAATGGGTGAAAATTGTATTTAAAACGAACGAGGAAGCGAGCCGATAGCCTTTGCATAAATCCGAGGCCATGTTCTTTCATGGACCTCGGCGCACGCCACCACTTGGTTCCAGTCTCACAGTGGGAAGCACTCTCATCGGCATCAAGCCCCAGATGAAATATCTGGGGCTCGTGCTCGACGGCCGGTGGGACTTCGGGAAGCACTTCCGAAGTCTGGGCCCCAAATTGGCGGGCACAGCCAACGCTCTGGCGCGGCTACTGCCCAACCTGAGGGGCCCGGAGGACTCCTGCAGGAGACTCTACGCGGGTGTCGTGCGGTCCATGGCCCTGTACGGGTGTCCCGTGTGGGCGGACAGGAAGGTAAGCTTTAGGAAGGTAGCTGTTTAGGAAGGTAAGCTTCTCAGTACCTGTGTTTTTTCACCTCATAAATTATCTTCACTCAGATTTTGCCCTGGAGCCGTTAAGCCGGGAAAAAATAACAAACAAACATTTTAACTTAGATAAAATTGTTGATGGATTTGTAGGACTATATTATCTTGAAATAAGATACTAATTTTAACACATTCTAACGCGATTTATGGTGTTATTTTCTTATTTACACTGATCCCAACGATCGACGACGAACCACAAAAAGTAACAAATAAATTGCTATAAAATCCGTGAAATATAGTTACTTTCCAATGCCTAAAGGCGCCCACTCACTAACACTTTACCAGACGATAACAGGACGATATCAATCTCTCAGTTATTCGCAATAGCCCACACAGTGAGTAATTCTATGTGAGCGACAAGTGCGACAACGCGATGCATTTCGATACACAAAAAAAAACACGTTCGAATTGAAAACCTCCTCCATTTTTTAAGTCGTTCAAATACTGCCAAATACATTTTAAACTTTTTGCACAGATACACAAAGATTGTACAAAGGCGGAATAAGTCCGCTACAGGCATTTTCTACCAGTCAACCTTGTGTCAGTAAGGTAATAAATCTAAATCTTTCTCTTTTAGCTTATCATCATATACAATAAGGTTGATTTTTTTTTTTATGATATTGAATAAAATATTTTCTTTCTTTCTTTCTTTCTTTCTTTCTTCATTTGCCTTAAATAATGTGTGAGCTCAGACATTTTAGTTCTAGCCAACAGTATCAAAGAAGTGTTGTCTAGTTACAAACAGGATTTATTCTGTCTAGACTTAGTACTCTTGGTTTTTACCTCTAACCCAACCCTGGGCTTTGATTTCCGAAGTGATTGTTTTACTTTCTGACTTATCTTCATCTTTACGCTATTCCTGGCCGCATCTGAGACGTTCACTTCGGAGCCCGGGGTCTGCTTTTTTATCAATCTAACTCCAAAGTGGTCGGCTGTCTATTCTAACTAAAATGCGGCTGAACCTCGATATTTTCTGTGAAGCGACTGCCATCTGACCGCCCCAACCAATTGGCGATATCGAAGTTCTGTAGTTAGATATGCTGGGCTTTTGAGGGTTCCGACTACCCGTAACGACTGCCATAGTTGTTCATATAGCAACTGGGACCGGCAACTTAACGTGATCTCCGAGGCACGACCAGACCAATTCAAATACACATTTTCATGCATACCAATATTTGCAGTGAGCGGGGATCAAACCCTCGAAGCGCTCAGGAGGCGCTCCTGAGTAGCGGCTTCGACTGAGTAGCTTCACTATCGCCACACCACAGAATATTACTATACTTTAAATACATTATGAAATTAAATACATTAATATTGCCACACACCTAATGCCCGCTACCGCGCCTTGCCTGGCATTTATTTTCAATAAATGTATAGATGAAAACCAATTTCCTAACCTTATGAAGTACAGTAAAATCATTCCGTTATTCGAAGCAGGGGACAAAAGTGATCCCTCAAATTTTAGACTCATCTCCATACTTCCAGCTGTAAGTAAAATTTTTGAAAAAATAATATTTAACCAACTGCTTTCACATTTTACAGAAAATAATTTACTTCATGATAAACAGTTAGGTTTCACTAAAGGTAGAAACACGACAGATGCATGAGTTGCACTTGTCAAACATATATTTGATGCATGGGAGAGGAAGCAGGATGACATTGGTATTTTTTTGTGATCTATCAAAAGCTTTTGATTGTGTTGATCATGAGACGTTGTTACTAAAATTAGAATATTATGGTGTTTCAAGCGGCTCACTTAGATTACTTACGTCTTACCTCACTGACAGAATTCAAAAAATTTACGTTAATGGCACTGACTCTTCTGGTGCCCCATTAGTTATGGGAGTACCCCAGAGCTCGATATTAGGACCCCTTCTATTCTTGATATATGTTAATGATCTTCCTTACTTCGCTACAAATCTTTGTGAAATTGTATTATTTGCTGATGACACATCATTAATTTTTAAGACTGATGGACATAAAGTAGTACTTGTCGAAGTGAATAATACCCTTTCTGATATATTGCATTGGTTTACAAGTAACAACTTGCTGCTCAATGCGAAGAAAACTAAACATGTAAAGTTCACTATGCCTATTGTAAGACAGACAGATATTAATATTAAAATGAATAATGAATCTGTCCAAATAGTCAATACCATAGTTATTCTTGGAATTACTCTAGATAGTAAACTGCAATGGGGTTCTCATATCACAGCTTTGCCTTTGCGGTGAGAAAGATAAGGTCACTGACTGATGAGCAAACTGCACGTTTAGTTTATTTTAGCTACTTTCATAGCGTTATGTCATACGGTCTGCTGCTGTTTTTTTTTTATACTACTTAGGTGGCAGACATGCACACGGCCCACCTGATGGAAAGTGGTTACCATGACCTATGAACGTGTGTAACACCAGTGGAGTCACATTCGTGCTGCCGACCCTGTAAGAACAGAGATTTTGTGCCGTCAGTGTAGAGGACAAGCCTTTGGTCATCCCACTGATAGCACAAAAACTTATTTAACAATTTTCGTAAATGATATAACATGACTTTTAGGCAGACTTAGATTAAGTTTATTAACCAAACAGTATTCTGAGAGTCTGTCTAGATCCTCTTGTAGAAGAATGCAGTCATAATTATTCGTACAGGTCTTGTAGATTTTTAAGTCTGCGTACATTAGTAGTTTAGAGTTTAGGAAGCAAGACTTTATATCGTTTATGTAAAAAATAAAGAGCAAAGTACCCAATACTTATCCCTGGGGCACACCAGACTCAACGACCACATAATCGGACTCATGTCCATTGACAACAACCTTCTGTGACCTGCAAAATATGTAAGATGCAAACCACCTAAGCAAATTCCCTCTTATACCGTTAAAAGCTATTTTATCGAGAAGTATTCATTCACGAGATCCACCCTGTCAAAAGCCTTCCGAAAGTCAGTATATACAGCATCAACTTGGGTGCCTCGATTAATGTTCTCAAATAAAAATTGGGTCAAAATTGTGAGATTACTGATAGTGGATCGGGATTTGACAAAACCGTGCTGTTCAGGTATAATGATATCATTTAGAAGTGGAATCAAATGACTGTCAACTAGACTCTCAAAAAGCTTACACAAGGTAGACAATATGGATATTGGCCGATAATTTGCAATATTGCCCCTATCCCCACTTTTATAAATAGATGTAATAAAGGCCCGCTTCCATACACTCGAAAATACTCTCTCGCTTAGACATTTGTTAAATAACAAATGTAATGGAATACAGATGCTTTGTGCCGTGTTCCTAAAAAATCTAGGAGGCAGACCATCCGGACCAGACCCCTTTGTTATGTCCAGTGACGGCAGTGCCTTACTTATGGTACTTATCGTAAGCCTTGAGCCCAATTTCACTATAATGTTCTTGGGTTAGTTGTTCTCCTGGGTACGGGCATGGGGGACGCGGTGAATGGCTAAGACATCCTGGCGAGGTATAGGGCATCTAATGGCAGCAGCGATACGTTCCACCAACCCATGAAGGTCTTCGTCTCGTTTTTCCGGCAGATTACAGATTTCAATATTATTGAGACGGGCTTGCTGTTCTAGCGATTCGATTTTTTGTTCAAGACTTGAGAGTTGATCGTTCACATTGGAAACCGATAAAGTCCGTATATACCAATTTCTTCAACTTTACTCTTAAGGTCCAATACCTCACTGGCCTGAAATTGAAGCGAGTGTTCAAATTGGGCTATTTGCATTTTGAAAGAGGAGTGTTCCAAGCGAAGTGCATTAATATCTTGTTTGATCTCGAGTGACGTGTATCTGAGGACATCAAGATCAGCCTTTATTGTTTTAATTATGCTGTCATTGATTTTCGTTAGCTTAATATCCAGTTCACAATGCAAATCATTGAGCGCAATTCACGATTTCACGGCTCATAACAGATGGACTCGGATGGAAGGTAGGCACAACACAATCCGGTTGCTTCCTTCTTCGAATCGCAGTACTAGGTTCCTTGGTTTTAGCAGCAGCTGACACTTCGGTCGTTAAATTGGTTCGTGGTTGGGTCTTCGAAGAACGCTACACTGACATGATTTTGTAAGCTTTTTTGTATTTTGTATTTTTTTAAAAACGCAACAATAAACCCTAACGCAATAATAAACACCAAGGCTTGAAATCAACAAATTTATGTATAAATGTCACTTAAAACCATTCATAAGTCTTACTATATACATCTAATTTAAGTGAAACATGTAGTTTGAACAACGATTACTTAGTACACAACATGTATAATGTATTCTTAAAAGGGTAGCCGTAATTCCGGGAATAGTGTGTTTAATGAATTATGCTTCCATTGAATTCATGATGACGTAAAAAATTGACGATATTTGTTATTATCTGGTACTATCGCTATTACTTAAAGTGATTTTATTGCCTTAAATTTCTCTGGCTCTTTGTTTCAATCAATTTCCGTTTTTTTAATTTAATTATAATCACATTAACTAATCACTAAAGCATAATCATTTACTTTTCATTCTTTATATTTTTAGGTCTGCAAAGGTAACGGTTTTTTATAGGATATCAAATACTTTTAAGTCTAATAACACACTTCACTTGTGCTGGACACTTTTTATCATAAAAAACAGCGAGAAGTTCCTGTCAAATACAAGCATAATATTAAACATTATATATAAATATTGTAACTATAATAAAAAATATTAAAAGCCGGTCAAGTTTGAGTTTCCATTCAAAATTGGATTCAGGGACGTAGATTGCGTAGACTTAAAAGTTCGAATTTTGTACAGTTTCAAGGCCTTAAGGTGGTGTGATTTTCAACTTGACACCTCTTCGCTTTTCTGAAATAAATAGTTTGACAGACAGATAGACGAACAGAAAGACGGACAACTAAATGATCCTAAAAGGGTTTTGGTGTTTTCCTCTTGAGGTAAGGAACCCTAATGAACGTGGTCTAAGTCCACTTTTATTAAACACTACATATTTATCTAGTTTAGTTTGGTCAGTTACAACATTACTTGCGAACTCCAATTTAATTTGATCAAGCAGATTGATTCTATCTAAACGGTTTGGGCAAATGATTCCCTGTGATACCTATATTGTTTTGTATTATGTAGAGTTATTAAGGTATATTTTGATCACTCCGTCAAGAGATGTGCAGTATTTAAGCTGAGATGGTGGCCTACTAAGACACGCATATGATTTATAGATTGTAACCTATTTCACTGTTGCATATCTGTTTTTAACCCCCGACGCAAAAACGACGGGGTGTTATGAAATTGACGTGTCTGTGTGCGTGTGCGTGTGTGTGTGTGCCTGTGTGTGTGTGTATGTGTGCGTGTGTGTGTATGTGTGTCTATCTGTGGCATCGTAGCTCCTGAACGGATGAACCGATTTGGATAAAGTTTTTTTTTTGTTTGAAAGGTATATTAGTCGGGAGTGTTCTTAGCTATGTTTGAAAAAAATCGGTCCAAGAAAAAGCTACAAAACGACGGAATACATCAATATGTATTTCAGGACAAGTGCCTGAAGGTTGCAACTATGTTTCTGTGCAGCGCGCCGTCATATACTCGTAGTAGGTAGACTAATTTAAATTGTGACCCTAATCACTTGTCGTCGACCTGGAGAAGGGATTTTTATTTAATTATAATTCGGAGACCAATCCTAAACATGGTCCTTACCGAACCGGATTACAAGAGAATTATTAAGGATTAGCAGCTACTCCTGGTGGAAGTCGAAGATATTTCGCTATATTATAGTCCGAGTGTTAGACAGCGGTAGTACCTCATGTTTTATGACGGAACGACTTTTCAATCGTATAAAATTACCAAGTAGCCAATCAAATGGGTCAATTCACGGTATAAACAATATAACTTCTCGAGTAGGTAATTTATACAACGTTCAAATATCAGCCCTTAATAATGGTTATAGTACTAAGCTTCTTTGTTTTATATTGCCTTCGATTACAACTGTAGTACCTGCTTGTGAAGTTGATATTTCAAAGCTTAGCATACCTACTAATATTCGTTTAGCTGACCCCAAGTTCTACAAGCCTGTTGTTTGTTCTGGGACTTACTAGGTACACAAAGAATACAGTTGGGCAGAGGAATGCCAGTCTTATGTGATACCAAATTAGCTTGGATTGTATCCGGTCCCATCACTTATAACAATAATAAATTAATTAAAAGTATTAGATACAATTAAACTCAAACTAGATTTTGTAGTGATAGCAATTTTGAAAAGATTCGTTCTGAATTAACACGGTTTTGGTATATTGAGGAGGTCCCGGCGCATTCCTTAAGTTATTTACCTGAAGAGAAGTTATGTGAGGCATATTTTGTCAATAATACTACGCGGTTACCTAGTGGCAGGTTCTGCGTATGTATCCCTTTTGAACATGATCTGCCTGTTCTAGGAAATTCGTACAAAAGGGCCACGAATTGTTTGTATTCCCTAGAACGTCGATCAAGGTGTGAGTAAATTGTATCACGACTTTATGACAGAAAAAACCTGATGTGAGTAAATTGTATCACGACTTTATGACAGAATATGAAACATTGGGTTTCATATTTGACAAAAAAACAGATCTCGGCTGTACTTCTCGTGGATATTTCATTCCGCACCACGGCGTACATCACGAGTCTAGCAGCACCACGAAGCTACGTGTAGTTTTTAATGGTAGTTCTCTGACGTCATCTGGTATCTCACTTAATGACATCCAGATGGTGGGTCCTACGGTTCAGGACGATTTACTGTCCATACTTCTTCGCTTTCGACAGCATAAATATGTCTTGTCAGTAGATGTGGAGAAGTACTTACAGCAGGTTCTGTGGCGTAGTGATACTGAACCAAGCAATCCAGTCAGTGTTTTTACACTCAACACCATTACGTATGGGTTAGCCAGTTCGCCTTTTCTTGCGACACGCTGTTTGAAACAGATTGACATTGAGTGTAAGGATGATAGGATTGCTGAAGTCATAATCCAGATTATCAAAACGTGACACCAGCTAGTGATCGATTATATATACATATTTTCAACACCAAGTTTAATTTATCCTTTTTCTGTCCCAAAAAAGATATGTGCGAAATTTGCAGCGTGTATGAAAATGCAGACGAAGAAAGAAAAGAACAGTTGAAAAGTGATTATGATATGCATCTTAAGAACAAGGAAATTCATAATTATACGGGTGCTGCAACGCATCCGAAACGTCGGCAGAAATAGTAAGTTCCAAGATATAAATCGCGAGAAGTCCCGATACCCAGTATAATTAGGAATTCACACCGCGAAAGTTTAAAAATAACATTAACAAGGAAATTGTAAGAGAACTTAAAGAAATTGAAAAGTTAAATTCCGGCCCTAAAATAAAAACCATGGCGTGTTTTGATCAAGAAAAGGTACTTTCTATACCGCAATAACCGGTGGGGATATTTCACTATAAAAGAAAGTACCCAGTGCCGAATTTTACTATATACGACATTTTTCAGAAACAAGGTTATTGTTACATGTGGCATGCGCAGAAAGGAAATCGTGGAGCCAATGAAATAGCCAGTTGTTTATGGATTTTTGTACAGAATGTAAGTACAAGAGGTATTCAAGAGATATCCTTATATTCTGATAATTGCATAGGGCAAAACCGCAATAGGTTTGTTTTTGCCATGTATTGTAATCAATCGTAGTCCACTGCTGGACATAGGCCTCTCCTAACTTCGGGCCAGACAGGTTGGTACAGGATTTAATTTCTAGTTTTCCTTCTTTCGCAGTGATATCGTCTGCGTATTTTTCCGTTAGTCGCCTCTTACAACACCCTCCGGATTGGGCGGTGATACTTGTATTTTTTCTCTGTCACTATACGGACTCATTAATTTACATAATTAGAACCAATAAATATACCTACACCGTTTGATTACCAGACGTTTCAACCAGGTTACACTGGCCATGGTTACAGGTTGACTGACATGATGCACACCCGCCGTCGTTTGGGTCCGTGAGGTAGAAGCTTCTTCAAGCAACTTCGTGCAACATTTTTATTTTAGCATGTACCATCAGATACCGCATAATCAACAGCCTCTGTGGCATTATGGTAGTTCATTCGACTGCTATGCAGGGGGTGTGGGTTTAATTTTCACTCAGTGCAAATATTTACATGCATTAGTTTAATATATATCCATTAGCATTGGCCTGGTCGTGCCTCGGAGAGCAAAGAATCAAAGAATCAATTTAAAATCAAAGAAAAAAATTATTCAGTTCAAGCACATAAAGAGCACATATGAACGTCAAAATTTTACTATTATATCAAGAAATATTATAAAAATATTAAATAAAGCAGATAAACAATTAGACAATGAAACTGGAGAAAATTACGGGCTATAAGGTTTCTAAATATGCCATGCGCGAAGCTGGGGCGGGTCAGCTGATCCAAAATACTAGTTGTTGACCTATACATCCTCTATTTAGGTGCCCATCGGTCCCCTGGTTGGAAACCAGTTATTATTTTTTTTCAAGAGATCGTGTTTTTTCTTCCCCTGGAATAAATGCGAGATAGGCATATCGGAAAACACAAATTGATATTTTTTTGGCATTTTAATTTAATAAACTATGCTAGTTCCCGTCCCATCACTCCGACTCCAAAGTGCAAAGGGAGTTAGTTTGAATCATATTTCGCATTACACAACTTGTCAGATATTAAATTGTAGCCAATATCAAATTGTGTCAACTGTTCCTATTTTAAATTATTCAGTCGTTCCTGTCTTTCAAACCCTTTTATGAATCTGTTAATAACCACAGAGTATTCTGACTTTCATTCAATAATCTATTCACAGAGTATTAACTCAGAAGAGAATAGGAAAAAATAACTTACTCTATAAGATGCTGGCGTAGATATATCAGCCTTCTATTTATACTGTTATAATAATTGTTAAATAGTCGTATCTGGACATAGAATTACAAAAAAAACTTGGGTTATGTTGAATGAAATTTTAAAGCATTTCTCGCGATCTTTCCCTTACAGGGGGAACGCTCTGACCACTAAGCCACAGAACCTTCGCCCGAAACTATCCAAATTCTTCTATACATCCACACTCCATACATTTTATACATCCCACGCACACTCATGCTGTGGAATGACCTCCCTGCTGCGGTTTTCCCAAGCACCTACAATATGTGGTTCTTCCAGAGGGGCATCAGAAGGTTTCTTCATGGTCGGCAGCGCGAGTATAATACCCCTGGTGTTGCATACGTACATAGGCCACGGTAACCACTTCCCATCAGGTGGGCCGTGTGCTTGTTTGCCACCTAAGTGGTATAAAAAAATACATATATCCGTCTTAAGGGAAAGATCGCGGTTCAAATCCCGCCTGGACACATCCAATTTTTTCTATTTCTTAATCGATTTGGGTTATGTTATTTACTAACGATTATGAACAAAAAAAAATATTATTTGTTGGTCTATTTCTTCACAATAGACGTAAAAACTACTGAACAAATTTCATACATTTTATTTTTATAGCAAAGTCTTGATCAAACTTGTAATCTTCCAAAATTTGTTGGTTGAGTGAAAACCGACATCCACACAGGTGGAGCTGCACGAATAAGCTAGTTTTGTATTAAACATAACCTCAAAAGCATAAAAAATTCAATCAATTATGAATAAAATGACTCGGAACCCCTTTTGGTTGAACCTAAATGAAAAATCGCTACTTAAAGTATTTGAATAAGTGCTTTTAAAAAGCAATTTAATATTCTCACGAAGGTTTCCACAACCAAGACCTATTAGTAATAATTGTTTCATGTTTAAGTATTTTTAGTAGGTTACGTACTTTGCAATTAACCTACTGTATCGAATTTTTGTTTTAACCTTTTGAACTTTCACATTTCGTAATCTGCACAGTAATTATCTTAATACAAAGGTCTTAAGAGCAAGTCAAACTACTTTATTGATTTAAATTGTATTGTCGTCCGAACTTAAGGCGTGTACCAAATAAATATCAGAACAATCAGTCAACAGGAAGGGGGGACTAAGGATCATTTTGAGTACTTTGTTCATCAAGATCTGATGCTCACTGCACTTAACGATAAAAAATAAATCTTAACACGTATTATACAGTGGGCTGTAGAAGTCCTTATACAATTAGAACCTAAACTTGTATGAAGTGATGCCACACTACATATCGTAAATAAGTAATATACTGATAACCGCCAATGTATTAACTGAAAGTTTATCGACTAGCACGGGAGGTAATGATAATTTGCATACCGCCAACATTATTTTGTTAGGTTTTTTACATTAATTTTTAATTAAACCTTGCTAATATTCCTAAAAGTTAATGATTTTATATTTCGTCAGCTATGGTGATAGTGTTAAGAGTTTTAAGAACCTGTGTTAGTGTGATGTTATGATATTGCCTACTGTGCAGCCAAGTATAATGTAGCTGGTAGGTACCCGTACAAAATACGTTTGATTTGTTGCCGGGCAGAGAGAACAATATTATACTTCTTTCTGCTTCGGTATATGATAGAATGATCATCTGATTAATATATTTGGGTTGACTAATAAATTTTTTTAATCTTTATTTATTTACAGGACTTTTATCGTAAGACATGTCAGTCCTATTGTAACAAATTATATTATTTACATTTACCAAACATTTCTACACATCTCATAAACACCTTGCAGCATCAGAATGAGGTGCCGATAAAATACTGTGGAATGAACCTACATTTTCTATTCTTAAATTAAAATCTAAAACTAGTTGTTCCCTAGCACTACGATTTCGTTCACACTCCAAGAGCAAATGTTGGACATCGTCTATTGTGCCACATGTTAAACAGTTAGGCGAATCAACAACTCTCATCATGTGTCCAAATTTCCGTGATGGAATATGACCAGAACGCAGTCTCAAAGCTGTAACAATTAAATTTCTATTTAGTTTAGACTGGCCAAACCAAGGGCAACGAGGAGGTTGACTCTGGATAGTTTTGTACCAAATTCCTTTTTCCTTTGACCTTTCATCGAAATATTCTTTCCAAATGTCATAACAATATGTTTTATAAAAATTTAGAATTTCCGTATAGTAGGGTACAATTTCAAAACAATCTCCTTGAAGGGACCCTAGCTTTGCTAATTTATCGGCCTCCTCATTACCCCTCAGGCCGACATGTGAAGGAACCCATTGCAATTTCAGTTGGATGTTTTTCTTAGTGATACTATGAATTTTTTCTAGCGCTGTGTAAGCGATTGGCAGACCTCTTTTGCCTCTTGAACATTTAATAATAATAATAATAATAATAATAATAATAATAAGCCCTTTATTCAGACCAACTTAAAATCTATTTACAAAGTATTATGAACTATTTTATTTTGTTAAACTAATCTTAGTCTATTTTCTAATATTTCCTAACTTTTTGTAGGTCTGTTTGCCAATCGGCAAAGGCCTCCTCCAACCTTTTCCATTCTCGCCGTTCTTGAGCCACCCTATTCCAGGTTACACCTGCTACTTGTCGGATGTCATCGTCCCATTTTTTCTCTGGTCTACCTCTTTTTCTTTTACTTTCTCTAGGGTACCATCTTGTGACAATTTTGCTCCATTTCTCTTCGCCTCTTATCATATGCCCTGCCCACCGCCATTTGAGTCTTCTGATTTTGGATGTTATATCTATAACATTTGTCTTTTTCCTGATGGTATGGTTTTTTACTCGGTCCGATTTTTTTACGTTCAGCATACTCCTTTCCATGGCATGTTGGCAGGTTTCCAGTTTTCTTGTCGTATTTTGTGTTAGAGCCCATGTTTGGCTGCCATACGTTAAGACTGGTAGTACGCAGGTGTTGAACAATTTTGTCTTTAAATTGATGTGAAGTGTCTTGTCCTTCATGATCTCCTTCAGACTCCAGTATCTCTTCCAGCTATTTATTATTCTTCTCTCCACTTCCTTACATATGGGGTTCTCTTGTGTTATTAGCTGTCCTAGATATACGTATTCGTCCGTGTATTCGATTTGGTTATTACCTAGATGTATGATGGATTTCTTCCCGTTTGTCATAACCTTTGTTTTCTCCGGGTTCAACTTTAAGCCTGTCTTCTCGCTTTCATTTGCTAGTTCGTATATCATTTGTTGTATGTTTTCCGGGGTTTCAGCAAACAACACAATATCATCTGCAAACCTCAAGTGTGTGAGAGAGGTACCGTCGACATTGATTCCAAGATTTTCCCAGTTAAGACCCCTAAAGATTGTTTCGAGAACCGCTGAAAATAGTTTTGGGGATAGTGGGTCGCCTTGTCTAACACCTCTTTGTATTCTAAATGGGTTTCCTTTCTTTTCTAGTTGTATTTTCGCAGTACTGTGGCTGTAAACATTTTTTATTAGCCGGATATATTTTTGTTCGATTCCTTGTTCTTTCAGAGACTTCCATATGTTTTCGTGATATAAAGAGTCGAATGCTTTGGTGTAGTCGATGAAAGCGATGTAGTACTGGCGCTGGTAGGCTTTGTACTTGTCTAAGACCTGGCGGACTACATGAATGTGGTCGATCACCGAGAATCCTTTCCGAAAACCTGCCTGCTCGATGGGTTGGTGTTCGTCCAGGGTTCCTTCGATCCGTTTTAAAAGTGTCTTTGCGAATATCTTATAGATATTAGACATGAGACTGATTGGGCGAAAATTCCGGATGTCGTGTTTGTCCCCTTTTTTATATAGAAGGATAATGTTTGATTCCGTCCATTGCCGTGGTATAGTTTCTGTCTCTAAGATATTGTTAAACATTTCCGTGAGGATCGGTGTGATAACCTGCGTATTTTGTACTAAAATCTCATTGTTTATACCATCGGGTCCTGGTGCTTTGTCTTTCCGTTGTGTGTCTATTGCTCTCTCTACTTCTGCGTGTAGGAATTTGGGAGTAGCTGAGGTCTCTTCTAAATTTGTTTCTTCAGATGAGGTGTGGTTGTATGCATACAGTTCCTTGTAATAGGATGTTGCAATATCCAATATATCTGTTCTACCGTGATTCCAGTCTCCTCTTTTGTTTCTCATTTTTACTACCCAGTCTATAGATTTTGTTAATTCTTTGTTAATTCTGACTCCACCCGTTTTTATTACATGTCTTTCGATGATCTCCATTCTATTTCTATTCCTATCTAATCTTAAGTTTTTCTTTATTTCTTTGTTAATTTCAGTTAGTTGTTTCCTTCTATCTTTTGAGACTTTTGAGTGAATTAAATGGCGCCTTTGTTCTAGTAACTGTATAGTGGTGGTTGTAAGCCATTGTTTGTGTTCTCTAGTGGTATTTGCAGCGAGTTTTGTTTCAGTTTTAATAATATTTTCCATCCAGTTGTATTTTTCTTGTATGGTTAGGTTATGTGTGTTTTCGCTATAGTTTGCGAGTTTGTCTTCCAGTCTAATTCTTAGTTGTTCCATTTGGTGGTTTCCGAGCTTTAGGTTTGGTGGTTCTTGTCTTGGTCTAGGTTTACTTGGTTGTGTTGTTTTTAATTCTGCTCTAATCAGTCTATGGTTGGTGTTGAAGTTGAATTGGTTGATAATGTTGAAGTTGCTGAAGTAGCTGGTTTTGTTAGTCATAAAGAAATCGATTTCATTTTTTGTGTTCCCGTCTGGTGAGATCCAGGTCCACATCCTTTTTTTATTTTTTTTGTATATGGTATTTAAAATGGTAAGCTTGTTTTCTAGTGTGAAGTTCATTAATTTTTCCCCGTTCCTGTTTCTGGTTTTGTTGCAGTAAGTAAAAGGTCCCAGTGTGTTTTCTTCTGGCCTTTTGGCTCCAATTTGCCCATTGAAGTCTCCCATTACTATTATGTTTTTGTGTGCTTGATCTCGAATAACTTTATTTAATTCAAAGTAAAAGGTGTCTATTGTTTCTAGGTCTGACTGTTCTGTAGGTGAGTATATTTGTATGATAGACCATGGGTCTTGGTATCCGGGCAGTTTTAAATTCATCATTGCTATGCGCTCCGAGATGCCCATGAACCCTGCTATACAATCTGTTAGATGTTTCTTTACAATAAAACCGACCCCATGTCGTCCGGGGGTGGTCCCTATATGGTATAATAAGTAATCCTGGTACGAAACAATTCTTTCTCCCAGCCTTCTCACTTCACTAAGGCCAACAATATCCCATTTGATTTTTTCTAGAGCGTATGTTAATTCTGTTAAGTTTTCTTCATTTTTTAAAGTAAGGGTGTTCAATGCAGCAATATAGATTTTTCTGTTTCTTCTGTTACTTTTTTGTAGTATTGGAGGGTTGTGGTCTTCATCCCCCACGAGGACCAGTCGGCTTGGGGGAGATTGTGGTGTTGTACTCTGTTGGTTTTCGTGTTTTGTTTCGGTTTGCGGTGGTCCGAATGTTGATTGCTATTTGTTTTTGTGTGTGGAAATATTCGTAAGAGAGTTGGATTTTATTCTCATGGCATCAAAGGCGTTTGTTCTGTTGTTTTTTAGGGAGCTCAGCGTTTGTTGTTTTTTGGTCTGAGTATTTGACAGTGAAGGTGGTGAGGTAGATGGTTGCCTTTTCCTTTTTTCATTGTTGGTGTTAGGTATTTTGATTATTATTTTATCATATTTTAGAAAGGCTATGTTTCCTTTTTTCCTTTCCTCTAGTAGTTGCGGTTGTAGAGCTTTCCTTTTCTCCAGAACTTCTTTCGAATAGTCTTCCGATATATAGATTCCATTTAGTTTCTTGCTGTTCTTCATAATCTCATGCTTCTTCAATTCGCTTAGAAGGGAAAATAATACAGGCCTTGGTTTATTTTGGGATATTTGTTTTCCTAAGCGGTATAATTTATTTACTTCGTTTTCCACCAAATTAATGTTTAAGTCGATTCTAAGCTTCTCTTTTATATTCTGGAATAGCTCATTTGTTGAGATTTCTCCCTCTTCTAGTCCGTGAATAATTAGGTTGTTACTTTTCTTTTCCCTTTTCAAATGTTCTATCTCTTTCTCTAAATTGCCGACTTTTTCTTTTAGTTTTTCATTTTCTTCTTTAATAGGCATTAATTTTTCATCCAACCGGTCCATGATATTTTTTGTGATTGATTCTGTTAGTTCAGTTGTCTGGTTTTTCATTTCCAATTTCATTTTTTCAAATAGTATTTCAAATTGTCCCTCCATGCTGATTGAACAAGAAGCGTGGAATGGAACGTAGTAGTTTGTAGTAACTTTTTGTTTTCTTTTACTGGCAACACCGAACTATGTGACAGTTACAGTGTCATCCGTGACATTGACATTTGAGGTAACGTGAAAGTGAGTTTGTTGAAATACAATATGGCTCTTAATTAATGTGCTAACCTCAATATGTTGTTGTTGATCTTCGACTTGAATTTGTAGAATAGATGTAGTGAAAATTCGGTGAGTTATTTCTTCCTGAGTACCGAGGCACTTGTAGTGTTGTTTTTCGCTCTGTTTTTGTTCGGATGCGCCGTATAACTATTTTTAAGTGTGATTTTCACGAGATATATGATCACTCCAGTGTTCGCACTTTGACAGCCGGAACCGGACTCCTGACAGCCGGAACCGGACTCCGAACACTCCTTGAACATTTAACTAAGTGAAATAAAGCACTTTTACTGTCGGTAAAAATTACCGTTTTATCAAATTCTACTTGATCTATATATGACAATGCTTCCGAGATTGCAATGAGTTCCAATGTCATGATGCACACAGGTTGATTGATTTTAAAGCATTTTCTTATGTTCCTCCCAGGGTCATAAAAAGCTGCACCCAAACTATTACCAGTTTTCGAACCATCAGTGTATAGCGTATGCCAATTTCTGTAGTTGTCACATAATTCTTTGAGAATATTAAATTTCAAATAACTGGGATCATAGGTTCTCTTAGCATGTAAAACAGAGTTCAGTGTAGGTACCACTATATTATTTACGTCTATAAAGCTAATCCATATATCCAGACTAAACATTTCCAAGGGATAACATGAACTTATATTCTGTTCTTTGATCTTTTCATGACTTAATGCGAGGAGAGGTACTTTTTTGTTTTGCCAAAATCTACTAACACTTAATCCAAATAAGTTTTCCAACAAGGTTGAGGTTACACCGCTCGACCATGAATTACTTCTTAAACAATATTTAATTGCAAGGTATTTTCTTCTTACTTCTAGAGGAGGAATACATATATCAGACTCCATGACATGAATTGGAGTAGTTTTAATAAAACCACCCACAATTCTTAACGCCTGATTTTGAACTCTGTCAAGTTTTGATACGTTACATTTCGCACTGTTATCATATAGAAAACATCCATAATCCAAGCGACTTCTAATCAAAGACAAATACAACTTCCTTAAATGATTTTGATGAATTCCCCATGACCCTCCTGCTAATACTTTAAAAAGATTTAGAAATTTTACCGTTTTTTCTAGTGTTACATTAATGTGTTTATGCCATAATAAGGACTTGTCTAGCCACATACCCAAATATTTAACACAGCGCGAAGTGTTTAAGTAATGATTATCAACTCTAAGTTTCACATTATATATTTTACGTCCTCTCTTAAAAATGCATACATTTGATTTATTTGCAGAGAGGTTCAATCCTAGTTCCTCTAATAGTTCAATCATACTGTTTAAAGCACTTTGTAAATTGTTCTCACAGGTTTGAAAATCAACATTACTTGTATATAGAACAAAATCGTCAGCATATTGAGCCATATATACATGTTGAATTGCATGACAAATTTTACTTGTTACAATGTTAAAAATTAATGGTGATATTGGGTCTCCTTGGGCCAAGCCCTTACTAGTGAACCTGACAGAATTATACATTTTACTACTATCATTTGTTTTAATTGATATCTTCCTTTCAGTTAAGAAGTGCCAAAAATATCAACAAATAGTCTGTCCCATATTAAGCTCATCTAGCATTTTAACAGTCTGAATTACTGAAATATTGTTGTATGCATTCTCTATATCTAAGAAACATGCAACAGTTGGTATGTCATTTGAGAAGCCTATTTGTATACTAGTAACTAAGCGTACTAAGCAGTCTAAACTAGATTGTGATTTCCTAAATCCAGTTGTAAAGGTTGAAATTATATTGTTATGTTCCACGTACCATTCAACCCGCCTAGCCAAGATATTATGGAAGGTTTAACAAACACACGAAATAAGTGATATGGGCCTAAGTTTGGGTTCATCTCGTGGGTCCTTTGTATATTTAGGTATAGGCACCACACTGATACTTTGCCATTCCTTTGGGGATAAACCGTATTGTAAAATCAAATTGAATATGTTCAGTAAATAGCTTTTAGCTATATTTGGAAGGTTAAACAACATGGAGTACTAACGTCTCCATCTTGACCAGGTGCGGTATCTTTACCTTTGAGGCAGTTAATTAATTCGGAATGAGATATATTTGACTCCAATAATTGATTCCTTGATACAAATTCGGGTCTTCTTTCTATAACCCAGTCTGGTGCAAGAGAGCATAACAACTCTTCTTTCTGTTCCTCTGAAGGATAGTATTTGATTTTCTTATAACCTTTAAACCACCTCATACGCCTCCACATTTCTGAAACTGAGACTGTCTCATCTATCTCAGAACAAAATTTTTTCCAGTGATTACTTTTAGCTTTTTTTATAAGTAAATGCGCCTCCTCAATTTTGTTCTTAAGGATATCATAATTTTGGGGTGTGGGATTCCTACGAAACCTACTCAGTGCGAGTCTGCGTTCAGCAACCACCTTAGAAAGTTCAGAATCCCAATAAGATTTAGGTTTAAAATTGCTTTCTGGGTTTTTATTAATTTTTATATATGGGATACACTTATCAGCCGATGTTTGAATTTGTTTGATAAAATAACTGTATCTTTTCTGTAAATTTAAAGAGTTCTCAAAATTTGTGGTAAATGGTTCTATCAGAGAATTATGATAGTCTTCCCAATTAGCTTTCTTAAAATTTCGTCTCTTAGTCAATTGAGAGGTATCAGAGTAGTGCATTGCATATTTAATAATTAAATGGTCACTACCTAAATTTTCATTAAGTACATTCCAATTAAACTCCGTGGCGATATCTGATGATACAAAAGTAATGTCTGGTGAAGTTTTCTGAACCTGATTATTCACTAATTTAATTCTAGTATGTCTTCCATCATTTAAATACATATAATTATGATCTAATATTGTGTCCAGTAATTGGGATCCTCTTTGTTCTGTTTTATAGGACCAATTAGTGTGATGGGCATTAAAATCACCAGCGATAATAGTTTTAGATGCGAACAGAGCGAATATTTCGTTCCAATTAGCTTGGTTGGTATGCACAGATGACGGGCAATATATACTTATGGCTACATGTACTTTTTCACGATTTAACAATGTTTCAAATGCTATTAATTTGGGTCTAAGACTTTGAGCGTTCCATTGCAAAATATTAATACATAATGTACTTACTCTATCCATGATTACTACCCAATAGACTTTCTAACCAGTTTCCTTTCCATATAAAATTCTTAACAAAAGTCTTACATTCTTCAAAAATACACTTTATGACCTCGATGACCTTTACCTCGAACGAACTTCTTGTCATAATAATCCTCTGTATTTTTATCCATATCTTATTGAGCATCATCTGGCTATCATTTTCATTCCTCTCGTATTTTGTATGGCGGTCCTTATTTGTAACTCTTTCCTGTGAGTTTTCTTGTATCTGACGCTGATTTTTAGTATCATTATTTTTAACCTTAGGTACTTTCTTAGGATTTGAAGAGCCCTGCCCTATAACAGGACTTTTAGCTCCATCTTCATTACTCACTATTTCTTGACTATTTTCTTCTAACTCCATGTTCTGTACCCTCTCTTTATTATGAGTGCCGAATATAGGAGTATTTATTGCTGAACTTGAACTTTTCTCTTTATTATTTAAACTTTTCTGCGTATGTACATATTCTTTTCTTTTCTTCTTACTTCTGTCTCGTTCTAAGAATATTACAGTGGCTCTCCCATATGGTACGTGTTCTTGGGACATTATTTCCCTGATTTCCCTTTCTTTTACATACATTGGACATGATTTATCTATAGTTATATGAGGCCCTTCACAATTAAGGCAGGTATAGTCTTGAATCTCACAATTGACATGGTTTCCCCCACACTTGGGACATAAAATTTTTTTGGTGGGGCAAAATTTAATAAAATGTCCAAATTTCCAGCATCCAGAGCATTGAGATACTGGGAAAACAAAGGATTCTACCTTGAACCGACAGTCATATGCATATACATATGTTGGGAAGGTAGACCCTTTGAAACTGATGCGAACAGACTCACTATCTATCCATTTTCCTCCTGAATCATATCGTTTCAATCTCTTAATAGCTAATATTTCAGCCGTGGATTTCAGATTTTCCAATATTTCATTGTCTGATATTTCTAGATCGACACCTCTTATTAAGCCGTAAGATATTGCTTCTAACACAGAAGAACATTTATAACCGAGTTCTTGAAATTTTTCATTATTTATAAGCCTATTCGCATCTTCCATGTTTTCAAATTGCATGATAACTTTACTTTTTATAGGGGTTTTTATATTTAATATTTATGACGTTAATTATATTTTCAGACTTCAAAAGTCTAGCCATAGCCATTTGTTTTGGTAAAAGTTCCAGTGATGTTACAGATATATTATATTTCTCCTCTGTATTGGACTCCATTGGGTTATTATTAATAAAAGACTCACTTCTTGCCAAACGTTTCGGCTTCCGTCTTATAACGGTAGTAAAACCATCTTCACTACTACCCTCACTTTTCTCACGCATCCTCTTCGATCCTGCCTGTTGCTGTTCGCCATAATCTGATAAACTTTTCAACACCCGCTCACATTCGTCTATAATATCGGCGTCGGACTTTTCTCGTAAATCACTTCCTCTTCCATATCTTACAATAATAGAAATTGAGGGTAACTGTAAAACTTTCAAAGCAATTTATTTATCGCGATAAGGATACATGCGTAGCATACGGCTACCTGCGCGCGAGTGTGACTAATTAATGTGAGCGACGTATTCATTATGTACATACAACCATTAGACACCAGAGACATTCTATTTTATATTATGTATGTTTGTCCGTTTTATAAATCAATAAAATGTTATCAATACTGATTGATTTGGGTGCACTGCAAGGTATGTGCAATCTGATTATTCCCGGTGTCCACCCCCTGCTTGTCCACCACGGGTGGACAGAGACACAAATATTTAAAAAAATTCTCGCTGTCCACCCGTGCTGGAATTGGGAGTAAATAATTATCACTAAATTAATTACATAGGGTGGTTTAATCATATTATCTTTTACAATTTGTAGAAATAATTATCACATTATTAATCATAGTCACAGAAAATATCTTTACATCCTCATCTTTTCTAAAAATAAATCAAATAATGTGGTACGGCTTAAAGAAAAAGGGACACTGCTCACCTTTTTTTTCATAACCACTCATACAAGGATTGTCTGCTCCAATCCTGAAGTTCCAAATCCTTGTATGTGTGGACATCGAGAATGTTTATTTAAGCAGTGGCTTTGTCCACCGGTGGTGGACATCGAGAGTAGTCATATGAAACTCGTGTCTTTGTCCACCCGGGGTGGCCAGCGAAAATAATTTAAAATTAATTCTCGCTGTCCCCCAGGGGTGGACAGCGAGAATTTTTTTAAATATTTGTGTCTCTGTCCACCCGTGGTGGACAAGCAGGGGGTGGACACCGGGAATAATCGGTGCAATCGAGTTGAAATTATCTTCTTTAATTCTATCATCTTTTTGAATTATTTGGTGTTTTTGGCTTTTACGGAGTCGACTGCCGACCTACTCTACAGCCCCCAAAATTATAGCCTGCGTTGAAGACTAAACCATCAATGGGTAGCTAATGCACCAACTGATCACAGGTTATCTTTGAGCCCCGAAAGTCTTAGTGGGGATGATGACTTACGATTTTTTTTTAATATTTTCTTTTGGGGATGACTTGGGATTTGAACACGGGCTCCTAATATGTTGGATATTATGGTAGAAGCGGGTTGTTAATATGTGATTAACTAAATTGAGTAGAACGGTATGTCTTATTGTGGGTAGATAACTGCTTTGTTTAAAATATAGTTTATAATTATTATTAAGTGCCTAAATGTAAGCCGCCTGTCACCCTGGCAGAAGCAGGCCGCGGCGGCGGCGCGCGTGGCGCGCCTCCCCGTTTCCGGGGACGAGTTGGGGACTCTGTGGTCCCCACACCCGAGAAGAGGGCCAGATCGTGAGAGATGGCCCTGGGTCGGCCGGGGTGCGAGGGATATGCCTGTCAACCTCACCTTCGGCAACCGAAATGACCCACAGGCGGCGTGCGTTTTAGTCGGTTCGAGTCCGACATAACCTCCTCCACCGACTCCGGTGGGGAGGTATCCGTGGGGATTTTGCGCACGTAAAAAAAAAAAAAAAAAAAAAAGTGCCTAAATGTAAGGAGATATGTAATTGTGTAAAAAAAAATGTGAAAAAATTATCTTATCTTATCTTAAAATAAATGCATTCCTTTGTTTTCCTTCCTCTAACTGTATGTATGTGCTTATTAGTTTTGTTAACTGAGGTAACGTCATCTATATTTATCATTTTGTTAAATTAGACTTAAGTGCTCAAAGGATTATAAATCTTAAGCTTTCCACAGACTTCTGGAGCCCACTGTACAATAGTAACGCCTTTTTGCAATGGGGAAAAGTTTATACTGTGTTAAGAATGGTCAGTCCTGGTTGTCATACAAACATCTATGGCAGTCATTACGGGTATTTGGAGCTTTAAAAGTTTAACAACCGATCTCACTGAAATGCTTCGATATCGCTAATAGGTTGCGAAGGTCAGATAGAAGTTTCTTCACGGAAAATCTTGAAGTTCAGCCAAACCCGCAGTTAGACTGGAAAATGCGGAGCTCAGACTCCGAGGTGAAACCTTCGGATGCGACTGGGATTAACGCAGAAGAAGAATGGTCACCCATCACAAGACTGACCTGACTAACACTTAGCTACGAGCCTCATAAACAAAACTACGTATACTATCATTGGTTATTGCCGTGTTGTTTGCTTCTAATAATCTAATAATAGTTTATTATGTTTCAAGTGTGTAACGTTGGTGATTACCGCTAAAGCGCTATCTTAAGAGAGCCGAAGTCGGTAATCAATACTCAATACTCACGTGTAACATGCGACGTTTTTCAACACAATTGCGAAGAAAATAATACTAAAATAGATAATATATTTACCCTTGTATTTTCCAAATACTAGGTACTTTCCATAATGTCTAAGGGCTTCACATCCTATATCGGGTGGTGAACAGCATAAATCATTTTCTTCATAACTAGTACTTTTACACAATTCAATTAATAATTAACTATAATTTCAACAGTGAAAACGAATTAAGAATTATTTTCGCAATATTAATTAATTAGTTTTACTTTTACTATGCGCAACAATCTTGCATAAACCATAGACTAAAGGAGTGAGGTTTTTTTTGGAACGTAGAAAATGGGAAATTTAAAGTTTTTACAGAGAAAACAAGTAATATTTGAGTGAAAGTTTTGTTTATTAAACTGGTTTGATCATCATTTTTGCTGCGCGGGGTGCCGACGCCTCCTTAGGAAGCCTAGGAGGCGGCTGAGTGTGGGCGAAGGAGACTCGCAAATCGCAGGGACCATAAGCGGAGGCAACTCGGGCGTCGGATGTCGTAGAATGACCTCCGTCCCCCAAGAGTGACGGGTGAAACGCGGAGACGGCTTGCGATTCGCGCCTTCCCATACCCGGAGACCGGATGGGGACTTCGTGGTCCCCACACCCGAATAGCACCGTCTCAAAAGAGACAGCCGACCGGCCTAGGGTGCGAGGGATATGTCTAAAATGATCTTATCTCTAGCAACCAAAGGCCCACACAGTCCGACTGCATTTTAGTCGGTTCAAGTCCTATATAACCTCCCCCTTCTTTATCATATAATAACAAATTGTATTTATACAAGTTCCCTGTATTATACACGTGTTTTCTTCAATCCTATAATCTTGAGGCACGTAAATGGTTGACAAACCTCTATACTGTTAATTGATGGCGCTTGGTGGAACTTGCTTGCTAAACACAACCATTTGAAAATTTCAAGCATCTGCAATCGTTACCATTTAGTAATGTCGTTGTTAGGATGGGCAGTTACGTATTTATAGATACTTATAACTATGCATGTCATTCAGATGGTTGGTTTACTAAGACAGTGTAAATAAATTCATTGAAGCTACCAAACGTCTATTTTATTGCATTTTCTGTATCAAAGGAAAGTCAACCTTATTACAATCAACAACCGTTATTATTGTGAGTATAATCGTTCATTCTTAACTAGACTCAATGACTAAAAAAAAGAACATTGATTCAATTTATGAAGTCCGTTTTCGTGTTCTCGATCACAAAATGTTTATTTGCTCAACGTTAGTGATTGCTTAATGAATCTTAAGATTAAAGAAGCCAGCCTGTTTAATTTGGTCAGTTGCCAATTGCTAAGTACCAGGAGAGTTAACATAGCCAGTTAATTGCTGATTTTTATATTGAAAGTCGATTGCGGACAAATTCAATGACATTTGAATTTGTACGAAAATAAAGTGGCAACTTGATCAAACGATCAGAACCCGTACCATGAAGTCTCAAAACAGGCCAATATTTGGACGACTGTTGTACTTACAACTGAATAAATAACTTTGCAATTATATGTAAATATAGAATTATATATTTATATTTGCAGTTGAGAGAATGACAGCCGTTTAGTAATTGACCTGTGTTAAGACTTCTTGATACGGGCTCAGTTGCTTAGATAATGACATTGAGAGATGTTTTATTTTATTCAGTATTTTATTTTGGATCATGGGATAGAAGATTATTTTTATCAGATATCGTTGCGAATAATTACCTGTTTTTAGTCCTGTACCATAATGGTAAAAATGGAAACCCATGGTTCTTGGAATAAACCCTGGCGATAGATAGACAGGTCCTTTACCTGTCTATCTATCGCTACGGCTACCATAAAAAAAATACTAATGGAATTTTTCAACGGCTTTTATAAGACCCCTGAAATTGAAACTTGTTAGGTTTGAAATTGGAAATTATTTTTAAATGTTGTAATACGCTGTTACTTTGGTTTAAAAAGTTTCATATAAATAACCAATGAAATTGTTCCAGCTTCGCACGGTTAAAATGTGGTTCCCCGTTCTTTATCGGTATATTTCGTAGTATAATTAAAATCTGGGTGTTTATAATATAGACTTCAACTTGCCTGGTTGTAAGCTGAAGACAAAATTTCAGGGAAAAGACATCAGTGCAGTATATACTATCAATGTTACAATCTTAGACTGTAAACTGTATAGACACAGACTTGCTAACAAAATTCATCACATGAAACGGCGTAAAAAGCGCGTGTTATGTGAATAAGCTAATGTCAATATTGTTCTTTAAACTGTCAAGGTGTGCATGTAATGGGATGTATTTGTGTGTGTCAACTTATACCGAAGTAGTAGCTACCGCTGCGTTTAGGTATAGAATTTGTATATAGTCTAAGGTCACAAAGGTGATCCTCAGCTCGACTGAAAATACCCGTGTAGCTTCAAAAGAAGTTAACATAGAAAATAAATCTTATATTTTTTATTAAAAGTTCAAATTATTAATGACCTTGTGGTAGTTTAATTGCTGTCAGCAAAAGATCCCAACAATAAGCTTACTATCAGGGCTTTTGTAGTAGAAAATGGCCGCGAACAAAAATCAGGCTCGTTCCTTAACGAACACTACATCGCAGCACTAAGCTGAGCAGCGATCAGTTTTGACAGCTACAGCACATAATATAATTAATATGATATCGCAACACTGTCACTTATTTATTAACATTTTTTTACATAAATCAGGCCACTGCACTGCATTGGTTTGTCATTTGTCTGATGTCTATATACAAATTGTATAATTTATTAACACCTAATAATACATGTTGTTTGAATCATAGATCAAGATGGGGATGCATAGTAGATGTAGATTATTCATAGATCCATAGGTCTTCGTTATATCTTTGCTGATACCTTTACTTTTGTTGACCCAACAGCTATGCAACATTGTGTGATTTACAAAAAATAGTAAGTTATTCACTGCGGCTAATATCGTGAAAACCTATTACTAGTTTCATAAGTTGAGATATATCAGAATATCGAGGTATTACTTCCGTTTCGTTTTTCTAAGATTTATGTTATCTACTAGTAATATGTTAAAGAGCTTTTTATTGGATATGCTAAGTGAGCACTTAAACGAATTGTCGTATCAAACATCGTTGAAATTTGTTAGATTGGTGGGGGGGGGGGGGATCAGGGTGAGCAAATGTGTATGTAAAGTCAAATTACTCTATTGTCACAGCATTACTAATTTCCTCTTATGTAGCCAGGAAGCCAGTGCGAACCACCAAGGAAATATAAATCCAGAGACCTATTGACTGGGAAAAGAACTAACAAGAAATCAGTCCGTCTCCTAATCACGACATGGTATATGTTATAACACTTCATCATATACCAGACTAACATAATACAACCCTGATATCACACCAGTGAATCAAGTTATTAGCTAACACTATAACACAGTTACCACATAATAACTTTAATATTACACTGGTATCGAACCAATTCTTGTAATCGTCACAATACTTGTACAGCCACAATTACACACTATTATGTTATTGTATTATCCCTAAGTAATATAATCAGTAGAAATAGTAGACTATAGCCAATATACAAAGAATAACATCAAGTAATACATTGTAGTTTGGTACTGTGTAGCTAACAAGTATATTTTAGTTAGACAATATTTCGAATACCCTAAGTGAGTATTCAATAAGAATCACTATTCCATTTACTATTCATCAATCTTCTATCATACATTTACTGTTACACCAATAATAACCATAATAATTATTCTGTGTGAGTACACAATTATTACACCATAAATACACAGTAGATTACACAGTATCAGTATTATAAATGTAACAGAGGTATATCGTACCTTAGACTTCGACAGCTTGGAATCAACTGAATCCCTTTTGAAACTGTTTACGTCTTTTATAGTTTTCGATTCGTCGTAATGCATCGAATGATTTTCAACTACCCACTTATAAATCTACTGTACAAAATCGTTTCATAAATATCAAAAAATAATATAATTGTACTTTATCGTAATAAATATACATTATATTATATCTCACTTTGTCATATCAACCTTCTAAAATAAAAATTATCTAACACGTTCGTGGTCAACACCCTTTCTTTCGATAGTGTGCATAAATTGGTGGATAGGTGCGTTTTGCAGTTATATATTGCAGTTGTGCAATTCACTTAGTATAGAGCGTCGTCATTGGTTAGACTGGGTGACGTCACTGGCGATCGATCAATGATAATCTCTACCAAAGCTGTGGCAGCTCTAAATAATTAGTCTTATAGTTGATGTTATTATCCTTATATAATCTTCTGTTTCCTTATTAATTTTATAATATTTTTTTACTTATTAACAAAAGACCAATATTTTCAAGAATGATTAGCCTGCGTGTGCATCAATGATGTTCCAGATCCAGTTTCCCTTTTGGGTGGTAATTGTAATAACAATAGTGTAACAGTAATAGTAATAGTAATAGTGTTTATTATACCTAGTCGTTCCCGTAGTCAAGATAAATCATTTATGGAAAAAGGAGTAGGAAAGAGAATCCTGGACTACAAACTCTAAGCTTTGAAAGCAACCAAGATAACACTTATATCGTAAGAGCGTCTCAAAAAATCTAAGCATGATGAAAAAGTATAGGATGGTGCAAATAATTCCATCATGACTTTTATTTAGCGACTCTTTTCCATACAGTTTTAGAACTCTTTACTATGACACCCCCAGATTTCCTTCTTTCTACAGTCTCGGATCTTTTAAATGGGGCGTGAAAAACCATCTGATAAGGTCGTCATACTGGTCACCACCATTGTAATATTGTCGGGATCTGTAACGGTGACCCTCTTTCCTAGGATTTTGCGTTCAGTTCACTATAAGGCTATACGAAGACCCCATTCGGATGGTAAACATAGGATCCAGTAAGTGTTTGCTAAATTAAAGAGATCCTTTAGAGAGACAGTACTAAGTGCGACTATTTAAGGTTCTGTAGAAGCAAGTAACGGACGTAAGTAAACAGCCGTATTTTTACTTTGAAGCATAAACTGAATTCCAGCAAGCTTTCTACACAACATGTACCTACTGAATGTGCTATTCCAGACGATATAATCTATTTTTGCACCAAATTTCGTCTACATTCAATGAATAGTTCTAGTTTAGTATTAGTAAAAATATTTTGCACCTATGCCACCTACAAAGTTGGCTGGTAAAGAATGCCTGTGTGGCATTAAATTCGCATGTTTACAGGCGTGCTTGAAGAACAACTAAAATAAAAACTAACTAACTAAACGGAACATGGCCGAAGTGAAGCGGAAGTTAAATGCTGCTTCGAGGTCCAGTAAAAAGGCAACGTCTAGGGCAAAGTTTGAGTTCATCGGCAGAATTGGTGACCGGCTTGAGCGCTACCCATCTGGAAGTCGTGCATTTTGGTCGCTCGCCAATGCTGCCGAGGGAAACTTCTGCCAGTTTTGCCTTCTGCCGCTGCAAAAATCCGACGGTAGTCTGGCCCATGGCGCTAAGGAAAAGGCCGTACTTTTGGGTAATCTTTTCGCGTCAAACTCAACTATGAACGACCGGAACGCCGAACCACCCATCATCCCCAGCTGTGGTGCGTCCATGACCAAAGTTAAAATCACGCAACGAGTGGTCCGGCGCGAGTTTAAGTCCCTAAATGTTCGGAAGTCGAGTGGGCCGGACGGTATACCAGCGATGGTGCTTAAGCACTGTGCCCCCGAGCTGTGCCCTGTACTTACACGCCTTTTCGCACTCTCATACTCCTCAAGGCAGGTCCCGGCTTCGTGGAAGACCGCATTCGTGCACCCTATACCTAAGAAAGGTGACAGGACAGATCCGACCAATTACAGGCCTATCGCTATAACCTCCCATCTCTCGAAGGTTATGGAGCGTGTTATTAATACACAGCTCCTGAGATACCTTTAAGGAAACGATCTACTGAGCGACCGACAGTACGGCTTTCGCCACCGTCGCTCTACCGGTGACCTTCTTGTGCATCTCACAAACCGGGGTGAGGCACTAGTGGTCAGCCTCAATATAGCAAAGGCCTTCGATCGGGTCTGGCACAAAATTCTTCTTGCGAAGTTGCCGTACTATGGACTCCCTGAGGGACCTTGCGAATGGATCGCTAGCTTTTTGTCCAACAGAAGCATCCAAGCTGTCGTCGACGGCAGCTGCTCGGACCGCATGAACATAAACGCTGGTGACCCACAAGGCTCCGTGTTGTATCGGACCCTGTTTCTGCTGCATATCAATGACATGCTGTCTGATGGCTCCATTCATTGTTGTGCGGACGACAGTACTGGGGACACGTGTTACACGGGCCGTGCAAATATCCCTCAGTCCGAGGTGGAGAAGAGTCGCGAACAACTTGTAGCTGAAATCGAGAAGACTCTCTCTGGAGTATCCGATTGGGGACGACTAAACCTAGTCCAATTCAACCCCACTAAGACACATGTATGTGTATTCACCGTTAAGGAAACCCCATTCATTGTAGCGCTGCAATTCCTGGGCACACCGCTTACCATCTCCTCGAGTATTGGGATCCTTGGCGTCGATATCTCCAGGGACGTCCAGTACCGTAGTCATTTGGAGGACAAGGTTAAGTTGGCATCAAAAAAACTTGGAGTACTTAACAGGGCGAAGCAGTACTTCACTGCGGGGCAGCAACTCCTTCTTTATAAGGCACAGGTCCGGCCCCACATTGAGTGCTGCTGTCACCTTTTTGCTGGAGCGCCTGCATACCAGCTTGACCCTTCGACTCGGTGCAAAAACGGGCTGGTTCCATACTCACAGGTAGTGTGGAACCTCTTAGCCTTAGGAGAGACTTTGCCTCGCTATGTGTGTTCTACCGCCCATACAATGGTTTGTGCTCAGATGAATTGTTTGACATGATGCCCACAGCTACATTCTATCATCGCACCTCTCGCCATAGGCAGGGAATTCATCCTCACACATTGCGAATTGAGACGGTGCGCACTGTGCGGTATGAAAGATACTTCATCCCACGCACACTTATGATGTGGTATGACCTCCCTGCTGCGGTTTTCCCAAGCACCTACAGTATGGGGTTCTTCAAGAGGGGTATCAGAAGGTTTCTTCATGGTCGGCAGCGCGAGTGTAACACCCCTGGTGTTGCATACGTCCATAGGCCACGGTAACCACTTACTATCAGGTGGGATGTGTGCTTGTCTGCCACCTAAGTGGCGTAAAAAATCTAAAAAGCTATGACTTGTTACTATCATCTCAAAATTTACTCTCTTTAGTTCAGAACGATTTTGTTGATTAGTTTGGCAGATTCATATATACTGTAAGGGTTTGTATCAGTAAGGTCACAGAAACGCTTTTCTACTACACACAACTGCAATAATTCTAGTCTAGATTTCTCAGTCTAAAGAACCTCTCCATGTTTATATCTAGTAGTGCTTGAATTGGTGAATTCACCATTCCATTCACCAATCAAAGGGATATGAAACATCTATCCGCAAAATTGATCTAATTAGTTTTCATATATAGATGTGCTGTCTAGTAGATTGGGTTGATTGCCCCGCGAGCATAATAAAATCTTGGAATAAAACACCTCCTGCTTCTTATAGTTCTAACAGACCAACAAATTAATGTATTTAGTATCAATTGTACATATAGGTAAACCACTATCGATGTGCTGAAGATATAATGTAATTGCTTCCGTAGCATAATTAAAAAAAAACTTAAGTGGTAATCTACTTAGATCGTGTCTTTTTTATACCACTTAGGTAGCAGACAAGCATCCAGCCCACCTGGTGGAAAAAAGGTTACCGTAGCCTATGGACGTGTGTAACACCAAAAGAACCACCCTCGCGACCCAACCCGACCCAGTAAGCACAGAGAATTATTGTGCTATCAGTGTAGACAAAGCAGGACAAGTCTTTAGTCTTCCCACTAACAGCATAAACTCTCCAGTGAACATTGGTTACCCAAGTTTTGTCTATATGTGTTATTAATAAATAAATAAAGTTTTAATCTGAGACACAATAATATGTGAGGTCCTGTGGGCGTATTGTAGTACAACTTCTATATTTGATCTTTATAAATAACCTTTTAATATATACTGAGAAAGATGTTCTAATAGCTAGTTTAGGAATTCTGATAAATGAGAATTCAAAAGAATCTTACAGACAAAATTATGAAGATGAAGATTACGGGAATATTATAATTCCTTATCCATGAATATTTTTAAGGAGGTAGGACACGGCGGTATTTCCGCCCGATTGAGCAGTCCGACTGGGGTAGTACCTCCGCCCTACAGAATACCGCGGCTATAATAACTTCGTGTTGTGTTCCCAGCGGTGAGTAGGGTAGCCAGAGCTCACTGGAGAATTTGTGCTGTCAGTGGGAAGACTAAAGGCTTGTCCTGCTTTGTCTTCTACTGACGGCACAGAAACTCTGTACTTACAGTGTTGGCAGCGCGACTGTGTCTCCTCTGGTGTTACAGACGTCCATAGGTCACGGTAACCACTTTCCATCAGGTGGGCCGTGTGCTTGTCTGCCAAATAAGTGGTATATAAAAAAAAAAACGTGTTTCCTTCTTCCTACAGTCCCGGCTCTTCTAAGCAAGGCGTGAAAAGCATCTGATGAGACTATTAAGTTGAGGGCCACAATTTTAACATTTGTTGGTGTTTTAATAATGACCCTCTTTCTTGAGACTTCTCAGGCGAAGTTATCAGGCGAAAACAACTTTTATAACAAACATGGTACCAAATGTGAATGCAAGTAACTACTTGCATTCACTTCTTCATCATCGTGGCATCAATCCCAGTCGCATCCGAATGAATTACCTTGGAATCTGGGGTCCGCTCTTTCCAGTCAGACTACCAGTTTGGCTGAACTTCTATATTTCCAAATTGTAATTATTGGCTAAGGGAGAAAACTGATATGTTTATTACAAGCTACTACTTATCCTAGCTAAGGTACCAGTTGCGATTATTATTGTGTAACAAAAAGCAATTTAAATTTAAAGCTGTAATCACTTTAAAAAAGCAAAAAAACAATGTTTATTCTGGGTAAACTCTGAAGTTAAATGAATGAAGGTTTTTAACGCGTAACTTAGTCAATTTTTATTTTATGGAAAGCATTAGAGCCCCAGATACCACTACTTAATTTTATGTAATTTTACTTCTCTCACCATAAATAAACTATCGTGAGCTATTATTCAAAATATTCCATAATTTTGAAATATTGACGTACTTTCTTCCATCAATTATCTACAATCTCTTCTCCATTCCCATCATAAACTTATTTATCTTACATCTCATTTACATTTTCATTCTCTTTCCAAATGATATAATCTTCATTCGCCATTCGTTATCATTCTCTTTCCAAATCATATAATTGGGTATTTAACTGGGTAGTAAAAATCAATTATTTAACTGAACTTATTAAATTAAGGATTGTAAAAGACTGGTAAAAGTTGAGTCTGTTCTTATTTTATCGTTTTTATTTATTTTTAATCATGCACCCAACCGATAATAATAAATGATTTCACTATTAAATATTATGACGTTACAATAAATTATTTCATACAAGTATCCTTGTAGCCGTTTTGACGTTTAGTAAAAAGTCACTAATTTGACTAGACAATCAATGACCCAATTCACCCAATAATATTATTCTCCTTTGTCCTTCTCACAGTTCCAGTATGGTTCATTCTTCCTTCTGCGTTCAAGTCATTCACCGCTGGAATGCACTCCTACTAGGAATAAGGATGTCCACTAGTTGATGTACCTTCAAGGCTTGCTGAATCATCTAAGTAGTATCAAGTACATAAAAAATGATAATATAATGTAATATTATCATTTTTTATGTACTTGTTTATCATGTTTATTATGCTAACTATTCAATCGATGAAAAAACCCTTCCATCCAAAAATGTGGACGACTTCAAGCGAGGTTCAGCGGCTCAGTGGTCAGTGCATTTACCCTGAAAGAATGTGGATTCGAATTTCAAATTTGCTATCATTTAAATACCTCGATATACATTTATACCCCTTCCTGTTTATTGATTGTTTTTCATATTTGGTACACACCATTAGTTCGGAAGTTAATACAAATTAGATAAAGATCATTTTGAGTACTCGGTGGTCAGGATCGGTTTCATGCTGACTGTACAATCAAAAAGATAACACTTTAGATTGTTTAATTTTTCAATACATACCTGTCGCTATCTCTGTATCAGTTACCCTACACTTTTGATGTCACCTGTACTAAAAAAACAGCTAAATCCTGCTCCATATTGTATTTTAAAATCAAAACCAAAAAGACTAAGGAGCTAAAAGTTCCCAAAATCGTGATGTGAAATATTAATTTCCCGTGATTTATAAGATGTATTGTGTTCCCAGGTGATGTACTGCCGGCCGTCGTACAATGATGGGATATCCGGACGACCACAGCCGACGAAAACCACACGCACGGGTAATGCGAATTCTTGTCACGACATGGTCTGAGAATCGGTTTGCAATAGGACACGGTTCTACTCAACTGACCAAGTTACTGCAGTGTGAACCGATTTGGATTTAGTTTCAAAAGTATTTTATTCGGGAGTGTTCTTAGCTATGTTTCAAAAAATTCGGTCCAGAATGGCCGCAGCTACAAATTGACACAGTATATATTTTTTCTCAACTCCCTCAATCTGGGTATTAAATCAAAGAGCTTGACTATTTACATCAATTTAAAAAGTTTAAAATAAAAATAAAATTAAAATAACCCCGTCACAAAAAAAAACCCCAAAAAAGTCGAAAATAAGTTGTGTTAGTTAGCCCTATAACTTTGATATACCTAGTAATACATATTTTGATTCAAGCGTTGTCATTGTCGGGGGGACCTTGGATCGTTCCGATAATATGACGTAGTGCTCTACCAGTTAGGGTCCCCCGACATGACAAAGCTTGAATCAAAATATGTATTACTAGGTATATCAAAGTTATAGGGCTAACTAACACAACTTATTTTCGACTTTTGGGGGATGTTTTTTGTGACGGGGGTTTTTTAAAATTTCATTTTTTTTAAAAAAAAAAACCTTAAATTTCATTAAAAAAAAAATAAGTAAAAATGTATCTCTTAAAGTTTCTATATTTGTGAGCCCAATATATAATTCGAGGGAAATTAAAATATAATTAAGTGTTGTTAAATAAAGATAATATTACAGGTTAGTGTTTGTAATATCATAGATATTCTTTTTTAACCCCCGACGCAAAAACGACGGGGCGTTATAAGTTTGATGTGTCTGTTGTGTGTGTGTGTGCGCGTATGTCTGTCTGTGACATCGTAGCTCCTGAACGGATAAACCGTTTTGAAGTTAGGTTTTTTGTTTGAAAGGTATATTAGTCGGGAGTGTTCTTAGCTATGTTGGAAAAAAATCGGTTCTAGATGGCCGCCGCCACAAAATGACGGAATACAATTTTTTCTCAACTCCCTCAATATGGGATTCCAATGAAAGGGCTTGACTAATAGAACACCATACAAGATGGCCGCCACCACAAAATGGCGAATTACATTTTATTTCACAACTCCCTCAATATGGGTACCAAATCAAAGAGCTTGACGAGTAGATCAATTTAAAAAGTATAAAATAAAAATTAAATTAAAAAATTTAAAAACCCCCGTCACAAAAAACAACTCTCAAAAAGTCGAAAATAAATTGTGTTAGTTAGCCCTATAACTTTGAAATACCTAGTAATACATATTTTTATTCAAGCGTTGTTATTGTAGGGGGGACCTTGGATCGTTCCGATAATATGAGTAGTGCTCTAGCAGTTAGGGTCCCCCGACATGACAAGGCTTGCATTAAAATATGTATTACTAGGTATATCAAAGTTATAGGCTTAACTAAAATAACTTATTTTCGATTTTTTGGGGTTGTTCTTTGTGACTGGGGTTTTTTAAATTTTAATTTATTATAATAAGTTATATGTGAAATAGATATAGAAAATTTGTTAATACATCAAACTATACGATAGATTATAATAATATAATTGCAAATGTAAAAAAAAAAATTGATAGTATTTTAAATCATGAAACGTAAAAGTTATTATATAATGAAATTGTAAATTAATGTTAATTAGATAATATCAAAATTAGAAACAAAATGTTTTAAAAATGTATTCAGATATTTCGTTATTTTATATTACAATATATTACATTGTGTAATAGTTAAGTGGTTTATGTCAAATGTTTTAGACTAAATTAATATTCAATAAATGTTGTCATAAAATTTGACTAATTTGTGCGCTCCTTATCCTTTATTCCCTTATATGAAACTATAGTTTAACATTAAAAATGTAAACAAAACCCCGATTACGTAAACCTGCGTTACTAAAACATGTGATTTGTAAACTAACGAAAGTTTCATCATCATTCGCCCTGGTCGCATCCGGGTCCACACATGATGCGGCTTAGTTTTTCGACTATATTAGGAGCGACTGCCATCTAACCTCTCAGCTGAGTTGTGTTGCTCTGAGTTGTGTTTAGTGGCATTAAATTTTGTATAAGATTCCCGTGACGTAAATAAAGTTAACGTATAGTTTCAGCAATCTAGCAAAATAATACTATTAGAGAAAATATCTGACTGAACATTTACATAAGTACATTAGGTTGTATTGGGGCCCCTCCGAATTCTACGGGACCAAAGTCAACTTTACATAACTGGTGATAAGGCACTAGAGCTGTTTTACTTTACTTTCAGGATTGGGAATTTGGCAGTCACTCCAACTAAAGCCATGAATAAGCCAAATTAAGAGAAAGTGAAAGAGAACAGACTTGTTTTTTTTTTTTATATAGGACACGCCAACTTGACCTCACCTCGCCTGATGGTAAGCTAAAGGCAAAGTCTCAGGAAAGAGGGTCACCATTATAGACACTAAGTGCTACAATGGTGGCACTCAGCTTGGCGGCCTCATCAGATGCATTTTCACACCCCGCTTAAAGGCCCCGGGACTGTAGGAAGAAGGAAACACGTGTGCTGGTAATGAATTCCAGGTCTTGGTGGTGCGGCAAAGAAAAGAGTCTCCGAACCGCTTGGTTCTTGCTCGTATATTCTGCACAGTGTGAGGGTGACATCTAAGGCCTGCACGTGTTGTCCTATGTAGGAAAAGAGATGGAGGGATTAGTTGGAAGAGCTCGTCAGAACACTCACCGTGGTAGAGACGGTAAAATACAGCCAAGGAAGCAATATCTTTACGCATCTGTGATTTATGTTTTGTTAGAATTCTGAACTCACTCAAAGGGTATAAATAGAACCTATTACTAAGAATCCACTGTCCGTCTGTCTGTCTGCCTGTCTGTTGGTTTGTCTTTCTGTCTGTTTCTCTGTATATTACGCCTAAAGGTTCAAACCTGATGAACATGATTTCGAGCAAATTTCGCCAATAGTAATTATACATATTAGTTCGATCAAAATTGGCTTAGTTCCTATTTACGGTTACTAACTACTACCGGTGTAATCCGGTTTAGGATCAATAAGTAATCTAGATCAGTGTTATTGAATAAAACCAGGTGTAATTGCGGTATCTTCGGTTGTCATGAGTTAGTACATGGTACACTAATCATCTCTGGGTCGAGAGGTCAAGCGGAAGCTACTCCCAAAAGTCGTATTTGAGCGTTTTCCCAGTATCCGATCCGATATTGGTGTTGGCTCCGATATCCGACAGGAAATAAAATGTAAGAAATATGTATGTCTTTCACATTGTCCGGCTCGATATCGGATATCGGAGCTGACACCGCTGTGTTCACCCGATATCAGATATCAATGTTAATCAGTCACCACAACACAACCATGCCGATTCAAATTTTTCTACGTCTTAATTGAAATAAATAAAAACCAATACGTATCATATTAATTATTTTTAAGGAGTCTGTGGTTGAGATTTTTTTTTTATCTATGCTATCGAGCAACGGGACGTAGCCTTAACGTATCGGTCTAATTTTATCGGATATATATGAAAACAGCACATGGTGTCGGATATCGGATATCGGCTATCGTCGTCCGACACCGGTATCAGACTGGATAATGTGTGGGAACGGCCTAAGCTGCAGCAAGAGGAAATGAAGGCGTCAGCGGACCCCAGCCTGGGGTTACTATGGGTATAGGTACGTCAAAACATTTTTAAATCAGAACCCGGGCATAGTTTAACATATAAATAATACAAATGTCACATCATTAGTTGCAATCACAGATTTTGTCATATTATGTCAAGTCAAATAGCCACGTATCGTTCCCGGCGCAAAGGTACCCATGACACTGGCGGCGTTGCCTCACTGAATCGCGATGGCCATACTTTGTCCCAGAAACGAGCCGGAGCGGGAGTCACCGCCTTATTCGTGGATACGGCGGCTGTAAAGTCGGTCAGTTGTACAAGTCTCTCGACTGTACATTGCATGTATAGTGCCATGACTGTGCGTGCATTGCTGACGCTGCGCCAGTCTGAACTGGATTCAGTTTCACTAACAAATTTACGGTAAGGCAGTTCCAGGAATCTAAGGAATGTTAGGGGCTGTCCATTAATCACGTGATGTTTGTTCAGTAATTTCATAACCCTCCTCCTCCATGGCGTTATGTGGTGAGGTTTCAGAATACCCCTCCCGCTCTACCCAAAATCACGTGTATACTTTTATACAAATTATTTAAAAATAACTGTTTATTCACTTTTTTCTCGAGTAATTTAGAAAAAATAAATATACGTGATATCTCACTATACCTCCTCCCTGGTGATATTTCGTGATCCCTCCCCCTGTTCAGCCGCTGTTTAGTGTGTGATTATTCAGCCTTGAATAACGTTAGCCTTGTTATCCCTGAACCATCACACGTCGCCAGTCATCAGAAAATGGACAACACAAAATACTAAATAACTAGTTTGAAAACTGCTTTTAAAGACTGGATTAACCCGGCAGGAGGGGCTACCAGGTAAAAACCTCAGTATCAGAATAAACGGGATATTTACCATGTTTCATTATTTTGAGTTTCCGATATTTCGGCGCTGTTGCAAGCACCATGATCACGGAGGAACTGGAGTAGTGGCGGTAAAAATACTACAGGCACCGGACTTTTTGGTAACTTTTTGCACTTAACTAAACAAGACTCGGAACTTTCTCAGTAGCTTCCTATTGAGTACCACGGATTACTCTCCCCACATTGCACTTCAGCTGTTGTCTCATATTTCGATATTACAGACGTATAAAGTGAGAATGGGTATTTTTTTACCCAGTAGCTTCTTAGTCCAATGAGTCAATTATGTAAGAAATTATTATTTAACGTTGATTGTTTTTATATTAAAAATATTTTTTTTATATTATTTTGAAATTCACCTTAGTTTAACAGTTTCATAAAATTTATAGCTGTCTTGCTATTGAGCAAACACTGCGTGGTCCCCACATTCGAAGAGGGCTTTCTCATAAGAGACGGTCCTGGGCCGGCCGGGGTGCGAGGGATATGTCTCAGATAATCTCACGTCCGGCAACCTGCGACCCACACAGACGGAGTGGGTTTTAGTCGGTTCAAGTCCGACATAACCTCCCCCACCGGCGTAGGTGGTAAGGGCATCCATGGGGATTTTGCGCACTTAAAAAAAAGGTTAGATAAACAGCAGTTTTTGCGGAGGTCTGCCACCAGTACAATTTAACAGAACAGTTTATATTGTAACATAGGTATTTAAATTGGACCAGACAGTTAAATATATATATATATATATACCTATATTCTGTTGTCTGCTGTTCGGCTGTTCGTTAGTCTCGCTAAAACTCGAGAACGGCTGAGCGGATTTATCTTATCTTGGTCTTGAAATGTTCGTGGAGGTCTAGGAAAGGTTTAAAAGGTGAGAAAAATTCGGATAATTGCCGGGATACACGCGGGCGGAGCCGCGGGCAAAAGTTAGTACTAAATGAAAATAGCTAATTATTTCAGTATCAGAATAAACGGGATATTTACCATGTTTCATTATTTTGAGTGATGATTGAGAGATCGGGTTCGAGTTTGTAGTGAGAGTGAAACCAATAGTAGTGCAGATACGCGTAGTAAAAGAACTCGAAAGAGGGTAGATCGATATAATTACTCTTATAAGAAAAAACTTTTTCTTTGTTCACCGCCAATACTCCAGTTCCTCCGTGATCATGGTGCTTGCAACAGCGCCGAAATATCGGAAACTCAAAATAATGAAACATGGTAAATATCCCGTTTATTCTGATACTGATGTCAGTGACCATGATAGTTTAAATAGCTAATTATTTATCTTTAATAATTAAAATTAAATGTATTTGTTTGAAAATTGTCGGGTAACTATGGGTGGTACGATTTAACGCACCAGGTCAATTTTGAATTTAATAAATGCAACGACATAACTTCAAAACCTAGTCACACCACGCAAATGCACAAAAATCTAGATTACGTTTATAGTTATATAACATAGACTGCGTAGTTTTATATTAACTATATCTCATGTTAAGACCTTACAAACAAGTATGAAAATTAAAAACAAATTGCACTAAAAACTCCTTTTTTCGCTCCCATACACAATTCTCGCTCGATGTCAACTTAAAAAGGTGAGTAGTTGGAGGCGACACTAAAGCATAGTTTGGTATTGCACGTGTAGAATTAAAGTGTCATTTAATGACAAATCTAGAGATGGTACGATTTAAATGGCGGTACAATTTATTCGACATTCCCGTACTAACTAGTACGGGAATGTCGAGTAAATTGTACCGCCATTTAAATCGTATCATCACACAAAACGACTGTTACTATTCGAACAAATTAATCAAAACTATGGTGTCTGCTAGCTGTGGAGTTGCTCATCTGGTTATGAAGAGTTCGTGATGACAGGGGATAATAGGAAACTTCATGACAAACTTATTACTAATCATAAACTTGAAAGTTCGCAGAAGGTTTGCGACGAGGGGTGTGAATTGGATCGTTATAAATATTTGTAGGAAATAATAAACGCGAAGTAAGCATTTGAGGTCTCCAAACGAAATATTAATAAAGGAGATATTTTTTATTTATAAGAATATTATTCGCCGAAATTACCCACTAATATTCCCTCTAATTTATTGAATGAAATTTTAAAACATTTAGTACGCTAAGTATTCAAACCGATTAAGATAGGAAAAAATCCCTCTAATCTCTCCAGCTCAGCTAAATTACTTGTGTTAGTATTGGATTCAGGTCGGTAGTGTAATGACAAGGATTTGAACCCGGGACCACTCGACACTCAATCAAACTTCACGATACTCATTCTGCGTAAATAGTAACACTAACAATTCAACAAAGTTTGGAGTATTTCGAGATAATTAAGTTTTAAACTATAAGACAATCCCCATTTTTTTTTGTTTTATTTTTATATTTAGGACATGTCAATTAGCCTTCACCGTGTCTGATGGTAAGCTGAAGGCAAAGTCTCAGAAAAGAGGGTCACCATTACTTACATATACCATGTGACAATGATGAAACTCAGTTCGACGGCATCATCTTATGCTTTTTCATGCCCTGCTTAAAGGACTCGGGAGACTGTAGAAAGAAGGAAAGACGTGAGCTGGTAATTAATTCCAGGCCTTAATGGTGCGACAAAGGAAAGAGTCACGAAACCGCTTAGTTTTTTTTAAATCTAGGATATTCTGCACCGTGTGCGGGGTGACATCTAAGACCTGCACGTGTTGTCCTGTGTAGGAAAGGGGAGAGTGGGGCTAATTGGAAGAGCTCATCAGAACATTCACCATGGTACATACATGGTACACCATGATCATCATAACAAAAATCTCCAATCAGCTAATGACCGTCTTTTGCAATGTCCCACTCATAGTTCTGGTCTAGTTCATTCTTCTTTCTTCGTGCAAGCTATCCTCCTCTGGAATGCGCTTCCTCTCGAAATCAGGATGACCACCAACCATGCTACGTTCAAGTACAAAGTACGTCAGCTCTACAGTGGCCCCTAGTCGTCATAATGGATAAAAATGGAATATTATATTTTATGATTGTGTATCTGTGAATGAATCATATCAAATCAAATCAAATAATTTATTTGCATAACACAGGTTACAGAAACTTACTAAAAGATACATTTTCAATAAATGTATAGGTCCGTATTACAACCTCTTCAAGGTGTGCAAAGATTTGGTATTGTCTATACATGCAACATTTCAATTAGAGAGCATTCATAATATTTTAATAAAATTGCATTAAATAGTTATTGAGTTAATGTCAGAAATTAAATAATGTCAAAAGGAAATAAGGAGATTGTTATAATTATGGTAAATGTCAACTAGGTCTATTAAAATAATAATATCAACTAGTATATTATGGCACATGCTCATGTCAAAGAATTTAAGTAATGTATTCAATTTGAATTAATAAATTACAATTTATCTTGGAGGAAGTACTTTACGTCATAATAACATTTTTCGTTCAGTAGCTTTCTTAGTGCCTGTTTAAAAGTAGTTACGTTTGCCTCTTTTATGTTTTTGGGTAGTTTGTTGTATATTTTTGATGCCATGGCGAAAACACTATTATGCATTAGAGTAGTGTTTGTCGGACACAGGCATAACCGTCTTTTATCTCTTTGCATTCGTCCAGAGGCGTCAGAGGCCAAAACAAATAAGGTTGAGTTTAACAAATACAGGTACTTCGAGAATGTAAAGGGAAGGCAATGTTAATATATTATATTTTTTGAAATACGACAAGCAGCTGTCTGTTGTTTTTAACGCAAACATTGCCCTTATACAGCGTTTTTGTGCCTTAAATACTTAATCTTTATCAACAGAGTTACCCCAAAAAATTATTCCAAATCTAAGAACCGACGCAACCATGCCATGGTACGCGGTTAGGAGTGCTTCAGTATGAATTATTTGTGACAGTTCATGAAGGGCGTATACTGATTTAATGACCTTCTTACACAACAGCTCTATATGTTGTTTCCATGTTATTTTGCTGTCGATTGTTACACCCGGGAATTTTGTAAAATCTACTTGTTTTATAGACTGGCCATTTTCAAATATCTGTAGATTTCCCATAATTGGGATACGCTGGCTGAAATGCATGAACATTGTCTTTCCTATAAAATCTAATATTTTAAATTATTTACGTCTCGCCAGTCGAGGACAGACTTCAGTGCGTTGTTTATATCGCTTTCATATGTGTCCCTATTACTACATTTAATGGTAATTGTACTGTCGTCTGCAAAAAGGGCTCTTGGTTACATTGGGTAGGTCGTTGATGTATTGTAGGAACAATAGTGGTCCTAATACACTACCTTGGGGTACGCCATGTTGCATTTTACGTATTCCAGATTGAAAGTCTTCCTCTATTTTAGTGACTCCATTAATTTTAGCAATCTAAGTATATTGAGTACGATTTTTTATATACGATTCAATGAGATCTAATACATTTCCTCTGATGCCATATGCATTTAGCTTACTTAGAAGAGTGTCGTAATGCACATAATCGAAAGCCTGGGTCATGTTCATATATATGGAGCAAGCAAGTATTTTATTGTCAACATTCCACATTACATATTCCAGAAAATCATATATAGCCATATTTATCGATTCATTACGCCTAAAACCCTTCTGTTCTTTCGCAAAGATACAGCTACTTTCAAGATAGTCACTTAGTTCCCCATATATATATTTTTCAAATATCTTTGAGAAAACTGGTACTAAGGCTATAGGTCTATAGTTTTCAATACTTTCTCTGTTTTCTTTTTTGAATATACGTTTTATGATCACCGTTTTTAGTTTATCTGGGAAAACTCCAGCAGCCACACATAAATTAATAATATGGCATACATATATGATGACAAATATCACTTGTTACGTATTTAATAATTCTTGTGCATACACCGTCATAGCCTACACTAGTTGTATTCCTTACGTTTGTTATGAAATGTATTTTATCAAGAAGTGAGCAAGGTTTCAAAAACATGGATTTTTGTCTAGAGGTCACATATGAGGAACACGGCGATCTGTTTGTTGAAGTATTTGGAACTATTCTGTCAACAAAGTAATTATTGAATAAATGTAAGTATATATTATGTAGGTATGTAGTATATGAGTATATAAGTAGTGTATGTAAATGTGTATGTATTATAGTGTGTACGTATTGTTAGCGCCACTATAGAAATAGAACAGTACTTAATTCATGTGATTATATAAATATACTATAAAAACTATAATAATTTAAATACGCGGATTTTGTCACGTTAATAAAACATTATTGATTTATTAATAATTGCATTGATATTAATAAATGTCGATACATATAATTTTATGAGTTGGCAACATGTAAAACGGTAGGTGCACGAGAATTAATTAATCGATTCACGAAAATCAATTCAGAATTTATTATAATTACATTGTTATTATATTTTTTAAATGGGTATTATTGTTATTATTATGTTTTGTTCACTTTGACTGAAATAATACTACGATGAAAGTGTTTTAATTGACAATATTGTTTGAATCGATCACAGTAATCGATATTTAATCATACTCGTGGAATAAACTTAGTTTTAAGATTACTCGTCTTCCAGATGTTTAATTGAGCTGTTTTTTATAAATTTTGAAATAGAAAAATATACCGCTTTTTTAAGTCATATCACAACTCATTACAATCCCCGTCTCCTTTGAGTATTATCCTTATGGTTAATAGTTCATTATTCTGCCTGCACCTACCTCAATGCATATCTGCATCACCTTATGGTAGACTGTCAGGTAATGCCTTTGGCATTAAGTCTGCCTTTGTACAATAGACTGTGCATAAAGTTTAAAAATAAATAAAGAAGAAATAAAAAAAGTACAGGCGGTAAAATACTGCCATGTACGCAACATCTCTACGCATCTACACATCCTTGTCCATGGCGGTCAAAACAATCAAAAAATCGGCATCACTGTCTCTATGCTAATATAAAACCGCAAACTGCGTTATCTTGCACAGAGGATAAACGTTGCCAGCCTTCTGGGAACGTTACCGGTTGGTGATGATGCGGAGGAATTTCATGACGCATTATGTTTGTATTTTCTTTATTAATTTATTTTAGTGTATTTTGCACCTAATAATAGTTTTTAGTTTTAAATTTCATTTAAGTTTTATAAAAGTCTTATTGAATAAATTAAGTCATAGATAAAAAAAAAACTGCAACATGATTTTATTGCAAACATACATATAAACACGCCTGCAAATCCCCCAAGTGATATGTAGAGGTATATTAACAACCACATTTCGCCAACTATGATTTTCAGCCCCACGTAAATGGGGACGAGGCCATAGCCGTCAAGCAAAATATTTTTTATTGATGATTCTGAATCAAATTATCTTTCCCCAGTGTGCTGCTAGGTGGAGCCGCCTGTCACCCTGGCAGAAGCAGGCCGCGGCGGTGGCGCGCTTGGCGCGCCTCCTCGTTTCCAGGGACGAGTTGAGGACTCTGTAGTCCCCACACCCGAGAAGAGGGCCATATCGTGAGAGATGGCCCTGGGTCGGCCTGGATGCGAGGGATATGCCTATCAACCTCACCTTCAGCAACCAAAGCGACCCACAGGCGGCGTGCGTTTTAGTCGGTTCGAGTCCGACATAACCTCCTCCACCGGCTCTGGTGGGGAGGTATCCGTGGGGATTTTGCGCACGTAAAAAAAAAGGTTTACAATAACAATTTAAGAACATACTTATGTGAATATTGCGAACCTTTGAGGATGGCGTAAGGCGAAACCGGTCTAATAAAAAATGCTGAGGAAGAAGTAGTCAGAAAACACTCTTGTCAGTATACAAGAGTGTTTTCAATATGTGTGACAACAATTCCAGTGCCATCAATCAACAGTATAAATACTTCCCATCAGGTGGGGCATGTGCTTATCTGCCACCTAAATGGTATAAAAAAATATGAATGACATCAGACAGTAATAACAAAATAGCACCAAAGAAATTGTAATATAATTTGTTAATAGTTAATAATTATATTTCAAAGTGTAATATTCGTATTAACTTATATATATAATATCCAGCAGAACTTGTCACTTTCCAGGTAGGAGAGGCCCACCTGATGAGTACCAGTTACCTTAGTCTATGGATGTGATCCCATGGGGGTCACACACTCGTGCTGCCGACACTGAAAGAACTTTCTGATGCTCTTTTTGAAGAACCCCATATAGTAGCCGCTACGAAAAACCACAGCAGGGATCTCATTCCAAAGTATTAGCTTTGTCGACGGTGCATTCCAGCTTGAAAATTTTCTAGGTGTTTTTTATATTCTAATAGCATGGAATCTATTTTAATAGCATGGAATTTGAAACATAATTTTAAGCCTAAACTTACATTGATTTATTAATATTTACAAGTTAATATATTTGCCGGCGACCTCTCCGTAATCTGAACCGCCATTACAGCCCATTTACATGTAATGATCGGACTCTCATTACACAGAGTACATAATGTATCCATTAGCAGCAAATTCTAATTCTGTTTCCAAACCAACCAAGCAACCATAGGAACCTATTCCAAGAATAAAAAAGTCAGTCAAGTGCGTGTTGGACTCGCGCACCGAGGGTTCCGTAACTTAAACTACATAAACAGTAATATATTTTAAATACATTAACTTAGAAATTTGATATTTGCTCAGTTTTAAGCCGTTATAGATTTGAGTATGTGTTATGAAAATTTCAACTTGACACCTTCACGCATTCCTGAGAAAAAGATCTGACGGACAGACATGGTAGAGACGGACGTCTCTACCATGGTGAGTGCTCTGATGAGCTCTTGCAATTAATCCCACCCTCTCCTTTCTTACACAGGACAACACGTGCAGGGCTTAGATGTCACCCTTACACTGTTCGGAGATTGTTTTTTTGCTGCTCCACCAAGACCTGGAATTCATTACCAGCTGACGTGTTTCCTTCTTCCTACAGTCCCGGGTCCTTTAAGTGTCTGTAATGGTGACCCTTTTAGACTTTGCCTTTAGCTTACCGTCAGGCGAGGAGAAGTCAAGTTGGCGTGTCCTAGATAAAAAAAAATTAGACAGACAGACAGATAAATAGACATACAGACAACGAAGTGATTACGTTTTTTGCCTTTTGAGGTACGGAACCCTAAAAAGTAACAATGTGTAACTCCAGACTATAAATCAACAGGGATTGATTTATAGTCTGGAATTACACATTGTTACTTTACGTTACGCTCCAACAGCTAAACATATCTGTAAATGGGTAAAAAATCTGGCTGTTAAAAATTACAGCCCGATTTTTCACCCATTTACAGATATGTTTAGCTGTTGGAGCGTGATGGAATACCAAACATACAATTATCTTCATATCTTAAAACTTTCACATTTGTAATATTAGTAGGTACCTAGAATGATCAGACACTCATTACACTGAGTGTATGATGTATCTATTACCAGTCAGTACTGGCCATTTACCTAAGCCCATAAAGATTCATAAGAATGCTGAATATTCTTTAGACTCAAATTTAAAGTAGAGGATCACGTATTGAAAGGTACTGAAAAAAACCTCTTTCATAAATATAAGTAATCTTTTCAAGATTTTCGTTTTTCAAGATTTACATACCTATAAGAAGGGTTTTTCTTTGAAATTTATCGAACTGTATATGTTACAGCGCTTTTATAATTACTAAGTAGCTATTGCCCGTAACTTCGTCCGCGTTAATTTCGAAAACGCTAAAACCCAAGTAATTTTTAGGTATTTACTATTATGAAGAATGTCATGTTCGTGTGACTGAATAATAAATTACGAATTAGACAGGTTTTTTTGTTCACCAATACATAAATCATGTATCAACACATAGCAATATTCTCCCAACTCCTTAAAACGGACTACCACAAATAAAAAACCGAACAAATAAAACTACATCAAAAACTTCCTGAAAATATGTTTAGGAAAACCTAGAGCTCTGCATAAAGAAGTTAGTTCACGCTGGAGCATTAGTCCTCTTCTTTACCGAGACAATGGCTGATTGTACCGGTTTCATGTAAAATTGGCAAGAAGAAGCACCACAACTGAGGATTTTGGGTGGTTCGGCGTTTCCGTCGTTCATAGTCGAGTTTGACGCAAAGAGATTACCCAACAGATCGGCTTTCTCCTTAGCGCCATGGGCCACTACCATCGGATTTTTGCAGCGGTGGAAGGCAAGACTGGCAGAAGTTTCCCTCAGCAGCTTTGGCGAGCGACCCAAATGCACGACTGCCAGATGGGTAGCGCGCAAGCCGCTTGCCAATTCTGCCGATGAACTCAAACTTAGCCCTGACCGTAGCTTTTTTACTAGACCCTGTCACTTGCGCCCGAACGAGACTGTGGTCCGAAGTACCAAGTGGTGCTTCCACAGTTACAGAGTATTCGTCCGGGTGCGAAGTCAGCAGAAGGTCCAGCATAGAGCTTCTGTGGGTCTCTATTTATGGTGTTCTAGTAATAGAATGCACCAGTTGAGAGAATCCATAGGTCAGTGCAAAGTCATGAGCAGCTCTTCCCGCAAAATTAGTTCTAGGAGACCCCAGCCACTCAACGTGGTGAGCGTTGAAGTCCCCCAAGAATACTAACTCCGCGGTAGGGTATTGCTCAATTACCTTGTCCGCAGACTGCTGCAGATGCTCAAACAATTGAGCTGTACCCAGGTCACCGCTATGAGACCTGTAGAGGCACGCAAAGATACGGGTGTGGCCACCGTGATCCGTACGTACCCAAGAGTTGACAGGTCCCTGTCTTCAAGGCCTTGAAGACGGCGGCAGCAAATATCATCCCGGACGTACAAGCATACCCCGGCGCGACTCAGGAAGTTATGCTCGAGTTCGTACCCGGGGTACATTAAGTAGGCTGTATCGGCCGGGCATGATATTTGCGTCTCCGTCAGAAAAAACAAGGTGGGCTGAGCGGTCTCTAAATGGAGATGAACCGCGTTGAGGTTGGTGTGTAGGCCCCTGATGTTACAGAAATCCACATGTACTGTGGACGATGGTGCCGCTGTGGTAACGTTTTTCTTGTTTTTCCTTCTTTTCATGACCTATGTGGGGGGTGGGGGGGAGGAAGGTAAAGAGTTTCTGTGCTCTCAGTGCAGAAGACAAAGCTAGACTTCGTACCACCATAGACAAGCTGGGGTTGTGTGACTGGCTGGCGCAGCGGGCGGAAGGGGCCCCGGTCTCCTCCCAAATATTGTAGCTGAGTCCACTCCGGTTTCCTCCTCCGGCACGACTACAGCATCGGGCACTTTACACAGGCTGCTGGCTCAGCCTACTGAGGCGAGGATTAAGTAATCCCCAGGTTCGGGAACCGTACAACCTGCGGGCGGCCAGCGGATAACCGTTTCACCGGGTCTCCCTGACCGCCGCGCCAACATTTCACGCCCCTACATGTCAGTGGTGTCAATTTAAGCCTACGGTCCTGCCACTGACAGCACAAAACCTCTCCAGTGAGCTCTGTCTACCCTACTCACCACCGGGAACACAACACAAGGTTATTATAACCGCGGTATTCTGTAGGGCGGAGGTACTTCCCCAGACGGACTGCTCAATTTGAGACGGGAGATACAGTCGTGTCCTACCTCCTACTCAACCTTGGGAGCGGCAGCGGGAGCGACGAAGGATCTCAAGCCAAGCTGCCCGCGTCCGAAGGCAACTCGGGCGTCGGAGGTCGGTGAACGACCTCCGCCCCCCATGAGCACCGGCCTGGGGGTGACAGGTGGAGCCGCTTGTCACCCTGGCAGAAGCAGGCCGCGGCGGTGGCGCGCCTGGCGTGCCTCCCCGTTTCCGGGGACGAGTTGGGGACCCTGTAGTCTCCACACCCGAGAAGAGGGCCAGATTGTGAGAGATGGTCCTGAGTCGGCCGGGGTGCGAGGGATATACCTGTCAACCTCACCTTCGGCAACCAAAACGACCCACAGGCGGCGTGTGTTTTAGTCGGTTCGAGTCCGACATAACCTCCTCCACCGGCTCCGGTGGGGAGGTATCCGTGGGAATATTGCGCACGTAAAAAAAAACCTCCTACTCAACCTACTGCATCGCTATTGAATGTGATACGATGTCCTCACTGCTCCCAAGCCCGTATTTTTAAGAGTGAGCGAGGTCTGAAGATTCATATTGTCAAAGTACATAAACCCCGACATGTATCTCCGAACCCCCCTCTGGTTATTCAACCCTCTACTAGTACAGTTTCTGAGAACATTATTAGAATTCCCTTTTGGCAAAAACTATCTCACTTAAAAAACTCTGTTACGATCCTAAAGAGAATTCCTCGCGGTGCAAGACCTATCGTTGCGAAAAGTTTGTTAAACTGCATTGGTCTTGTACTTCGAGAAAATACTATAACAACTTGGGAGCAACTGCTCACCTTCCCGTACAATATTTTACATATTAGAACAGACAAGACAGACCGGACAGACCACCGAACAACTACAAAAACCATTGACGTCTCAAATTAGAAATAATTGTAGCATCATAACAGAAAATTTAAACCCAACATACTCCACTTTTCGGAAAAGCAATTTGGTTGAATCAAAATTAAGGGCTGGTGACATAAGTGGGGCATCAAGATTGCTTTTTAGTAGCGATGTAGTGGCGCATTGCTCTCCGGAAACCCTGGCTGGTCTGCGGAGCAAGCATCCAGCGCCAGCGGGTGGCCTTTCTTTTCTTGAGGCACCTGTCCCCGACCCTGATTACCTGTGTGTAACGGCCAAGGAAGTGTTGGTAGCCGTTGTCTCCTTTCGAAGTAGATCTGCCGGCAGCCTCGACGCATTGACCCCATAACATTTAAATGATCTGTTAGGGCCAAGCACCGGGGAGGCTGGTGAGGCACTTCTGAAGGAGCTAACGGCTCATGAATTTGATGCTCTCCGGTAGTGTGATTGATGCCATCATAGACATTTTGTATGAGGCTAATTTGTGCGCCCTACACAAGGGAGATGGCGGCATTCGTCCCATTGCCGTGGGATGTACGTACCGACTTATAGCAGCCAAACTCTGTTGTAAATACTACAAAACCGATTCATCATATCGCGCCTATATCCCCGAAGGGGTAGGCACAAGTGCTCGCCCCCACATTTCGCCAGTTTATGTTTAGGTCCCAATGTAATAGGTGGCGAGCCTATTGCCATTAACCGGGCACTATAAACCTGCTATAAATACACACATAACTTCCAAAAGCCTCGAAAAGTCATTGGTGTGTGCCATGGTACTACATGTATATATATATATACGTCATATGAGAACTCAAGAGTTTAGTTTAAGATAATTTCTGGCTGTGCTGGTGCTGGTGCTGCTGCTGCTTCTGCAAAGGCTCTCAAGCGGCGCAAATACTTCAATCTCATCAGAAATTATGAATTTGTGCCGTTTGGAGTCGAAACTTTGGGGTCATCGGTCAGAGCGTGTGCAATCTCTTCCGTGAGATTGCGAAGCGTATGGTCGGCCTTTCTCGTGACTAGAAGACTGGCCTCTTTTTAGGTCAGAGAATAACATTGCCATACGCCTACCACAATCAATTAGTGAAAACCACAATGAAATCGGTTTAGTCAATTCTGAGATTAGCGTGTACAAACGCACAGATAAACAGACAAAAAATCCAACAAACGTTGTTTTGGCTTCTATTACGTTTATAAAGACAACCAATCAAAGTTTTTCTTGTATTCTTTCCATATACAGACATAGATCGATTACAATTTTATTATATGTATAGAAATAGAAAATAAATATTTTTAAATACAAAAAACCCTGACTGCTGGCTAAAAGATAAAACAAGTGTGATTGCAGGTTAAGTTTCCCATTAATTTTCTTTCAGTTTATAATTAGTAATTGGATACATTCTGCTATTTATTTTGTTTCGATCGTTACGATAGCAGTTGGGTTATATTTAATTTCTTTTTCCAACTTATTTTTTTATATTATACACTTAGACTATAATATACCAACTCTATATGTAGAGTAGATTGCCGCGTGGTGTCCGGCAGAGTAGAATTAGGGCCACCTCATCTCTTCTCATGCGGTGTCGTACAAGGCGACTGAGGGATAGGGCTGTTTAACATCAGACAGATATACATACAGCCCAGACTCAGCCTCAGATGCATGGCTCGAGTCAACAATAGTGCCCGGAATACGGCAATAGGCTCACCCCCTATTACGTGGGACCGAATACAATTATTGGTGTAATGTGGGTGTTAATTCACCTCTGCCTAACCCTCCAGGGATAAAGGCGTGATTATATGTCTGTATGTATGTTGTAATTTTTTTAAATTCAAATTCATAAATATTATATGTAGACGCAGCAAATGTCATTTCAACGCGTCGTAGCTACTACTTCGGTATAAGTTGACATATACATATATCCCATGACACGCACACATTAACATATAACTTCGAGTTGTGTTCCCAGCGGTGAGTAGGGTAGCCAGAGCTCACAAAGGCTCATAAAGGCAGGGCACGCCGTAGTAGCGGCGGTAAGACCCATCATGGGGGAGTGGCTAGAGAGGTCACACGGCAGCCTCTCGTACCGTCTGACGCAGATGATCACCGAGCACGGATGCTTCGGAAAGTATCTGCGTTGGATGCAGAAAGAGCCAACGTCCGAGTGCCATCACTGCGACGCGAGCGAGGACTCAGGTCCGCACACGCTCACCGAGTGTCCGGCGTGGGAGACGCCGAGACGGGAGCTTGTGGCGGCCCTGGGAGTGAGGGTTCTCACGCTCTCCACCTTGCTCGCGGCGATGGTTCGCTGCGCGGATGCGTGGGCAGCTGGCGCCTCCTTCTGCGAGCAAGTAATGCTCGTGAAGGAGGAGGCGGGGCGCGAGCGGCAGCGGGAGCGACGAAGGATCGCAAGACAAGCTGCCCGCGTACGAAGGCAACTCGGGCGTCGGAGGTCGATGAACAACCTCCGCCCCCCATGAGCGCCGGCCTGGGGGTGACAGGTGGAGCCGCCTGTCACCCTGGCAGAAGCAGGCCGCGGCGGTGGCGCGCGTGGCGCCTCATAAAGGCTTGCCCTGCTTTGTCTTCTACACTGACGGCATGGTTGGCAGCGCGAGTGTGACTCATCTGGTGTTGCAAACGTCCATAGGCCACGGTAACCACTTTCCATCAGGTGGGCCGTGTGCTTATCTGCCACCTAATTAGTATAAAAAAAAATACAGTTTAAGGAACAATATTTATAATAGCTTACTCACACAAAACACGTTTTCCACGCAGTTTTTTTTCCGATGCATTTTGATAGCATGCTGTGTCTACATATATAGTATTATGGTTTAGAAAGGGAATTATAAATGCCGGGTTACTCACAGTCTAAATTAATAAAATTAATTTTTTATCAGACAGAGATGTAACTGTGGATAAAGTTAAAACAATGATGATGACTACTATCGAACTACTGAACTGAGACCTATTCAGCATACCTGCGCATAGGCCTGGGCCCTGATTCTCGTAATTGTCAGCATCTGTCGTACCACTGATACTACAAAAAAGACCATTACATTTTAGACTTCATTGCTGTATGCAATAACGTCTAAAATTAAATGGCATTGTGTTTATAAAAGAAACTTCATCCCACGCATCAAGCTGTGGAATGAACTCCCTGCTGCAGTTTTCCCAAGCGCCTACAATATGGGGTTTTTCAAGAGGGGCATTAGAAAGTTCCTTCAGGGTCAACAGCGCGAGTGTAACGCCCTTGGTGTTGCATACGTCCGACTTCCCATTAGGCGGTCCATGTGTTTGTCTGCTTCCTAAGTGGTATAAAAAACTTATTAATTAAATATAACATAATTTACTCTCATTCTTATGGATACATGGATACACGGTGATACGCAGTGGTTGCTAATTAACCGAATCTTTTCCTTAGTTTCTGAAGCTTCGGGCTATCAATGTTGTTTTTATTTTATACTGTGTTATTTTTTCTTTCCTTTCCTTTAACCTTCAAATAAAACCTATTTCCTAAATTTGTATTTTCCTCTATTTTAATGAAATCCGCTTTTCCAGAAACCCGTGGGAGGAAAACTCATTGAATACATAGTGTAGTATTTATTCTCTGAGCGGAAACAGCGCGTGGGTGAAAATATTTTGATAGGAGAGGTAAAGTATCGTAAAGCTATATGGCAAATGTATTATGGTTGTAATGAAATTTGTAGAAATTTCGACCGGGTTTGTACGACCGTGCAATATTGCGAAAATCCCTCCATAGTAATTCAATTTCGGTTGGATTGCGTTCAGGGGTCAGCAAATACATAGCCGGGCAGAGGTAATGGTGGTCGTAGCACTAGTGGGACCAGTGGGTCTTGGCGTAGTCTAGTGAGGATGGTGCAGTCGTCGCGCCGTTTAGGGAGACATGTAGAAACGGTGGTGCCACTGGCTGCCCGCGGTATAGTACAGGGGCCCAACTGGGATTAACTACCCTGGAAGGCTGCCTCAACAGGCCGCGCATAATCCTGATATGGCTCGTCGTGCCGGTTGGTGACCAGAAGTGGGAACCCGGCGTCCATATTCGGGGTGATACGGGGCCCCTTTCGTACGGCGTGTTGACGAACGCCATGCCTCATAATCATAGACAAAACCAATATCCCGCACTTTGTCGCGCAGTGCTGTGACGACAATCACCTCTTTTTTCACGCCCTTTTGTCCTTTTCACCTCTATAATGACAGCGCACTATAGAGTACTGCGCAACATAGCGGTTCTTCAAACTCCCACAAACTCGCTATTTGAGGTGGAGTCCACTAACATCTGTGGGCTCCATGCAAACCAATATACGAGCAAGAACCAAGCGGTCCGGAGACTCTTTTCTTTGCCGCACCACCAAGACCTGGAATTCATTACCAGCACACGTGTTTCCTTCTTCCTACAGTCTCGGGTCCATTAAGCGGGGCGTGAAAAACCATCTGATGAGGCTGCCAAGCTGAGTGCCACCATTGTAACATAACTTAGTGTCTGTAATGGTGACCCCCTTTCCTGAGACTTTGCCTTTAGCTTACTATCAGGCGAGGGGAAGTCAAGTTGGCGTGTCCTAGATAAAAAATCTGTATTCCTGTCCCAATTGAGCAGTCCGACTGGGGAAGTAACTCCACCCTACAGAATATCACAGCTATAAAAACTTTCTATTCCTACAGGGTCGGCATCTGTCGTCATCATAAAGATGAGATTTTATGATGACGACAGACGATAGCCTCTGTGGCATGGCGATAGTAAAAGTGGTTGGTATGCATAAGGCGCGGGTTCGGTTCCTACTCAGAACAAATATTTGTATGGATGAATGTGGCTATTTGCATTGGCCTAGTTGTGCCTCGGAGAGCATGTTAAGCCGTCGGTCTTCCGGTTGCCATACGAACATATTATATGAAAGACACTACGGGTAGTTGGGGCCCTAAAAATCCAAACTACTTAAACCCGCAGTAAGACTGGAAAATGCGGACCCCGGACTCCGGGGTGAAAGCTCCGAGGTAACACAATCTATAATACAATCACAATAACCGATCGATGTCTGTACATCAGACACAAGAAAAACTTTGAAAGTACAGGATACAAGAAAAACTTTGAAAATCTACTAGGTTTTCAGCTCCAGTAATAAGTATAACCTCCAAGTTGTTCACAGAGCTCTCCGGAGTCACTGAGATGAGTCTCGCTAATTGCGGCGGTATCTATACTGTACTCTAAGTACTCTGCAAACTAAGTTGTCCATTCCACCTGATAAAAAGGGGTTACCGTGGCCTGTGGACGTATGGTGTATGGTGTATGGTGTACGTGGGACGTATGTACAGCTTGAGCGTGCGTGGGATGAAGTTCCTTCCATACGCCATAATGCGTTTTCGATCGCAATGTGTGAGAATGGACTCTACGCCTATGGCAAGCAATGCGATGATAGAATGTAGCTGTGGGCATCATTTTAAACAATTCATCTGAACGCAGAACATTTAATACCCGGTAAAACAGTGGCAGTTTAAGTGTGGATAAAACATAAAAAGTAAGGTCTGTTTTAACATCAGACAGATATATACAGTCAGACAGACAATAAACTCACCCCCTATAACGTGGGACCGAATAAAATGATTAGTAAAATGTGGGTGTTAATTCACTTCTGCCTAAACCTCCGGGGATAAAGGTGTAATTATATGTATGTATGTATACAAGTAAAATAGAGGTGCTATTCTAACTGCCACCAGTGCACAGCACTAATTACAATATTTTTACAAAGTATATCCTTGTTGGAGACTCTTTGTGTCTTCATAACTAAACCAACGATCTGATATAAAAATAGATAGGTAGGTAAAAAAATGTACCTGCAAAAATGAGCTGTATTATTAATTATATATATGTTAAGGTAAATGTGAAAGATTGATTTTTTATACCACTTACGTGGCAGACAAGCATACGGCCCTCCGGGGGCTTTACCCTGCAAATTAATTTCAATCTCAATATAAGCGTAATCCAAAAATTGGAATTCCAATGTTAATTTTAATGTCGCCTAATTTGCTACTCTTGAAACAATATTCGATAGGAATTGCTATTGGCCCGCGATTCAATGCTGTCGTTCTAATCCACTTGAAGTTAGCTACGGCACCGGCCGCATAAGTGATGTACAACACATTACGATAAAACGGTAAAAATACCATAAAATGATCAATCAATTAAAATACAAGGCTAATAAACAAATATAATAAAAATAATTGATCTGTAGATTACTTATTACGTTTTAAGTTCAATTTAATGGATACAAATGGTCTAAATCATAAAATTAACTACGCTATTGGCCGTATGTGGCATAATCGTTGCCTATTAAGAAGTGTCAAACTGTCAAACTTCAAAAGTGTATAAACCAGTGCTTATTCAAATTCAAAAACTGAAGTAGTGCTAAATTTTATTTAGTTATATTAAATTGGTAAGTAAGGACCTAAGAATAATATTGGTAAGTAAATACGTACACAATTAGACTTGTTATTTTAGTAGGTAATACTTACAGTGTTTTACAGAACATTAAATGAACAATTTAATATTTTTGACTTATCTATGAGAAAATTAAATAGTCAAGAGTGGTCAAGGTTGGGCTAAGGTAAGGTCTTGGTTGGGCTAACGATTAATATTACTTTTCGATTCGTTGTCTTTTTTTATATAAGTAGGTATGCAACCAATAAGTATATTAAAAAATTATTGCATATTCTTAGTATTTGGCCGAGAAAAAATGTGCATTAAAAAAGCATGCTGCACAAGCCTCAGCATCGATGAGGCTCACAGGAGGTGGGCCTCCGGTAAATCTACCCATATTGTCTGCTCTAGAGAGTAGGATGGTGGCGGTGATGGGTGGGCAAGACTTCGCCACTGGTGATCCGGACTTAAGCGTAAATCCATTTCCTGAATTGGTAATATTAGGTTTCATATACATATGTACTGTATCTGTCATTTTTTTTGCTTTAGTCATATTTACATATTGTTTTTTAATTCCTACAGAAATAGGCCTGCCGGATCAATGACCATCGAACCACCTACAAATGCAGACATAAGTCTGGAGATAATACCGGAGTACCCATACCCAGGAAACTCTTTAGAACTCTCTACAAGGCCTACAACAGACCCAGTTATATTTTTACAATACTTATTTATGAATTCAAAACACAGTTCACATAACCCAGTGAGCCTTTACAGCTACTATTTAGTTTGCAACGCGGGTGCAATAAGCACCATCACTGTCTAGCCCTTCGAAATCTGTACCACAGTTTTTTTATGTTCAAAGTTTAGTTACAATAGGAAGAATCAATAAAAAATCAAATACCTACTAAAATCAATTTTAATCTGAAATTAATGTTTATTACATTGTAGTACCTGCATCATCCACCTCGCTTGCAAGCGACTTGCCGAGACCTCGCCGGCGGCGTCGCCTTTCCGTTCCGATCGGCCCAAACATGGAACGGTTCGCCAATATTGAAGTGCGACGGGTCGAAACAGAAATAAGTACAGCACAAGCTCTGAACAAGATTGCGGAAGCAATGCTGGCTGTTAGTGAGGCTATAAGGGAGATAGCCAGAAAGATGCCTTAAGTCCAGTCAAAATCTTTATTTGTGTTTATTATTTTGTAAACTTAATTTAATATTATAATATAACTTAAACGTAATAGTATTTTGAGCTACGAAATTCTCCTTTGGGGTAATTCTGCAGATTTAAACACAATATTTGTGTTATAAAAGCGGGCTGTGCGAGCCATTTATAATTTAGGCCCAAGAGTCTCCCTCGGAGAAAAGTTTAAATATATAGACATTCTAACCGTAGTGTCACAATATATTTTCGAGAACCTCATGTATGTAAGGAAAAATGTTTCAAAATTCTCCAGCGTTTGTGACCGGCATAACATAAATACCAGACACAAAAATAATCTTGTAGTCTGTGGTAGTCGACTTGAAAAAAATAGTAATTTATTCCAGGGCAACTGTATATGCTTTTTTAACAAGCTCCCTAATGAAATTAGGGATTTATATAATTTTTTTGTGTGTAATTGTATAAATTTAAAAATATAGTTAAACGTAAATTGTGCCAGAAAGGCTATAATTATAAAATCCAAGAATACATGGATGATAAACAAGCTTGGAAATGAGCTGTTCGCTCAACTATGCTACTCAAGTAAACTTTTGTATTTAGATTAAGTAGACTAAGTGTATGTTTGTAAATAAACCAAAAAAAAGAAATGCCCGCTGAGTTTCTTGCCGGAGTCTTCTCAGGTCGGGGCCGCGTTTCGAACCAGAGTGGTCCATTTACTAAACTGATATTCATAGTCCTTTTTTGTTGACGTTTTGTAAGTGCCGATATAATGGTCTATACAGAATAAACGATTTTTGACTTTGACTTTGAATCAGTTAATTTAAACGATTAAATAATTAATGGAAGAATCTATATTCCGTTCGCCCACAGCTGCTGAACTAAAACAGCTCTCTTTTCTATGCCTCCTCTTAGTTCAGCAGCGGATGTGCTGCTGGATGATTGCTGTGGAGGAACATGTGCAAAATCATGACTATACGCTTCCATGTTATCCTCAAGATCAATGTTCCTATTGAGGCACATGTTATGCAAAACACAACATGCATTTATTATTTTAGCTGCCATGTTGGGATTGTAGTGAAGTACTCTGTGGCCTAATAAGCACCGCCATCTGTTCTTCAGCACACCAATAGTGTAACTTGGTGTAATACTCTTCTGGGGAGCCCACAGCAGCATCTACAATCGGTGTCACCATGTGATCCCGTTGTGCATATCCAGAATCACCTAAAAACATTAATGAACAATAATATTATTACCACTGCGTGGTTCCCGGCAGAGTAGAATTTGGCCCACCCCATCTCTTCCCATGCGGTGTCGTACAAGGCGACTTAGGGATAGGGCTGTTTAACATCAGACAGATATATACAGCCCAGACTCAGCCTCAGGTGCATGGCTTGAGTCAACAATAGTGCCCGGAAGACGGCAACAGGCTCACTACCTATTACGTGGGACCGAATTCAATGATTGGTGAAATGTGGGTGTTAATTCACCTGCCTAACCCTCCGGGGGTAAAGGCGTGATTATATGTATGTATATTATTACACACTAAAGATTCTCTCTCTCTCTTTCTTATTTTTAATACACGTTCTATTTAGTTTAGCTGATAAGTACACCATTTTTTGTTTTTATAACATTACTGTAGATCCCAAGGTTGCCTGGAAGAAATCGTTTCAGCGATAAGGCCGCCCATTGTACATTGAACTATTTAAATGTGGTGATTGAGAGCTGCTGTAACTTCATTGACGGCACGAGACACAGATTGCTGTTACATCAGTGTACCATATGTGCATCCAACAAGTCTTTGGTAACTTCCAGTTGCGTAAAGTTATCGTTACCACATTTACCACACTAAATAATTGAATTGAATAACTTGTAACAACATAGATACTTTATATTTTGGTGATATATCACTTCTTCTCTTATGAGTTGGCATAAAGGGCTTTATGTTTTCAAATACTTCTGTAAACAAATCCTTGCTCACTCGATAATTGGGGTTGTTCCTTATTGATCCCACAACGATTGATCCCATTCTTAATTGATCCCAAATGCGTATTCCTTATTGATCCCACTTTAAAATTTTATTTTATATTCTTAATAGATCCCAAAATCCATTCTTAACTGACCCCAATGCAAGAGGTACTAAAAAGTATAGCATGATCATGCATTAAACTAATTTAATCTTACTATTGATTACGAAAGGGCTTTCATTATGTCAATTGAAACTGTGTTTCCACACTAATAAAAGGGTGTTATTTTCATTTTTGCCAAGCCCTTGTAAAGAAAGCAAAATTGCTTAAAATTAAAATTAAATTTAAAAAAAAGCAGAGGACAATTCAATCACGTCGCTCTTTTCTTGGCACTGCCATTAATTCCCATAAACCTAATTGATGAAGGGTTTCTATATATAATGGAAGATTGTCCAAAAACGGAAAATATAATCAATTTTTATTAACTATTTTGTTAAAACATGGTTCGAAGGTGTTTTTCCTCCACATATGTGGAATGTCAATGGGGAACATAACCGAATCATAAACGTGTTAGAAAGTTGGCATGCTACTATAAATATATTTGTAGCAAATAAAAAAATGAATATCCTGCAGCTGTTGCATATTTAAAAAAAAGACGCGAATTATCAAAAAGCTAAAATAAAACAGATAAACCTAGGAGCATCTACGTCCAAAAATTCCAAAGAAAAAAATGAAGAACGCAATAATAGTGCTATCCAAAGTTTAATGGACGGGCGGATAACAGTCGGCCACTGCCTGGAAAAGTTGGCCCCCTTTGTTTAATTTAAGTAGCTATTACAATTTAAAATGGTAGGTTAGGTAATATGTAGGTATAATATTTAATTAAAAACGTAAATCTGTGATTTTTTACATCATTTTAAATATTCAATTTTTGCAAGAATATTGTTAGCAAGTAATTGCACTACTGTTGGATTTTACACTATGGCCAATGTTGTATCTTATATTACTATGTTGATTTGAAAACATATAATATATGTGTTATTTCGTTATTTAATTTCATTGTTGTTAATCATGAAGTCTATTTTGTTAGAAATCTCTATTTCACTTACCAATATTTTGAATAAAACACTTACAAAGGGAGTGAACTTATAATCTATATTAGTCCTGTAATTTTTAACACTGCTTAGAAATTGTGTTTGTTTTACATCTTTTTTATTAGGCATTGTTTACTTATGAAGTTTATTTTGGTAGCTAAGTACGTAAGGAACATAGTATAATATTGAATTAAAAACGTCAATCTGTGATTTGTCTATGATTTTGTACCATTTTGAATGTTTTATTATTGTATGTATATTGTTAGTAACGTATTACAATTACTATTTGATTTTATACTATGGTCAATGTTGTATAAAACTGTAAAGATAATTATATATCTTATACCTATTAGATTTATATGTTGATTCGTCAAAAATATATATGTGTTGATTTGATATTTTATTATTTAATTTCAATAATGTTGATTTTGAAGTCTATTTTATTTTTGAGTAAAATAGAGATTTCCAATCTATTTTACTCACCAATATTTTATATACTACACAAAGCGAGTGATACAAGTATAACTAATAATCTAGATTAGTCCTATAATTTTTCGCAATAATTCGTATTGTTTATTTTATAACATTTTTATTTGGCATTATCAAATAGCATAAATTGCTATATCGATTTGCATAAATATTTAATTGATGTTTTTATATTTTTGTACAAGTCAAGTATCTTTTTTGATAACATTTGTAACTGGAGTGTTAAAGCTGTTTTAATCTACCGTATGCGTAATTTTGTACAATACTTTAAATCGATAATTTATATTACCTTGTACTTCGGGATTGATATAAATACTCTTTCTTAAGTTTTATTGATTTTTTGTAATATTATGATTCTTTTGTTTTTTTATTATTACACAATTTTAATCACATGTCCCTCTTTTATTATTCTCCTTAATCACTTTATTACATGAATTGTAACGCCTGATGTTTGATGAAGAAATTCAGATCTACGAGCCACAGTAATAAGATTTTAATAACCGCCTTTTCAGTCATTCAAATTACTTAGGTAGGTACCTTATTTGTAAACCGTACCCACAAAAAGTGTTTTTATAAGAAATATATGGTTAGGGATCAGTTGAGAATAGTAGGCTACACAAAAATGGGATCAATTAAGAATAAAATATAAATAAAGTGCCGTGAGATCAATAAGGAAGTAAAAGTTGGATCAATTAAAAATTTTCGAATTCGGGACCAACTTTCGTGGGATCAATACGGAATAACCCGATAATTTCTTTAAATTACTTTAAATTCTTCCTCTCCCATACAAAAAAAAAGCCTTGTCCATATATCGCATCATTCGTCACTCATTTCGTCTAAGTTTTCATTGTTTTTTTTAGTATTATTTATTATATTGTATACCACCACTATAATTGTAATTAAAACCACTAAAACGTAAAACAATTTCTACAAAGTTGCACTTTTGTTATTGAGAAAATCTTAATCAACAAACAATAATAAACACAATCCTACGGCAATAGACAGTAAGTAATGCTCGTGAAGGAGGAGGCGGGGCGGGAGCGGCAGCGGGAGCGACGAAGGATCGCAAGACAAGCTGCCCGCGTACGAAGGCAACTCGGGCGTCAGAGGTCGATGAACGACCTCCGCCCCCCATGAGCGTCTGCCTGGGGGTGACAGGTGGAGCCGCCTGTCACCCTGGCAGAAGCAGGCCGCGGCGGTGGCGCGCCTGGCACGCCTCCCCGTTTCCGGGGACGAGTTGGGGACTCTGTAGTCCCCACACCCGAGAAGAGGGCCAGATCGTGAGAGATAGCCCTAGTTCGGCCGGGGTGCGAGGGATATGCCTGTCAACCTCACCTTCGGCAACCAAAGCGACCCACAGGCGGCGTGCGTTTTAGTCGGTTCGAGTCCGACATAACCTCCTCCACCGGCTCCGGTGGGGAGGTATCCGTGGGGATTTTGCGCACGTAAATAAAAAAAAAAACGTCAATAGACAGCTGCCAAATTTACTCAAGAGTAGCGAAATGGGTGGCGATTCAGCAAATTCTAATTCCAATTAGTTTCCAATATTGTCACGCAATTCTATAGTAATATGGCGCTAGTATTGAATTCAAGAGTACGAAACATCAAAATTCCAATGTCGATCGATCGGAAGCCTATGCACGTGTGTAACACCAGAGTCACACTCGCGCTGCCGACCCTGTAAGAACAGAGTTTCTGTGCCGTCAGTGTAGAAGATAAAGCAGGACAAACCTTTAGTCTTCCCACTGACAGCACAAACTCTCTAGTGAGCTCTGGCCACCCTACTCACCATTGGGAACACAACACAAAATTATTAAGGCCGCAGTATTCTATAGGGCGGAGGTACTTCCCCAGTCGGACTGCTCAATTTGACGGAAATACCGTTGTGTTCTATCTCCTGATTAATAAATGGATTTCGTAAACATGTGGCAAATACATTCAAAATCACATTTTCAATCAACCAATTTTCAATCAACCAATTTTCAATGAATAACGGTAATTATTAATAATTAATTAATTACCGGTATTGACTGAAATTATCACTGGTTATTAGGCTGTTGTCTCTGCCTACCCCAAAGGGAAATAGATGTGAGTGTATGTATCTAATAATAATTACCAATTTATCACATTCACCGCAACATACATTTAATATTGTGGTGAGAAATAGGTCAATCATTTATTCATTTTCATTCATATTAGATAAAATCCATATTAATATTATAAAAATGCGAAAGTACCTCGGTCTGTCTGTCTGTTCTCTCTTTCATGGCACTGAACCGATTTTGATGAAATTTGGTATAGAGCTCGATTAGACCTTGAGTATATATATACATATATATATATATATATATATATATATATATATATATATATATATATATATATATATATATATACGGCAGTACCTCTCTCACGCTGGCAGGGGAGATGCTACCATCTACGGCTACATTTTAGGCTCTCCTGTGTCCTTCAGAAGTCCCCCTAACGGAGGAAACAGTTGAGAGAAGGCAAGGGGTGGGCTGGAGAAAAGTACAACGGGTAAGTGACAGTGGCGATGGGTCCCTATAACCCGATTCCTACCGGCTTCACAATTGGACGGAACATGACAAACTATTAGTCGCATGGTGCATGACAAACTAGATCGAGCTAAGTATGATTTTCAACCGGTTTCCATTTCGAAAATTTTCACCCTTCGCTACTGGTAGGTGATACCACAAGCCTCCATCTGCTTCTCTCCTTACACACTGCAGGAGTTTTTTGTACTGTCATTTAACCTCTAATGCAAGCCGGTCGGTATAGACAAATAAAAAAAGAGATTTCTTGATTTCATTTCCTATAATCAAAAGCGTTCGAGTCGGTACTTGCGCGGGGCAACTATGAGGGGTACAGGCGAAGCCAGTGGCGGGATCGGCGAGCGCAAACTCACGAAGTTTGCGCTTGCTAATATGTGGAGGTATGTTGCCGTCAAAAACCTTTTTAACTGACTTCAATAAGGAGGAAGGCTACGAGTATCATACTGTCAGAATCTTTTTTTCACAAGCTTTATATTCTTTTACTTGCAATATATTTTATGTATATTTGTAACTATTTTTGTGCGGCTCAAATCTTGCAATTTGATTTTGAAGCAAATATCGTCAACCAATTTTCATAAAATTTTATTTACACTTTCCAGATGACAATGCATTAATATGGCACTCTGCTGTGCTATGCAGTAGGAGTTCGCGCATTGTCGTGGAGGAGCAGCGGAGACGAGCGATTGACCGATTCTGGTTGGAGATGTGCCAGCTTCTCCATCATTGTGTTCAGTTCTACACAGTCACATCTGCAGTAATGCTCACCCCGTTTGGTAAGAAGCTGTGATGAATCACACCCGCGCTAGACCACCAAACAGTGACCATCACTTTTCTAGGGGTAAGTTTTCGTTTAGAGCATTGTTTAGGTGCTGAACCAGGATCCAACCAACTTGCTGACGCTTGCGGTTATCAAACGGAATGCATTTTTCATTGCCAGTAACAATCGCAAGCCAAGCTGCCCGCGTACGAAGGCAACTCGGGCGTCGGAGGTCGATGAACGACCTCCGCCCCCCTTGAGCGCCGGCCTGGGGTTGACAGGTGGAGCTGCCTGTCACCCTGGCAGAAGCAGGCCGCGGCGGTGGCGCGGCTGACGTGCCGCCCCGTTTCCGGGGACGAGTTGGGGACTCTGTAGTCCCCACACTCGAGAAGAGGGCCAGATCGTGGGAGATGGCCCTGGGTCGGCCGGGGTGCGAGGGATATGCCTGTCAACCTCACCTTCGGCAACCAAAACGACCCACAGGCGGCGTGCGTTTTAGTCGGTTCGAGTCCGACATAACCTCCTCCACCGGCTCCGGTGAGGAGGTATCCGGTGGGGAGGGATTTTGCGCACGTAAAAAAAGAACCTCGAAAGCTGCTACGCTTCCACAATCGCCTTTAATTTGTCATTGTCGACCAAAGTCTTCTGACGACCGCGAGGTTCATTTTCAGGTCGAAATTTCCAGTACGGAAGCGAGCAAACCAATAACAGGCCGTGTCTTGGTTTGTACTGTTAGCTCTGTAAACGTCGTTGATGTTGCATGCCGCTTGTGCCGCGTTGCTGCCACGACGATACTCATATTCCATAATTACTCGAATTTCTAAAGTATCCATGATGTAGAAAAAGATTGAAATGCCATGAAAACGTAACACTAATCAATAAACAAATGACTACCTACTTTTGCAAAATGAATTCCATGTTTTTAAAATAAAATAAATTTGAAATTAAAATTCTTAACCAAACAAAAATTATTTTGATTTGAAACTGCACAACGGCAATTACATAGGTAAAGACCTATTGTTAGATCAAGGAAAACTTTTTACTACTGGCTTCACGACTGAAAATTTAAACCCTTTGACACCGAGCGTAGCAGAGATCTCCGTAACAAGAGTATAGTTTCCACACTTTGAAGATTAGAGTTTAAACAATAACGAGCACATTCACTGAGCACGTTTCAACGCTTTCATTAACCTTGCGAGGCTTATGAGTGATGTCGATGATGGAAATACGTTATTAAAATAAAAACTTTACAGTATAGTTTTTATTTTTAAATATACACATATGTTATATATATCTTTGATGTGACCATCACTTTATATTTAAATATATAATATATATAATATATATATATATATATATATATATATATATATATATATATATATATATATATATATATATATACAACGTGTTACAGAAAGGTGTAGTCATATTCGAGGGACGCATTACGTGTGATATAAATAAAATTTTCGCGGGAGTATAAACACCGATTTACTTTGTATCACGTAGATAAATAATTTTCTTTTTTATCGACCATGTGTAAACTAGTGGAAATTGCCGACAAACGCACAACACTAAAAAACTAACCAGGGCTGCAGCAGCTGCAGCGCGCTGTTACAAATGAACTCTGCGGTTTGAACCCAAGTAGGTTTACCAAACGATCTGATTTGACAGGCCCTGTCTCAATATCATCCTACTTACTTTCTAACTAACCAATTTTTTTTTTATATCGTGCAAAGAAACTCTGAAACAGCTTATAACTCGTTAAAATAGTATTAAATTAAAACAAAATTTACTTTAAGCAATAATTAAACATTTTTATGTTCCTGAAATCATCCATGCGAAATGTGAGACTTGTCTCAAAGTTACTTTAGGTAAAGGTTAACCAACATTCAATACCAGGAGCCGTGGACTACCGAATTTCCAGCCACGCCCCTTAATATTGTACTAATTAAAATTGGTTCCGTACTCAATTTAATTGAAATGTTGTGCAAAGAAATAGACTTTCGGTTTTTATACAACTTAGGTGGCAGACAAGCACACGGCCTACCTGATGGGAAGTTACAATTATTAGTCAAATAGTACAAAATTCCAAGCTGTTGGGTAGGTACACGATACATAAGGTGCTTGGTTGCGAACCTCCGCACCGCAACTGCGCGTGAATACGGCAGAACCTCTCTCCTCTCTCAAAATCCCGGCCGAGACAGGAATGATCCTGTAAAGGGTTTCTGGGTGACTCTTCATGTGTTTCTGACTAGCATTGGACATAGTGGAGAGCACGCAAAGCCTCAAAGTGCTGGTTGATTTTTCGAGAACAGGAGTAGGGGTGACAAGTCCGGACACCTGTTAACACAGCACCTGGTAATGGTCAGTAAGAAGACTAAAGGCATGTTCTGCTTTGTCTTCTTCACTGACGGCACAGAAACTCTGTGATTACAGAGTCGGCAGCGCGAATCCACGGTAACCACTTTCCATCAGGTGGGCCGTGCTGCCACCTAAGTGGTATAAAAAAAGCAGCATCCGCAATACTGTGATCGTTGCACGTTTGCCTTAGTTTGAGTTTCGCAGTTATTTATTATCGGATTTTGTTTGAGGATTGTTATTGTTTGGAAGCCAGGTGCCATGTTAATGAGCACAACAACATAAACAACGACGGTGTACAAAAAATGCACACAGAACTCACTAAGGAATATCATGTCGTACCCGGATAACATAGACTGTAAGAGGTCCTTCATAAGAGTTCGTTAAAGTAACATTCATTGCGGTACCCTAAAATATTTCATAATATTAAAATATCTTCTCTTTCACTCCAAATCGCCACGCCCTTTATTATGATTGGTTCCGTACCAATTCTTATTTCATACAAAACTTTCACAAAACCTTTCCTTAAAGCATAAAAAAGCATAGTAAAGTGAACAAAAATATGTTCAAATACCAGGATAACATAAAATGTAAGAGCGGTTTCTTTAAAGTTTTTGAAACAAGAAGTTCTACGGTACCCTAAAATAATTGATAAGAAAAAATCATTTGTTATTTTTTTTCCTGTACCTTAATAGGGTGAACTGACTAATACTCGACCATGGTCACAATTTTATTATTTTCTGCATTCTTAGTATCAGATGTATTACCTACTCAATTACATACTCTTTTTAATAGATAACAATGTTGTTCAGTCAGTGGGTCGTATGCTTGTTGCTAAGTAGTATAAAAAAATATTTAGTTTATTTAGCGGTGCGAAAATCACGTCGTCGAAAAAGTTGTCTCTTAAATAACAACAGACAACGAGCTAGTAGATTGAATAGTAACTGCGATTTTTTTCAGAGTAAGTACACAACTCTGATTTTGATTAAATTTGAGTGCGATAGCCCATTCAATTGTCCAATCCAAACTCAATGCGAGGGGGTTTCCGCACTTAAAGAAACACAAAGTCATAGTTGAAAAATCCAGATTTAAATATTAAAATATTTTTTAATGGACGTAAACCAGTACCTCTACCCTAATTTCATAGGTAATGCGTTCGGCCGCGGAGTCCTTTGATGAGGCCGCGATGCGTGGCGGCGCTTTTGATGCGGACAATCGGTGCCGCCAAGGACATAATATTTGGCGCCAAAGTGCGTAAAACAGTAGGCATCAATGTTGCCATAACTGATTTTATAAAATCTGTAGATGGCATGTTAAAAATAGTAGAAGCAGCGTAGATTTCAAATGAAAGAGTGGTAAATTTATTAGTAGATTAAAATGTATTTTTACGAGTTTATGCTTTTTGAAAAATAGAAGATGAAAAGTTCGTTTGTTTTGCGTCTTGTCATCCGCAGAGTAGGTAAGTCTTGTCATATGCAAAGAAAAATATCGTGACAATTTTATGCATTAATTATTTCCTGATTCCTCAACTTCTCTCCCCTTCCTCCTTTCCTCCTCCTCTGGCTCTATCTCCTCTCGGTATGATTAAAACTTGTGATTTTCAGTAGCAAGGCCGACCTTAACCACTGAGCACGAAGCTATCATTTACTTTTAAGTTCAGATTTTTAGCGCGAACAGATAACAAAATGTACCTAGGCAATGTACTTTTTAGTAAAAATAGAATATTGTTCTGAACAAAGGGATTGATTTAACCATCAATTAGTTAACTGCACATATTTACCTTTAAAATGAAAGTAAGGTCTGTGGATTTTTCAAAATTCTACGTATTAAATTAGATAATTAGAACTAGATAGATTAATGGTTGGCAACATTCGTATGTACGTACTTGTGCCGACTTCTTTTCTGTAGGTTGTTTACATGTTTATTTGTAGACTAGTTGTTCTGTTGTGCAGTGAAAATGTCGGTTTTTAGTAATAGCGAATATTAGATGATGTTTTGTGTTGGTAGCTTGCGAAAAGCTCGTCGGCTGTACAGTGAGAGATTTGTGGACGGAAGACTAGAGCGTGACCGTCGGCGGTTTCCCTCTTTGGAGTGTTTTAGGAAGATGGTGAACCGCCTTCAACACACTGGAAGTTTTCGTGGCGACCTTCTACGACGCCCACTGCTTTAGACGATCGTATTCTCGAGCATTTTGAAGTAGACCCGAGAACGAGTAAGTACCCGGCGAGCTGGAACGGTTATCGGAGTGAAACCCGTTCATTTCGAGGGGGAAGCTCGCGTGTATTTAAAGTTGCGTTTTGATCAGAGGATTGGGCGTGGCGGTGAAGTGAGAGTCGCTTGCCCGGCGAGGTCCCCGGATCTCACTCCGCTCGACTATTTTCTCTGCGGCCACGTGAAGAAAAAGTGTACAGTACAGCATGTGACAGCAGAGAGAATATGGAAGCCCGAATATCAGAGATTTTCAGTAGCGTAACCCCAGATATGTTTCAAAGCGTGCGTGGTAGCATGTTACGGCATTGAGCAACGAGGTGGTCATTTTGAGCCGTTGCGCGTTGCTATAATACGCATACTGTGGCGTCATAAACTCTTCATTCATGTGTAGGTACATGTACTCTAATGTTTTTGTGACCTACATAAGTGATAGTTTAAACTCCTTGTGTCGCGATCGTAAAGTGATAAATTAGTGCGTTCTTATGACTGTACCAGATCAGGTACATCACCGTTTCGCTGTAAGGAGAACCTGCCCCGGTAAGTGATAGTCAAAATATCTTTGATGTAACCTATCTCTAACTGTACCTACGCTTGGTAGGCCGGCTACCAGGCGCACAGCTGAGATTATTTTGCAGAGGTTATTGGACTCTATTGAACTTATCGCGAAAGAATAAAATACAATAGTGTTGTGACCTACCGCTTTTGCTAAATATCGAAAAATTTAACGAATTTAACAATTTTGTAAGACGATTAACGATGTCATCACTTTATTACTATTTGTACATTGGCCGGTGCATATCGACTGGTTATCAGGCATGTGTAACGACCCTTAAATATGACCACACCTTTCTGTAACACCCTGTATATTACTTACAGAAAGAAATTTATTTATTTATTATTTATTTTATTGGGATGAACAGTAATGTGATAAAAACAGAAAATATAATGTAGTTACATTATAATATAAAATATAATGTAGATATTTAAATATAAAGTGATGGTGATGGCAATTAAATAATAATTGTTAGTCAATTGTTTCTGGTATGTATTCAGTTAATTAGTGAAGTTACGTAGTGTGCTGAAGAATTATACAAAATGCACATCGCATTTAAAAATATCCCAATTTACTATATGCTCACATGCTGTTTTCTCTTCACGTTAGTATGTACTGTTTACTTATAGGTATTTGTGTGTTATAGTTGTTTATGTTTATAATACCTAACGTAATGCCGTATATTTACTTTATTTATACTTCTCCCTCCCTCTTTCTTTTCGTTTTTAATATACCTTGTATCTTATTCATCCGATAACTACATTATATTTTCTGTTTTTATCACATTACTGTTCATCCCAATAAAATAAATAATAAATAAATAAATTTCTTTCTGTAAGTAATACGGACTCATTTTTATATTAGTCACAATTTTCATATTCTATGTTAGTTATAGCGGTCTTCCACTATATAATCAGCTTGCACTATAAGCTCGTGGTGTACCGTAGGTAGGTAGGTACTTACGGTCGGCGGCAACAAAAGTTCATAGAAGTTTGAAAGGAAGTATAATAGTTCGTAAGCACAGAGTATTCACAACACAGAAGTTAGAGATAGAAGGTACAAGAATTAGAAGAAGAATTTAGCACCGAGCGACACAGTGTACCATGTAGATAGGTGCGGCTGGACAAAAGCTCGGGTGCGGCCAACGCCCGGCGCTGCCGCGCTGTCCCAGCACCGCCGACCGGGCTAGTGAAATGGTTCCCTCGTTCGTTAAATGCGCATTTCCATAGCACGACACTGTCGACACAAAAGTCCACTACTACGGATGCAAACATTTGTGTGATCGTTTTGTGTGTAATTAAAAATACAAAATGTATATATAGGTATTATAAATAATATATTATATGGTGTTTGTATGTATGTTCGTGTATTGTTGGTTTGAATGTAAATGTATATAATATATTATGTGTTATGAGTGTAATCTTATTCTATATTAAACCAAATTTGAGAGAGAAGAGGTTAATTAACTACCTATGTATATTTAACAATCACCAGCACATGCTCAACAGCGATGTGGAGAGCCTGCAGCAGTGATTGATATATGTACACGCCAGGATGCTTTTGGGTCTGACTCGTACACGACGCACCTGGGACGCGTACCGTTTCCGCCTGAGCGTGTAAAAACAGTCAAAACGTACCTCCGCAAATATCGATGGCAGCCCCATCAACACTCATTCTACAGTAAACTGTATACATGTTACCTAATTGCCATACAGTAAATCTATTGATGTACCATAAAGAATTATCTATCTATCTATATAAGTAAGATATCCAACGGCATCTGAACGCCAATTCTGGTTACAGTCAAAGATTTCTTCTTATTCGCCGTCTTAATGGCCTGGAAGACAGGGACCTGTCCACTCTTTGGGTACGTCTGGATCACGGAGGCCACACCCGTGTCTATGCATGCTTCTACAGGTCTCATAGCGGTGACTTAGGCCCGGCTCAACTGTTTGAGCACCTGCAGCGGTCGGCAGACAGGGTAATTAGCAGTACCCCACCGCAGACTTAGTATTCTTAGGAGACTTTAACGCTCGCCACGTAGAGTGGCTGGGGTCTCCTAGAACTGATTTTGCGGGAAGAGCTGCTCATGACTTCGCACTGACCTACGAGTTCTCTCAACTGGTGCATTCTATTACTATAACACCAGAAATAGAGACCCACAGAATCTCTATACTGGACTTTCTGCTGACTACGCGCCCAGACGAATACTTGGAACTTCGGACCTCAAGTGACTCGTCCGGGCGCAAGTGACTCTCACGCGGCCTGAATCTCCGCGGCCACCTCAATGGTGGCATGTCTGGCACTACAAGTCGGCAGACTGGGACAGTCTACGAGAATTCTTCGCATCGTACCAGTGGAGGCAGCTTTGCTTCACTTCAGATGATCCAAGTTCCTGTGCAATAGCAGTGGCTGAAGCGATCCTAGCGGGTACGGAATGCTGTATTCCTAATCGCTGGATCGCAACGGGAGCAAGCAAACGCTTGTGGTTTAGTAGGCACTGCAGAGAAGCTAGAGAACGCAAGCAATCTCCATACAGAACTTGGTCTAATAAGGATCCGAACATTGCTGAAGTGAAGCGGAAGTTGAATGTTGCCTCGAGGTCCAGTAAAAAAGCTACGGCCAGGGCTAAGTTAGAGTTCTTGAGAACGGCTTGCGCGCTACCCATCTGGCAGTCGTGCATTTTGGTCGCTCGCCAAAGCTGCCGAGGGAAACTTCTGCCAGTCTTGCCTTCCGCTTCAAGACACAAGTGTGTTTATTCACCGCTAAGAAAATGCCATTCATTGTAGCGCCGCAATTCCTGGGCACACCGCTTACCATTAGGTGTCATAGTGTACAAATGTACTGTTGTTCGTCTCCGTTTTAAAATTCAAAATCTGCTTAAAAAGTGCATAGTTCAACTGTCAAAGTATATAGTGATAAACTTAAATGTGTCAGTGACAAAACAATGTATACATTACAGTGTAATAACAATAAATTAGTGAAGAGCAAGTGGTTTTACTTCATAACGAACTTAAAAATCTATCATTTTGGACTTTGAACTCATTAACAGCACGAATAAATTTTGCAGGCACCTTCAACAATGAACCACTGTTATTATTTTTAATCCAACTCAAGGAATATAGCAGCGGTCACTAAATTTACTTTCATTTACGGAGTCAGGGTGACCAAGTGGTATTTGTTGCGCCTGCCGTCCATTGAACGCGGGTTCGATTCTCAATAACCTCGCATTCTCTTTTTGTGTTTGTTTTATACAATTCCTGATTGTTTGGTGTACTTCTAAACTATTTTTAATTATTTTATTTTTATCCTAGTAGTCTTTTATATTTTCTGTTGTTTTGCATTTTATTATAAATCGCATCTGCTATGCCTAAAACAATGCTCACGCCGTTTCCAACATCAGAGACAGGGAACCCTGATGTAATGACGACCTCCGTGGCGTAGCGGTAGAGCATTCGACTGCTATGCAGGGGGTGCGGGTTCGATTCCCGCTCAGTGCAAATATTTGTATGCATGAATATGTATATTTGCATTGGTCTGGGTGTTTCTATGTATAATATGTATGTATTTACAAAAAAAAAGTATCTAAGTATGTTTATCCGCATTCTAGATTCCATAACACAAGCTAGTTAAGCTATGCTTACCATGGGTCTAGATAGCGTTGTGTAGAAAGTCGTGGAATATTTATTTATTTATTTATTTATTTAATGTTCACCCCAGATAATTTTACATTATGCAATTGGACAGAAGAAAAAGGCTAGAAATAAGCGTCTCCGACCTGATTTCTCGCCAGAAAACCTTTGGCAGGAATTTGAGGATAAAATAACGGAAATGCTTACCTCTTGGAAATCAGAACAAGACAAATTTCTGAATATGTTGAAATCTGATATTGCCGCTTATCCCCGTCTATGTTGCTGAACACATACCCGGTAGCCTGCAGCAACTTTTCTTCGAGGCGCGGAAGTTTGCTAGTGCCTATAAGAATGGCAGAATATTTCTTAAAGAGGACGAAGTAAAGCAATCTGTTATCATTGGTTCTGTTTCATGCCTTAATAAGCTTAATACCCAACATATTTTGTAATAGTTAGAGGAAATCTATTATAGAATTGTGTTCAAAATATAACCATTTGTGGTGACCCTATTATATTGTTACCTTGGTCTACTATCTGTCTACTACTTGTATGTTGTGAAATCATATTGTTATCTTTCTGTGTTTATTTTAGTTAGAATACAATATACTATTCACCATGTCTTAATATCAATCCAATACGAATACACTACACAAATAACACTAGTCAAACTATACATATATTACACCCAGATTGGAACTAACACACACATAAATTACCATTTACAGCCTTCAGTTTACATATTAATTCTATTTAGACTTATTGCATTATCAGTAATTTCATATTCTCTGCAGTATGCCACTCGTTGTGCTGCCTTCTTTTTTTGTTTTATTTTACTTTTGTCTCATACTATGCATTATTTTATTGATACTAATGCTAAGCATCAAAAATGAATGAATATTAACGAAATAATTTATAGCATTGATGAGTACGGGTCGAACGAGATTTACTACTGTCCTATTTTTGTTTTATAAAGGACACGCCAACTTCACTTCACCTCGCCTGATGGTAAGCTAAAGGCAAAGTCTCGGGAAAGAGGGTCACCATTACAGACACTAAGTGTTACAATGGTGGCACTCAGCTTGGCGGCCTCATCAGACGCTTTTTCACGCCCCGCTTAAAGGCCCCGAGACTGTAGGAAGAAGGAAACACGTGTGCTCGTAATGAATTCCAGGTCTTGGTGGTGCGGCAAAGAAAAGAGTCTCCGATCCGCTTGGTTCTTGCTTGTATATTCTGCACAGTGTGAGGGTGACATCTAAGGCCTGCACGTGTTGTCCTATGTAGGAAAGGAGATGGTGGGATTAGTTGGAAGAGCTCATCGGAATACTCACCATGGTAGAGACGGTAAAAAACAGCCAAGGAAGCAATATCTCTACGCATCTACAACGGTTCGAGGGTGTTCGTGACCCCAGGGTTCCCAATAATTCGAACCGCGCGTCGCTGCAACCTGTCGAGAGCATCTAGTAGGTATTTTGCGGAGCCATCCCAGAGATGCCAGCAGTATTCCATGCAGGAGTGAATTTGTGTCTTATAGAGAAGACACCGCTGCTGCGGTGCGTGAAAAAACGCCTCACTTTGTTCAGGAGTCCGAGTTTACGCGGGGCTGTTTTGATGATGCTCTATGTAGTTTCTGTTATTCAGTTTGCAGCGAATATTCATGCCTAGGATGCCTAGGAAGGGGAAGGAAAGAAGATACCATTGCTGTGAACGCACAAGCCGTAAAGTTGTTTAGTTTTAAGTCTCTATTAAATTATTTCTATAAGTTTCTCTTTGTCATTCTTTGTATGCGGTGTTTACCTTTAAGCGATGTTTGCATTGTAATAAGTTAGTTTTAATTACTGTTATTGTATGCTTTAATGTAAAACATTGTTGGTAGACCTAATAAATAAATAAAATAAAAATAAAATAAGCCTGCGTCTTCTTGTGAACAGGTTCTCAGAGCCCCATTGAGAAATATGATTACTTACTTACGCTACACTACGCTACACTACGCTACACTACGCTACACTACGCTACACTACGCTACACTACGCTACACTACGCTACACTACGCTACACTACGCTACACTACGCTACACTACGCCACACTACGCTACACTACGCTACACTACGCTACACTACGCCACACTACGCCACACTACGCCACACTACGCCACACTACGCTACACTACGCCACACTACGCCACACTACGCTACACTACGCTACACTACGCTACACTACGCTACACTACGCTACACTACGCTACACTACGCTACACTACGCTACACTACGCTACACTACGCTACACTACGCTACACTACGCTACACTACGCTACACTACGCTACACTACGCCACACTACGCCACACTACGCTACACTACGCTACACTACGCTACACTACGCCACACTACGCCACACTACGCCACACTACGCCACACTACGCTACACTACGCCACACTACGCTACACTACGCTACACTACGCTACACTACGCTACACTACGCTACACTACGCTACACTACGCTACACTACGCCACACTACGCTACACTACGCTACACTACGCTACACTACGCTACACTACGCCACACTACGCTACACTACGCTACACTACGCTACACTACGCTACACTACGCCACACTACGCCACACTACGCCACACTACGCCACACTACGCCACACTACGCCACACTACGCTACACTACGCTACACTACGCCACACTACGCTACACTACGCTACACTACGCTACACTACGCTACACTACGCCACACTACGCCACACTACGCCACACTACGCTACACTACGCTACACTACGCTACACTACGCTACACTACGCCACACTACGCCACACTACGCCACACTACGCAACACTACGCCACACTACGCAACACTACGCCACACTACGCCACACTACCCCCCACTACGATACACTAAACTATACTATATTGTACTACACTGTACTACACTATACTGTGCTGCACTATACTACACTGTACAACACTTGTCCTAACTATTATTAATAATTATATAACATAATAATCCTAACTATTATTATTAACATATATTATTAAGTAAATATAATATTATAAAATTTTGTCTAAACTTTGCCTGAAATTTTGAACTAGATCTTAGCTAAATTTTAACTAGATGTATTTTAAACGAAAATAATACTTCAGGGTCACAGTTCGGTAAAATAGTGCTGTGATATTTCATAGACTTAGTTCGTCTTAAAACAAACCTCATAAACAAAGTTAGTACAGAAAATGTATTGCTACGATTTTCTTATCAAGTCTGTGATTCCAAGTCGTGCCTGTTATGGAAAAAAGCCTTTTCAGACTGAAATGTTACTGTTGAGTAATACAGAGTAGGGCACGGAATATGTACTCATGAGGATGCTTTATTATACCTCGTTAATGATAAGCTTAAGATATATATGTCGGGGCGTAATATTCAGATACTGATATCTGAATATTACGAATGCCAAGTAATAATTATTTGAATTGAGTTATTTTGAATGTGGCAACATTGGTTAGTTGTAATAGGTAGTCAGTTGAAAATGACATTTAAATGATGCAGCTCAGCAGCTTAGTTGGAAAAAAATTACTAAATACATGTTCCAATGCTGCTGAGCGTGCCCGTTTACTGGCGGTTGGAGTGTGGGAATCGGGTCTTTGGCTACAAGCTCTTCCGTCATCTAACGTAGGGACCATGTTAGATGACACTACCTTCCGCATCGCAACTTGTCTCCGTTTAGGTGCGCCGTGTGTTTCTTCGCATCAATGCCGTTGTGGAGAAGCCGTTGACAGACTCGGACACCATGGTCTGTCGTGCTGCAGGAGCGCTGGGCGAATTCCACGGCACACCAGCCTCAACGACATAATCCGCCGTGCTCTTGTCACCGCCGGTGTTCCAGCTGTACTAGAACCAAACGGTTTGGCGCGTGACGATGGCAAGAGACCGGATGGCATGTCGTTAATGCCATGGAAGATGGGTAGGACTCTGGTGTGGGACGCCACATGCGTTGATACCTTGGCTCCTACCCATATAACTAGCACGGCTGGCTGTGCTGGTGCTGCTGCTGCTTCTGCAGAGGCTCTCAAGCGGCGCAAATACTCCAATCTCATCGGAGATTATGAATTTGTGCCGTTTGGAGTCGAGACTTTGGGGTCATGAGGTCCGAGCGCTCGCAACCTCTTCCGTGAGATTGCGAAGCGTATGGTCGACGCTTCTCGTGACCAGAAGGCTGGCCTCTTTTTAGGTCAGAGAATAAGCAATGCTGCCAGTCTTCTGGGAACGCTACCACAAGAGGCATGCGATGCGGAGGAATTCTACGACGCATTTTAATTGTTCTTAGCTATAAGTTGTATAATAGTTATTTTATTTTTATTGTATTTAATATTTATAATTATTATTCATTATAAATAAAATTTAAAAATATTGTTTTGAAAATGTATAAAATAAATTGGAGATACCTTAGAAGTTACATATTATAACATATCGTTATATAATACTTAAATGTAATTTTAAATAAAAACTATTATTAGGTACTAAAATACACTAAAATAAATAAATAAAAAAAAAGTGTAGCTTAAATCCTAAAATATTGCAAACATCCTTAGCGATTTCACGAAACAAATTACTTAGTGTGATAACAAAATATAATGAATTACACAATAATCCGCATTAATTTTCGAAACACTCTCACATCTAATTACCATCCTGATAGAACCTTATGTGATGGCGACTTGACCCTTCTGAGCGGTCGCTTCGACATAATTATTTGTGAACGGGTACTTCAAATCAGTTGGGGTCGACTTTCCAGTCTGTGTGGCGGCTGAACTTCGATATTTTCGACTGCCATACATCTTCAGCCACACTACAACGTTTCCTTATCACGCCGTTTCTCACTCAATCCGTCAGCGTTACTCCACTTAATATTATAGAATATAGTACGTTAGAGAAAAATAGTCATATTTTGAATTCACAATTAATAAATTATAATAGTAACAAGACAAGACATTTTTTCGATATGTTCACACGTTTTTCGCCACATTTCACTATATATTTGATCTAAGCTTTCATTGATCAGTCTCTCAGTACTCGTCATGTTTTGATCAATATTTTTGGATGCGTTATAATTTTTTACAATCCCCATATATTTTCTATAGCATTTAATTCTGGATGATAAGGGGGGAGGCGTAATACTTCAAATCCCTTGCTTTTAATAACATCATCGATTTTAAAGGTTATGTAATCGCATTTGTGTTTTTTTTATACTATCGTACAAGGCCAATTTAACGAGAGATTCATCAAATGCTATACCTTTATCTCTAAGCCATTGCTGTATATCTGCTTTCTTTGTAGCACACGTCGATCCGATTTCATCCACTCTTCCTTTCCTGTGCAATCTATATTTCTTTGGAACGAGCTACCTCTCGGGATCAGGGGGGCCACAAGCCGTCACACATTTAAATTGAGAGTTCGGTAGCTCATGCTGGATAAATTGGAAGAAACTTCATTCAGTGTGTACGTATATTTTATTTATATATTTATGTATATATATGTATGTATTAATATATATTTTACCTAGTTATCTTTCATAATGCACCTACCTTGTTATTCTTTGCACCACCTATTGGGTTGACTGGTAGAAAATGCCTGTGGCATTAAGTCCGCCTGTGTACATTTGTGCATGAAGTTTAAATGAATAAATAAAACTAAAAAATACGGTAATTTTTCGGCTCATATATTGTGGTAAGAAACATTGTCTAACACAATGACAAAACGAGGAGGTAGGTTGGGTTGGGTTATCATAGCTCACATTTGAATGATAGTCGCCAGCTGTTGAGTTAGCCTTATAAACCAAAGCAGCATTTTCAATAAATCCATCCTTTGTTCCCGCATGCACTAATATAAAGCGAGTACCTGTGCAATTTTTTTTTAAATGGTGTGTTAATTTTTATTTGCCCAGGTTTTGTTTCGCACGTGTGTCGTAAAAACATAAATCTCGTCGGTGTCCTAGACAATTGATCAGTCGACCTTGAGCGCGATAATCAGAATTTTTTTTTAGATATTTATAACGCAACAATTGTATGTCATGACGCTCTGTCAAAACTTTATGGTTGTCTTCTATTTTACGCCACTTGTAACCTAACTTTAGTAATAACTTGCGAACAAAACAAAAAAATACTTGCGAACAGTTTCTAAACAACCTGAAAATCCATTTTTTTCATTTAATACTTTTTCTTTAATATTTTTAGGCAACGTCGGAATTTCTTTATGGACGACGTGGAAATTTTGTATAGTACTTCGAACAACATCAGCTGTAAAATTGTCTATTTCCACCTTATTTTCTCGCTTTCTTCTCTTTTTCATAGGAGAAGTGAATGTTGATGACGTGGATGGCAATTCCTTCTCTTCTTTTAATATTCGATGAACAGTTTTCGTAGACACACCTGTTGCTTCCGCTGTACGCCGCGTGATGTCTCATAAATGAGAGAAATCATAGTTAGGTTCCATATATGTTTTTGTAAATTCATACTCATCTCGCAGGAAATGATAAACCCCAGCTATCATGCTCCAACCCTAAAACAAAACCAAATACAATTTCTCAGTGTAATGCATTGTTCACGAAATACCTTAAATATCTCATTGATGAATCAAAACTTAACGTCAAAAATCCGTGAAACAATGAGTTGAGGTGCCGCGACAGCCGTCCTGCGCTCCTGCTGAAAGTTTTCAAATTTCTTCTCCACAACGACATTAATGTGAGGAATATGTCGTATTCATGGAACTAATAAGTATTACGTAGTACTTATTAGTTCCATGGTCGTATTCAATAACGTGACGGGACGCCACAGACGCCGCTCCCAAGGCAACGGGCAAAACGTCAAACATTTTTCAGTGATGATTTATTATTACAGATGTTGTTAATTTATATGGTGTTTTTGTATATTTCGTGTGTACGGAACTATGTGTGTTAGTTTTAAGGATTTTAAGTGCCCCATTTTCTTTTCGTATATAGTACATATGTTGCATGATAGTAATGTGTAGGTAAGTCAACCTACTGCATCACTATTGAATGTGATACGTTACGCTCACTGCTCCTAAGCTCGTATTTTTAAGAGTGACCGAGGTTTGAAGATACATATCGGCAAAGTACAGAAACCTCGACATGTATCTCCGAACCCCCCCTCTGGTTATTCAACTCTCTACCAGTGTAATTTCTGAGAACATTATTGAAATTCCCTTTTGGCAAAGACTATTTCACTTAAAAAAAACTCTGTTTCGATCCTAAAGAGAATTCCTCGCGGTGCAAGACCTATCGTTGTGAAAAGTTTGTTAAACTGCATAGGTCTTGTACTTCTTGTTGTTTTAGTATTTTCTCGTCAAAATTTTCTCACCTTCCCGAAAAAATATTACATATTAGAACAGACAAGACAGACCGGACAAACCACCGAACAACAACAAATTCATTGACGTGTCAAATTAGAAATAATTGTAGCATCATAATGGAAAATTTGAACCCAACATACTCCACTTTTCGGTAAAGCAATATTTTTAATTTGTTGAATCAAAATTATAGGATGATGACATAAGTGGGGTATCGAGATTGCTTTTTAGTAGCGATGTAGTGGCGCCTTGCTCTCCGGAAACCCTCACTGGTCTGCGAAGCAAGCATCCATCGCCTGCGGGTGACCTTTCTTTTTCTGAGGCACCTGTCAACGACCCTGATTGCCTGTGCGTAACGGCCAAGGAAGTGTTGGCAGCCGTTGTCTCCTTTTGAAGTGGCTCTGACCGCGGTCTCAACGCATTGACCTCAACATTTAAAATATATTTTAAGGCGAAGCGCTGGGGAGCCTGGTGAGACACTTCTGAAGGAGCTAATGGCTCTCATGGATTTGATGCTCTCCGGTAGTGTGGATGATGCCATCATAGACATTTTGTATGGATCTAATTTGTATGCCCTACGCAAGGGAGATGATGGCATTCGTCCCATTGCCGTGGGATGTACGTACCGACGTATAGCAGCCAAACTCTGTTGTAAATACTATAAAACCGAGTTATCTTGAAAGTTAAAGTTTATAGTTCCAGTCCCCTCCAAATTGACTTTTGACCTTTTGTTGAACCAAGCTAAATTAGAAACACCCAAAATTTATAATTTCCTTTGGCAATGTTACAGATACCCCTCCAAATTATTATACAAGGACAACCTTTTGGAATCTGCTGTTGGTTGTCAACAAGGAGACCCTCCTGAACCGGTAATTTTCAGTTTAGCTATTCAGCTCATTATTCGGCTATAAAATTCTAAATTTAATGTATAACACTGTTATCATCAATTGACAAGATTGTTAAGAAATGCATTTGTAATAAAATGTATGACTTTTGCAAACAAAAATTCAATCATAAATGAGTCACAGTACGATTTTCAACCTAACAAAAGCACTACTGCACTTTTGACTAACTTCACAGACCATGTCAACTCAGCTCTCAATGACCAAAATCACGTGCTCGCCTTATTTGTTGATTTTTCCCGTGCCTTCGATACTCTAAATCATAATAAACTTCTAATGAAACTGGAAGACACTGGTCTAAGAGGGCCCTTATACAACTGGTTTGCTAGCTATCTTAGGGACAGGACGTACCGTGTCCAAATCGCAGACGAACTTAGTGACACGCACTGCGTGACTCATGGAACAGGTCAAGGCTCCGTCTGTGGTCCCCTGCACTTCTTAGCCTATGTCAATGATATGAACTCGGTCTATGATCACTGCAGGTCTTACCAGTTTGCTGATGACACCTGCCTTCTTATTACAGGCAAAAATCTTATGTCACTCATGCAGCATGACTTTGATAGGCTCAATATGTGGTGTCACAATGCAGGTCTCAAAAAACCAAACTAATGCTTATAAAATCACCTAACCTGAAATGCCAACGCTCCGAATTACAATTAGTAGCTTATTCCCATATTTGCCTACATACATACATAAAATCATAAAATCACGTCTGTTTCCCATAGGGGTAGGCAGAAACACGTCTATATCCCCGAAGGGGTAGGCAATGGTGCTAGCACCCACATTTCGCTAGTTTATGTTTAGGTCCCAATGTAATAGGTGGCGAGCCTATTGCTATTAACCGGGTACTTATAAACCTGCGATAAATACACACATAACTCCGAAAAGCATCGAACAGTCATTGGTGTGTGCCATGGTAAAACCTGGGATCGAACCCGAGACCTCGTCTCAGCAGTCCATTACCCATACCATTACATAATTATTACAGTAATCACTCAGCAAACTGTGATACCACGTCGTGCTCAAATATTGAACAGGTGGACACTCATACTTATCTGGGTCTGGTAATCGACAGTAAATTTAACTGGGGACCTCACGTCAGTCGCGTCTGTGACAAACTACGTGGGATGCTGGCTAAAATGCATTTAATAAAAAATCGCATGCCCTTTAAAACTCGACTTCTGCTATACAATGCATTTATTGACGGCGTCATTAGCTATGGCTTATCAATTGGTAGCACCTACAAAACTTACCTCTGCAGCTCAGAATATTAAAATTAATTGTGCCACCTAAGCTTAGAAATCAATGCACTGAGGATGCCAAACTCTTTAAACTTTGTAAAAGCCTTCCAATACACGAAAAAGTAAAACTTAATATTCAAAAAGAACACTGTATATACACGACGAGTCGCCCAAAAAAACTGGCAGTTGTGAGGGCAAGGAATTGCTACGGCGAGCGGACGAGTACATTCCTTATTTAAACTATCATGGTCACTCACATCAGTATCAAAATAAACGGGATATTTACCATATTTCATTGTTTTGAGTTTCCGATATTTCGGCGCCGAAAGCATCGCCGAAATATCGGAAACTCAAAACAATGAAACATGATAAATATCCCGTTTATTTTGATACTGAGTACATTACTTGTACCGCGTCTTATCAATTCTTTGCCTAACCCCATGCGAAAGAAAATTAATGTGAGGAATATTAAATATAAGCTCAAGTCTTATCTTTTAGCAGAATTGTAGGTACGACTTTGACTGCTGAATTGTAAACTGTGTAGGTGTTTTGTTTACGATGATTATAATTTTTCTTTTTTTTTATTAATAAGATTTGTAATGTTTTGTACTGAAGTGAGAATGGCATGTGTTGCACACAAGCTCCAGTAGCTTTACCGGTATATTAATTCTATTTTTTTTGTTAAATATGTAGTCCCATAATTAAGTAATAATAAAAAAAAATGTGGAGACAGTTTCACAAGATTTGGCTTTTATTAAAAATGAATTTACGTTAATTGATTTAGAACTAAATGATGTTTCGGACAAAATTATTACTATTTCTAAATTTAATACATTAGCTCCTAATATCAAAATAACAGGAAAACAATTTGTACGTCACCTTGGGTCCCCAGTCCTAGAAGATGCCGGCACCTCATTTATAGAGGAAAATATTAAAAAAATTAATGACATTTCGGACCACCTACTCAAAATTAATATCCACTCGGCTTTCTCTATTCTGCGGTAATACCTTTTCGTTCCTAAATTCACCCATGCTCTCAGGTCGACACCATTTTCGGTCTACACTCTTAAGCCTGCCTCTGCACGTTTATTTACATCTTTCCACGTTTTTCCATAGAATAGAATCACGGTGTCGTCTGCGAACGCAAAGATGTGATGTCCATTCGATATATAATCTATATAGGTATAACATAAACTGGTTAAAATATGCTTACCATGGGTCTAGATAGCGTTGTGTAGAATGTTGTAGCTTTGTATTTATTATTATTATTGAAGTGAAATACCACTCGCTGGTCGAACACGAAATCTCAGTAACTATAACACCTACAAACTTAAAATTTGGCAAGTATGGTGCAGACATCCGCTAATAGCTAATAGCGGGGCGTGAAGAAGTATGTGATGAGGCCACCATTGTAACATACTACGTATCTGTAATGGTGACTCTCTTTAGCTTACCATCAGCTGAAGTGAAAGCAAATTGGCGTTGTCCAGGATTTAAAAAAAAGGATCAGATTTTACCAAACTTCACCCCTAAGGGGGAGAAGCCGCCACGTGTGACACGAAGTCACGGGTGGCCACTAGCATATTAATAGGTAGGGGAAAAAGTTTCTTCGCATTTTTTTAGAAAATTCAAAACATTTTTAATACAGTTTATTTACATTTAACTAAAGTATGTAGGTACCATTTTGTTCGATAACTTTTTTGAGTTGAGTTGAGTTCAGAATCGATGGTCCTGCCTGGTGGTAAAGCTCATAATGAATAATGCTCTTCCAATCCTACCACACACACAGCATCACCTTGTTGCAAGTTACCCCGGGTTTCGCCACAGTCTGTGAAGCCTGACCGGCCTTTGACCACGGCCAAAACTGTTTTGTGGTCAATTCCCAGTTCTTCAGCTACGTCATAACTACTGATATGCCGATCTTTTTCACTTTTTCAAAAATGGCATTAAATCCGTAATAGGGTGACCAGAGCGACGTGCATCTTTGACATCAAAATTTCCGGAATGAAAACGTTTAAACCAAATTTGTGCTACTCTCACAGACTGCACTAGGTCTATAAACATGGCAAATTTTTTTCGCGGCATGCGTTGCATTTTTTCCTTTTTTTTAATAAAATTTTAAAATGTATCGAATTTCTTCATTAGATTCACTCATCTTGACAGTACGAAAAACAAATGAAAATCACACATTTTCCTAATTTGAATTTGGAATTATGTTCTTTAAAGTTTTAACTTTTAATGATACCAAAACCAGCCAGATGCAAATAGTATAGCCAAAGAGATTTTATTACAAGTTCATACATACTATAATGCGAAAAAACTTTTTACCCAACCTAATATAATAGAAAGTTAGGTTCGTTATTAAGAATGTATATGTCAACTTTCAATAATATAATAAAGTTTGCCTTATATGTAGCAAGACGAGGCTTTGAGCCCCGCTAGATGTGCAAAATGAAGTTTGTAATAATTTGCATATGTATGAAACTCATTACAGAACTCTGCATGCAGTTATTTGTCTTTGTAATTCACAAATATTATTAAAAATGATCTCTTTTAAATATACAGAGACTCTTTCTTTTGCCGCACCATTAAGACCTGGAATTTATTACCAGCTCATGTGCTTTCTTTCTTCCTATCGTCACAGGTCCTTTAAGCGGGGCGTGAAAAAGCAAATGATAAGGCCGTCAAACTGAGTGTTACCATTGTAACATAGTATAATTTGTCTGTAATGGTGACCTCTTTCCTGAAACTTTGCCTTCGGCTTATCGCCAGGCGATTGTTTATACCATTGAGATGGCATGACAAGTACACGGCTTACCTGATGGAAAGTAGTAACCGTGGCCTATGGACGTGTGCAACACCAGGGGCGTCACACTCCTACACCCTGTAGGAATCTTCTGATGTCTTTCTTGAAGATACATATATATTTATATATACAGCCGTGTGGTTCCCAGTAGAGTATAATTTGGACCAACCCATCTCTTCCCATGCGGTGTCGTACAAGGCGATCAAGGGAATAGAATGGGACTCTTTTGTGCGTGGTGACTAAGGGACAAGCCCAGACTCAGGCTCATTTGCAATAGGCTCGAGCGACCAATGGTGCCCGGAATACAGCAAAAGGCTCACTCCCTTTCACTTGGGACCGAATACAATGATTGGTGAAATGTGGGTGTTAATTCACCCTTGCCTAACCATCCGGGGATAAAAGCGTAATTATATGTCTGTATGGATGTATTTTTTATATATTTTTATGGAATTCTTGTCTGTTTATTCACAATGAACGCTAAACCTTATGATTTTTTAGTATTAAAAAGGTCTTTTTATACTTTGTTTTACTGTGCGCAATATCCCCACGGATAGCCCAACCACCGGAGCCGGTGGGGGAAGTTATGTCGGACTTGAGCCGACTAAACCGCATGCCGACTGTGTGGGCCGCAGGTTACCAGTGGTGAGATTATTTGAGACATACCGCTTGCACCCCGGCCGACCCTAGACCGTATCTTATGAGACGGCCCTTTTCTTTATACCCCTTGGTTGGCAGACAAGCACACGGCCCACCTGATAGAAAGTGGTTACCGTGGCCTATGAACGCAAAGGGAGTCACACTCGCGCTGCCAACCCTGTAAACACAAGAGTTTCTCTGCCGTCAGTGTAGAAGACAAAGCAGGACAAGCCTTTAGTCTTCCCACTGACGCGATGACGGCATGAATTCTCCAGTGAGCTCTGGCTACCCTACTCACGGCCGGAAACACAACACGAGGTTATTATGGCAGTGGTATTCTGTAGCGTGGAGGTACTTCCCCAGTCGGACTGCTCAATTGGACGGAAATATTGGAAATACCTCTACGGGTGTGGGGACCACGGAATCCCCATCTCATCCCCGGGCATGTGGAGGCGCGCTTGGTGCTCCACTGCCGCGGCTTGCTACTGCCAGAGTGACAGGCGTCGACCCGTTACCCCCAAGCCTGTGCTCATGCGGGCAGAGGTCATTTTGCGACCTCCAACTCCCAAGCCGCCTCCGCTCGTTTATTGCCAAAAAATCTTGCTAATGTTTGATCGTAATTACTTGAGTTAAACAGTAGATATGAGCAGAAGTCACGACAGCCAACAACCACATGGGTGAAGCCACAGACATCAGCTAGTCCTACTAATACTGTATGGTGAAAGTGGTTTAGATGTTTGGATTTAAATGACCACACCCGATATACGGTTCACCGTGCGCATGCAAAATATACTAAAACGATGATATGAACTATGTATGTTCGATTTACATAATTAGTGCAATAAACGCATTCATACCGTGCGGTCGCTGTACATTATTTACACCGTCCCTGTGCTAATTATCATCCTTATATCAGCTTATCACAAATAAGTGTGACCACAACGTCGTTACATTTATTGGTCCTTCGAATTATTATTTAACCTTATTATAGCTCAGGACCTTGGTTTCGCGTTTTCTACGTGCCGCGGTTTTGGGAGTTGGTGGTTACAAATTATACCCACTGAAGATATCATCGCTTAAGCTATTCTACTTTGTGATTATATATCATTGTGGTAGCGCATCGGCTCAATCGGCCTCCCACCAGCGGGTCTCACAGATTGAATTGAGACTAGCGTAATACCATAGGGGTTGTAAATTCACTGAAGTAGAAGTGGCATCGCAGCGTGCCATCAGTTATCATCGACATTCCAAGGCCATTTCATCATTGTGTTTAAACTTTGCTCCTGTCACCAGTACGTGAATCTTACAGTCATAATGGAAGAAATCTTCAAACGCCAAAGCCAAATTATCAAGACCATCGAACGAATCTGCATAAACTTTTCTAAAGCCGGGCGGCCTTGCGGCTAGCAAGGCTAACGAGTATATTGAGAAAAGATTAACAGCGCTATACTCCCTTTGGGGTGAGTTCGAGTCTAATAACGAGTTATTGAAAGCAGATGAAGAACGGAAGCATGACTACTTTACAAACAACATTTACACAAGAATGAAAGAATACTATGAAGCGGAGAGGAAGACAATGGTATCTTACCCTGTTCCATCGACATCATCGGCTGTTGAGGTGCCGGACAACGACGACGACACGTTTGACGTCCCTGTCAGCAACAACTTGGACATCCACTTCGACGACCGAAGGGCTGCGGATGAGTTACTCGCCCAGCAAAGAACGAATTTCAGAGCATTTTCACGTATCGTGGAGCGAATCAAAATCGAAGAAACGGAAGAAAAGTGGGAGTTTGAAGACCAGCTAAAGTAGTTGCAACGACGTTTGCGTATCATCAATGAACAGCATCTCCGTATCGATAACGTTTTACAAGGCCAAAACAGACAGTACGAATCTGAGTTTTTACGCTTCGAGGACAAGTACAATGACATTAAACGGCAACTCAACCGCAAATTAAACTCAACATCCCACCTACAGCAATCAACGCCTAAGGTAGAGATTCCCGTGTTCACCGGACGGTATTCCCAATGGCCCACGTTTTTCGATCTTTTTAAAGAGAATGTACACAATAACTCCGGACTGAGTAAGGCTCAAAAGATGTAGCACTTGAAGGGAAAACTAAAGAACGCATCTGAAAATTACGATACAGCATGGGACATCCTCACCCATCGTTATAATAATACGCATGCTCTATTTACACATCAAATTGAAATATTTTTAAGTCAGCCTAATATCAATAAACAGACATCATTTGAACTGAAGCGCCTACACGACACGACAATGGAGACTATACACGCGATCCACAACCTAGGCGTAGACACGTCCACCTGAGATCCTCTATTAGTACATCTCATTGCCAAAAAATTGGACTCCGACACTTACACGGACTACAAAGAAGCCCGCCAGTCTCCGCGAGATCTCCCGAGCTTCGAAGAGCTCATGAACTTTATAGAGAGCAAATTCGTCGCACTCGAACCTATCAACAAAAGGGAGAAAGTCACACCCGACAGTAAGCCGGCTCCATCTCCTCAACCATCAAAGGGTTCATCTTACAAGCCCAGTTATCAACAATATAGAAATCGCAACAGTTATCAAGCCGCCCCCACACATACACCTAAGTGCCCTTTATGCCACACAGAACATGATTTATACAAGTGTAAACGGTTCCTTAATCTATCACCAGAAGCAAAAATGAAGGCACTTACGAAACAACAAATATGTCAAAATTGCCTATACAAGCACTTCGACAAGCCTTATATTTCGACACGTCATTGCAAATATTGTAACAATGAACACAATTCTATAATTCACCACGATATTATAAAATTGCAGTCGTCAGCTCAAAATAATTACCTAGTCTAGCCATAAATATTGTTACGTAGAAAAAACATTTTTTTTTATTGCAAATAATATTTATTACTTTTACAGTGTGCTAGTTTAATACATAAATATAAAACAATTTAAAATATAAAAAGCTTATTCGAAGTGGTCTCCATTGGCTGCAACACAGTCCTTTAAACGTTGAGGCCAGTTATCAATAGAAGCACGCACTCTTTCCATGGGATAATTCTTCACTGCCAATCGTATGGATTGTTTTAGGGACTCCAAATTATCATGGCGTTTACAGCAAGCCATACTCTCTAAAACTGACCATAAATCATAATCCAGCGGATTAAGATCGGGACTAGACGACGGCCAGTCTTCAGCTAGTATAATATGGCTCAGTCACTCCTTCATAGCTAACACCCCACCAAACCATCACTGAAGTCGGATAATGCCCACGTTGCACTCTGTCGACTAATTGGGAAGCTTCCTTAGAGCTTTGAGCATAAATACGGTCATTTTGTTTGTTAAAATGTTGCTCAATGGTAAAGATTTTCTCATCCGTAAACAATTTTTTTCTGTGACCTCCCTTTGCGTACCGCTTCAGTAGTTGCTTCGATTTTACCACCCTATTCTTTTTTAAATTATCAGTTATAAAAATGACCAGTGCGTCTCTTATAGGCTGCAAGTCCTAAGTCATCTTTTAAAATGCGCGACATGGTTCTGTGTGCTATCTTCATCTCCCGAGATAAAATCTTTTGCTTTCGGACAGGATTTCTTCGAATTCTTTCCCTTACTGCTTTGACCACCTTTTTCGTACGAACACTTCCTGGGACGGCCAGATCTTATTCTATCACAAACAGAGGAGGTCTCATTGTACCTATTAATAGCCCGGTACACAAACATTTGACTAATACCAAGCGTACGGAGAGTTTTAAAAATTACATTCGGCTTCATACCAACTTTGTGTAATGCAATCACAGCGATTCGGTTTTCTTTATCACCCCACTCCATTTTAATATAGCAAAATATTGTACAATGTATTGGCGCCAAAATTAGAAAACACAATGAACAATCGTATAAAAATGACAGATTCCAAATTCAAATGTAATATCTTTCTTATTTTAATTGTAACAGTATTTATGGCCAGACTAAGTATACACCTTCGACAAGTTCGTTGCCCTCTACACCAGAAAACATCACCTACGTGCCTCCGCCGTCCAACAAACAACTCAACGTGAATCATGTGGCCACCGAGAACGAAAAAATATTGCTTACAACTATGTCAATTAAAATCAAGTCGAGCAACAACACCTACATCGTATTAAGAGCCCTACTCGACCAAGGCTCGCAAATATCACTTAAATCGGAAAGCGCCGCTCAGATAATAATAATAAATAAATAAATATTCCACGACATACTACACAACGCTATCTAGACCCATGGTAAGCATAGCTTAACTAGCTTGTGTTATGGGATCTAGAATGCGGATAAACATACTTAGATACTTTTTTTTTGTAAATACATACATATTATACATAGACCAATGCAAATATACATATTCATGCATACAAATATTTGTACTGAGCGGGAATCGAACCCGCGCCCCCTGCATAGCAGTCGAATACTCTACCGCTACGCCACGGAGATGTTAGGGCTACAAAGACAGCGATTTAACGCTTGTGTGTCAGGCATAGGCGCTACATCAAAACAGAGCAAGGGCATGGTCAATTTAGAATGTGTTTATGGCGACTACACGTTCAACACACAAGCGTTAGTCATATCACGTGTAATTGGAAATTTACCTAACGCTACGTTTAGCAAGAAGTCGTGGCCACACTTACAAAATATCAACCTCGCAGATCTCGAGTATAACATATCAAAGCCTATTGACTTATTATTGGATGCGAGCGTTTACTCAGATATAATATTGAGTGGACTAATCAAGGGCTCGCCTCAGGCGCCCATAGCCCAGCAAACTAAGCTCGGCTGGATATTGTCTGGCAGCGTTAAAACATTTAGCTGCAATGTTATTATAAATCAAGTTGGCGATATATCCCTGCTGCGGTTTTCCCAAGCGCCTACAATATGGGGTTCTTCAAGAGGGGCATCAGAAGGTTTCTTCATGGTCGGCAGCACGAGTGTGACACCTCTGGTGTTGCATACGTCCATAGGCCACGGTAACCGCTTCCCATCAGGTGGGCCGTGTGCTTGTCTGCCAACTTAGTGGTATAAAAAAAATTAAAAAAATATCAAAATTTTGGGAGGTCGAAGACATCCATCAGCCCTCCCCGACCATGACAGAGCAGGAGCAGTACTGCGAAGACTTTTATTCAGCGACTATGCGTCGCCTGGATAGCGGCCGGTACGAGGTCGCTCTCCCCATGAAACAAGGCTTCGAACACAATCTCGGCACATCTAAATCAAAGGCTGTCATGCAATTTAAACAAATAGAGAAAAGGATGACTAATAATCACTCACTATACGACGCCTATACAAAGTTTATGTATGAATACGAGACATTACGTCACATGCGCCCGGCCGACACTACCGCGACCCGGCCCACGTGTTACCTACCGCATCATGGCGTATTGAAAATGGACTCTACGACTATTAAGTTACGAGTTGTTTTTAATGCGTCTGCGAAAACAGGTAGCGGCTACAGTCTCAATGACTTAATGGAGTGTGGTCCCAACTTACAGCAGGACCTCCAAACCCTCATCCTAAAATGGAGAACACATAAATACGTCGTGACTGCAGACAATAGAGAAGATGTTTCGCCAGTTTCTTGTGCGGGAATGTGATCAACCCCTACAATCGATCATCTGGAGAGATTCGCCTCAGGATCATCTACGTGAATATCACTTGACAACCGTAACATACGGCACCAAAGCAGCGCCATTTTTACCAATGCGGACACTAAGGCAGATAGCTAGAGATAACCTCGCCCGCTGTCCGCTAGCGGCCGACGCGATCGAAAATTACACCGACGACCTGATGACTGGACACGATTCCATAGCGCAAGTCAAGCTTTTACAAAGTCAATTGATTGATGTTCTAAAATCAACTGGTTTGAACCTCCGCAAGTGGTCCAGCAATGACCTTGAACTTGTGAAAAACTTACCTTCAGACAATGCTAACTTACCTTTCGAGTTCAAGGACTCTGAGACTAGGAAAATTTTGGGCCTCCGATGGAACTCATCATTCGACGCCTTTACTTTTCATAATAAAATCACATATCAAGAAGGCCAATTCAGTCATACAAAGAGACAATTTTTATCGGACATTTCAAAGATTTATGACCCGTTAGGCTGGCTCTCACCTATCACCATTAAGGCCAAAATATTATTTCAAAAAACGTGGCTTTTGGACGGATGGATGGAATAGGACGACGAGTTGCCCGCTGAAATACTTACTGAATGGCAGCACCTCCGCGATGACCTGAAGAACATAGAAAAAATTAGTATATCACGATATAATATATGGGAAATAAAACCGCATATCAACTTCATGGCTTTTGCGTTGCCTCAGAGAAGGCTTACGCGTGCGCTATCTATATCAACACCGATAACTAACAACGATAAGGGCGAGTAAACATAACGACTCGTAGCTGCGAAAACTAAAGTGGCCCCCCAGAGCAAACCCTTATCACTACCGAGGCTGGAGTTACTTGTACCTTACTTTTATCTCAGCTCATGAAAAAGGTTGTCGACTCCATCACTGCTGAAAAAATTGTTATCAATGCATGGTCGGACTCCATGGTCGTGCTCGGATGGCTTCAGGGTGACGTATCCCGGTGGAAGCAATTTACCGCCAATCGAGTACGACAAATCACAGATATTATCCCAGCATCCCACTGGCGCCATGTTAAATTTGAGGACAATGCCGCAGACTGCGCTACCCGAAGACTAACATTCATCAACCTGCAACAAAAACTGTGGTGGGAAGGACCGCAGTGGCTAACATCATTCGATCCTCGTGACATGACCCCAGTCAAAATCGAAGCTCCAACTGTTGAAATAAAAAAGACATATGTAAACACGGCCTAACAACAAGAAACTTTTATCATTCAATTATTAAATAATTGCAGTTCATTTACCCGAGTAGTGCGCATCGTCGGATGGGTGTCACGTTTCGTGACCCAGTTGCGCAAACGACACAACACTTCGAACAAAATTGAACACGCTGCAAATAAAATTAAACTATCGACAACCGAAATATAGGATGCACAAAACATTATTATTAAATCGGTTCAAGCAACTGAGTTTCAAGATGAAATATATCAATTAAAGAAAAAGGGTCACGTGCGAAATAACAGCAAGTTATCAAGTCTCAATCCATTCCTCGATGAGCATGGCATATTACGAGTTGGCGGACGGTTGCATAATGCAAAAATAAGTTATGCTGCGAAACATCCTGTAGTATTAATTACCGACGACATATCATCGATTGACCGAGCTTATTATTTTACAATCGCACATTTTCACGCTACATGGTGGGCCTAAGCTCACTTTTTTACATATCAGAGAAAATTTTTTGATCCTCAGTGGTATAAGCACTGTGAAAAAACAAATTAGACTGTGTATCAAGTGCAGGCGACACTGTCAAGAGACAAATCAACAGATTATGGCTGACCTACCGACAGCGAGAGTAACCCCTACGCGCCCGTTTACCAACACGGGTGTTGACTTCACGGGCCACGTGGACATCAAGGCCAATAAGGGGATAGGCATTAAGATCGTCAAAGGCAACGTCGCCGTCTTCGCGTGTCTGGTGACCAAGGCGGTGCACTTGGACTTGGTATCGGATCTCAGCACAGCAGCGTCCCTCGCCGCCTTTCAACGTATGTGCGCGCGATGGGGTACACCAAGACACGTGTACTCCGACAATGGAACTAACTTCGTTGGCGCCGACCAAGTGCTAAAGAAGGAATACAAGGCAATTTTAGAGAGCTTGGATTCAAACTTTATCAAGGACATCAATGGCATGGACATTATGTGGCATTTCAACGCCCCGGCGTGGCCTAGCGCGGGAGGATTGTGGGAAGCCGTAGTCAAAAGTATGAAGTTCCACCACAAGCATGTGCTGGGTGAACAGAAGCTCACCTACGAGGAATTCATTACTTTACTACAGCAAATCGAGGCGTGTATGAACTCCCGCCCCCTGTGCCCGCTAAGCGAAAACATGGAAGACGCTTTTCTGGTGGTGACTCACTGTTATCAAGGCCACAGACTGAACTAAAAAGTATTAACTTACCTGCGAGATGGCATTTAGTACAGAGCATGAATAAGGTCCTTTGGAAGAAGTGATCCAGTGAATATCTGCAGCAGCTTCAATCGAGGTCGACATGGAGAACACCCAAAAAAATTTAGAGGTCGATGATATTGTGATTATTAAAGAGGAGAACATGCCCCCCAGCAAGTGGGCTATGGGACGTGTACAAGAGCTGCACCCCGGAAAGGATGGCTACGTCAGAGTCGTCTCCCTAAAAACTCAAAACAACGTCATCAAGCGACCAGTAAATAAGCTCGTATTATTGCCAGTACACGAGACGACCGAAACAAGCATATCACGCGCGGACGAGCAGCACAGTTCGCCAACAAGCCAAGACAGCATGGTACGCGAACTTTATATAAATTATTAAAAGTATTTGCGAGAGTCGTTAAAGATTACCTAATAATAGAGGTTAGAATACCGCTCGTAAGTAACGATATATATGAGTTGGATCAAATTATTACCGTGCCACTACCCAGCGGCGAAGATTTTCAGTATTATACTGTACCGACTTTTCCATACCTCGCCTTCAACCTGAAGAGATATTCAGCATTTTTACTATCTAATAGCGACGTGGAATCGTGTATACATGCCCTGACGGATAAACTTATATGTTCCCTGAATAAACCGATATACGACTTAAAGCAGTCTATATGCGACATCAAGTTACTACATACAGATGGTATAACATCCTCACCGTGCGCGGTGCAGCTCGCCGATAAGTGGATCAGGTTACACCGACGAAACAGCTGGCTCTACTTGTGTTGTAAACAATGTAATATACGTATTCATTGTATAACTGGGATGGAGATAATGACACTATCAGGAAATGGTATACTTAGCCTAGGTCAGGGTTGTTCCATAAAAGGAGATATGTTTACAATTTTCTCCCATTAAAACTACTTCAATAGTATCCAAAGGCATCCAGAAGAGATCACAGTTCCTGAAATATCAATGTTGAATACTATCATTAACACCAGCTTACCATACGACGATCTGCCGCTTCAGGAGACTCACCCGAAGACCTGGAACGAGCTGAAGGCGCAGATAGAGCAAATGAAGATAGATTCATTACAACAATTGAATAATCACGATGTGCATCATTATACCCTTCAATATGTGTTGGCCGGAGGCTTGATCGTTGTAGTAGTCGTGGTCACCCTGCTGTGGCGAAGGAGCCGCGCGCCCCTGGCGACCGCCCCCTCACGCCCGCTACGGCGCGCTGCCGCCCGCCACACTAGCCTTCATGCCTCCACCTCTGCGCCTAAATTTGAAACTCCTACTCCTAATGTGACTGAATGACTTTAAGGATTTTTTTTAAAATGTTATAATTTATCTCATACTTTGTTAATTCATTAAGTCAAAGTAACAACAAGGCTAAATTAGCCTTGTTGTTACTTTGACTTGTCATAACTATATTTTTTGATTGTTTAATTTTATCATTTTTACATCTTTGTTCTAGTGTCCTTTTAAGTGGGCAAGATGTACCTACGGTTCACCGTACGCATGCAAAATATACTAAAACGATGATATGAACTATGTATGTTCGATTTACATAATTAGTGCAATAAACGCATTCATACCGTGCGGTCGCTGTACATTATTTACACCGTCCCCGTGCTAATTATCATCCTTCTATCACAAATAAGTGTGACCACAACGTCGTTACACCCGAGGAGGCCCAGATCGAGAGATATGTCTGTCGACCTCACCTTCGGCCACTAACAACGATTTTACAGGCGTACGACCACAACGTTTTAGTCGGTTCGGATCCGACATAACTGGTCCCACCGGCTACGGCAGGGGCGAGGGGGGATGTTTCCATCCTCATGTAAAAAAAACTGCTGAGAGGATATAGCTGTAATTTGATACATGGAAAGAACACAGTCTGGACACATAAACATACACATAGTCTCTTTAGGGGCTGTCCATTTAACCCCCCTCCTCTACATATATATACGATACATGGTGAGATTTTAGACTACCCCTCCCCCTACCCAAAATCACGTGTAAATTTTGCACAAGTTATTAACAAAAAAAAGGATTCACTGTTGAGCCTCACTGGACAGCTCATTGCTCCGGAAAAAAGTTCCCATAGATTGCAGCAAAGCCAAGGGCATCTCTTAGTAATCAATACAGCTAAGGACTTATCTGTAGATTGTCGAGTACCGTAAGAATGAGAACAGCGTCTTGAGATGCTTTGGATGCCGACTCCAATTAACTGAAATCTCGCTATTGAATGTGCCCTTCGATAAAATTAAATGTAATGATTATTTCGTGGTATTCGGGTTCAGACAGCCGAGACATCAAGCATTTGTTGAATTTTGGGAGAGAAATTTAAAGTATCAGGTTCATTGTAGGTATATTATGCCTAGGTAACTTACTGGACTGTTGTATACCTTGGGACATATATAACTTGGAACAAAAAGTGCTCTATATGCGGAGTACACGTTTCTTATGTGTCTTAGGATAGTACGGGGTGCTACGGCGATGGACTACCTCAAATTCCCAGCACAAATTACCAAGCATAGGTTATTATAGTACAATCCACGAGCGCCACGGCCTCGTTTGTTTCATGACTTAGGCTACTTATCTAGTGATGCGGAGACGAGAGGAGTGGAACTGTGCCAAAATTATTAAATTGAATTGCATAAAATCTTCGCTCCGCTTCAGTGGACAGAGATCTTCAAACTATTTTTAAAATTTGTCAAACATGGAGTGAGGAAGCGGAGCAGGAAAGCAAAACGGGAAACTGAAGCGGAGATGCGAACATTTTGCGTATAATTAAACTAATCACCCACTGCCGGTAGTTTAAATTTCTCGTCGTGAGCCCGCGGCGTAGCTTCACTTATGGAAAACGCAGTTCACAACTCCGCTCCCCATTACTTTTTCGCTCCGCCCCGCTACCAAGTACCACGTAAATGGACAGGCACAGTCCGTAATTCTGCTCCGCATTACTTTGTAGCTCTGCTCCGCTACGTAGCTCCGCTCCAATGGACAGGTAGCCTTCAGTCCAACGTATGTGTCCCGAGGTCCATACGGTACAAAAGAGCACGAACCCACTGTTCCCCTAAAATTTTTACCCTGTACACACGTCCACTCAAATTATTGAGCTAAATGAGCTCCCACTCATTCCTTAGTCTGCTATTTGATGTAAAACTACTATCTGGGAGAATGAGACATAGGGCTCCAGGATGCACGCCTCTCTCTATCCAGCGGTAAGATGGGGACATCGTGGTTTTTACGTGGAGCCATTTATTTGGTTCGAGTGCAAAACACTTTCAATGCAAATGTTCATGTTAACTCAAAATATCACTTTTTGTTATGTACACACAGCGTCAGAGAAAACAGACCCCCTCAATACTTAAAGAATATCGCCGCGTCACATGACTCACGAATGACGTCACGTGATGCGATCGTCGCTGAGCTGCGAACGAGCGAGCAGCTTCATCTGCCTTTTATTTGCACGTTCATATTTGTAATTTTCTGATATTTTTCGTCTTTCGGCTCAATTGTATACCAAGATACAATATACTCACAAAAAGATGCCACATTAATCTATATGCAGCTTAAGGATACGAACCCGCATCTACAGCGCCAGCCGATCACTTAGACCGTGCCTTATACCACTAGGCTATCGGTTCACTTGATGACAACGGTGAAAATATGAATAACATTATTCCTATTATCGAACAAAGTTGATTACGGTGTAATTTTCTAGACCTTAAGGTTTAAATGTCAACATCCACCACATGTGATAATAATAACTGCTCAATTGACTAAAGGATAAGGTTGAAATTAGTATAGATTTCTCGTTTAGTTCAATAGATTACGTTTGATACAGCTTGTTGCACTACCGTCATGTTTTACTTCAAAAACTTATTTTCTGTATGAGCTGCGGCTATAGTATTATAATATCTGTGACAGCGCGCTAAGGTTGCAATTAGAATACTTCTTTGCCTTATTTACTAAACTGTGATTGAAGATAACTTTATAATTCGTGGTAATTTGCATTGGTGTTGATCCTCCTCATATTATTATTCCATTTATTAAGTTTTTGATCAGATTTTTGAGTAAATTGAAAGTATGGTTCGATTAACAACATTTTTGAAAGCTAAAATTGTTGTTCTTTGGGAGCAAAGAACAAAGCATAAAGAAAATTGCACGAGGTATGGCCATAACGGTAAGAGTTACGACAAAAATATATTATATACCTATTTATTGCTTTATCATGTTACATTTTCATTTACAAGTTAGATTTTTGAGTTTCTTTTATTTATTATCATTTTCATTACAGAGAAATACAGTGCGTAGATGGATTCGTAGGTATCAAGCGACGGGTGATATAAAATGTGAACGCCAAGGACCTCGCCCATTTGCTTACACTCATGATTCAGAGCGGCACCGTGATATTGTGGAAGTTTACTCACTGGCACCCTTAAAACTACGCGCTCAAGAGCTGAAACTTTTGAAGTGTCGCTGAGCACTGTTCTCTCTTCTCTCTAACTGAGCATGAGAAAATGCTATCATAAGTAGGTATCAAATGAAACACATCAACCTTATGGCTTTATATTTACAGTGGAAAATAAAATGTTGCATACGCACCGAAAATTCACTATTGTTTTAATGTCAGAGAAGATCTTGAATTATGGATCGAATTTTGTTACAGAGGTTCAACACAACACTCCTCCTCGCAAAGATAAGCCTAAGAGTTTACTTAGTTCCAGATGTCGAGGAACTGGTACTCCTTTCGTTAGCACATCGGCCAACATATTTGAAGTGTCTTTATATCGCACACTAATTATTCCACTTTGTAAATATTCTTTCAAAAATTGAATTTAAGGTTGATGTGTTTCGTTTGATACCTACTTATGATAGAATTTTCTCATAACTTGAATGCTTCTTGGTAGTCATTGAAAATAATTATTTTATCTTGCTTCACTGCTGTTATGATTTTCAGTAGTAGCCTTAGAGGGGAGCTTCATTCACAGCTTCTGATGGTGATATAACTATACATTATATTGTTAAAAAAACAATATTGTTCAAAACAATACTACTCCAAAATCACATTATGGTACAAATTGAATGTACTAAAATTGAAGTGACGTCACAAAAGCACTAAGGAATAAAAAAAAAAAATTGTGTGCATAATGTACGGTTGTGGTACTGATATAAGCAAGATTGCTTTAAGCTTGAAACAAAATACTCCTGCAATAAGACGTATGTTTCGTATACGGTTGTAGTAGGCCCCCAGGTAAGGATCTGATCTGATCTGAAATTGGTGGAATTTTTAAAATTTTATAGGCAATTTTAACGTTTTTTTTTCTTATTATACTTCATAAAGCTATTTAGGTATTTGCGCCTGGTCTTCTCGTTGATGATCTAGTTTGTTTTGTTTAACTAAAACAAAAAACCATAACAAGATTAAATTTTCCTTAAGAAAGCTCCATCTAGTTTGTTTTGTTGAACTAAATTATGCATGGTTATGATTTGAATATTATTAAATTGAATGGGGTCTTCTCCCTACTTCTTTTAGGGTAGCGTCAACCTCAAGTCCGCACTCACAGAGGACGAAGGTCACTGAGCTATCTCCAACGCATGAGTCGCCTCACCACCACACACATTTAGCGGGCTCGACAAACGGAATCGAAATTGAAATTGTCTTAAATTTCTCCCGGACCTCCTCCACCATCTTCTTCTCGAGCATTACTTGCTCGTAGCGAGAACCTACGCGCTCAGCGCTCACATTACCCACCGTAACTGCAGGCTTGTCGTCCAGTGAGATTAGGTACTCTCACCTCGAGATACGCCTATAAATGCAGGTATAAATTTCATAGAAGAACTCATAGAAATTTGTTCAATATTTAACAAACAAATTTAAAAATAAAGTACCTAGAACATACGAGTATTTTACTTCAAAGTAAAGTAAATACTTATAATTTACCTTTTTTGAAAAAAAAAACTCCATGGTCTTTTAAAAAGAAATTACTGACATTAGGGCTTGACTACAGAGAAGATTTCAGGATCCGGTGTTTTTTCCCCGGTTTTAAATTATCTTCAGTAGGCTCCGTGGATACTCCGGTAATGTCGAACTTATATTTAAAAGTCTAAAAAATAATATTTTCAAATATTCATCCGTAAACATTAAAACTATTAGAGAAGGAAAACTCGAGAACAAACCCGTTGCCAACCCGTCTGGCCAGCGTGGAAATAGTAGGCTAAACCCTCCCAAATGAATAGACGCCACAACAAAAGGCCCCCAGTTCCCGGCGGTCCCGCTATTCCCAGCCAAGGTAGCGGTTCGGGTAACGGCGGGACGGGGGGTGCGAAGAATCTCCGGGCTACGGGAGGCTACCGAAACCGGCGACTACTACTGGCAACGTACAATTGCAGTACACTTCGTCTGGACAGGCACCTCGTGGAACTAGAGGTAGAACTAGGTCGCATAAATTGGCATATATTAGGGTTGTCCGAGATCCGAAGACAGGGGGAGGACACGACAACCACTGAGTCAGGCGACCTGTTTTACTTCAGAGAAGGTGAACAGCTCTCCCAGGGAGGTTTCGGTTTTCTGGTAAAAAAGGACCTCATTAGCAGCGTTGTTGAAATCGGTAGTGTGTCGAACAGGGTAGCGTACCTTATCGTAAAAATCACGAACAGTCGTTCGCTGAAGGTGATACAGGTATATGCGCCGACCTCGCTTCACCCCGACGAAAGTGCCGAGGCCGTATATGAAGATATTGCTAAGGCAATGAATCACACCGCCAAGGCCACTTACAACGTTGTTATGGGGGACTTCAATGCCAAAGTGGGAATACAAGAACGCGGTGAGATGAAAATCGGACCTTATGGATTGGGGTGCAGAAATCATAGGGGACAAATGCTACTCAACTTCCTCGAAGCGCAGGGGCTCTTCTTAATGAATAGTTTCTTTAAGAAAAAACCCCACAGGAAGTGGACTTGGCAACGTCGGGACTCTGTGATAAGAAACGAGATAGACTTTTTGATAACGGACAGTAAGCACATATTTAAAGACGTCTCTGTGATCAACAAGTTTAAAACCGGAAGCGATCACAGACTTGTCCGAGGCTCTCTAAATATCAACATCAAGGCTGAAAGATTCCGAATGATACGGTCTACTCTCCGACCTACGCCACTCCAAGTCACTCTAGGGTCCGAAAAGTTCCAATTGGAACTTCAAAATCGTTTCGCAACACTGGAAACCACAAACGGCATTGACGAGAAAACCGACACAGTGGTCAAAACATTACAGGAAGTGTCTCGAAAGTTCTTTTCCGGGAAACGCAAACAGCCAGAGTCCAAGCTCTCTCCTGAGACTCTCGAACTTATGAGAAAGAGACGTGAGAAGTCATCCACACCATCGTCTTCGTCAGATGAGAGAGCAGCTTTTTAATTTGTCGGTTTAACCGACAAATTAAAAAGCTGATTAGACGCGACCTCCGACGCTACAACACCCATATCGTCCAGGAGGCAATTGAGCGAAATAGGGGGTCGAAAGTGTTCGCTCAGCAGTTGGGGAGGCCCCATCTGACGAAACTTAAAACTGTGAATGGTAAAATGACTGCCTCAAGGTTCGAGATTCTCGATGAGATCGAAAAGTTCTATGGACAGCTATATGCATCACGGACGAGTAAGGATTACACGCTGCTTGCCACAAACGCTATTCGTCATACACGCAGTTGGTCATCAGCGATCTGATTTACTCAGTTAGACACATTCAATATTAGTCTTATACGCTGTTTGTCACTATTGCCTTTCGTCATACACGCGGTTCATCACACACGCAGTTCGTCTTAAACGCGATCTGTCACGATCCGATCCGATAATGCAATAAATATTAACATTGTCAATGTAAATTGAAATCTCTATCAAAAGCACAGTATTTTAAAAAGATTTCTTATTTACACAGTCAGTTCATTCATGAATCTGTGTTGTGTTGATATCGATAACTTAAATACTATCCACGAATGGTTTTATTGTAAATATATCTTTGACAACTGGCAAAGGATTTATCAAATTAGATGGTCTGTTTACAAGTCACTTGATACATGCAACCCCCCCCCCCCCCCATCTAGTAAGTAAGGAGTAAAACTATACTCTGTCCATTCGTTTATTTTCTTTTTGACAGTTTGAGACAGTTCGAAATTAGTGACGCCCTCGCATGTTACCGATTCCATTCAAAATAATTATCGATTTTATTTAAGAACAACTTTCAATCGATTTAATACATCGACATAATTTAATATAAATATTAACTAGCATTTATCAGGTTTTTAAAAATTATTTAAGAAATAAATAAATAATTAATCAATAAAATAAAATTATACTATTTATACATATAAAAAATATAAGCTATAAGCGCATTATAAACAGGTTATCACTAGCAATATCATAACACATTGCGTCACTGACCCGGCGACGCCATATTGTTGTTACTTGCCATGCGACCATTGTGTCACAGTCACTGTTTTTCGGTTCATTGTGTATTCTTTTACAATATCATAAGTTGAGTTGAGAATTTATATTCCTCCTTATCGATACGTAAATTCTTCAGTTGAGCATACTTAAGTTCTCAATATGCCGAAAGAAACTGTGTTAAAAGGACAATCGAGGGAGTTTGTGAGACGCCTTCAAGAATACTTTGAGAAGGAATGTCGTAATGGTGCACCGATACTACCAATATCGCAGGTTCGAAACCGTGTAGCTGCCGCCTTAGGAATCAGTGTTCCAACAGTTACAAAAATTGCCAAAGAAGCCTACGGCAGCAGAGGTATGCAGCATAATACGCTCTCTACACCCAAGAAAAAACGCCAGCCCTGTAAAGTTACAAACATTGACGATTTCGACGCCGATGCTATTCGTCGTCATATATACGAGTACTACCAACGTAAAGAAATTCCGACTCTAAGAAGAATGGTAATTTCACTGAGGAATAGTGGTTTGTTCCGTGGCCAAAAATCGTCGCTAGCTAAAGTGCTGAGACAAATTGGATTTTATTTCAAAAAGTCTGATAAGAGAAAAATCTTATTGGAACGCCACAACATAGCGCTGGCTCGATGTGACTTCCTAAGAAAAGCTAAACAAATCGAAGACTGGTCGAATGTGGTTTTCACCGACGAGACTTGGCTCAATGCTAATTATACTATATCGAAATCGTGGACTGACGACATTGCAGCATCTACTTCGGCTGTACCTATAGGCAAGGGCGAACGCCTGATAATTTGCCACGCAGGCAGTGCAAAAGGATTTGTATCAGATGCTCTACTCACTTTCAAATCCAAAAAATCTGGCGACTATCATGAAGAGATAAATTCAGAAGTATATGAAAATTGGTTCAGGGAAATGTTGACATTACTAGAAGAACCTTCAATTATATTTATGGATAACGCGCCCTATCATTCACGGCAAATAAATAAAAAGCCAACGCAATCTAATACCAAAGACGAAATTATTAACTGGCTTCGTGATAATGGCGAGGATGTGACTAATTCATTATTGAAAGCAGAACTAATAAGAATTTTAAATTCGAAACGTCAACCTAAAAAATACGTCGTCGATGAAATGTCAGCTGAATATGGACATACTGTTATTAGAATCCCACCGTATCACTGTCAGTACAATGCCATCGAATTAATATGGGCACAAATCAAAGGGAAGGCAGCAAGAAACAACACAACGCCGCCGTTTACAGCGAATAAAATGATGCAATTATTAAATAGTGCGTGTGGTGATGTGACTCCTGAAAACTGGGCCAGAGTCGTGGAGAGAACAAGAAAAATAATAATATCTGATTGGGATCGAGATGTTGCAATTGACAATATAATAGAACAAGAATTGATTATTCGTGTAACAGAGGACTCAACTGACGAGTCTAGTGTAACTTATGAAGAAGAGTCTGATGAATCAGTGTAATAAATAATATGAATAAATTTACTTGTTTAATTTGTATACCGAATAACCTAGCTAGTTTGTTAAATAAATATATGTGATTTTCCAAGTATATTTGTTCATAACTCTTGATTTAAACCTGACGTAGACGTTATTAACTATGCGTTTTAAAATTAAATTTCACTAACACGTGCATACTTACAATCTAAGGCAGCTGTCGAAAAGAAAATAAATCAATTTACAAATAATCGATTTGAAGACAATTGATCGATTTATCTTATTTCAAGACGCTGTTTAATAGTCTGTGTCTGTTTGTTATGCACAGGGCACTTCACTAAGTGGGCGTTACCCGTCAATAAAGTACGACATTACACTAGTACATTATTCCGAAAATAAAAACAGTAATTAATATGCGTAAGCTGTCAAAAAGAAAATAAACGAATGGACAGAGTATAAGTACTAAGTTTTTTATTTTATGAAAATGTGGGTATTTCCAAAAAAAAAGCAATTAATGTTAACAATCAATCAGTTACATATTCTGTCTGGTTTCGTTTACGTTCAAACACGAATATGGAAAAGTTTGAGTTTATAACCAGCAAAAGAGGAAAGAAGATTCTATTACACGGCGGTTATCAGTACAACATAAGCAGAACAAACAAGGGTGGATCTAGTAATTAGCGTTGTATTAATAGATCAGTGTGTTGTGCATGCAACTTTAAACGCTGCGAACGAACCTGTAATTTACAAATGTAGCCATACTTGTATATTAGAAAAAAATATTTTAAATAATTTTCGTCTAATTGTTAATTGATGGAAAAGAGTTCGTCTATTGTTGCGTTATTTTTAACATCTATGTTACATTTCAGGTAATTAGTACCTAAATCGTCGTATATTGGACGTTCAAATATATAGTAGTACAAGGAAATGGGCATTCGCAAAAATGGACTTTTAAATAAATGGACTTTCGCAGAAATAGTCGTACCAAACACTCTAGACGTACATAGGAACTGGACCTAAGAGACCGAAAGGGTTTTGTTAAGTAGACCTGTTGATAGACATTTTGCTAACATGGGCGATTAGTCGTTTTGCTTTGTTTGACGTTTTGCGACTTAGACTTTCTGATCAGGAGCCAGAGGGTGGTACTGCTCCGGTTCAAGCCGGTCTATTCATGCTGTAAACAGCTCGGCTCTATCACTACAAAACTAATTACATAAAAGTTTGAAGAAATCGTGTGTCAAACTGCGTTTATGACAAAATGCGTGTGTGACGAATTGCGTATAAGACAAACGGCGTTAGTGGCGAACTGCATTCGCGACCTATAGCGTTTGTGTCATACAACGTGTAATCCCCCCCGACATGACAATTAATTATTGAGGACGAAAAACACTTTAATTGCAACGGATAACGAAATATAGTTATGATGGTGGCCGAAGGAGTTTTTCAAACGGTTTTAAACCGATAAAAAGAAAGCTTTATACGTTTTAAGTCAGAACACTGGTTTTTCATTTACATTCATATTGGAAATCTCTCTTAATTACAATTTACAGCAACTTTAAATTAGACTCGTACTTAATATAAAACAGGAGAGAAGAGTACAAAGTAATCTCTGTTAAATTGAAAAAGGACGTACTTCAGTTTACCGTAGGCTTAGCTACTTCGAATCTGTCTCACCACTTAATTTACGAATTACACGACTTGCTTTACTAATTTCGGTTTTTTTTTAAGGATATTGAAAATGAAAATGGTGGCGATTTTCACTTTGAACGGCCTATCAAAACTGTTTACTGTTTCCGCTAGTGCTGCACTCTGGTGCCCGAATATTCCGAAGCTTTCAACTCGGAGTCTGGGGTCCGTTTTACCACTCTAACTTTGTATTTGGCTGAACACCGATATTTTCCATGGAGCATCTGCTATCTGACTTCTACAACTATAAATATACTATTGGCGATATCAAAGTATTGCAGTTAGACCAGTTGTTGGACTATTTAAAGGTAACGATTGCCATAGATGTTCGTATGGCAACTGGGACGGACGCGACGGCTTAACCGCTCTATCCGTGACACGACCAGAGCAATGCAAATAGCTTGTTTTTTTTTATCTAGGAAACGCCAATTTGGCTTCACCTCACCTGATGGTAAGCTAAAGGCAAAGTCTCAAGAAAGAGGGTCACCATCACAGACACAAAGTAATGTTATAATGGTGGCACTCAAGCTTGGCGGCCTCATCAGATGCTTTTCACGTGGGACTGTAGGAAGTAGGAAACACGTGAGCTGGTAATGAATTCCAGGTCTTGGTGGTGCGGCAAAGAAAAGAATCTCCAAACCGCTTGGTTCTATATATTCTACACAGTGTGAGGGTGACATCTAAGCCCTGCACGTATTGTCCTGTGTAGGAAAGGAGAGGGTGGGATTAATTGGAAGAGCTCACTTGTACAGTCACCATGGTAGAGTCGGTAAAATACAGCCAAGTAAGCAACATCTCTACGCATCTGCAAAGGCTCGAGGGTGTTCGTGACCTCAGGATTCCCAATAATGCGGACCGCGCGTCGCTGCAACCTGTCGAGAGCATCTAGTGGTATTTCGCGGAGTCATCCCAGAGGTGCGAGCAGTATTTCACGCAAGAGCGATTTTTTTTCATTCATGCATACAAATATTTGCACTGAGTGGGAATCAAACTCCTGCCTCCAGCGTGATGGTCGCGTTCACAACCGCCACGCCGACAACTCGACAGCGTGTGAGACGTGGTAGTTTTGAACGCATTACTTGACATTGGCAAAAATGGCAGCGATTTTCACTTTATACTAGTGCTGCACTCTGGCGACAAAACATTATAATAATGTCCTATCAAGGTACGATTTCGAACTCTGCAGCACACAGCAGTGTTGTTTAGCAGTGCTGCACGATAGTGCTGCACAGCACTACCTCTGTCCCCATTATATAATCTCTATGAGTTTATATGACACTAGCTGTTGCCCACGACTCCGCCCGCATGGTTGTCGGTTGTAGCAGCGCAACACTGCTGTGTTGCGCTGCTCGTGCTCATAGTGTTACGTTCGGAATCATACCTTTAACAAACGAATTACTGCTGTTAGCCTTCATATTGCAGTTGAGTAATGGGAAATTCAGACTTATTCGTCTTGTGTGACATGACACCCACGGGAAGAAATACATGGTCATTACATTCCACTTCCTTTACTAGTTGATGAGTAATTAAAATCATAAATCTGAGCCCCAATTTGCTGACTTGACTTCATGAAATTATTCTAAGTAAGTCCAGAGTCCCCTTGGGCGCAGTGGGGAAGAAACGAAGAAATATATTTAGCATAATGGGCAGTATGAAACACCTGTTTACCACATTAATGCTTACTGAGCACCAAATCAACGTGATACCTTTCTAACTTGTAAGCTGCTTTTTAAGGTTCCGTAACTAAATATTGGGAACAGAACTCTGAAATTATCTTTTTTTTTTATTGGAGACGTTAAAAGTACTTACCTTTTTTTATAGCACTTATGCGGCAGACAAGCACACGGCCCACTTGATGGAAAGTGGTTATACCCTATGAATGTGTACATAACCAGAGGAGTCACATTCGCGCTGCCAACTCCTTAAGTACAGAGTGTTTCTAAGACATTGACGGCACTGAAACACTATGGACAAGCCTTTGGTCTTCTCACTGATAGCACAAAAACTCTCCACTGACCCGTGGCTACCCTACTCACCGCCGGGAACACAATACGAGGTTATTGTTGCCGTGGTAGTCTGCAGAGGTACTTCAGACCCAGACGGACTGCACCATTGGTCGAAAAACCGTCATGTCCTACCTCTTTTCGACCTCACCTACAACAGTGGTGAACTTAAGACAAAGACAAAAGAAGCCCATTATTGCAAGCTCAAGTAATCCTACTATGGTGGCTGTCAGTTTGAATACTAGCTGTACTATATATACTATTCACTTCATTCAAATCGATGAATATTAAGGATGTTGGTAGTTGAGCGATCTCTGCCTCACATCCGCGTATTGTAAGCTATGAGAAGCGGTAGAAACTATAGTTTCCTCCGTCCTCCTTCTCGAAGGACCCTAATATCTTGGTTATTGTGGCCTTGGAGAGCACGTTAAGCCGTCGGTCCCAGTTGTTATACAAACATCTATGGCAGTTGTTACGGGTATTTGAAGCCCTAAAAGTCCGACAACTCGTCTAACTGCAATGCTTTGGTGATACCAAAGCCTTTGGGTTGTTGAGGTCATATGGCAGTCGCATCACGCATAATATCGAAGATTAGCCCAATCTGCAGTTCGACTGGTAAAGTAGACTCCAGGGTGAAAAGCTTCGGATGCGACTGGGATTAACGCTAGGATGAAGATGAAGAAGAAGTAGGCAAACGGAAGAAAGGATGCCCCTTAGCCAGATGAACCGACGATCTGAGAAGGTAGCTGGGGTAGACTGGATGCGGAGAGCACAGAATCGGGAGCAATGGCGCACTTTGGGTGAGTCCTATGTTCAGCAGTGGAAAGAGATAGACCTAATTGATTGATTGAACTCTCTAGAGAGAATATCCCATACTACTTCAAAGTTTATAAACTATCAAGACTTTTATCGCAAGTCGCAGCAGCAGAAACCCATTTTCAACTCCAATACATTAAACAAACACAACTACGGAAGGCGTGTGTTCACATAGTAATTAATTTTGATATGCAAAGCAGATCCGAAACATTCAAGGTAATTTATTATATTGTCTGCTATCCTAAGATTGGACCCAGCTTCCTCGTATTACTAAGGGTGGAGCAATCGTGCAAATTAGTGAGAATGTCAAGAACTTGGGTATCTATATGGATAAATCATTTTCTTGGAATATCCAGTTACAGGAAACCAGTCGAAAACTTTTCGCGTCAGGGTGCCTTAAGAAGGCTCCGAAACTTCCTTCCAATTGCCATTAAAACTGTGCTCGCACAATTGCTTCTTCACCTCAATTACGCCGATGTCAGCTATCTCGGTCTAACAGGGGAGCAACTACATAATCTTGAGCGACTTCAAAATGTTTTGCATACGAAACGAAATTTTTGGTCTACACAAGTTATGATCATGTTTCAGATTTCCGTAAATAACTCAAATGGCTCCCAATTCGGCTTCGCAGGAATGCACATATTCTAACTTTGTTATATAATATATTGTTTAATCCCACCACTCCCTCTTATCTCAAAGAATGATTCCAGTTCCTCGATGACACACATACTAAATGCCTGAGGTCATCCGAGAATTTAGGACTGAGAATGCCAGTGCATTCCACTAACTTTGTCAAATCATTCACTGTTAAAGCTGTGCGTTATTAAACCGTACACACATGCTACCTAATTGTCATACTGTAAATATATTGGTGTACAATAAAGAATTATCTGATAGATAGATTATCTAATATAAAAATTCCCGCATACAGAACCCGGCATTGTAAGAAGAAAGCACGTGTTGTGTTGTGTTGTGTTGTGTTATTCTGTGAAATAAGTAACGCAATCCAGGACGGTTACACTTAGTGACAAACCGTTTTGATATGCGCAATCGTAATAGGAGACATATTTCAATTAGTCAACTTTTTCCACCAGTTCTACCCATACTTATATATGTACTATAAATGCGATAGTAACTCTATCCGTCTATCACTTTCACACTAAACCCACTGACTCAATTTTGATGACATTTGGTACAGACGTATATTAGACCTTGGGAAAGGATATAGGTTATGTTTGGTCGCGATAACCGACATCCACGCGGATGGAACTGCGGGAAAAAGATAGTATTTTAAATGAACCAATTGAATTCTACCCTCTTATCGCGTTAAGAGTATATTTGAAACTGAATGTCAGGCAGAAAAAAGCCTCAGTTCTTTAACATGCGACACTGGATTCGAGATGGTATTGTTGGTACCGCATTTTACCCGGTGAAGGTAAAATTTAAAAAAGTGCTACTTTTTTATACCTCTTAGGTGTCAGACAAGCACACTATCCACCTGATGAAAAGCGGTTACCGTGGCCTATGGACGTGTGTAGGGGAGTCACACTCGTGAAACACACACAGCGAGGCAAAGTCTCTCCAGAGGCTGAGAGTTTCCATACCGTCTGTGAGTATGGAATTGCCGACGATCCTCAGCGCCCGTCTTTGCTCCGAGTCAAAAGGGTGAAGCTGATATGCAGGCACTCCGGCAAAAAGATGACAGCAGTACTCCATGTGGGACTGGCTTTCTTAGTGGATATGTACAATAGTTATCATACATACATACAATAACGCATTTATTCCTAGAGGGTTAGGGAAAAGTTGAGTTACTACCCACATTTCACCAATCATTGAATTCAGTCCCACATAATAGGTGAGCCTATTGTCGTCTTCCGGGCACTATTGTTAACTCAAGTCATGCATCTGAGAATGAGAATGGATTATATATATCTGTCTAATGTTATCAAGTAAGCTTGCATATATCAAGCTTGTACATCCAGCGTGTAAAACTCTGCGTTGATGAATCTGTCAAAACTCAGGAAAAGCAATCATAAACACATAGATAAATACACTCATGTTCTTCACTATAATAGTTCTCTCCGCGCTGTATTTTTATTTACAAATTAAATCTATAAACACATAAATGTGTTGAATACGTTTAGTTTGTGTACATACTTATGACGCAAATCGTTATGTAGATTCGACCACCTCTATTCATCATCACGATTTGTCGAAGCGAAGTAACGATTGGATTTCGAAGTCTCTTCACATTTGCTACATAGAAAGAAAGAAAGAAAATACATTTATTAACGAACACAACACACATTACACATTATACTTACATATATACATCAATTAAAAACAAAAAAAAAACAAAAGAAACAAATATAGTTTAAAAACCAAACTTTTACTTATTAGTTATCTAATCTAATCTGGACCTTGATTCTACTAAAACAAAACCACTGTCATATAACAAACACTGCTAAAACAATTATTGAATTTTAGACTGTAAAACAATGCTCTTAAAGCTAAAAATTAATAGGCTTTTTGCAGAATGAATGTAAAATTGCAATCAAACTCTTTGCATTTAATTTTAGACTATAGATAAAGTCTCAAATTTAATGCCATTTTTTGCAGTGTCTGTGGTATGACAGTATGTATGTTGCTTTAGTGGAATCGAGGGCCTGGTCGGGTAATGTCACTTCCATCAGCCCTGGCTTGAGAGCATGACACAAACGACAACAACCACCATGTGCTGCTTCTTTCACATATGAAGCTGGGATTTACGTAACAATCTGATGCATTATAGATAGTATATTTGCAAATTCAGATGGTGTTGCAGTCTGTTGGCTTGTTTTTGTATCAGTTTTTGTTTGGCTTGTTTGATGACCGTAGATGGATACGTTATCATAATGTGGATAGGTGATTCGTGATACCAATCATTCAGTATTCAGCGGCTAGAACATTAGGTGAATAAATAAATAAATAAATAAATAAATATTCCACAACATTCCACACAACGCTATCTAGACCCATGGTAAGCATAGCTTAACTAGTTTGTATTATGGGATCTAGAATGCGGATAAATATACTTAGATACTTTTTTTTTTGTAAATACGTACATATTATACATAGACATACCCAGACCAATGCAAATATACATATTCCTGGATACAAATATTTGCACTGAACGGGAATCGAACCCGTGCCTCTTGCGTAGCAGTCGAACGTTCTACCACTACGCCACCGAGGTCGTCAAATATAATGGTAGTGTAAAGGTTGAAATATATAAATAAAAAGAAAGTAAAAATAATGAAAAAGAAAATTCGTTTCTTTAATTACTGATATAAAAGCATTACGCAGATATCATAAAACACATTGAAGTGTCGTAAAATAGGTGCTAGTTGTTATTAAACTTTAAAATTGACGTATCTACAAGATTCCATCTTTTATTAGATGAAAGCTTCTAAAAAAGTTTGAAGATAATCTATAATTTATATTATTGAGAGTATCATCGGCCATTGAGTATTGTGAGATATCCTCTCCCAATGTTAGGATAAACGAGTACTTATATTACAGTCGAACAAAGCCTTATTTATTACTAGCTGTTGCCCGCGACTTCGTCCGTGTTAAGTTCGAAAAAGCTAGAACCCAAGTTATTTTAGGTATTTATTATGAAGAAAGTTTTATTCGAGTGTCTGACCAATAAACTACCGAAAATTATGAATTAAACAGGTTTCTTCAATCGTAAGCGCTGCGAAAGGTTTTTTAAAAATTCAACTTTTTGATCACCAATACATAATCATGTAGTACTTTAGTAATATTCTCCCAACTCCTTAAAACACACATCGCAAGTGTCCTGAAAGTTGCTTCAGGAAAACCTAGAGCTCTGCATAAAAAAGTTAGTCCCGTGACTATAGACCTTTATCTCACTCAAAGAATTGGCATCGCTATGCAGCGTGGTAATACCGCCAGTCTTTTTGCACGGTACCAGTAGAGATCGATGGGGAGGAATTTTTCAATGCCTAGAATTTTATTGCAGTCTCCCTCTTTTTCTCTATTTCATATTTGTATAATTTGTAGAGTTAGCATAGTTTTGTATAAATTTTATAAGTAATTGCATAATTTTTTTCTGTGCATTATAATAGCATATTTTATGTACCTAAACCAATGAGAAGCTAATATCGTATTAAGGAAAACCTTAAATAAGAAAATCAAGTTCTCAAACGCTGTGCACCGACCAATTGTGACGACCTGGTTTTTTTTTTTTTTTTATATAGGACACGTCAATTGGACTTCGCCTTGCCTGATGGTAAGCTGAAGGCAAAGTCCCAGAAAAGAGGGTCACCATTACTTACACATACCGTGTGACAATGGTGACTCTCAGCTTGACGGCCTTATCATATGCTTTTTCACGCCCCGCTTAAAGGACCCGGGACTGTAGGAAGAAGGAAACACGTGAGCTGGCAATGAATTCCAGGCCTTAATGGTGCGACAGAGAAAAGAGTCTCCGAACCGCTTGGTTCTTGATCGGATGTTTTGCACCGTGTGCGGATGACATCTAAGACCTGCACGCGTTGTCCTGTGGTGTAGCCTGGGTGGTGGCAAAGTTAACACCTCTTTTCCATTTATGGAATTGATTGTTGACGTGCGAAGTTTGACGACTTCTGGAGCTGGTGGGATTACCTTCCCTGTCTTCCATCTAATTATAAAAATATTAAGTTAAGATCGATGTTGTTTAAGTGATCTCCAGTCACAAAACCTAGTTTTATCACGATTTTATGATGTGTTTACCTATGGATAAAGAGGATTGAAACAAATATAATACCTAATAAAAAAATAAGCTAAACAAAAATAAATTAAAAAACATGGTTAAAAAAAGATGGGTTCGAACGCGCATCAATAAATATGTACGTTCGCCGTAGACCTACTCAGCCACAATCACCATGGAGTTATAGCGCGAAATAGATGATTATATATTAAATATCAGCAAAATACATTCTGCCTCATTCCTTATTGTAATGGAATGATGATATTAATAATAATGCAAGATTTAGGAGTTATGTACGGTTGTTCACTATTCTATTGAATACAAGAAAACATCTTTGGAGAAAAATGTGAATTCAATCGAGATTTGTGAGCCGAGGATTCTGCAGTACACAACCTGGCCTGACTTTGCTGAGATGCAGTAGCTTTTGCCTCTCGAAGTACATCAGATTTCTGTGGAAACCATATTCAAATCGGTTCAGCTGATTCAGAGATTAGCGTGCACAAACGCACAGATAAACAGACAAAAATTCCAACAATCGTTGTTTTGGCTTCTATTACGTTTATAAAGACCCCCAATCAAAGTTTTACTTCTATTCTTTCCATGTACAGACATCGATCGGCTACAGATTTATTATATATATAGATAGAAGATAGAAGATGTACAATTGACAATGATATAAGTATATATATATTTTTTATTATTTATTTACTGACGTTTATGCACAAATACATAGGCGGACTTAGTGCCATAGGCATTCTCTACCAGTAAACCAAAGGTAGGCCTCCCTTTTCATATAAAGTTGTATGAAAAAACGAATATTCTTTGTCGAATATATTAATCCTACGAATAATCATCTCTGTCTAAATATCTCTAACAACTCTAACACATTGCATCTCACGTTTTTAAGTCTCTTGATGGCAAATTTTATAGCTAATCTTCAAAATTAAAATCTTTTTTATTTTTTTTCTTTATATTATAATGTATTTATGTAAGTACCTATATCGTAATTTATCTAATTTATCATATTTTTTATACCACTTATTTTATAGATATTATATTATACATACCTAACTATGGTAGGGATGTATTTGCCTATACATTACTTTATACAAAGTTTGTTCCTGTATACGACATAATTTTCTCTATAATGTACTGGCAGGTACGGCAGGGCGGGCTGGTCATTTTTATCGTGAAATAATAAAGACCGCGTTTGCCCATCGATGCCCGCGATTGGTCTCACCGCGAATGCACACGAGGGACGGAGGCAGTTAGTTCACGACGTTCGTTCTAGCGAAGAGCACGTTAGTGAACATGGAGACCCAGAAAATTCGAGTCGTTACTTATTTCATGTACACTCACTAAATTCAGAAAGATTGACCAAAGGTCTGTTTCACTAAAAACATGCCGGCCCGCGCCGCCGTCTGCGCTACTTCATGCAAACTGGTTTGTGTGATCCATGGCGGATACGAGTAGCCACGGTCATGCCGCGCCACCGGTGCCCGACGGTTTGTTTTAGTTATAAGTTGAATTAGATGTATATAATAAATATATAATATAATATATTTTGGCACATATATAAAAAACACATTTCTACGAAAATAAACAAATGTTACATTTAAAAAAATAGTCGACTTGATGACCTTTTCAAGTTTTGAAAGCTAATTCAATACACAATAAAAGTTAAAACATGTGCAATCTAATTAATAAAATAAAAAAGCACAATAGTAAAAAATCGACTCCATTAAATTGCAACAGGGCCGTTTGCGTTATGCGACTAAATTTAAAAGACGTCGTAATGCATTGTTCTTACACTAAAATGCGCCCATTGAAAATTGAAATTTCCAACTAAGCTAAATTGTTTGTGTTAGGACTGGGTTCACGTCGGTAGTGTAATGGCCAGGATTCGAACCCGGGAGCGAACGTGAGGCTGGCTCTTTAACCACTAAACCACCATCGCTTTTCATCAAAATCACATGCATTTATAATTTTATTCTTTTCTAGGGGGGATGGAAAGTAGCAGATTTAGCTCTATAGATTCTAAAACTGACAATTTTTTTTTTTATACCACTTAAGTGGCACACAAGCACACGGTCCACCTGATGGAAAGTGGTCAACGTGGCCTATTGACGCGTGCAAAACCAAAAGAGTCACACTCGCGCTGCCAATCTTGCAAGCATTGAGAGTTTCTGTGCCGTTAGTGTAAAAAACAAAGCAGGGCAAGCTTTTGGTCTTTCCACTGACAGCACAAAAACCTTCCAGGGAGCTCTGGCTACCCACCGCCAGAAATACAACACGAGGTTATTATGGTAGCGGTATTTTGTTTGGCTGAGGTACTTCCCCAGTTGGACTGCTCAATTGCACGGAAATACCGTCGTGTCCTACCTCCTTTAACCGCAACTCCCTTTACAACAATGCCTTATTGTTACGTCCACACACACTACAACCTTACTGCCAGCGGTTGCTTTTCATTTATGGTTTAATGAAATACGTATGCACAGGCCTTGAAATCCTAGCCAGTTGTTTCAGTCGGGGCGCGGGGGGAAGCCCGAAATCTCTTATAATATGGGAAATATTATCACTATACTAGGCAGATTCCCCTAAGTTATATTAAAAAAATCACGTAAAGGTAGCTATCGGGTTTGTTGACGTTTATGATTACTGCTCCGCTCCTGTGAGTAGTAGCGTCATTATATACAGCCAATAGCCTTGCTCGGTAAACGGACTATTCAACATATAAATAATTTCTCAATTCAAACCAGTCGTTCCTGAGATTAGCGCGTTCAATCAAACAAACACTTCAGCTTTGTAATATTAACTAGCTGACTCGCCTCAGCTTCGCCCGTGGCATATTTTGAAACTTCATATCACCCCTTTAAGCATTCAATTTTTTAGACTTCAAGCAATGTATGGAAATCTGCCCGATTTGTTGACATTTATGATCACTGCTCCGACTGACCTTAAGTAGTAGCGTGATGATATATATTTTTTTAGAGTTCAAGCAATGTATGGCTATATTTGTTGACATTTATGATCACTGCTCCGACTGACCTTAAGTAGTAGCGTGATGATATATATTTTTTTAGACTTCAAGCAATGTATTGCTATATTTGTTGACATTTATGATCACTGCTCCGACTGACCTTAAGTAGTAGCGTGACGATATATATTTTTTTAGACTTCAAGCAATGTATGGCTATATTTGTTGACATTTATGATCACTGCTCCGACTGACCTTAAGTAGTAGCGTGATGATATATATTTTTTTAGACTTCAAGCAATGTATGGCTATATTTGTTGACATGTATGATCACTGCTCCGACTGACCTTAAGTAGTAGCGTGATGATATATATTTTTTTAGACTTCAAGCAATGTATGGCTATATTTGTTGACATTTATGATCACTGCACCGACTGTCCTTAAGCAGTAGCGTGATGATATAAATAATCTCCGTCGATAAATGAACTATCCAACAGAAAAAGATTTTTTCAATGAGAACCGGTAGTTCCTGAGATTATCGCGTTTAAGCAAAGAAACTAACAAACTTGTTGCGGCATCGCGTCGCACACGCAATGTCAACGAATTCCTCGCCCGGCAGCGACGGAGCTACCGCGCTCTGTGAAGCCAGTTCGTACGTAAGGCTTGCCACAGTCAGCCACATATGAACTCGCTCACTTATAGATGTTCTAAGTTAATATCAAGTGTTCTAGTTACTCGATTATAAGTCCTACATATAGAGAGACATTCGTGTGATCGGTAATAAACGTTATAAGTGTATGCCATCTTTTATTGAGATACTCCCACGTGAACCTATAGGCATAGCCTCCAAAAAACTCTTCAGCTTTATAACATAAGTATTAATATAGATTCAAGTGGAGACATGGAGCATATATGAAACTGAAATGAAATATGAATGCTTCAGTGTCCTCAACGCATATTTGAAACTCGTATTGGATATGAATGCGCGAACATCCTTTCAGAATGCCTTCGAGCGAACGTATCATATTGATAATGTTACGAAGGCTAATTCATTATTTCTTTTCTGTTGTACAGTCAGCGCCAGAAGACTTCTACACTGACTCCACAGCAACACTCTATTCTTACAGGGTCGGCAACACAAGTGTGACTCCTCTGGTGTTGCATACGTCCATAAGCCACGGTAACCAATTTCAATCAGGTGGGCCATGTGCTTGTCGGCCCCCAAAGTGGAAAAAAAAAGTCTCATAATTATCTTTACACCAACGTATTTAGTGTAAATCAAACAGTTTCATTGATTACAATTGTGTTATTGTCCGAACTGAAGGTGTGTACCAAATATCTAGTAAAGAAGCGTCGCGCGGTAGCTTAATGGGTAAAGAGTCGGCCTTACGATCTAGAGGTCCCGGATTCGAATCCTGGCTATTACATTACCGACGTGAACCCACTCCTAGCACTAGCAATTTAGCTTAGATTAGAGGGGAGGGGTTAGAGAGAATATTAGTGATTTTGGTTCTAATATTCTTTAAAAAAATTACTATCAGTCAACAGGAAGATATAGGAAGATCAAGGCTCACTGGAGAATTTGTGCTGTCAGTGGGAAGACTAAAGGCTTGTCCTGCTTTGTCTTTTACTGATGGCACAGAAACTCTGTACTTACAGGGTTGGCAGCGCGACTGTGACTCTTTGGTGTTACAGACGTCCATAGGCCACGGTAACTACTTTCCATCAGGTGGGCCGTGTGCTTGTCTGCCAATTAAGTGGTATAAAAAAAAAAAAAAAGGCATATAAATCATTTTGAGTACTCTGTTCGTCAATATCGATCTGCTGCTCACTGTACATATTATTACGGTTTACTTCTTCAATCAATAAAGTAATCAGCCCACCGCAGCCCACTACTGGATATAGGCCTCTCCCTGTTACTTCTTGGCACCGATCTTTACAGCAGTAGAAAGACTTGGAATTCTTTGACAACACACGCATTACTTTCTCCCTACACTGCCGGGCCCTTTAAGACGGGCTTGAAATAGCATCTGACTAAATCATTTATTCTGTATAGACCATCAAAACGACACTAACTTCGCCGAAATTAAACATAAATATAGAAACTAGTTTAGCAAATGGATCACCTATTCGAAATGCAGCTCTGGCCTGAGAAGACTCGGGTACGAAACTCAGGGATTTTTTTTGAAGGTATAAATAATGTTACAGCTACCACTCAAATTTTGTTAGAGCGCATCTTCCCTAGACATAGCTAGATTTACTTAATTCATATTTAACTAAATAACTATAATTAACTAATGCTCAAAATTGAATACCAGTTCAAACTAATTCTTACTAGACAAAACATTTTTCACGCCGGAGCAGTGGTGTCTTCTGTACAAGACACAAATCGCTCTTGTGTGGAATACTGCTCGCATCTCTGGGATGATTCAGCAAAGTACAGCAAAGTCGCGACAGGTTGCAGCGACGTGCAATCTGCATTTTTGGTAATCCCGAGGTCACGAACACCCTAGAACACAGATGCGCAGAGATGTTGCGTCCATGGCAATATTTTACCGTCTGTACCATTGTGAATGTTCTGATGAGTTCTTCCAATTAGTCCCACACTCCCCTTTCCTACACAGGACAACATTTGCAGGTCTTAGATGTCACCCGCACACGGTGCAGAATATCCAATCAAGAACCAAGCGGTTCGGTGACTCTTTCCTTTATCGCATGATTAAGGCCTGGAATTCATAACCAGTTCACGTGTTTCCTTTTTCCTACAGTCCCGGGTCCTTTAAACGGGGTGTGAAAAAGGCAAGGCAGGCAAGGCGAAGTCTAATTGACGTGTTCTATTTAAAAAAAAAATTCAATGAGTTTTGTGTGTTGTAAATGTGATTGAGTACAGTGTGAGAACGCGGACAGCAGCAGTGGCGATACGCGTAAAAAATTAGTGCGGAAGAGTGGTCTGCCTAATAACAACTAGCTCGATGGTAATCAGTACACCGTAATCATTCCTTCATGACATACAGACGAGATGCATGAGGTCATCTGAGAATTCGAAGCTGAGAATGCCAATGGCATGCCACTGACTTCGTAGACAAGTCGTTCACTATCACGACTGTGCGCTTGTGGAATGCATTGCCATTAAACATCAGACAGGCAAGAACCCTTAACATCTTTAAAGTAACGGTAAAGAATCACTACTTATCATCGTGTACTTTGTGATAGCTCCCAATTATATGCTCACATTGCTACTTATGATTTTCCCTTCATATTAGTATGTATTGTTTATTTTATATTTTTTATATCTATATACTAGTTTATTTTATATATCTATTTATGTGTTGTGGTTGTGCGATTATGTTTATAATACTTTACGTAAAGCTGTATATTTTATTTTCCTTTATTTGTGCTTTTCTTTTTCTTTCTTTTTGTTTTAGTTCACCTTTTATTTAGTTTTATATGATAACTACACCATATATCTATTGTCTTGTCACATTACTGTCTATCCTAAAAAGTTTACCTGGAAGAAATAGCTTTCAGCGATAAGGCCGCCCATTGTACATTAATCTGTATATGTATGCTACCTACTGGCCTCAGCTGTAAATGTTTTGGTGTACAAATAAACGTATAAGAGATTACTTTCTCTCTCAGCAATAGCAGACACACATAATATGTATTTGTATTTATCTATGTATGTATGTGTTTATTTAGGTTACCTATCTTAATCCCGAATTTTAATATTCCGAATATCATAATCCCGAAAACGTTTGGCCATTTTTTCATAATCCCGTTTTTTCAAATTTCGAAGTTATATTTGCCAGAAAATCGCAACTCCGAATTTCATTTGCCCATTTATTCATGTGTGCGACGTTTTATAATCCAGACGTACGAGTTCCAGACACACGAAATCTAAATGCACAAAATGTTTATGACCATAATCCATATGCACGAAAGCCGAATTTTTAAAACACAAATTTTTGAAATGCAGTTAATTGATACCCATACAAACAATATCCAAATTTTTAAAATATTTTTTTTTAAATAAAAATATTACACGGTTGTCCCTTTTACCTGGGACAAATTTTGTATCGTCAAATACAAACTCAAGGATCGGCACAAAAATATGCAACAGACTTAACTTTCGGAGACGAAGTGAAATGTATGTATGTTAAATGTATATGTAGCACTTAGTTTCTTATCAGCTAATGAAATTCCATATTATCTCCATAAACTATTGGAAAAATTACAAGGTAGGTACTTAACCTTAACCTGTCTTTTTTTCTTTTATACCACTTAGTTGGCAGACAAGCACACGGCCCACCTGATGGAAAGTAGTTACCGTGGCCTATGGACGTCTGTAACACCAGAGGAGTCACAGTCGCGCTGCCAACCCTGTAAGTACAGAGTTTCTGTGCTGTCAGTAGAAGACAAAGCAGGGCAAGCCTTTAGTCTTCCCACTGACAGCACAAATTCTCCAGTGAGCTCTGGCTACCCTACTCACCGCTGGGAACACAACACGAAGTTATTATAACCGCGGTATTCTGTAGGGCGGAGGTACTTCCCCAGTCGGATTGCTCAATCGGGCGGAAAGCAAAACAATAGCGAGCCGGTTCTGGCACTCGCCGGCCGCCACCGCAACACGCTCGCTTCGCTCGCTCAGCTCGTGCGGGGGTCACAGTTCTAACGTAACCTAACCTACTGGGTCGAATTTGACACTTAAACCTACTTGTAATAGACAACTAAAACAATAAATTTACTGACTGGCAATTTTTATTTTCAGGCGATAGAAAAGATATAGCAAACTGGTTCGACGAAAACTATGTATCTGCAGCGCACTTGCAGTGCACCAGCAAAATATAATTCTGAGTTTTGGAGTTGCGAAATAGTAAAAAAAATGCATGTATATGCATGTATATCCCGTACACTGATGTCACCGGTGCCCGAGGAGTGCGGCCTTGGTTCGGGCGCGAGTGTGTGAGGGCTGTTGACCAAAAGCAGTCCGCGTATCGCGCTTGGGTAAGGGCGCGTGCCACGCACGATCCCAATGTGGGCCACTTCAAGGCGGCGTACAACAGAGCCACAAAGGACTGCAAGAGGGCTTACGTCAGAGCGGATGCCCTGCGCATTGCACGGCTTGGTCAAGAGCTAGTGGCACATCCCACGGGCAGCCGTGGATACTGGCGACTGGCCAAAGCCGTGCAGGCCAACTTCTGTCAGCCTTCGCTGCCACCGCTGCGCTACCCTGATGGATCCCTGGCCCATGGACCGCAAGAGAAAGCCAATATGCTAGTAAATCTCTTTGCGGCCAATTCCCGAGTCGATGATTGCGGTATACAGCCGCCGACACTACCCAATGGTGACCACGTAATGCCTGAAATACGTATCAGGCAATGCGATGTCCGTGCGGTGCTTCAATCACTCGATGTCCGGAAAGCCAGTGGCCCGGATGGTATTCCAGCGGTGGTCTTACAAAAATGTGCAGCGGAGTTGTCTCCGATGCTTACGCGGCTGTACCGACTGTCCTACAGCTCGGGTACAGTGCCTTCGGCTTGGAAAGAGGCGAATGTACAGCCGATCCCCAAGAAGGGGGATCGCTCAGAGCCAGCCAACTATCGACCCATAGCCGTCACCTCAGTGCTGTGCAAGGTCTTCGAGCACATCATTAACAAACAGCTCATGCGTCACCTTGAGGATCACTCCTTAATTAATGACCGGCAATATGGCTTCAGGCCGAAACGGTCAACGGGTGATCTTCTAGCATACGTTACCCATCTTTGGGGTGAGGCTATGGACAAGCACGGCGAGTCACTGGCAATTAGTCTTGATATCGCCAAAGCTTTCGATAGAGTCTGGCACAAATCGCTTCTCTCCAAGCTACCAGCCTTTGGTCTGCCTCCTATACTGTGCAACTGGATTGCTAGTTTCCTGCGGGAGCGCCGTATCCGCGGCCTCTGGGATGGACGGGCTTCGGAGTTCTTGCAAATAAATGCTGGCGTACCGCAGGGGTCTGTATTATCTCCCGCTCTCTTTCTTCTGCATATCAACGACATGCTGTCCACCGGCAGCATACATTGCTATGCAGACGATAGCACCTGTGTAGGGAGTTATCACGGACAACCTGCGGCCAAACAGTCTGATATCGTGGAAAAAAGACAGCTTCTTGTCACTGAACTGGACCGGATCTTGAATCACATTTCTCAATGGGGCTCTGAGAACATGGTCGAGTTCAATGCCAAGAAGACGCAGGCTTGTGCGTTCACAGCAAAGGTATCTTCTTTCCTTCCCCTTCCCACTCTTCAGAGCACGCCACTGCCACTGCAGGACAATCTCAATATCCTAGGCATGGATATTCGCTGCAAACTGAATAACAGAAATTACATCGAGAGCATCATCAAAACAGCCTCGCGGAAACTCGGACTCCTAAACAAAGTGAGACGTTTTTTCACGCCGGAGCAGCGGTGTCTTCTCTATAAGACACAAATTCGCTCCTGCGTGGAATACTGCTCGCATCTCTGGGATGGCTCCGCGAAATACCTACTAGATGCTCTCGACAGGTTGCAGCGACGCGCGGTCCGAATTATTGGGAACCCTGAGGTCACGAACACCCTCAAGCCTTTGCAGATGCGTAGAGATATTGCTTCCTTGGCTGTATTTTACCGTCTCTACCACGGTGAGTGTTCTGACGATTGAGCAGTCCGACTGGGGAAGTACCTCCGCCCTACAGAATACCGCGGTTATAATAACTTCGTGTTGTGTTCCCAGCGGTGAGTAGGGTAGCCAGAGCTCACTGGAGAATTTGTGCTGTCAGTGGGAAGACTAAAGGCTTGCCCTGCTTTGTCTTCTACTGACAGCACAGAAACTCTGTACTTACAGGGTTGGCAGCGCGACTGTGACTCCTCTGGTGTTACAGACGTCCATAGGCCACGGTAACTACTTTCCATCAGGTGGGCCGTGTGCTTGTCTGCCAACTAAGTGGTATAAAAAAAAAAAAAAAAAAAAAAAAAAAACTAATCCCACCATCTCCTTTCCTACATAGGACAACACGTGCAGGCCTTAGATGTCACCCTCACACTGTGCAGAATATACGAGCAAGAACCAAGCGGTTCGGAGACTTTGCCGCACCACCAAGACCTGGAATTCATTACCAGCACACGTGTTTCCTTCTTCCTACAGTCCCGGGGCCTTTAAGCGGGGCGTGAAAAAGCATCTGATGAGGCCGCCAAGCTGAGTGCCACCATTGTAGCACTTAGTGTCTGTAATGGTGACCCTCTTTCCTGAGACTTTGCCTTTAGCTTACCATCAGGCGAGGTGAGGTCAAGTTGGCGTGTCCTATATAAAAAAAAAAAAAACTCCGAACTCAAAATTCGGAAAAAGCATGGCACCATCATATAAATCAAGTAATAGACAAGAAAAAGTCAGGTTTTTACCTGCTTCTTTGTGAATTAATTAAAGAAACGATTATAATAGAATCTGAAATAGAAAAAATTATACTAGGTGAACCACAAGTGAAAAGGAGGAAAAAGTACATACAAAAGGAGGAAAAACTGCAGAAACTTATAAAAATATAAGAAAATTTAAGTGAAATTAAATATTTAAAAGAAATTTCTAAATTAATGTAAATTTCTAAATTGCTTACTGTACCTAATAAATGAATCGTATAAATTTACTAAGTTTTACGATACCTGTATATAGTTTAGCTGGAACACGATTGTATGGGAATAAAAAGATTATGAAAATTTGGTAATAGTTTATTTAGAAAATGGTACGATGGGAAGCAAAAATAATATTCTGAGAATCTGGTATAACTATATTTGGATTATGACAATATGAGAAATAAAAATACTATTTGAAAATTTGGTTTTAGTGCACCTGGTAATTGATTTATCTGGGAAATTAAAAACGGAATTATAGAAAGTTGTCATTCATTACATCTGTCTTTTAAAAGTTCGCGAGTTCGAATCCCGCCTGAACCGATTCAATTTTTTCTGTGTCTTAACCGATTTGAATAGTTAGCACACTAAATGCTATAAAATTTCATTCAACAACATACATACAAACGTACATACAAACATACATACAAACATACATACAAACATATATACAAACATACATACAAACATACATACAAAAAATACATACAAACGTATCGATACGATGAATTTTTCTACCTTAATCGATTTAAAGGTCAGGATTCGAACCCGGGATGTTTCGATTGGAAGACTGACTCGTTAAGCGCTAAGCTACTGACGCTTATATTATTTGTAATCATATATTTTAACATTTACATCCGCTGACTGTTTTATATTGGTTTTTTATAGCAGCGAGAGTGATTACAATTATAGGAGGTAGGACACGACGGTATTCCCGTCCGAATTGAGCAGTCCGACTGGGGAAGTACCTCGACCCTACAGAATACCACGGCTATAATAATACAGCTATAATAACTCGTGTTGTGTTCCCGGTGGTGAGTAGGGTAGCCAGAGATCACTGGAGAGTTTTTGTGCTGTCAGTGGGAAGACCAAAGGCTTGTCCTGATTTTGTGTTCTGCACTGAGGGCACATAAAATCTCTGTTCTTACAGGGTCGGCAGCACGGATGTGACTCCACTGTTGTCACACACGTTCATAGGTCATGGTAACCACTTTCCACGGAGGTGGGCCGTGTGCTTGTCTGTTACCTAAGTTGTATAAAAAAAAAACAAAGTTATGTCGTATTTTATTCATGTTTTTCATCAAGAATTGTAATAAAGGCTAATATGTTACGTTATATATACGTATGTTGTACTAATGTCGAGTTCCCAACATTTGTACGAAAGTAATACCTGTTCAACAATGAAAACACATTTCCATTGCAAAAGGTATTAAATTAGTTCCATTGAAACTGAATACCAGATCATGGAGAGGCTTCATTTTAAGCAAGTGGAAGGTGAAAGTGTTTTTCCATTCGGCAAGAAGACCTTGATACGAATATAACTATTTTTAGTGTAATACATTTGAAAGCGTACCTTTACGTTTACTTTCAGCTATTTCAAACATTTTTTGTATCTATATACAGACATCAATTTAATATAAAATGTACCTTTATTACAATGCTTTTATAAAAAAAACACATCTGTCTAGAGGTTCAATTTAGTTCGTGGGTAACAACTTTTTTATACAACTTAAGTGGAAGACAAGCACATAGCCCTCCTGATGGAAAGTGGTTACCGTGGTCTATGGACGTGTGCAACACCAAGGGAGTCACATTCGTAATGCCGACGCTATAGGAACAGAAGGTTTCTGTGCCGTGAGTGCAGGAGACAAAACAGGACAAGCCTTTGGTCTTGCCACTGACAGCACAAAAACTCTCCAATGAGCATTGGCTACCCTAATCACCGCCGGAAACACAATACGAGGTTATTGTAGCCGTGGTATTCAGTAGGGCGAATGCACTTCTCCAGTCGGACTGCTCAATTAGGACGGGAATACCGTCGTGTCCTACCTCCTAGTAATACCTACCGTCTTGTCATACTTCCTAATAAAACTCCAACTACAAAAAAAGGGTTGTTTGACACATAATCCATCAAGATTATTATATCAAGAACCAAGCGGTTCGTTAACTCTCTCCTTTGCCGCACCAGACATAGAAATCATTACCAGCTCTCGTGTTTCCTCCTTCCTACAGTCCCGGTTCCTTCAAGCGAAGCGTGAAAAAACAACCGTGTAAAGCATGAGTGCCACCATTGTAACATGGTACGTGTCTGTAATGGTGACCCTCTTGTCTACCGTTTATCATCATGCGAAGTAAAGTCAAATTGACATGTCCTAAATAAAAAAGTGTGCAGACGAATTTAGTGCAAATACACCAATCTTCATTGAGTGACAGCTACCACCCTGAGTCCAATCAACCCCAATTTACCCGGTTGGCCCTACAGTAGCCGACCTGGTTCAAGTAATTAATATTAAAATATTCAAAAATAAAAAAAAAAATTTTAAAGCTTGTAGCTTGTCTAAGTTGGAAGTGGTACATATTTACGAATAGTAAATTTGATTACATTTATATATTGATTTCTAGATTATTCTATCTATCTATCTAGAAGATTGAGTTCTAAAATAGATTGGACCCAGCTTCCCCAGGTTACTATGGGTGGAGTAGTGGTGCCAGTTGGTGACAGTGTCAAAAACTTGGGTATCTTCATGGATAAATCATTTTCTTGGAATATCCAGTTACAGGAAACTAGTCGAAAACTTTTCGCGTCAGCGGGTGCCTTACGAAGGCTCCGAAACTTTCTCCCAATTGCCACTAAAACTGCGCTCGCACAATCGATTCTTCTTCCTGTTCTCGATTACGCCGATGTCAGCTATCCTGATCTAACAGAAGAGCAACTAGATAAACTTGAGCGACTTCAAAATTTTTGCATAAGATTCATATTTGGTCTACGCAAGTATGATCACGTGTCTGATTTCCGTAAACAACTCAAGTGGCTCCCAATTCGACTTCGCAGGAATGCCCATATTCTAACATTGTTATATAATGTATTGTTTAATCCCAACACTCCCTCTTATCTCAAAGAACGATTCCAGTTCCTCTATGACACACATACGAAGTGCCTGAGGTCGTCCGAGAATTTGAGGCTGAGTATGCCAATACATTCTACTGACTTTGCTGACAAGTCTTTCACTGTCAGGGCGGTGCGCTTATGGAACGCGTTGCCACTGAACATCAGACGGGCAAAGTCAGTGAATGTATTTAAATTAATGGTCAAGAACCACTACCTATCATGTTGTGCACAGTAGGTAATAGCTCACAATTATGTGCTCACTCACTATTTTCCCTTCGTATTAGTATGAACTATCTACTTTATGTATATATTTATTTAATACATGTATATGTATTTGTATGTCAGAATTTATGTTTATATTTTTTGTGTAAAGCCGTATATTAATTTTATTTTACTTACTTTTCTCTCTTTCTTTTGTTTTAATACACTATCTATTTAAGTTTAGTCGGTAACTACACCATATCTTTTATTTTCATAACATTACTGTCCATCCCAAGGTTGCCTGGAAGAAATCGCTTCAGCGATAAGGCCGCCCATTGTACATTGAACTGTATAGATGCTACCTACTTGTCCTACTGTAAATCTGTTGGTGTACAATAAAGAATTATCTATCTATCTATCTATCTATTTTTTTGATATTTGATTTATTTGAAATGTTGAAAGAAATAATTTCTTCTATAATAAAATTGAATTAAACTAGTACTCTTTGCCAGGTTTAAAACGGCTACTTACAAAACAGTTATATCTACTTAAATACATGGTCCAGTTAATTTAATTTTTCTAGAAGTAAGGTAAGTCAAAAAAGTGAGTCGAAACACATACACATACATACTCATTTGGCGATCTTTTCTTACTTCACGAAGAGGTAAATAAGAATAAGAATAATTTATTTGTCTTTAAACATGGTAACATGGATCTTACAATATTATGTAATTACTTACAGTATTTTTGGTATTATAATGACATTACAAGCACAATATTCTATCTACCTTGTTATTTTGAGAGATTATATCATAAGAGGCAGTGTTCGGCTTAATAAATATACGTAATATACATAAATATAATTATATGTATGTACATTATACAGTAGATTGTTGACGGTGTCGTCTCATGTTTCATCATTTTATTTCCTATATTAGGGACGGGACCGTGTTGACCTTTCTATGACGGTATAAGTACCAGAAATGTCAACACGGACCTACCCTCCCCCTCCTTCTGAGGGGTACGGTGACGTGGTTTTGAGGGAGAGCGCAGGTCGTGTAGATCCTCAAAACAAGTCTGGTGGACTATCCTTCTCGAGGTTGTCGTCCTGTTCTTGGTCTAATTTCCTAAGAAATAGACGCAACAAAAACCTCCAGGCACACCAACGCAGAAACGCAGAGGTCATGTTTCTGCGTGTTCATCACCAAACAAGAGCAGGTGGTGGATAGCAATGACCTCCCGCGTGTTTGTGCCGTGCGCGGGGACCCGTACCGGGGGATGAAGGAGTCCTGGTGGTTGAGCGAGCAGTGGGCCGGAGTAGTTGCACACTGCAAGCAACACGCCACTTTGGTCTGGATTTCCTCTCACACGGGTGGTCACAGAGTAGCTTTCTATGATCAATCGGCTGTGGCATCCCATAAGCGGGCTGCTTAAGCGAGGTCTCGTGGGTTGGGGAAGGGCAGGCGGTATGGCGTGGTGGCTTGGATGGAAACAGCACCGTCTCATGCTGTGAAACCAAGTCACATCTCGTTGTGTGCAGTCGCGTCCTCTTCTCAACTCAGGGGACCTATACCGTGGGAGTAGCTCTGGCGATCACTTGCAATGCAAGCGACGTCCCCGACGTGAGGGCTCCGTAGCGGGTGGAGAGCTCCTGAGGTGAAAAACTACTCGTATAACACATGGATTCCGAGACATGTACAAAAAGCACCACCAGGAAGACCGCTGCTGCTAAAGCAGCACTTCCAAAACTTCCTTCGGGCACGATCACTGCTGCACAAGCAGTATCGTCACCATCACCAACACCATCGGTCAAGATCGCTGCTGCAGAAGCAGTATCCTTTCCCACCACATCTTACTCGGGCATGATTGCTGCTGAAAAAGCAGTATCACGCCCAAACATTCTACCGAGTTATACCAGGAAGGCTGCTGCACAAGCACCCACCTCCTGCCCCACCTCAGCAAAGGGCATAACGGGAAAATCTGCAACTGGCAAAATGCCAGGGGCAGCAACCCGTCCAATGCCCGAAGCTGGGCCCAGTAGTGTCCCTGGTTCGGGACAAAATGCGCCGCAAGGCGCCACACCCCGAAACCCAGCCGAACAGGTTGCGTCTAAGGGTGTGACCCCAATAACCCGGGGTAAATCGGCCCACCAGAACTCACGCAACCCGGTGACAGCGACCTCTGGTCAACACTCTACAACACCCGAGGCGATGAATATGACCTCTCTTAGAGAGGCCATACAATCACCCACCACCAACGATCCCACCTGGTCGACAGCACACAAAAAGATGTCCTCGGCCAAAAGACGACGCTTCAAAGCGAGAGCAGAAGCACGAGCGAACGCAGCAGATGCCGCAAGGCATCCTGTTAACCCTGGAAGTTCCACGGGTGGCTCAGTCGTCTCCACCGCTAAACCGAAACAACAACGACCAGCAACCAGCGTAAGACCGACGAAGCGCTCACGGCCAGAGGAAACTGTGACCCCAACGGGAGAGGGCAAAATGCCACGAAACTCCGGCAGGACCACTGGCTCGTACGCTGAAGCAGCTGCCCCTTACCTCGCCAACAGTCTCTGTGTGGCCGTTATGACAGAGCCTTTCCAGGATCTGTCACAGACACAGGCAGAGGCTATAAGGGACAACATCGGGAGTAAGCTCAGGGAATGGAATCGCCACTACCCAACACCAGCCTTGTAGTTCGGGCGCAATCGGCAATACCGAGGAAGATCTCCTGCGTGGTTAGCGTGCCTGGCCGCGTTGCCAACCCCGAAAACCTACAAAGGCTCCTAGCTCGACAAAACAGGCACCTCAACATCAATGCCTGGGACTGCACTGCAACGAGGGAACACCAGGATGGCACAAAAACAAACCTTCACTTCCGCATCCCGGAGGCGGAGGCGAGGCTAGCTTTGGCCAATGAGCGTAAACTGTATTACCTAATGGGAAACATCTACGTCATTTTCCTGGAGCAGCTGCCGAACGTCGTTCCTAAGGGGGACGCGGAGAAAAACGTTGCCCAGACCCAGACACCGCCGGACGCACGGGAAACTGCAGTCTCGTCCGAGCCGACGGCGTCAACGTCTATGACGCGGGCGCCGCCGACTCTGATGGACACGGGTGCTCCCGAGCCAGCTGAGCAATTGGCTGACATGGGGCAAGATGGACCACCATCACCACTCCTCGGCTCAGAGGAGGAGTGCGTTCCCGGGGAGGAGGAGGGAGTGAACTTGGTGACCTCCCGTCCTCCCCGCTGCGGGACTAACATAATCCATTCTAACCTCCAGCACAGTCAGGCCGCGACGGCTTCCCTGCGCCGAGTGCTGGAAGAAAACCCGCAGACCGTTGCCCTGATTCAGGAGCCGTAGATCAGAGGAAACAAGGTCTTCGGCCTCAACAACACCGGAGGAAAACTGCTGCTGGATACTTCCGTAAGTAAACCAAGAGCATGCATCTACCTACCTAAACACTCATCAACACTATTAATCAATCAATTCTGCTCAAGGGACCTGACAGCCGTCAGGTTGAGTAGAAGTGACCAGCATCAGCCAGACATCGTCTTTGCTTCCGCCTACCTGCCGAGCGACGAAGACGTACCCCTGCTGGAACTCAGCTCATTAGCTGAGTACTGCGAGAGGGAGTGTCTGGACATCATCATCGCAGTCATTACCCCAACAAAAGAGGTGAGGAAATGCTCAACTTTATATTCACAAACAACTTTAACTTATTAAATCAAGACTCCGAACCCACGTTCGTTAACACTCGCCATCAAACGATAATAGATCTCACCCTAGCGTCAGCCAGAATAGCAAAATCCAGACCACAGATGGATTCGATTCTGCATAAACATAGAGCTACCAAAACCAAAACCATGTAGGCAGCCACGCAAGACAAACAAACAAAAATTTGTAAGTCTAGTTAGCGCAAGGTTTAACAACCTACAAAACCCCTCAGAAAACCTCAAAATTACCGACCTAGATTACTACACAAACGAAATCACATCAATTCTCATCTCAAGCTACGAGCAGACCTGCCCCCTCACCACACCAATGGTTGGCAAAGGGCGACACTGGTGGTGTTTATCCCTTGAGAAGCTACGACGCAAGTTGAGAAAACTTTTCAACAGGGCTAAGAACACCAGGGAACCGACTGACTGGGAGATGTACCAAAACACAAAAAAAATATATAAAAAAGAAATACGTCAGAGAAGCGTAGAGTGCTGGAGACGCTTCTGCACAAACATCGAAACTAGCAACCAGGCATCCAAGGTCCAAGCTTGCCTCTCAAAAGAGCACGACCAATCAATTGGGTGCCTCAAAAAACCTGATAACACCTTTACAAAAAACGACGCTGAAACAAGCGAAATACTACTAACCACTCACTTCCCTGGATGCAAACTGGCAACCGATTACTCATGGGTGGGCACAAATGAGCGACCAACCAGTCACCAAGACTGGGAGGTGGCTCGAGAAACCATTAACAAAGAAAAACTGCTATGGGCAATCAACACCTTCCTACCTTTCAAGGCAGCAGGCTTGGACGGTATATTTCCAGGACTCCTAAAATGGAGCGGCCCCATAATAGCAGACTACCTTGTTAAACTACTGCAAGGTTGTCTCGCACACCGCTATATACCCTTGAAATGGCGGGAGGTAAAAATAATATTCATCCCCAAACCAGGTAGAAGTGACTACACTCAGGCAAAGTCACTTAGACCCATCAGCCTGACCTCATTTCTACTAAAAACACTTGAACGATTAGGCGACAGAGTGATTAGAAGTCAGATACTAACACTCAAACCTTTACATCCTAATCAACATGCCTACAGCGAAGGCAAATCCACAGAATCGGCACTTCACCATGTGGTGTCCCGAATCGGTGGAGCACTAAAATCAAAACAACCTACTCTTGGCGCATTTATTGACATTGTAGGTACTTTTGACAAAACCAATTTTAACAGCATCATCAGATCACTTCTCGACCATGACGTGCCTTCAACGCTTGTCGAATGGATCGACAATATGCTTAAACAGAGGGCGGTGCAACTTACAGTCAACTCCACCACGCGAGGTATCGTAAGCAGAGGATGTCCACAAGGAGGAGTACTCTCTCCCCTGTTATGGAACCTGGTGGTGGACGAGCTTGTAACGGATCTAAACGCAAATAACCTCTTCACTGTAGGCTATGCGGACGATATTACGATCCTAGTATCGGGGTTGTTCGAAAGTGCCATATGCAACCGCATGAGACAGGCTTTCAAAATAATCGAAAGCTGGTGCGAAAAGCACGACCTATCGGTCAACCCCCAGAAAACAGAACTAATAATGTTCACAAACCGAAGAGTACTGGGCCCATACAAGCTCCCAAAATTCCTTGCAACCAAACTAACACTTACAAACACCTTGAACACAAACTGATTAAGTGCACAATTGCCTTTTACCAATGCAAAAGAATGATGGGCACTACATGGGGACCCTCACCCAAAATAACTCTGTGGTTATACACAGCAGTGATCAGACCCATGCTAGCCTATGGGGCTTTAGTATGGTGGACTCGAACAGAGCTGTCTACCGTGATTGCCAGGCTAAAATCCTTACAGAGGCTGGCCTGCTCATCAACCTGTGGATGCATGAAAACCACTCCTACCGCTGCTATGGAGATAGCCCTCAACATAGTACCGCTTGACCTGTTCATCCAACAGGAGGCCAACATCACCGCTATTAGGTTGTGGCACCTGGGACTCTGGGGCAACTATTACGTCAGTTCCCATACCACAATCCTTGGACGAGCCCTAAAACATCGGCCACTGATGGCCGCCCCCTGCGATAGAACTTTTAAACAATATTCCTGGAACAAAAAATATCAAATAACAAAACAGGCCGAGGAAAAGGACTACTCCGGTATTGAAGAGGTACGCGTATACACTGACGGCTCCAAAACAAAAAATGGCTCAGGAGCCGGCGTACACTCCCTAGACCTTGGCTTGAACATCCACCTACCACTAGGCAAGCACAGCTCGATTTTTCAATGGGAATGTGTTGCCATAACAACTGCTGCGACAGCAATAAGCGAACTGAAGGTGAAGGGCTTAAATATAAGATTCCTAACCGACAGCACAGCAGTTTTATAAGCGCTGGAGCAGCAAATAACCAACAGCACACTAGTAGCGGAGTGCCAAACAGCCCTGAACAGGCTATCCACCCTAAATGCAGTAACGCTGCAATGGATAAAGGGGCATAGCGGGTCCTACGGCAATGATGCCGCGGACGAGCTTGCGAAGAGAGGTATGAGCGTTGATGGCTCGCTACCATTGCTACCAATCCCTTTCTCGCAACTCCGCACTTGGACACGCGAGAGATCCGCGGAACTACATAACCAAAGATGGACACAAGCCACCGACTGCAGGCAGTCAAAAGTGGTTATGCCATCAGTAAACAAACGACTCACGAAACGTCTCCTAAAACTAGACAGAACAAGTCTAAGAACAATAATGGGGACTATAACGGGCCACTGCCCCCTCCACAAGCACCTATACACCATTGGTGTCACGGACAGTCCCCTTTGCAGGGGATGTTTTGCTGCCGAGGAAACGGCCGCCCACGTAATACTGGAATGCGAGGCAGTAGCCTATCAACGATCACAAATCCTCGGTACAGTGAGGTCGCTCCGCGAAGCCTGTGAAGCCCCCAGTAAGCTTCTGCGCTTCTGGGCGGAGCTAGGCTGGCTACTCTAGCCAGTACTCCACACGCACAATGGCCCAAAAGGGAGGCTAAGTGCGGACAAGGGAGTCCCCTTTCCATTCCATTCCATTTCCTATATTTTACTGTTAATATTATTAGAGTGTGTATTGTGTTTGTGTGAGTGTGAGCCTAAGTTGGCGCGTAGGGTAACGGAAGTGCTTACGTGTAATAACTTTTAGAATAGCTCTTTGCGCTCTCTCAACTCTCAGTAGATTCGTTTTCATAGCACCTCCCCACGCAGGGATGCAATATCCGATAACGGATTGGCAAAGAGCTTTATACTCCATATTTAAGGTATCAGAATCAGCGGAGCTTCTAAGTAGTTTAAAGGTTTGCATAAGACGCATTGTACTAAATATTTCTACTTACTAGCTATTTTGCTGCAATAGAAACCTATTTCAGGAATATTCTGTCTTATTACAGAAAATAACCTATCCGTATACAAAATTTCAGCTACATGCTTTCTAGTGTATTAAGATAGAAAAAAATAATCGGTTCAGGTGGGTTTTGAACCCGCGATCTTTCCCTTATATGGGAATGCTCTGACCACTGAGCCACCGAACCTCGTCTGAAGCTATCCAAATTTTCTTATACATCCGTCTTGCGGCGACGATGAGAGCTATCTATGCGTATGCATAGATATGCTGCGATGCTTGTAGGAACTATCGGAACCAATGAGTGATGAGGAACCAATCATGCTTAAATATTGTATTTTGATTACTCCTCACTAACAATTGAATCAATTCATCAAACAATCTTCTATTCATTGCACATGCATTCAGACTTTTCTACAGCTTTTTGTGTACTACTTTATTTTTGAAAATATGAAAATTGGAAACGTACAAGTGCCTTATTCAATCATTCTGTCTCTGTTCTCGTAAGTAATCAATACATATCTATTTCTCACAGAAAGGGGATGAAAAGTATAGTGTATGACGCGGGAGCAAAACATTTTTCCCACGAGGGATGGACTTTGAATCCCTTGCTGCGCCCAGGATTCAACTTTAGAATCCCTCGCTCGCTCGCGTAAAATTACTACTTTGTTCCCTTGTTATACAATATACTACTTCCAAACATACAACTATCTTTTCATCCCTTCTATTCGAAAATGTTACTTTATTCCTTTTTAAGCGGGAGCTTAATAACTCTTTTCTGTTAAGGACTTTTCAACGGGCGATAAAGTGATTTGAATTTAAAACATATGTCATTCATAGAAATCGAACAACAACGTGCTTACTAAAAAAAAACACGCAAGTATTACTTATGTCTCTGGCTGTTTATACCATAAACTTAATACATATATACTGTGTTACTAGGTTTTTGGTATCTTGCGTCAAAGGTACTTGTTGATCTTGACGTTGACATTTGCATTGAAAGTATATTATTTTATTTGTGCTTTGACAGAATTATCGATACCCAAATCGGCAACGATTGATATAATAAAAATAATAATAACCCCCAGGGGAGTCACCTTGACATGGTGGGGGGAGGGGGGGGGGGCTTACGGGTATTATGGTCCACGTTCTAGATTTTATTTCACTACACACGTTGATATATTCAACCGCATTTACGCCTTTACAGTATAAAGTACAGCAATAATATATTATAAAATACAAAAGACCTATCTGTATATATATATAACCTAACTGGCAGAAAATAATTGAAAATAGAATTAGAAAATATAGAGTGGAAATAGGTAGATTGACACAATATATTCTAGGAAATAGAAATCAAAATTTTCTTAATACTGTAGAAAAAATAAAAATCAACTATAAAACCCATTCTCAACATGAAGAACCTAACACGGATCCGAAACATTTTCTAGACACATTGAAACAAAAATTAAATGCTCCTTTTTTATACCACTTAGGTGGCAGACAAACACACGGCTCACCTGATGGAAAGTGGTTACCTTGGCCTCGGCGTGGTCGTGTGCAAAATCAGAACTACGTATGGTACTCCGAAATACCGCTCACCGAAAGGACGGTTTTCCGATAGCACTCTACCTACTGCGACGGTTAGTTCAACGAAAAAATGATAGGCCGATAAACGTTTCACCGAAAATATTATTTAGCGACGGTCGGTAGTCCGAATTAATGCTTCGCCGATGGAACGGTTCGCCGAAAACACTCTTCAACGACGATTGGTTAAACAAACGAATCTTTCGCCGATAGCATTCAGTTTACGCTAGCTATTATATTTTATAATTATATGCAATGCAGCTAAACAATACTCGAATCCCATGTTTAATTTTAACAGCATAGATGAATAAATAACGGAAAGGTCACGGTAACTACTTTCCATCAGGTGAGCCGTGTGCTTGTCTGCCAACTAAGTGGTATAAAAAAATAAAAAATACCGGAAGCTTCCGTATTAAAGATAAGTCCCTAAATGACGCATAATGCACTCATTAACAATGGTACTGAGATTAAACGAGTATTGAATAAACTTGCAATAGTTACATGTAACAATAAATATCTACTTTAGCACAGTGGTAGTTTTTTTTGTGGGTGGGTATTGAATAAACTTGCAATAGTTACATGTAACAAAACAAGAAATATCTATTGTAGTATTTATTTATTTTTTGTGGGTAGTTGCGAAATGTGCAACGACAGACCTCGCTACATGAATAGTTTCTCGCTCGTGTTTTGTTTAATTAAAAATGAATACGTGCAATTTAGGTAAATCTAAACGCGGAGGACATGTGTTAGTAGTGAATGGATATTCTTATCACTTAAATAAAAAATATGATAACAAGTATTATTGGCGGTGTACAAGAAAACAAACAAGTGGTTGTTGTGTAAGTGTAATAACTTTATTTGATTGTTATGAACATACATTTGTTAGTCAAAATTGTGATCATGCACATTTACCAGAGCCGGAAAAAATTATTGAAATGAATTTTAAAAACAAATTGAGAACTAGTGCGAAGGAATCAATGGACAGTCCGTCACAAATTGTAAATCGTTGTTTACAAGACGTAGCTACCACAAGTGCACCTCAATTGCCCAATAAACCAGCTTGCCGAATGATTGTGCAGCGTGTTAGAAATAAAGGACTTCCTAAACGACAATCAACGAATTTCATGTACCACAATATCTCGCTAAAAGTAATGGAAAGCAATTTTTGCTTGGTCAATATACATGTAACAATGAAAGTGTTGTCATCTTTGGTACTAAAGCTAATGTTAAGCGTATGAATAATGCCCAATGCTGGATCATGGACGGGACATTTTCGAGTTGTCCAACTCCGTTCTGTCAATTTTTTTCCATTCATGTTTTAGTGGGAACTGCTGGAGGCACAAATAAATTTCTACCTATGGTATACGCACTACTATCACATAAGACTGAAAGCTGTTATTTTATATTTTTGGAGATTTTGAAAAGATATGCGATCAATACATTAAATACCCATTTGTCACCAGCTAATATATTAACTGATTTTGAAGTAGCAGTGATCAATGCAGTCAAACGACAGTTTCCAGACTGCGCCCACAGGCTATGCTTATTTCATTTGACCCAAAGTATTTGGCGTCATTTCCAGTCAGAGGGTCTCGCAAGGCGATATGCTGAAGATTTCATATTTGCGCACAAAATTAGACACTTAGCTGCCCTCGCTTTTCTTGAGCCCGCTGAGATATCCGAAGCTGCTTCTGTCGGCAATATTTTATTTTGGATGATTTCGAATCATCCAAAATAAAATATTGCCGACAGAAGCAGCTGAAATTGCCCACTGGTTTAAGAAATATTATGTTGGATCGCATCACACGCAGCAAATAACTAACACGGGTTTGATAATAAAAAGAAATCAGGCATTATTTGCACCAGCTATGTGGTCAGTTTACGATCGCACACTTTCTGTTCCAAGGACACAAAATGCATTAGAATCGTGTCATGAACGATGGAACACGCTTCTCCATAAAAAAAATGGAACATTTATAAAACAATTATTGAATTTGCTAAAGAGCAGAAGCATACAGAATGTGTCATTGAACGAATCAACTCCTCGGAACCCATGCCAAAGCGTAGACGTAATGCACAGGTTGAATATGATGCTAGGATACAAACACACTTATCACAAAAGAGTGAATTAAATATGGAATCTTTCTTAGGTGGATTGGCCCATATTCTATACCTGAAAAATAAGAAATAATTTTTTTTTATATCAATAAAGAATTAAAATAATTATAAGTACAAATAATTATAATAACTCACTATTTACTATATATAACTACATAACTATATAACTTTAAAAATTTATCACGTTGTGTTACTTTTATTTATTTTTTGCTTTGTTCGCACAGTTTTTTTTTCTATTCTCACAGTTCCAATAGAGAAATCATAATAATCATAATCATATTCTTTATTGTAAAAAACAATATAAAGCCTTTTTGATTAATTTTCTTATTGTTAAATAAAAACTTAGTTTTTGTTTCTATTGTCACGCTTCCATGTTTTGTTTTATTATTACCTGTATTTTTAACATGACTTCAACATGACCTAAGGGTGTTGTCAAGCTGAAAGAAAAACAATCCATTTGGCAAAAGAATTCCCCTACAACGAGTGCTATCGGCGAAAGATTCTTTCGTTTAGTCAATCGTCGTTAAAGAGTGTTTTCGGCGAACCGTTCCATCGGCGAAGGATTCATTCGGACTACCGACCGTCGATAAATAATATTTTCGGTGAAACGTTTATCGGCCTATCATTTTTTCGTTCAACTAACCGTCGGAGTAGAGTGCTATCGGAAAACCGTCCTTTCGGTGAGCGGTATTTCGGAGTACCATACGTAGTTCGCAAAATCAAGGGAGTCACACTCGCGCTGCCAACCCTGTAAGCACAAAAAGTTTCTGATCCGTCAGTGTAAAAGATGAAACAGGAAGAACCCCATATTGTAGGCGCTTGGGAAAACCGCAGCAGGGAGGTCATTCCATAGCTTGAGTGTGCGTGGGATGAAGTTTCTTTCATACCGCACAGTGCGCACCGTCTCAGTCGTAAACATAGCGAGCATTCTTGAAAGCCTGCAAAGTAGTTAACGATTGTTATTATATGTAGATATTTTGTTGATGATTTTTATTGATTGTTAATTATGAAATTGGGCAACATTGAGAAATGAAATGAAATATGGAGGCTTATTTGGTGAATTTGGTTGAGCTTCAAGTTATTATTTGGATGATATGATGTTTTATTGCTCAATTTCATATTTAATAATCTCTAAGGTTATGAAATGGATGATAAAATAAAATTATAGGATGATGGATGCTTATTTGCTGAATTTGGTTGAGCTTCAAGTTATTATTTGTTGGCTTTAGGTGATATGTGTATGTTATATTGCTCAATTTCATATTTAATCATCTCTAAGGTTATGAAATGGATGATAAAATACAATTATAAGATGATGGATGCTTATTTGCTGAATTTGGTTGAGCTTCACGTTATTATTTGTTGACTTTTGGTGATATGTGTATGTTATATTGCTCAATTTCATATATTTAATCATCTCTAAGGTTATGAAATGAATGATAAAATACAGTTATAAGAAGATGGATGCTTATTTGCTGAATTTGGTTGAGCTTCAAGTTATTATTTGTTGACTTTTGGTGAAATGTATATGTTATATTGTTCTATTTTATATTTAATAACTTCCCAAGGCTATGAAATAGATAATTATATTCTGACTTTCATTTTCACTTTGTAACTTTCATGTTTTTCTAATAGGACTAGTAACTACCACAATACAAGTTACAGCAGAGTTCATACAAAGACTATCGGTAGGTAGTAAGTAGATTTTTATATAGGTAAATAAAATAAAACATATAATAATATATGGGCTTTTTTTTATTTTTAAACTTTCGCAGTGTGTCTCGTCGTAACCACGGGTGATGCAATGCATCCGAAACGTCGGCAGAAATAGTAAGTTCCAAGATATAATTCGCGAGAAGTCCCGATACCTTGTATAATAATGAATATATAGGTTCATATCTTGTGAATATTTTATTTCAAAGTAAAACAAAGTTTCTATTAAGTATATTATCTACAGTCTTTACAATTTTTCTCAGTCTTCATTTTGTAACATTTTGTTATGACTTCGCCTATGGTTATACTCTCCTCAGGCGTAAGTGACAAAAACGGCTGGCATCTGCAATGAAAAGCAATAAATAACAATAGGATTGTACAATTTTCATTTGATGTATTGGTTTAGCTGTACCCACATGGATTCAACCTTTGGTTCTATTTAATACAGTAAATCCGTACAGAATATTACTTTTGCGAAATCCCTACAGAATATTACTTTTGATTTGCCGAGTACTCAGTTTTAGTAGATACTATATTTTTTGATCTACCTGGATTTTAGAAATAGAAGAAACTTTGTTAATATATGTGATATCATCACGTGTATGTTTGTGGCAGTATGATATCCCAATTGTAGAATGATTTCAATTAGGTCTTCATCTGTGTGTTCCGGAATCCCCATAACCTCAATATTTAGTAGGCGATCACGCTGTTCTCTAAGGTTAATCTCAGATTTCAATTGCATATTATCAGTCTTAAGGTTTGCCAGTTCCACCTGAAGGACATCAATGGAATCTATTTTCTTGGACAACAGTTCTATTTTCGCCTTGAGTTCATCATGGTAAAAAAAAAATTGCTGTCACTGTGAAACTGCATTGACTTTCTTAGCGAGGTTACATCACCGTTCTTAATGTTTTGTTTCGACTTTAGTTCCCTTTTTTTTATATACCACTTAGGTGGCAGACAAGCACATGGCCCACCTGATGGAAAGTGGTTATCGTGGCCTATGGACGTGTGTAACACCAGAGAAGCCACACTCGCACTCCCGACCCTGCAAGCACAGAGTTTGTGCCGTCAGTGTAGAGGACAAAGCAGGACAAGCCTTTATTTATCCCACTGACAGCACAAATTCTTCAGTGAGGTCTGGCTACCCTACTCACCGCTGGGAACATAACACGAAGTTATTATAACCGCGTTATTCTGTAGGGCGGAGTTACTTCCCCAGTCGGACTGCTCAATTGGGCGGAAATACCGCCGTGTCCTACCTCCTACAAGACGACGAGGTCAAGTTCCTCGACCGATTTCTTAATTGTACTGTATTCACTCCTGATTTGGTTAATCTCGGACTTTAATTCGTTAGATGTTTCAATTATACTATTCAGTGAAACTTTCATATCAGTAATTTCTTGAGTGAGTTCAAGTTTCCATGTGTTCAGTTTCACCATAATTTTAGTACTGAATAGCTCGAATGCTTCAGCAAACTCGTCATTTTGCACACGCTTGCGGCGAGTGCATTTCGCGAAAGTGGTTTTTTCAGACGCAAGGTCTGTAACTGAACCAGAGGATTCCCCTGTTGTCTTTGGCATTTATGAGAGTCACGTCTGTATCGTTCTGAGATCTGTGGTATATCCGATAAGAATAGATTCCGTTTGCACCGGTATGAGTAGAAAATTAACACTTCACTATATTAGAAATAAGGTTTACAATTGAATCTTTGCAACTTTAAATAAAATAATAAATTTAAATAAACAGCAAAAGAGGCGTCCGTTCACTTTGATAATCGAGCGGCCTTGAGTTTAATTAAAAACGCCAGGAGCAATTATTGAGATTGAATCCTTTACTTTAATAGTTTTCAGGGTTCCGTACCCAAGGACTAAATACAGAACACTATTCCTAAGACTCCGCTGTCTGTAACCAGGCTGTATCTCATGAACCGTGACAGCTAGACAGTTACATTTTTCACAGACGATGTATTTCTGTTACCGCTATAACAAAAAATACTAAAAACAGAAAACAAAACTTAATAATACGGAACCCTTTATGCGCGAGTTTGACTCACACTTGACGGGTTTTTAGTTTACATATTGACTGTTGTTTTTTTTTTAATAAAGATTATTAGCAACCGAAATAACTAATATTCTCTCTTAACCCCTTTAGCTAAGCTAATTTGCTTGTGTTAGAAGTGGGTTCACGTCAGTGGTGTAACGGGCAGTATTCGAATCCGGGCCCTCTCGATCATAAGGCCGACTCACTAGAATAATTGATTAGCGCCTACTTTTCATCCCCCGAGAAGTACCTACAACTAACCAACCAAACTAACCACAAGGACACTAAAATATGCGTAGTGCAATATCCCATCTAATAGTATATTGGGTGTATAGTCCTCCACAATGTTCTATTAATTTCACCTTTTCTTCCGTCCTCCCACTAACATAATGGTCCTTTGAGCCGGGAATTCCTACTGGAAAATTGTGGAAGTGAATCTATAACATCTAACAATTCAATAATTACAAAGTTAATACAAACGCCAAACACAGAATGTAATATTATGTTTATTCGCTCGCTTGGAACCAAGTTTGTTATGTAAGGACCTGCCTAAGACGATCCACGTTAATATAACGTGTTACGTAATGCCTAAGTAAGCATTATTGTTTACGTAGTCTTAAGTATTACTGTATGTAAAATGAAAGATAATAGACGTACATTTCAACTGGAACTGACGTCTTATTGCTACGACAGTATGACCTACCTACCTAATCATAAGAACCCACTATTATGTGGCGGCCCTGAAGAACTACCAAAGAAGAGCAAGATACAATTATGAATACTTTATTAGACCATATTATTACTAAAAAATGAGGCTTTTATTATAGAAGATAGAAAAATTTATTACAGAAAAACAGAAGTATCATGGGAGGAAGGTACTCGAAGGATCAAGTAGTCATCGCCAAGAACTCCAATGGAGCTGCTTCGGCCACGACTATTCAATACCACGAGAAGCTAGAGATTCTAGAGAAGTTGAGTACCGTCATCATCATCATTTTGTCAATTACTATTCTGTACTAACTAATAAAGAAGTGCAACAGGCAGTTTACGCAAAGACTGCAGTAGGAGCTTAACAGAAACACTCTAGCTATCATCTCACGTGCGGATCTAGCGACCAGTACTGTCTAAGAAGAGTTTCGAGCAGTGTCCAGGGTATAGCCTGGCCAACGGAGTCCAGGGTATAGCCCGGCCCAATGAGTCCTGTGTATAGCCCGGTCCAAGGAGTCCACAATTCAGCACCACATCGTTCCAGCCGTAGCGTCACCTGTAGCATAGCAGCACATCGCAGTCTGTATCAGGTTTAGTTATTAGTATAATTATTATCTCTCATCCTTCAATATTTTTTATTATTTGTTCTCTCTCTATGTGTGTACCTATAGATATGGCACGATTGACACGTAATTGAATGGTTATGAAGTTAAAGTTTATATTTTAAGCATATTTGTTGCATTGTAATGTCATTAAAAGATTCACTAAATATTTCAAACACCTTGAAAGAAAATAAATATTATCTGATTAAAATCGGCCCTGAACGGAGACTACAATCTCGTAATTACAGTAGTAAAAACATATTAGTAGCCCAAACTACATAATTATTGTAAATTAGAGTATATTTTGATTGAAGTTCACGAAAAAATAAAAATTCTGAGATAGATCCCTAAAGTTTACATATAATTCGTTCATTAATTAATGACATGCATACTTTTTATAACAAAATTTTAACTTTAAGTCAATTTGATTCTTTAGATTTGTCACCAAAAATGGCAGCGTATGAATTAAAAACAGCTATAGCTCTTTTACCCATTATGACCGGTAAAGAACCAGACACCTTGCGGTTAATAGATGGTATACAATTATATAGTTATATGATCACCGATTACGCCAAAAAGCTATTAATAGAGTTTGTTTTGAAAATGTGTTTATCTGAAAGGGCTAAATTACGTTTAAAATCTACATATGAATCTATTAACAGCTTGATAATAGATATGTTTAAGTTTTTTTTGTTGCTGCTGCCCTTCATTCTCAACTTGTAGGTAGCAAACAAGAGCATAGATCTATTGCCCGCACAAAATAAATTGTAAACTAAAGCAAATTTAAAAAGAGGATAATCTAGTTCTAATATAGTTTTCTGAGTTTTTTGTTGGTATCTTCTTAGTAGAACTAACCTACCGAACCAACAAAATTATATAATATTTTTATATTATTTCTTAACATAATTGTAAAATTTTGACGTTCATATGTGTTCTTTACTTTCACCTAAACTGAATAAATAAAATTGATTCTTTGATTCTTTGATTCCTATTGATACAAAAGAAAGGAAATGTGAAACCAAAACCACAAGAAATCTGCTGCGTGGACATAACTTCAGTAGCCAACTTGGAAATATCGCTGAATGGAATATGTGACAAAGTGAGGCTATGTTGCCCAGTCGCAAGTACCCTGTGAGTGTCGGGCCCCATCCTAGTTAATGCTGCATTCACTCTATTGCCCACCATCTATGTGTACGAGCAATGATGTGCCTGCGGACGGTAAATTTAACATAAAACCGGTACAATCAGCCATTGACTCGGTAAAGGAGAGGACCAATGCTCCAACTTCTTCATGCAAAGCTCAGGGTTTCCTGAAGCACTTTTTTAAGGATGCTTTTGATGTGTGTTTTAAGGAGCTGGGAGAACATTGCTAAATCTGAATACATGAGTATGTATTGGAGATCAAAAAGTTGAAATTTTCAAAAGCTTTTCGCAGCATATACCTAGCCCATTGAAGAAACCTGTCTAATTCGAAATTTACGGTAGTTTATTAGTCAGACACTCGAACAAGACTTTCTTCATAATAAATACCTAAAAATAACTTGGGTTTTAGTTTAAGCTTTTTAACGATTTTCACTTATTACCTAGCAGTGGCCATGCTGGGGTGAGTCGTATGATTAATAATATTAAAAAATACTACTTTCGGCCAGTTAAGTCTATGGACGTGGCAAAATGCGTAAATAGGTGTAAGGACTGTCAATAAAGCAAACATAGTAATAAAAATATTCATGAACCAATGGTTATGACGTCTACAGCTGACTCGGCTTATGATAGAATTAGTTTAGATTTAATGGGTCCCTTAGAGTGAGATGATTATGATAATATACATATTTTAACTGCACAATGTGACTTATCAAAGTTTAAAGACCTCGCGAAATATTAACTGATAACGGAACAGAATTTATATCATCAGTTTTAAAAGAAACATGTAATTTATTAGATATAAGAAAATTAAATACCCGCCTTATCATCATCAAACTTTATGTTCTATTAAAAAATCACACAAACATTTTGGGAGCTTATCTAAGAATACAGTGTAATAAACATAAAAGCGATTGGAGAGATTGGATTCCCTTTTGGTGTCTTTCCTATAATATTACGGTACACACCGAAACAAAATACACTCCATACGAATTAGTTTTTGGCAAATTATGTAATCTGCAAAGCAATTTACAAACACATATTGATCCTTTGTATAATTTTGAGAATTATCCTTTAGAATTAAAATTTAGGTTACAAAAAGCTCACGCTGAGACTAAGGTAAATCTATTATAGAGCAAACTTTTACTGAACAACTAACTACAAACAAGGTGACTTAATTTTGATCAGAAATCAAACTGGCACTAAACGAACTCGTACGAACTATCTTCACCAATGAATGATAATTACAATTTTTAAACATTGATTTTCGATGACTCCGCCCAAAATATTGAATGAAATTTTAAAGCATTTAGTACACTAACTATTTAAATCGTTTAAGACAGAATCATTAGCATACTAAATGCTTTAAAATTTCATTCAATCACGCCACTTTCCAAGTGGGCTAGGCAGTTTTCCACTTACCACGTTCCTGGCATACATCTTTCGCTTTTCTACTTTGTTTGTTCTTCTAATTGTTTTCATACAAGTTTGTAGGTTTTAGATACTCTTGACATGTACGTTCTTTAAAATGCATTCGAGATTCGATCTGATGAACAAATTTTTCAAAGAAGAAGTAAGCAACGGGAGTGTTCTACCCACACACATGTACCTTAGACTTACGATCTCCGATTTTCTTGGCAATGCGTTAAAGCATCTGTTGAGATGATGAGTACTAAAGTAGGGACCACCATTTTAAGACAGTATCTAAAAGAAGTCATAATAAGCACAGCACATCCTATTTAATATTATAAATGTGAAAATTGGTTGCTCTAATGAATGATCGAATCTAGCTGAAATTTGGTACTGAGATCAATTATAATCTGAAATAACATATAATATTAAATAAATATTTTACAACATTCTACACGATGCTATCTAGACCCAGGGTAAGTATAGCTTATTAACTACCTTGAGTTATGGAATCTAGAGTGCTATTATGCTTTTTTTTGTAAATACTTACATTATTCATAGAAACACCCAGACCAATGCAAATACCCTTAGATGAATTCATCTAAGGCAAATACCCATATTCATGCTTACAAATATTTGCACCGAGCGGGGATCGTACCCGCGCCTCCTGCGTAGTGGTTGCATTCACTGCCGCCACGCCACAGAGGCTGTCGAAGTTTCTTTTCTCAGGAATAGGTGCCCATAGGTAGCGGGAACGGGACGCATTATTTAGGTGGAGCTGCGGGCTCCAGCTAGTTATATAGTTAAGTACTCTTATATACCTACTACCCCTAAACTTATTAGTTCAAGGATGTTTATGCTATACATAATTTCTAACGAGCGGTAGTTCATAACCTTATCTTTTCAACATTGTTATGTAAGGCACGTTTATATTCCGAACATAAAATACAAGTGGTACCCAAATTTCGTGAACCTTGACTTACTTGGGAGCTAAGTTACAAGCAAAATGCTTACAAAGATACTGAATTCAGCAAAGAACTTTACGATGTTTGTGATAGAAGCTGCGCCTTTTGTGTATTTATACTATATAGTATACAATTATGAAGTGGTCGTGTCTGTACATTGAAAATATATAAAATATAAAAAATACATGTATTATGTTTATATAAAAGGTAGATACTGAACAGAACTTTTTGTACGCCACGGAAGCAAAAACCAAGGCAAGGGAAGACCAAAGGCTTGTCCTGATTTTGTGTTCTGCACTGACGGCACAGAAAATCGCTGTTCTTACAGGATCGGCAGCTCGGGTGTGACTCAACTGGTGTGACACACGTTCATAGATCACGGTAACCACTTTCCATCAGGTGAACCGTGTGCTTGTCTACCACCTAAGTTGTATAAAAAAAACTACTGAACGAATTTTGATGCGGTTTTTTGGTCAGACTTAAAATCCTACGTTAGTTTCATCACAATCGGTCGAGTAAAACCGGAGATATAGTCAAAAAATGGAAACTTTAATAGTTTTAAAAGACCTTGAAGTGGTGCGTCAAAAAATAACTGCCATCAAATTAGGGACTGTCATTCTAGGACAGTGTCTTTAATGGTGGCCGCTACTCTTTAGGCTGCACTCTAGCTTACCCTCAGGCTGGGTGTAGCCAATTTGACGACCTAAGAATATATTAAATAAAAGACGGTCAATTGCGAGTCATACTCGCGCACCGAGGGTTTATTTATTTATTTATTTATTAGGTCTACCAACAGTGGTTTACGTTAATACACGACATACATAAAATATCAGAAAAAATACTTCAGACAATGTAACAACTACTTAAAGGTAAACACATCATGCAACAAATTAATGGAGGGTACTTAAGTGCTAAATATATTTAATAAAACCATTATATAAACAATTTAGACATTATTAAAACTAAATAATAAAAATAATAAATGTTAAGAACTAAAATATCACAAAGAAAGAGAAAATAATAAACATAGGAAGACACTAATATTTATGTTTAAGTGCCTAGGCAATCCAAAGTTTTTCTTTTTGAATAACCACTGAGTCAACATGCAGGTCAATTATGTCACTGATATGGTTTGCATTCTAAAATGCATTAGCTTACCACTATAAGAAGGTACTTTTTTGGTGATTCCATTTCTGAAAGCTTTTTTTTTTTCTACGTGCGCAAAATCCCCACGGATACCTCCCCACCGGAGCCGGTGGAGGAGGTTATGTCGGACTCGAACCGACTAAAACGCACGCCGCCTGTGGGTCGCTTTGGTTGCCGAAGGTGAGGTTGACAGGCATATCTCTCGCACCCCGGCCGACTCAGGGCCATCTCTCACGATCTGGCCCATCCATTTCTGAAAGCTAGGTGCCAAATCTGTGTAGATAACGTCGGCCTGATGGCCCGAGTCCACTGCACTTATCAACAGCTCCGTAAAAGGGACCAGATTTGAAGTCGTGGATCGATGTGCCACAAAACCAAGTTGATGATCGCTTATGTAACGCTTCAAATGATATTGTATATGGTGACATATCATAACTTCGAATATCTTAGCGAACACAGGCAGTATTGATATGGGCCTGTAGTTAGCTACGACTGTTTTGTCGTCAGACTTATGAACAGGTACGACTTTAGCTATCTTCCATCTGTGAGGAAATACTCCAGAGTCCAAAGATTTCTTATAAATTATCATTAGCGGCGGAGTCAGCACTAAATGACATTTTGACACAAATATTGGATGTATTTCATCTGGACCAGCCCCTTTAGTAGCATCAATGTTCTTTAGTTTATTTTGTATGTCATCTTGTTTTAAAGGTGGCACGTTGAGACTCAAACTGTTTATATATAAAGCCTGCAAACTTTCGGACATATATTCTGTGTCACTGATGACTTCATTTGTACTGTAAACAGAGGAAAAGTACTTCGCGAACAACTCGCATATCTCACTACCATCAGATGAAGTTACCAGCCCATTAGTCATAGACTAGTCATAGACATAGGGTATGTGCTAGTTCCTCCCCGCTTAGCTTTGACATACGACCAAAACAGTTTAGGATTTCTCCGTAGTTCACCCTCAAGACTTTTAATATAGCTATTGTAACACTCCATGGCCAGACCATTACAGATTTTCCCAACTGATTTTAATTCTACCTCGTCCATTGGATTTTCAAATTTTTTAAATCGTATTCGAAGCCTATTTTTTTCATTCAACAATTTAATTAGTTTTCTATTAAACCACGGTGGACATTTGTTTCTAGTGGGTGAGCGAGTTGGTATGAATTTCCGTATTGTGATATTCAAATGATCATAGAATACCTCGAGCATTTTATTTACGTCATCCAAACCCCCAAGTAAATCAACCCAGTTTAGTTCACTCGGGTACATGCATATTGCCTGGTAATCACCTTTAAAGAAGTTTGGCCTTAAATTAGTTGTTTTGTAAGTAAGCTTAGTTTCTATTTCTAGTGAGATAGTGACATTTAGAGGTGGATGTGGCTTATGAACCTTACTAACAGGAGTGACACATTCGCTGACATTGCTCAAAGGGATAGTACAAAGAACGAGGTCTAGTATACGGCCCATATGATTTCCGACTAAATTAAACTGATTAAGTCTATTGGTATTTAAAAAATCTAGCATTAAATAATTTTTATTGCTTAGGCCTGAAATATCTCTCTGGCTCTGCACTAGTTTCCAGTTGATATCCCATAGATTAAAATCACCCATTATACCGGGAGGGTTTTTTTTTTTTTTATATAGGACACGTCAATTGGACTTCGCCTTGCCTGATGGTAAGCTGAAGGCAAAGTCCCAGAAAAGAGGGTCACCATTACTTAAACATACCGTGTGACAATGGTGACACTCAGCTTGACGGCCTTATCATATGCTTTTTCACGCCCCGCTTAAAGGACCCGGGACTGTAGGAAGAAGGAAACACGTGAGCTGGTAATGAATTCCAGGCCTTAATGGTGCGACAGAGGAAAGAGTCTCCGAACCGCTTGGTTCTTGATCGGATGTTTTGCACCGTGTGCGGATGACATCTAAGACCTGCACGTGCTGTCCTGTGTAGGAAAGGGGAGGGTGGGACTAATTGGAAGAGCTCATCAGAACACTCCCCATGGTACAGACGGTAAAATACAGCCATGGACGCAACATCTCTACACAGCTGTAAAGGTTCTAGGGTGTTCGTGATCTCGGGATTCCCAATGATGCGGACCGCACGTCGCTGCAACCTGTCGAGAGCATCTAGTAAGTACTTTGCAGAACCATCCCAGAGATGCGACCAGGGTTCCGTAACTTAAGCTATATAAACTGTAATATATTTTGCATGCGTTGACTTAGAAGTTTAATTTCAAGTTTCAAGACGTTATAGACTTGAGTATGTAGTATGAATTTCAACTTGACACTCCCACGTATTCTTGTATATATATATCTCTTAGACAGATAGACGGGCAAACGGATAACAAACTGATCCTATAAAAGTTCCATTCTTTCTTTTTGAGGTACGGATGCCTAAAAAACACGCTTGTCGTGGGTCATCAACATATTTAAGACTTGTACAGTACCTAAGCATACCATAGCTGACAGAAGAAAATAGGCTAAATAGACAGATTTGGTTAGACGGATAAGGCGCCGTCTAACCAAATCAGTCTATTTAGCCTATTTCCTTACTCATCGTCTTTTCGTTAGTGCTGGTCGCATCCAAGACATCTATCTCGGAAAACGGGATCCGCTTTTATTCTATTAGTCATAATTTTTTTTTCACCGTTTTAGTAAAACAATATCTTTTAATGGTCACCAAAGGTTTTATTCCATTAGTTAGTATTAAAATATTTTAATCATTTGCTCTTTATCATGCTTAAAGAGTCATCTTTAACATCAAAAATGGAGTTACGTTTAAACTTACTCGATAAAGTGATTAACTAATTTGTGGCCAAGAACAATGTGCTCAAAATTGTTCTATAGTATTAAAATAATAATGAAGTATTTTACTTCAGATTATAATTCGGTTTCATCCCTTTTGGCGACATTTTATACTTAAGCGGAACGCCAAATTTGAATAGGAATTTTAAGCCCCTCGCGGCGATAGTCCGCAAGTATTACTCGTAAAGGAGGAGGCGGGGCGGGAGCGGCAGCGGGAGCGACGAAGGATCGCAAGCCTAGCTGTCCGCGTACCAAGGCAACTCGGGCGTCGGAGGTCGATGAACAACCTCCGCCCCCCCATGAGCGCCGGTCTGTGGGTGACAGGTGGAGCCGCCTGTCACCCTGGCAGAAGCAGGTCGCGGCGGTGGCGCGCCTGGCGCGCCTCCCTGTTTCCGGGAACGAGTTGGGGACTCTGTAGTCCCCACACCTGACAAGAGGGCCAGATCATGAGAAATGGCCCTGGGTCGGCCGGGGTGCGAGGGATATGGCTGTCAACCTCACCTTTGGCAACCAAAACGACCCACAGGCGGCGTGCATTTTAGTCGGTTCGAGTCCGACATAACCTCTCCCATCGGCTCTTAGAATAGTACTCAGTGAAACTCGATTTATTTGTTGTACTGTATAGACAATTGTCAAATCTGTCTATACAATCCATCCGCATATAAATTGAGACTCAAAATTGAGTACCATTCTAGAATATGATTCCTAAACTGTTTTCTATCTCTAGAACTTAATTTAATCTGTTAAATAGTAGGCTTAATTCTCTAAATGCTAGCAATGTACATTTGTGTAACACCAGGGGAGTTGAAATGGAACATAATCGTATATTTAGAATATAAATTATTTTATCATTTTTGTAACTCATATTGGAAGCATAAATACATAACACGAAACCGTGGAATTTTTTTTATTCTACTTCATCTGGCAAGACACTTTTGTTAATTTTTTCTTTCTCTTAACTATTATTTTCAAAAGAGGTCGGTCATAAAATATTTTTTGTTACAGCGTCCACTTGAGCTCTATGGGAACGCAGGCTAAATTGAATTCTTAGGATATTCTATTTTTAAACACTGTATGCAAAAGACTGTTATGATGCTAATATTATTTACGTGAGCGATTGCAAAATTAAATACGTCACTATGAGAAGTTAATCAGTTTTCATATGGAATATTATTATGATAAAGATGGGGGATATTGATTATTATTAAGGCGTCGTGTTACGCCACATATATTTGTAGGTTCATGCGATTTTGACTCCATGGAATGATTAATCTTCGGATTAATCTAATAATTGGTACAAAACATAACAAAATAGAATTCTAAAAAAAAAAACAACAGCTCACACTACAAAAGCGCATAGTACAGTGTGTAGATACATACTTGCATGACCAGTTGGTTTACCATTTATTTATTATATATTTGGTTTACTATAATGCATGATTGATATTCTGTAGAATATAACGCGATAGGCTTTATTTAGTAAGATCATATTTAACATACGTGTTAAAGGGAACAATTTATGTCCTGTTAGAATTACATTAGTAATTCATGTATTATACTAGATCTCATCATTTATACCATACTGAGGCCTAAAATAGTAAAGTCATACATTTATTTCCAACTGTTAGGATTCAATTTTGTGGCTCCTGGATCATTTTGATACAGTATTAGAGCGGTATCTCCCGTCTCAAATTGAGCAGTCCGTCTGGGAAAGTACCTCCGCCCTACAGAATACCGCGGTTATAATAACCTTGTGTTGTGTTCCCGGTGGTGAGTAGGGTAGCCAGAGCTCACTGGAGAGGTTTTGTGCTGTCAGTGGATAGATCGTAGGCTCAAATTGACACTACTGACTTGTAGGGGCGTGAAATGTTGGCGCGGCGGTCAGGGAGACCCGGTGAAACGGTTATCCGCTGGCCGCCCGCAGGTTGTACGGTTCCCGAACCTGGGGATCACTTAATCTCCGCCCCAGGAGGCTGAACCAGCAGCCTGTGTAAAGTGCCCGATGCTGTAGTCGTGCCGGAGGAGGAAACCGGAGTGGACTCGGCTACAGTATTTGGGAGGGGACCGGGGGCCCTTCCGCCCGCCGCGCCAGCCACTCACACAACCCCAGCTTGTCAGTGGCGGTACGAAGCCTAGCTTTGTCTTCTGCACTGGGAGCACAGAAACTCTCTATACCTTCCTCCCCCCACCCCCCACATAGGTCATGAAAGGAAAAAATAAGAATAACGTTACTACAGCGGTACCATCGTCCACAATACATGTGGATTTCTGTAACATCAGGGGCCTACACACCAACCTTAACGCGGTCCATCTACATTTAGAGACCGCGCAGCCCACCTTGTTTTTTCTGACGGAGACGCAAATATCATGCCCAGCCGATACAGCCTACTTAATGTACCCCGGGTACAAACTCGAGCATAACTTCCTGAGTTGCGCCGGCGTATGCTTGTATCTACGTCCGGGATGATATTTGCTGCCGCCGTCTTCAAGGCCTTGAAGACAGGAACCTGTCAACTCTTTGGGTACGTACGGATCACGGTGGCCACACCCGTATCTTTGCGTGCCTCTACAGGTCTCATAGCGGTGACTTGGGTACAGCTCAATTGTTTGAGCATCTGCAGCGGTCTGCGGACAAGGTAATTGAGCAATACCCTACCGCGGATTTAGTATTCTTGGGGGACTTCAACGCTCACCACGTAGAGTGGCTGGGGTCTCCTAGAACTGATTTTGCGGGAAGGGCTGCTCATGACTTTGCACTGACCTACGGATTCTCTCAACTGGTGCATTCTATTACTAGAACACCAGAAATAGAGACCCATAGAAGCTCTATACTGGACCTTCTGCTGACTTCACGCCCGGACGAATACTCAGTAACTGTGGAAGCACCACTTGGTACTTCGGACCACAGCCTCGTTCGGGCGCAAGTGACTCTCACGCGGCCTGAACCACCGCGTCCACCTCAATGGCGGCATGTCTGGCACTACAAGTCGGCAGACTGGGATGGACTGCGAGAATTCTTCGCGTCGTACCCGTGGAGGCAGCTTTGCTTCACTTCAAATGATCCCAGCTCCTGTGCAACAGCAGTAGCTGATGCGATCCTAGCGGGTATGGAATGCTATATTCCGAACCGCTGGATCGCAACAGGAGAGAGCAAACGCCCTTGGTTTAATAGGCCCTGCAGAGAAGCAAGAGACCACAAGCAATCTGCATACAGGGCTTGGACCACGGCTTTTGCCAATAAAGATCCTAATATCACTGAAGTGAAGCGAAAGTTGAATGCCGCCTCGAGGTCTAGTAAAAAAGCTACGGCCAGGGCTAAGTTTGAATTCATCGGCAGAATTGGCGAGCGGCTTGCGCGCTACCCATCTGGCAGTCGTGCATTTTGGTCGCTCGCCAAAGCTGCCGAGGGAAACTTCTGCCAGTCTTGCCTTCCACCGCTGCAAAAATCCGATGGTAGTCTGGCCCATGGCGCTAAGGAGAAAGCCGATCTGTTGGGTAATCTCTTTGCGTCAAACTCGACTATGAATGACGGGGACGCCGAACCACCCAAAATTCCCAGCTGTGGTGCTTCCATGTCTGAAGTTAAAATCACGCAACGGGCGGTCCGGCGTGAGCTTAAGTCCCTAGATGTTCGGAAGTCGAGTGGGCCGGATGGTATACCGGCGATGGTGCTTAAACACTGCGCCCCCGAGCTGTGCCCTGTAGTTACACGCCTTTTTGCACTCTCCTACTCCGCGCGGCAGGTCCCAGCCTCGTGGAAGACCGCATTCGTGCACCCTGTACCTAAGAAAGGTGACAGGACAGATCCGACCAATTACAGGCCTATCGCTATAACCTCCCTACTCTCGAAGGTTATGGAGCGTGTCATTAACACACAGCTCCTGAGATACCTTGAAAGAAACGATCTATTGAGCGACCGACAGTACGGCTTTCGCCACCGTCGCTCAACCGGTGACCTTCTTGTGTATCTCATAAACCGGTGGTCGCAAGCCATCGAGAGTCGGGGTGAGGCACTAGCAGTCAGCCTCGATATAGCAACGGCCTTCGATCGGGTCTGGCACAAAGGTCTTCTTGCGAAGTTGCCGTACTATGGACTCCCCGAGGGACTTTGCGAATGGATCGCCAGCTTTTTGTCCAACAGAAGCATTCAAGCTGTCGTCGACGGCAGCTGCTCGGACCGCATGAACATAAACGCTGGTGTCCCACAAGGCTCCGCGTTGTCTCCGACGCTGTTTCTGCTGCATATCAATGACATGCTGTCTGATGGCTCCATTCATTGTTATGCGGACGACAGTACCGGGGACACGTGTTACACGGGCCGTGCAAATATCCCTCAGTCCGAGGTGGAGAAGAGTCGCGAACAACTTGTGTCTAAAATCGAGACTACTCTCTCTGGAGTATCCGATTGGGGACGACTTAACCTAGTCCAATTCAACCCCACTAAGACACAAGTATGTGTATTCACCGCTAAGAAAACCCCATTCATTGTAGCGCCGCAATTCCTGGGCACACCGCTTACCATCTCCTCGAGTATCGGGATCCTTGGTGTCGATATCTCCAGCGACGTCCAATACCGAAGTCATTTGCAGGATAAGGTTAAGTTGGCATCAAGAAAACTCGGAGTGCTCAACAGGGCGAAGCAGTACTTCACTGCGGGGCAGCAACTCCTTCTTTATAAGGCACAAGTCCGGCCTCACATGGAGTACTGCTGTCACCTTTTTGCTGGAGCACCTGCATACCAGCTTGACCCCTTCGACTCGTTGCAAAGACGGGCATTGAGGCTGGTTGACAATCCCATACTCACAGGTAGAGTGGAACCTCTTAGCCTTAGGAGGGATTTTGCCTCACTGTGTGTGTTCTACCGCCTATACAATGGTTTGTGCTCAGATGAATTGTTTGACATGATGCCCGTAGCTTCATTCTATCATCGCACCTCTCGCCATAGGCAGGGAATTCATCCCCACACAATGCGACCTGAGACGGTGCGCACTGTGCGGTATGAAAGAAACTTCATCCCACGCACACTCAAGCTGTGGAATGACCTCCCTGCTGCGGTTTTCCCAAGCGCCTACAATATGGGGTTCTTCAAGAGAGGCATCAGAAGGTTTCTTCTTGGTCGGCAGCACGAGTGTGACACCCCTCGTGTTGCGTTGCATACGTCCATAGGCCACGGTAACCGCTTCCCATCAGGTGGGCCGTGTGCTTGTCTGCCAACTTAGTGGTATAAAAAAAAAAACTCTGATTGAAGATATAATTAAAATATCAGTCAGAGCAGTTTGCTAAGTGTAGCGATACATAGACCTGCCGAAACCTATCAAAGTAATTATATATTCATTAGTAAGTGACAGCCTTTGTAGCTGTGAAGGCGTATTATATTATTATTGGAATAATATTATATCATATTCGATCATTATTCTAACTATGAGATTCATGAGGCGTATAAAGGGCTGCTACATTATATACTGGAACCTGAAGCTGAAAACTGTATTATTACAGTATACAGTGGAGATTAGTGAAGGTTTTGCAAACAAACTAAATTAATTATGATTAAGTGGACGAGAGCTTACAGATGAAAAGATGCCAAGTTCAAACTATTAAAGACCTCTATTTAATGTCATATAATTTCATTTGCACAGAAAATAAATCTACAGTCTTAACATTATACTATTCCAAATATTTAATACTAAGATAGGAGAATGACTTAAAATATAGTTACAGAATTATTATATTTATTTATACTTTATGCACGATGTACATTGGCGGACTTAATGCCGTAGGCATTCTCTGCCAGTCTACCATAGGGTGGTGCAGAGCTAGTACGAGGTAGGCGCATATTAACAAGAGATGCGTTTGGTTCTATAAGGACTATAGATTAATAAATTTATATATAGGTTCTTAAACATAAACAATACTTATACCTACTTATCATACTTAAAATAAATCAGAATAGTTATACATATACATAAAATATATACACATATATAACATAAATATAATACATAAATATAGATACCCATATCAATATGAGTAGAAATATCATTATCGTTGAGACGATGATTCTGCCAATTCTGTGGTGATCAATTGTCGTACTCTAGACTTAAACACATTACGGCTTGTGCTCTTCCTGATCTATAGAGGAAGTGCGTTCCATAGGCGAACAGTCTCAACAAAGAACGAGGAGCCGAAAAAGTTAGTTCTATGAGAAGGACATGCGAGGATCCGGTTGTCAGTAGAACGAAGATTTCTATCATTGTTGGAACATAAAAGCTGAAAGTATGAAGTTGAGTAAGTGGGGATAGTGGGAGAGTTGAGGATATTGTAAAGAGTAGTAAGTGCACGCAACTTACGGCGAGGACGGATGGTTAACCAATTAAGCTGCGAATGGAATGTAGACACGTGGTCGTATTTACGAAGGTTGAAAATGAATCGAATGCAGTTATTAAGAAGACGGTCTAATTTATCGAGAGGGTCTGCATTCAGGTCAAAATAGCACACATCATCATAGTCTATCAGGGGAAAAATTAAACTTTGGGCCAACATAACTTTGGTCCTTGTTGGTAGAAAGCTCTTCAGGCGGTATAAAAATCTGAGCCTACCTGTAATTTTCTGGCTCATGTTCGCTACCTGCACACGCCAGTCCATTTTAGAATCGAGGTAGAGTCCTAGGTCCTTAACTGAAGAACTGAAAGGAATTGTTGTTCCGTTGTAGGTAATTGGTGGCAATTTTGTAATATTGACTCCATTTATCAACCTGCCGCTGCCGACTATAATGGCCTGGCACTTAGATGGGTTTACGGCTAAACCAAATTTAGTGGACCAGTTTCCCAAAGCTTCCAGATCCCCATTCACGTCGCGAATGGCTCGTGAAACGTCATCAGCAGGTGCTCGAGCATATAATTGCAAGTCGTCGGCATACAGATGATACGCACATCGAAGATTTTGAGTAGCAACATTAATAAAAATGGAGAATAATAAGGGAGAGAGAATACCGCCTTGAGGGACACCAGTGTCGAGATTGCACCAGCTCGATGTAGATTCATCAATGCGTACACACTGCTGGCGCCCCTGAAGATAATTTGAGAAAAATTCCAGTGCATCCGATGAGATCTTAAGATGGGAAAGAATAGCTAACAAAATAACTATCGTGATTGACTGTATTAAAGGCATTGGAAAAGTCCACCAAGATAAGCACTGTTACCTTAGTAGCATCCATGCCAGTCCTAATATCACCCGTTACTTTTAGAAGAGCAGTAGTAGTGCTATGACCAGGTTTGAAACCCGACTGTAGCGGGCTTAACAGGCTGTTCTGATAAATAAACGAAGATAGTTCTTTTTGTACATAGACCTCGAGCACTTTAGACATAAAAGTAGTATATATAGTATATATTATAGTATTGAATGAAAGATATTGGGTCGGGTTTTATTGATTAGGTAAATAGACGATCACAGCTATAGGTAGCGTGGGATTAAAATTAAAATTAAAATTAAAAATTGTTTATTGACAGAAATACATTTACACATGTGAAAAAAATACCTGACTCCCGAGCTAGTTTTGTAAAAAACTGTGTTACGGGAGTCAGTAATTTCCCTTATTAATAATGGATAGTTGCATATTCATGTCAAAAAGCGGATATGGTCAAAAGTAAGTACAAAAAGAATCATTTCAACCGTACAGAAAAATAGTATTACTAAAAAAAAAAACAGAGAATATTACCTACGTCAAAAATGTGTGTGTGCGTGTGTGTGTCTGTGTGTGTGTCTGTGTGTGTGTGTGAATTACCCCTGTAGTTCCTGTTATAGAGTCACACACGTGCTGCTGACCCTGTAAGAACAGAGATTTTCTGTGCCGTCGGTGCAGAACACAAAATCAGGACAAGCCTTTGGTCTTCCCATTGACAGCACAAAAACTCTCCAGTGAGCTCTGGCTTCCCTACTCACCACCGGGAACACAACACGAGGTTATTATAGCCGTGGTATTCTGTAGGGTGGTCGAACTGCTCAATTGGGACGGAAATACCGTCGTATCCTACCTCCTACATGGTTCCCTCTGGTGTGAGAACCAACGATTTTCCATCTTGCCTCGGAAAAAAGGATGCCCACGTGATAAAACTAACCGAGCATTTAATATACTAAATTAGAAACTACATAACTACTAACATTCTAAACTCTTGTTGTATCTATTGTGAGTAATAGTGACTATAGTCTGTTCCTTACAGGATGATCCGCGAGACAGCTGTCACTGTGTAAGAACAAGTGATGGGACATTATTGATTAAATCGATTTATTTATGAATTATTAATTACATATGTACCGTTTTGAAAACAATAAAACCATAAATATTTATTTAAGTATTTATTGGCACTCAACCTGTATAGGTATCATGCTAGTGCAATCTAGCAAATTAATAATTCATTCTTGATCGCACATTGCATCAAACGAGGCAGGTACTTTCAAACAACATGAGGTCTATACGCCACTTATGTTTTTTTTAATATTTGTGAGTTGGTGATTCTTTGAGCAAAATCTTTCAAATCATTGTATTATTCCAGTAAATGGGTGAATATTCCGTTTAAAAGCATTATTTAAGAAAAAGTCGACATCAAAAGTGCCATAAGACCGTGGTGTCAAAAGTCGAAACATACATAAATAATTAAACATACATATAAAAATAAGTGATAGATCAACACAGTTTGAATACTAGATTCTCCATTTGATAATCAAGTGACTACTTCCCTATAATTTTGCGCCTGTGACATAACCTTCTTTCTATGAGAGTAGTTATTTGGATTTACGATTTTGTAAATTGAAATGTTTAGAAAACTTAGTTTAGGTATCGTATTTTATACATAAATCATTAATGCATTATCGTGTTAATGCAAAATATTTATGTAAGTTTCGATATTGTATCATTGTTAGTGAAAAAGCGAGATGGAATATGTTGTGATACGAGGTGTCAATTTCAAAGTTGAAGCGTTGGATTTGCTTTAAACTGTCAGGCAAATCATCCTATAATGAACAGACAGTAACTCAATTTAATTGAATCATGAACGTCGCCGCGTCGTGGCCAGACTAACGTCAAATTTATATTAAAGCAATAGGGAGTATTTGATTCGAGAAAACATTCAATTTCGTTCTCTTTGTCGACATTTCGCATTGTACTAAAATCGTATTGCCCATCACAAGATAAGCGATATAAAAGAAATTGTAAAGCTAAATTTGTTCACAAAACCTGTTTTGAAATACTAAAGCAATTAGTAGGCTAGTCATTCAAGTCAATTTAGACGGGAAAAAGTGATTTTAAGACCTGAACCCGCGATTAGTCCCTGACTCATTAGCTCGGTAGTTCAGTGGTCAGTAAATTCAGCCTATAAGGGTCTGGTCGCGAGTTCAAGTTAAGATAAGATAAGATAAGATAATCTTTATTAAATACCAACACATTACAGTACATATACGGACAATATTATGAAAATTACTTCTGAGAATTCACTTATTCCAATCCAAAGGTAATGTGTATATTGTATGTATGTAATTTTCTTTGTTCCCCTTTGCAGCTGGACGGATTCTCAAATCAAAGGGTTCTCAAATGAAAGGTTTTCATCTCTCGAGTAAAATAGAGTACAAATCTTACAAGCTTATCTAGTAAGGTATCAAAAATAAAGGAGACTTTTTTTATACCACTTAAGTGGCAGATAAGCACACGGCCCACCTGATGGAAAGTGGTTACCGTGGCCTATGGACGTTTGTAACACCAGAGGAGTCATAGTCGCGCTGCCAACCCTGTAAATACAGAGTTTCTGTGCCGTCAGTGTAGAAAACAAAGCAGGACAAGCCTTTAGTCTTCCCACTGACAGCACAAATTCTCCAGTGAGCTCTGGCTACCCTACTCACCGCTGGGAACACAACACGAAGTTATTATAGCCGCGGTATTCTGTAGGGCGAAGGTAATTCCCCAGTTGGACAGCTCAATTGGGCGGAAATACCGCCGTGTCCTACCTCCATCCTAAAGAAAGAGAAAAAAAAACATGAGCCGAGAGCGAGCTACATAAAGCTGTGAGCGGTAATGGCGGACTGACCAAATCGGACGGTCGATTCTATACTCGTCTCGCCACATACATACTCAAGGCACGGTACAGCGGTTATGCTCGGTCTATAGTATACTAAGTATACTATACCCCTATCTCGCTCTCTCATGATAAACAATGGTGTTTTAGATCATCATTTCACAGTTGCGTTCGAAATTTGTCGACTTTTACAAGAGCGATTGACCTGTGAAAGTAAATCCTCTGCTAGAGCTTCATCCGTTGTTTAGTAGATGTACCTACATTTAATTGAGGTTGGTTTAAGCCTAAAGATCCAGAGAGATATGTCACCCTTCAATCTACTAACTGCATTGCTTTATAGTCTAAAATTAAATGGATTTTTTAGCAGTGCCAGTGGTATGACAGTGGTTTTGCTTCTGCCTCGATTCTGTTAAAGCACTGTCTGAAAAGTGAAATGCTCAGACGGGACTTGAACTGGCGACCAGTAAACTTACACGATTTGATATTTAAGTTTGCATATTAATAGGCCACGGTATATCTGGTGTGCCGTGTGCTTGTTAAGTGGTATAAAAAAACGTGGGAAATCTTTCAGAGATAATCTGACGTTATTTTAGTGAAAGTCGATATCTACTTGACGGCAACAGGAGCGTGCCTAATGGTTAGCTAGTATTTCTCTGTGTGATGTATGTATTTACAAGACAATCTTATTTTGTATATATATAAAGTGTAACAAAATTAACTCTCGGAACTTTGGGGGTTTCGATAAGTACCGGTAACTCTGCCTCAAAAAGTAAAAAAAAAATTCAATCATTATGTTAATTTTTCACTTATTATTTATAACGTTCATGTTTGTATGCTAACGTTACCACGGGGTCGCAAATCAGAATTTAGGGCAAGTCGAGTCATTCGAGTCAAATACGTGAGAGTTTTTTTTTTTTTACTTGCGCTAAACCCCCACGGATACCTCCCCACCGAAGCCGGTGGGAGAGGTTATGTCGGACTCGAACCGACTAAAACGCACGCCGCCTGTAGGTCGTTAATTTTTCACTTATTATTTATAACGTTCATGTTTGTATGCTAACGTTACCACGGGGTCGCAAATCAGAATTTAGGGCAAGTCGAGTCATTCGAGTCAAATACGTGAGAGTTTTTTTTTTTTTACTTGCGCTAAACCCCCACGGATACCTCCCCACCGAAGCCGGTGGGAGAGGTTATGTCGGACTCGAACCGACTAAAACGCACGCCGCCTGTGGGTCGTTTTAGTTGGCGAAGGTGAGGTTGACGGATCGGCCGGGGTGCGAGGGATATCCCTCGCACCCCGGCCGACCCAGGGCCATCTCTCACGATCTGGCCCTCTTCTCGGGTGTGTGGGGACAACAGAGTCCCCAACTCGTTCCCGGAAAACGAAGAGGCGCGCCAGGCGCGTCGCCGCCGCCGCGGCCTACTTCTGCCAGGGTGACAGGCGGCAGATACGTGCGCGTTGGCTCATGAAATTACCTACGAAACACCCACCAGTCATTAACTTTCAAAAGTCAGCCTGCGTAAGGAAACCCATGTGCTTAACATATCGATGTGGTATGGATAGCATGGCCATTTATGTAAATTTTTCAAATCCTTTCAACTAAGTTTTAGAGAATTGGCTCACCCAATATTTTTGAAATCTTTTACCTTTACATATTTTCCGATACCAAATTATCAGACAAAGTTCCGAGAATTCATTTTGTGACACTTTATATATCCAGAACCCATAATAATATCAACTTACTTTGTCTTTGTCTATACCAAATTATTAATACAAATTATATTTTAACATTTTTTATTTATTTATGTATTTCTTTTTTATACCACTTAGGTGGCAGACGTGCACACGGCCCACCTGATGGGAAGTGGTTACCGTGGCCTATGGACGTATGCAACACCAGGGGTGTCACACTCGCGCTGCCGACCACGAAGAAACCTTCTGATGCCCCTCTTGAAGAACCCCATATTGTAGGTGCTTGGGAAAACCGCAGCAGGGAGATCATTCCACTGCTTTAGTGTGCGTGGGATGAAGTTTCTTTCATACCGCACAGTGCGCACCGTCTCAGTTCGCAATGTGTGAGGATGAATTCCCTTCCTATGGCGAGAGGTGCGATGATAGAATGTAGCTGTGGGCATCATGTCGAACAATTCATCTGAGCACAAACCATTGTATAGGCGGTAGAACGCACATGGCGAGGCAAAGTCTCTCCTAAGGCTTAAAGGTTCCACACTACCTGCGAGTATAGGATTGTCAACCAGCCTTTAACGCCCATCTTTGCACCGAGTCGAAGGGGTCGAGCTGTTATGCAGGCGCTCCAGCAAAAAGGTGACAGCAGTACTCCATGTGGGGCCGGACCTGTGGCTTATAAAGAAGGAGTTGCTGCTCCACAGTGAAGTACTGCTTCGCCCTGTTAAGTACCAGTCCAAGTTTCCTTGATGCCAACTTAACCTTGTCCTACAAATGACTCCGTTACTGGACGTCGCTGTATTTATGTATTATTATTACAATACAAGATAATACAAAAAAATATTCTGTCTATATTATATTACTGTATTCTATATCTATTTTAACATTATAAAGCTGCAGAGTTTTTTTATTTGTTTAGTTGAACTTGCTAATCTGAAGAATTACTGATTCGAATTAATTTTCTTTTAATTTTTTTATTTATTTATCTATTGGAAAATTAACATCTAAAGAAATGGGTAAAATTAAGAATTACGTAGGATTGTAAGCCAATAATGAAATTTCTCGACAAGTTACATGCACAACTTAACAACTAAGTACCCAATACTTAATTTATGTAAACATTAATGCTCCAGCTATGTTATGTTACTTAAATAACTAATTAACTTATCCAATACAACTTTATGTGGGAAGTATGACTTTAACTTACTTATAATTTGTTTCTTGAAAACACTTTTGGAGAGGTGGAAGATGCCAATATCGTCAAAATTATCTTTGTAACAACTATTTTTTACGCGTATCCGTTCATCGAAGGTTATATTAGAGGCCATACGTATAGCATACGGCTCAGTAATCACAAACGTCAACAAGTCCGGCAGATTTCCTTTCCCATACGTTATATGAAAACTCATAAATGGCTTAAAGGGGTGAAACGGGTTTTCAAAGTATACCGCGAGCAACGTTGGGTAGGTCGGCTACTTATTATAGTATATGCATACATATAATCACGCCTTTATCCCTGGAAGGTTGGGCAGAGGTGAATTAACACCCACATTTCACCAATAATTGTATTCGGTCCCACGTAATAGGGGGTGAGCTTATTACTGTATTCCGGGCACTATTGTTGACTCGAGCCATGCATCTAAGGCTGAGTCTGGGCTGTACATATCTGTCTGATGTTAAACAGCCCTATCCTTTAGTCGCCTTGTACGTCACCGCATGGGAAGAGTTGGGGTGGCCATAATTCTACTCTGCCGGAAACCATGCGGCAAAACATCTATTATTATTTTTTACATCACTTAGGTGGCAGACAAGCACACGGTCCACCTAATGGGAAGTGGTTACTGTGGCCTATGGACGTGTGTAAAACCAAGAGAGTTGTAAGCTGATGATGATTGTAAGTATGTTATTATATGTATAGACATATTATATATAGACATATAATATAATTGTAACCAATCGATGCCTGAACATTGAAAAGACACTAGAAAAATTTTGATTGAGTGGTCTTTGTAAACGTAATAGAAGGTGAAACAACGTTTGTTAGAATTTTTGTCTGTTTATCTGAATCTATGCGTTTTATGCAGGCTAATCTCAGAATCGGCTGAACCGATTTGATTGTGGTTTTCACTAATTGATTGTGGTAGGCTTCACTTAACATTTAGTATTTGTGTTATTTAAATCGGTTCTTTTTTATATAACACTTAAGAATTAATAAATTAAATATCTGACTATATTAAGACAGAAATATCTTTAAGTACAATACACTGAAATACATTTTAGAAATTTTAACTGGTAGATATATAATTACTCACAGTTACCGGTATATATCTTGGCCCAGGCACGCGCACATTAGATTGATATAATCTCATTATCAGCCTCTAAGCCTTTTCCCAACTCACTTGTCCTTCTAGTCTAACTAAGATTTGACTGAACTTCGATATTTTCCGTGAAGCTACTGCCATTTGACCTCCACAACCAAAGGGTGATATCAAAATTCTGTAGTTAGTCTTGTGAGACTTTTGAGGGCTCCCATAACGCAAGAGGCACGGTTCGATTCGCTCAATTGCAAATATTTGTATTGTACAATGGGTGGGTTGGGTATAGGTTGTATGGGTATTTGAATTGGTCTGATCATGGCACGGAGAGCACGTCAAGTCGTCAGTCCCAGTTGCCATACGAACATCTATGTCAGTTGTTACGGGTATTTGGAGCTCTAAAAAGTATAACAACCTGCTGTCTATGTGCAATGCTTCGCCAATGAGTTGTGGAGTTCAGATAGTGGTCGTTTCACAGCAAATATCAGTTTAGTCAAACCTGTAGTTAAACTGGAAAAAGTGGACCCCTGTATCCGAGGTGACAGCTTCAGATGTAACTGGAATTATCGCTATTTTTTTTTCCGGAAATATATCTAGGATGTATTTTTATCTAAGGATATATTTTTTTATGGCTAATTTCTTTATCCGATTATATAGATTATATATATAAAAATATATCCATATATCTATGTATCTTCTTCTTTAGCCGATAAATTTTTATCGGATAAAGAAGAAGAAAAAGAGTGTTTAAAAAAATCTTGAAAAATTTTTAGATAAAAAGTGCTTGAAAAGTAAAGAACTTTAATCTGAGAATTTAAAATCTCTTCATGACGCCGCAATTAATTTGGTCACTGGTGGAAGTTACGACTGTCGTGAAACAAATTACTCTTTTATGTTGGATCGAGCAGTAAAATGATCCTTTAAAATAAATATGGCATTATCCCCCCCGCCCGAGACTCCGGTACGATCAGACGTGTTTATAAACGCTCCGTGTTTTTTATTCGAAAATAGTGATATAAACCTATTAAAAGTAACTGCCATCGATGTAAGTTTGTCGTCTAGAACAGTGTGTAACAAGTGAGTGATGAATAAAGTTATTATTATACTTTTATAGTGGTTAATTCTTGAAAACAAAATAACAAGTTGTCGGTACTTTGAAAGTGTCTCTTTTGTGTTACTTCGAGTTTGTGTGTCTACAATTCAAATATTTTATAAACATTAACTAAGTACATAAACAAACTTTATAAATCTTACCACCGAATCACCTATTTCAACCTATTTCTCCGTGGCACGTTTGGTTCGGGGGATAAGCGCTGCAAATACGTAAAATTGCTAAGTGGCTCGGGATCGATCCTGACTCACAAGGACTCTTTTTGAATTTAATCAGAAATTCTTTTTGAGATTTTGAATCGGTGTTTAGACCGAAGTGAAGGTTGCAAGTGTATATTCAAGGCGTTAGCCTGGAAAGGGTTAGCAGAGTTATATTTGCGTGCACTTGAAAAGCTTGAATTTGCGTGTAAAAAACACTTCTTACATTGCACGATGCCGTTGAAAAGATCCCCACCTCCCAAATTACTATTACCACAACTAAAAGGGCTATAACACAGCTCCTCAGAGTCTGATATAATTAGAGATCAAGGTCTGGGTGGGTCCACTCAGCGCAGTAAACGCAGATGCCCTGAGGAAAATACAGACCAAGAATCTTATCTTAGTTCATTTGTAACAGAATTGAAGTCAATGTTCTTAGAATTTCGAGAGGAGCAGGACAGAAAAATGGACGAAATATGTAAGTCTGTGGAAGAAATAAAAAGGCAAAACTCAGATATTCAGACCTCTGTTGCTTTCCTATCTGAAAGTTATGAGCTGCTGAAGAGTCAGGTGGGTGAACTTGAAAAGGAGCATAGAAATAACCTGTCACTGATTCGAGCCTTAGAGGACCGACTGGATAAGATGGACTGCAGTACTAGATCAACATGCGTGGAGATCAGAAATATTCCAGTTAAAACTAAAGAATCCAAGGAAGATCTGTTGGGAGTTGTCATTACTGCTGGTGCCGTATTGAATACACAAGTAAAACCCCAGGAAGTAAGGGATATTTTTAGAATCGGTACTAGAGACGCTAATAATAGAACGATCATTGTCGACTTTACCACAAATATTTTGAAGGAGAGATTCATTAAATCGTTTAAAAACTACAACAGGGAAAATAGAAACCTAACCACGGAGCACCTGAAGGTCGATGGACCACCAAAACCAGTATTTATATCGGAAAACTTAACGCCAAAAATGAAGAGACTATTTTATTTGGCTAGGGACTATGCCAAAAGCAACAACTATCGCTACTGCTGGGTAAAAAATGGAAAAATATTCCTACGTCAGAAGGAGGGAGGCTCTCAAGTATATATAAGGGATGAATCGGACCTTTCTAGAGTGGCTGAGCTAAAGTGACTAGATCTTAGGCATATCCAATTTCAATACAAATTCCACATCTTGTTTGTGCAATGCTATGAGCTCCAGAAGCTCTTGATTGAGTTGTTATTGGAATTTTTCTCTTTGTTTCGTTGTGGTCTTTGTATAAATTGTATATCGTACATATTTCTGCGACTGCTGCGTCAAAGAACAGATTTTTCCATTAATACTTGTAATCTTTCCAACCAGTACCTGTGGCTTTTGTTTGCGCTATTATTGGTTAAGTTTTTTTTCTTCTAGTAATTTTTACATACCAAACACATACACTACTCACACCTTTTTTCACACACACCTTTAAACTCTATTTCAAACTTTTTTTAATAGTATGCAAAAATCCTATTGTTTATAAGTATGGACATACTCCAACCCTCAGTGCGACGAATAAGAGGCTCGTAGTTCCTTTAGTGATTGAAATGGATACAACTGTTGAATTAATAAACACATCATTATGACTGACAGACAAATAATTACAGAAGAATTGGACAATATAGGCATGTCAGAATCGTTTATTTGCGCCCCGGAACAGTGTGCTTCTTACTAATATAGTGGCAATAATACCCTCAAACTTTTTCACGTCAATATTAGAAGTGTAGGTAATAGCAAAAATTATAGTAAACTACTACTTTTACTTCATAGAACGAGCATCGATTTTGATATCATTGTGCTTACGGAGTGCTGGCTCAGCAAATGTCCGCACATACCTTCTATAAAAGGGTTTGAATCACATGTCTCGACATTTGAAAATCAAAACGCTGGAGTTGTAGTATATATCAGGCAGGAAATGCGCGTAGAATTGATGAAGGCCGATATAGTGGATGCAAACTCTTTAGTCCTGAAGTTTAGCACTGGGGTGGCCATTTTGGCTATCTATCGTTCACCGTCTCATCGTAATGTAAAGCAATTTCTTGATAGCTTGGATCGCAACCTTCAGTTACTTAGAACCTTTCAGACCATTGTTCTCGTTGGAAACATTAACATAAATCTGTTAGCTCACATTACTAATAAGTACGACTTAGATTTGATTAAAAACTGTGACCAATATCTGACATTGCTGGCGTCCCATAGTATGTTACCGGCTCACATATATCCTACACGCAAGGATCGGTGCTTAGACCATATCATCATTAAATAAAAAAAACCCTCTACTACTCTAGTGCTTGACTCCCCTATAACAGATCATGCGCCTATAGTTAGCTCCATCAAAACTAAGATGGAAAAGAGTGAATCAGTTTCCTTGCGTACCCACCTTGATATTCCAGCATGTGTTGCAGATCTTGAAAAAACCAATTTCTAATCAGTTTTAAATTATCACGATGCTGATCTAGCTGCATCAAACCTAGTTAATATATTATCCTCAGTTATCGAAGCAAATTCTAGTACCTCTGTTATTCCCAATAGGAAGAGGATAACTAAACCTTGGATTACGCCTAGCCTCCTCAGATGTATGAGACATAGGGACAAACTATACAAAAAGACTAAAAAGGAGCCAGAATCTGAAACTTGGAAACTCGTGTATAGAAGATATAAGAACTTCTGCAACAATCTATTAAAAAATATTAAGCAACAATATGAGCGGTCTGAATTTGAAAAGAACAGTCGTAACCCTAAGGCTACTTGGAAAATAATTAAAACTCTCACTAATCTTCACAAACCCAAATCCTCTCCCTTTGAACTTCTTGATGGGGATACCCCAACTTCTGCCGTCAACATGGTGAATAAGTACTTCGCTAATGTAGGACACACACTTGCGTCCAAAATACAATCTGTGATTGTCAATCTGGGTACTGATGCCCCCGCAAACATATTACCCAGCCCCAACTCAATGGCAGTCATCAACTAACACTGATGAACATGAGGTAGAACGTATGATAGTGAGTCTTCGGTCGGACTGTGCGGTGGGCTGGGATGGTATCTCTGCGGCTCTAATTAGATCTGCGAAACATATCCTTGTACCTATAATTACCCATGTCCTAAATCTCTGTATCTCAAAGGGTGTCTTTCCTGCAGTTTTCAAGAGGGCTGTAGTAGTCCCTATATACAAGAGTGGGGACCGAGACAGTGTCAGCAATTATAGACCTATCTCTATACTGACTACACTCTCCAAGATCTTTGAAAATATTCTAAACAATAGGCTACTTCAATACATGAACCAACATCATATAATTGCCGATAACCAATACGGTTTTCGACCGGGTAGAAGTACTGAAGATGCCGTCATTGAGTTAACTAGTACCATAGCAAAGAATTTTAAGGATAACCTAAAGACAATGGCCATTTTCCTGGATCTCTCCAAAGCATTTGACACTGTCTCGGTTCCTCTCTTGCTCAGGAAGTTAGAATGTATTGGTATTAGGGGATTACTGCTTCAAATTTTTAGCAGCTACTTGAATGGTCGCTCACAGATTGTTAAGATAGGTAAATACAGTAGCTCAGAAGAATATCTAAATTACGGCGTACCCCAGGGTAGTGTACTTGGGCCTACTTTGTTCATACTGTACATAAATGACCTGTGCACGTTGCGCCTACCCCACTCTAAAATTATCACATACGCCGATGATACAACTCTCCTGGTTCATGGTTCTAATTGGCTACAAACTCGTCAGAATGCAGAAATGGCTCTGAACATTGTTATGCAATGCCTGACTAAAAATCTACTCACAATAAATTTACAAAAAACTAACTTTGTAACATTCGGTCCGAGACTGTCGTCTCAGCCACCTGCATCTTTCGAACTAAGGGCTCACAGTTGTGACCAAACCATTCGGCATCAGTGTGCCTGTGTTGAGGTTGTCCGGTCGAATGCTATTAAATATCTAGGAGTAATTATTGATAGCACATTGTCGTGGCATGATCAAATAAAATCTCTTATTCCGAGAGTGAGGAAACTAATTTATGTTTTTAAAAACCTAAGGTCATCTGCTGAATTTAACACACTTAAACTGCTCTATTTCGCATTAGGGCAATCGATTCTAACGTACTGTATAACTGCCTGGGGAAGTGCTGGCAAAACCCTTTTTCTAAGGCTAGAAAGAGCTCAAAGGGTTGTCTTAAAGGTTATGCTCTTTAAACCAATAAGTTTTCCCACTATGGAATTATACCTACAAGATATGTAAACTTCCAACTGTTAGAAACTCTTTTATCCTGAATACTGTTCTGCGGAAGCATTGGGAACTTACCTTTGACCCTAACTATAGATCAAAAAAGAGAAGATATGACATTGTTTGTAACTCCATACTTGCTCCAACGAGGGTTGCGAGACAACAATACTACTTTCTGGGGTCTGTTCTGTACAATAGGGTGAATAGAGTTTTGCAGATTTACCCTCTAACTCGGCGCGAATGTAAAATGCGCACTAGCGAGTGGTTAAGTACCTTGAGTTACGAAGAACTAGAAGTACTCCTAGATTAAGAATAAATAATTGCAAATTCCACTACATACAATTTATCACACATTGCACACACACACACACACACACACACACACACACACACACTCACACACACACACACACACACACTCACACACACACACACACACACACACACACATACATACACACACACACACACACACACACACACACTCACACTCACACACACACACATACATACACACACACACACACACACACACACACACACACACACACACACACACACACACACACATACACACACACACACACACACACACACACACACACACACACAAGCGCGCGCGCGCATACATGTAGTGTTTCCTAATTTAAGCTTGTAAATGCTTTCATTTAATAGTTTTAGTTAATCACTGATGCTTGTTATAGTGTAATATTGTGCCGTTCTACGGAGGTGGGCGTTAATAACTGTAACACAGTTGTGAATTACTACGGTTATTCTCGTGCACATTTGCTATTATGTACCTACTTTGTTTTCTGTTGCAATAAACATTATTATTATTATTATTATTTCTCAGTACCTTGACTCTCGGGACTATGGAGTCCCGGGCCTTTGGAAGGCGTGCGTCGGGCCGGAGCCAAGACGTAGAGGCCCTTTTATGAGAATTTAATATGCTAGTAATACACACACATGGCGGAAATCATCCCCGAGCGCACAATATGGTACACCGGGAGATGTTCCCCGCCAGGTGCAGAGACTATTGCTGTGCGGTGCTGTGGCCGCGATGGAAACTAAATTATGGGCTATGGGATTGAGAATTGGATGGACTGGTGAATGGGCTATGGGGGGAGACTAACGGACGCCTGCCGTGACAATAAGTCTCAAACTTGTAAAAAGGCAGGCGGTGACTTGCCAGCTCATTGCATGGGCCCCATTAAAATAGCCACATATAGTGCGACCATGGAGCAACATCCGTTAAGCGGCTAAGGTTGTCGAGAGGTGAGTCTGCGGGGCGCAAGTTCCCGGTATACCAGTCAGCATGCCCCCGGCGTTATGACATTTTACACTTCCAACCTGGAGCATAGGTTCTGCTCTTGCAACTCCACTCATGGCCGGCCAATAAAGGCAAGCACACAAGGTGAGGGGGAATAAATCCTAATCCTCGGGAGAATCGGGGTACGTGGTGTCGCCACGCACCAACAGCTCGCCACAAGCTGCCCCTGCGGGGTTATTATTATAATTATTATTATCATAATAGGACCGATTCGCACCTAGCTTTGAATTGATTGATAGGGCTTGCATGCAGAAGACAGAAGGTAGGAAACGACGGTATTCTCGTCCTAATTGCGCGGTACGACTGGGAAAGTACCTCCATCCTACAGAATACCGCGGCCATAACAACCTCGTGATGTTTTCTCGGCAGTAAGTAGGGTAACCAGAGCTCACTGGAGAGTTTGCTCGGTGGGAGAACCTAAAGGCTTATTCTGCTTCTGCTTTGTCTTCTGCACTGACGGCACAGAAGCTCACTGTTCTTACAGAATCAGCAGTACGAGCGTGTCTCCCCTGGTCTTGCCACCTCCATAAACCACGGCAACCACTCTCTATCAGGTGAGCCGTGTGTTTGTCTGACAAGTTGAGTAAAAAATATACATTTCAAAACACAGATCAATGTTTATAAAATTATACAAATGGTCAAACTATATCAAATTCTCATGGAACAAAATGACAACTATTCGGCATCTAATTAAGAAAGAATCACGGAAATCGGATCAGAAATCTCGGAGTCATCGTTGTAAGTAAATATACATAAAAAATAAAAGTACCAAAAGAAATACCAATTGATTTGAGAACCTTCTCCTTTTTGGAAGTCTGTTAAAAGGATACTCCGATACGATGGATGCGAAAGGTGGAGAATCTATATATACTATGTCGCACATTGGAAGATACCGCTATAGACTGAAATTACTGTCGTAAATCATTTTTGTAATGTCCCGATACCTAGTATAATTATGTAATTAGGATTTGACAGATTTCAAAATAGTCATTTAAATTACTTGTGCCATAAGACTTTCTTAGCAAATTGTATTATTCTAGCTCAACGAAGCTTGCTCGTCGAGGTCAACCAAACTGTCTAAATATGTGTGTGTGAGTATGTGTGTGTGAATGTGTTTCAATGTAGGTACAATCAGTCAAGATCTACCTGATCGATTTTGACTAGCAAAGTACTTAAAATAATCGTAGTACTTTGATATTCCCATGGTACACGCCTTTAGTTCGAACGATAATACAATTTTAAAAGAAAAACTTGAAAATTAATTATGTTGATTAGCCCTTTAACTGGGGGCCGTAACTGGTAAAGCATTCCGTCATATTATCGGAACGAGCCAAGGTCTCCCCACATGACAACGCTTGGATGAAAATATTACTACGTATATCAAATTTAAAGATCCAATGAACAAAATTATTTTCAAGTTCAAGTTTCAAGGAGGTTGCTTTTGTGACAGGGTTTTTTTAATTTTTATTTTACGCTTTATAAATTGATCTACTAGTCAAACTCTTTGAATTGATACCCATATTGGGAGAGTTGTGAATAAAAATTGTATTGAATAAAATTTTAAACCTTTTTTTTTATACAACTTAGGTGGCAGACTAGCACTCCTCACCGCTGGGAACACAACACGAAGTTATTATAACCGCGGTATTCTGTAGGGCGGAGGTACTTCCCCAGTCGGACTGCTCAATTGGGCGGAAAAACCGCCGTGTCCTACCTCCTTGGTATGTATGCTATAGTATGTTATAGTATGCTAACTATTCAAATCGATTAAGATAGAGAGGAGAAAGAAAGAATGGGAAAGATCGAGGGTTCGAATCTCGCCTGAACCCATTCAGTGTTTTCCTAGTGAGGTTGTGCGGTTTTACTAGTAAAGATTAATCGGATGTTGATTGTACCAACGTCATAAATACACTCGAGAGCAATGAATCCGGGTCACTTAAAGAATGTTAAAAATCTCGGAAACTAAAAATGATAGGTTAATGCAATAAATTGTATTTAATAGACAATGTAATACTCCTTAAATGAAAGTAAAAAAAATATGAGTCACCATACATTTTATTAACACAAAATTACATAAAGAAAAAAACTGCTGATCTCTCCTTAAAACAAAAATAGGAAACATGAAATTTTTGAACTTTATTACGATTTTCTTGAATTTTAATACTTCGTATTGCCTCCTCGTGCTTCCATTACTGCGTTTACGCGGTTTGGCATGCTGTACACCAAGTTCCTTATACGATTTTGGGGAATATTCTCCCATTCCTCTGTGAGAGCAATTTTGAGCTCACGAAGCGTGATTGGGGGAGGGTTTCGTTGTTTTACGCATCTGCCTAGCTCGTCCCAAGCATGCTCGATCGGGTTGATATCCGGGCTGCGCGCTGGCCACTCCATACGAGTAATGTTCATCTCTTGAAGGTAGTCATTCACAATCCTACCTGTATGAGGTCTGGCATTGTCATGCATAAATATAGCATCCTCACCTAAATTGACCATAAATGGACCAACGTGATCATTGAGGATTTCTTCCACATATCTTACGCTAGTTAAAGAGCCGTTTTCTATGATCACCAGCTCTGTGCGACTTTCAGAAGAAATTCCGGCCCACACAAGTACAGACCCACCACCGTAGGCTACTTTTTCTTCGATGCATGCTTGCTTGAATCTTTCCCCTGGTCTTCGATACACTCTGTGTCTTCCATCGTGCTTGTAGAGCATAAATTTTGATTCTTCGGAGAACATAACTTTTGACCAATCTTCAATACTCCAATTTACGTGGCTCTGGGCATAACTTAGTCTCGAAATACGATGCCCACGCTCCAGTTTAGGGCCGTTTGCAGGTCTAAGGGGTTTTAAGTTAGATTCAGCAAGCCGACGTCTTACTGTCCATGCACTTGGGTTACTTCCTCCGAGGCGTCGAAACTGATTGGTGAGTTCAGTTCCTGTGAGAAAGCGATTTCGAAGCATGGTGTTCACCAAGTATCGGTCTTCTCGTGCTGTGGTACACCTGGTTCTGCCCGTTCCTGGTCTGCGTAGGTTAGAACCAGTTTCTTCGTAACGTCGGAGAACTCTTTGTACTGTTGACAGCGACACACCGACAGTCCTGGCTGTATCGCGCTGACTCCGGCCGGTTTCCAGCATTGTAAGTATTCTGGTGCATTCTTCAGGCGTAAGCGACATAATTTCAGCTTGATTAATGAATATAGAGCACTATCAACATGGTTTATGTACCCACATAAATGACAGATTACAAACAAAAGCAACACCAAATGCTGTAATTTCGTAGTTCCATCTTCGAAAGTGGCCCTTTTTCAAATTTGATTTTTTTATGATATAACTTTACAATAACTAAGAAGTTTTAATACCTTCATTTAAGGAGTATTACATTGTCTATTAAATACAATTTATTGCATTAACCTATCATTTTTAGTTTCCGAGATTTTTAACATTCTTTAAGTGACCCGGATTCATTGCTCTCGAGTGTATTTTCTTTAATTCTTTATTGTAACCAAGAAAATAATACATCAACAGGTAATCACAAATATATCTTGGTGTACAAAGGCGAGCCGTGTGTTTGTCTGCCACCTAATACACCACCTGGTATAAAAAAAGTATTTATTAATTGGTCATATTTGTCACACATGGTTATTGTTTGTCAAATATATCCAATACAAATAGCCATGTTATTATATAATTTTATTGTAAATTAGTATTGTCTGTATTATGGAGATATTTAAAAAAAAAAGTAATCACGCCTTTATCCCCGGAGGGTTAGGCAGAAGAGAATTAACACCCCCATTTCACTAATCATTGAATTCGGTCCCATGTAATAGGGGGTGAGCCTATTGCCGTCTTCCGGGCACTGTCATAGACTTAAGCCGTGCATCTGAGGCTGAGTTTGGGCTGTATATATCTGTCTGATGTTAAACAGCCCTATCCGTTAGTCGCCTTGTACGACACCGCATGGGAAGAGATGGGGTGGTCCAAATTCTACTCTGCCGGGAACCACGCGACTAATGAATTATTATTTTACTGTTTTTATTTAAATTAAAAAATAATACTTAGGTAATGCTATACTATCGATACTGAACACAAAAATATTTTTTTGACATTCAGATCTGTTTGTCCGCGATGGACGCAAAACTACCTAATAAATTCTGAAGCGGTATTTTGTGTTTGAAATGTCTTAGACTTAAAATCTTACGTAAATTTGATCGCAAACGGTTTAGTAGAATCGTAGATATGACTAAAAACGGCAAAATGAACAATGAGAGCGGCAGGCCAGTTTTGTATAAAAACGCATACTCACTTTTTTTACTGCTTTAGCGTTTGATAACAAGACAAGCTGAAGCCTTTATCTTCTTCAAATTCTTTTGTCATTATAATCATAACAGATAATAGTGATGTGACACTACTCTTGTAAAAATATCGAGACATGTATTTTTTATGGTTGATTGGCTCGCGTTTGCCCAGTATCTCACCTGTTGGTAAGTGATAATGTGGTCGACCGTGGAGCAGGCTTGTCTAGAGTAACCTATTCACTGTAGTCTAGCTAAAAGATATCCAAGTTATAGTTATCGTGAAATAAATACTCGGGCAGTTCGCATTTTTAAGCGGCTACAGTAAAATGTATATAAAATGATTTGTTAAGGTTATTAATAATTATGAATTATGGTATAAATAAATCGATATTAAATTAATGATACATGTACCTACTAACCATATTCTTAGTAAATAAACTAACCATATATTAAATTTAATTTGTACACCATGTTAAATGGTAGGACATAGTGCACTGATATTAATGTTAAGATCTTTTATAATACCTATGTTTCACAAATAATAAATAAATGAAATGAAATGAAATTTGTGTTTGTTTTTATATTTTGATCGGAGGATATTTGTTATATAATCATGCCAGGATGGCTCAACAGACTATAATTATTATCATTCTCCTCCTTTTGAAGAAACTGCCATCTGGTATCTCAATTCCAAGAGAATAGTTTGCACTTGAGTCTCATCCGTGAATTAGTTGGTGTACCGAGGATCAGACCGGAAGAGGCCCAAATCGACCTCACTGTCTGTGAGGTCGATTTGACCCCGAAGTTCTTTTTGGGGATGGTCCTCAAAACTGTATAACAGTGCAATATTAAATTTAATGAAATTAAGCAGCAAAAATAAAGCAATCAGTATGCCAACTATTCAAATCTGAGCATTTCAATATTTCAGTCTTAATAGATTTGAGTACAACCTTAAATTTTGGTCAAAGTAAGCATGAAAAGCAGGCTTCCATGCCGGAAAATAGCAATCATCAGCTAAACTCGTAATAATGTACTGAGATTTACCTTCAGCCTACGATTAGGGGAGGCGAAGGCCAATTGACGTGTCTTATTTAAAAAAGATTGTAGACAGAGTTACGAACAGCAGCTTGTTTAAGATGCCTAATTAATGCAAACGTTTTACTTTTGGTATTATATTGCGACTAAGATTCCAGAAATTAGTCAGTTAGTGTAAAACGTAAATTACGACGAAATGATTTGAAAACTTTGTGACTTCAAATACCAAATAATATGCAAATGCACCGAATGAAACTTGAAACAGGCAACTGTGTTAACCAGTTGGTAGTGCTGGCTTTAAGCCAAATTGCAGTTGAACAGAATTATTCTTAGCGAAGTTTTGCACTTGAAGTGCAGTATATTACTTTATTAGGATAGTTTGATTATGGAGCTAATTCTGTAACAACATTATCAAAACTTATGTGTGTGTACTATGTCGGCATCTAGTGAAAATACTTGCCCACTGGGTTCTGAAGGTCATTCACGACGACATATTGACTCATTGTCTCCACCTCTATAAGAACTTCACTCAATACTTAAAATAAAATAAATAAAATATAAAGCCTTTTATTTCGTACTTTACATAGTTAGGATTACAATATTAAAGAAAAGAAAAAACAGTGTGTACACCAAGTCAGCTTAAAGAACTTGTTGATTAGTTTTGATAAACTGATTTAGTGTCACAGATAAGTTGTAGGTACTTAGTACTAGATAAGTACTTTTATTGCAGTATGTACATTAATTAAATATAATATGGTAAAAAAGATCTCGTGAGTTTAGTTATGGTTGTAAATTACATTTCATTCAATATTATTTCAATTTTAAGGACCCCTCTCAGTGGAAGGTAAAGGCCTCCTCCAGAGATAGCCAGATTGTTCTATATTCTGCTACTCGTGTCCAGTGGTCGCCGGCTATTTTTAAATGTCATCTGTCCATCGCGTATTTGGTCTACCTTGTCTCCTTTTGCCTGATGGTCCTCGCCATGATGTAGTTTCTTTGGTCCAGCCATTTTAGTTTTTGTGAATAGCTGAGAGCGCCAATGACTTTAGTTTTTGGTCTTATGTCGATATGGCGTACTTTTTCTATCTTTCTAATCTTCAAAATGTTTCTTTCCATGCTCGTTTGACATGTTATCATCTTGTTTTTCACTTTCCTAGTAAATTTCCAGGTTTGGCAGGCATATGTTAGTGAGGGGAGTAAGCAGGTATTCATGACTTTGCTTTTCAACTTGATGGTCATGTCGCTTTTTAGAATTTCTTTAAGACTTCAAATTTTTTTACAGGTGATGTTGACTCTTCTCTCTACTTCCTGTAGGTTGTTGTCTTGGTTGAATGAAATTTGTTTTTCTAGGTAAATGTAGGTATCAACATAAGTTAAAGGTAGCGAAGGTATATAGGTACTTTAGTATGGTTTGTCATGACATTTGTTTTATTTAAGTTGATTTCTAGTTCTACTTTACGGTTTTCTTCCTGTAGAGAGTTTATCATCATCTGTAGTTGGTTTGTGTTTTCTGATAACAAAACTATATCATCAGCAAAACGGAGATGGCTCAGGTAATTTCCATTTATGTTTATGCCAACTTTTTTCCAGCCGAGGTTGCGGAAGACGGACTCTAGTATGGCTATAAAGATTGTTGGGGAGATTGGGTCTCCCTGTCTTATCCCTCTTTTTATTTCTATCAGTGGCCCAGTGGTCTCTAGCTTCACTCGGCTAGTAATGTTGTCATAGATGTTTTTAGAACTTGTATTGAGAGTAGAGCTTCCCAGATTGTTGGATGGAGTAGAATATCGAAGGCTTTTTGATAATCGATAAACACGGCATAGAGTTGTCTATTAAACTCTTGATGTTTATCCACCGCTATCTCTAGCGCGTGAATGTGAGCTATTGTAGAAAAACCTCATCTGAAGCCTGCCTGTTCTATGGGTTAGAATTTTTCTGTGGTTACTTTTATTTTTTTCTCTATAATGTAGGAAAAGAGCTTGTATAATGAAGGTAGTAAGCTAATTGGTCTATAGTTACCAATGCCATTCGGATCTCCTTTTTTATCAGAGCAGAACTATTTCGGACTCCGACCATTGGCGTGGGGTGATTTTGCAACTCAGTATCATATTGAGCAGTCTGGTTAGAGGTTTGGTTAAATACACATATATGTTTCCAGATTTTATTGCTTCGTTAGTGATCCTGTCTGATCCCGGGCATTTATCTGCTTTTAGTGATTTAATTCCATTTACAACCTCGGCGTCATCGACTGTTGATTTCGCCTCTTTTGCAGAGCTTTTCGATAATTTAAATGCTGGTTGATTTGGCGAGCTACATAGGTTTCTGTAGAAATCTGTTGCTATTTTGAGTATTTCTGTTCTATTTTGCGTGTTATTATTTTTGTTTTTTAGTTCTACAATCCATGATTTATGAGTTCTCAGTTCTTTATACGCTTTTTTGTCGCTTCCTGTGGCATGAAGACGTTTTTCAATAGTTTGCTTGCGATGTGTCTTATAGTCTTGGTTGATACGTTTACTTATGAGCTTATACAGTGCCTTTAGTTCGTTTTTCATGGCTCTTGATTTCGGTTTGGTCTTGTGTATATCTCGTCTTCTTTTAATTAGTGCCTTTGTACGTTCTGATAATATTTAGTTTATCTCTGTACGTGTGTTGGATGTTCATGTGTTTTTTTTAAGCTGGTATCAATAGCATTTGTTATTTTATCATAGAAATTCTGAACCGTGTCAGCGCCATCCCAGTGTTCGAGCAAATTATTACAGCAACTGTTCAGTGATTTGTTGTAGGTTTGTATTTCATTTTCGTTCTTTAACTGGGATCTGGGGCACTGGCCAAATTTGCTACGATTTTTTGCCATTGAAAGTATATTAAAAGCTGCTCTAATAGGTCTATGGTCCGAAGGATAAGTGATGTTCAAGACCTGTATATTTTCAACGTATTTTGGTAGGTTTGTTAGAATATAGTTATTTCGTTTTTCGTAGTGCCACCCGGTAACTTGCAGGTCCATCTTTGTTTGTTGTTCTTTTTGAAAAAGGTATTCATAATGGTTAGGTTGTTTTCCTTCGCAAAATCAATGAGTCGGTCTCCTCTACGGTTTCTATTTCCGTATCCGTGTTTTCCAGTGATGGTTTCGTTTGGTTTGGGTTGCCCGATCTTGGCGTTGAAGTCACCTATAAGTATTATATTGTTTCCTGATAGTCGTATGGTGTTGTCGACAGTATTGTAGAAAAGCTCTAGGGCTTCATCTTTCGCAGCCTCTATTAGGGCGTAAGCTTGAATGATATTTAAATCTAAATTGTTGATATGTACTCTTTCTGACAATCCCTTAAAATATGTTATATTTTTCTTTAGATGTTTTTTTTATAATAAAGCCTACTCCATATAACCCTGGTGTTTTCCCAATATGGTAGAGTATAAACTCTTCATGTTCTTCTATTTTGTTACCGAGTCTTCTGACTTCTGAGAGGCCAATAATATCGTATTTAACGTTTTTTAAAGATTCTGTCAGTTCCAGCAAGCTTGCATAGGTGGAGAGGGTTTTAACATTGTAAGTATATGTAAGATGTTGTTTTTTGTAGTGTTTGACATGACCGTTGTTGTTTTCTGGTTGGGGGTCTTTGGGCCGGTAGGCGATTATATTTATGAAAATGATACACGGAGTTGATTTCTTGTACAGATTTATAATGGCGAGTGAATGACAAGTACATCAATTAGTTCAGTAGACAAAGGTGCCTAATAAAATTAACATAATGTCATCCTGTTAGATGCAACCGGTACATTATTTTTAGGCGTTAACATTCCGGCGGCCGTAAAAACGTTGTTTTTACCCAGAGACTGGAAGGGGGCAAATCTTGCTAAATGAACGCCGAATAACTCCTGTTGATGTCCGTATATCCGCTACCCGTGCGATGCCATCTGAGCCAGGATGCACAGCCACTATCCGTCCTAATTTCCACTTCAGCGGTGGAAGGTGATCCTCTTTAACTACCACTAAGGTATTCGGCTGAAGACTGTCCTTGGAGGATTGCCATTTCACCCTGAGTTGTAGCTCCGCAATGTACTCCTTGCTCCATCTTGCCCAAAAGTGTTGACGGAGCTGTTCGATGCGCTGGAATCTGGATAGGTTACTAGTGCAACGAGATTCATAATTTGGCTGTGGTAAACATGTCAAGGGTCGTCCAATTATAAAATGACCTGGCGTTAACGGAGAACAATCAGCTGGATCAGAAGATAATGGAGTCAACGGTCGGGAATTCAAAATTCCTTCAATTTGTATTAAAGTAGTGTTGAGCTCTTCATATGTCAGATTACAGTTTCCCAACACTCTTTGCAAATGGTACTTGGTAGATTTGACACCTGCTTCCCAGAGACCTCCCATATGAGGACTATAAGCCGGAATAAAATGGAACTTAATGCCTTCGTTGGCTACACTTTCACCTAAAGAATTGCAGTTTTGCTTTAAAATATTGGATAAGTCATTATAAGCACCGACAAACGAGGTGCCGTTATCTGAGTAGAGGTTAATAGGCTTTCCTCTTCGCGAGATAAACTGATGCAATGCCATTAAAAATAAGTTACTCGTCAAGTCACCAACTAATTCGAGATGGATAGCCTTGGTACTAAAGCAAATAAAAACCGCGATGTATACCTTTGCCAATCTACAACCTCGACCCTGACGAGTAGCAGACATGATTGGTCCTGCATAATCTACACCTACGTTTTCAAATGGAAAACCGGTAGATGAAACCCTTTGCCGAGGCAAGTTTCCCATTAGAGGAGTAGCAATTTTGCCTGCCATGCGACTACATCGCACGCACTTACGATAGCAATGCCTTGCTAAGCTTCGACCACCTATGGGCCAATAAATCTCCCTGATAGAAGCGAGGAGCAGCTGAGGACCAGCATGCATCAGCCTACGATGCTCAAATTCAAATAATAAATGTGTAAAAATGTGAGAGGACTGTAATAGAATGGGATGTTTTTTATTATAATTATAATCGGAATTGTCAAGTCGGCCGCCTACGCGTAAGATTTTATGTTCATCTAAGTATATATTAAATTTCAATAAGGAACTTTTTTTTTGGTAATTCTTTATTACTATATAGAACATTGTATTCTGGAAATATTCCCTTTCATTGTGTGATAATTAAATACTGTGCACGTCTCAGTTCAGTTTCTGTCAAAAAGGATGATAGTGTTGGCTGTTTTTTGCAACAATCTATCCATTTGAGAACGTAAGCTACCGTACGTATCAATCGGAGATAGTTAGAAAAACGACTTATATCAATTAACTCAGTTGGTTGAATTGTATCAGTAACAGTGGTTAATGAAACGTTGGGCCTGATCTCTGGCAGGATTGTCACAGATTTTGACTGAGGAGGTACCTGAATGGGTTCGTGACTAAGAAATTCGGGACCAGTCCACCATAACGTTGAAGTTTGCAGGGAACTAATATCCATACCACGGGATAGTAGGTCTGCAGGATTCAGCTGAGTTGGGATGTGTCGCCACAAGCAACTGCCTGCCTTATCTAATACTTCAGCAACGCGGTTACGCACAAAAGGCTGAAGTTTTGAAGGTGGCATTTGCAACCAACCCAACACGATGGTGGAGTCGGTCCAGAAACAAACCTCACTAATGGGCATTCTTAAAGATTTGATAATCTTTTCATATAGGCGAGTGCCTACTAACGCCCCACACAACTCCAATCTAGGAATGGTTGTGGGTTTGATAGGCGCAACACGACTCTTAGCCAACAACAAGCGAACCAAAACTTCTCCGTTATCGTTGGTACTACGAACATAAGCGCAGGTTCCATACGCGAGCTCAGACGCGTCTGTACAAATATGTAACTGAACCACTTTATATGAATTACAAACTACTAATCTAGGAATCTGAATATCATTAACCAAAGGTAACGTTTTTAAAATATCATTCCAATGTTTATGAATCTCTGGGCTTAATGGTTCATCCCATGAGAGTTTTTGTAACCATAATTTTTGTAATAATATTTTCATACTAACTACTGCAGGAGCTAGTAGACCGATAGGGTCAAATATTCGTGCAATGGCCGATAGTAAATCTCGCTTGCTATTACCTTTTGGTAAGACTAAGCCTATCGGAAAACAGAGTTCATCTGAATCTGCGTACCAGCCAAGACCGAGAAGCTTGCAGGATTCATGAGATCCCATATTTAAGTGAAGAAGCGTACGAGAACAGTCGGTCACCAATTGTGGCTCATTGGATTGCCATTTTCTCAATGGCATGCCAGCTGAAGCGAGTGCAGCAGTTACCTGCTTGCGTATATATAATACTTCAGCCAGATCATCCCCACCAGTGAGCAAATCATCGACATATAAATCATGTGCGATGATTTCAGTGATTTTACTATCATTGCATTCCATACTAATTTGTTTTAAACATCTAGTTGCTAGATATGGCGCACTTGCGGTACCGTACGTGACAGTATTTAACTGAAACGCCTTTACGGGTTCATCCGCATTATTTCGCCAGAGTATTTGTTGTAAGTGCCTATCAGATGGATGAACAACAATCTGTCTATACATTTTCTCGACATCGGCTGACAAAATGTATTTGTGTTGTCGAAACCGGAGCAAAATTGACAGTAAATCATCCTGAACAGTCGGACCAACCATCTGAAGGTCATTGAATGAAATTCCTGATGACGTGGGACTACTCGCGTTAAAAACAACCCTTAACTTGGTTGTCGTGCTCTGATCACGACGTACACCATGATGTGGGATAATATATCCACTTGTACTTGAAATAGGTTGTTCACATGCAGACATATGGCCCAAGGACTCATATTCTGACATGAAATTGCGATACATTTCACCTAAGTCAGGCTTAGTTTTCAATCTACGTTCAAGAGAAAGAAAACATTGATTTGCTCTTGTCAGTGAATCACCTAAAAGAGCAGGACTCCGCTTTAGAGGGATCCTCACACAGAACCGACCGTCCTCAAGACGAGTCGTAGTTTTAATAAAATGTTCCTCACAGAGTCTTTCCTCATGTGAGTAAACAAATGACGACGAAGAATCAATCTCTTCTAATTGCCAAAATCGTGTTAAATCACAATCAGATTCACATTCAGATTTTGGGGGGTCACAGTCGTCAGGGGTTTTAACAAAATAACACCATGAATTATTTGTCAATAATGAGATATGACTACCAGAAACAGGTCCTGATATGATCCAACCCAACTTTGTTTCAAAGAGCATTGGTTTTTTACTACCCAATTTTATTCTCTGCGACCCTAACAAATCCCAAAAGAGATCAGCACCTAGCAACATATCAATAGCAGCAGGCTTATAAAATGTAGGATCAGCTAAACAAATATCTGAAGGTATTTTAAGATCACTAATGTCAATATCATGACTGGGTACATCATTAGTTATACACGGTAAAACAAAACAATAAAAGTCAGAGGTAAAGTTATCATTCAATGATTTAATACTAACCCGACAAGTTTTACCTACGTGTGCAGTAACGTTATTGATTCCCAATATTGACCTATCTATGTAATGCGGTGTTATATTTAATTGTGAACATAAACGTTCCGTCATTATACATAAGGTACTACCACTATCTAGAACTGCCCTTACAATATGTTCTTTATTATTATTATCGTAAATCTTTACTAATGCAGTAGATAAGAGCACATCGAGTTGCTCAGAAGAAGTTACCTTTACCGCCAAAGTTTGACCACTATGCCCAGCGGTGGGCAACGCAGAAGGTACATTCTCAGGTAAGACTACATTATTATTCTGAGTATGAGTAATAACTGCAGGTTTATGCTCAGCTATGTGAACAAGGCTGTAGACGACGCGCCTCGCGATGACACCTAATTACTTGAAACATAAATGTAAATTGTTAAATACTTCTTACACGATATATATACATTTATTCAAAATTGCTATATTCAAGCATTGTTAACTATTTGGCCTAATTAGAATACATTTATCTGTACTTACCGTTTATAAACAATAAACATATGTATCCACTGTACGCACACTACATACGTCACCACGTTCTTTTGCGAGCTACGTAGGTAGCTTGTCGCTGCAGTCGCTAACCGAAGTACAACGAAATTGCACGACGCCGCCGTAGTTTGAGCTCAGTGATACATTTTCATAAAAGTAATTCGTTTAAATATTTTACGTACTAAATCCCACTCCACGCTTACCTGTATCCCGTACAAGTGGTCTTCGGCCGGATATATACGTGGAACTTTACATTAGTGCGTAAAACGTACAAAACTCCGCCGCATACGAGCCGCCATGATGGTTTGACCTCTGTTCGCACGCGGCGCGCTTTGAAAAGAGAACTGAGCATGGAAAAGAAAGACCTGACTCGCGATATCCAATCGGAAATACTCAGACAAGATCACACTGAAAAACATACTCTCGTCAAACGACCGGAAACTGATGTTGCGGGACCGACAAAATGTGTGGTAAAACATGACGAAGCTGTTTCGACACGAAGAAGCTGTGGCTCATCGGCGTCTATTGAAGCTCATAAGAGACTGCTGGAGTGCGAAGCTGCCAAAGCTAAGGCAGAGCTGCAAGCTGAAATGCAACGAAAAGAAGCTGAAATGCAACGAAAAGAAGCTGAAATGCAACGAAAAGAAGCTGAAATGCAGCGGAAAGAAGCTGAAGTCAAGCAAACTCTGATCGAGAAAAAGCTCGCTGCTGACTTAGCAGCCCTTGAAGTTCAATGCCGAAGCCAGAGAAGCAACAGTCAGCGCAGTGATTTAAGTTCCGTTGACAAAGTACATCAGTGGCTTGAGCATAGCCACGTAGCGGAAACTAACAACAATCACCAAAATTTCGTGAACAGCGGTTCAGAAGTTAAGAACTTGGTCAGTGCAATTTATCAAGCAAATATGCAAAATAAACAATTGATGTCGCGTATAGCAACATCAAAAGACTTACCGTGGTATAGTGGTGATTCGCTTGAATGGCTTGCATTCAAACAGGCATATGACGAATCAACTAAGTTTTGCAAATACAGTGACGCTGAAAATATGTGGAGATTACGCAAGTCACTCCGTGGGGAAGCAAAAGAAACAGTATCATCACTTCTCATCGGAAATACGGCTCCACATACCGTCATGGAAGCGTTGGAACTTAGATACGGTAGACCCGAAACTATAATAAATAAAATATCATATCAGTTAAAGAAAATCTCACCGCTACCTCAAATCTATCATCAGGAAATTGTGCCGTTTTCCATCAAAATAAAAAACTTCGTTGCAGCAGTCCAGGCTGTAAAGAAGACAGAATACTTGTACAGCCCCGAATTGGTGTCTAGTGTATTGTCAAAATTTCCAAGCGCGCTTATAAATAAATGGGCCGATTATTACAGTGCAAACCCACACGCCGGAGAAGCCAGATTGCAAATACTTTCTGAATTTTTATTCAACGAAGCCAACAAGATTTCCAATGCCGGACTGACTCACATACACTATCAAACCGACTACAAAAAGAAGCTCGACGATCGCAAGCAACATGCAGTCTTGCTTAGCGAGAAAGACAGTGCACCTATCAAGTGTAAGTTTTGTCGGGTAGGCACACACAAACTTACTGAATGCGCTCGATTTAAGCGCGCGATGACAAGGGATCGATGGCGGTATGTACGTACTAACAGGCTGTGTCACAAGTGCCTGACGGCCACTCACAGTCGCGACGCTTGCCCGGCGCCTGAATGCGGTGTCGATGAATGTACGTTACCCCATCACCGTCTGCTACACTGGAAACACAAAAGAACGGAATCCACCAGTGCACCCGCAAGCCCTGAAAACAGTGACCCACCGGTACTTGACAACTCTGAACACACCGTGACTCACGCATGTGATACATCTGAGGCAAGCATCCTGTTAAAAGTAGTGCCCATAAAAATTAGCGGACCACGAGGTCTGCTCACTACCTACGCGTTGCTTGACGACGGCGCAACAATATCGCTGATATCAGCTGACATTGCTGAACGCGTCGGCCTCGAGGGAAATAAACAAACGTTACGTATTCGAGGTGCATGGAGCTCCGAGTTAGTCTGCGACAGTGAAATAATTAAATGTGGCATAATCAATATAAACAATAACAAACAGTTCGAACTTTGTGCAAGAAAAATACATCAATTAAATTTACCAACTCAACAGTTGTCTAATATTAATCACAAACAATATGAACATTTAAAAGGTATAAATGAATTTCTGCCGTGTGTCAACATGAAACCAAAAATATTAATAGGACAAGATAATCATCATCTTATCGCGCCCATCGAGACTATTATGAGGAGTAAAAATGCACCATGCGCGACACTGACGCAGTTGGGATGGTGCTTGCATGGTGTTTGTCCTAAATAAAAAGGGTCAAGGTTAACGGAGTGCGCGTTATTAATCAGTAGTGAAGAAGCTGACTTGAACGATTGTCTTCCCGACCACGCCTCCCATCACGATGTCGCTGGCATTTCCCCTCCGGTGAATACGTGCACAGGCGCAAAAAAACCGGCTGACGACCCACAAACACATACATACCTATCGACATTGGAATGCAGTTGTTTACATCGATCTATTCCGCACGCCGCGATACACACGGACCGCGAGGATGTCGAACGTATTCATGAACTAGTTCGAAAGTCATTTTTATTTGAAAGTATTGGCGTTCACAATAAACAGCGAAAGAATGAAGAGGAGTTGAAAGCCATAGATATTGTTGACAGGAGTGCTGTGTTACGTCACGGGAGATGGGAAGTTGGCCTCCCTTGGAAAAATACAAATGATAAAATGCCAGATTCATTTTGTAACGCTTACCGACGTCTCAAAACAATTGAGCGGAAAATGGCATATGACGAAGGATACAGACTAAGGTACTACGACAGAGTTAAGCATTTACTGGCCAACAACTACGCTCGAAAATTGAACCTAAATGAAAAGGACAAAGGGTATGACAGACTATGGTACCTACCTCACTTTGGAGTCGACAATCCCAATAAAAAGAAACTACGCCTAGTGTTCGACGCCGCCTCAACTACAGCGGGCCAGTCACTAAATGATTATTTATTACCGGGGCCCAACTTGCTGGAATCACTTCTCGGCATTATGTTCCGATTCCGAGAAAAGACAATAGGCCTTACAGGCGATATTAAAGATATGTTTTTACGAATTAAAATACAAGAAAGGGATCAACACGCTTTGAGGTTTTTATGGAGAAACGATACACAAAAACAAATCGAAAAATATGTTATGACGTCATTGATATTTGGTGCGAATTGCGCTCCCTTTATTGCGCAACACATTAAGAACAAAAATGCACTTCGATTTGAAACGGAGATGCCAGAGGCTGTTCATGCCATTCTGAGGAGTCACTTCATGGACGATTATATTGATTGCTTCGACAATATTAATGACGCAATAAAAACAATGAAAGAAGTTTCGTTCATTCACCAGCAGGGAGGATTCGAGATGTGTAACTGGACCTCGAATGAACCAAGGGTCTGCATCAATATACCGCAGGAAGCATTAAGTGCAGCGGCCGTAGGGTTCAAAATTGAACAAGACAACCCTAGCGAACGGATACTCGGCCTCCTCTGGTATCCGAACACAGATACCTTCGGGTTTAACTTATCTTTACAACGAATTTCAACGAAACTACTGACATGCGAAAAACGACCTACAAAGCGAGAACTGTTAAGTATAATCATGTCAATATTTGATATTTATGGGTTCCTGGCACCATTTACTATTAAGGCGAAAATACTCATTCAACAATGTTGGAAGACTGACTTAGATTGGGATGAAGAAATAAAAGAAGCTCATTTCGAAGTATTTCGTAACTGGATAACCCAAATAAATGAGTTGAGTAATATTAGAATACCAAGATGGTACTTCCACTCATATAACCAGCAATCAAACGAGACTCAAACTCATACTCATGAGAACTTAGAAATGCATGTATTTTGTGACGCCTCGCCGAGTGCATACGCCGCGGTGGCTTATTACCGAGCTCACCGTCCGTCTAGTGAAGAAGTGTTCGTCTCATTTGTCGCATGTAAGAGTAGAGTGGCACCTATAAAACCAGTTACCATACCGCGAATGGAATTGCAAGCGGCTGTATTGGCGTGTCGCCTCGCTGATACTATTCAAAAGGAGCACAGGTTGAAGGTAGTCAGGAGACATTTTTGGTGCGATTCAACGACAGTCCTTCACTGGATCAAAAACAAAAATAGAAATTATAACATTTTTATCGCAAATCGCCTCGGAGAAATAGACGATCTATCGTGCGTAGATGAGTGGCACTATATCCCCACCGAGCGCAATATAGCGGACATAGCAACTAAAAATAACGCATACAAGCTAGAAAACGGATGTGAATGGTTCCAGGGTCCCACATTCTTATATGAGAAGACCGAAAATTGGTTTATATCGCCACTTGAAACAGAAAAATTAAACATTAGTGAAGAAATATTAGAAAGTATACATAATATTTATGAAACAAAAGATAGTGACTTACCTGTTCCGGACATAAATAAATTTTCATCGTGGTTGCGCTTATTGCGATGCACTGCAACTGCCTTATTATTCATAGAAAAGTGTAAGAAAAATTATACAAAGAAATTAGATACAGAAATGTTACAGCGAGCGGAAATATTATTGTTACGTCACGCTCAAAGGCAATCGTTCGCTATGGAATCACATCTAATGAAAAATAACAAACCGCTTCAAGTTAACAGTCGATTGCGGACGTTGACACCCTACTTAGACGAGTTGGGATTACTCCGGGTTGGTGGACGAGTTGGGGTCGTATCTGACGTCACGTCCCAAATGAAGAACCCTGTCATATTAGATGGGCGTCATCCTATTGCAAGACTGATAACCGAATTTTACCACAAGAAGTGTGGTCACGGCTATAATGAAACTGTGGTGAACGAATTAAGACAGAAGTACTGGCTGCTGAATTTAAGACCCACGGTTCGTTCTGTCGCCTCTAAGTGTTTACCTTGCCGTATTAGAAAGACCGTGCCTGTGATACCACGTATGGCTGATTTACCAGAGGCTAGATTAGCGGTCAAAGCGCGCCCGTTCACTCACTGTGGCGTAGACTTGTTTGGTCCGATGGAGGTAACAGTGGGTCGCCGAAGAGAAAGGCGATACGGAGTGTTGTTCACTTGCATGACGGTCAGAGCTGTGCATATAGAATTGGTACCATCCTTGACTACGGACTCGTTCATTATGGCATTGAGACGCATGGCAGCGAGACGAGGGTGGCCACAAAATATGTATTCTGATAACGGTACTAATTTACGGGGCGCTGAGGCTGAATTAAGACAGTCCTACAAGGAATTAGATCAAACCATTGTAAAGGAAGAGATGACCAACCATGGCGTGAACTGGTATTTTAACTCACCAATTAGCCCACACAAGGGCGGAGCCTGGGAACGACTCATTAGGAGTATTAAGACAACACTAAAGGTTATTTTAAAAGAAAGGGCACCTCATGAAGAAACTTTGACTACGTTACTAACTGAAATAGAAAATATTGTCAACAGTAGGCCTTTGACACATGTCTCTGTTGAGCCTGAAAGCATGGAGACCCTAACGCCTAATCATTTTTTAATCGGTATGAGTTCCAACTTACCTGTGCCTGGAGTTTTCAATGACGGTGACCTATATGTAAGAAAGATGTGGAGAATCGCACAGAGGCTGGCTGATATGTTCTGGCAACGATGGGTCAAAGAGGTCCTACCTACTCTGATACCGAGACAAAAATGGTACCAAGAGAATAAAAATCTGAAACAAGGAGACGTCTTAATAATTGTGGACCCAAATCTACCAAGGAACACGTGGCCTAAGGGCGTTATAGAAAGAGTTTTCCCTTCGAGAGATAATCGAGTACGTACGGTGGAGGTGAGAACGTTGACTGGCTTACTCACCAGACCTGTACATCGCTTGGCCCTACTTCCATTGGGAGATTAGTGTCACCGAAATGATACTGGGCGGAGATTGTAGACGACGCGCCTCGCGATGACACCTAATTACTTGAAACATAAATGTAAATTGTTAAATACTTCTTACACGATATATATACATTTATTCAAAATTGCTATATTCAAGCATTGTTAACTATTTGGCCTAATTAGAATACATTTATCTGTACTTACCGTTTATAAACAATAAACATATGTATCCACTGTACGCACACTACATACGTCACCACGTTCTTTTGCGAGCTACGTAGGTAGCTTGTCGCTGCAGTCGCTAACCGAAGTACATCGAAATTGCACGACGCCGCCGTAGTTTGAGCTCAGTGATACATTTTCATAAAAGTAATTCGTTTAAATATTTTACGTACTAAATCCCACTCCACGCTTACCTGTATATCCCGTACAAAGGCTATTGTGACGGCGTTTACAAATACTACAACCAGGTTTTCTACAATTATTTGCAAAATGACCCGACTTTAAGCAATTAAAACAAACCTTTAATGTAGGCAACAGCTTAAGTCGAGCTTCATTACTAAGCGCTAAAAACTGTGAGCAGCTAGGTAAGATATGGTCACCCTTACATTTGGGACATAATATTTTACTTAATGTGTTAGTAGATGAACTAGATTTATTAGTGGTCTGCTGTATTGAAACCATAGACTTAGCCTTGGAATTTGATTGTGTGTGATGAGTGTGAGCAATTTCTAAACTTTCTAAAAAGTTAGCATGTTTACACAAGAAATTCATCAATTCACCAAACTTATTAAATTTATCATCATTTAACCGACCTTTGTACTCTTCCCACTTCCTGTTAGTCTTTTGGTCCAATTTCCCACTTATTATGTAAATTAACAGCGAGTCCCAAGTGTCAACAGGTTCTCCTAAAATAGCTAATGCTTGTAAATTTCTTTTAACATGATCAATTAAACGTTTTAAACTGACAAAAGATTCTTTCACTATCTTGTCAATAGTAAACAATGATGCGATATGATTTTGCAATAATAATCTCTTGTTATCGAATCGCTCGCACAACAACTGCCACGCCACATTGTAATTAGAAGCTGAAAATCCTATAGATTGAATTACCACCTGTGCAGAAGACTCCAAGCTAGTACGTAAATAATGGAATTTACTAATGTCATCCATATCATTATTTGAATGTATGAGACTGGCAAAGGTATCTCGAAATGCAATCCAATTCTCGTACGAACCATTAAACTTAGGTAATTGAATTGTTGGTAGCTGGACGAGTTGACGATTACCTACTTCACTCTTAGTACTTTCCGAAGGCGGTACAGTACATATGCCTAACATCTCATGCGCAACCGCAAGCGCTTTATGGTACTGTGATTCAAAATCCGCACGAGCGTCAAACTGTACCTGTGCGGCAGCATCGTCGTCAACTAGACACTCAATTTTCAACTGCACCTCGTCAAATCGGTCATACAAACCCTCAATCCGAGTTAAACGTGACTGCAATTCCCTAGTAACGATGCCAGTCAATGGCAGTTTCAAGTCCAAACAATATTTACTGAAATATGTTAATTGACCTTTAAAGCTGCCTCTTTTCTTAGTTAATTCCTTAATCGACTCTGATGTGGTCATTTTGGGAAGCAAGTGCGATCACCTTTAAGAGTGTTGGGTTATAAATATAAAACAAATATTCTCACAACACTACGAATCAAGCGCATTCCAATGCACATTCCATTGCAACGTGTGCGACGCCGACGGACTTCACAAAAACAATGATTATTCCCGTTTTTCTGTAGATTCCAGGTCTGATAACGATAATCCTTGGTTTCTTGATTAATCCGGCTCGAAGGACCAATGGTTGGGGGTCTTTGGGCCGGTAGGCGATTATATTTATGAAAATGATACACGGAGTTGATTTCTTGTACAGATTTATAATGGCGAGTGAATGACAAGTACATCAATTAGTTCAGTAGACAAAGGCGCCTAATAAAATTAACATAATGTCATCCTGTTAGATGCAACCGGTACATTATTATTAGGCGTTAACATTTTCTCTAGAGGGTTTTGGTCGTAATCTTCCTCGGCGACCAACTGGCTTCGAAGATATGGTTTGGTGTTCACTTTTATTTGTTCTTCAGTTTTCTTGAGAGAAGGGAGTAATTGCTATTGTTTGTTGTTTTTGTTAGTTGGGTTGTTTGTTTGGTTATTTTGATTGTTTGTGGTTTGAGTTTTGGTTGTTAGGAAACCGAGTATTTCTGGTTTGATTACTCCATCAAATACACTTGATGATCTTTGTACTCTTGTTTGCATTTTGTTCTTTTGATGGGCTTGTGGTTTTGGATCTACTTGCATATAATCATTGTAGTTTGGTGAAATTGGTAGTGTTCTTTTCTTGTTGTTGGAAGTATCTGTATTTTTATTGTGTATTCTATATATAGGCGAAGTTTCCTATTTCTTTCTCAATGATTACTTGTTCTTGCAGTTCCTTTTTTTTCGAGAACATGCTGTGGGAAGTCTTCTTTTAAATAGTAATTGGTGTCTTTTAATAATCTCCTTTGTTTGAAAATTTGTATATTCGTACCCAGTGTCCTGAAAGTTACGGTAATGAGCCGGGGCTTTTCTCCTTTCTTCCCTATTCTTCTAGTTTCTTGTATGTCCCTGAGTTCAAGCCCAACCGAGAAATATTGATTTATGATACACAGGATGTTTTTTTCTAAGTCTGCAAACGATTTTTCAGCTTCCGGTAAACCAAAAATTACTATTTTCCTCTGTCTTGATTGTTTTTCTAAAATATATAGTTTTTTTCTTGGATTTCCAGTTTTTCTTTGATGTTTTCGTATTTTTCATCTATTGTGCTAAATTTTTCTTTCAGTGTGCAGTTTATATTTTGCGTAACTTGTTCCGTAACTTTCTCAGCTGACTGTACAATTGTTATTTTTTGTTCATTCATCTCAATCTGATTATCTTTGAGCATTTTCATAATTTCTTCCATGGTTATTGGTTATATTGTATTGTTTTGGTACTTGTGCTGCCCTCTATCGACTCGATTTGGTGACTGTTACTGTTACTGGTTACTATGAAGAGGGTCAATTGTATGGTGTTTGACAGACTAAGTACTTCTAAGTATTTCTTCTAGATGGCTTTGTTCTATAGATCAAAACTGTAAACCGATGTTTACCGTGGCACAGTAGCGCCCTCTCTTTTTCTTCATTACTTATACAATACTGTTAACGGGAATTAACGCGATCATGGAATAGGTATATACCTACTATACATACCTCAGATTTGCCTGACGTTTTGACCGGTCACAGGCTGAATGAGTCATGTACACCTGGAAGATGTACCGGATCGACACGTCAAGCAAATCAAGGGCATTTTCCGATTAAATAATAGTATTACACGTCCTGCAGGCAGACTTATAACATGATCGCGTTAATTCTCGTTAACATTACTATAATAAAAATGTTCTACTTGGTTATTAAATAATCAGAATTAATAAGTTAGTTTATAGCCGTTCACCAGTAAAACCTGATCAAATAAACTGGATTCTCAAATTTTACTCAATAATATCCCTCAAGTAAAACTTGATAACGCAGAGTTTAAATTTTATTGATCTTGGAAGTTCAAGTTAGTTAAATTCTGCCCAAGAAAATTACTATTATATCCTTAATTAAATTGTCTGAACCTTTTCCGAACCCAGTTGGGATCAGCTTTCCAGTCGAACTATCTCTATAGACTTCAGTTTTGATAATGTCAGATTGGAAGTTGTTAAAGAGTTTGGCTTGACCATAGATACACATATAAGCTGGAAGCCACACATCAAAAAGGTGAGAGCCAAAATATCAAAATTCTCTTACGCTCTACGTGAAGTCAAAAAGACAACTGATTTGGCGACTGCTTTGGCTACGTACTATGCCTGTGCATACTCTTGGCTAAACTATGGCATCATTATGTGGGGAAATAGTACGGACGCGCGTACTATATTCACTCAACAAAAAAAACTGATGAGAATACTGGTAAATATAGAACAAACAGACACCTGTAAGCCCCATTTTTAAAACCTGAAAATTTTAACATTACCATGCATATATATATTGGAAATATGTAAGTTTGTCCGAAAGTACCCTGAACACTACACCACACGAGAAGACATACAAACTAGATATACACTAAGACACAAAAATAGATTAAACCTGCCCACCTCAAAACTGGAAATGCATTCTTCGGGTCCCTTGGTCATGTCAGTAAAAATATACAATAAATTGTCAGAGCCCATAAAAGAAGAAGAAATATTACAGCTTTTTGTAAGCAAACTAAAAAACTTCGTACTAAGCAAAACCTACTACAGTATATCTACATGATAAATACTAATAACATACGTACGGACATATATACATATATAACTTCGGCAAATAAATTAATAAAATCAATCTAGTTAAATATAATTTTAACCAAAATTTATAAAAAATAAATATTAATAATCTAATACAATTTTAATATTATTAAATATATATATATGTTGACTGAAATTTATTCTTACTGACATATTCTTATTTTTATTTTTACTCTTATTTTTAATTAATTAACCCTATGTTGACATCAAGATTGACTTTTGACATATCATATTAATATTATACTGATAAAAAATCAATCATCAATCAATCAATGTATTTTCAAATTGTATAAATTGTGTACGTATTATTTAACATTCTATATTGACATTTTCATTACATTTTTGTCCTTTTCCTTTTAGGTCGAACCGACAAAAACGACTAAAATGATTATATTAAAAAGTCATTTAAATTTATTTATTTTATTTATTTATTTATTTTCCTTATGTAACTACCATTACAGGTTGCCGTTGCCCCAATGCGGCAGTTAGCAAATTGTACATTGTAAATCTTTACCTATTCTACTAACTATAACTTATAACTAAATCTAACTATTCTATAACTTATAACTAATGACATACAAAGATGCCCTTGTGAACTCACTCAGAGAACCCGCAAACATGTCCACTATTTCAGATATCATATTGAGGCGCGAAATTTAATATAATAAGTAATATTAACAAACTGTAATTAAGAGTGAACATATTGTGTATGACAAAAACTTCCTCTCTCCAAACATTGTGCTGTGCCCGACAGGGTTCATAATTGTAACAATAATTTATGGAATGCAATAAATGTATTGAGTATTGAGTATTGATTACTATAATGCAAATAAATAAAATACATAAAAGTCAAAAAGTCAAAAATCATTTATTCTGTATAGACCATTATATCAGCACTTACAAAACGTCAACAAAAAAGGAACATGAATATCATTGTAATAAATGGACCACCGCGCCTGTTCGAAACGCGGTCCCGACCTGTGAAGACTCCGGCAAGGAACTCAGCGGGCATTTCTGTTTTTTGGTCCATTTACAAACATACACTTAGTCTACTTAATCTAAATACAAAAATTTACTTGAGTAGCATAGTTGAGAGAACAGCTCATTTCCAAGCTGGTTTATCATCCAAGTATTCTTAGATTTTATAATAGCCATACATACATACATACATACATGTGTATGTGTACATATATACATATAATCACCCCTTTATCCCCGGAGGGTTAGACAGAGGTGAATTCACAGTCACATTTCACCAATCATTGGATTCGGTCCCACGTAATAGGGGGTGAGCCTATTGCCGTCTTCCGGACACTATTGTTGACTCAAGCCATGAATCTGAGGCTGAGTCTGGGATGTATATATCTGTCTGATGTTAAACAGCCTTATCGTTATTTTAAACTTTCGCGGTGTGAATTCATAATTATACTAGGTATCAGGACTTCTCGCGAATTATATCTTGGAACTTACTATTTCTGCCGACGTTTCCAAGATATAATTCGCGAGAAGTCCCGATACCTAGTATAATTATGAACAGCCCTATCCTTTAGTCACCTTTTACGACACCGCATGGGAACAGATGGGGTGGTCCAAATTCTACTCTGTCGGGAACCACACGGCATATAATTATTTTTTTATTCTCTTAAGCACTTTTTGTTAATTATTTTATACACAAATTTTATAGTAGGTATGAGATTTGTAAGAGAAGATAGGCTTGTTGCATAAACAATAATAACTTATTTCTCGAATTACATTTCTAGGACTACGTGGAGTCCATTTCCTGTTGAGAATACAGTTTTTCTATCTGAGTTAAATTGGGGTTACTTATTTTTAGATTTTACCAGACCTAGATTTATTGATAAAACACAATACCCTAAGTGAAGTATAAAATGTTTAATATTAGATAATTCTAGAAACATTACTACAATATTAATTTACTTATTTATTTAAAGTTGCAAACATTAATTTTTTACACTCTGTATAATCTTCGAATATAAAAGAATGATGAACATAATGAAATGTTATTTGTGCCTGTGAATCACAAAGAAAGAACCAACATGCTAAACTATAATAGCATAGCAATATACATCTTCCTCTTTGATCACATTTTCTGATAAGTAACCCTTTTAACACAACATTAGAATAATTTGCGAGGTCAGATGGTGCATCGTTAACACATTAGTACTAAACTTGTAAACAAGAGTAATGGGATTAGGTATTAATAATTAATAATATTATGAATGTCAGGACACTTTATACACAGCGTCATATAGCCGAAAATAAGCATTGCGAATGCCATCTCAGATGGCATTCGCAATGCTTATTTTCGGCTATATGACACGACAATATATGACACGACAAATACATAAGTAGGATTAGTTCGATTTTTTGGCTCCAACTACACAAGAAGTCAATACTTCCATAAGTGTTCGGATGGCAACTTGGACCGATGACACCTTAACGAGCTCTCCAAGAAATAATATCCTTAATATTAATGAAAGGTTATCGATAATTCGCCTAGGACTATCGATAAGTTTCCAACCCTAAACTGGCAATGTTGCAAGAAATTTCCTGATAGCGGGAAGTTAGGCTAATAATGCTTTCAATCAACGTCACCCCGTCTGTTTTGCCGGGAATTATTAAATTTAAACCATATTTTATTAAAAATCTAATTGAGGTAAGTGGTTTCAAAGGGCGAATTAAGGTTAAGACAGTATGCGAATAAAGGTATCCTTATGAATAATATAGTAGGTGAAATCAATTTAGGGCGAATATGTTTGAAGTACTTTAGATTTTAATTATAGATATTTTGTAAGTTATGGACGGGGTTTGTAGAAAATAAGCGCTCATTTTTATAAAGACGGTAATTTGTAGAAAGCTGAATGAAATTTTAAAACATTTGGTCACTGAGTCTGGACACAGAGTGGAATGATAAGGTAGAATGAAGTATATTCATGTTTGTGTTAATGTATTGTGACTTTTTCTAAGATATATATAGTGCTTATATATGTATAATTGTATTTACCTATGGCTATTGTGTTTTCTTTTTCATTATTATTATTTTATTTTCTTTATATATTCTCTATGTACACCTAACTGCCCTAAAATATTCTTCTCCTATTTTCTTATCTCCATCCTATGGTTGCCTGTAAGAAATTGCCGCAGAGCGATAAGGCCGCCATCTGTACGTGTCACGGAACTTGTATCACATATTCTAGTGTTATGTGTAATTGGTGTACAATAAAGACGTCATTATTATTATTATTATTATTATTATTATTATCACTATTCAAATCGATTAAGATAGGAAAAATTTCAGTTCAGGCGGGATTCGAGCCGGCTCTGACCACTGTGCACTCTGATCACTGAACCACCAAACGTCAAGTGAAGCCACCCAATTTGAAGGTGAAGTTCGATGGCTCATTGATCAGAGCATTCCCCCAGTAAGGGAAAGATTGAAGGTTCAAATCCGCCTGAACTAATTTAAAACTTTTCCTACCTTAACCAATTTGTGGGAAGTTTTTTTTTTAGTTACTAGCTACCACTATTCTTTGTACCACTATAATATATATTTTTCCGTTCGCGTGGAATTTAGATCCCATTCCCACTGTACCTTCTATTCAAGTTTCCACGTGAATTTCTGATCCCGTTACCTCTGCACCGTCTTTCCAATTTTTTAATACAATTGTTGGCCACACAATTATCGAATTCGATGCAGTTATTCTAAAGTTATGTGCATACATTTATTTATTTATTCATCTACTAGCTGTTGCCTACGTTAAGTTTGGAAAAGCTAGAACCCAAGTAATTTCTAGGTATTTATGACGAAAGTCTTGTTCGAGTGACTGACTAATAAACTACCGAAAATTACGAATTAGACAGGTTTCTTTTATGGACTAGGTAAACGTTGCAAAAAGGGTTTTGAAAAATCATCAACTCTTTATTCACATAATAATGTATCCACATTCGCAATGTTCTCCAAACTCCTTAAAACACACTACTACAAATTAAGAACTGAACAAATAAAACTACATCAAAAGCGTCCTGAAAATGGCTTTAGGAAAACCTAGAGCTCTGCATAAAAAAGGACGCTGAAGTATTGGTCCCTTCTTTACCGAGTCAAAGGTTGATTGTATTGGTTTTATGTTAAATTTACTGTCCACAGCCACATCATTGTTCGCTGCCTTACACATAGGTGGTGGTCAAGAGAGTAAATGCGGCATTAACTGGGACGGGTCCCGGCACTCACAGTGTACTTGCGACTGGTCAACATAGCCCCTTTTTTTCACATTTTCCATACAGCTATATTTCCAAGTGGGTCTCTGAAGTTGATGTCCACGCAGCAGATTTTATTCCATACTTAGTCGGAACATGTTTTCTTTACAATACAATAAAAATATCATAACTCTGTCATAAAATACCTTAATAACCCTTTAATAGATTGGCTCCTCATGGCATACTGTTCTCACCTCTAGGATGGCTCTGTGCAGTACTTATTAGACGCAATCGATTGAGACTCCCCTGGTGTTACACACATTCATAGGTTACGGTAACCACTTTCCAACAGGCCTGCTTGTCTGCCACCTAAATTGTATGAAAAAAAAAATACGTTTTAGAATCTCTGCAGTCGCGTAGAGACATTTCCGTTTCGGCTGTATTTTACCATTTCCACCGCACCACGGCGAGTAAAATAGCTCATTATGACTCTTTCAACTTGTCTGTCCGTCTTTCTTCCTATTCGAGAACAACACGGGACAAATACGGGAGACATAATACCGCCTCGAACCAAGTGGTTCGGAACTTAATTTCTTTATCGCACGGTAAGGAACAATATTACTTTACCCACACACGTGTTTCCATCTTCTTATGATCCCGGATTCTTTCATACCCCGCTTGAATAAACGAGGCCGTCAATGTTGGGACAGCTAGGTATTTCAGAATGGACAGCATCTAGAATGGAAGCCTTATGGTATGGTACATGGCGCGCTGCTTCGCCACGTTAGCGCTAGTCCCGGTGTGGTGATACCAGTGGAGGATACCACATATATATATTAATATACATATATATAAAAATATCAAGTTAAGATCGATGCTGTTCGACAACTCCAGTCGCACAACCTAGTTTTATCACGATTTTATAATGTGTTCACCCATGGGTAAGAGGATTGAAACAAAAGTAATACTTAATAAAAAATATGAATTAAACAAAATCAAATTAAAAGACATGGTTGTAGTCCGGCGCAGACCTACTTCCTTATTATAATGACAGGATGATATTAATAACTATGCAAGATTTAGGATTTTTTTTACCAAATCGGCTGTTCACTATTCTATTGGATTCGAGAGAACATCGTAGGAAAAAGATGTTCTTTTTGTCGAGACTCTTGCTGAACCGAAGATTCTGCAGTATGTTGCCTGTAAGAAATTGCCACAGAGCGATAAGGCTGCCGTCTGTACGTACCACAAAACTTGTATCTCATATTGTAATAATAAGTAATAATAAATAATATTGTCTGTTACGACCCGCGAGGCATACGTTTTTTTTTTTGAGAGTGTTAAAATACCACTGCGGCGCAATTTAACAAAGCATTACTGCGGCAGAGCCCGGCCGCGCTGAGAAGCCCCTGCACCGCACACCCACCACATCACACAATAATATATAGGTACCCAGTTAGAAAGGAGTACCGTGAGTTGATGTGACAATAAGACATACAACAACAATAGGTACCTGTATATCCAGAAGATTCAAGCATGATGTACCCAATGTAAAGTGACGCTAAGCTGTCGAACCCGCGTTGCCAAACACAATAGCTCGTCGAATGGCTATACCCAAGGGGCGAGTCTCTTTTTGTACAGTATTCCCATTAAAATCTCTCAGTACTAAGCAACTATTATTAATATACAAATGTATTTGAAGCCACGAGTCGCAGAGTGCCGAGCGATGGGGCTCACGCGAGCTTTACGTCTTGTAGTGGTGGAGCGGAGATGCCAGCGATGGTACCTGTGGTTCTCCGCACACCAACGGGTTGCTGCACTAGTATAAAAGTACCTTTGTAAGATTACCTTCACAATAAAACTTCATTACATTTCATATGTCAGTGTGGAGTGCGTGTATAAAAGGCCACAGTTCAGCTACTGCTACAGATTGGGTAGGTACAATCTGCAAGCCGCTGGTTTTTAACTGAAGCCCAATCCAAACTAGGTAGCATGCTGTATTAGCATTAATAAATTGAATAAATAAAAAGAACATTACACACCTACTCACGTACATCCACACACGAGGACTCAGGATACGCGAGCGCACAATACTGAACAGCAAAAATTTAAATATGATACGAATCCACTTACAATAAATATCGAAAAGACAAAAGCAACACAAAAATAAACTTAACTTTTTTTTTTTTTTTTTTGTGCTTTAATCTGCGATCAGTCCTTTTTTTTTTAATCAACTATGAGCAGATGTGTATGGTCAGCAGGTGTTTGGGGAAAAGGGATCCTTCGATCTCTTCCTCCTTCAGTCACGAATCCAGCTCGATTATGTGGTTCCTTTTTAGCCGCTTGGTGTAGTTTATGTTCGTGAGTTCTACAGCCAGGGGGTTTGGATGCATAGCTATTCGCTGTTTGTAGGTGGCTGAGAATATCTTAATTTCTTCGCTGACTGTATTTATTTTGAGCTCTTCGTGCAGTTCACTATTCCTCAGGAACCATGTAGCATTTGCCAAACTTCTCAGAATGCCATTCTGAGCTCTTTGTAGAATTGCGACATTGGATTTGCATGCGGATCCCCAGAGCTGGATGCCATATGTCCAAACAGGTTTCAGTACGACCTTATATACAAGGAGTTTGTTGTCTATACTCAGTACTGAGTTTCTTCCAAGCAACCAATGGAGGTTTCGAGATTTCAAGTTCAATTCTTCTTTTTTTTTTGTATGTGTGTTCTCCAGGTGAGTCTCCGATCCAGGTGCATACCCAAGTACTTAACTGAGTCCTTGTGCGGCAATGTGGTATTTCCCAGGTATACGGGAGGGCAGTCTCCTGTGCGTAATGCAAACGTGATGTGAGTAGACTTTGTGGCACTGGGTTTTATTCGCCACTTTTTTAACCACTGCTCTATTTTATCTAACTCTTGCTGGAGTATTCGAGAGGCCGTGCTGCGATTACTACTGCTTGCAAGGATGGCAGTGTCATCTGCGAATGTAGCAGTTACTACGGCTGGTGATTCTGGTAGGTCACATGTGAAGATAGTATACAGCACTGGCCCCAGTACCGATCCCTGCGGTACTCCCGTTTCTATTTCGTGGAACCTGGAGGTGCAATCGCCATCTTTAACTTGAAATATTCTTCCAGAGATATAAGATTTTAGTAACTCGAAGTACGCATGGGTTAGCAGGGTTTTGATCTTGCAGAGTAATCCCTTATGCCAGACCCTATCAAACGCCTGTTGGATGTCCAGGAAAGCTGCCGAGCAATATTCCTTATGTTCCAGGGTCTTCCTTATATGGTCAACGACTCTGTGCACCTGTTCTATGGTGCCGTGCTTCTGTCTGAATCCGAATTGGTGGTCCGGAATTACATATCTTTCCTGCATGGTTTTAAGGATTCTTACTAGCAGAACCCTTTCAAATAGCTTGGAGGTAACAGGTAGGAGGCTAATTGGTCTATATGAGCCAACTTCGTGGATCGGTTTTCCATCTTTGGGGATCATTATGATTTGGGAGATTTTCCATATGGTTGGATAGTAACCTACTCTCATAATACTATTGAAAAGGATCGTGAGGAAGACTATCCCTTTTCTTGGCAGTTGAAGAAGAACCTCCTTGGTAATATAATCAAATCCTGGGGATTTTCTGTTGTCAAGTCGAGATAGGAGCATAAATATCTCACGAGGGGTCGTATATTTAATGGGAATGTCTAACTGGAAGTCCTGGTTCAGTATGTCATCTATGTCAGAGTCATTGCCAATGCCTTCATTGGGTTGGAATACCTTAGCTAGGTGGTTTGCAAAGGTTTCTATTCTTTGTTGTGGAGTTCTAGCCCACATACCACCTTCTAGTTTGAGGGGTGGTCTGGTGTATTTTGGTTGGTCTAAGTCTGACGTTGCCTTCCACAATGAATAATTTGTAGACTTGGTTGCTGTCAATGATTCTAGTCGCTGTGCTAAGGTTTAGTTTTTGGCATTTTTTAACATTTCCCTCAATTCCTTAATCGCTTTGTTATATGCTTGTTTGTCTTCATGGTGTCTAGTGTTGTGCCATACTCTGCGAAGTCGTCTTTTTACTTGGATTTTATTTCTTATTTCCCATGGGACTGAGTTGTGTCTGAGTTTTTTGCAGGACTTATCGGGAGTGGTCGACCAGCATGCGACTTGAATCAAATTTGTAAACTGGGTTGCAGCTGTCTCTATGTCATCAGGTGTTTTCAGAGAGATTCTGAGGTTAAGTTTCTTGTCGATGATATCGCGGAAGGAATCCCAATCAGTATGCCTGTTGTACAGTTTTGGTGTTTTTTCGTACTCTAATAGGACTGTACTTATTGTTAGGAGTACAGGAGTGTGAACTGTGGATCCATCCAGACAGGAGCTAGTAGAAGAGAAGTATTGTGACATGCCCTTGCAGATGAAGAAGTCTAAGACGTCGGGGAGTCTATTTTCGTCAGTGGGCCAGTGTGTTGGTTCAGCCGTAGATAGTGTTGTTAGATTGTTGCACTCAATTGATAATTTTAGTTGGCGCCCTCGTGGACTTATTAATCTTGAGCCCCAGTGGGGATGTTTGGCATTCCAGTCACCTCCAGCGATAAATCTAGGGCCAAGTGTTTGGAAGTAGTGCGTCCATTGCTCTTCTTTAAGTTTGTGCTTGGGTGGACAATACACTGAGGATATGTTGAAACTGCCCGCTTTTCCTTCCACTGCAATTGTAGTGGCCTGTAGGTGTTCCGTCCTGTATTCTGCTAGCTCATGGTGTTTTATGGATGATCGTATGATCAGAGCTGTTCCCCCATTTGCTCGCGCTGCTCCCTCCGGATGTTTAGTGTCATAAATTGTGTAGTTTTTTATTTTGACCGAGCTTCTAGAGGTAAAATGAGATTCTGATATTAAGAGTATGTCAATCTTATGGGTATCCAGAAAGACTTCCACTTCATTAATCTTCGGTGCAAGTCCATCAATGTTCCACGTCGCAATATTTAATGAGAGCATTACGTTAGTTTTTCGACGAGTGTCGTAATGAGTCCCATGAGTGAGCTCATTAGGGTGAACAGCATGTTAATTTTTTCAGTTTGCTTATTCATTAGATCTTGAATGACTTGGGTTAGCTTGAGAGATCCATCATTTGTAGTGTGATGTGTTCGCTCAGGAGATATCCATGAAGGGTGTGTGTGTAATCTAGACTTAGAGTTTTGGTTGGTTACCTCATTCCACTCAGGTTTTTTGGTGTTTTGAGAACCAGCGACTTCCGAGTAGGTCCGACGATATGGTGTTTGTTTTTCTCTGATGTGTTGATGTTGTGTATCTTTTTCATTGAAGGTCTTCTGACTTCCTATCTTTTTGTCGACAGTTAGCTCTGGGTATGACTGAGTGTCCGATGGGACTGGAGTCGGAGGGACCGGAACCGGGTTCTGTCTTCTAGCGTGTGTGAACTGACAATTTCGCCTTTTTAAGATTTCGCGGTAAACTTCACACCCTTTATAATTTGCGGGATGCTCTCCAAAACACAGCGCACATTTCGCTGGGGTGCTGCGATCTTTTTTAGTACAGTCACTTGTTTTATGTTGCCCGGCGCATTTAACGCAGCGGTATGGCCTCATACAATTGTTCTTGGAGTGGCCGTATTGCTGACATTTGGTGCATTGGACAATTGTATTTTTCTTTTTAGGGTCCTCAATGACGACTGCAGTGTTGTAGATGTATTTGATGTCTTTGGCGGCTATGTTGTTTGGGCTAGGTTCTAGATTAATAAAGAATGTTGAGGTAGGCTTTTTGTCGGGTCCTCCTCTGGCATTAATTATTTCTCCACGAACTTTGTTGCCTGTATTTTCAAATGCTTCAATGATGGCATCGTATGGTGTGGTATGGTGGAGGTTTCTTACTACGATTCTGTAACATCTCTCTTCCTTTCTTGTGAAGGTGTGGCCAATAAGACCCATTTCCCTTACAAGGTTTAGCAGTTTTTTGTATGGGTCAACAGAGATGCAGTTCACCCTTAATTGGTTTCTAGTGATGATTTTCAGAGAATATTCTCTCTTTTCTAGAACTGTTTCTATTGCTTCGGTTAGCTTGTTCACATCTTCTATACCATATAGTATGAGTGGTGGAGGTCTGGTAACTTTAGCTGGGTTTTTGTTATCACCAGTAGTATCGGTTGGTAAGATAGAGAACATGTTTCGTGTTTCTGTAGCTACTTGTTGAGGTGGTGAATCTGAAATTCTCTTGCGTTTGTTGGTTTTAGGCATTGGAACTTTCTGCCAGGTTGGCCTGGTAGGTATAGCAGCTTGTGAAGGTGTTGAAGTCTGGGTTGAATTTTCAACTTCATCTAAATCAATGATTGGTGTAGAGCTTTGTATTTCAGAATGAGTAGCTGCTTTCGGTCTTGTTTGGAATAAACCTTTGTGGAATACTTGCTGGGTATAGACTTTTTTATTTAAGTCTTGGGAGTTGGTTTTAGGATTCACTGTGGTCTTTGGTGACTGAGATTCACCTATCGCTCTAGTAATCTTATTTTCATTAGAGTTCTGGGGATCACCGCCAAGCAATGTTGAATTTTCCCCTTCCATTGGGGTAATTTAATTATGCGGCAACACTTTTCCAGATGTCAGATGACATTGGATTGACAGATTGAATGAATGTTAAGATGCACAATTATGTTGAGGGTAGATTTAAAAATATTTTCAATTGACGAGTTTTATAACTATCAATTTCAAATTATAAACACAGAATTTTGGTAGAAATATTGTAAGTTGTTCTTAGATAACACTGTCACTAAGAGTATAACTGTTTCACTTCACTTTGGTGTAACATTGAGATGTTAAATCACTGTTTATCACGAAATATTTATTTTTTTGTCGGCAGCGTATTTGCGTGTGTTGACAGCTTGACAGCTAACTAAACTTAACTAATAACAAATTTAAGACAAACATTATTTGCACTTCCAACTAACAACGCAACTGCCGCATTCGTTTTCTTAAGAAACAGGACAGGTTGATTTTTGGTCTGACCATGTAGAAACCTTCTAATGCCCCTCTTGAAGAACCCCATATTGCAACATGACCGGCTCGTCTCGTGCCAACACCCGCAGCGGGCGGGCCGCGCTCTACTCGCGGCGCAGTTGACTCAACAGTCAACACTAAGCGGTAACCGACACCCACGCGGGCGGAGCCGCGGGCTACAGCTGGTCTATACATAAATAAGAAGCAGTTTAATGCGGTGTCCAAATCTTCTCCTTCCGATTGCGCCTACGTAAATACGCGCGATTTGCTTCATTTTCACAATCGCCATATGACCATCGTGTATTTCGTTCAAAATTAATTCCCTCAGTGAATTAGATACAACTATGCTGCATTTCCAAAGTCTGGGTTCAAATTGGTGGGCACAGCCAACGCTCTAGCGCAGCTACTGCCCAACCTGAGGGCCCCGGAGGACTCCTGCAGGAGTTGGCCCTGTACGGGTGTCCCGTGTGGGCGGACACCCTGAAGGATAGGCATATGCCCCTGCTATGCGGTCTGCAGCAGAAGATGGCCTGCCGCATCATAAGGGGGTACCGCACGATATCGTTCGACACTGTGGATCCTGGAAGCGAGATCCCTTTCGGTGCTATACCGGTTCCGAAAGGCGGTGCAGGAGCGGGGTCAAGGTCCCGAGCCCGAAGAAATGCGGGCCATGAGTCCATGAGATCCTGGCTCCACAGGAACATGGTGGCGGAATGGGAGCTACGACTTGGGTGACCAAGCGCAGGGCGCGCCGTAGTAGCGGCGGTAAGACCCATCATGGGCGAGTGGTTAGAGAGGCCACGCGGCAGCCTCTCGTACCGTCTGACGCAAGTGATCAATGAGCACGGGTGCTTCGGGAAGTATCTGCGTCGGATTGAGAAAGAGCCAACGTCCGATTGCCATCACTGTGACGCGAGCGAGAACTCGGGGCCACACACGCTCACCGAGTGTCCGGCGTGAGAGACGCCGAGACGGGAGCTAGTGGTGGCCCTGGGAGTGAAAGTTCTCACGCTCTCCACCTTGTTCGCGGCGATGGTTCGCTGTGCAGATGCGTGGGCGGCCGGCGTCTCCTTCTGCGAGCAAGTAATGCTCGTGAAGGAGGAGGCGGTGCGGGAGCGGCAGCGGGAGCGACGAAGGATCGCAAGCCAAGCTGCCCGCGTACGAAAGCAGCTCGAGCGTCGGAGATCGATGAACGACCTCGGACCCCCATGAGCGCAGGCCTTGGGGTGACGGGTGGAGCCGCCTGTCACCCTGGCTAACGTTACGAACTTGATATCGTAGACGTAGGCGGCCAACTTAACCGCATACTGTTGTAGGCGGCTGGCAGCCGTCACTGGTATCCCCTTCTTTTTACCAAAAGTATAACTTAACGGCCGGTGATCACTACGCAGAGTAAAATGTCTATCGAACATAAATTGATGGTGTTTACTAACTCGAAACACAATTATTGCCAACGGCTCCTTATCTAACTGCCAGTAGCTCACTTCAGCGGAATGAAGCGTTCTCGAAGCACAACAAACTGGTATTTCGGTGCCGTCCGCGTACCGTTGCCTCAATACGGAGCTCACGCCATATAAACTGCTGTCCGCTGATAGTATGAGTGGCAGGCTAGCATCGTAATGAACCAAGACAGGAGCGCTGCCTAAAATATTTTTTATCTTTATGAAAGTTTTATTACAATCATCAGACCATTCAAATTTAACACCTTTTTTTAAAAGAGTATAAAGTGGTCTGAGTATATCACTAATGTTTATATAAAATTTTGAGTAAAGGTTCACGAGTCCCATGAAACTTTTAAGTTGAGTATTCAAATTTTTTCTTGAACGGTACGCAACTCAAACTTATCAATTTTATACGCTTAATAGTTTACACTGTCTCAGAAAAATTGTCATTATACAAAATTAATTTTTAGACCACTCTAAGCCTTTGAAGTACGGCGTGTAAATTGTAATACAAATGTCGCTAAGCAAATACATTCGGAAAATCATTACGTAATCTTCTTTCAAATTATAGCATTCTACTACGGCTAGATTTAAGTGTTTGATCCAGGTGCGCCCCATCAATGGAGGTCCACTGTTTTCAATTGTGAGGTCAGTGCAATGGTAAATAAAAAAAGAGATGTTCACTGTTCGATTATAGATTTAAAAATTATATAGTATACACCTTATTTATTAAATAATAGCTACGTCACATACTCTTTCAAAAAGAAAAAGAAAAGATTAATAGCATTAAGCTTTTTTTTAACCATAATAAAATACCAACAACTATTCCCATGAGAACAATATACAAATATAAAATGTGTTACAAAAATATTTAGTAAAATAGGATATAAATTGAATACAAAATATTGTAATATAATATAAAAGACTATAAAATAGTCAAACAATAGATAGGTATCTATTACAAGTCCAATACAATCGTTAACATCACATTTAAAAACAAGTACATGACTTTTTATTAAACAAAATGTATTACAGTGTACAACAATACCTTGACGATAAGAATACCACAATATTATAGACGGATAAATATATATTTGACATTATGCTTATGTACCTGCTGACATTAAAACTTACAACTGAATAATTTATTGTTTGACATTATGCCTGTAATATTGACATTGAAAATAAAATGAGAAGAAAATCGAAAATATTAATAATTTTGAATATAATATAATTTTGAAACATTATGCTTGTAAATGCTGTATTCACTAGTTTTTAAGACCTATAATGTAGTATATTCGAAGCAAATAAATGAATTGAATTGAATTGAATTAACATACATTAGAAATGTTACAGTCACAGCGCTAAAGTATAAGTTTATATTTTACGAGTATATAAGTACGTCAGACATTCATTCCTGGTAAAGCTTACTTCTATTTTTATGTATAATATTATTTTGACTATTTATTGATATAGATACATTGGGTGTGATATCCTTCACAACAGAGTTTGGTCCTACATACAATGGATCCAGTTTGTTACAATCAAATCTCCTAACTTATATTTAATTGGACAGATATTTCTAACATACCTTTCCTATCTTAATAATTTTAACTGTACAAAGTTATTTTTAGCCTCTAATTGCGACTTTTGATTGCGATATTTGAGTTCTAAGGCATAATTATCAAAGTTATAAATAGGACCTATTGGTTTTGTAACATTATTAGGGACTTTACATTGCTTGCCAAACACCAATTCGTATTTTGTAAATTTTGTGCTTGACTGTACTGAAGTGTTAGAGAAACACCAGTACGGTAACCATGAACTCCAGACCTGAGCTTGACTATTGACTTGCATTCAGAGACAAAAAGTTAAATGTTTATGACTATTTTCTATTGATCCTACTAATAAGTTTTTATTATGGATTTCTAAATTTCGCCCATAGCAAATCAAAATATCCAAGTAGACAAAACATTTGTCGTAATTAAGACCAGACATTGCGAACTCGGACTTGTCTTTAGGCCCATTGGCATACGGGTCATTTGATACTGGCCAGACTGTGTGGTGAATGCCGTATATTTTCTACTATCTGAATTTTTTTTCTATCAATTTATTTCTATCAATTAGATTTGACTAGCAAATCAAATTGATAGAAATAAATTGCCCCAGATAGGGAATCTAAGATGTCAGTTATATTGGGAAGTGGGAATTTGTCATCCATTATACGGTCATTTAGTTTACAAAAATCAATAACCAAACGCCAACGTTTCGTGGCATCATCAAATTTTTTGGATACCAGTTTCACTGGACTTGACCATGCACTGTTGGCGTGCTCAATTATATCATCGGAAATATTTTTTAGGACTTGATTTTCAATTTCATTATGCGAAAAGGGTAAACGATATTGTTTTGTGTAAGTTGAATCTGAATTAGGCTTTAATTAAATATTCTGTTCGTATAAATACATGTTCTTCAGGGTCGCAGCACGAGTGTGATGCCCCTGGTGTTGCACGAGTCCATAGGCCACGGTAACCACTTCCCATCAGGTGGGCCGTGTGCTTGTCTGCCACCTAAGTGGTATAAAAAATACATGTAATTCGTACATAATTTATCTCCCGGTAAGAAGATACATCAGAAAATTTTGCACAAATATTCTGAATTGATATAGCTTCTTCTTCATTTAAATGATCTAATTTTATGTCCGATAATAATTTCCACCGTCTGTTGTTTGTTTTTCAAAGATACAAATATTATAATACTAGTGACCCGCCCCGGCTTCGCACGGGTGCAATGCTGATACTAAATACACTATATTTTTAAATGTGTAATATCTTCGAAAATATTCATTTAAATCATATGCTGTAAAGGGCCATATATATCTATATTAAATCAACAATATATTTAAGGTATTTAATTGGATAAGGATTAATGCTGTATTGGTTAAAATCGCTTCGAAAATTATCCAGTATTTGTCGTAAAAAGTAAATGTCAAAAATATGTTATTATGGGCTATCCTTAAGAGATAGACATATACCATCGCAGAGTTTTCTGTAGACCTTTTCAATGTGTATAATACTTAGGACATTATTTTGATAAATCTCGTAGGGTTCAACCTGCGATTGCAATGTAAGTGGAAAAAATGTAATTATTTACGACATCACATTAGAAACCTCAAAAATAACACTATTTCTCCACTATTTAATGGATGTTATTATACATATATTATAAACCTTCCTCTTCAATCACTCTATCTATTAAAAACCGCATCAAAATCCGTTGCGTAGTTTTAAAGATTTAAGCATACATAGGTATATAGGGACAAAGAAAACTACTTTGTTTTATACTGTGTAGTGATAATAATTGGTCAACATCCGGGATAAAATAACTTAGTCCAACTTCCGTTTCCCGCGCGTTTAATATTTGTATCAACATTTTCCCATATTTTGGTTGACAGATGCTTCCCGCTATAAATGCACCTTCACATAGCTCTTTCGGAAATATTACACAATCATCTTTCATACACGAATGAATCTGGTAGACTTTTTCACACCTAGGGGGCACCGTAATACTAATTAATACCTAATTTTTCTAACCCTAATGGTACATTTATTATCTTTGAATAGCAATTTGAAGTCATGGTATTGTTTTCGTAATTTAAAATGCAATTGTATTTAACTAAAAATTCTTGACCGATTAGACCAACTTGCATACAAGGTAGATATTTTAATACATAAAACTTGTGTACAAATTCGTTACTACAAATGGAGAATGGAATGTATGCATAGGCCTCGGTGTATAATTTTCCACCAATACAATTTGTGACCAAGTGTTCTGATAAGATCGGAATATTTAAACACCTTATCGTGTCATGTTTCACCACCGGCAATGTCGCACCTGTATCAACTAATCATCTATATTTTGTTGTCATGTACCAACCACCTCATGCATTTTTTTACGTATTTTCTTTCGCAGATTACTCACAGGTGTTCGTGTATTTTTTGCTACTTTAGTAGTATAAATAAGAGGTTTTATTAAAATGAAGCCCTTACAGCAAAAGTTAATTTAAGCATGAATTTTGTAGTAAAGCGCAACACCTGCTTCCGTAAGTGTTTTCACGTTGATACTTTAATGCTTGGGGTTTGGGGCAAATTACTGCAAAAGTTTTAATAATATATATACATATATATATGTATATATATATATATATATATATATATATATATATGTATATATATATATATAAATCTTGAAGGACATGTTGCGTCCTACATGGCGTTATTTACCAATGATGCTGCGTCCGACTGACTTTGTGCGTCCGAAATACGGACGCAAGATTAACCGACCCTCATTTTCAGCCCAAATGTTCCTTATGATCAATAGAATGCTAGGGCGAAAAATTGGCATGGACGTAATTCCATCATTACAATGCCTTTTAGCGTATAATATAGTTCGGCCGTCGCCCGACTGAAATTTGGAGGGCACTAGTGTTCAGCGTATACTTTACCACGTATACTTTGAGTTCAGTTCACCGATCTTAATGTGTCCATTGAATATCGTACTTAATTTGTAAAGTTTTTATCATGTTTTCGTGACAACAATCTTGCGTCTCTTAAATATCCTTAAACGGGCACTAGGTACGGTGTCTGAGGGGTCTATTCGGGGTTCACGAGGGACGGCGGGGCGGGCGGCGGGCTTCAGCGCGCTCGCGTGCCGAAGTTTTTAAACAAACAGACATGTGCGGGCCGTGATGTAAGTTTGTCACCAAAGTGAAAGCTTTATAAATGGTTATTTATTTGATCTATTATTACCTATAGATAGTTTTTTTTTAATCTTCAGTTGTTATTGAGGATTGAGGTCTTAGTCATAGCGTGACTATGTCGCCCTCATTGGAATTGTTGAATACATGGTGTTCAATCAATGATCTATACAGCAAATCTTAGCTAAGGAATACAATTTTTTCGGCTCCTCAGAAGTTGGACTAGCGAGGATACTGTTACATAGGCCCATATTGTTATTACCGTTACCATATTGTTACGACAGACGTCGATATCTCTAAAACTAATAACCGGATCTTCAAGAAATAAAAACGCATTGTTAGTGACGAGGTACTCTACCGATTGGTATAGAAAAATCTAGAATTGTCAACACAAAGTCACAACCTACCTACGAGTACCTACTCTTTTGAATAAATGAAAACAATAGGTAAATATCGAGAATGAACTCGAAAGTTCAGTGACGGCGGCAAACTTCTAAAGAGGGTGGATAGTTATCGCTCGCGTATTTTGTAGATGATTCGACCCTCCTAATTGAGAGGTATATGAACACGCTCGCATAGCGACACCATTCATTCTGTTTTTGAGATCGCTAACAAACACAGCGAGCTTAAGCAACCGAAGAAGATTATACCTGTGACCTGAGCAACGACTGTGGACTACTGTGAACTACTGAGCGACTGGAACTGTTGAAGAGTACTGTGTGCACTAGAGATTTAATTGTCTAGTTTGTGGTGAGCTAATAAATTCCTTCGTTGAGTACACGGCATTTATTTGTACCCTGTGCACGTAACAATATAATTGCTTTCTTTGAGCCTCATTCCGGACACACTTCATCAAAATGTAATTGATTGACGTTACATAAGCTACAGTTAAGCGAGCCCAACTTACCCTTTAAAGATAGACTGTAGGCACTTGAGGTGGAAACGATCCAGAGTACGTATGTGGTGCCGATACACACACCACATCTCAGAGGAATATAAGAGGTTTGACAGCACAACTGCCATGTAAACAGACATTTTGGTGGCCAGCTTAAGGTCATTTGAGCAGAAAACCTTGGAATGCAGCTTCCCAAATATCGCAGCTGCGGCATAGATCCTGCTGCCGATCTCATCATCAACTTGGATGTTATAGTACTCCCCAGATAACAAAACTGGTCAACCTGCTTGAGCATGTCCTGACCTAGCTGTATAGACAGTGTCTCGTGACCATGTGTGTCCAGAGACATCACCTCCGTCATCTTGACGCTGATTTTAAGGTCGAACTTGCAGCAAGCTTGGTGACAACTGGACATTAGCTGTTGCAGGCCATCAGGGGATTCTGCCACAAAGCATAAGCATACATGATTTTTGTAATCATTGTATGGGGAGACCTTAGTGCGCGCCTTAAGTCTGGCCAAATTGATAAGACCATCCTCCGCCATCTGTGCGGAAGCGGATGCGTACTCCCTCAGAAAGAGTTCGTAAAACATCACTGACTACTACTGCAAAGTACTTGGCGAACAGTGTGGGCGCTAGAACACACCCTTGTTTCACCCCACATCGCCATCGACACCGACGCAGCATTGCATATCGTTATGCAGGAGTCTAAGAAGTCTCACAAACTTCTCCGTGCACCCTAGCTTCCCAAGCATCATCCAGAGAGCTTCCCGAGGCACACTGTCGAATGCCTTCTCCAGGTCAACAAAGCGGAGATAAAGCGGACGACCCTGTTCTCTGCTATTTTCTTGCAGTTGACACACAGAAAAGATTGCTTCAGAGGTGGTTCGTTCAGGTCGGAAGCCAAATTGGGTTTCTGACAGTATCTTTTCAGACAGAGCTTTTAAGCGGTTTAAAAGGACGAAATACCGCGGTAAGAGTTGCAGTCGGAACGGTCACCCTTGTTTTTGTAGAGGGTTTTTTTTTTTTTTTTATACCACTTAGTTGGCAGACAAGCACACGGCCCACCTGATGGGAAGCGGTTACCGTGGCCTATGGACGTATGCAACACCAGGGGTGTCACACTCGCGCTGCCGACCATGAAGAAACCTTCTGATGCCCCTCTTGAAGAACCCCATATTGTAGGCGCTTGGGAAAACCGCAGCAGGGAGGTCATTCCACAGCTTGAGTGTGCGTGGGATGAAGTTTCTTTCATACCGCACAGTGCGCACCGTCTCAGGTCGCAATGTGTGGGGATGAATTCCCTGCCTATGGCGAGAGGTGCGATGATAGAATGTAGCTACGGGCATCATGTCTAACAATTCATCTGAGCACAAACCATTGTATAGGCGGTAGAACACACACAATGAGGCAAAATCCCTCCTAAGGCTAAGAGGTTCCACTCTACCTGTGAGTATGGGATTGTCAACCAGCCTCAATGCCCGTCTTTGCAACGAGTCGAAGGGGTCAAGTTGGTATGCAGGTGCTCCAGCAAAAAGGTGACAGCAGTACTCCATGTGAGGCCGGACCTGTGCTTTATAAAGAAGGAGTTGCTGCCCCGCAGTGAAATACTGCTTCGCCCTGTTGAGCACTCCGAGCTTTCTTGATGCCAAGTTAACCTTGTCCTGCAAATGACTTCGGTATTGGACGTCACTGGAGATATCGACACCAATTGGTGGTGGTGGTGGTTGTCGCAGCACTAGTGGGACCAGTGGGTCTTGGCGTAGTCTAGTGGGGATGGCGCGGGGCGATGCGCCGAACAGGGAGACCTGTAGAAACGGTGGTGCCGCTGGCCGCCCGCGGTATAGTACAGGGGCCCAACTGGGGTTAACCACCTTGGGAGGCTGCCTCACCAGGCCGCGCATAATCCCGATATGGTTCGTCGTGCCGGTTGGTGACCGGATTTGGGAGCCCGGTGACCATACTCGGGGGGGTACGGGGGCCCTTCCGTTCGGCGCGTCGGCTCTCGCCATGCCTCACATTCATAGATAAAACCAATATCTCACGCTTTGTCACACGGTGCTGCGGCGGCAATCACTTCTTTTTTCACGCCTTCTCCCACCCAAACTCATGGCAGCGCAATTTACAGAAAAAGGCAACACAGCGGCTCGTCACACTCCCAAAAGCTTGCTATTTGAGGTGGAGTCCACTAACATCTGTGGGCTCCATGCAAACCTCAACGCCGTCCACCAACACCTAGAGACGGCGAAACCTGCCATGTTTTTTCTAACGGAGACGCAAATACACCGCCCTGACGACACGACCTACTTGCTCTACCCTGGCTATGTTCTTGAGGAAAGTTTTCGTGCAAAAGCCGGGGTGTGCGTGTTTGTTAGGGCGGATGTTTGCTGTCGCCGTTTGCGCTGCCTAGAGGACCCATCCTTCTCCGTCCTTTGGGTACACGTAGACCATGGCCCTACGAGTCAGATCTATGTGTGCCTCTACCGTTCCCATACAGGAGATGCTGAGACAACTCGACTCTTTGAATATCTGAGTCAGGCGGCAGATGATGCGCAGGAGCGATTTCCGAATGCCGAAATGGTATTTTTGGGGGATTTTAACGCCCACCACGAGATCTGGTTGGGCTCCTCCAAAACAGACCATGCGGGAAGAGCCGCCCACGCATTTGCTCTGGCGCACGGCCTGACCCAATTGGTGCACGAGGTCACTAGGATACCAAGAAGGTCGGGCCAAGCACCTTCTCTGATAGACCTTCTGCTGACGAGTGATCCGGACCGGTACAGTGTATCGGTGCGAGCCGCGTTAGGCAACTCTGACCACTGCCTGGTCTGTTCCACGGTGCCTATTATGGCGCCTCCACGACCAGTGCGGGGGAAGCGGCGTCTCTGGCACTACTCGTCAGCGGACTGGGATGGACTTCGTGACTATTTTGCGTCCATCCCGTGGGTTGAGCGCTGCTTTGAAGGTAAGAACCCATCGGATTGTGCTACTGCTGTCGCCGGTGAGATCGGTCTGGGTATGGAATACTATATCTCATACACCGATGTCACCGGTGACCGCGGGGTGCGCCCTTGGTTCGGGCGCGAGTGCGCGGAAGCTGTTGAACAAAAACAGTCTGCGTACCGCGCTTGGGTAAGGGCGCGCGCCACGCGCCATCCCAATCTGGGCCACTTCAAGGCGGCGTACAACAGAGCCACAAAGGTCTGTAGAAGGGGGTATGTCAGAGCGGATGCCCTGCGCATAACGCGGCTTGGTCAAGAGCTAGTGATGCATCCCACGGGAAGCCGTGGCTACTGGCGACTGGCTAAAGCCGTGCAAGCCAACTTCTGTCAGCCTTCGCTGCCTCCGCTGCGTAACCCTGATGGATCCCTGGCCCATGAGCCGCAAGAGAAGGCAAATCTGCTGGCTAATCTCTTTGCGGCCAACTCCCGAATCGATGATTGTGGTACCCAGCCACCAACACTACCCGACAGTGACCACGCGATGCCTGATATCCATATCAGGCAACGCGATGTCCGTGCAGTGCTGCAATCACTCGATGTCCGGAAAGCCAGTGGTCCGGATGGTATTCCAGCGGTAGTTTTGAAAAAATGTGCAGCGGAGTTGTCTCCAATGCTTACGCGCCTGTACCGGCTATCCTACAGTTCGGGTACAGTGCCTTTGCCTTGGAAAGAGGCGAATGTTCAGCCGATTCCCAAGAAGGGGGATCGCTCGGAGCCAGCCAACTATCGACCCATAGTCGTCACCTCAGTGCTGTGCAAAGTGTTCGAGCACATAATTAACAAACAGCTCATGCGGCACCTAGAGGATCACTCCTTAATTAATGACCGGCAATATGGCTTCAGACCGAAACGGTCAACGGGTGATCTTCTAGCATACGTTACCCATCTTTGGGGTGAGGCTATGGACAAGCACGGCGAGTCACTGGCAATTAGTCTTGACATCGCCAAAGCTTTCGATAGAGTCTGGCACAAATCGCTTCTTTCTAAGCTACCTGCCTTTGGTCTGCCTTCTGGGCTGTGCAACTGGGTTGCTAGCTTCCTGCAGGGGCGCCGTATTCGCGTCCTTTGTGACGGACGAGCTTCGGAGTTTCTGCAGGTTAATGCTGGCGTGCCCCAGGGGTCCGTCTTATCACCCACTCTCTTTCTTCTGCATATCAACGACATGCTGTCTACCGGCAATGTTCATTGTTATGCAGACGATAGCACTTTACATGGGAGTTATCATGGACATCCAGCGGCCAAGCAGTCAGATATCGCAGAGAAAAGGCAGCTTCTTGTCACTGAGCTTGACGGGGTCCTGAATCACATTTCTCAATGGGGCTCTGAGAACCTGGTTGAGTTCAATGCCAAGAAGACGCAGGCATGTGCGTTTACAGCAAAAGTATCTTCTTTCCTTCCCCTCCCCACTCTTCAGAGCACGCCACTGCCGCTGCAGGACAATCTCAATATCCTAGGTATGGATGTTCGCTGCAACCTGAATAACAAAAACTACATCGAAAGCATCATCAAAACAGCCTCACGAAAACTCGGAGTCCTGAACAGAGTGAGACGATTTTTCACGCCGGAGCAGCGGTGTCTTCTATACAAGACACAAATTCGCTCCTGTGTGGAGTACTGCTCGCATCTCTGGGATGGTTCAGCAAAGTACTTACTAGATGCTCTCGACAGGTTGCAGCGACGTGCGATCCGCATCATTGGGAATCCCGAGATCACGAACACCCTAGAACCTTTACAGCTGCGTAGAGATGTTGCGTCCATGGCTGTATTTTACCGTCTGTACCATGGGGAGTGTTCTGATGAGCTCTTCCAATTAGTCCCACCCTCCCCTTTCCTACACAGGACAACGCGTGCAGGTCTTAGATGTCATCCGCACACGGTGCAAAACATCCGATCAAGAACCAAGCGGTTCGGAGACTCTTTCCTCTGTCGCACCATTAAGGCCTGGAATTCATTACCAGCTCACGTGTTTCCTTCTTCCTACAGTCCCGGGTCCTTTAAGCGGGGCGTGAAAAAGCATATGATAAGGCCGTCAAGCTGAGTGTCACCATTGTCACACGGTATGTGTAAGTAATGGTGACCCTCTTTTCTGGGATTTTGCCTTCAGCTTACCATCAGGCAAGGCGAAGTCCAATTGACGTGTCCTATATAAAAAAAAAAAAAAAAAATATTATCCCTATACTCAGGGAGATGGTAAGCGGTGTGCCCAGGAATTGCGGCGCTACAATGAATGGGGTTTTCTTAGCGGTGAATACACATACTTGTGTCTTAATGGGGTTGACTTGGACTAGGTTTAGTCGTCCCCAATCGGATATTCCAGAGAGAGTAGTCTCGATTTCAGACACAAGTTGTTCGCGACTCTTCTCCACCTTGGACTGAGGGATATTTACACGGCCCGTGTAACACGTGTCCCCGGTACTGTCGCCCGCATAACAATGAATGGAGCCATCAGACAGCATGTCATTGATATGCAGCAGAAACAGCGTCGGAGACAACACGGAGCCTTGTGGGATACCAGCGTTTATGTTCATGCGGTCCGAGCAGCTGCCGACGACGACGGCTTGGATGCTTCTGTTGGACAAAAAGCTGGAGATCCATTCGCACAATCCTTCGGGGAGTTCATAATATGGCAACTTCGTAAGAAGACCTTTGTGCCAGACCCGATCGAAGGCCTTCGCTACATTGAGGCTGACCGCTAGTGCCTCACCTCGACTTTTGATGGCTTGCGCCCACCGGTTTGTGAGATACACAAGAAGGTCACCGGTAGAGCGACGGTGGCGAAAACCGTACTGTCTGTCGCTCAGTAGATCGTTTCCTTCAAGGTACCTCAGGAGTTGTGTATTGATAACACGCTCCATAACCTTCGAGAGAAGGGAGGTTATAGCGATAGGCCTGTAATTGGTCGGATCTGTCCTGTCACCTTTCTTAGGAAACCTAAGTACAGGGTGCACGAATGCAGTCTTCCACGAGGCCGGGACCTGCCTTGCGGAGTATGAGAGTGCGAAAAGGCGTGTAAGTACAGGGCACAGCTCGGGGGCACAGTGCTTAAGCACCATCGCCGGTATGCCGTCCGGCCTACTCGACTTCCGAACATCTAGGGACTTAAGCTCGTGCCGGACCACCCGTTGTGTGATTTTAATTTAGGTCATCGAAGCACCACAGCTGGGGATGATGGGTGGTTCGGCGTTCCCGTCGTTCATAGTCGAGTTTGACGCAAAGAGATTACCCAAAAGTTCGGCCTTCTCCTTAGCGCCATGGGCCAGACTACCGTCGGATTTTTGCAGCGGCGGAAGGCAAGCCTGGCAAAAGTTTCCCTCAGCAGCTTTAGCGAGCGACCAAAATGCACGACTGCCAGATGGGTAGCGCGCAAGCCGCTCGCCAATTCTGCCGATGAACTCAAACTTTGCTCTAGACGTTGCCTTTTTACCTTGAAGCAGCATTCAACTTCCGCTTCACCTCAGCGATGTTCGGATCCTTATTGGCAAGAGCCGTGGTCCAAGCCTTGTATGTCCAAGCCTTGTTGCAGATTGCTTGCGGTCTCTAGCTTCCCTGCAAGGCCTATTAAACCACGGGCGTTTGCTCGCTCCTGTCGCGACCCAGCGGTTGGGGACGTAACATTCCATACCCACTAGAATCGCGTCAGCGACTGCTGTTGCACAGGAGCTTGGATCATCAGAAGAGAAGTAAAGCTGCCTCCACGGGTACGACGCGAAGAATTCTCACAGTCCGTCCCAGTCTGCTGACTTGTAGTGCCACACATGCCGCCACTGAGGTGGCCGCGGTGGTTCAGGCCGCGCGAGTGACACTTGCGCCCTGACGAGGCTGTGGTCCGAATTACCGAGAGGTGCTTCCACCCTTAAGGGTATTCATCCGGGCGCGTAGTCAGCAGAAGGTCCAGTATAGAGCTTCTGTGGGTCTCAATTTCTGGTGTTCTAGTGATAGAATGCACCAGTTGAGAGAGCCCATAAGTTAGAGCAAAGTCGTGAGCAGCCCTTCCCGCAAAATCAGTCCTAGGAGACCCCAGCCACTCCACGTGGTGGGCGTTGAAGTCCCCCAAGAATACTAATTCCGCAGTGGGGTACTGCTCAATTACGCTGTCCGCCGACCGCTGCAGATGCTGAAACAGTTGAGCCGTGCCCAGGTCACCGCTATGAGACCTGTAAAGGCACGCATAGATACGGGTGTGGCCACCGTGATCTATGCGTACCCATAAAGTTGACAGGTCCCTATCCTCAAGACCATGGAGACGGCGGCAGCAAATATCATCCCGGACGTACAAGCATACCCCGGCGCGACTCATAAAGCTATGCTCGAGTTTGTACTCTGGGTACATTAGGTAGACTGTATCGGCCGGGCATGATATTTGCGTCTCCGTCAGAAAAAGCAAGGTAGGCTGCGCGGTCTCTAAGTGGAGATGGACCGCGTTAAGGTTGGAGTGTAGGCCCCTGATGTTACAGAAATCCACATTCACTGTGGATGATGGTGCCGCTGTGGTAACGTTTCTCTTGCCTTTTTTGTTTTCATGTTTGAGATGGGGGGAGGGGGGGGGAGAAGGTAAAAAGAGATTCTGTGCCTCCAGTGTTGAAGACAAAGCAAGGCGTCTTACCCCCACAGACAAGTTGGGGTTGTGTGACTGGCTGGCGCGATGGGCGGAAGGGCCCCCGGTCCCCTCTCAGATACTGAAGCCAGGTCCACTCCGGTCTCCTCCTCCGGCATGGCTACAGCACCGGGAACTTTACACAGGCTGCTGGTTCAGCCTCCTGAGGCGGAGATTAAGTAATCCCCAGGTTCGGAAACCGTACAGCCTGCGGGCGGCCAGCGGATAACCGTTTCACCGAGTCTCCCTGACCACCGCGCCAACATTTCACGCCCCCACCAGTCAGTGGGGTCAATTTAAGCCTTTGGTCTTCCTACTGACAGCACAGAACCTCTCCAGTGGGCTCTGGCTACCCTACTCACCGCCGGGAACACAACACAAGGTTATTATAACCGGGGTATTGTGTAGGGCGGAGGTACTTACCCAGACGGACTGCTCAATTTTGGACGGGAGATACCGTCATGTCCTTCCTCCAAATAAAAATACAAATAAAGGTACAAATGCGAGACACTTTAAAGTCATCCGGGACTCGCTCTTTCTCCCACATACGAGCAAAAAGTTTCCAAACCAACATCTACAACTCCCCGCCGCCGTATTATAACAGCTCTCCCGGTATAAGGTCAATACCAACCGCTCGCTTCTGTTGCTGCCTGATAGCAGAGACAACCTCATCATATGACAGGGGCTCATCCAGCTCAATGGAAAGAGGGAGTTGAGGTATTAGACTCACATTTTGTAAATCAGATGATCGATCTACGTTGGACTTGGACTTGACCAGTATCTCTCTGCCTGACAAGCATAATCAATCAAGTGCCAGTGTTTCGGATCGAGGATGCATCCACGTTGTCTTGTGCTTAGCGGCAAGTCTGAACATAGTGTTCGATATTGCAAGCTCAAAATGAGCACAAAGACTGAGTAGCAACTGACCATTGCTGTTCATGTTGCCGACTCCGTGTCTACCCAAGACTCCAGGCCAAGCCTCATTGTCCCGTCCAACTCTGGCATTGAAATTGCCTAGCAATATAACCTGCTCTCTGGCGTTTATGCTGTCAAGGCATTGAGATAGTTCCTCGTAGAATTTATCTTTGATGTCATCAGCCTTGTCTAGCGCAGGGGCATAGACACTGATGACATTAAGGTAATTGTCTTTGTCCGTGAAGGCGCAGTGTGGTAACGCGGTCTGAAGAATGCATAGGGTGCTCCTCAAGTCGCTTAGCTATGTGATTCTTGATGGCAAACCCTACGCCTGAACGTCGCGGTTCGGAGGCTGTGGTACCTTTCCAAAAGAAAGTATAGCCGCCACCTTCTTCTACCAGCTCTCCTTCATCGGCAAGGCAATCCACGTTATATCGATGAAGTTCCCGAGCTACTATGGCAGTTTTGCGTTCAGGGCAGGCGTTGCCATCGCGATCAACAAGCGTTCTCACGTTCCACGCGCCGAATGTCATTATAGGTATTGTCATTTTTGTATGCTAACTATTAATTATTTAATATCTGTGCCTGGAGTCTTTATAAGCCCTTATATAGATGGAAGCCTCTTGGCTGATAAGCTGGATACAATAATTCAAAAACAGTATTCGGAACCAATCTGAATTCAATAGTAGATAGATGTCATTTAGTTATTATAATCATTATGATATATGCAGAGCATTATACGGAATTGATTTCAACATGCAGTTGGATGGAGGCGGGAATGTGCATGCAGTGTTTTGAACGTATACGGAGATATTCAGTGTGCAAGAAAGATTTAAGAGTGAACGGACGAACTAATTCAGTTATACGGAACCAATCTCAATTCAACAGTAGATGGATGTAATTAAGTTATTATAATCATTATGATATATGCAGAGCATTATACGGAATTGATTTAAACATACATTCGGATGGAGGCAGGAATGTGCATGCAGTGTTTAGTAGGTATACGCAGGTATTCAGTGTGCAAGAAAGATTGAAGAGTGAACGGACGCACAAATTCAGCTAGAAATATTTAATTTGAATATCACCATTTAACGTTTAAATGAAATTTGACGTCGACTACTGATATGATACTGATTAAAACATCTTACATACGCATTGAAAACATTAAAAATCTCACTACATTCAGTGGACGCCGCCGGGTGGTAGTTTGTAAAGACGCAAGAAGTCCTTCGCGATTTATATATATATATATATATATATATATATATATATATATATATATATATATATGTATATATATATTACAAATCATGGCCATACAACACAATAAGAATTATCCAATTTCGTGCAATCGTTTCGAGGTTATGCGCGTACAATTCATTTTTTTTAATTGTACTTTTATTTATATTAATTTGTATTGAACTACCCTATTATAAAAATACAAATAAAATATACAACTGGCTAGCGCTGGAGGCGGTATCTCGCTCGCTCTCGTCTCATGCTCAGTCTCTTACTATATCCCCTGCCATGGCGTGCGTAGCACTATAGATTAGCCTTCCTCTTGTGCTTCAAAGGTTAGAGGTTTTATTAATTACAGAGGAACTAATAAAACCTGTGTTACTGATAAAGCTTTTACCGCATCTGAAATTTCGTTCAGAATCACCGGCTTTGGGTATTCCGAGCTTAGAATTTGGGAACATTTAAGGTACTTTGTTATGTTTAAATGAAATTTTAAAGCTTTTAGTATGCTACTTATTCAAATCGATTTGGGTAGGAAAAAAATATTTGGTTCAGGCGAAATTACTATGACCACTGAGGCACCGAACTAAGCCTCAAGCCATCTAAATCTTCATATATATCCGTACTGCATTGCACCTGTAATAGAAAGATTGCAGGTTCATATTCCGCCTGAACCGATTAGATTTTTCCTACTTTGTTATGGTCATCAATTGGTAGTTGGTACAGTGTTTGAAGATTAATTAGCTGAAAGCGAACGAACTTTGTACCGACTTTCGATAGATATCGACAACAGCAAAGAGGAAACGGACATCTGCAAAACTACAAGTCACAGGTCAGGTGAGCATTTATAACGCAAAAGTGTTATAATATTTACAAGAACTAAGCTAGCGTCATGAAATTTGAACGGATTCTATCGTGATTTATCACTACATAGTATAAAACAGTGTCGCTTTCTCTGTCCCTATATCCCTATGTATGCTTAAATCTTTACAACTACGCAACGGATTTTGATACGGTTTTTTTAATAGATAGAGTGATTGAAGAGGATGGTTTATATGTATAATAACATCCATTAAATAGTGGAGAAATACTGTTATTTTTGAGGTTTGTAATGTGATGTCGTAAATAATTACATTTTTTTCACTTACATTGCAAACGCAGATTGAACCCTACGAGATTTATCAAAATAATGTCCTAAGTATTATACACATTGAAAAGGTCTACAGAAAACTCCGCGATGGTATATGTCTATCTCTTATGGATAACCCATAATAACATATTTGTCATTTACTTTTTACGACAAATACTGGCTAATTTTCGAAGCGATTTTAACCATTACAGCATTAATCCTTATCCAATTAAATAAATTAAATACATTGTTGATTTAATATAGATTTATATGGGCCTATAAAGCATATGATTTAAATGAATATTTTCGAAAATATTACACACTAGGACCGCGCCGCGGTTTCACCCGCGTAAATCCTGATCCCATGGGAATATCGGGATAAAAAGTAGCCTATGTTACTCACGAAGAATGTAGCTTTCTAATGAAAAAAGAATTATTAAAATCGGTCCAGTACTTTTTGAGTTTATTCGTTACATACAAAAATACAAATCTTTCATCTTTATAATATTAGTATAGATTTAAAAATATAGTATATTTAGTATCACCATTGCACCCGTTCGAAGCCGGAACGGGTCGCTAGTTTGGTATAATTAATATTTTGCCCGACGTTTCGGCTATTTTTCAACAACCATGGTCGCGGGGTGACTAAAGATCGTAATCGTCACATACTTAGTTTGAAGTGTTAGTTATACAAAAGTACCCGAACTATGATGAGTTCTGAAGCTCACTGTGACTTGAGCCGATTAAAACGCACGCCATGTACACAAGTCGTTGTTGGTTACCGAAGGGGAGGTTGACAGGCATATCCTCGCACCCCGGCCGTCCCAGGGCCATCTCTCTCGATCTGGCCCTCTTCGGGTGTGGGGACCACAGAGTCCCCAACTCGACGCCGCGGTCTACCTCTAGTAGAGTTTGGTTATGTTGTATTTTGCTTTATACCAAAATAAATCTTGATAGAATGAGTTAAAAGCACAGATTAAAAGGTAGTTTTAATTCAATACCTTGTAACAGTGTTTAGATCTTTGTTAGGTTGACAACGCCGTTAGTGAATTAAAACTTTGTAAGACTAATGGTGCGAAAGTTTCGTAATAAAGCGTGCCGGTTCCGTATAAATTAATTTTCAAAAGTTCAAAAGTTTTGTATATCATGAATAGTGACCACGTAGTTAGCTTTGTGGTTGTAATTGAATCCTATCAACTTTCAATCATTAAGAGTATTATCAAGTTTTTATTATAAAACTTTGAAAATAATCTCGCATTAACGTATCTTAAAAATTAAAATGTAGTTGTATTTTTATTAAGATGTGGTATAAAAAAACATGGCTACATCCGCGTAGATGTTGGTAATTTCAGTCTTAGGAAAAAATTAGGAAAATCAAAACGTAGGCAATTTAATGCTTAACCACATTAGTACTACCGTTTCTTATGTATAATTAAAAATAAACGATTTATTCAGTTTACAAAAATGTAGACTTAAATTCAAGATGGCGGATAAAGTAACCATGTAAAAGAAAGTGACAGTTGAAATTACTACCACAAGGATTCTTTCTTTGTCAAATTCGAATTTGATTGGGCTATTGAACAGACAAAGAGATATGACCAAAAGTTAAAAAAAAAACACACTGTCCACGCGGGTGGAATTTCCTGACATTTACTTCCTGACTGAATGAAACATGATACTATGATAAACGTGCTAGTGTGTCACGATCGAGCGTCTTTCCACGGTGCGTAGTCCTCGAAGTCACGCGATTGCGGATCGTGAGAGGCGGCCCTTACAAGATCACAATTTTTTTAACTCTCGCGTTCCATGATACACAATAAAATAGACAATGAATGAGGAATGTGACGGTATATGACAAAAAGAACAAATGAAAGGTATTCAAAATATATGGGTAGATGAAGAATTTCTACATCACGAACTCAAAAACGGCGGACGTGCACTGCTGAGCCAGTCACCTTATGACACGGTCGATATAACCTGGTCGAAACTTCAGGCAAAACAAAGTTATGAAAATATTATGTACTATAGTATCATGATGTAGGTATGTAACAATAATTGAATGAAATTTTAAAGCATTTAGTATGCTAACTATTCAAATCCATTAAGATAGAATAATTAAATCGGTCCAAGCGGAATTCAAACCCGCGATCTTTCCCTTACAGGGGAAACGGAGAATAATAAAACGGATAAAAATAAAAGGATCTTTGTTTCTTTTTTTCAAACGCTCTGACTACTGAGCCACCGAACCTTCGCCTGAAACCATCCAAATTCTTCTATACATATATTCTTCTGTCACCTTTTTGCTGTGTTGTGTACTAGGTATGTGGGTATACAAAAAACCAGTCTGCCTAGAGCTGTCGTGTTTCGTTGCCATGCATATACATAACACAGTCGACGAGGATTAGAATTATTAAATACCTACCTACTTAACGTATGATTGTGAATAAAAATGCCTATCGGACGTATTGAGCTCTATAGTTTAGGAAATGCAAATTGGGACGCTTACGATCGACGTGTTAATCAATTTATTGTATTGAATGACATAGACAATGCGTTAAAAGTAGCCACTTTAGTGACGGTAGTTGGCACGGAGTGCTTCGACCTTATGTGTGACTTGTGCGCTCCGAGCACCCCGGAATCAAAATCTTGCGATGAACTGGTAAATTTTGTGAAGGAACACTTAGAACCTGAGCGGTCGGAGATAGCAGAGACACATTTTTCGTCAACGCGTTCAACGTCAGGGGGAAAGTATTTGCGAGTACCTACAAGCACTGAAATATTTAGTAAAATCTTGCAATTTCGGCGCCTACTTAGAGGTGTGTTTGTGAGATCAATTCGTTTCGGGGCTCTTCAATGAGGACATGAGATCGAGAATACTCACAGGACAAAGCTAATTGGACTACAAGCGCGCTGGCACTGACGCTAGAGGCGCGTTATTTAAAATTGTATGTAAAACGAAATCCGGATTGAGTGAGATTAAGAATCAATTTTTTATAAAAGAATCTGAGACGGAATACTATAATTGCAATTTTTATAATTTGGCTATAAAAAAATGACGGCGACGGACCGTTTCATGCTAATCTGACTGTAGAAAATATTAAATGCAAATTTGAAATTGACAAAGGATGTAAAATATCAATTACTTCTAAACATGTTTATGATTTTCTCAAATATTTCAATGCAAAATAAAATTTTAAACTTAAAATCTTAAACGGGTGCCGTCATTCAGACTATCGGGTACATTACTGTTTATGTTATTTGTGGCAAACTACGCTAAACTGAACTTGTATATTACTATATGACGCACTTATTATATAATATTTAAGGTGTATACTAATGTACTCTGTGCATTATTAAATCAGTGAACATCTCGCTTTTGTTTACCATTGCACCGACCTCACAAGGCGACCCTGCCATTTAAGTCTCGGTTTCGAGTACCGATTTAGTGTTTCGTTATGTACGGCTTGTACATACTATGGCACTTTGTTACCGGGAGTCGTCCTTTCTTGTTTTTTTTTTTTATATAGTACACGTCAATTAGACTTCGGCTTGCCTGATGGTAAGCTGAAGGCAAAGTCTCAGAAAAAAGGTTTTACTGTCGAACTTTCTCAAACATGACATTCAACAAGTGAGGTGTAATATTATCATTTATAAAAGTGATTACTCGTGACTTTTAACAAAACAAGGGACACATTTACATTTTGTTACATTTATTTCATTATAATATTGTGTATTTTTACCCGACTACGGCGAATCAAAAGAAGGGTTGTGATTTTTACATGCTATGTATGTATGTATGTATGTTCATCTGTTTCCTCATAGCTCGTCAACTACTTATTAGAACTGAGCAAATGAGGTATCATTAGAAGCATCTTAGTCGTCCGCTGGTTATAGGTTATATGACGTGTCACTAAATTTAATGTGGCGCACTCTAGCGGTCATAAATTACTGAGTTAAAAAATAAATTTGAGATAAATATGTCGTGTTTGGTATTAACTAAAAAGGCTTAGTTAGCACATTTTGATTATGTATAAATTATATCTATTGCTCGCCCCAAAATAATATACAAAAAAAGTTTAAACCTAAAACCCGAATACTGAAAAATCACGCATTAAAAAGTATTAAACAAGAAAATATCAAGGATAGCCGTGGTCATATGCCACTTAGTCTAAAAAACAATATATTCCAGGGAAAAGTAGCATACGACCACGGCTATCCTGGATATTTTCTGGTTTAATACTTTTTAATGCGTGATTTTTCAGTAGTCGGGTTTTAGTTATAAACTATTTTTTTACATTTTGGGAATTGCCTACTAAATAAACTTGTGTATTATTTTCTTAATGTCTGATTCACAAGATATTTTTGATATTCATGTAAAAATTAAGAATATTAAAGCTAATTTACTAAAGTTAGCTTTAACAAAACGAACTAAGGAATTATTAGATAACAAACATTTAGAGGCTAAAGCAATGTATGATCAACATATTGCTGCAAGTGCGAAATTTGAATATTAGGATATTATAAGCCCGAACAAGTTGAGGCCAAATTAGTGTTATGCGATTAGATAGAGGCATGTTATCGAAGAATCGAAAAGGTTTGTTTAGAAAAAATAGAAACTATAGTTGTAACCATGACAGATTTTGATATCAAAACAGCGATCTCTCTCCTACCTGTAATGAGAGGAGTTGAAGAGGTCACCAAAAAATTAATCAATTCCGTCGAATTTCATAGTAATAAAATGTTTGAAAGGTAAATATGTCGGCCACCTGAGGTTTAATAGCATAGCGGTAGCATTGTCCTACTATCAGAAAATAGCACCAAGCTGGAATCAATGTTAGAAACATTACAATAAGCAAGCAGAGAGGTAGGACTAGAAATGAACATGTGCAAAACAAAACTTACAAAACGCACAAAACTCTATATGTCTAGATAACAAACTAGCAGAGTATGTTGGGAGTTTTATCTATCTAGGGAAACATATTTCCTTCTAAAAAGGAAACAATGTTATAGAGGTGGATAGAAAAATAACAACAACATGGAAAAAGTTTTGGAGCCTAAAGAAAATCTTAAAAAGTCATGGACACCTGTCTGTTACTTACGCTAACCTACGGCTGTCAGACCTGGAAGTTCACCACCAAGGTTAAAAATAAAGACAGGTCCTGCCAGCAAAGCATTTAGAGAAGTATAACAGAAATTAGAAAATGCCAAAAAATTCGTCACACTTCTTTAATATATTTAATACTCATCTTCAATAATAATTTAATAAATATTATTGATAGAGCAGTCATAATTATCATTATTTGTAATTCATTTACCTACTATTCACTGCATGAAATAAAAGTTTTTTTTATTTTAAATTCATTTAATATTTATTACTATCTATAAAAAAGATCATGAACAGCTGTTGATATCTTTTGTTCTCGAAACTAGTTCCGAAATTTGACGGAAAGTGCAAAATTGCGATTCTCCTCGGAGTACAGCACTTGTGATGAGCTTATCATTGACATGAAAAAGCTTTTACTTACCCAGCAATCAGCCACGGCTCTATAACTTAAATTAATACAGGCTAGGCAAGGCTCTCAAAATATTGGGGAATTTGGTAAGAAACTTGAAGATTTATTCGTAAAATTGACTATTTCTCAAACTGACGGCATCGCAAACTCATTTCAAATTTAAGACCCTTGAACGAGATGTTAATTAACTGTACAAATGTTTTCGGATTTGTTGAGAAATAGCCGAGGGACCAACACCAAGGGTGTCACACTCGTGCTGCGGACCCTGTACGACATTCTTCATATCATATATCTTTTACAGTACAATAAATCTCCTTTGTTAATTATCACTTGTCGTATAACAATTCCTTATATAAAATCTTATAGGAAATCTTGTTGTCAGAAGATTTTCGTGCTTACACGGAGCCTACGTTAATTGGCATATAATTTAATTAATTTTATCAACCTTTGATCTCAAGCTAGAGCGAAATTTGTATAACTTGCGCTCGAGAACAGAATAGGTGCGCAATTTTCTGTGTTAATTTATGAATTGAGATAATATAGTAGGTTTCTTATTAAGAGGGCTATTGTGAGATATTTTGTACATTATCTACGAAATGTTGTTTACTATGCTGTTTACTTTCAATTTGACAGCCTCTGCGAGGGCCGCGGGTTATATTCCCGTTCAGTGTAAATATTTGTATGCATGAATATGGCTATTTGCATTGGTCTGGTCGTGCTTCGGAGAGCATGTTAAGTCGTCGGCGTCGGTTGTCATACGAACATCGATGGCAGTTACGGGTAGTTGGAGCCCTAAATAGTTCAACAACTGATCTAACTGTAATATTTAGACATGGGTTGTGGAGGTCAAATAGCCGCCCCCTCTCCGTCAGAGCCAGCAGATGTTGTTTGAAGAACCCAATTGTCACTTTACCAGAATATTTTTTAAGAAAAAGCTAAGCTAGCTAAGATAGTAATGTACAATAAATAAAGACTTATCTGGAGGTAATCGGGATAATAACTAATCCAGAGCTCGATCGTTCCTTTAATAGGGTAAATTGGTTAGATCGCACACTACTCGTGGAGAGAATGACGGCCTCTGTGACGTAGCGGTGGAAAGTTCAACTGCTACGATGGAGGCGCGGGTTCGATTTCCGCTCAGTGCAAATATTTGTATAAAAACTATACTACGTAATTTAATTTCTATAAAAAAATATCTAAGAAATATTTCTATAAAAACCCACTACGTAATTTAAAATGATAAAAGTCTTATGTAATTCAATGGCTTTTCGACGAAGTACTCGCGTTAAGTCCCGCGTTAAGTAATTGAAAGTGGATATACAGTTTCTAGGAATGCGTCGCTGTTCTTCAAGACTCATGCTCTGAGACGTAGACAGTATATATCTGCTCCTAGTAATGTTTTAACGACATACATCCGTCATCAGGCGTAGCTCATAGAATACAAGATTCATTTTAGAAAAAGATGTAAGCATTGAAACTATAAGATCGAAAAAATGTATTTCTTATTTTTACCCCCTATATCAGTTAAGGGTTAAACGGGACAGCCTCTGTGATGTGGCGGTGGTGAACTCGATTCCCACAATGGCCTAAGTACTAAGTATACAAACGAAGTAAATAGCCTTACTACCTTCCTTGGAAGAAGGAAACATACATATTCACACCTATAAATCCCCGAAGAGGGTGGGTAGAGGAAACACCCTCATTTCGCCTACAATCTTTATCCGTCTCATGTAATAGGAAGCGAGGCTATTGTCATCTAGCGGGTACTTCGTCATTTTTACTGTCCGAACAGGAGAAAAACGTGTAGGTATTCGCAGTAATCATAAATGTCTACAAATCTTCGCTCCCTTGAGGAGTAGACTGTTGAAAACATAATTTTTTTTTCAATCTAAATATGTAGTTCCTGAAATTAGCGCCTTCAACCAAATAAACAATCTCTCCAGCTTTATAATATTATAAATACCGCTATTCATCTCAAAATACAACTCACATAAGTTATGGTGTGGTACAGCCCTAATGTTATAGTATGTGTGTGGAAACTCGATAGTGTAAGTTCCTTGTATAAGTACTTATTTGTGTCACCTTATTAGAGAGGAATAAACGGGATTTCGCAAGTAATGGACGTCTTTTAATTCGACTCCCTAACGACAACATCATATGGCGACCCTGCCAGCGACACGCTATCACGTTACGGCGCCGGCGGCGGCGCATCGCTTCGGCGCCCGTAACTAGAACCGATGCAGGTGCAATTTTTGCAGCGTGGACAATTTCGTGTGAACTAAGTGGCCCTGTGCATCGTTCTGCGTTAAAAATACTGTGGTGCTTTCGTATGTACGGTGCTGTGTATCCAAGTTGGATTTTCTTTGTCGAAAATGGGGAGCAAACAATCTGTAGAAAAGGAACAAGTAGTGGTGGCACAAACTGCTGCCGGTGCAGGCACGAATTCAGGGACTGTCGACCAGCTACAACAACATGCAGCCAATACCAACTATATACTTGTAACCATTTGTGTTTTTTTGGGCGTTGTTCTTTTATTTTTGGGGTACAAATTGTACCGGAAATGCCATCGCGATTGGACAGAGCAACAAATACGCGAATTCGCGCTGAAGCGATCTGCAAGTTATTTTAAAAGGCTCCAGAGTCAGCCTTCAAGTGAGGCAACTGTGTAATCAACCATGTTTCTGTAATCTAGTTCTCGCAAAAAACATATTCGCTACTACGAAAACGTGCAAAAGTGTAAAAAGTGCAGAAGTGTGAAAAAAAAAAACGTGCGCGAGTGCAACATGCCGAAAAATTATTTGAACTGGTATTGATAACATCATTTACTTATTATTTTTTCTTTTAGAGAGCGAAATCCCTACTATAATTTCGTAAAATGTACGATAAATTCGTCCTTGTAGATAAGTTTTTTGTATTATGTTTTATGTTATAAATCTTGCTTGATTTCAATTAAATGGCAGACGAGCTCAAAGAACTATTTGAAAAATTCAAGTACGTTAAAGATTATTTAACTAAATTAGGCCCTAGTCGAAGGACCGCTAAAATAAGGCATGAAAAAAGTGTTGAATTGGAAAATTTAAAGAGGCAGTTTGATTTTATCTTGGACAATGTAAAAGTATTGTCAGAAACTGAAAAAATAACTAAGTTAGAAGCAGAGGAAATTGAAAATGTATGTGCCAGTATCAATAAATATTATATTAAAATAAGTGAATTATGTACTGCGATAGATTCTGTTTCTAAAGGTACAGTTACAGATAATTTAGTTATAATGGAAAAATTTCAATTAAAAACCGCTGTCAGTCTTTTACCGATTATGGACAAAACCGAATGTGTAACAAAGCAATTAATTTCTAATATTGAAATGTACTCTGATATGTTGGAAGTTGAGGAGCGAAATAAGCTAATAACTTTTGTTTTAAGGTCAAGGTTGTCCGAAGGTGCAAAACTAAGATTGCACGAAACTTATGCAACAGTTTCAGATCTGGTGAAGGACATGAAGGACCGACTTCTAAGTAAAAAATCAGACACTTCACTGCAACAGCAACTACAATGCTCTAGGCAGAATGACAAAACTGTAGCTGACTTCGGTAAGCAAATAGAACAATTATTTGTTGATTTAACTATTTCTCAAGCGGATGGAGACTCGAAAAAATATGAAATTTTGAAAACTGTGAACGAAAAGAACGCTATTAAACGTTTTTCCGATGGTCTGAGAAATAGTCGAATCAGTACAATTATAGCAGCGAGGAATTATACTACTTTGAGTGACGCTATCCGTGGTGCATTGGACGAAGAATTGTCGTTGTCATCCGATAATGGCGCCAGAGTGATGTATTTTCACCAAAATAGAGGTAGGTCAAATAATTTTTCGCCTCGTAACAATTACCGTGGTTATGGTCATTCCCAAAATTATAGAGGTAGTTCTCAGAATTACCGAGGACGAGGTGGTTACAGACAACAACACCAGAATAATTTTAGATTTGGGGGACGTCGATTTCAGAACTCTAGGGGTTCCCGTGGTCATCGTGCTAATATGGCACAATCAGCCAGTAACGACGATGATAAATCCACAAACGCACAGGCAAACAATGATAACGGTAGTGAGAAAAAATTAGAATTACCTAATTATTTTTTTCGAGCCTAATAATTTAGTTTGTTATTATGCTAATATTAATTCAGTTATACACTCGAGAGCAATGAATCCGGGTCACTTAAAGAATGTTAAAAATCTCGGAAACTAAAAATGATAGGTTAATGCAATAAATTGTATTTAATAGACAATGTAATACTCCTTAAATGAAAGTAAAAAAAATATGAGTCACCATACATTTTATTAACACAAAATTACATAAAGAAAAAAACTGCTGATCTCTCCTTAAAACAAAAATAGGAAACATGAAATTTTTGAACTTTATTACGATTTTCTTGAATTTTAATACTTCGTATTGCCTCCTCGTGCTTCCATTACTGCGTTTACGCGGTTTGGCATGCTGTACACCAAGTTCCTTATACGATTTTGGGGAATATTCTCCCATTCCTCTGTGAGAGCAATTTTGAGCTCACGAAGCGTGATTGGGGGAGGGTTTCGTTGTTTTACGCATCTGCCTAGCTCGTCCCAAGCATGCTCGATCGGGTTGATATCCGGGCTGCGCGCTGGCCACTCCATACGAGTAATGTTCATCTCTTGAAGGTAGTCATTCACAATCCTACCTGTATGAGGTCTGGCATTGTCATGCATAAATATAGCATCCTCACCTAAATTGACCATAAATGGACCAACGTGATCATTGAGGATTTCTTCCACATATCTTACGCTAGTTAAAGAGCCGTTTTCTATGATCACCAGCTCTGTGCGACTTTCAGAAGAAATTCCGGCCCACACAAGTACAGACCCACCACCGTAGGCTACTTTTTCTTCGATGCATGCTTGCTTGAATCTTTCCCCTGGTCTTCGATACACTCTGTGTCTTCCATCGTGCTTGTAGAGCATAAATTTTGATTCGTCGGAGAACATAACTTTTGACCAATCTTCAATACTCCAATTTACGTGGCTCTGGGCATAACTTAGTCTCGAAATACGATGCCCACGCTCCAGTTTAGGGCCGTTTGCAGGTCTAAGGGGTTTTAAGTTAGATTCAGCAAGCCGACGTCTTACTGTCCATGCACTTGGGTTACTTCCTCCGAGGCGTCGAAACTGATTGGTGAGTTCAGTTCCTGTGAGAAAGCGATTTCGAAGCATGGTGTTCACCAAGTATCGGTCTTCTCGTGCTGTGGTACACCTGGTTCTGCCCGTTCCTGGTCTGCGTAGGTTAGAACCAGTTTCTTCGTAACGTCGGAGAACTCTTTGTACTGTTGACAGCGACACACCGACAGTCCTGGCTGTATCGCGCTGACTCCGGCCGGTTTCCAGCATTGTAAGTATTCTGGTGCATTCTTCAGGCGTAAGCGACATAATTTCAGCTTGATTAATGAATATAGAGCACTATCAACATGGTTTATGTACCCACATAAATGACAGATTACAAACAAAAGCAACACCAAATGCTGTAATTTCGTAGTTCCATCTTCGAAAGTGGCCCTTTTTCAAATTTGATTTTTTTATGATATAACTTTACAATAACTAAGAAGTTTTAATACCTTCATTTAAGGAGTATTACATTGTCTATTAAATACAATTTATTGCATTAACCTAGCATTTTTAGTTTCCGAGATTTTTAGGATTCTTTAAGTGACCCGGATTCATTGCTCTCGAGTGTATTTGACGTTAATGATGTTAGTTATTCTTGGTTACTCGATACAGGAGCATCGATATCTCTCATTAGATACGAAGTGGTGGTTAGAGACCAAATCCCTTATCATGCTGAGGAAATAAAAATCAAAGGCATAGGAGGTGATGTAGTATCTGAAGGATTTGTAATTTTAGATCTTTGTTGTAAAGGAAAGGTATTGAGTCATAAATTTTATGTGTTTAAGAATTTACCTTTCCGTTCGGATGGTATATTGGGACAAGACTTTATTAGTAAATTTAATTGCATTTTAAACTTTGAAAAAAATATTCTTACTGTAAATGAGCAGGAAACTTTTTCATTGCCATTACAAATGGGACAAATTGGTCCAAATAACTATATTACCTTACAACCCAGGTGTGAATCGATTCATTTTATAGATTTAGGCATTAATAAGGAGTGTATAATCGCTCCCAGTGAGTTGTGTGAAGGAATCTTTCTTGCTAGTGTACTGGTAAGTCCTCGTAAAGGTAAAATACCTATTAAGATATTAAATACTAGAGACGACGAAGTTCGACTCAGTTATTTTATTCCGGAATTAATAAGTTTAGATGATTATTCTATTTGTAGTTTTGAAAAGGAATTGAATAATTCTGACAGAGTAAAGAATTTGTTTTCCATGCTAAATTTAAGTCATTTAAATTCTGAGGAACAGATATCTATAGAAAATATTTGTGCGAAATATTCAGACATATTTTTGCTGTCAGGTGATAAGTTAGGTGTTACAAATTTATATAAGCAAAAAATTTATTTAAAGGAAAATGTTACACCATCTTATGTTAAACCGTATAGATTACCTAGGTCACAAAAACAGGAAATAGAAAGGCAAATACAGCAAATGATTAAAGATGATATTGTAGAAGAAAGTCAGAGTGAATGGAATAGTCCTATCTTGCTCGTACCAAAGAAGAGTGCGGACTCTAGTAAGAAATGGCGTTTAGTAGTAGATTATCGAAAGTTAAATGAAAGGATTATGGATGACAAATTCCCTCTTCCAAATATAACCGAAATTTTAGATTCTCTGTCTGGTGCAATATATTTTAGTCATCTAGATTTATCACAATCATACTACCAATTATTATTAGAGCCTGAAAGCAGAAAATATACAGCTTTTACTACAGATAAACAGTATCAACTTAAGAGATTACCTATGGGTTTAAAAATTAGTCCGAATGCTTTTAGTCGTTTAATGACAGTCGCTATGGCTGGTTTAAATTATGAAAAAGCTTTAGTTTATTTAGACGATTTAATTTGCTATGGACGCAGCCTAGATATTCATAACAAAAATCTAGTATATATATTTGAGAGATTAAGAAAAGTAAATTTGAAAGTAAACCCTAGTAAGTGCCAATTTTTGAAAAAAGAATTATTATATTTAGGACATGTAGTATCATCAAATGGTGTACAACCAGATCCAGAAAAAACTAAAGTTATAAAAAATTATCCAAGACCTCAGTCTGGTGACGAAGTCAAACGCTTTGTCGCTTTTTCTAATTATTATCGAAAATTTGTACCTAATTTTGCTGAGATCACAATACCACTCAATAAATTATGCCGAAAGTCAGTGAAATTTGAATGGACAAATGAATGTGAAAATGCGTTTATTCATCTGAAAAAGTTGCTATGTAAACCCCCTATATTACAATATCCCGATTTTTCAACTGAGAATGAGTTTATTTTACGTACTGATGCCTCTGGTAAGGCTATTGGTGCTGTGTTATGTAACAAAAATGATTTACCTATTGCGTATGCAAGTCGTACTTTAAATAAAGGTGAAATTAACTATCCCACTATAGAGAAGGAACTTTTGGCTATAGTATGGGCAACTCGATATTTTCGACCATACTTGTATGGTAAACATTTTAAAATATTTACGGATCATAAACCACTTGTCTATTTATTTTCTATGAGTAATCCATCTAGCAGACTTTTCAAGTTTAGGTTAATTTTAGAGGAGTATGATTATGACATTGAGTATGTTAGAGGTACGAGTAATGTGGCGGCCGATGCATTATCTCGTATAGTTATTTCATCAGAAGATTTGAAAGAAATGAGTGTGCAATCTGTGAATGTAATGACTAGAAGTATGACAAGAGCGTTGAATCAAGATATGACTGACCATTCATTGGTCGATAAGGTTTCTATTGACAATCGGATTGATCACCCGGATGTCGTGGAGATGCTTAAAAAACCTAATAATTGCATAGAATTGATATTTAAAAATAATTTGAATGGAGATTTTGTTTATTTTAAAGAGAGATATATCATATGTGTTAATCTGAATTCTCGATCATGTCAAGCGCGAGACGTTTTCGTGAGAGATTTTGGATGGTTTTGTAACGAAAATAATATTAAAGAAGTATATGTAAAAATAAACAATGATACAATGAAATATATTAAATGGTTAACCAATACTAATAAAAAGTGGACCGTTCCACGAGTGTGTGTTATAAAAGGAGCGATACGGATAAATAATGACGATGATAAACTAGTAATTCTGAATGATTTTCATTTATTGCCGACAAGCGGCCATGCTGGGATAAGACGAATGCTAAATAATATAAAAAGATATTATTTTTGGCCAAATATGGAGGACGATGTTAAAAAGTACGTAAAGAAATGTATAAAATGTCAAAGACAAAAACATTCTTTACCTACCAAACAGCCAATGGAGATTTCAACCACTGCGCAGTTAGCTTTAGATAAGATATATTTAGATATAGTTGGGCCCTTAAGTAAGGATTATTATAATTATTCATATATACTCACCCTACAGTGTGAGCTAAGTAAGTATATAGAAGCTTATCCTTTAGAAAATAAGGATAGTGTTAGTGTGGCGAAATCTTTAGTTGATAATTTTATCTTAAGGTATGGAATACCCCGAAAAATAGCATCGGATCGTGGGACAGAGTTTTTGTCAACTACTATGAAAGAGGTATGTAAACTGTTAAATATAAGTCAAATGTCTTCCACAGCATATCATCACCAATCAATCGGTGCTTTAGAAAATACACATAAATCCTTGAATGCTTATTTGAGAATCCAAACTGATAATAATCCAAAATATTGGAGTACATGGTTACCATATTTTTGTTTTGCTTATAATACAACTGTCCACTCTGAAACAAAGTACACACCATTTGAACTTGTTTTTGGCAAAAAATGTAATATACCGAGTAATTTGAATTCAGGAATTGTAGAACCTTTGTATAATAATCATGATTATGTTAAACAATTAAAGTATAGATTACAGGTTTCCCAAAATGATGCAAAAGTTAATTTAATTAGTAGTAAAAACAAACGTAAGTCTGTTTATGATATGTACACAAATCCAGTCATATACGATATTGGTGATATGTTATTAGTAAAAAGTGAAAAGGATAACAAATTTGAACCAGTGTATTTAGGACCTTTTGAGGTAATTGAAGATTTAAATTGTAATGTGAAAATAGATCGAAATGGAAAAATTGAAATTATACACAAAAATCGCACGTAACCGTTTTATTGTTAAAAAAAAAAAAAACAAACAATTAACTTGTATTTTTTTTTTCTTGTGGTAAGGGCGTATGGTGTGGTACAGCCCTAATGTTATAGTATGTGTGTGGAAACTCGATAGTGTAAGTTCCTTGTATAAGTACTTATTTGTGTCACCTTATTAGAGAGGAATAAACGGGATTTCGCAAGTAATGGACGTCTTTTAATTCGACTCCCTAACGACAACATCATAAAGTACGTATAAATAACTCGAGAAAATTCTCGTCTCGATTTTCTTGTGTCGTAAAACGTGTACATGTCCTGATATAAGACTGAATCTCTAAACGCATTCTTGTCAATATAAATAATGACCGCGATATAGAAGTCAGTGCATATAAAACGTACACCGGTAATAATTCAGGACAACTACGCATCTAGCTCCAATGCAACAAACTACCAGTGAGTTTGTGAAAACATAAGGAGTAATAAGTTGACGGGACTGCTACTATAGCTCATAACTCATAACTCATTTTACACATCATATATCATTCACAATCGTTACAGCAAGTCTGTCACTTATTTATAATAATATCATTATTTTATCAAACTATGGGTAATGATGGTATTCTGCAACAAATGTTACTACCTATTCTAAATGAACTCCTTCCAGCCATTACTCACATAATTAATTTTTCGCTTGAGCATAGCTCTTTTCCTTTGGCCTGGAAGAAAGAACTAGTTATTCCTTTGACCAAAACCTCTAATCCCACCTTATTATCCCAGTTTAGGCCTATTTCAATCCTACCGATTCTTTCCAAAGTGCTTGAGAACACGGTGCGAATTCAATTATCTTGTTACCTTTCCTCTAATGGTCTACTAAGTCCATTCCAATCTTTCAGGCCATAGTACAGTCACGGCACTAGTCAAAATATTTGATGACATAAGACTGGCCATGGAGAAAAAACTCCTCACGGTATTGGTTCTTGTACTTCAGTTGTGCCTTCAATTCTGTTGAGTTCGACATCCTCTTGGGCATCCTTTCGTCATTAAATATATCGCCCTCCGTAATCACTTGGTTTAATTCTTATCTTCGGGTTCGCTTGTAACGGGTTCACTCTGATGAGCCGTCCTCTGACTGGTGTAACCTTACTGCGGGTGTAGCACAAGGTGCTGTCCTCTCTCCTCTTCTTATCTCATATCATCATTCTCATTCATATCATCTCTAAGCGGACGATTTGCAGCGATATCGTTATTTTAGGGCGGATGATGAAAGTGGGGCCATTACTGCCATTAATAATTGGATTAATTGTCAATCCTGCTAAATCACAGGCAGTCGTTATAGGTGGCAGACACATTTACATAACCTTGACCATTGTACTTCTATTTTTTACAACAACACTTTGATACCATTTACCACGATCGCCAAAAACCTTTTGTTTCGTTTTTGATATTGTTACATTTTTTAATTTTATTTATTTATTTATAGTTTATTGTACACATAAATGGCATTTATTTAAAAAGATGAGATGTAATGTGCAAATGCGAGCTTAACTTAAAGTTGAGTTCTCTTCCAGCAAACCGCAGAGGTGTCTTTTGAGGTGAAGGCCATTTATTTGTCCAGCTTCCCTTGACAAGTGGCAATTCGTTGGCCAGAGTATTGTAAATAAGAATGATGAATGTATGGCATTGACGATTGACATTATTATTTTGACGGATATCACAATCGACAACATGTCTTTACCAATGAAATTGCCGAAATTTTCTTACAGATTCATGAGTTCGTTAAACCTGTAATTTAATAGCTATTTCCATTATTTATATTTTGTTTGAAAGTTGATTTTACAACTCTGTATTAAATTGTATTTTTATTGGCCGCTTGACAAATTAAATTCGATCTTCAAAAACAGTACTTCCTAAGTGCTATCCATTTTGATGATAAATTTCGTATGACTTTTTTACAGCTGCCACTTTTCAAAAATGTAATTAAAGTGTTTGTTAGCTTAATGTTGTCTCATTCACACACAAATTTGGATTTGTCATACCTAAAAAAAATGCAAAAATGTTAGTACTAAAAACTCCAATTTCTTCAAAAAAAACGGCAATTTCATATGTAACGACCTATTATATCAATCCCATACATTGGCCAATATATTTTATTTTGACATTTGTCTAGGGGCAGTTTTCGGATAATTTGGTTTGTGTATTTTTCGACGTGATTGAAACCAAAATAATGTCTCCTAATAAATTATAGGTTCAAGTTCTCTTCTGACGTTTTTTACCAGGTTGCCATGGTAGATCCGATTGAGTAGAATAGGAACCCCTCTCATCCCGTGGGTTTTATAGGTGTTCTCCTTCCGACAGTAAACACACAGCACATGACAAAGTGCCCGTTTGATGCCATGGGCTTGCCCTCTATTACGTAAAACCAAAAATCATAGCTGGCGAAATCTGGGTGCTTATACGCCTCTGCTTACCCTTTCGGAACTAAACTTTAACTTATCAATAAAAATTCAAATAATACATAATTACGTATTGTATACTATTGAGTCACTTATGCTACTGAGTCACTCGTGGATTCAAATCTTGTCTGAGCATTTACGTTTAACTCACTAATCGATTCCAAACGTTTCATTGCATATTTTAAAACCTCATTTCACCCCTTTGAGCACGTAATTTTTAATCTTTTAGTGGATTTGTTAACATTTATGATCACTGTTTCGCTCCCTTAACTAGTAACGTGATGATACGTGATGACTATTTAACACAAAAATGTTTTTCAATTCAAACCAGTATCTCCAGAGATTAGCGCGTTCAAAGAAAAAAGATAGTCAAAGCAATACAGTGGCGAATAAGCTTCGAAATCGGGTCGAAGATGTTAGTATAAATAAAATATTGTATATGTCAGGTACGTCCAGATTCAATACCGTATGTTTCCATCGGTCGAAGCGTTTGAGTGTATTAGTAATACAAACTCTTATGCTCGCCACCATGGATCCTGGAAGCGAGAACCCTTTCGGCGCTATACCGGTTCCGAAAGGCGGCGCGGGAGCGGGCCACGATCCCGAGCCCGAAGAAATTCGGGCCGTGAGATCCCGGCTCCACAGGGAAATGGTGGCGGAATGGGAGCTACGACTTGGGCGACCAGGCGCAGGGCGCGCCGTAGTAGCGGCGGTAAGACCCATCATGGGGGAGTGGCTAGAGAGGCCACACGGCAGCCTCTCGTACCGTCTGACGCAGATGATCACCGAGCACGGATGCTTCGGAAAGTATCTGCGTCGGATGGAGAAAGAGCCAACGTCCGAGTGCCATCACTGCGACGCGAGCGAGGACTCAGGGCCGCACACGCTCACCGAGTGTCCGGCGTGGGAAACGCCAAGACGGGAGCTTGTGGCGGCCCTGGGACTGAGAGTTTTCACGCTCTCCACCTTGCTCGCGGCGATGGTTCGCTGCGCAGATGCGTGGGCGGCCGGCGCCTCCTTCTGCGAGCAAGTAATGCTCGTGAAGGAGGAGGCGGGGCGGGAGCGGCAGCGGGAGCGACGAAGGATCGCAAGACAAGCTGCCCGCGTACGAAGGCAACTCGGGCGTCGGAGGTCGATGAACGACCTCCGCCCCCCATTAGCGCCGGCCGGTGACAGGTGGAGCCGCCTGTCACCCTGACAGAAGCAGGCAGCGGCGGTGGCGCGCCTGGCGCGCCTCCCCGCTTTCCGGGAACGAGTTGGGGACTCTGTAGTCCCCACACACCCGAGGAGAGGGCCAGATCGTGAGAGATGGCCCTGGGTCGGCCGGGGTGCGAGGGATATGCCTGTCAACCTCACCTTCGGCAACCAAAGCAACCCACAGGCGGCGTGCGTTTTAGTCAGTTCAAATCCGACATAACCTCCTCCACCGGCTCCGGTGGGGAGGTATCCGTTGGGATTTCGCGCACGTAAAAAAAACGAGCTAGTTTATTGCTTCATACATTATTTATAGGAGTATGTACTAAACATATAACGCTCTTAGATTATATGAAAACTCTGTGCGTGGCGGTAGTGAATGCGACCACTAAGCAAGAGACACGGGTTCAATCCCCGTTCAGTGCAAATGTTTGTATGCATTGGTCTGGACCTGCCTCAGAAGGCACGTTAAACCGTCGGTTCCGGTTGCCATAGGAACATCTACATCAGTCGTTACGGGTAGTTGGAGCCCTCAAAAGTCCGATTAGTTTAACTACAGAACTTCGATATCGCCAATTGATTCTGGAGATCAGATGGCAGTCGCTTCACGGAAAATATCAAAGTTCAGCAGCATCACGGTTAGACCGAAAAACCGATCCTAACTGAGTTGGGAAAAGGCTCAGAAAATAATGATGAGACTATATAAAAACTAAGTGCCTAGGTGAATTACATTTACCACGTTCATCCAATAAATTCTGTACCGGCAACACTGCTCAAACTTAATATAGGTATACAATAATTACACACACCGCACTATGGATTATCGAAGAACAACGGCAGATCAAAAATGGTTTTTAAGAATGTCGGAATTGATATACTTTTTTAGTTTTATTTTATAGTATAATAATCTTACTAATTTATAATGAAGTGTTATATTTTTTACAAAGCCTTAAACTTCTTGGTACTGGAAACGTTAATATCGAGTACGTTCACTTCGCTTCTTTCGAAGTGATTTTAACGTTACATTTTATACTTTAAGGTACAAAGTATTATGTATTTTTAGAAACCTCATTATTTATTTTTTTTTTTTTTATTTGAACTTTTTGCACAAAACAGACAAGTATTGTACAAAGGCGGACTTAATGCCACAGGCATTTTCTACCAGTCAACCTTTGGGTGATGCAGAGATATTTATATCAAAGGTAGGTGCACGAAGTGTTGTGGTGATAGTTCACTATGTTTGGTACACAAATAATAATTATATATAATAAAAATTAATGGAAAATAAATAAATAATAATATATCCTAATATGAATATATACAAACATCATAAACTACATACACATATAGACCAATATATACATAGATATATGCATAAAAATAAATATAAAAATTAAAAAGAACATATATATATATATATAAATTATATATATAAAATAATTAATTGTTTGCCAACTATGGGTTGCTGTAAAGCTGGTGTACTCTGGTCTTAAATATGAAACGGCTTGTAGACATTCTGATTTCCAGAGGAAGCGCGTTCCATAAAAGAATAGACTGGACCAAGAAAGAAGAGTGGACAAGGCTTGTCGTGTGAGTGGTCATTAGTCTCTAGTACTCATTGTCTTCACATTTTAACACAGTACATATATTTTTAATTTTATAGTAAATTTGATCTTCAAATTATTGAATAATAATATAGTAAGGCAAAAAGTCCGCTTTTTAAATTTCATACAGACTTTTGACCTTTATCCAAGTCTCCCCATTGAAAATTAGTTGCCAATTTTTGCTTGTTTAGAAATAACTTCTAAACAGGCAAAAATTGGCTAATAGATATGTTGCAGGAGTCAGAACGCGGAAAACCACCATCTGTTGGTGGTTCAGGTATTGGTAAATTTCAGGTATTGTCTTTTTATATCGATAGTTTGCGGTATGCATGTTATTTACTATCAAACAACTTATTAATTTGGAGGTATTTTTCCGTTTTACACTCATTATGGACATACATTTAGTTGAGTGTAAAGTACCGAATGCATTGCCTCGTCAGTTTTAATTTAACAAATAACATCAAAACGGTTTAAAACTTCATTTAATGACATATTAGAGGATATTTAGGAAGTACGTACGCTACCTGCCAGTGAGTGTTATCTCCTCTTAAAACATTGATTGAATTGCAAATCCGTGGAGACTACAAAACACTTTGACAAACTTTTTTTTCTTTCTTTATTGTACTTCTAGTAACTGTATGTTATGTAATTAGTGTCTATTTGCATGCAGTATACTTATATAATATATATTTTATGTATGTATTTATGTATCTGTATATGTGTGTAGGTATTTATTCCATGAAATAATAATATAACCTCTTATTCTTTATCACTTCTGTTTTCTAAATGCTATACTAGATAGAAATATTAAATAATTATAACACTAAATACACCGCAAGCTACCCTAATTACTGGCAGTATATGTAGACATACACTAGTTGTCTGGAAGAGATCGCAGACCGCGATAAGACCGCCCATTGTACAACTATCTAACCCACATATATCCATCATATGTATCCTATGTTTAGTGTGCAATAAAGAGTATTTATCTTATCTTATTAGTGGGAAAAAATAATCGATACTATACATACTACCGCTTTTCAAATCGGACTAAATAAACAGTGGATTCATTATACATAATATAAACATTACCAGCACACGTGTTTCCTTCTTCCTACAGTCCCGGGGCCTTTAAGCGGGGCGTGAAAAAGCATCTGATGAGGCCGCCAAGCTGAGTGCCACCATTGTAGCACTTAGTGTCTGTAATGGTGACCCTCTTTCCTGAGACTTTGCCTTTAGCTTACCATCAGGCGAGGTGAGGTCAAGTTGGCGTGTCGTATATAAAAAAAAAAAAAAAAAAAAAAAAAAAAAACAAAAGCAGTGTATTCATTAAATAAACGTTTAATAGTTATACAGACGGTAAATTGGTTTTAATATCTCCTTAAAATGTCTACATTCAAGTGTCCTAGGCGTGAAATAATACTTTCTGATATCGAAGGCGGAAAACAATATCAAGTCTTTTGGTAGAAAAATATCAAGTCTCTGAAGACCATAATATGCTTTATCGTTAGTAATATCCAAAGACATATTATTCCTATTTTCAATACACGATGGCAACAAGCTTCACGGATAAGTATTTTTTTAGAGAAGTACACCATAATTTACTTCTAGTAGAAAACGAGGAAGGCCATGAGTGTATTATGTAGACTCGTCACAATACAGCACAAACAGAAAAAATGCTCATTTAGTAAATGAATATGCATTTGAACATATTTACGACGCATATATTCAGGCATTACGTTCAATCAAAGATATAGCAGAAGCAAAAATTTTGGAAACATTTTTTTTTTTTTATAAAACTTAGGTGGCAGACAAGCACACGGCCCACCTGATGGAAAGTGGTCACCATGACCTATGAACGTGTGTAACACCAGTGGAGTCACATCCGTGCTGCCGACCTTGGTAAGAACAGGGATTTTGTGCCGTCAGTGTAGATTAAGATTTGCTAACAATGAAAAGAAGTTTTTAATTTCGAGTCTCATAGAAGACAAAAAAAAAATTAACCGATCAAGAAGCATTAAACCTGTTGATTGATTTATATTTAATCAAAACACAATATTTTATTTGAGGAATTTAACAGACGTACGAAATTGTTTATTTAATATTACCACCATATTACAACGTACAAGAAATGAAACATTCATGCTATCCACCGTCTTCAACAATATTTAATTATATTTTTAATTTAAATTATAAATATAAATGCAAAAAATGACAATATCCAAGATTTATTAGATCACACTGTAGCAAGAATTTTAGCAATAGATTCTGAGTATAAAATTGAATTGAAGCATTAACATCTGTACAGTTAATGGGGTTGTGATGTTTCATCAAGCCAGACTCAGTATAAACAAACGCTTCCAAAGGAATTGGTACTTATTTCTGATTCAAACTTCATTGTCACTTCTTTGGTACCTATCAAATTAATTAAAGAGTTGACAGGCGATGTTATTTGGCAAAATTATGTACCTTCTTCTGTTCGTTTTTGCCGGCCCATATCAATATAATTATGCAAAAAAATATCTTAGCTTTGATTAATTAAGAATCAAGTAATTGTTTAAGAAGTGTACATATTCCATATTTTTTTAAATTGATATACTTTATAATAACACCACTAAGACACAAGTACCTATGTATTTCACCGCTAAGAAAACCCCATTGTAGCGCCGCAATTCCTGGGCACACCGCTTACCATCACCTCGAGCATTGGGATCCTTGGTGTCGATATCTCCAGCGACGTCCAGTACCGGAGTCATTTGGAGGACAAGCTTAAGTTGGCATCAAGGAAACTTGGGCTACTTAACAGGGCGAAGCAGTACTTCACTGCGGGGCAGCAACTCCTTCTTTATAAGGCACAGGTCCGGCCCCGCATGGAGTACTGCTGTCACCTTTTTGCTGGAGCGCCTGCATACCAGCTTGACCCCTTCGACTCGGTGCAAAGACATTATTAAACTAAATCATACAAAAATTATTTCATTCGAAGCTCTACACATTCTTTAACAACTGTAAAAAAATCAGCCTTTTATTGTAAGAATTAAAGAAGTTACTGATTTTTGATCCGAAACAGACCTATATTTTCCATAATTATAAATAATTGAAATGAAATATGAAATGAAATGAAATATATGTTTATTTGCAGAAATATGGTAGGTACAGGGTTTTAAACATAAATATAAGAATCGCATATTTCGTCAGTCAATGTTCTGACATGCAAAATATAATGTAGCTAAAATAATGCTTAATTGAAATATTTGGATTAAATCGCCATGTCAAATGCTTTCATAAATCATTGTCAAATTAAATTAATTAATTAATTCGGAATTAATAACATTGAACTCAGAAAAAATTAAACAATAATCAATTGAACACAGAATAAAACATGGTATTATGTCATAAATTAATCACAGTCAAATAAATAAATGAAATTTAAAAATTCAAAGCTACCAATATTGAATTCAAAATAAATAATAATCAATTGAACATTTAATGAGAATTAAATCAACAATTACGCTCACTTAAATAATCATTCAACGAATAGAACATTTGATCCAATAACCACAATTTCAACCTATTTTTAAATTTAGTTGTCGGCAATTCTCTCACAGTTTAATCGCGATAGAATGTTAAAAAAAGTTTTATGTAAATGTGTAGGTAATATTCGCGTAAACTTTCGATAACATAATCTAAGCTTCAACCTCACAATCGTCAACCGTTGGGGTAGTTCTATCTCGTTTAAAAGTTTTTTTTTATTTGGATCACAAAACTAAATACAACCAGTAATATACTTATACGCGTACAACAGTTTACAAAAGTCATAGATGATTTTATTCGACTTAATGCGAACACAGCGTGCAATGTAAGCCAATGTTATGTTTAGAACACCAGAGACATGAATTTTTAATCTATTTATACTGTTGATTGATGGCACTTGGTGGAATTTGTTGTTATACATCATATTAAAATACACTTGTACTTTTTCCACAGTATTTTTTACTACGCCTACTGCAAATTGCAAATTGTAAACCTTTGAGAATGCCGTACATCCTTAAAGGTTTACAATTTGCAATTTGCAAACCTTTGAGGATGGCGTAAGTTGAAACCGATCAGGTGTAATAATAAAAAATTCTGTGGAAAAAGTGTATTTCAAGTGTGAGCGAATTTTTAATATTTCGCTATATAATACTAGACTACTTAAATAGCAAAGTCGCTCACAAAGTTACATATCAAGAAAAAACATAAATTGTCTAATACAAAAAGTTACAATTCGCAGTTAAACACTGATGATATCTTCTATCTCAAAGAGGCCAAAGAATCGTGACGAATAAATACATTGATATCATTACGAATGATATTCATTGAGGCACTCATACTAGATCATAGATAGGAGAAGCCAAGATTAGTTTTAAAATGTGGTAAATAAAATGTTCTACGATTGCTCAAATGACTTTCGCTTCGGGGCATGGACAGCGATATATGCTCAAGGATGTCCAGAGAATCCACCGTGGATATGCTTGTGCAAGAACATGACATCGGCGACCTTATGACGTGCGCTGAGATAGTCCATTTCATAAAATGAGAGACGTTGTTGATATGATGGTAACTGTCGACACATATTGTTATTATGTGTTAAGCAGAGTAAAAAAACGTTCCGTATACGTTCTATTCTGTCAACATGTGCCTGAAATCCTGGGCTCCAAAAAATGCTACAGTACTACAAAATTCCTCTGACAACAGGATTATAAAGAAGTATGGTGAGATTTGGTTGCTTAAATATTTTCATTTGTCTATTAATGAAGCCAGAAAGTCTCGAAGTTCTGCTAGTGATGTTGTCGTAGTGACACCTGAAACTAAATTTAACTATTCAGAATAACACCTAAATTGCGAATAGTAGTCACTTTCTCGAGAGTGACGTTATTAATAACGTAAGTTACTTGAGACGGTAACCTTCTTCTTGATAATTTTATGTGATAATATTTTTCTATGTTTAGAATCATGTTATTTTGTGTACTCAACTGTATCAATATCAGATTGAAGAGTTATTGTATCTGGTGGCGCGACTCTCATGCCACCTGAGCTAGTGGACTGTATTTTGCGGGGGTGAAGCTAAATGTTTCATATGACACTTTACACAACAAACAAGATAGGTGATCGGGTTGCCGCGGAGGTGGTTTAGGCATTGAATGCAACCCAAGAAATTAGGAGAGGATGCACTAACCTTTATGACGCCACGTGCTGTCGGAGCCGGTGCACCGGTCTTCTCTTCCTGGCTCAGGAGCTGCTGCCCACATCACTAAATCACTTGAGGGACACATGAGAGGCACAATCCGATCGGTAAAGGTCTATGAAAGCGGTCAAAATCCAACAAAACATTATTAATTTCTGAGAGTCGCGCGCGCTGCCGCCATTGCTGATTCTAGTTCAAACGGAAGTCAAGATGCGGCTATTTTGACAATTGAGCGGGGCGAAAACTATTGCTATCTCACTTTAAAGGTAGTGCGGGAGGGAGATGGGTACAGGAAGCGTGTGTTCAGTGTCAATGATTTGAATTACTACTATTGAGCGAAAAAAATACAAATTCTACTATCGGCGCAACCATTCCCCCCGGCTTGAAGGGTTACCTTCAAAACGAAAAATGCGGAACAAATCTAAAGTCTAATCTAAATCTAGGTTTGGGAAATAACAACTAAAATATAAACCTAGGTTTGAACTCGTGCCTACTGCTGGTTAGGCAGAGGGCAGAGGCGAACAACCGGGCGCAGATACGATCCGGTTGCGGTTTTAACCCGTACAACACGAGTTATCCCGCGGGAATCGAGAAAAACTTCCTCTACTACTCCTAGAGGCCAATGTAAAGGAGGCGCATTCTCAGTCATAAGGACTACCACCGTACCTACAGTAATTGGGTTGGATGGAGTATTCCATTTTTGACGCGACTGCAGCGTGTGCAAATAATCGGTTCTCCAACGATTCCAAAACGATTGGACTAATTTATCTAAAAGAGCGTGACGAGTTAGAAGGTGCATTCTATCGTCATCAACATCTATTGCGGGCAAATATTTTAGAGGAGTCGTATTTAAGAAGTGAGCTGGCGTCAACGCTAATGGCTCTGACGGATCGCTAGATAGAGTCCGACACAGCGGACGCGTGTTCATCACCGCCTCTACTTGAGCGAGTACGGTACTCAACTCCTCGAACGAGAGAATCTGTTCGCCTATGACGCGAAACAGATGCGACTTAAGGCTTTTGATATTCGCTTCCCAATTACCACCAAAATGGCTAGCTGCGGGTGTGTTAAAGTACCATTCAATGCGATTTTCGGCTAAGATGTGAGCGAATTCACTTTGGTAGTACTTAGACCGTAAGAATGCGTGCAATTCCGAAATACTACGTCGGGCCCCTACATAGTTTGTACCGTTGTCCGAATACATGCGCTTAACCGGACCACGACGCGACAAAAAACGTTTAAAAGCGGACATAAAATTCTGCGTACTTAAATCACCGATACAACAAGCGAGTGCTTCTTCCCCTCGGGTGGTTCGGAAACCGTAGTGGGATTGAATTGACTAACTGGCCACTTATCTAACGCGGCATGAATCCAGGACGGTCCACTAAACCATAACGGGTGATCTAAAATTTGCGAAGGAAGCAATCCACGAGAGAGACAATCGGCTGAGTTGTCGGTGCCAGCAACGTGAAAGAGATTTTGTGGCGCTAATTCAGATTGAATTTTTGCCACTCTATTAGCGAAGAATGTGTCCCAACGATGGGGCGAAGAGTGGGCCCAACACAAAGCGACTGTTGAGTCCGAAAAAGCTAAAATTCTACTAATATTAATGCGACACGGAAGTGCTAGTCTTAGCACTGCCATCCAAAACTACGTGGAGTTTAGTAGTAAGCTTATCTTCTCTAATAACTCCGTGGTGCGGGATAATGTACGAAGGCTGGGTCTCGTCAGTGTCCGCAGGCGCAGGTGAGATGTAACCTTTATCTAAATATTCGTTAACAACCTCATCATAGGCTTGCTTTAACTTTGGAGACGCCTGCATCTTTCGTTCTAAACAAAGAAAGCGTTTTTCAGCGGATACACGGGAGTTACCGAGCGAAAAAATATCTCCCTTGAAAGGGAGCGCGACAACATAACGACCCTGCTCATCACGAGTAGTCGTGCGACAATAAATCTCCTCAGCCATCTTGTCATCAGGGCTTAGGATAGGTGGGACATTGACCTCTTCAATTTTCCAAAACTTGCGGATGGTAGACTCCAGTGGCGGCTCGACGGTGCAACAGAACGAAGCAGTCAAGTGACTAAAACTATCTATAGAAGCGGGTGCGGAACCAATTATAACAAAACCAAGAACTGTTTCCAGTGTGTGCGGAGCGGGGTACGTCGGTCCCCCTTGAACCTTACGTGATAACTGGAGGTGCGGGAGATTCGAAGCGCCGATCAATATATCGACGACTCCAGGAACAGCGTAAGTCTCATCTGCTAAAGGCAAGTCTTTAAATTTCGTTAATAAAGACGTGTCAACCGGGACGGTAGGCAACTGTTCAGTTATTTTATCTGTAACGAGCGAATCCATGTCAAACCAAATATTATTATTAAAACGAGATCCAAACCTTGTTTTAACGGTGCCATGAACAGCTGACTGTAAACCTCCAAAACCCTTCACCACTGAGCGGGTTGAACGCTTATTAACATTGAAACCAAGACGTTGACAACAATCTTGAGTAATAAAATTACTTTGCGAAGCGCCATCTAATAGCGCTCGAACAATGTGCGGTTTACCTAATGCATCGACAATAATAACGCGAGCAGTCGCGAGGACAACAGTAGTGAGCGCAGCATTAGCGGACAACGAACACAAGGTGACGTCATTCGCAGCGGTCTCCGGGCGGGCCGGAGCGCGCGCGAGCGTGGGCTGCGGCTGTGGCGCAGGCCGCTGTGTGCCACCGCTCGACGAACCAACTGTGCTCACATTGGATGCGGCATTACTATTTTCAAAATGAAGTAAAGTGTGGTGTCTCGCTGGACATTTGCGACAACTATTGCTACTATTACATAAAACAACGCGGTGTTTAGTACCGAGACAATTAAAACAAAAATTATTAGCGCGAACAAATTTATAACGATCACTAGGCGATAATTTTAGGAAACCCGGACACTTGTACAATTGCGAATGATGAGCATTACACAAAGAGCAAACAGGTGATTGTACATGTGCTGGTGCGGTATTAACATAAGTATGAGTTGACTTCAGTGACTTCGATGACGCATCTATTTTACGTTCGGAACTAACAACTTTCTTCGCGCCTTCATGTTTCGATGAAGAGCGTTGCAATATTTTTATATGCTCGCGAACAAAACTTTCTAAGTCTTCGAACTTAGGAATTTTATTGACGCGATGATCCGACTCAAATAAACGAAGGGTTTCGGAATCTAATTTCTTTAAACCCATATACAAAAATAAGAAGTCGCAGAGGTCATCGATCTTTAGGTTCTTTACGGCGCGAACAGATGATGCGAAAGTATCTAGAAACTTCTCTAAGTTTTGATCGTTACATGCCGTAATGGGTTTCAAATCAAACATCTGATCCAAATATGCGTTAGCTACCGATCTTTTATCCTCATACTTAGCTTTCAAAGTATTTAAAATTAAATTATAATTTTCGGCACTAAACGTAATTCCAGCGCAAACGGTTATAGCTTTACCAGTTAATTTTTCAACGAGATAATGCAATTTTTCGTGATCTGTTAACGAAACGTTCTTATCTATTGTATTCTCAAAACTATCTATAAATAAACACCAATTGCGGATGTTACCATCAAATTCGGGTATTTGAATTGGTGGCAACTTAGGTCGGTCGCGAGTGGGATTGGGTCGGTCAGACGGTTTCTCCAAACTCCTAGCGACGCGTTTGATACGACAATACAAATCGTCAAACGACGGCAAGGCCTGATAACTCACTGAGTAATCGGGATTTAAATCTAACTCTAAAACGTTGATGTCATGTACTAAGGATTCGAAATCCGCGCGTAAACTATCTAAGTTTTCTATAGAACATAAGAACGAATCTTTAATAGCCAAATCAGAGGTTTTAAGTGCATTATCACAAATCGATTGTACGCGAGAGTAAATCATTTCTCTTTTAGCGTATAAAAGTTTCAATTGAACCCCACTACCGGTCCTACCAACCTTTGGGGACATTTTTACAACTAAATATCAAACTAAAGTGCGGTAAACAACAAATGAAATGACTTAATCTTAGCGGTATAGAACAGCGACGCGGCGCGAACGATATTCCGTAGGTAGGTAGGTACTTATAACTGCGAGTGCAAGCTTGAACAAAACGCGCATAACAACCACCAGATCGTACCTACGCGAGCTAGATCGCTGTCTAGGTTCAACTATTATTTCAGGGATTAAGTATTGCGTAATATCTATTCAAATTAAAATACTTTCGTATGAATTTGAATGAAATGCGAGCGAGGTATAACCGCGTACCTACCTACGCAGGTATTAGGTAAATACGATGCGAACTGGCGGCGAACGGACAACTTAGAAATTGAAACAAATAAAAACAAAAGCCAAATGCGTTAGGTATTACACTGTGCCTATGCACTAGGGTGTCTAGGATACCTAAGATCTAAACCTAAATGCCTAGATGCGGGGTTTTCTACTAAAATAACTAGGTATTTAGGTGCGGTGCGTTTATTCCCAATGGAATAAATAACAAAATGCGAGCTACGACTAAGGATCCGGCTCGAAGGACCAAAAAGAATGGTGGCGCGATTCTCATGCCACCTGAGCTAGTGGACTGTATTTTGCGGGGGTGAAGCTAAATGTTTCATATGACACTTTACACAACAAACAAGATAGGTGATCGGGTTGCCGCGGAGGTGGTTTAGGCATTGAATGCAACCCAAGAAATTAGGAGAGGATGCACTAACCTTTATGACGCCACGTGCTGTCGGAGCCGGTGCACCGGTCTTCTCTACCTGGCTCAGGAGCTGCTGCCCACATCACTAAATCACTTGAGGGACACACGAGAGGCACAATCCGATCGGTAAAGGTCTATGAAAGCGGTTAAAATCCAACAAAACATTATTAATTTCTGAGAGTCGCGCGCGCTGCCGCCATTGCTGATTCTAGTTCAAACGGAAGTCAAGATGCGGCTATTTTGACAATTGAGCGGGGCGAAAACTATTGTTATCTCACTTTAAAGGTAGTGCGGGAGGGAGATGGGTACAGGAAGCGTGTGTTCAGTGTCAATGATTTGAATTACTACTATTGAGCGAAAAAAATACAAATTCTACTATCGGCGCAACCAGTATCATTAGGGTCATTTATAGCTCGATAGATCTTCAAGTCATCTGCATATAATCTAAATTTGGAGCTAATAACATATTACATAACGTTAATGAAACATTTATCGCGACGAATTATATGATTTGAATAGTACAGGAAAATTAGCTTATAAATTGACGATCAAACCAAATAATTCGTGTGGTTTTGAAAATTGATACAGTTATTCCACAAGGTGCCCAGATGAGCATACTTAAAGTCCCCGAGGGTGGGAACGGTACCTTACATTAAATTACCTATAAATTAAGTCGAGACATTTTAGCTGTAGGAACAATGTTTTAATAAATAAAACAGCTAATCGTCGAATAATCAATTTGAATAAATTCCACTAAATATTAAATTAAACTAATCAATCAATTAAAATTAAAAAAAAATACAAAATTATAAATAAATTAGATCAAATTACATAAATAAAATACCCAATGTCGAAATCAAAATTTGAAAATTTTATTAATTAATAATAATAATAATAATAAATAAATATTCCACGACATTCTACACAACGCTATCTAGACCCATGGTAAGCATAGCTTAACTAGCTTGTGTTATGGAATCTAGAATGCGGATAAACATACTTAGAAACTTTTTTTTTTTTTGTAAATACATACATATTATACATAGAAACACCCAGACCAAAGCAAATATACATATTCATGCATACAAATATTTGCACTGAGCGGGAATCGAACCCGCACCCCCTGCATAATTAACTAATCATTCACTTTCAGCTATGATTTTGTCTCTTAAATATTCGTCTACCGCGTAGTAGCCCTTTTCGCTTACGATACCATACAAATTCCTGCGGAATGGAACATATAGAAGTTCATTCCCATTCATCCCTTTTATTTGTCCCTTAGTAATAAAATTACCAAAACTCCAATCAATGGGGCCTTTTGATATTTCTTGTATTATGGGGTATTAAGACTTCCACCAATTTTTAGCTCTATGCGAATTTATGTAAGCTTACCATTTTATTCCTTCTATTTTGACTGGATTATACCGGAATATTACGTTTTCAAAAGTATTGAACAAGAAAATACTACTACTACTCTAACAAAACAATACTTTCTAGGGAAAAGAAGCATACGACCACGGTTATCCCTGTTGTATATTATATATTTTTATAAAACTTATTAAAACGCAATTTTCTGAGTTTCACTTTAAAGTTAAGATGTTCTAACATTGTTGGTGTAGCATTTTTAGCATCAGACGAAGTGTGGTAAAGTAATATTGACGTGACCTTTATAATGAAATAGAAACTCGAAAGAAAATTTTTCTACAACGAAAACAATCAAATGAAAAGGAAAACTTATTGTTATGAAGTGAATTTAAAAAAATCATATTGTATCTATCTCAAAAGATATTTTTCCAATTTGTAAATAAAATTTTCATTGCGAGAGTTGAACTGTAAAATGATAATATTCACGGAAACTCTTTTTCACTTAGAAATCATAAATCGTCCTATTTTTCGCAGCACTCAAACTCAATCGGCTGGAGACAGTCGGTTAATGTTCTACGGAACATTCAAATAACTCGGCGACCCAAATTTTTGTAATTGGCAATACAAATAAGTAGAAAATGTACATATTTTTAACTCTGTGTACTGTAAACGGCAGGTACGAATTATTGATATTGAATGAAAGGAAATGGTTTTTGTGTATACTGCATTGTTGATTTGTTTTATTTTTCCATTAAAAACAAACATAAACAAAGCTACATTAAATCTATTTATAGAAAAGAAAATCGTCTTAGTTACACCATTTATAAATCAAACGGCTTTTTTTTTTGACGTGCGCAAAATCCCCACGGATACCTCCTCCACCGGCTCCGGTGGAGGAGGTATCCATGTGCTTATGTTGGACTCGAACCGACTAAAACGACCGCCGCCGGTGGGTCGTTTTGGTTGCCGAAGGTGAGGTTGACAGGCATATCCCTCGCACCCCGGCCAACCCAGGGCCATCTCTCACGATCTGGCCCTCTTCTCGGGTGTGGGGACTACAGAGTCCCCAACTCGTCTCCGGAAACGGAGAGGTGCGCCAGGCGCGCCACCGCCGCGGCCTGCTTTTGCCAGGGTGACAAGCGGCTCCACCTGTCACCCCCAGGCCGGCGCTCATGGGGGGCGGAGGTCATTCATCGACCTCTGACGCCCGAGTTGCCTTCGTATGCGGGCAGCTTGGCTTGCGATCCTTCGTCGCTCCCGCTGCCGCTCCCGCCCCACCTCCTCCTTCACGAGCATTACTTGCTCGCAGAAGGAGGCGCCGGCCGCCTACGCATCCGCGCAGCGGACCATCGCCGCGAGCAAGGTGGAGAGCGTGAAAACTCTCACTCCCAGGGCCGCCACAAGCTCCCGTCTTGGCGTTTCCCAGGCCGGACACTCGGTGAGCGTGTGCGGCCCTGAGCCCTCCCTCGCGGCGCAGTGATGGCACTCGGACGTTGGCTCTTTCTCCATCCGACGCAGATACTTCCCGAAGCACCCGTGCTCGGTGATCATCTGCATCAGACGGTACGAGAGGCTGCCGTGTGGCCTCTCTAGCCACTCCCCCATGATGGGTCTTACCGCCGCTACTACGGCGCGCCCTGCGCCTGGTCGCCCAAGTCGTAACTCCCATTCCGCCACCATTTCCCTGTGGAGCCGGGATCTCACGGCCCGAATTTCTTTGGGCTCGGGATCGTGACCCCGCTCCTGCGCCGCCTTTCGGAACCGGTATAGCGCCGAAAGGGATCTCGCTTCCAGGATCCATGGTGGCGATCTGGCGAGGAGACTCGCCGCGTTGAAAGATATCGTGCGGTACCCCCTTATGATGCGGCATGACAACTTCTGCTGCGGACGCTGCAGCAGGGGCATGTGCCGATCACTCAGGGTGTCCGCCTACACGGGACACCCGTACAGGGCCATGGACCGCACGACACCCGCGTAGAGTCTCCTGCAGGAGTCCTCCGGTCCCCTCAGGTTGGGCAGTAGCCGCGCCAGAGCGTTGGCTGTGCCAAACCAATTTGGGGCCCAGACCTCGGAAGTGCTTCCCGAATTCCCACCGGCCGTCGAGCACGAGTCCCAGATATTTCATCTGGGGCTTGATGCCGATGAGAGTGCCTCCTACTGTGAGACTGGAACCAGGTGGTGGCGTGCGCCGAGGTCCATGAAAGAACATGGCCTCGGATTTATGCAAAGCCACCTCAAGGCCCAGCCGCCGGATCCGTTCCACGACTTGAGCAACCGCGGTCGTGGCCCTCAAGGTCGCTTCGCGGTATGTAGCCCCGCTCGCCGTCACTAGCGTGTCGTCCGCATAGCACGTGACGGCGGCGCCGTCCGCGCGGTCACCGCGAAGCACCCAGTCGTATCCGATGTTCCACAGGAGCGGCCCTAGAACCGATCCCTGCGGAACACCGCACGACATCTCACGCCGAACGACGCCGGTCGTACTTGGGTAGATGACAGCTCTCTCCGTCAGGTACGCCCCGACTAAGCGGCGGAGGTAGAGAGGCACACCGTGGTACACGAGTGCCTTCCTGATTTCTGCAACTCCAGGGCAAGGTGTTGGAGATGTCCAAGGACACCGCCAACGTCACCTCACCCCGGGCGACTGTCTCCTCCGCCAAAGTCCTCACGCGCATGATGGCATCCACGGTGGACCGCCACCGGCGGAAGCCATATTGCGCATCCGCCAGGTCCGGCCCCCTACCAGAGAGGTGCTCGACGAGGCGCTACGCAATAACTCTTTCAAAAAGCTTGCCCACCTCGTCGAGCAACACAATGGGCCGGTAGCCGGACGGTTCGTCCGCCGGGCGAAACTCGTTTCGGATGAGGACCAGTTTCCCCGTCTTCCACATCTTCGGAAACTGGCCCCGCTCCAAGCATGCGCTGAAGAACCCTCTCAGTCGGGGTTCGAGACCGTCTTCTCCCAGAGCTAGGACCTACGCGCGGCCTGGAATGCCGTCGGGTCCCGGGGCGGTGCTCTTCTTGCTCTAAGCCTTCGCACCGCCAGCCCCAGTTCTACCCAAGTGACCTCGGGGACTTCATCGTCAACTACCACACTGGGCGCCATAGGCGACCGAGGTGGCGGAGTCATCTGCGGCGGAACGTGTTCCGCTCAAATCAAACGGCTGTACTGATTTGGTTGAAATTGGTGAGGATGTAGCTTAGAACCAGCAGACAGACGTAGGATACTTTTCATCCCGTTCGACCGCGTTCACGTGTATATGTGTGTGTGTGTGTATGTCTGTGGCATCGTAGCTGCTAGACGGATGAACCGATTTGGATTCCGTTTTTAGCTATGATTGAAAAAAATCGGTCCAAGATGGTTCTCCGCCACAAAATGACGGAATACATTTTTACATTTTACTATGATAAAAATCAAATCCAAGATGGCCGCCACCACAAAATGGCGAATTACATATTTTTACAACTCCTTCAAATCAGAGTTTGACTAGTAAAAAAAAATCCCCCGTCAAAAAAAGAATAAACCCCAAAAAGTTGAAAATAAATTATGTTGGTTAGCCCTTTAATTTTGATATACCTGGTAATATTTTGATAACATGACGGAGTGCTGTACCACTCTTTTTTTAGATGGACTATTAGCATTCATAATCACTGACGCTTACGCGAATCTCACTCATGGAATTTTTTTTATTTCAATATTATCAATTTCTAAATTGTATCGCTTTGCAACATTTATCATTTAGAGGACATAGCCTTGGAATCGTAGCCACTGCCTGCGGAAATCTACTCCTGACATACGTAATTTAGGTTAGATGATTTCGATTACCTATTAATACATAACTTCGGTTACTATTCAAAGCCAGACCTACAATACTAATAATACTTAAATTAACTAATACAGTTTACGCAAAATTATCAAGAGCCTTAAAAAATGACTACCCAAAAGATGGCCTACGCCCTGCTTTTTCAATATAAAGCTGAAGATTTTATTTGTCTGAAGATTGTATTTGGTGCCGCGTGGTTTCCGGCTGAGTAGAATAAGAGCCACCCCATCTCTTCAAATGCTGTGTCGTACAAGGCGACTAAGGGATAGGGCTGTTTAACATCAGACAGATATATACAGCCCAGACTCAGCCTCAAATGCATGGCTCGAGTCAACAATAGTGCCCGGAATACGGCAATAGGCTCACCTCCCTATTACGTGGGACCGAATACAATTTATTATTGGTGAAATGCGGGTGTTAATTCACCTAGCCCTCCAGGGATAAAGGCGTGATTATATATATGTATGTTATTTGTTTCATTTGGTTGAACGCGTTCATCTCAGGAACTACAGATACGAATCGAAAAAACATTATTTTTGTTAAATACTCCGTTTATCGAGAATGGTTACACGCTATACTATATATAGTGTAGCGCTATAAGCTATATCACTAAACTTAACCTCTTTCTAACCTCAACCAGTGCCTACGACACAGTTGACCAAATGAGGTGTGGTACTGAATTGAATACATTATTAAACATAACATAATATAAACTCACGCCTATATCCCCGAAGACGTAGGCAGAGGTGTTAGCACCCACATTTCGCGGTAGCCTAGTGGTATGGGTAATGGACTGCTGAGACGAGGTCTCGGGTTCGATCCCATGTTTGCCATGGCACACACCAGTGACTTTACGATGCTTTTCGAAGTTATGTGTAAATTTATCGAAGGTTTATAAGTGCCTGGTTAGTGGCAATAGACTCGCCGCCTATTACATTGGGACCTACACATAAACTAGCGAAATGTGGGTGCTAGCGCCTCTGCCTACATTATTAAAATAGGAAAAAAATGGAATCAGTTCAGGCGGGATTCGAACACGCGATCTTTCTCTAACAGGGGGAATGCACTGACCACTAAGCCACCGAACCTTGCCAGAAACCATCCAAATCTTCTTATATACTTAGTCTGGCCATAAATACTGTTACAATTAAAATAAGAAAGATATTACATTTGAATTTGGAATCTGTTATTTTTATACGATTGTTCATTGTGTTTTCTAATTTTGGCGCCAATACATTGTACAATATTTTGCTATATTAAAATGGAGTGGGGTGATAAAGAAAACCGAATCGCTGTGATTGCATTACACAAAGTTGGTATGGAGCCGAATGTAATTTTTAAAACTCTCCATACGCTTGGTATTAGTCAAATGTTTGTGTACCGGGCTATTAATAGGTACAATGAGACCTCCTCTATTTGTGACAGAAAAGATCTGGCCGTCCACGTAGTGTTCGTACGAAAAAGGTGGTCAAAGCAGTAAGGGAAAGAATTCGAAGAAATCCTGTCCGAAAGCAAAAGATTTTATCTCGGGAGATGAAGATAGCACCCAGAACCATGTCACGCATTTTAAAAGATGACTTAGGACTTGCAGCCTATAAGAGACGCACTGGTCATTTTTTAACTGATAATTTAATAAAGAATAGGGTGGTAAAATCGAAGCAACTACTGAAGCGGTACGCAAAGGGAGGTCACAGAAAAATTTTGTTTACGGATGAGAAAATCTTTACAATTGAGCAACATTTTAACAAACAAAATGACCGTATTTATGCTCAAAGCTCTAAGGAAGCTTCCCAATTAGTCGACAGAGTGCAACGTGGGCATTATCCGACTTCAGTGATGGTTTGGTGGGGTGTTAGCTATGAAGGAGTGACTGAGCCATATTTTTGTGAAAAAGGTATCAAACCATCGGCACAAGTGTATCAAGATACCATTCTTGAGAAGGTAGTTAAACCCCTTAACAACACCATGTTCAATAACCAAGTATGGTCCTTCCAACAAGACTCAGCGCCGGGTCATAAAGCTCGGTCCACGCAGTCTTGGTTGGAAGTGAACGTTTCGGACTTCATCAGAGCTGAAGACTGGCCGTCGTCTAGTCCCGATCTTAATCCGCTGGATTATGATTTATGATCAGTTTTAGAGAGTATGGCTTGCTCTAAACGCCATGATAATTTGGAGTCCCTAAAACAATCCATACTATTGGCAGTGAAGAATTTTCCCATGGAAAGAGTGCGTGCTTCTATTGATAACTGGCCTCAACGTTTAAAGGACTGTGTTGCAGCCAATGGAGACCACTTCGAATAAGCTTTTTATATTTTAAATTGTTTTATATTTATGTATTAAACTAACACACTGTAAAAGTAATAAATATTATTTGCAATAAAAAAAATTTTTTTCTTCGTAACAATATTTATGGCTATACTAGGTATATCCGTTTTACGACGACGCACGGTTCGAGCCATCTACCGATACTCGTACGAACTATCGGCACTAATGAAATTACAATCATTTTTAAAAAATGATTTTTGACGACTGCATGTAGTATAGACAGTGCATTGTGATGTCTATAATTTAATATATTTTTTTATTTATTACGTTTATTGCCCTAAACCGACGAGCATGCATGAAGAATGTAATGAGAGTGAATGAAGCGCGAGTATACTACAGGATCGTAGCAAATGGAGATCCGTGATCTCTACCTACTCCTCTGGGAAACAGGCGTGATTTTATGTATGTATGTATGTTAAAAACATCTTTTACACTTTTATCACTCTTACCTGGATTCAATCCTGAAATCAATTGACACAAGTCAAAGCTTCGAGAAAATATAACTTCCAGTGACACTGTGACCTAGCTAGTGTCATATTCAAACCACTAAACCTATAATTAATTACCTAACTTCTTTTATAAAGGCATCATTGGACTCAACTACAAGTCTTTCTTAAAGAGAGCCAATCGCGGACCTCCATTACCTTATTACTAACACTTTATCTATATACATAAAGGCATCATTAGACTCAACTACAAGTCTTTCTTAAAGAGAGCCATTCGCGAACCTCCATTACCTTATTACTAACACTTTATCTATATACATAAAGGCATCATTAGACTCAAATACAAGTCTTTCTTAAAGAGAGCCAATCGCGAACCTCCATTACCTTATTACTAACACTTTATCTATATACATAAATGCATCATTAGACTCAACTACAAGTCTTTCTTAAAGAGAGCCAATCGCGAACCTCCATTACCTTATTACTAACACTTTATCTATATACATAAAGGCATCATTAGACTCAACTACAAGTCTTTCTTAAAGAGAGCCAATCGCGAACCTCCATTACCTTATTACTAACACTTTATCTATATACATAAAGGCATCATTAGACTCAAATACAAGTCTTTCCTAAAGAGAGCTAATCGTGAACCTCCATTACCTTATTACTAAGACTTTATCTATATACATAAAGGCATCATTAGACTCAACTACAAGTCTTTCTTAAAGAGAGCCAATCGTGAACCTCCATAACCTTATTACTAACACTTTATCTATATACATAAAGGCATCATTAGACTCAACTACAAGTCTTTCTTAAAGAGAGCCAATCGCGAACCTCCATTACCTTATTACTAACACTTTATCTATATACATAAAGGCATCATTAGACTCAAATACAAGTCTTTCTTAAAGAGAGCCAATCGCGGACCTCCATTACCTTATTACTAACACTATATCTATATACATAAAGGCATCATTAGACTCAACTACAAGTCTTTCTTAAAGAGAGCCAATCGCGAACCTCCATTACCTTATTACTAACACTTTATCTATATACGTAAAGGCATCATTAGACTCAACTACAAGTCTTTCTTAAAGAGAGCCAATCGCGAACCTCCATTACCTTATTACTAACACTTTATCTATATACATAAAGGCATCATTAGACTCAAATACAAGTCTTTCCTAAAGAGAGCTAATCGTGAACCTCCATTACCTTATTACTAAGACTTTATCTATATACATAAAGGCATCATTAGACTCAACTACAAGTCTTTCTTAAAGAGAGCCAATCGTGAACCTCCATTACCTTATTACTAACACTTTATCTATATACATAAAGGCATCATTAGACTCAACTACAAGTCTTTCTTAAAGAGAGCCAATCGCGAACCTCCATTACCTTATTACTAACACTTTATCTATATACATTGTTCACGCGCGAGGCACGTGTGTAACGAGCTACGCGGCAAACGACACGGCGAGGGGCGCAGGGGGCACGGATCGGAGCCTCGTCACTTCATCACCGAGCGGCGCGCACGACACTCGCAGTACATCCATACCGAGTTGACGTGTTTTTGTTACTTTTACAAAGAAATATAAAATAATACAGTCCACTGTTCATTATTGTCGACATAATTACGACATCACCCAAAGCCCCAACAATTGGTCCTTCGAGCCGGATGGTTATGTGTGAACTGGTTATGTGGCTCTGATTCCTTGTCGTTTTCTATTAATATTGACCGAGTAGAAAAGGTCACAAAACGACACATATTGTCAGTTATCAGCCAAATTTTTGATCCTCTAGGTTTAGTCGGCCCTTGTATTGTCGAGGCGAAAATTATCATGCAACAACTTTGGGTAAATAAGTGTGAGTGGGACGATGAGGTTTGCAAGGAAATAATCGATAGGTGGTCGACATTTGTTTTAACACTTCCTAGTTTAAATCTTTTGAATATTCCTCGATGGGTTTCTATAGATTCGTGCGTGAAACACGAACTTCACGTTTTTTGTGATGCGTCTGAGAAGGCTTATGGCGCATGTATTTATGTTCGATCCATAAGTCACACTGGCTCTTTCAGGGTTAGTCTTCTCCTGTCCAAAAACCGTGTAGCACCGATAAAACCAATTACAATCCCACGGCTTGAACTTTGTGCCGCTTTATTGGGGTCAAGACTGTGTACAACTGTTTTAGAGTCATTAACTATGCCTATAAATCAATGTTTCTTTTGGTGTGATTCGATGATCGTACTCGGGTGGTTGAATGCTCCTTCAAATCAACTCAAGCCCTTTGTGCGTAATCGAATCAATGAAATTAATAAAAATTCTACCAGTCACACGTGGAGGTACGTACCGTCGAAAGAGAATCTGGCGGATCTTGTTTCTCGCGGGGTGAAGGCCGATTCCATCGGTGTGAATAATCTGTGGTGGTCAGGCCCGAGCTTTTTACAAAGTCATGAACATGACTGGCCTACTATGCCCTCTGCTAATGGGAAACAAGATCTACCTGAAGTTATTTCAAACTTTATTCATGAATCATCTACTAATACAAATCAATCACCAAATATCATACAATCATTAATTTATTATCACTCTAATTTTAATCGCCTGCAAAGAGTCCTAGCCTACATTAAAAGATTTATTTACAATTTAAAAACTCCTAATTCTAAATTACAAGGCGCTCTTTCTAGCGATGAGTTAAATAATTCATTGATGTGTTTACTACGCAGCGCACAAAAGGAAATGTTTCCGGAGGAATTACATCTTTTAGAGTCGGGAAAACCTCTACCGCGTAAAAATAGATTGATTTCACTAACGTCTTTTCTAGATTCTGAAAAAGTCATACGAGTAGGTGGTAGACTCGACAATTCTCCGTACGACTACAACACCAAATATCCTATATTGCTTTGTAGTAAACACCACCTAACTAAAACACTATTTCATATGCAACATTTGAAGATGCTACACGCGGGTCCTCAACTGTTATTAGCGCATTTGCGTCTTATGTATTGGCCGTTGGGTGGCAGGAATCTCGCTAAGTCAACAGTCAGACAATGCATTAAGTGTTTTAGGTTTAAATGTCAAAATGTACAGCCCATAATGGGACAGTTACCTACTACTAGAACCAGTCTCGAATACCCTTTTTTAAATTGCAGCGTAGACTATGCTGGTCCAGTACTCATAGCCGGCCGGAAAGGTCGGGGCTGTAAGCTCACAAAATCCTACCTGTGCATCTTCGTCTGTCACGCGACCAGAGCAGTGCATCTAGAGCCCGTCACTAACCTCACAAAAGAGGGCTACATAGCAGCGCTTAATCGCTTCGTATCTCGTCGTGGCAAACCGCATAGCATCCTGTCAGATAATGGCACCAATTTTGTTGGAGCCAATAATGATCTACAAAAATTTCTAGTTGACTCGACCTCCGATGTTGCATGTGAAATGTCACGTGAGGGCATCAAGTTCTCATTTTCACCTCCTTATTCAACTCATTTTAACTCCATGGCGGAGGCTGCAGTTCGTTCTACCAAGCATCATTTGAGGCGGTTGCTAAGTCTTACCAACTTCACTTATGAAGAGTTGGCAACCTGTCTGTGTCAAATTGAAGTCATTTTAAATTCTCGTCCTTTGACACCTCTTTCCTCTGATCCTTCAGATTTTTCTGCTCTCACTCCTTCCCATTTTTTAATTGGACGACCACTTACGTCTGTACCGTGTCCGCAGATTCCTCAGAAGAACATCAGCTGCGTTGACCGCTTCAAGAGGATTGAATGCATCCGACAGCACTTCTGGTACAGATTCTCTCATGAGTACGTTTCCTTGCTTCAGCAAAAGACCAAGTGGCCCACTTCTACTGGCCAGCTCACTGAGGGGATGCTCGTGCTTCTACGGGACAAGGCGCTACCGCCGCTAGTTTGGGCTTTGGGTCGCGTGGTGCGCACAATCCAGGACCGGATGGCGTCACAAGAGTGGCGGAGCTGAAGACGACGAGAGGAACCATCACAAGGGCGTTCAATAACCTTTGCCCTCTTCCCTTTGAAGACGTCAAGGGGCGGGAGGATGTTCACGCGCGAGGCACGTGTGTAACGAGCTACGCGGCAAACGACACGGCGAGGGGCGCAGGGGGCACGGATCGGAGCCTCGTCACTCATCACCGAGCGGCGCGCACGACACTCGCAGTACATCCATACCGAGTTGACGTGTTTTTGTTACTTTTACAAAGAAATATAAAATAATACAGTCCACTGTTCATTATTGTCGACATAATTACGACATCACCCAAAGCCCCAACATACATAAAGGCATCATTAGACTCAAATACAAGTCTTTCTTAAAGAGAGCTAATCGCGAACCTCCATTACCTTATTACTAACACTTTATCTATATACATAAAGGCATCATTAGACTCAACTACAAGTATTTCTTAAAGAGAGCCAATCGCGAACCTCCATTACCTTATTACTAAGACTATATCTATATACATAAAGGCATCATTAGACTCAACTACAAGTCTTTCTTAAAGAGAGCCAATCGCGGACCTCCATTACCTTATTACTAACACTATATCTATATACATAAAGGCATCATTAGACTCAACTACAAGTCTTTCTTAAAGAGAGCCAATCGCGAACCTCCATTACCTTATTACTAACACTTTATCTATATACATAAAGGCATCATTAGACTCAACTACAAGTCTTTCTTAAAGAGAGCCAATCGCGAACCTCCATTACCTTATTACTAACACTTTATCTATATACATAAAGGCATCATTAGACTCAACTACAAGTCTTTCTTAAAGAGAGCTAATCGCGAAGCTCCATTACCTTAATACTAACACTTTATCTATATACATAAAGGCATCATTAGACTCAACTACAAGTCTTTCTTAAAGAGAGCTAATCGCGAACCTCCATTACCTTATTACTAACACTTTATCTATATACATAAAGGCATCATTAGACTCAACTACAAGTCTTTCTTAAAGAGAGCTAATCGCGAAGCTCCATTACCATATTACTAACACCTTATCTATATATATAAAAATGAATCCCTATTTCTCTTGGTCATGCCGTCACGCGTGAACTGCTGGACCGAATTCACTTTTTTTTGTTGTGTTTGTTATTATCAGGTGAAGGTTTTTATGAAAGAAAAAATTGAAAATGTAGAAAATTATACTGTACAACCATAAAATATCATTTCTAATTTAACTTTAGCGCTTTGGACAATGTAAACTTTTTTAATGTAACATTATGACATTTGACACAGAATTGACAGAATGCGTGCTCGAATATCATCAAAGAGAATGTAAAAAAAGGTTCGATGGCTTAGTGGTCAGAGCGTTTTCCCGTAAGGGAAAGATCGCGGGTTCGAATCCCGCCGATACCGATCTATTTTTTTGTATTTCTTAATCGGTATGCAGTATTTTCATTATATCATTTTGTTCTTCTAGTTTGCAGTGCTTCAAAGTTTTCTACTGTAAGATCGCATTTACGAATGTCTATGTTTAAGTAATTTACGTTTAAAATAATTAAAACATTCGGTACATATTTCAAACGGGCAGACATGTCGGGATTGACGTAATTGCCAGTAATCTTTAACCATATTTCTACCTTGGCACCGACTTCAACAAAAGTCTTACACTTACTTATTGTTTAATTTTCAATGCATTTTTTTCTAGAAGTCGGGATTTTTTTAACTTTTATACTTGAATTGATTTAAATTGTATCATTGTCCGAACCAACGTTGTGTGTCAAATACCAGAACAATCAGTCAACAGGAAGGGGGAAAAATTAGGAATTAACATCATTTTAAGTACATCGTTCATCGAGATCGATCTGATGCTGACTGTACATAAACATCACATCAGTCTTTTAATCAATTTGACTTACTTATATTCTTGAGGTTAGAAAGTCAGACGGTAGAAGCGTTCTATAAATACCAAGAAAAGCCACATCTAGAGGTTGTATACTATTGTCAATCAGCTAAAAGCAACACAGCTATCCAAGGCTAAGATTTGTAATTGTCCTTCGAGCTGGATATGAATCAACAACCTTAGTATTTAAAACAGTGGTCCTTCGAGCCGGATATTATGAGTTACCAACCTATAGATTTTTTTTTTCTTTTATTGGGACACAAAACAGTTACACATTATGTCATACAAAATGAAAGTTACCATTGTTAAATTTGGTAAATGTATAACCCACACTTATGTCCGCAAAATAATATGGTGAATAAATAGTTAAATTTGTGCTAATCCTGAGCCATATTGACTCAAAGAAGTGAAGATATAGCTTGCTTTCTAAATTCATTGTGCGAAAGTGCGAAAATATCTAAATTAGGGAAGTGCGTGTTATAATTATCCAAAAGGCGACGGTTCACTTCGCAGTGTGGAAGAGCCTGGGCACGCGCGCCTCTCGCCGGTTTACAGTTCTTGGTACAATGTAGCATATATTGTTACAAATATTGGAACAATCAAATCTATTGTTACATGTTCCTTTAAGCATAGCTTTAGGTAGATAAACAAAAAGCATTATAGTACACTCTGTTCCGCCCCAATAAACATCTATCTCATAACACCTTTCTAATAAAATCATTGCTTCCGTTTTCCTTATTAATATCAAATGTACATGAAATTCACAATTCATATTCGTACGACCGTCGCCATAAGAAGAATTTTGATGGTTTCGGTTGAAGGTTCTGTGGCTTCGCGGGTTTGAATCCCGCCTGAATCGATCCAATTTTTTCTATTTCTTAATCGATTTGAATAGTTGGCACACTAAATGCTTTAAAATTTTATTCAATAATGAGTAGTGCTGGTATCCATAATAAAGAAGCTGCAGAATCAATAATATTCCTCCAATAACTCAAACATGAACATTATGATGGTCTTAATTATTGATCGTATCAACCTGCGTAATCCAATTCTAGAGCATTCTATCTATGGTGTAAGTACAACGCTAAAAAATAGTTTAAGTCTGGATAATTTCAGAATATCCTTGCTCACAGTTATGTACTTACCCTAATACAGAATGGTCATAATATATATATATATATATATATATATATATTGTATATTTATCTCCCTCTCCCTCACTCATATATATATATATATATATATATATGAGTACATATACATATTTGCCTTTCGCAACCATAACATTTGATTTTAGGATTGTTATCATCCACAGTAGGTACATTTTTTTTCAAATTTCAAACACACATACATTTTTGTTAAGAAGTTTGAACAGCTGATTTTAAATTGGATGAGAAGCGATTAATCGTGAAAGTTAGTGTGAGATAACACTTTCACTATTGTTTTAATTTAAGATATTTGCAATAACACTGAATTTTATTTTAACTGCCGAGAACTGGAACTGGAACTTCTGTTGCCCAGAGTGCACCGCGTGGAGGTTTTCTAGCCCAAACTCCCTCACTCTCTCCCTCCCCCTCACTCATATATATATACATATATACTCATATATATATATATATATATATATATATATATATATGAGTATATATGTATATATATATGAGTGAGGGGGAGGGAGGTTGCGAAAGGCAAATATGTGTTAAGTGTAGTGGGTTGCTGGCAACGGAGCTTAGAATGGTAGTGTTGCAATCTCCTACTTTAAAATATTTGTGTCCTGATTGCGAGTTAGGAGTACGTCAATTACCGGCGTTGAGGAATATGGTTACTCAACTGAAAGCTGAGATCGATAATATGAAGTCCAAACAAACCCGGGGTGCTGACATGGAAATAATTCTCTCCGAATTAGCAGAGAGGAATAAACGTAGTGCTAATGTCATCATGTTTGGTGTGAGTGAGTGCCAGCTTAAGACTGGAGATGATACACGGGATAAAGAGGTATGTATCAATCATGATAAAACCCGAGTGCAGCAAGTAAGTCTCTAACATTTCGGATTCCGAAAGTCCCATTGCAGTAATCCGTGTGGGTAAGCGCCAACAGAGCACCTCACCACGGCCACTCAAGGTGGTCTTCTCCAATAAAAAATCAGCAATAAATGTGTTGAAAAATAATAAAAAACTACCTACACAGGTTGTGGCAAAAATGATTTGACACCAACGCGACTATTTGAAAAACCTGCGTGAGGAACTGAATCGTCAAATTGAGGCTGGTGAAACGAACTTGACAATCAAGTACCTAAATAGCTCTCCGACTATTGTGGCAGCAAAAAACCAGTAGTGCTTAACAATCCTATTGTAGAGCTTACATTTCTTTACACCAACCTGGTATCGTTAATGGCTAAACGAGATTTGCTAATCGCTGAGGTAAATAAATTAACACAACAAATTCCACCAAGTGCCATCAATCTACAGTATAAATAGTCTAAATAAATTAAAACCAACATGTATAATTATTACAGAAACACACCTAAAATCATCTATTGCTGACAACTTAGTGGATATCACTGGTTATCGGATTTTTAGGCATGATAGATTGATAGGAACAGGATGGGGAGGAGTTGCAATGTATGTGTCGCACAAGCTTTGTGACATACCTATACAGGTTAATCTGCATCCAATATTAAAAAAATATATACTTATATATTACCGCTATGCAGTGGTTGAATACCATATTATATGTTCGAGGATGCTAATCGGTTATTGTTTGACACTATCAAGGAAGCATCTAGAGGGAAAACTCCCTTGATTATAATGGGGGATTTCAACCTACCTGACTTGAAGTGGCCATTGTACGAAGTAGATGTTAACCATTACAACAAACTACATGGTGAATTTATAGACATGCTAATTTGAACCAATTAGTGTCAAATATAACAAGGAAGCGGAATAAAGAGGAATCTCTGTTGGATTTAATCCTCTGTAATGAAGAAAATCTGTGTACTAAACTAGAATACTACCCTAACATAGGAAAAAGTGATCATCTTGTCCTCTTAGCTACAATACAAATTCAAAATCAACAGCAGTCAAGGCAACTCAAACACTCACAAAGACGCAACTTCATCAAACAAATGAATGAAACACTATCACAAAATAACATTCTTGATTTCAGTTGCTCTGATGTAGACCTGGCTTGGAGTAGATTCACTAAGATTACCCATGATGCAATTAATGTTCATGTACCTGTGGTGAGAAGACGGTTGAATCGAAATATAAATAAACCATGAATCAATCAACAAGTCTTAGACATGATAGACAATAAAAAGCGATTGTGGAAAAAATATACTCATTATCGTTATTAAAATTGTGTCTGTGGTCAGGAAGCTAATAATGGAATACGAAAAGGGAGTTGTGAATAGTGGACCCATATCGTTTCAAATTCAACGATAGCAGTACCCCTATCACTGAAGAAGGATTTTATGAACTTAACCAATGAGCAGAACATGGTGGCCAATCTATTCGCCAAGCAATATGAAAAGTCGTACACTGTAGAACCACTGCATATATCCGTTCCGCCTATAAATATGCCTCGAATTGCTGCCTCCATTGAGACAATCACAATAACCCCAGATATCGTGTGCAAAACCCTCAAAACATTTAGTGATACCACATCAATGGGACCAGATTCCTTGCCCTCTATAGTTTTGAAGCAGTGTAGCATGGTACTCTGCCGTCCATTATCATATGTAATGAATCTATCTCTTGAAACCGGAAGGCTGCCTTGGGGATGGAAGGAGGTACATGTCACCCCCCATCTACAAAAAGGGTGATAAGTGCCTGGCAACCAACTACAGTCCCATCAGTCTCAAAAGTATAGTCTGTAAAACCATGGTAAAAATAGTAGCTGCAGAAATACGGCAATTTATCAGTAAGGAGAACATCATCATAGATGAACAACATGGGTTTGTGCCAAAAAGATCCACTGTTACAAATCTACTTACTTGTCTTGATAAATGGACGTACAATTGGAATAATAACCATCGGACCGACACTATTTACTTGGACTATGAGAAAGCGTTTGATCGAGTACCTATCAGAAGGTTAGTAGCCAAAATTGAGCACTTTGGAAGCCGTGAACAGCTTCTGCACTGGATATCAGACTTCTTAAGAAATAGTAGATTTCAGAGTTAGAGTGAGGGACATTCTCTCAAAAGCTCACAGTGTACGCAGCGGCGTTCCTCAAGTATCTGTGATTGGACCTATTCTGTTTGGTATTTTCACTACGGATCTGAGAAGCGCTATTAAATCAGACCTGCGGCCAAACAGTCTGATATCGCGGAAAAAAGACAGCTTCTTGTCACTGAACTGGACCGGATCTTGAATCACATTTCTCAATGGGGCTCTGAGAACATGGTCGAGTTCAATACCAAGAAGACGCAGGCTTGTACGTTCACAGCAAAGGTATCTTTTTTCCTTCCCCTTCCCACTCTTCAGAGTACGCCACTGCCACTGCAGGACAATCTCAATATCCTAGGCATGGATATTCGCTGCAAACTGAATAACAGAAATTACATCGAGAGCATCATCAAAACAGCCTCGCGGAAACTCAGACTCCTGAACAAAGTGAGACGTTTTTTCACGCCGGAGCAGCGGTGTCTTCTCTATAAGACACAAATTTGCTCCTGTGTGGAATACTGCTCGCATCTCTGGGATGGCTCCGCGAAATACCTACTAGATGCTCTCGACAGGTTGCAGCGACGCGCGGTCCGAATTATTGGAAACCCTGAGGTCACGAACACCCTCAAGTCTTTGCAGATGCGTAGAGATATTGCTTCCTTGGCTGTATTTTACCGTCTCTACCATGGTGAGAGTTCTGATGAGCGCTTCCAACTAATCCCACCATCTCTTTCCTACATAGGACAACACGTGCAGGCCTTAGATGTCACCCTCACACTATGCAGAATATACGAGCAAGAACCAAGCGGTTCGGAGACTCTTTTCTTTGCCGCACCACCAAGACCTGGAATTCATTACCAGCTCACTTGTTTCCTTCTTCCTACAGTCTCGGGGCCTTTAAGCGGGGCGTGAAAAAGCATCTTATGAGGCCGCCAAGCTGAGTGCCACCATTGTAACACTTAGTGTCTGTAATGGTGACCCTCTTTCCTGAGACTTTGCCTTTAGCTTACCATCAGGCGAGGTGAGGTCAAGTTGGCGTGTCCTATATAAAAAAAAAACATGTCCTTGTTTGCTGATGATACCAAAATAATGGGGAATCCTCTTGTCAGTCACAATATTATACAGCAAGACTTAGATCGCGTAGTGCAATGGACGCAGGACTGGCTTATTACATTGAACGCAGCAAAGTGCACAGTCCTACATATTGGCAATAACAACTCCAAATTGCAGTACACTATAGACTCAGTGGCACTGCAACCCGTAAGTTCCCAAAAGGATCTGGGGGTCACCATCACACATAACCTCAAGTGGGAGGAGCACATCATGAATATAACCAAAAAGGCAAATTCCATGATATACATAATCAGAAAAGCGTTTTATGTTATCACGAAGGAATTGTTTCTTTATATATACAAAACATATATACGACCTCTGCTGTTATATGCTTTCCAAATTTGGAGCCCATATAAAGACATCCTACTATTAGAAAGGGTGCAAAGAAGAGCCACTAAAATGGTCAATGATTTGAAAGAGATGTCATACGAAGAACGCCTTCTGGAACGAAACCTAACCACACTAGAAGAGAGAAGGAAAAGAGGAGACCTCATTGAAGCACACAAAATCCTGACAAAACATTATAATGTATCAAACATAGAAAACATCTACACAATGAACTCCAACAGACATCTAAGAGGTCACTCAATGAAATTATGCAAGCCTTGGTGTGCCAGCAACACTAGGTATCACTTCTTGCCGAACCGCGTGGTGCAAATGTGGAATTCCCTTCCGGAAAGTGTAATAAAAGCTCATAATGTGAATGTTTTTAAAAATAGACTTGATAAATATTTAACGAGCAAAACACAAGTGCAGTGGTATACACGCATCAGCCTATGCTGCTAGTTTATTAAATAATAATAATAATAATAGTACATAAAGTAACATAATCTATCTCTTTATAATCTACTGCCAGTCCACTGACACAAATAATCAATTCTCCCAATACGCGATGTGTGCTTACATAAAGGTAGGCATCGAACCCACGACCGACTCTTTCATTCGAACTTGAATGGTGAGCAATAAACCATTATCTAGCTTTTTTATGACAAATAAAGTGTTAGTAATAAAGTAATGGAGGTGTGGCATAGTGATAGAGCTTTCGACTAATGTCGGGGATCGATTCCTTTGCAGTCCAAATATTTGTATGCATAAATCTGAATATATGCATTGGTCTGGGTATTTCTGTGTTTGAAGTTACTATTTCAGCCGAGGCGACGTATCGGATGCGTTGCAGCACCTGTGGTCACGACTTGACTTGAATTATGAATTCACACCGTGATAGTTTAAAAAACAAAATATTTTTAAAATCTTTTCTAATATTGGATTTCGGCTAGACGATATTATAAACTACGTCATATTATATTTCGATCTCGTTTGGTGTCTAGGATATTCTATTTATGACAACATTGTAGAGATAGAGGGTTTCAGTATAGCCAATTTAAAAAATAAATATAGAACGTGTATAAAATTAGATTGTCATGTTGACTTGGTGAAAAAATAAATAGATTTCTGTAAACTAATGAGATTACGTTGATTTGAGAACCTTCCTCCTCTTTGAAGTCGGGTCAGAAACATCATTTAATTCTGTAAAATATTTAGGGTGTCCAGTTGATTCACGTGTGTCCAAATCTCCAGTATTTCGTGTCCAATTGGTAAAAAACCCGTCTCGCTGAGATGCCCACCAAAATTGATCCAATTGTGTCACTTAATTATATTTTTTTGTGTCAAAACGTGCGTATTTTAATAATGCTATAATAGGTACCAGTCTAGCATAAATCTCATTAATACTATAACATCATAATTTCAAATATGGGTTATAGATTTTTCTCTCGTAATACATACCTACCTATTTATTTTCAGTAGAAAAGGTGTTCACTGTACAATAATGTTGAAATTACGAGTTATACTCGTACGCCCTGGAATAATATTTATTCCAGGGCGTACGAGTACAGTCCAGACCAAAAAAATCTATTCCGAACCATATCTTTACTCCAACCGAATGGAGTAAAGATAGGGTAATTTTTTATATAAAGATAGGGAAAAGATAGAGCAAACAATCTTGTAGCAACTTTTAATATAAATACACATTAAACAAATAAAATAAAATAAAAAAGCCTTTTATTTCTTTCATAAATGATAGTTTACACAGTTGGTTAGCTTTGTAAGTAACATATAATTTTGCAGACTAATATATAATACTTATATTTTAAAGTACTTAGAGTGTTAGTATATTTTTATGAAAACGTTTTAAAATAAGTTATTAATTATTAAGATTATTTTCAATGAACCCCTCTGCGGGTGAAGGCCTCCTCCAAATTGAGCCAGTTTTCTCTGGATTGCGCTGTTTGTAACCAGTTTGGTCCCGCTGTGCGTCTAATTTCATTCGCTCATCTGGTGCAAGGTTTTCCATTCTTTCTTTTGTCCTCTGCCCCCCCCCCCCCCCCCCATTCTGTCACTCTTTTTGTCCACCTTTGATCTTGCAGGCGTGCTATGTGCCCGGCCCACTTTCATTTTAATGCAAGAGCTTGTGCCAAGCTTGTGTTCTGTTGCTTTTGTGATGCTGCGTATTTTTGTGTGCCTTATTTTATTTATTTAGCATACTCCGTTCTATTCCTCGCTGGCATGTTATAATTTAATTTTTAACATTTTTGGTAAACTTCCATGTCTGGCAAGCATAGTTCAGGCATGGTATAAGGCAAGAATTCATTACCCTAGTCTTCAGTTTAATTGGCATATTGCTCTTAAATATTTCTTTGAAGCCCCAGTACTTATTCCATGTGAGTTAGGCCCTGCGCTCAATCTCCTGGTAGGTGTTTAGTTTGTCAAAGCTTATTTGCTCTCCTATTTCTGACTCCATACCGTTTTACTTTTATGATTAAATGTTCTTCGCTTTTTGGTATTTATTTATTTATTTTATTTATTAGGTCACCCATAAGTATGTAGTCTTTGTGTGCTAGTTCTATCGCCCTATTTACTGTCTCATAGAAGTTATCAATTTCCTCGTTGCTTGATGGTGAAGTAGGAGCATATACTTGAATGATGGAACATCTGGTGCTCTCAAATTTCAGGTTCAATATGGCTACTCTTTCAGAAAGGCTGAGGTAGCTTTCTATATTGTTTTTTAAGATGGATTTTAACTATAAAACCTATGCCATTACTTCCAGGTGAGTGACCTGTATAGCCCTTCGATTTTGTTTCCAGTGCGTCTAGTTTCAGCTAATCCTACTATGTCATAATTGATACCTTTGAGAGCTTCGATTAGCTCTATTAAAAGTTCATAAGTTGAAAGTGTTTTAACATTGTAAGAATGTATAACGTTGAAGTAGTTTAATTTTTTGTTATTTCATTTTTTGGGTGGTTGTTTGAAGGGTTACGGTCATGATCTTCCACGGTGACCGGCTGGCTTGGAAGATGAGTTTGATGTTTTGATAGTGGTTTTTGTAAGTTGATGTTGTTCGAGGGGGGCGTTGATTGCTTAGTGTTATTAATTTGTTGCGGATCTGATACTCGTAGGTTGCTCGAGTTTTTGTTGGTTAGGTAATTCAGCATACTCTGCTTTAAAACACCTCCTGATAGGCTTGAAGTTCTTCTTATTTGTGCCTGAGATTTATTCTTTTTGTTAGCCTGTGTATTTGTTTTTGTTTCAGTTCCTTTTGTGGTTTTGTTTTCTGGTGAAGTTGAAAGCATTCTTTTGTTATTGCCGCCTGCTTTCGATTCTTGCTTGTTCTTGCAGCTCTTTCCTCTTCTGTAGAATATTTTGTGGGTAATCTTCTATTATGTAGTAGCCAGTATTACTTAGTGCACTTCTATTTTTAAACAAATTGATTTTTGTGCCAGGTACGAAAGGTGACAATTATTGGTCGTGATCTTTCTCCTTTTTTACCTATTCTTCTGACCTCTTGAATATCCCTGGGATCCAGTTCTAGAAAAAAATGTTCCTTGATGAAGTTCAATACGAGGGTTTCTAGGCTAAAATATGATTTTACCAATTCTTTTATTCTGAAAAAGACGATGTCGTTTTTTTTCAACAAGTTCTTAAAATAGGTGAATAGTGCAGTCACGAGCAATAATATTTATACATTGTCACATTTTCTAAAAATGTAAACTAGTAAAGTTCTAAAAAGAAGTGAACGACAATTTGTTCAAAATTAACTAACCATTACATGATATCAAAACAAGGTATACGTTTATTCCACATTAATATAATCGAAACAAAATCATAAATACATTCACACTTCGAATATCATTTTTAACTATCCGTGACAATTTCTATAATATGTATACAACAAATAACAAATGTATACATGTAATAGACATTGACATGGATACGTTAAAATGATATTGGAAGTGTATACTTAATTTTTCCATTTTTGTCACTTTACTCGTTATTTTAGTCAAACTCATCATACATCAGGAAAAATTAAATTAGGTGGGGCATGAACCCACGTAACATTGCCAAAAAAAAATACTTTTATTAATCTGCAAAACGCCGATATAATTTTATAATAATATTTATCTCAGCCTTTAGTGGACTACTGCAATAATTACTGTTAAAATATTTTTTTTACTTCAGCAGCTAAAAAAATTAAGTTTTGCTGCGTACAGTCCAAATAACTTTTTATTTTTTTCAATAAAGAGTGCCAACCACAGTCTAATGATGGACTTGCTCATTCCGAATATAATTATAATTCATTGAGTTAAATGGATATAGGTATCGTTTTCAGGATTTTTGGGGTTGTTGATTACGAATATATCGTCCATTTACCAATCCAATTTTCACTAAAATCGATATGGGAATCGTTTTCCATCGATAAAACCGCGTTAGCCTAGTAGTATGGGTAATGGACTGCTGAGACGAGGTCTCGGGTTCAATCCCAGGTTTACCATGGCACACACCAATGACTTTTCGATGCTTTTCGAAGTTGTGTGTATTTATCGCAGGTTTATAAGTACCCGGTTAATAGCAATAGGCTCGCCACCTATTACATTGGGACCTAAACATAAACTGGCTAAATGTGGGTGCTAGCACCTCTGCCTACCTCTTCGGGGATATAGGAGTGAGTTTATATTGTGTTATGCATCGTTTTCAAGGTTTTTGGGGTTGCTTTTTTTATACCACTTAGGTGGCAGACAAGCACACGGCCCACCTGATAGAAAGTGGTAACCATGGCTTATAGACGTGTGCATAACCAAGGGAGTCACACTCGAGCTGCCGACCCTGTAAGCACAGAGAGTTTCTTTGCCGTCAGTGTAAAAGACAAAGGAGGACAAGCTTTTGGTCTTCCCACTGACAGCACAAAAACTCTCCAGTGAGCTCTGGCTACCTTACTCACCGCCGGGAACAGTCCGACTGGGGAGGTACTTCCCCAGTCTGACTGCTCAATTGGACGGAAATACCGTCGTGCAAACAAAAAATATAGGAAGGTAGAACCTTCATATAATTTTTGTTGCTGATTACAAATAAAATCCAGTGGCGAAGGGTCCCTCTAACTCAATTCCTGCTGGCTTGCTCTACAAGGAGTACCGTGATAGAATTCGATACAAAATTGAAGTAAGAAGTAAGATATTTTCCCACCGGCTTCCCTTTTTTTAAAAAATTCAACCACTGATATCATCCATTTCGTGATCAAAGATGGTGGACTCGAAATTTTCACTAAAATCAATATGAGCATCGTTTTCAAGGTTTTAGGGGTTGCTGATTACGTAATATCCATTTAGCGATCAAAATTGACAAAAAGTGACAACCCTGACAAAACTGCAAAAGGCGGCATTATTAGAATATTACTGTAAGATTACTCGTTACACTGTGGTGCCACCCATAGATTTAGACAGAAACGTTCCACAAAGAACTCTATTACTACTATTCCTGTTCATTGTGTTATCTTCTAAGTAATAATACTTAATATGTGTTCTCACTGCTGAAGTGAAAAGTAAGCAAAATTATCTGCATCTCGGGCATTCGAAGCTCTTACCACGATCGGGATTCTACAGTAGAATCACTCGCTACGCTCGTGATTCAATCTTAAAAACCTCTCGCTTGCTCGGAACTCAAAATCAGCACTCGCAGCAAACAACAATTTGGCTCACTAGTTGCACAAATAACTATTGTAAGAGATTGAGTAGTACTCATCTAGAAATAGATTTTTCTGTTATTTTTTTATGAATAATAAGATATATTTTTGATTAATTCTAATTGGACACTTATTTTTGAAAATTTACTGTGTACATATTTTTGATTTGCTTTGTTAGGATACAAGTAGGTATCCTGAAAAAATAAATTACCTAAGACACGAGTAAAGTGACAATAACAGCAAAATTAAGTATCCACTTCCAATATCATTTTAACGTATCCATGACAATGTCTATTAGATGTATACATTTGCATACATATTATAGAAATTGTTACGGATAGTTAAAAATGATATTCGAAGTTATAATATAATAATAATATCTTTATTGGAACCATAAAATACAGTAATTTTAAACATGAATAGTGTGATAGTGTCTGCATTAGTTTAGAACTGTGTCGCAGACCCTAACGCCACCTTCAGGCTGAACTGGGCACCAGAGTTCCATCCTAGACATGAGTGCAATAAGTATAGGCAAGAAGAGCATATAAAAATAAAAATGCAATATTGACAGTTCTGAACATTAAAATTAAATTTAAAATTCAATCTCATAATTCTATGTTAAGTTAATGTGCTCCGTGTGTACGTAGTGAAGTGTATGGATGTAACGTGTCATGTTAGTGTAGGTTCGAGTGTGCAACTTTTATAAAATAGTGAACATTTAAGGAGAAGTGTAAATGCTATTCAAATAAAAATGGTTGAGCTACATCCTCCAACTCATCATAGCCAAGGGCTTGCAGCCATTTTTCAGTGACCTTTTTACAAGCTCTCATTGTAAGAGGATAAACATTGAATATTCTGTTGACTCGGTTGTACAAAACTGACGTTTGAGAGCTGCAGGTCTAGCAAATTCGATCCAACAGACCCTGTCTGACCTACGAGTTCCTGAATTGAGTTCAGTATCAAATGATAATTCTGAGTGCTCGCGCAATATGGCACCAAGAACAAATGCATGTAGGAACCTTACATAGGGCATACAGTTTATCAGTTGGAAAACGAATAGGCTTGCGTGTCATGACCTTCAGGAGTGCCCGCTGCGTCCTCTCCAAAGACAACATTCGGGTCTTTAAGGCCCACCCCACACAGTAACACAGCAAGTTAGTATAGAATGGGCGAGGGCAAAGTAAACCATTTTCAAAGTTGATAGGTCGGCAGATGCTCTCAAGTTCTTAAATATGAATATTAATTTTCGAACCCTTGGTATCAAAGATTCAATCTGCTCGTTCCACGTTAGCATACTATCAACACAGACTCCGAGATATTTGATAGAATGTGTGCGTGCAATGTCAACACAGGAATAGCCCGGGCTAGTAAGTCCTGTGTATTTATGGGCAGTTAGGATAAAGGTTGACGGTGGTTGTGATGAAATTTTTGGTGAGAAGGAGAAGTGTGAATGTATTTATGATTATGTTTCGATTATATTAATGTGGAATAAATAATATAATAATAGTTAATTTTGAACAAATTGTCGTTCACTTCTTTTTAGATCTTTACTAGTTTATATATTTTAGAAAATTTGACAATGTATATATATTATTGCTCGTGACTGTACACTATGACAATCTTCTTTCATCAAAAACCGGTGTGTAATGATCACTTGCAAGTCATAGTATTAAATTTGAAAACGTTAGTATATAAACTTTAATTTCACCCACATTTCAATGTTTATGAACTTTATTTTGCTTTTTGTTGTACTGTATTGTTAAAATTATCGTTAATTGGACTAGATTGAAAAAAATGTTGTTAAAGTCACTGTAACTTTCAAGTATTTAGTAGTTTCGGTTGATTCACTTCACAATTATCACACTTCACATCACATATTATTTGTTCCTTGTACACTGTGACACTATTATTTCAGATCTTGGATCTGTGGTTATTTAAATAATTTGGCCAAAGATAACGATTGTGCGTGTTTATAATTTTGTTTAGTGCCAACTTGTAAGCTTTTTATTTATTTATTTATTTATTCATTTATTTGCATAATACAGTCATAATAAGTTGGTCGCTAAAAAATAAAATAAGTACAATGTATTATCACCAGTAATGGCATGCAAATATTACATAATTTTATTCCTCTTTTGTTTACACAATTCAAATAAAATATAATAATTTATCGTCTTTATTAGCATCTGAAATTCATCGTCAAAAATATAGAGTCTTTAAAATGAGTTTCTATACAGAATAAGAATTATAAACTGAGCTTTTAAAATAATATACCTATATTAAAAAGACACATCAATATTGTTTACTTTTTGGTTACCTAACCGAATGGAATAGGTATAAGTTGGAAAAGGGCTCAGAGGATGGTGGTAAAATATTCAAATATATCAGAACCAAGATAAACGAATGTTCAGAGTAAACAACACAGATAAATTTCAATTTTTATTACATCGTAAGCGATTTTGAGGCACAAAAATTACGTCAGAAACTATCTCTCATCTTCACAGGCTTCAAGAGATCATCTTAGCTCAGTTAGTACAGCTGTGCCAGCGTGAAATATTGATCCCGTTGCTATCACCCACAGTAACGTATTCCCGGGATAAAAATAGTTATTATATATTAATAGTGCCAAACGTGTACAAAAGCTTACGTAAAATTTGATCATGCCGTTTCGAAGGAGTTTTCAGGCAAACACTGATACGAGAATTTCATATATAAGATAAGTAGACGCCGCCGCGTGGTTACCGGTAGCGTAGAATTTGAGCCTAATTTCTACTCTATGGCTTTGTTTTGAGAGTTGTTTTTTACTTAAAAGCATGTGTTACCGGTGCTACGTTCGTGAAAACATGTTGCAATGTGTTAATACTATGTTTTTACCTAATAACATCAAGTTACTTTTGAAAAACAAACGTACTTACATAACGAGTAACTTGTGGCCAAACATTGTGATAGCGTATCGTTGCAATAAAATTGAGTTCCAACTCGATGAATATATTTACATAATGTTATGTGTTATAACTAATATAATACTTATGTGTTCACCTCGCGCTAATAATTATGGATTCACCCCACATTTTATTCCACTTTTGAAAGTGCTTTATAATGTTTTATTTATTTTTAGGGTTCCGTACCTCCAGAGGAAAAATCGAAACCCTTATAGGATCACTTTGTTGTTCATATGTCTTTCCATATGTCTGTCCATCTATCTATCTATCTGACAAGACCATTTTCTCAGGAATGAGAGTTGAGTATATAACATAAACTTCAACTTGATACCAAGTTGAAGTTTATGTTATATACTCAACTCTGTAACGATTTGAAACTGGGCAAAAATCAAACTTCTAAGTCAACGCAATGAAAATATATTGCGATTTACGTAGCATAAGTTCGTTCCTGAATATAATTTTGTGCGGAACCTCTGGGAGTACGAGTACGATCCGCACTTGACCGGCTTTTTTATTCTCATTTTACCCCATTTCATTAATCATATTTTTAAATATAATATCGCAATGTTCTGCCTATGGTCTGCCTATAATCTGCGAGACATTTTAGGAAATTGAAACGTCTATAACTGACGATTATACCTAAATACTAAGTCACACCAAGCGACAGAACTCATAGAAATTTGTAAAGTTTTGTATGGTTTTCATTAATACAATTTTAATAATTCTTAACAAATAAAATTTTAAGACAATCAAATATTTCTCGCCCAAGAAAACGTTGTTCAATCTATCTATTAGTGTGAATGAAAAGACAATGACAAGCTCTAGGTTTCGCTATCGGGACTTATGGGTCAGATGGCAGTCGCTCCTGTTAAAACAAAGCCTAAACAAGAGAATGCGGTATCCGCAATTAAATTTTAAGTAATAATTATAAGTACCTCCGCCCTACAGAATACCGCGGCCATAATAACTTCGTGTTGTGTTGGCAGCGGTGAGTAGGGTAGCCAGAGCTCACTGGAGAGTTTGTGCTATCAGTGGGGAGACTAAAGGCTTGCCCTGCTTTGTCTTCTACACTGACACTCTGTGTGTGTCATCAACTGTGTGTGTGGCACAGAAACTCTGTGTTTACAGGGTCGGCAGCGTGAGTGTGACTCCTCTGGTGTTACACACGTCAATAGGCCACGGTAACCCTTCCATCAGGTGAGCCGTGTGCTTGTCTACCACCTAAGTAGTATAAAAAAATACCCTAGTATACTCTACTACATCCGTGTGGTAACGGAGAAAGAATACAGGTATCACCACCCCATCTCATCCGAAGGGTGTCGTAAGAGGCGACTTACGGAAAAATACGCAAACGATATCACTGCGAGAGAAGGAAAACTCGAAATAAAAATCCTGTACCAACCCGTCTGGCTAGCGTGGAAACAGTAGGCCAAAGCCTCCCAACATTGGAAGAGGCCTAGTCCAGCAGAGGACTGCGATAGGCTAATTGATTGAATGACTCTACTACGCAGTGATACCCCAAATAAAATCTAAAACAACTGACAATATATTAATGTGTGAGTGCAGTAAGACAAGGGCGCGCCGTAGTAGCGGCGGTAAGACCCATCATGGGGGAGTGGCTAGAGAGGCCACACGGCAGCCTCTCGTACCGTCTGACGCAGATGATCACCGAGCACGGATGCTTCGGAAAGTATCTGCGTCGGATGCAGAAAGAGCCAAAGTCCGAGTGCCATCACTGCGACGCGAGCGAGGACTCAGGTCCGCACACGCTCGCCGCGTGTCCGGCGTGGGAGACGCCGAGGCGGGAGCTTGTGGCACCCTGGGAGTGAGGGTTCTCTCCACCTTGCTCGCGGCGATGGTTCGCTGCGCGGATGCGTGGGCGGCCGGCGCCTCCTTCTGCGAGCAAGTAATGCTCGTGAAGGAGGAGGCGGGGCGGGAGCGGCAGCGGGAGCGACGAAGGATCGCAAGCCAAGCTGCCCGCGTACGAAGGCAACTCGGGCGTCGGAGGTTGATGAACGACCTCCGCCCCCCATGAGCGCCGGCCTGAGGGTGACAGGTGGAGCCGCCTGTCACCCTGGCAGAAGCAGGCTGCGGCAGTGCCGCGCGTGGCGCGCCTCCCCGTTTTCCGGGAACGAGTTGGGGACTCTGTAGTCCCCTCACACCCGAGGAGAGGGCCAGATCATGAGAGATAGCCCTGGGTCGGCCGGGGTGCGAGGGATATGCCTGTCAACCTCACCTTCGGCAACCAAAGCGACCCACAGGTGGCGTGCGTTTTAGTCGGTTCGAGTCCGACATAATCGTGGGGAGGTATCCGTGGGGATTTTGCGCACGTAAAAAAAAAAAAAAGTACAGTAAGACAATATTTTTCTTTACGCTGTCAATGTGTGCATGTTATAGAATTTTTGTATATGTCAAATAATACCGAAGTAGTTGCCATTTCTTACGCCGCGTTGGAATGACACTTGCTGCGTCTAGGTAAACAGTTTTGTTGTGAGTATGGATGTCTATGGTGCTATGGCGTGGCGGTAGTGAACGGGACTGCTACGCAGGAGGCGCGGGTTCGATCCCCGCTCAGTGCAAATATTTGTATGCATGAATATGGGTATTACATAAAATCACGCCTGTTTCCCATAGGGGTAGGCAGAGAGTCCTCATAATATGTATGTATTTACAAAAAAAAAGTGTTTAAGTATGTTTATCCGTATTCTAGATTCCATAACACAAGCCAGTTAAACTATGCTTACCATGGGTCTAGATAGCGTTGTGTAGAATGTTGTAGAATATTATTATTATTATTATTAAATGAAACTTTATGTAAATTATGTCGTAACTATGGAGCACTCTCAGGTCCTAGTGCTTGTGTACTGTCAAGTAAAGCAATAAATCCTACAAGCTCCAGCTCCAGCTTCGCGGCCGTGGCATATTTCTCACATCACCCCTTTTAGTCAGTATTTTTTAGTTATCAAAATAATGTATGGAAACACCCGGACACGTTGACATTTATGATCACTGCTCTGCTCCCTTAAGTAGTAGCGTGATGATATAGCCTAAAACCTTCATCAATAAACGGACTATGCAATACAAATGAATTTTTAAATTCGAACTAGTAGTTTCTTTTCTTTTCGAACGTTAGATTAGCGAGTTCAAACAAACTAACAAACTCATCAGGCTTTATAATAAACACCTCAACAAAGTCTAGGGAACAAGATGACCCCAATTATTTTTTTTCGTGTAAATCTTGTTTTGCAAATAACTGGCAGCAAATAAATAAAAATAGAATAAAGTAGATTACAGAGTTGTTCGAAATTTAAAAATAAATTTAAATAAGTAATGATTTTCGAATATGGAGGGAAGACTTTTAAAAGTGTTTGATTGTGCAGTTTCTCTGAGGCAAAATGAAAATTATTTTTTTTGATTGTAAATAACGTTTATTATCAATAATACGTCTTTTACGTATGGTTTGTGCATTTTTGTGACTGTAGTCATCATGTCACGTCGTCATTTAAGTCGCGAAGAGATGTTAAGGGCTGTTGGTATGATGCAAGCTGGACGAACTCAACGCGACGTAGCGGATGCTGTCAACACCCAACCAAGCGTAATTTGCAGATTATGGGCACGGTACAGGTCTACAGGGGATGTTGCCGAACGCCACAGGGGACGAAATAGGGTTACTACCCCGCGACAAGATCGTTTCTTGCAAAATTCCGCAAGGCGGCAACCCACGATTACTGCTCGTCAGTTGGTCGCAGGCCTCCAGTCTCAGCATCAAGTGGTTATTAGCGATCAAACTGTCAGAACAAGACTATACGAAGCCAATCTTTATGCTCGCAGACCGCTTAGGGTTCCAGCTCTTCGACGTGGAAATCGAGGTCGTCACTTATTGTGGGCTAACGCACATTTACAGTGGACCGACCATCAATGGGCACGGGTTCTGTTTTCCGACGAATCTTGCTTCGGTTTTCATCCTGATTCGAGAAGAGTGCGTATATGGCGAGTTCCTGGACGTCGGAGTCGTCTCCAGAATCCGCAAGAAGTTCATCCTTACCAAGGTGGAATAATTATGGTATGGGCTGGAATTCGCCTTGGTGGAAGGACCGACCTCGTTTGGATACGGGGCAATTTGAATGCAAACCAATACATTCAGGAGGTTATACACCCCATGGTAATCCCTCATCAACAGCAGTTCGGTCAAGATTTTATGTTCATGCAAGATAATGCACGGTCACACACAGCGAGGGTAGTGGTCAATGCGTTAAGCGAGCACAATATGACGACGTTGGAATGGCCTGCTCAGTCTGCCGACCTCAATCCCATAGAGCATGCCTGGGATTTGCTTGGGAGAAGAGCTTTCAGTGATTCTTTGGAAAATCTGAACACTGAAGAACAACTTTTTTTACACCTTCGCAGTGTATGGAGCCATATTCCACAGACGATGATTGACAATCTCATACTAAGTATGCCACGCCGTTGTCGAGCTGTTGCTAATGCTTTAGGAGGTCCTACAGATTATTAAAAACGTTTAAAGTATGGTTAATTACTGTATTTCTTACTACCTCGTTATTTTTGTGCCTAATCATAGAAGGTTGTAATACTCAATATTGGCACTATTCAATTCTTTCTTAAAAAAAAAAAAAATTTGGTATGAAAATGTTTGTATTAAAATTAAAATTAAAAACGGTATAAAAATACCCTTCTATTGATATTTTTTTTTTTTTTTTTTTATTTAACTATCAGAATACATATATAACAAAAAATAGACTTAATGTGCCTCTAAAGCTACTGGAGCTTGTGTGCGACACATGCGATTCTCTCTTCAGTATAAAACATTACAATCTTACAAACAAAAAAGGAGAAACCATAATCGTCGTAAACAAAACGATACAATGAAAGTTTACAATGAAGCAGTCAAAGTCGTATCTACAATTCCGCTAAAAGATAAGACTTGAGCTTATATTTAATGTTCCTCACATTAATTTTCTCTCGCATGAGGGTAGGCAAAGAATTGATAAGACGCGGTACAAGGAATGTACTCGTCCGCTCGCCGTAGCAATTCCTCGCCCCCACAATAGCCAGTTTTTTTTGTGCGACTCGTCGTGTATATACAGGATGCTCCACTTTGTTCTGTAAATTTTTATTAAAGAATTGTTCTTTTAGAATATTAAGTTTTACTTTTTCGTGTATTGGAAGGCTTTTACAGAGTTTAAAGAGTTTGTGATCCTCAGTGCATTGGTTTCTAAGCTTAGGTGGCACAATTAATTTTAATATTCTGAGCTGCAGATTATAGATCGAGTCGAGGTAAGTTTTGTAGGTTCTTCCATAGCTTGATAGGCCATAGTTAATGACGCCGTCAATAAATGCATTGTATAGCAGAAGTCGAGTTTTAAAGGGCATGCGATTTTTTATTATATGCATTTTAGCCAGCATCGCACGTAGTTTGTCACAGACACGACTGATGTGAGGTCCCCAGTTAAATTTACTGTCGATTACCAGACCCAGATAAGTATGAGTGTCCACCTGTTCAATATTTGAGCACGACGTGTTATCACAGTTCGTTAAGTGATTATTACTGCAATTATGTAGGCAAATATGGGAATGAGCTACTAATTGTAATTCGGAGCGTTGGCATTTCAGGTGAGGTGATTTTATATGCATTAGTTTGGTTTTCTGAGCATTAAGCACGAGACCTGCATCGTGACACCACATATTGAGCCTATCAAAGTCGTGCTGCATGAGTGACATGATTCCTTCAAGATTTTTACCTGTAATAAAAAGGCAAGTGTCATCAGCAAACTGGTAGGACCTGCAGTGATCGAAGATCGAGTTCATATCATTGACATAGGCTAAAAAGTGCAGGGGACCACAGACGGAGCCTTGAGCTGTTCCATGAGTCACGCAGTGCGTGTCACTGAGTACGTCTGCGATTTGGACACGGTACCTCCTGTCCCTAAGATAGCTAGCACACCAGTTGTGTAAGGGCCCTCTTAGACCAGTGTCTGCTAGTTTCATTAGAAGTTTTTTATGATTTAGAGTATCGAAGGCACGGGAAAAATCAACAAATAAGGCGAGCACGTGATTTTGGTCATTGAGAGCTGAGTTGACATGGTCTGTGAAGTTAGTCAAAAGTGAGGTAGTGCTTTTGTTAGGTTGAAAACCGTACTGTGACTCATTTATGATTGAATTTTTTTTGTAAAAGTCATGAATTTGATTACAAATGAATTTCTCAACAATCTTGTCAATTGATGATAACAGTGTTATAGGTCGATAATTGTGTTCGTTGTGTCGTTCCCCCCTTTTATACACCGGCCTTACACAACCCATTTTCAGAACATCTGGATACCGACCAGTCTTGATACTAACATTTATTAAATTAGCAATAGTGGAAGCTATTTTGTTACTTATATTTTGAATATCTACTACTCTTATTTTATCAAGACCAGGGGCCTTTCTGCTATTTAAGGACTTTATAAGTTTTTGGATATTTTCTGGTGTTGCCATATGAAATCTCATGCTGAGATTGGAGCATGTTCTAGAATGATTGGTCAGGAGGAATGAATTACAATTTGGAATGATTGATTTCACGGCGCTGTCAAAACTATTAGCAAATTTATTAGCTATTTCAAATGGCGTTAAATTCTGAGAGCTGAATGCATCCAGGATGAATTTATCAATGGATTGCTGTACTCTACCACACATTGTATTAACTAAATTCCACAGTTTTTTTGGATTATGGTAATTTGCTATAATTTGATCTTTATTATATTTATTCCTGTACCATTCTAATGCTTTGTGTGTTTTATTTCTCAGCCTGTTGTATTCTAAATGTAGGATATTATTATGCGGATCTTTTCTCCAATTCCTGTAGCATTCATCTCTCATTTCGCAAAGTTTTATAAGATTTTTATTCATCCAAGGTAATTGTCTTCTGCCTTTAGTTTTTAAATTAATTACACGTTGCGACGTCTCTAGGGAATGTGTAAAAGCATTTTTAATGAATTCAACAATAGATTCCACAGTAGTATAACTAGATGTATCATCCCAACTGAAGCTATTTAGCTCGCTATACAATTTTTTTTTTGTCATATATGCATTTTGTAACTGGCGCATCCTGTATCACACGCCGGCCACACGGCCTGCCACTGCCAGCGAGACAAATGCAAGTAGTACGGTGGTCTGCCAGAACAGTATCAAGTGCCCCCGTGTACGGTATTAACGCGTGCACTCGCGTAAATATTAATTATCAATTATAAATATAAAAATTATAAATATATAAAACACTCACTATTACAAGAAAGGGTTTTTAAATAAAAACTAGAAATGTTATTTTTAAACTTTCGCGGTGTGAATTCATAATTATACTAAGTATCGGGACTTCTCGCGAATTATATTTTGGAACTTACTATTTCTGCCGACAGAAATACGTCGGCAGAAATAGTAAGTTCCAAAATATAATTCGCGAGAAGTCCCGATACTTAGTATAATTATGAAAACTAGAAATGTCCTTGTTCCCTAGACTTTGTTGATGTGTGTATTAGTATCCTATTAATAAATGCCTTTTCTTAGCATTGAAGTTAGTGCGAGTTTGCAGTGAGAGTGAATCCAGTGGTAGTGCAGATACACGTAGTAAAAGAAATCGAAGGAGGGTAGATCGATCTATTTACTCCTAAAAACTTTTTCAGTGTGCACCATGAATAGTCCAGTTCCTCCATGATCTAGGTGCATGCAACAGCGCCGAAATGTCAGCGAAATAATATGAGTGACCATAATTGTTTAAATACCTATAAATGCCTTCAGTCTAATTTCTTCAAGTTTGTATATAATCTAAAGAAATATCAAAACAAACTCCGCCATCTCATTCACTAGCTGACAGTGGGACAGGAGCCTTAACGAGCTTGAAACTTAACGCATGTACGCTTCAGAAAATATCAATTATAATTAGTAAGTAGTAGCAAAGCGTAGGCGTAATTATTAATGTGCTGTCTGGCTTCGCGCGCTGCGACCCTCCAAAGCCCTCGTCACTCAATTTAGATTTCATTTATACACTTAGATTAATCATGTTGGATTGGGGATAGTTGGTTCAACTGTACAACTTTTTGAAGCTCCTAAATTTTACATACACATATATAAATATAATTACTCCTTTATCCCCGGAGGGTTCGGCAGAGGCGAATTAACACCCGCATTTCACCAATCATTGAATTCGGTCCCACGTAATAGAGAGTGAGTCTATTGCCGTCTTGCGGGCACTATTGATGACTTAAGCCATATATCTGAGGTTGTGCCTTGTACGACACCGCATGGGAAGAGATGGGGTGGTTTAAATTCTGCTCTGCCGGGAACCACGCGGCAAATTTTAAATTAAATATAAATAGTTAACTCCATTTTATACACTTAACATAACATAAACTCACGCCTATATCCCCGAAGGGGTAGGCAGAGGTGCTGGCACCTACATTTCGCCAGTTTATGTTTAGGTCCCAATGTAATAGGTGGCGAGCCTCTTGCCATTAACCGGGCACTAATAAACCTACGATAAATACACACATAACTTCGAAAAGCATCGAAAAGTCATTGGTGTGTGCCATGGTAAGACCTGGGATCGAACCCGAGACCTCGTCTCAGCAGACAAGCACATGGTGCGCCTGATGGAAAGTGGTTACCGCGGCCTATGGACATGTGTAACACCAGATGAGCCACACTCGCGCTGCCGACTCTGTATGCACAGAATTAGTCAAGTTTCGTCGTCAGTGTAGAAGACAAAGCAGGACAAGCCTTTAGTCTTCCCACTGACGCGATAACGGCATGAATTCTCCAGTGAGCTCTGGCTACCCTACTCACCGCTGGGAACACAACACGAAGTTATTATGGCCGCGGTATTCTGTAGGGCGAAGGTACTTCCCCAGCCGGACTGCTCAATTGGGCGAAAATACCGCCGGGTCCTACCTCCTTCAAAACGTAATATAGCCTATAACCAGCGGACGACCGAGACGCTTATAAAGATACCACATTTGTCCAGTTCTAATAAGTGATTCAAGAGCTATGAGGGAACAGATGAACCTACATACATACATACATACACACATAGCCTGCCAAAATCACAACCTTACTTTATTCCTTCGTTTTTTTCCTCTTGAATTTTAGGACCCTAAAAAAGTAATTGATTTAGTATAAAAAATGTGTAATGAAAACATTTTGTAAGTTTGATTATAAAAGTAAGTAATCGTTTCGGGAAATATTACTTAGAAGAGTTTTAATAAAATTTAATTGGTTGTTCTAAGTCCTCTCCACTCTATTATAATTGTAATATTTACATTACCCCTAAATAGCCAATTAAATCGTCATTCTTTTTACTTCTTAACAGAAATAAAATGATAATATCGCTTTGTGTTACTCCAGATTTTTATAATAATTACCTTTAAACTATCGCGTTGCATGAAATACAATACTGTTCACGAGAATTAACGCGATTATGGTATAGGCATACCGTTACATACATACCGTTGATTTTTCTGACCTTTCGACCAGGCCCTGGTTTCTGCTAAAGCAAAACCACTGTCATAATACAGACACTGCAAAAAATAGCGTTAAATTTAAAACTTTCTTTCAAAATCCAAAATCAAAAGAAAAAAGTTCCATTACACTTTTTCACTCACTTTGCAAAAAGGCTTTTTAATTTTGGACTTTAAGGGCATTGCCTTAATGTTAGTCAGTCAGTTAGCAGTGTCTGTGGTATGACAGTGGAATCCAGGCCCAGGTTACACCAGCCGTGGTCATAAACTGACTGGTTCAGTGGTGCACGTCCGCTGTCGTATTCTATAGATGAAGAACTTCTACATCATGAGTCCGAAGACGGTGGGCGTACAACACTGAGCCAGTCAGCAGTGTGACCACGGCCGGAGTAACCTGGTTCAAACGTCAGGCAAACCAAAGGTATGTACATATGTACCTATACCGTGATCGCGTTAATTCCCGTTAACATTATAACAGATTTATAATCTATTCCTGTACTAAATTTAACCAGAGCCGGTCAGTCATAAAATTCTTAAGTTCTCGGTCAGAAAAAGTGACACCCAAGACGGGACTTGCACCCACATCCAATACGCTATAGGGGGAATGCTATTGCGCTACATAGGTTACACTAAAAGTTTCCGGAACTGGCCACTTATATAAACAATATTTAAAAATTTATTACAACATTTGAAAATAGAACTCTTTGGCTGTAGAATACAGTTTGTTTCATCTGACTGTCTTTTGTTTTTACCTTGTGGCGCCATTTAAAAAATTGTGTGTCTGCATCAACATGGATTTAACTCGGGAAAATTTTCGTAGTATGATTTTCTACGATTTTAAGTGTAGTTTGACGGCTCAACAGAGCATCGCTCGGCTTGAAACAGCTTTTGGCGATGAAGCTCCATGCAAGACGACTGTTTATAGCTGGTTTGCAGAATTCAAGCGTGGTCGTATCAATCTCAGTGACGAAACTCGCGATGGTCGGCCGTCCACCGCTGTGACCAACAAAAACATCGATGCTGTGCGCCGTATGATTGAAACAGACAGGCATGTGACCTACCATGAAATTCGCGCATCCTTAGAAATAGGCATGAGTCAAATACACTCGAGAGCAATGAATCCGGGTCACTTAAAGAATGTTAAAAATCTCGGAAACTAAAAATGATAGGTTAATGCAATAAATTGTATTTAATAGACAATGTAATACTCCTTAAATGAAAGTAAAAAAAATATGAGTCACCATACATTTTATTAACACAAAATTACATAAAGAAAAAAACTGCTGATCTCTCCTTAAAACAAAAATAGGAAACATGAAATTTTTGAACTTTATTACGATTTTCTTGAATTTTAATACTTCGTATTGCCTCCTCGTGCTTCCATTACTGCGTTTACGCGGTTTGGCATGCTGTACACCAAGTTCCTTATACGATTTTGGGGAATATTCTCCCATTCCTCTGTGAGAGCAATTTTGAGCTCACGAAGCGTGATTGGGGGAGGGTTTCGTTGTTTTACGCATCTGCCTAGCTCGTCCCAAGCATGCTCGATCGGGTTGATATCCGGGCTGCGCGCTGGCCACTCCATACGAGTAATGTTCATCTCTTGAAGGTAGTCATTCACAATCCTACCTGTATGAGGTCTGGCATTGTCATGCATAAATATAGCATCCTCACCTAAATTGACCATAAATGGACCAACGTGATCATTGAGGATTTCTTCCACATATCTTACGCTAGTTAAAGAGCCGTTTTCTATGATCACCAGCTCTGTGCGACTTTCAGAAGAAATTCCGGCCCACACAAGTACAGACCCACCACCGTAGGCTACTTTTTCTTCGATGCATGCTTGCTTGAATCTTTCCCCTGGTCTTCGATACACTCTGTGTCTTCCATCGTGCTTGTAGAGCATAAATTTTGATTCGTCGGAGAACATAACTTTTGACCAATCTTCAATACTCCAATTTACGTGGCTCTGGGCATAACTTAGTCTCGAAATACGATGCCCACGCTCCAGTTTAGGGCCGTTTGCAGGTCTAAGGGGTTTTAAGTTAGATTCAGCAAGCCGACGTCTTACTGTCCATGCACTTGGGTTACTTCCTCCGAGGCGTCGAAACTGATTGGTGAGTTCAGTTCCTGTGAGAAAGCGATTTCGAAGCATGGTGTTCACCAAGTATCGGTCTTCTCGTGCTGTGGTACACCTGGTTCTGCCCGTTCCTGGTCTGCGTAGGTTAGAACCAGTTTCTTCGTAACGTCGGAGAACTCTTTGTACTGTTGACAGCGACACACCGACAGTCCTGGCTGTATCGCGCTGACTCCGGCCGGTTTCCAGCATTGTAAGTATTCTGGTGCATTCTTCAGGCGTAAGCGACATAATTTCAGCTTGATTAATGAATATAGAGCACTATCAACATGGTTTATGTACCCACATAAATGACAGATTACAAACAAAAGCAACACCAAATGCTGTAATTTCGTAGTTCCATCTTCGAAAGTGGCCCTTTTTCAAATTTGATTTTTTTATGATATAACTTTACAATAACTAAGAAGTTTTAATACCTTCATTTAAGGAGTATTACATTGTCTATTAAATACAATTTATTGCATTAACCTAGCATTTTTAGTTTCCGAGATTTTTAGGATTCTTTAAGTGACCCGGATTCATTGCTCTCGAGTGTACAATCAATCCTACACAAACATTTGGGTGTGAGAAAGCTGTGCTCGCGGTGGATCCCACATAACTTGACCGAGGATCAAAAAACGGACCGCGTCACTTGGTGCAGTGCCATGCTTACCAGATTCAACGAAGGTGCGTCAAATTTGGTGTGGGACATAGTAACAGATGACGAAACATGGATTTATTGCTACGATCCCAAAACAAAGCAGCAATCGAGCGTATGGGTCTTTCAAGATGAGCCGAAACCAAACAAAGTGGCGCGCGTGAAAAGTGCATCTAAGCGGATGATTGCTTCTTTTTTTAATAAAACTGGACACGTGGCTACTGTTGCTTTAGAAAATCGTCGTACTGTGAATAGTGACTGGTACACGACCATTTGTTTGCCGGAAGTTATTGACGAACTCCGTAAAAATAACCGTAAACGCCGTATCATCCTGCACCACGACAATGCTAGTTCTCACACGGCCAGACAGACAAACGACTTTTTGAAGGCGAAAAATGTAGAACTCATGAGTCATCCTGCATACAGTCCCGACCTGGCACCTTGTGACTTTTATCTGTTCCCAAAAATTAAGAACCAATTACGCGGCCAACGATTTTCATCACCAGAAGAGGCTGTCGAGGAGTATGAAAAACACGTTTCAGAGGTCACCACAGAGGAGTGGCACAAAAGTTTTCAAAACTGGTTTGATCGAATGAAAAAGTGCATAGACGCCAAGGGAGATTATTTTGAAAAACAATAAATTAATTTTGTACCTTTAATAGTATTTTTTCATATTCATTCCGGAAACTTATAGTGCGCCCCACGTATAACTCTCGCCGTTGCGCTTACGTAGGCATATTTATTTCCAAAGTGGTACAAAACATTAAGAACATCAATAAAGGTTCGTTAACAAAAACAAATTTCTTTGATTTATGTAACTACCTCTCACAAATGTAAGTAAAACCAGCTAAATCCTTTCATAACGTAGTATTAGATAAGTCAGAACAATATACATAAATTGTATGCTACAAGCCTTTGAATTTATAATTAACTGAAGATACACTCACTACATTTAATTTATATTATTTCTACTTCAAGCCGTTAGTTAAGGTTGGGATACAATGGGCGCTGGTAAGTATTATATCGTATGTATTAGGTAGAGTAGATAAGTTGAAATTATTGTTTGAGATCAGGTTCATTTCTAGAGTTGGAAGTGTAAATTACGCCCAATTTCAGGTACGAAATTCTTTACGTATACAGCGTCGAGCGAACTTGATAAAGATTGTCATTACTTGATCTTCTGTGACGTCATCCAGTCCTCTTCATGTAGACAGATGCATTTGCCGACATCATCGGCGGACGCGTCGGCTGATGTGTAGAGGGGGTGATTTGCTTTTCTGTGGTAGGTATTTAACGTCGGCAGATGCTTTCGGCACTCATCCGCTTGTTGTTGGTTTTTGTGGCACAGATCAAAATGTTTCGTCGCGATCGAGAGCGGTCTGTCCACACTTCAGACGACGCATAAGTGTTCATCGGGAATGACCGGGAAGCGAATGAGATTGCACGCGTCCTTCGTGTAGTTTCTTTTACTCATTCTTTCATTTTTATTCGTTAAAATCAATGATATTGTTATGTTTATTATAATATATATAATTTTTTTTGAGTTGTCTGTACTCTGAAATGGTAACGAAAATTGACTAATTATCCGTACGGCCCGTCGTGATCCACCTGCTGACGTCTACTGATGTATCTGTCTACGTGTAGAGCAGCCTTTAGAAAATTGCACAGCTGAAATTGGCCGTAATTTACACTTCTAACTATCAGGGTTAACCAAACTCAGCGAGAGCGATGGAGGATCGCAAGCCAAGCTCAATGAATGACCTCCGTCCCCCATGAGCACAGGCCTGGGGGTGACGGGTGGAGCCACCTGTCACCTTAGCAGAAGCAGGCCACGGCGCCTTGCGCACCTTTTTTTATACCACCTAGGTGGCAGATTAGCACACGGCCCACCTGATGAAAAGTGATTACCGTGGCCAATGGATGTGTGCAAAACCAAGAGTTTCTGTGCCATCACTGTAAAAGTCAAAGCTGGACAAGCTTTTGGTCCTCCCACTGACAGCACAAAAACTCTCCAGTGAGCTCTGGCTACCCTACTCACCGCCGGGAACACAACACGAGGTTATTATGGCTACGGTATTCTATAGGGCGGAGGTACTTCAACAGTCGGACTGCTCAATTGGACGGAAATACCGTCGTGACGATGACGGGAATGAGTTGGGGATTCTGTGGTCCCCACACCTGAGGAGAGGACCAGATTGTGAGAGATGGCCCTGGGTTGGTCGGGATGCGAGGGATATGCATATTAACCTCACCTTTGGCAACTAAAAACGACCCACAGGTGTCGTGCGTTTTAGTCGATTCGTGTCCGACATAACCTCTCCCACCAGTTCCGGTGGTAGGGCTATCCGTGAGGATTTACCGGACGTAAAACAAAATGGGTAAACCGAATCAAGCAATAATTTCATCTTATCTGTCGCTTTATATAATTGGCAATATGTCTGTAGAATAGAATAGATTGATCAACGTATGGGTTGACATACGTTGCCGATTCCTTTTTTTCCGTAATTTGTCCGCTCACTGTCATACTATTTATTTCAAACAATTAACAGTTACTAGAGAGCAAGGTAGCAATTTTTCTATTTATAGTTTTTGTACTGTTTATTACTATTTAAATTTAGTAAAAGAGCCACTTATAAAAATAACTTAGAATAGTTCACTCGTCAAAAATCTATCATATACCATGTTACAATGGTGACACTCAACGATTGTAGGAAGAAGGAAACACGTGACCTGGTAATGAATTCCAGGCCTTAATGTTGCGACAAAGGAAAGAGTCACCGAACCGCTTGGTTCTTGATCGGTTATTCCGCACCATGTGCGGGTGACATCTAAGCCCTGCACGTGTTGTCATGTGTAGGATAGAGGAGGGTGGGACTAATTAGAAGAGAACATACACCATGGTACAGCTATTGATTTTCGACCAAACATACGGGGTTCAAAATAGTAACAACAAAATCTAAATCAAATTGGTTCATTGGTTCATCCGTTCAAGAGCTTGGATGCCACAGACAGACACACACACACACACACACATACACTTACACACGCAGACACGTCAAACTTATAACACCCCGTTGTTATTGTGTCAGTGGTTAAAAAATAAGACACAACGTTATTGTCCCGGTGTGCCCCGTGCCAGTCACCACAACACCGGTATACAGGCGTAAGCTAGGCGCAGGTGCTCCTTCCTATTCATTCCGTGATAATTATTTTGTAGAGGCAGTAGAGCTGCTCTAATCGCAACAATGTCAATTCTAATCGCAAGAGCAGCTCTACTAGGGCACGCCGTAGTAGCGGCGGTAAGACCCATCATGGGGGAGTGGCTAGAGAGGCCACACGGCAGCCTCTCGTACCTTCTGACGCAGATGATCACCGAGCACGGATGCTTCGGAAAGTATCTGCGTCGGATGCAGAAAGAGCCAACGTCCGAGTGCCATCACTGCGACGCGAGCGAGGACTCAGGTCCACACACGCTCACCGAGTGTCCGGCGTGGGAGACGCCGAGGCGGGAGCTTGTGGTGGCCCTGGGAGTGAGGGTTCTCACGCTCTCCACCTTGCTCGCGGCGATGGTTCGCTGCGCGGATGCGTGGGCGGCCGGCGCCTCCTTCTGCGAGCAAGTAATGCTCGTGAAGGAGGAGGCGGGGCGGGAGCGGCAGCGGGAGCGACGAAGGATCGCAAGACAAGCTGCCCGCGTACGAAGGCAACTCGGGCGTCAAAGGTCTATGAAAGACCTCCGCCCCCCATGAGCGCCGGCCTGGGGGTGACAGGTGGAGCCGCCTGTCACCCTGGCAGAAGCAGGCCGCGGCGGTGGCGCGCGTGGCGCGCCTCCCCGTTTCCGGGGACGAGTTGGGGACCCTGTAGTCCCTACACCCGAGAAGAGGGTCAGATCGTGAGAGATGGCCCTGGGTCGGCCGGGGTGCGAGGGATATGCCTGTCAACCTCACCTTCGGCAACCAAAGCGACCCACAGGCGGCGTGCGTTTTAGTCGGTTCAAGTCCGACATAACCTCATCCACCGGCTCCGGTGGGGAGGTATCCGTGGGGATTTTGCGCACGTAAAAAAAAAAAGTACGTACATTTTTCACTTATATACTATTGTTAGTAAGGTACAGTCAGAGCTCATAAGTGCATTAGCACAACAAGGCTCAAAATGGTGTGGCGTGCGGCTGCCGCGCGCCGGGCGTTTACATATGTGTGTGTGTGTGTGTGTGTAATGTCTCAATGCAATACGACGCGACATGTCGTAGCGTAGACTAGGACAACAAAATATGAGTAGTTCGTGCTAGACAAAGATAACGATATATTTTTGTGTTATAGGTGTTTATGTTTTCATTAGGTACTGTATTATTCTTTACAACTGCTGTGAGTCATTAGATAGTATAACAGTAATTCGCGAACCTTAGTAAATTAGCTGATAGCTAAGTGGCAGAAGCAAGATACTATTGATTCACTGCGATTAGAGATACTTGTGGTTCGATTCCAGTCTATAACGATTTTTTATATTTATGACAAAAATATAATTTTATATATTGATAAAGTAATTTTGCAGGAAGTTGGTTATTATTATTAGTTATTATTTATGTGATTAATTATGGGGTTATGAAAAGAAATGATACAAAATGTTTGATTCGTAAATTAATATATTTCATTTTTACTATCTACCAACCTGCTCATTGTAAATTTTATTGAGGTCTATAGCTTAAGTATTCGTTTTCTCAAGGAAAAGAGGATTGAAACTTAACCTCAATCCTACAATCTTAAACTAACTTGTCCTATAGCCAGCACGTCCCCTTTTCACCAAATTCACAAAAACTACTTCTTACTTAACTGGGCTATTGAATATATTTTTTGTAATAAATGGAAAGATCATTAAGTAAGGTTTACTTACTTGTAAGTTATGTAACAAAAGTATTCTTTCTTTACAGATTTAATATTTAGAACAACAAGATTACCTTTTTCCAAATACCTAATTAAGTATAATTAGTATTGTATGCGGACAAAATATTAATAATTAATAATAGTTTTTGTGCTAACAATTATTAATATTTTGTATGTCCTCCGTTGTTCTCAATACAGCTGAGTAGACGTCGGCGCATGGATCCCACAACATTCTTGCAAATATCTGTCCCACGTAAATTGTCCCATCTTTGGACCATTATACCCCATATATTTTCTATTGGGTTTAAATCAGGGGATCGTGCTGACCAAGGAATAACCGTTGACCTCTGCATGTTCCCTAAGCCATTCGAGAACTATGACGCCACAGTGTATAGGACAATTGTCGTGCACAAAACTAAAGTTATTTAATTCATCTCGGGGAAAAACATTGCGCACTATTTAAAACGTCCACATAACTGCTGCTGTTTGCTCGCGGTGGAATAAACTCTAGTTCGCCTGGTCCTTGCGCGCTGATCCATCCCCACATATTAACACTTATTCTACCTGACTCCGTGTTAGCAACAATGTTACTGTCAGACCAGCGTGTATTGTTCCTACGCCACAACTGCATCCCTCCCTTCTGACAGGACTTAAAAGTTTTTTCGTCCGAGAATATAGTCGTTTCCCAGTTAAAATCAAGATATTCCCGGGCAAAATGTAACCTTTCGTCTTTATGCCGTTGCGTTAAAAACGGTTTGATTGCTGGCGTCCGGTGATGCAGGCCTTCGGCATGGAGTACGCGACGAACAGTCATCAATGAAGTGTCAAACTCATTGGCCCATTGTCGTGTGGTTTCATACTCTGCCACCATATAGCTCCGCTGGTTGTGGTTAATCAACGGCGGCCTTCCACTTCTTGCACGAACCTTCAGGCTACCCTCGTCCTCAAACCTCTTCACCCAACGGCTCACAGTATTCCTCTAAAAAGAACGTTTTTACACATTAATGGTTATTAACATATTTAAAACACCAGACCTATTTGAATAATTATCCTACTAATATTATAAATGTGAAAGTTTGTGAGTATGGATGTTTGGATGTTTGTTACTCTTTCACGCAAAAACTACTGAATAGAATTTTAATGAAACTTTACAATAATATAGCTTATACCACAGAATAACACATAGGCCATGTTTGGTCGCGATAACCGATATCCACGCGGGCGGGGCCACGGGCAACAGCTAGTATGATATAAAAATGAAATGCCACAATAATATACTTACGGATAAGCCAGTTTCATTTGCTATTTCACTTATATTTAACCCATTTATATGTTAAGCCACAATATTAGCTTTGACTTCCATACTAATATGTATTACTTGTAGACATGTTAAAATTAATATTGAATCGAATCACGGGAATAACAAGACTCATAACTAAGTCCACCAACCAACAACGTTATTTTATTTTCTCTAAGCCAGAAATTATTACATTTTATTTCAAATCTACCTTCATACTTTTTATATTTTATGTTGATCTTTGCTAAAGTTTATCATATAATAAATTCTACTTAAGAAACATAGTTTACTCATCAACCTGATATTAATTTAAATAAATGAAACACAAAAAGTGTAATTATACACAGATTGTAGGATTTGAACCATCAACCTTTGAATTGCCGTAAACCTCATGCTAGAACCACTCGGTCACAGGTTACTTAAGCTGTATAAACGAAATGATCGATAATATTCCTACGGAAGAACAATTTATGCGTGTGTGTAAATTGTCTTAAAAGAAAAAGGTCACAAGGAGCGCTAGAATGTTGACGCTATAATTACGTAGGATTGCTACTGCACTTTTGAGTTCTACTGTACATATATTTTTATGGTTGTGTTTTTTACGGTGTGAACCACCATCCACCTTTTAAATAGGAGGGAGTCCCACCGATTTGATAACGCAGCCAGGATGCTGTTGGCGCTGCTCCTCGTGCGATTCAATAAGGAAGCACAGCGCTTTCTTATTATAGTTGCGAAGTCGTCGACACGCTTCTCCGCAAACATCCCTGAGGCGCTGCAATGTATCGGCAGACCCATCAGCATCCTGAATGCGTTATTATATTGGACTCGCAGGTCATCATATGCCCGACGCGTGAAACCCGCCCATAGCCCGCACGTAAAATAATATATTTTTATCTATGACATATTAAACTTACCTGAAGCATCGGTAGCTTAGTGCTTAAGAAATCAGCCTTACGATCTAAAGATCTCGGGTTCGAATCCTTGCCATTACACTACGGACGTGAACCCACTCATAACACAAGCAATTTCGTTTGTCGTTTGTCGAGCCCGCTAAATGGGTGTGGTCCAGCGGAGGTGACTCATGCGTTGGAGATATCTCAGTGACCTCCGCTCTCTGTCAGCGAATCAGGGAAAGACGGGGATACCATGGTTCCCACATTCAAGGGGTCTAGCTAAAGCCTGGAGATGACACAGCGTGGGTGACGAAATTGCCTTATTGATCCACTTTAATGCGATCGCGTGCGGTTTTAGTCGGTTTGAGTTCGATATAACGGCGTCGCTGACCACGCAGTGGGGTACCCGTGGAACACAAAAAAATATTCCTGAATAGCTCAGTAAATGATGCCAAATTATTCCCGCCAAACAATGTACTGCGAAAGGATAGACATGGGGATACTGGATTTAGTGGATTAATATTGGCTGTTAAAGATTGCTACATAGTAAAATGGGTAACAGATATAGACGGATTAACTGACGATAAAGAACTACAGTACTATTTGCGATAATATCAAAGAAAAATATTAGCACACCTAGTTATAAGGCTGTTCAATATCTGGATGTTTTATCTTATATTGAGAACTGTCCTGTAATAGCGCTACAGTAACACAATTTGAAATGTTTCTGGAATTTTCTGGAAGTTACGGCGTTGTTATAATATCGACGATAACGCCACGGATGGGTACAATTTAAGTCTAAATTGTACATATCCGTGGCGTTCTAACCACTGACTATCTTAAAAACTTCACCATAGTATCCGATATTGAGCCTCTTGGACGATTAGACACCGCGGCAAATCACCCTGCTCTATTCCTTATTTAAAACTAATTTAATCATAATAATCGTGATGATCACTTGCCGTACCCTAGACTGGAACACATCGTGGCTTTTGCTCTTCCTGATCTCCAGAAGAAGTGCATTCCACAGACGAACGACCTCAACAAAGAACGAAGAGCCTAAAAAGTTTGTTCTATGAGAAGGAAATGCGAGGAGCCGATTGTCTATGGAATGAAGATTTCTATCATTCTATCATTCTTGGAACATAATAACTGAAAATAAGAAGTTAAGTAAGAATACATATGGATAATGAAGGAGTTAAGGATAATATCCTTTTCAATTGAAATGCTTAAAAGGCATAAACAACCAAAAGCTTGGCACCCTTGTGAAGTAAAAAAGTATTACCGACAACAAACCCAAAATAAATCATTTTTGTAGGGGTACAATCACCTTTATAGCAAAAATGACCAGAATTTTCGTCGGTTAGCAAAAATAACACTATAAATTGTATTTGTTTTGCTTGGGCATAAACGCCAAAAAAGTCATCGTAGAGACATGGGAGGAAGCGCATTCGAAAGAGCAGAAAGTTTTAAGTCCAATGGCATCCATTTTTGACCAAAATGTCGCTTATGCCCTATTTCCTTTTATCCGTCGATATTGTAGAGAGTTGTAAGTGCGCGCAACTTACGGCGAGTACGAATAGTTAACCAAACAAGCTGCGAGCGGAAAGAAGATACGTGTCCATATTTAAGAAGATTGAAGATGAATCGCATTAAATACGTACATTATTGAGAAGACGATCAAGTTTATCGCGAAGGTCTGCTGGTACTCAATTTCTTCGCAAGAGTCATTTTTACTGTTGACTAATAAAAAGCGGTTACCGTGGCCTATGGACCTGCACTTACTTTATCCTATGTACACAGATTTATTCTTGAGGGGAGATGTTTACTCAGCCGTGTCTTTTGTATAGTGCCGTCTGAGGTACAGTGCCAAAATTGCGCGCTCTTTTATACATTTTCTGTGACCTTGAAATGGTCGGCCGCGGTCTGTTTTACATTGTTTTAATTGAATTTGTTTAGCGCGTTAATCCCACTCGAGAGACCCCGGCCTAGCAACTATTTTTGTAAACCTTTTAAATTTTTTGTTATAGTTATTATCTGTCTATACTATACAATTAATTATGGTGTCAATGGAAAGAAAAAAATATCAAAAACTATGAAACTAGTTATAATTCTTAAACTCTAAATTTACTATGCCCTGCCGGGTGTTTTAATCTGTTTATTTAACTTAACTATATCTATATTCTTATTCTATTTAGCTATATACACTGCTCTGCACATTCTCCCCCCGTGAGACGCAGCCACACTCCTTGCGGTGCAGAACTCGAAGCTCCGGACCACAGCACTATTAGTTTTCTAACCGGCCGGCGCATCACTCCTCCTTTGGTCTGGATGTCGACGGTCCACGTTCCGCCATCTGGCCAGGGCTATGTCGCGAGGAGGCGGGGCGGGAGCGGCAGCGGGGGCGACGAAAGATCGCAAGCCAAGCTGCCCGCGTACGAAGGCAACTCGGGCGTCAGAGGTCGATGAACGACCTCCGCCCCCCATGAGTGCAGGCCTGGGGGTGACTGGTGGAGCCGCCTGGCGCGCCTCCCCTTTTTCGGGGACGAGTTGGGGACTCTGTGGTCCCCACACCCGAGGAGAGGGTCAGATCATTAGAGATGGCCCTGGGTCGGCCGGGGTGCGAGGGATATGCCTGTCGCGATGACTCGTCCTCGTAGCCACATGTTGCGGGGTGCATTGGAATCTATCAGCAAGACCCGGTCATTCTGGCCTATTGTGGGTCCACGTCCGTTCAACACACGTCGATGCTGAAGCTCAGGCAGTTATTCTCGGAGCCACCTGGCCTAATAGAAGTTGGCCAGGCGTTGCGCTGCTCGCTAGCTGGGTTTGGAAGCGCCATCCGTACACTGTACCCGGTTACTATTGTTGCAGATCTTCTATGTCTGTAGCGAATGACTCTTGCTAGGCAGCTCGCATGAGAATGTCTTCAGCGGCGCGCAGGAACTCAGTAGTAGTAAGTACGGGTCAATGACCGACGTACTTAGCTGCGTGGGAGGCGGCTTGCTGTTTTTCTTGTTCGTCTTACGCCAATCTGGGTCTGCTATCTTGTTCTTCAGAGTCCGTAAGGTAAGGCTTCTGACAACTGTTCTGTTTTACTGCTGACCTGATGTACTTTTTCTTCTGTATCTTCTATTTTACACGCTGAGAACTTCTAATAACTGAGGTGAGTTTGATTTTGCTTAAACTTGAACTTTGCTTCTCGGTAGATCATTCGGATGTGCAATAGCTTCGTCTAACGTCTTGAAACTGTCTAAGTAGTCGTCAACATAATGTTTCTTCACTATAGCTGAGACGGCTTCGGGATGTGTGACTCTGTACTGTTCGGCGTTCGAATTCTTGACGTAGATTGCAGTCGATGGCGAACTTGCTACCCCGAAGATCAGTGACGTCATGCGATATTCAAGCGGCGCGACGGCGCCACGCCGCAGATACCGCAGCGCATCTCGATCTTCTTCTCTGATTTTCACTGGAAGAAACATTTCACCGATGTCCGCTGTAACACCTACTGAATGCTGTCTGAAGCACATCACCACTCCCGGTAGAGATTGGAGTAGGTCTGGGCCTTGCAGCAGAGTATCGTTGAGCGATACCCCTCATGTCTTGGCAACGGCATCGTGGACCACTCTGATTTTTTCCGGCTTCATCGGATTGAATACTGCAAATTGAGGTAAGTACCAAGTCTTGTTCTTGATCTTAGTAGATGGCGCCAGCTCTGCATACCCCTTGGATAATAGAGCGTCCATCTGCTCGGTGTACTTTTGCCACCTTGCTAGTATTAATCGTGCGGTTTTATAAACTAAAAAAAATATAAAAGTAATCTTAAAAAAAATGGAAACAAATTAAGTCAACTAAAAAAATTCCATATTTAATTTTTTTAATATTTTGGATCATTCTAAGTCAAAAAATATACATATACAGAGTAAATGATAAATATATGTTAAAACGGAACGTGTAAAACGTCAAAATGATTTTTTTTGTATATTTTTAATTTGACGTTTTGCAAGACTAATTTAGCAAATGGACCGGTAGGGATTGAAACGCGGCCCCAACCTGAGTAAACTCCGGCAAGAAAGTCAGTGGGCATTTTTTTTGGTCTATTTACAAACATTTAGTTACATTTACTTAGTGACCGTTTGTTTGAGTAGTATAGTTGAGCGAACAGCTCATTTCCAATCTTGTTTATCATCTAAATATTCTAGGATTTTAGTACAGTTTATTCTTAACTAGATATTTAAATTTATTTACCGTTGAATCCCTAATGTCTTTAGGGATAGGGATGGCGCTCTGAGGTCGATTATTGGAATAATCAATTTCTGGGGCAAAATAGATCATTATTTCTTCAAATCTATATTTAGCACTGAATCGATTTATCAACCTCGACCGATTTGTTCTGTTTTGGCAAAAACAAGAACAAAACATTGAAGATTCGTTTTGTTTGATACCTACTATATCCGGCGGCGTATTCCACTCCTCTTACAAAACTCAATTCAGTTTATTAACTAAACTAAATTAATATAATTTATGTATAAAATCCGCAAAAAATCGTATTCAATTACAGTATTCTGTTTATATTATTACATCCTGTATTTGAATTTATAACGATTCGCAGTAGACTTATATTAGTTTTTCATCATTCATTAATAAATTCTGATTTAATTATGTTTCTGGATTCTGGAAATATAACATTTGAAACATTATTTAGGATTATATTTCTTAGCTGAAAATATTTATTACACAAAAACACAAAATGGAAATAAAATTAAATTTAAATAATTACAAAGTATTGATTATGAAAGCATAAAAAACGTTGAGTAAGCATGATAGAAAACATCTGACATAGTCAATAATATAATATAAACCGGGTACGTATTTGAATACCTAAAATTATAATACCTAAAGTTAAATAACCTAAGTTCAAAATACCTAAAATCTAAATACCTAATGGTGGGATAACCTAAATTTAAAATACCGAAAGTTTAAAATGGCTAAGTATTTGAATACCTAAAATTATAATACCTAAAGTTAAATAACCTAAGTTCAAAATATCTAAAATCTAAATACCTAATGGTGGGATAACCTAAATTTAAAATACCGAAAGTTTAAAATGGCTAAGTATTTGAATACCTAAAATTATAATACCTAAAGTTAAATAACCTAAGTTCAAAATACCTAAAATCTAAATACCTAATGGTTGTTTGACTTTCTTTTAAAATACCCAAAGCTTTAAATGACAAATTGATATTATAGTGAGTACGTATTACAATGCCTAATTTGAAATTATCGAATTTCATAAGCCCTACGAGCGGAAGGCCGAATATTAAAATCCCGAATGTTTATATGATCGAAAGTTCTAAATACCGAAAATTAAAATACCGACAATTTAAGAAATAATATGTGGTACGGCTTAAAGAAAAAGGGACACTGCTCACCCCGACTCGGACTTTATAACCACTCATACAAGGATTGTCTGCTCCAATCCTGAAGTTCCAAATCCTTGGCAGTGTCCCTTTTTTTAAAGCGCTGGATGCGGGCTGCTTTAGATCGGTCATTCTGGAAGTCTATGTATTTTTTCTACCTACATATTGTTGTGTGTGGTGTGTGGTGCATTATTTTTAGGTATTTTGACCATTTGGTATATTAAATTTTGGTATATCAACCTTTGTTGTTTTAACTTTAGACATTTTAAACATTAGGTAATTAGTCCAATAGGTATTTCAAAATTAGGTATTAAGTACTTAGGTATTAGTGGTTTAGGTATTTTAAACCATTTGGTATTTAGATTTTAGGTATTTTGAACTTAGGTTATTTAACTTTAGGTATTATAATTTTAGGTATTCAAATACGTACCCTATAAACCATACCTTGATGTGTTGCCCGCACATTAATTTCCTCTTATCTTCATTATAGTAGGTTTTTTTCAACGTAGTTTTTTTTTCTTTTTAGTGACTGTAATAGGTTGCTTTTTAACTAAAAAAGGTTCACGTAAATCGGATCATAATTCTCAGAGCAATCGGTGTAAATATTTAAATATAAAATAATAATAATAAAAAAGATAGCCATCAAATTGAGAACTTCCTCCTTTTTGGAAGTCGGTTACAAAATATCTTTTTGAAATCGATCCTTCAGACGTTGATACTTTGTGAATTGATTCTACAGGTTACGATTCGAATCGATTTGAAAATCAATCTTTATCGGAAATAATCGCCATCCCTAAACTTGTTGAAAAAACATTCTACATTATACACATACACACACACACACGTAAAACAAAACTAAAGAAATTGTTTTTTTTTTGCTAGAAACCATTTTAATAATAAAAAAAATATTGTTTATTGTCTCAGAAATTAATGTTACAATAAAAGTCTTAGAACTAGGCGTATCAATATTCAACAAGAGGTACTGTTACTGGCTTCCAAACTAGGCTAAAGCCTGTGTGTTGGGAGACAGTGCTCTATCGATATCTATCACATAATGAGCTACTATTTTGAGAAACGTGTGTCAGATACATACTAAAGGAAGATAAAACAATATTTTTTTAAGTGTGTGTGTGTGTGTGTGTGTGTGTCTGTGTGTGTGTGTGTGTGTGTGTATGTGTGTGTATTTATATGTGTTTAGTTATATCTTTCTAGAATAACAAAAAGGATCAACTGTAATATAAATAAATAAATGTTTAGTAAAGCTATTCTATGAATTTTAGTAGAGTTTAAGTACCTTCATTGTCCAGCTGGAGCAGCCAAATAGTTACTGTCTTTTTAACCTTGTTTTTATTAATTTTGACTATATTGAATGTTTTATTTGCATAATTGTACATTTTGGAGCCTAAAATCTGGAATTGATTTCTGGCAAAAGAAGTTCTATATCTCAAAATAAGACAGGCGAGTTGCCCACTGCGTTTATTTAGGTCCGGTAGACGAGCACCTTGATGCACTTTCAAAATTGTTCTAAGGACAAATAGCTGTCTCACTGTCAAGAACTGGTTGTCCTTGTATAGCTGTGTAGTGGGATATCGCTTCGGACTTTGAGTACATCTCTCTGTGCTCTCTCCAGCGCAAGAAATTGCGTTTTTCCAGCCAACAGGTATACAGTACTGTATGACTGATTGGCACAGTGCTTGCAGCTAAATATACCATTTTTAAGTGAGACAGTGTGGTCGTTTTACTTAATTGCCTGGTTCTACTGTCGTGATCTGGACATCCCACTTTAATCTACTATCTATATATTATCTATATGTATTCCAAGGTATTTTGTGCACTCTAGTTAATTCTTTACAGTAACAGTCATTACTTGAAGTACATATTGTGTGAGTCTTTAAAGTAAAATCGTGTTTGGGGGTATTGATTTTTGAAATCGCGAAAGGAATATATAGTGTTTTGTCCAGGTTTAGGGTCAGAAGATTGTTAGAAAGCCAGTTAATTATTTGTTTCAGGGAGTATTCTGCTCTCTCTTTCACCATGGACCAGTTAGTCTTATGACGATTGCAGTATGATCCGTGTAGGTAAATATGTCAGTATGTGGGAGAGATATTATACAAAGGTCGTTAACGTATAGTTGGAAGAGTGTAGAGCCAAGAATACTCCCCTGAGGAACACCGTACGTTATCTCCGCTCCATCACTAGTCTGCTCACCTATTTTCACTTTTTATTTTTCTGTTTGTGAGGTAATCTTTGAATAAGCTGTGCGTGATACCACGTATGCCATATTTTTCCATCTTGTCCAGCAAGATTGGGACAGAGACTGTGTCGAATGCTTTGGAGAGATCTAAGAATATGCATAAACATCTGTTATTGCCGTCAATGTTCCTAATAACAGTACGAGTTAGGTCAATGACTGCATCCTCAGTGGAAAGATCTGCTCGGAAACCGTATTGTTAGTTTGCTAGTATGTCAAACTTATCAATATACTTTATAAATGAGTTATTGAGAATCTTCTCAAGGATTTTTGATAACGCAGATAGTATTGAGATTGGTCGATAATTATTGACACAGCCTCTGTCTCCACTCTTATAGATGGGATGGATGAGTGCTTCTTTAAAAGCATCAGGGAAAACATCAGTACGAATGGCAAGATTACAGATATGTGTTATGGGCGGAATCAGTGTCTTGCGTGACAGTTTCAGGGAGTTAGATGACATACCATACCACCCTAAGGCACAGTCCTGTCGTAGCTGTAAGATTATAAGTTCTACATCTGTATCAACTTCTAGCAACGCCATCGAAGATACCTTAGTTTCGATAGAAGAAGAGGAATTGTTTTTCTTTTTAATACAGTCTGCCAAATTCTTTCCCATAGAGGACAAGATATTACAGATATAGTTCAGGGACTGCTTGGAGTCTACGTGACCATTCAGGAGTTCAGTAGGATAATCTATGCTTTTGTGGGTATTAGTGACAGTTTTTATGGCTTTCCAGAGGGCTTTGGGATTGTAGCCAGCTTCGTTTATGAGGTTTTTGTTGTATACCAGTTTCAGCTCACGTAGAAGACGATTGCAGTAGTTACGATACCGTATGTAAAAAATAAATAATAAATTTTATCTAAGTACCTACTTACCGAGTGTCACTAAAATACTTAGTTACTGCAATTTTTATATTCCCATTATATATATGGCAATAAACCAACGCTAATTATTCTATTTGCAATAAAAGTAAATGAATGTGTACATTACACTGCGGATATATCTCCTACTTTTTTATTATCATAAATTGTACATTTTACAATAATATTATAATCTGTAAAGGTGAAATTTTCTTATGACAAATAGTTTAAAAAATATTTGATGTTGAAAATTTAATTACTCGATCCGTCCGAAAACGCTCCATACAAAATCGTGGTACGTGGTGACGTCGTAGCGTGCTGGCGTGTAATGCAAATGTATGGAGTACAAGAGAATATCGTATTTAGCTCATTCTACGTTGCATTTACAGTGTACATTGAGTAATAAGATTGATTTGAAGTTTAATGAGGAATCTAAAAAGTTGTAAATGTTGCGTTATTTCGCCTGTTTATAATATATTTTGACCTATTTTGGCAATTCAAAATGATGAAAAGTCATGGTTTCAGTTTAGTTATACAAAATCTTAGTTTACTATGCATAAACTAAGACATTAAGCAGTATTGGTAAGAATCCGATAATCCAGGACATTACCCTATTGCAGATACACTAGAAAAATAAGTTATGAGATATATTAAATCAGCATTTTATATATGAGTGTGTAGGTATTCGATGGGTTTATGTGTATGTATGTATTATGTGTAATGCCTTTTGTCACGGGTATACCTTCCTTCTGACATTAATGTACACAAGACTTTGCCTCTCATTGGATTGCAATTCCTCTATGCACTCCGGTGTTTGCTGGAAAAGAACTCATGACTGAGTTAAGCTCCTCTTTGTACATACTATTTCATTTATTTGTATAATATACCTTGTAAGTGTAAAATATAGAATAGAGAAAGAAAGAAGGGACTTTTCTTTTCCCGACTGGATAGTTGCTGGCATATATCTTGACCTCAGTCACGTCACAAATAGTTTTATGCGCAGTAAGCGTTTTTAGGTATCTTTTGTGGATAGCACGGGGTGCTACGGTGGGGAAGGAGCTCAAATCCACCCATTATAGATTATATTAAACCAATCCGCGTGCACCAAGGCCTTTGTTTCTCTCACGACTTGGTGTCAAGATGCATATCTTCACACCAAGTCGTGAGCAAAAAGCGGTAACTTTTTCTTCATTCGAGCTTTAATCCCAGTCGCATCCGAAGCTTTCGCCTTGTAGTCTGGGGTCCGCTTTACCAGTACAACTGCGCGTTTGACTGTACTTCGATCCATGAAACGACTGCCATCTAACCTCGACAACCCAAAGGCGATACCGAAGCATTGCAGTTAGACCAGTCCACAACTGCTATGGTGATCACCAATGCTATTCAAAAGATAATGTAGATCACAGAGTAATGAGGTATGTCATGTGACGATAATATAGTCTCACGATCCGCTTCGTTGTCTTTCAATTGACGTATGTTTGCTTGTATGTTTTTGTTTGCCTCTTGAAACTGCAAATGGCATTTGTTTGATGTTTTGTACGTAGGGATGCTGATGTTGTGGATGTGATTAATTGGTATAAGTATAAGTGTATAAGTCCGGTGAAATTCGTAACTCACTTGTATGAGATTTGTGTGGATATATTGTAAACTCTTCCGTCTTGATTAGACAGCCGTGACTTACACTTAATAGTCCGGCACCGGTCAGCTGATGTGCGGTAATCTGATTGTCACACATTGTTCGTACCTTGCACAAATCGCAACACATATAAATGTATGTGTTCATAATATAACCATCTTGCCATGTATTTTACATAGCATATTATGGGTTACACATTCTTGATTTTCTTGGTGACATAATTTTTTGTCACTCTTCATCAGGTATTCAGGCTTCTGGCTATGACAAACATATGCTTCTTGAACGAGACAATCCTTGATGTCGCTCATAGGTATGAAAGTACTCTTTCTTATATTCAAGACCACGTAATCTGCTACCGGTGATATTAAAATAATGGTGTTTCCATGATGTTTAGGAATTGTTATCAATTTAAATATCTCATATGACTCTCTACGGATTAACGGTATCCTTATTTCAAACAGAAGGTATTCTACTAGTAATCTGGCCTTGACATTGAAAAAATTATATATCTTGCGTATTTCTGAGTGGACGAACTCGTTATAAAAATATGTTTTCAATTTAGTTCCATCATTCTGTTCTCCATCCATGTGGTGACGAAGAAAGAATACAAGTATCACCACCCCATCTCATCTGCTGGGTACGTAAGAGACCATTGGCAGAAAAATACATAGACGATATCACTGCGAGAGAGAAAACTTGAAATATAGCCCTGTGCCCGTCTGACCAGCGTGGAAACAGTAGGCCAAAACCTGCCAACACTAGAAGATGCATCCAGCAGTGAACTGCGATAGGCTATTTGATTGATTGACAAAACGTAATCATAACCTAATTGCCAAGTAATATTTTACTAAGAGATTGGCTCTCTGTTTGCATGACCGGAATGAGTTAGTCTATCTGAATCACATCTAAATCTGAGACACCTTTTCAAATTAGGAAATCTAATCAGCCCTTTTATGCTAAATAAAAATATCCTGTAAGAACAATGTATTTTGTGGGATAGTAAGTATCCTATATATCAATCCGGAACCTAAGCTTTTTTATGATAAACAGTTTTGCCTCAGGTATTGTGTGTTTTATTTCTTGTATTATGTGCAAAAAAACTCACGTTGATCTGTTGCTTTTTGCTGCGTACAGTAAATCAAGAAACCTACATTCCTACTATGGTTTGAGGCGTCGCCGTCGTGAGGAGTTCTTTCTCTTCCGGAAACATTTATATCTATCATCTTAGAGATCTGACTGTTTAACGATCCCACTAGCAGTGGACTGCAATAGGCTAATTTATTGAGGCCATTCGATACCTCATGCGTGTTACATGGCGCATGTCGTACAAATCGTGTAAATTGCACAACTTTTGTGAAAATTATTTGTTCAAAACAGACGCACATGTGCACACACATGAAGCAATGGATGGCATTAGACCTACAATGAAATTTTAAAGCATTTAGTATGCTAACTATTAAAATCGATTAAGATAAGGGAAAGATGGCGGGTTCGAAATCCCTCCTGAACCGATTAAATTTTTACTATCTCAATCCATTTGAGTAATTTCTTATCTATGGAAATAAAATTGCTTTGTCCCGACTGACTGTTTCAAAAACGCAGAGCCGAAACAGCTGAACCAACAAACTTGAAATTTTGGCAGATGATGCCTTTTATATTCACTAAGAATGGATTTTTTGGAAATATCACTACTTAACGAGTATGGAATTCATATAGACTTCTTTTACAAATTTATTCCAAAGTGAAGCCAGGGCCCTAGTATAATGTGTATTAAGCAACTGACTCATAGGAGTTACGTGATCACTGAATTGTAATGTAAGTATAAATGTTTTACAACATTGTACACGCTAACGCTATTTAGACCCATGATAAGCATAGCTTAACTTGCTTGTGTTATGGAATCTAGACTGCGGATAAACATACTTAGATACTTTTTATTTGTAAATACATCCATATTAAATATAAATCCATATACACCCAGACTAATGCAAGTATACATATTCATGCATACAAATATTTGCACGGGAATCGAATCCACTTAATTCTTATGCTACACAGCTGCAATCCATACTGATAACAAAACATACAGAATTTCGAGAGTATATTCCAGGAGGTAGGACACGACGGTACTTCCGTCCAATTGAGCAGTCCGACAGGGGGAAGTACCTCCGCCCTATAGAATACCACGGCCATAATAACCTTTTGTTGTGTTCCCGGCGGTGAGTAGGGTAGCCAGAGCTCACTGGAGAGTTTTTATGTTGTCAGTGGGAAGACCAAAAGCTTGTCCTGCTTTGTTTTTACACTGACGGTACAGAAACTCTGTGCTTACAGGGTTGGCAGCGCGAGTATGACTCCATTGGTTTTGAACACGTCACGATCAGGTGGACCGTGTGCTTGTCTGCCAATGAAGTGGTACAAAAAAAGACCTCTTTCAAAAACAGTTTCGCAGAGCAAAAGACCATTCAGCCGTATAATTTTAAGTTTTTATTTGGATCCCATACTCTTATTTATCGATGCGGCCCTTGCCGCAGTGAGTCTCGTAAAAAACAACGCTTTACCATTATTCAAACACTAGAACTTTTAAATTGAAAATGAAAATCAAGCTGGAAAATATTCACTGCTTGAAACCATTCAACCATAGTTAGAAGTCAAGTTTTAATTTTGTATGTGATGCGATTGCTTGTACACTTACATGCCGCTTAATAAGTTTGGATTTATAATGAAAATAAAGTGATTCACCAAACTGTGAGGTTCGTTACTCTGTGTTAGAGGTCTTATGAAAATGCCCGCGACGCGCTCTTATACCGGATAATTTTATAATCGTTTCGGAGCGAAATATTTTGGGCACAGTTACAAAATCGTCTGGAAGTAATAATTTTGCGAAAAATAAGATATTTTTCAACACACTTGCTCATAAAGTGGCTCTAATTTCACCGCAATTAGACATCTATTGACACCTATAATCAAACTGTGACTTTTCACATACCATAAACATATATAATCAAACTATGTGTTCATCTGGAAGTAATAATTTACCGAAAATTAATATATTTTTCAAAACACTTGCTCATAAAGTGGCTCATCTAATTTCACCGCAATTAGACATATAATGGCACCTATAATCAAACTGTGATTTATAATTCACAAGTGAGTTATAGCATCTTTTTTTGTTGGTGTTTTAAAACGAGATTTGACATGTTGCACACGTCCATGGGTCACGGTTACAAACACACGGCTCACCTAATGGAAAGTGGTTATCGTGACCTATGAACGTGTGTAACACCAAGGGAGTCACAACCGTGCTGCTGACCCTGTAAGAACAGAGATTTTCTGTGCCGTCAGTCCAGAACACAGAATCAGGACAAGCCTTTGGTGTTCCCACTGACAGCACAAAAACACTCCAGTGAGCTCTTAAACCCTACTCGATAAACTTAAATAAAAATTATGGTAAATATCCCGGCGAATATTTTACTGTTAGTATATTTAGAATATACGGTTTATATACGTCATACCCTACACATTAATGAGACATACTCGGGATGTTTATATTTCCACAATATTTATGGCTACTTTCACGCCTTCGAACTCTTCCATTATGTTCTAGACGCCTATCGTGTAGATATAAGTACTCATCTGTGACTGTCGCGACGCTCTTAAAGCTTGAACATAGTACCTATTGTTTGTGATCGTTTATTGCACATTACTTCACAGAATTACTGCTACGCCATGTAGTTTTCGACGTTTGAGGACCGTTCAAGTGTTACGTAAGCACTAGATGGAGGGGGGGGAGGGGTCTTTGCATTATTTTTGATGACATAGAGGTGGAGGGTCTATATGTATTATATGTATAATGATTACATAAACAGTAGTTATTTATTTTTCACACATGACAAGGGGGAGGGGGGTTAAATAATAATTCTTATTTAATTAATTATACTTGAACGGTCTCTTTAATTGTATACCTTGATCAATCTATTATATCCTACAAACTTATTACCACTTCTCTAGAGGGACTGGCCCCACTAGTACGACCAACTGGTGGGACCACAGGGAATTTTTTCCCCGTACTCCTACTGCAATGTAGTCCCACTATGGGTAATGTTAAGGTTATTTTAGTCCCAACACATTAGAGATGTCCGCGGTAGCCAGAGCTCACTGGATGGTTTGTGCTGTCAGTGGTAAGACCAAAAGCTTGTCTCTTATTCGGATGTTTTATTATGGAACTGATCTTTAACCTTATTGAATGGTTTCTTACAAATTATTGAGACACTATCTCAATTAGGTTAACAGAAGAGAGAAAAATAGTAGTATTACAAAGATGCTTGCTGAGTTCAGTGCCCAATTTCATTCCAATAATGTTCGCCAATCTCTTATTAACATTGACTAAGTTTTTAGTCCTAACCTCCGTTATGACTTAACTTATTTATCCTCAGACTGTTGGTGAGCTCAGCGTAGCACTTTGCAGATTAGAGTTCAGAACTTGGTTTAACTGTTGTATTTTTGCTGTTAAAGTTTGTTTACTCGAACATTTTGTTAAGTCAAGTCGTATAGGGTTTTGCTTCCAATAGGGGATAATATTGTATTGTTATGTTGCCAGAGTCCAGTACTAATGTAAACAGTTTTTTGACAGGTCGTTCAAGAGTTTTGGCGCCAACACGCAGAAGGGCGCATCGCGGTATTATTGTATTTTTCCAATTTTTTTATACACGAAGAAGGGTGCATGAGGTATTATTTTATGTTCCGATTTTTTTATACAACTTAGGTGGCTGACAAGCGCACGGCTGATGGAAAGAAAGTGGTTAGCGTGACCTATGATCGTGTGTAACACCAGGGGAGTCACACCCGCGCTGCCGACCCTGTAAGAACATAGATTTTTTGTGCCGTCAGTTTGCAAATGCAATTGGCATGAATTCTAGCTATTATGTATAAAAATGGTGAGTTTTCAGACATAACGTCTTTTACAAAGCACGCTACTACTACGGCTTTTATTTACGTGCGCAAAGTCCCCACGGATACTCCCCCACCGGAGCCGGTGGGAGAGGTTATGTCGGACTCGAACCGACCAAAACGTACGACGCCTGTGGGTCGTTTTTGGTTGCCGAAGGTCTATCCCTCGCACCCCGGCCGACCCAGGGTCATCTCTCTCGATATGGCTCTTTCTCCATCCCACGCATTGAAGCACCCGTGCTCGGTGATCATCTGCCTCAGTCGGTACGAGAGGCTGCCGTGTGGCCTTGATGGGTCTTACCGCCGCAACTACGGCGCGCCCTGCGCTTGGTCGCCCAAGTCAGTTGTTTGGTATCTCGTCTCAAACCAATCATAGTGATTCGAGAGATTTCTTTTTAATAATTAATTTAATTTTAAACTATTTGTTGTAATCTCCTTCTAATACCCTTTACTTTGATACTTGATAAATTTGATTTTCTAATTAGACAACACGCATTTTAGCATCAAAATTCACCGCATAGTTTTTGATGACATTTGATGTACCCTGTGACACTCGGGAGGTACATACCTTACATTCGAGACCCCACTCATCGAAATCCGTCCAGTCGTAGGGCCTGTAGAGGGGAACCAAGAAAACTACATACATACATACGCGCTAAAAACATTACCCTCGCTGGTGCAGTAGGGTAAAAAGAAACCCTCATAATCTTTTACGAAGTTATACAATGCTTTGTCCTTTTGTTTCTCTACTCGTCTCTCTACTTCTCAAGATCTTTTCTTAATATCAGTTCTGCTATCCATTGGAGCTGTTGAAAAATTATAAGTCAACACAATCAAAAGCTAAGATATACGGCTGTTTGCGCAGCATTATTATAAACTTATTTGCTTCGTCTTATCTCATTTACTTTGTTTAAGAAAGTAATAAATTTATTTTCTTCTTAAAATTTCCTTATCATTTTACTTCATTCGAACAACGCTTCCGTTATTCTATTTGTTATTCCCTTTATTCGTCCGCATAACCAATGCTTTTACGCGGGTATAATTTGAAACGAGGTTATCCGACAAAGAACGAAAGTTACCGACGTAGCTCGCAGAATAAGCAAGCTGAAGTGGCAGTAGGCTGGTCACGTCTGCGGAAGTACCGTTGGGGACTTTGTGGTCCCCAGACCCGAATGGTCCGGGGTCGGCCGGGGTGCGAGATAAATGCCTGTCAACCTTACTTTCGACAACCAAAAACGACAGAAAGACCCACAGGCACCGTGCTTTTTAGTCGACTCGAGTCCGACATAAACTCTCCCACCGGCTCCGGCGAGTGGGTATCTGTGGGGATTTTTCGCACGAAACAAAAAGGTTACACCAGCCGTGGTCACAGGCTGACTGATTCTCACTGAGCCTGATGTGGATTGATGAGCCCTCCACCTTATTAATCGTAACAGTTCTCAACCCGCACCAAATGACCGAGGTTACGGCTTATGTATAAACCTGCGTCTCCAAAGATTATATTGAAAAAATCTAAAACTACATGTCTGATATGAATTTTGTTCACATTTCTCATTTGAAACAAATTCCTTCAAACACAATTTCCCTCTGTCACTATATCCGGAGGAGGCAAAATACATCCGTAAATCATTGTGTTTCAACTTTCTCGACAACGCACGCACGCACGCACGCACGCACGCACGCACGCACGCACGCACGCATACACACACTTACTCACACACACACACACACTCATATTTGTTTGCCGATATTTTGTTTATCTAAGATTGCGAAGTATTTTACTCTACTAGCTGTTGCCCGTGGCTTCGTCCGCGTGGAAGTCGGTTATCGTGACTTTGGGTCATATCAATACTCGACCAATAGCAATCTAATATAATTCTAATATTGTAACCGGGAAACTTCCCCTGGCTACTCCACCGGTTCGCCCAGGTAAGAGCTGAGGAACTGAGACTCGAGAATACCTCAGGGCGCCTTTTACATCAGAGAACAGTGTGTGTGCGTGTTCCAGATACCCTCAATGAAACGACCTTGGGTGGTACATACATATATTTGACCAGAAAAAATACACAGAATTTACAAATTGTTACTTAGGGAGGTACTACAGAATTCAATCAGAGGAACACAGAATTTACAAATTGTTACTTAGGTAGGTACTACGGCATTCAAACAGAGGAATTTATACGTGACCTTTTCGGTGGATCTTCACGGATCGTCAGCCCAGGTTGTCGGCTTGCGTAGCGGGACCTGTTCACCGCTTCCCGCACTGCCACTCGAGTCCCAAGACCAGGAACTCCGATCGCTGCTCACCGCCTCCCGCACTGCGCCACGAGTCCCAAGCCAAGGAACTCCGGATCTTTATGCGAGTACCGCACTTTGCGGATGGGTCAAGTAATCTCCTCCAAAGGTACCAGCAGACCCCAGAGAAGTTCGGAATAGGCCGCCAATTATCCCTCGGATAATATAGCAAAATGTAGGTAGGTACAGAGAATCTTTAAGCAAGAAAAACAACAGAGATTTACGACCTTCGTCGTACGTAACTCCGTGAGATCTCATCTTTTTTTTTTGTCCCACCAGGAGAGGCCTATTTATAGTCTTCTCCATGGAAGATTCTAGCAAAAATCAAATTTTCACCAATCACAACACGTAACACTCAAAACAAAACTTCTACCTCATATCAATACTTTTTTTGACAGATGACAGTTGTAGTTCGCACTAACACCGCATCAATAATTTAAATTATGCTATAAAAGTATTATGTAACAATTAAGTGATTTAATTCCATAAAAATCACACAATTATCTAATGATAAGAATATACTAAAATGCTAATTAACACTAGCATTATTTCTAGCGACATCTATCGTCAACTTAGATAAACAAACACCACAACACAACAGGTGATCAATGAAGATTCACGGCAATCCTTTTAGATGTCGCCACAGGCACATCCCAAACATATTGCAACTATAAATTGTGTTACTTAATAAAGAATATTAACGCACAAACATTCCGGCGTTACACCATCCCCCAACTCCGATAGTATTACTTGCGGACAAGTTACGCAAGGAATACACACAGAATATAACAAAACAAAAGTCTGACCAACAACAAGACATAGTATTTCGAAGTACAAAACAAAAAAAGATTCACAGTAATCAGGTCTAACTAGAGGTAACAACTGACACCGACTCTCTTACTACAAGTCGAAATGCCCTAAGCAACTAGAATAAAAGATCCCTTATCTGCTATAGTCATATGATTGCATATGCAACCCTACTATAGAGAAAGTGCTGATGAGGAACGAATACTCGATGAGGTGTACATAATACATGATAGTTCGTCCCATTCGGGGACGCTCAATCCTATATATCAACATAATAACTTCACCGAGTCGCGGTATTAAAGTAGAAATATCCAGTGCTACGAAGAGGTAATAGCGCTGACGCAAGGCAGAGAGGATACCGCAGGTTGCTTCTCATCAGAGTACTTCAGAATGTCTTTAATGTGATATTCGCCCAAATCTTTCCCATCTAAATCAGCCAACCTATACACTAAAGAAGAACGTTTAGAAGTTACTACACACTTCGTAAACTTAGGAGCTAACTTAGCGGTAAAATGTTTGGCCTTGTTAGACAAATAATGTGTACGTTTATAAACAATTTGACCAACCTTAAGCTCGACATGCCTTTTTCTAAAATTGTAATACTTCTCATTACGCTGGTGAGATAAAATCAAATGTTTCCTCACCTGATCGTAAATGCGTTGCATTTCTTTTAGTTTAGCACCGAAGGCTGCGGGTTCATCCACGGAGACTAAGTCCGGATGACAAGTAATGTCAGATTGTCTATATAGAACTCCATCACCTATGAATTCCCTACCATGCACCAAGAAATATGGAGAAAACCGAGTGGCTTCGCTTACTGCAGTGTTTATAGCGCACTGCAGTTCAACAAGATGTTCATCCCACTTCTTGTGCTGAGTTTTCACATAACATGAGATGGCTTGAACGATATTTCGAATTGCTCGTTCCGCTTGATTGGTCTGAGCATGGTATCGGGGGCTATAGTATATATTAGGTACATTATATTTGGCCAACAGGTCTTTAAATTGTTTGCTCACAAACTGAGGACCATTATCAATATAAATAGTCTTGCAAACTCCATGGACTAGAAATACATTTTTCTCAATGAATCTCGCCACTGCAGCGCCTGTTGCGACCCTAATAGGACACAACATGACATATTTGCTAAAATAATCAGAGACAACGATAAGATGAATATTTCTATTGCTTGACACTGGAAAAGGTCCAAGCAGATCACATGAAATTGCTTCAATAGGTTTAGATACGCGCTTTGGGCTACCCATTAACCCAGGACGAGAGGTGTTTACAGGCTTGTACTGCTTACAAACCTCACAATTACCTACATATTCTTTGACACTATTATACATTTTCGGCCAGTAGTAGTTCAAAGACAACCTCTTATGCGTTTTCCAAACACCTCCATGGGCACTAAGCGTGTCATCGTGGTATTTGGTGAGAAGTGCTAGTCTGTCTTCTTGGGGTACCACCAACTTCCAATCAAAATCTGAAGTCAAAGAATATTTGTTTTTAGAAAATCTATATAGCAAGTTATCACGGATATCAAAATTAGGGTAATGCCTTGGGTTCTTACGCACGCATTCCATGGTGTGAATATACCACGGATCACTAGTGGAGCTCGCGTCAATGGAATCGATTTTTATGCGAGACAGAGCGTCAGGTACTACATGATCTTTTCCCTTACGGTGTTCTATGTTGAAATTAAACTGACTGAGTCGCATACTCCAACGCGCTAAACGTCCTGTAGGATTCTTGAGCTTGTGAAACCACAGTAGGGAGGCATGATCAGTGACAACAGTGCACTTTTGTCCTTCCACATACTGTCTAAACTGTTCCAGCGCAAAAATCACGGCCAGAAGCTCACGCTCGGTAGTGCTGTAGTTCACTTCGTTCTTATTTAAAGAGCGACTACAATAAGCGATGGGGTGATCCACGTCATCGTGTGTTTGGGTCAGTACAGCAGCAACAGAGTAAGCTGACGCGTCACTTAGTATGCGGAAAGGCAAAGAATAATTCGGCATTTTTAATATAGGAGCAGAGACCAAAGCTGACTTGAGAAGGTTAAAAGCCTCCTCAGCTTCAGATGTCCAAACGAAGTCAACCTTTTTAGCGGTTAATTTACATAGGGGTTTACTAATCTTAGAAAAATTATTAACAAAACGACGATACCATCCGGCCATACCTAGGAAACGTTTTACATCCTTCGAGTTACAAGGAGTAGGATAGTTGAGGATAACCTCGACCTTGCCTGGATCAGTTCGCAATCCATGCCTATCTACATAGTAACCAAGATATTTCAGTTCGCTTCGACAAAAGTGTGATTTCTTCATATTAATCGTTAGGCCCGCATCCTTGAGTCGCTGATAGATTCTATTTAAGAGATCCACATGCTCCTCGAAGGTGCTGGCCACACAGATTATGTCATCCTGGAAGCAAAACACTCTGTTGTCGAACTCGGGACCGAATAGGCGGTCCATCAGTCGTTGCATCGTACTCGAGGCTCCGACAAGACCAAAGCACATCACATTATACTGGAACAAACCCCGTCTCGGCACCGTGAATGCAGTCTTCTCAGCAGACAGGGAAGAGTCGAACGGGATTTGCCAATATGCTGCACTTAAATCTATAGTGGACAAATATTTAGCATTATTCAGATGGTCTAAAATTTGATTGATGTAAGGTAAGGGATAAGCGTCGCTTTTCGAGACCGAATTTAGCTTACGTGAGTCCAAGCACAGTCTTAGATCACCATTCGCCTTTTCCACCATAACCACAGGTGAGTTCCACGCAGATTGTGATGGAGACACCACTCCCATCTCCAACATCCGGTCCAACTCCGCCTCCAGGGCCTTCTGTTTGAGAGGTGAGAGCGGGTAATACCGTTGTTTGATCGGCTTGCTGTCACCCGTGTCTATGACGTGATGCACAAGCGTCGTTTGACCTAAGCCCACCTTATCCGTATTTAAAGAATCAAATTTTTCAATGATCCCGTTCATTACACACCTCTGATTCTCGGTCAGGTTGTTGTAATCCTCGAGACCACTGTGAAGAGACAAAGATTCAATAGGACAGTTTTCATTAAAATTATTCATATTAATTTTTTGGGAAATTAATATATTACTTAATTGAAATTGTTGCCAGAAATCGACACCAAATATCATTGACGTTGATATTTCTGGTACAACATAAAACTTAACTACTCTGATAACAGAGTTGTATTCTAAGGGCAACGAGATACAACCCAGACATTTCAAGTGGGAACTGTCTGCAGTTGTGATACTAAAGTTTGGGTTGACACTTTCCAGTTCAAACCCTAAATCTAAGAAGATACGGTGCGCACCCTTTCCTAACACAGAGCAGGAGGCACCAGAATCAAGAAGACCTAGAACATTAAAATTTAAAACCTTAACAACTAAGTACGGTCTAACATCGTTATCCCGTTTAGTAAACAGGACCTTATCAGAGTAAGAATCAAACACTGAGCTCGGATCAGACATGCCTGACGATTTATTAATAAGGCCCTGGCCTACGCGTTTTTTTGACTTCGTCGTGCATTGGGGGCAGTCAGGTGTCTTTACTCCTTTGGCACCACAACGAAAACACACCAACTCCCTCGACTTTGAGCAGTTGTAAGCCGTGTGATCGCTGCCTCCACACCGAAAGCATTTGCGTTCGTGCGAGACCGGCGAGCCGTTCACCGCGGAGACCTGCTTGGTAGCTTTTGGTGTGCTCTTGACTTTCTGTGAATGTAAGTCAGAGGAGATCTCACATTTATCCAAGACTGGCTCATGGAACGCCTCAGCCCTAGCACGTGCAAGTTCTAAACGCTTACCTAACCTTTTCAGATCATTTGTTGACTTCATGAAGGGCGAGTTCCTTCATGTAGTCAGGTCTTATGTTATGCATAAGGATGTCCAGTTGTTCCTCACTGGGCATTTTACAAGACAGTCTAGAGAACATGGCCTGCATTGTAGAGATGTAGTTCACTAAGGACTCAGTACGGGCTTGGGTACGTTGCCTAATCTCATTCCGTAAACGATAATCATAATCGGGAATATCAAAGGCGTCTCGTAACTCATTTAATAAATCTTCATACGACATAAAGTTGGCTTTATTGGTGCGGAACCAGGACAAAGCTGGTCCGTCCAATAGGTCAGAGAAAGCCAGGAGAACCTTTGATTTAGAGACTTCCCTTGCACACCTCAGTTCTTCCAATCTCTCAATGAAGACGCGTACACAAGAAGAACCATCATATTTTAAATTAAAAGAATTTAAATTAAGGGGTCGTTCCCTATAAACAAAGTTATCGTTAGTCGAATTAATGTTTTGCGAGCTACCCCGCATCGAGCGTTCCTTTCTCACTACAGGTGAAGTATACTCAACATGGTCACGAGAGGGGCGATCATCATTATCTGACACCTCAGATTCTGAGTCACTATTCGATTCAGCAACAGACAAAATCTTAACTAGTCTGTTACGAATACCTACAAGTTCAGAACAATCTAATCCACAACGAGCAAGCCTAGTTAAAAGATAGTTCGCCCTAACAGCAGCCCTAATGCGACTATTACGATCAGCATCAAAGTCACCTGACGATAGCAAATCCTCGAGTTCCTTGACTTTTGGCTCGCAGACAGTACGTTCGCTTGCAGCATCGGTGGACTTAACGGTGCTTGGCTTCAGACTCCCACGGCGAACTAGCCGGTATGCCGTCCGTAATTCGTTACGCAAGCCGACAACCGTAGCCTCAGGATCCGCTGAAATGCCCATATAAGACAACTCATTAGACAGCTCATCTTTTCTTAAGTATTTAACATATTGGTGCATTTTTGCCATGTTATAAGAATTTAACTTTACAAGTGTAGGTATGGAAAAAAAATTTTACAATAAAATTCAACTAACGACTAAACAATTTTCCGTTATTTAACGGATGTTCACAAAAGTATATTCCCAGAGGGTATCAAATTGAACTACTAAATTGACAAAAAAATTTTTTTTTTTTGCTAGGTACAAAAAAACGTGAAGTAGGTAGTTAATGTAATTTACCTTCTTCTATACTATTTCAAAAATAAAATTTTAACGAAGAACAATTATTAATAGCGGGTAGGTATTATGTACCGCCCTGCAGGCTATTACTAAAAAGTAATAATACAAAGAAATTACACAGAGATCCAAATACTTGAACCGTTCGTGTAGGTACAAGCTCTTAGGTAGTTACCAACGATATAATAAAAAAGAGAGAATTTAATTAAATGTAAGGTAGGTAGCAGGTATAAGTACCGGCTTCCTGATCGTTCCGAAATTCACAAAAAATTAAAAGATTGGTAATTCTAAATTAAAATTATACAAAGTTATACCTATATGGTTATCGGCACTTCACAGAAAATGCCGACAAGTTGAACAATGCTAAATTCTGGAAAAACAGATGTTATTAAATTTGATCAAACATATGCATGAAATTAATTTTAGTTTAAGTAGGGACAAACTAAGTAGGGACCAACCAAAGACCAAGAGATAATCAGAGGGGGAAAAAAAAGAAAAAAAAGAAAAAAAAAATGGGTATGCCGAAAATATATATATTTTTGAAAATGTTGCAGCTAAATAAATTTAGAAAAAAAATTTGGACCCGTTTCCTTGCTATTTAATGTAAATTGCAAGGAAATGAATTACGTGCTTAGCCGCACAAGCACTACCAATTAGCGTCTTGGAAAGTATCAGACGGATAGTAGGTTCGATTTCATTAAAGGCGTCTTTCTACGCACACACAGTAAGCAAAGAGAAATCGCAGTTAGTGACCTGAGATTTCTAGACCTGCCCATACGTTGGTCGCCAATTTTGTAACCGGGAAACTTCCCCTGGCTACTCCACCGGTTCGCCCAGGTAAGAGCTGAGGAACTGAGACTCGAGAATACCTCAGGGCGCCTTTTACATCAGAGAACAGTGTGTGTGCGTGTTCCAGATACCCTCAATGAAACGACCTTGGGTGGTACATACATATATTTGACCAGAAAAAATACACAGAATTTACAAATTGTTACTTAGGGAGGTACTACAGAATTCAATCAGAGGAATTTATACGTGACCTTTTCGGTGGATCTTCACGGATCGTCAGCCCAGGTTGTCGGCTTGCGTAGCGGGACCTGTTCACCGCTTCCCGCACTGCCACTCGAGTCCCAAGACCAGGAACTCCGATCGCTGCTCACCGCCTCCCGCACTGCGCCACGAGTCCCAAGCCAAGGAACTCCGGATCTTTATGCGAGTACCGCACTTTGCGGATGGGTCAAGTAATCTCCTCCAAAGGTACCAGCAGACCCCAGAGAAGTTCGGAATAGGCCGCCAATTATCCCTCGGATAATATAGCAAAATGTAGGTAGGTACAGAGAATCTTTAAGCAAGAAAAACAACAGAGATTTACGACCTTCGTCGTACGTAACTCCGTGAGATCTCATCTTTTTTTTTTGTCCCACCAGGAGAGGCCTATTTATAGTCTTCTCCATGGAAGATTCTAGCAAAAATCAAATTTTCACCAATCACAACACGTAACACTCAAAACAAAACTTCTACCTCATATCAATATTTTTTTTGACAGATGACAGTTGTAGTTCGCACTAACACCGCATCAATAATTTAAATTATGCTATAAAAGTATTATGTAACAATTAAGTGATTTAATTCCATAAAAATCACACAATTATCTAATGATAAGAATATACTAAAATGCTAATTAACACTAGCATTATTTCTAGCGACATCTATCGTCAACTTAGAGAAACAAACACCACAACACAACAGGTGATCAATGAAGATTCACGGCAATCCTTTTAGATGTCGCCACAGGCACATCCCAAACATATTGCAACTATAAATTGTGTTACTTAATAAAGAATATTAACGCACAAACATTCCGGCGTTACAATATATCTAATATAATTATATAAAATTTTAAATGTGAGACAGATTTTTTTTTTACAACTTAGATGGCTGACTATTGGCCGTGTGCTTGACACGGCCCACCTGATGGAAAATGGTTACCGTGACCTATGAACGCAATGTATGTCACATCAGAGGAGTCACACCCGTGCTGCCGACCCTGTAAGAACAGAGATTTTCTGTACCGTCAGTGCAGAACACAAAATCAGGACAAGCCTTTGGTCTTCCCACTAACAGCACAAAATCTCTCCAGTGGCTACCCTACTCACCACCGGGAATACAACACGAGGTTATTATAGCCGTGATATTCTGTATTGGTCTAGACTGACCCCTATGCCCTATATATAAATAATCTAGTTCTAATGTAGTTCGCTGAGTTTCTTGCTGGTATCTTCTCAGTAGAACTAATCTACCGAATCAGCGAAAGAATCATATTCCAATGGTTTATTTTTACATTATTTAATATTTTTATATTATTTCTTGACATACATAATTGTAAAATTTTGACGTTCATATGTGCTCTTTATGTGCCTAAACTGAATAAATGAAATTGATTCTTTGATTCTTCTTCTTTGATATCCAGTGATAACGTTTTGGCACCGCGGAGCTTAAAAGGTTAAAAAACGATATGATATCACTAACTATTAATAATTAACTACAATATATATTATATAAAACAGTGATTTTATAACTAGAGTTTGTGTAGTGCTACTACAGCAATGACGATGAAAATCTTGGTAAGTAAAATATTTATAATTCTCCAAGTGTAGATTACACTGTATAAATAGATAAATATAGAACAATCTGTGGCGTGCAGGTAGTGAACACGACCGCTACGCAAGAGGCGCAGTTTGAATCCCTGCTCAGTGTAAATATTTGTATGCATGAATATGGGTATTAGCATTGGTCTGGTATGGTGCCTCGAAGAGCTCATTAAACCGTAGTATCGGTCCCGGCTGCTATATAAACGTCTATTACAGTCGTTACAGGTAATTGAACCCCTAAAAAGTCCAAAAACTCGTCGAACTGCATTTCTTGGATATCGCCAATGGATTGTTGAGGTCATATGGCAATCGCTTCACGAAAAATACCAAACTATTTACACTGTTGATTGATGGCACTTAGTGGAATTTGTTGTTGCACATATTGAGAACTCACTTGTACTTTTTCACGTAAAAGGTTCAAGTGTGTTCTCAATATGTGTAAAAATATCGAAAAACAGCTGAATCAGCGAAATCCTCAGTTAAGCTGGTAAAACGGAACCTAGAGATTGAGGTGAAAACTTCGGATATGACTGGCATGAACGCTAAAATGAAGAAGAAGAAGAAGATATTGTAGAATAGATAGAAAAAAAATCAATAATCTGTCTTTAAGATGTAACAAAATTAATTCTTGGACAGGATCAGTATCAGTAAAAAGCGTTAAAAAAATTATTTTAATTCTTATATTTCACCTTTACGTTTGTATGCTAACAGTACCACGGGGTCGCAATCAGGAATTCGGGGCCTCCCGAGAAGTGATGCGCGCGCGTCGGCTAAAGGACTTTCCTACGAAACATTCAACGGTCATTGACATATAAACGTCAGCTGCTCACTGCAACTCATATGCTACTTAGTTCGATGTGATACGGTTAGCATAGGCATTGATGTGAAGTTTTGCAATTTTTCCAAATGAATTTTAGAGATTGGATCACTCAATTTTTTTTTTCACACATATTTCTCGATACCAAGACATAATCTCACAAAGGTCCGAGAGTAAATTATGATACGCCTTATATAACAAATGTAAATTTAAAATGATAATAAAAAACTAAATGCATATTTAGAAAATCGGTCTTAAAATTGTTGCACCAAAAATCCTATTGCCCAGCTTAAGTTGAAGCTAAAAATATTTTAACATTCGTGTGTCTATCTCCATTCATGATAACACATCACGCTGAAACTTCTGATAACATAATAAAATTAGCTGAGTTAAGGGGTATTCACGAACCGAATACCACGCAAACCGAAATATAGACTGCCAGTCACCTCCTTTAACAAATTCTGAATTTTGCGTGAAAAATGCTATTCGGAACTTTTCCTGTGTCAAAAAAGTTAAACAAAGATACCACCTTTTATAAATCGATAAATTTCGACCCTAGAAATGGTAAATAAAAAAAGTTGGCGAAAAAAAAATTCCTCCTCAAATTAAAGATGGCGGAAAAAGCAACGAACCGAATACCACGAAAAACCAAATGTAGACTATCAGTGATTTCTACGAGTTCTAAAAGAAAATAGTTACTAGGAATTTTCCCTTTATCAAATGTATTATTAATTAATATTTATTTCTGATGAAACTTGGCATGTTTTGAGTTCATACAGCTCTTTTGCTGGAGAGGATGAATGTTTAAATGTCAGTCATAAAAAAACTATTACAACATACTTACTTTAATACAAGGTTAAACTAAAAAGTGAAAAGCATATTTTTTTTAGTTGTGAAATGTTTTATCCGTACATTTTTCTTCACTATTTTAATAAAACATATGCAATTACTTATTAAATATATTCAAAACTATGCAAATAACTATAATACAATATACGCATTATATTATTTTAACTTTTTGGATTGATTTTCTACGAATATTTCAACATGTCTTTTTAGTTTTTCAAAACTAAGTATTATAGAATAAGTAAATGAAATTGTATTATTGGAAAATATAGATAATTCTTTTTTTTTTTCAGATGCTGGGAATAAATTTAATTCTATTCCTTTTACCAGCTATTGTATACAGTGAAATATCTATTAATTTTACACCAGGCACAGCAGCTTCTGATTGGAATTGGAGATTTGAATTCAGCGGCCAAGATGTAATTGACTTTAGCTGGGAAAAACGGAAACCTTTCGGTATATGGGACCACGATTTGAAAGACGCTTCTAAAAAATACGTAGGAAGACGATGTGATGATATATATTCCACGAACCCGACGTATTGGGGCGATGTGTTTGGAAAATATGGCTGGGAATGTGCTAAAAGATATCTGAAGCCAGTCGCAGGAAGAGTTATTAGAATTCATTCCAAACCTGTTGCAATCAATACTGCAGAATTCATAAATAGCCACAGTACACTACCATCAGTTTATACATCGAGTCTATCTCATACTGTTGAACAGACCATCAGTCACACTTGGACTGAAGAGAAAGAGTTTACAATTGGACAAGAAGTCAGCTATAAATTCTTCTTAGGAACTGGCACTACCTCATTTTCTTATTCTTCAAGATGGGGTGAGGATCATACAAAATCCAAATCAGTCACTATTGGAACTACTTCTTCTATTGAGACTACTGTTCCTCCGAAGACCAAGGTGCTAGCAAAGATTATTGCTTCACAAAATACGATGGAGATAGAAGTTAGGTACAAGGTTACTTTTGGTGGATGTGTGTTTTGCCACTTTAGAGGAAAGTTCGAAGGGCATTACTTCTATTGTTATGATATAAACGAGTTGCTGAAGGCTGGGCAAATACCCACGGAGTATACTATCACTGAGAGGATTAATATTGACTTTTATTCTGATTCCAGATTGGAAATTACTAATGGTAACTGATAAAGGTCTAGCAGGACCCAATTTTCCTGATGTCAACCACTATTTTGTCATTGAGAATGCGAAAACTCCATCAAATTTTAGCCTTTAATAACATAGGTTTATTGTCCACAAATAAATTACAGAGGCTTCATTACATTTATTCATTCACTTCAACAACAGAACAGTGAAGTCTAAAATAAATGGTATATTTAACAGTGTTGTGGTATGAAAGTGGTTGACAATTAGACAATTAGGATCTTAGAAACACTAGACTGTAGGCGATAAAACTAAAAGTTAGATTAGAATTTGTACTAACCCATAGAAATGTCTATTATTAAAGAAAATGGATATTTAACACTTTGTCACAATACTTAAATTGGTCATTAGCTCTACCATGAGTTTAGACATGACACAAGGTAGCGTCTAAGTAACATTTAAGTATTTAGGAAACTTCGAATAAAATCTTTTAAATTTCCAGGGTATGAACACTTGTAAAAAAAACTTTTATTTTGATAGTTTTTAAGCTGTTCTAAATGTAAAATGAAATTCGTTTAATTCACACATCAAACAAGTCTAAGCAACATGCTTAATCTACATATTCTGGAACTTATATTGGTCAATGATTCTACATTTTTAACATAGGTGGGCAGGTATGTAACCTTTTTTTGGTTCCAGGTTACCTACTACTGGTTAGAAACAAAAACACAATTTTGATTAGTTTTTTATATATTATTAAAAGTGTACCTACTTTATCATGCACAGAAGAAAACAAGGCACCTAAGTAAATTAACTTTTAAATCAATATTAAATCGTTAAATAAAATTTATTTATTCCTAAAGGATTCTTTAATTAAATACAAAGCGTGTCCTCCTCTGTAATATAAAACTGTTCCGCACCGATTATTTATGCTATCGATGAGTTTGGCCTAAGATCCTCAACGTAATTTTGGGCGTTCCTGTTTCCATTTACAAAAAACGAGCTTAGTTCGTGTGTTCTTTATAACACCCACCCATACCATAACTATAGATCCGTTTTATGGATGAACTTCCTGAACGCACCTCAGTTTTTCAGTATTTCCGGGACGACGGTACACTCTTAACCTTCATGTATCTGGCCTAAACGTGAATCGAGATTCATCTCAAAATAAAAGGTTGTCCCATTGTTTCTGGGTCCACGGTATATGTTTTCTACACCATTCCTTTCGACGAGCGTGATTTCCGTGACGTATAGGCGGACACCTGATTGGACGTCGCGCTCGACAGTACTCATGCAGTCAACTTCGCACGTTTTGGGGGCTAACAACAGCACCACTTATAGCCTTAAACCTATTTCTCTGGCGGTAAACATTGATTGACATCCTGCGTTTAGTTGTATGTATTGGTCTGGCCGAGTAGCTGTACTCCTTCCACGGCCCAGGTGCTGCTCAGAGGGATTTCCTGTCATAATGTAAAGCTGCAACAGACGGATCTAAAATCGAATTACAAAACATTAAGTATGTTGCTTAGACTTTTTTGATGTGTGCATTAATAAGTGGTGAAAAAGATGTGATCATGTTTTTTTAGTTTTATAATATATGTTATTGTTACATAATCACTTGTTTATAGCTATAATGGTCTTGATGTTAAAATAGAAGATAATAGGTGTCAAGTTCACAATAAGTACGAATGTTATGACACAGTTTTAATCATAAATCTTTGCTTCTTTCTCGGCTATCATAATGATTGCCGCTTTTATGGTTCTCTTAGGAACTATTTGCAAAACAGAAAAAGTAAATGGCTCAGGCGAGACTAGAACCCACGACCAGTCCCTTAAAGGGGGAATGCTCTGACCACTGAGCTAGGACTAAACGAAACTGAAAATGCAAGGTGGGCCAATAGATGTGTCCACAAGTGTATGTATGTTTGTATATATGTATGTATGTATGTTTGTATCTAAATTTCTTATGAAAGTGAATGCGGCAGTTGAGGGTCAACTGAAGGTGCAAATAATGTTTTCTTAAATATCTACTGCTGAATTGGGTTTGATACCTGTATTTCCGTCCTGCCTTTTGCATTTAGTCTGTTCCGGTTGGAACAGGCTAGATGCGGAAGAGAGGTGGCTACATTTTTCAGGTTGTCCGTCCGTTCCGTTTGACTTCTTGCACTTCGTTTGCTCTAACGGTCATCGATCCTTCAACAAACGTGGCCAGCCCACTGCCTCTTCAGTTTGCTTATTCTACGACCTATGTTGAACTTTAGTTCTCTGTTGGAGAGCCTCGTTCCGAATTCTATCCTTCAGAGAAACTCCAAGCATAGCTCGCTCCATAGCTCGCTGCACGCCTTTAAAGTTATGAACCAGTCCCACTGTAAGTGTCCACGTTTCGGCGTCATAATCAATTTTACTAAGTTATTGGACATGGCAATGGCTGGGTGGTCATAACTCTGGTTGGATTTTAGACCAAGCCCTATCAAAAAATAAACAGCATCAAAATCCGTTCAGTAGTTCTTTCGTCCATCGCGAACAAGCAGACAAACAGAGAAGATGTCCAAAAAACAATAATTTTGTGTTCATTATCACTAAAATAACATATCTAACTCAAGAATTTTTTTGAATGTCTCCAATGTACAGACACGACTTCTTTACAATCTTATAATAGTATAGATGTATATTTTACTGCCGTCTGTATATCTTCGAAGCCGTAAATACAGGCAAATATCATCATTCATCCTTTATACCGTATTATTGGGTTTTCGATACGACCCGTTTGTGTAAGATAGAACATAGACGTACTTTTATGGCGTCACAATGATCTATTGAAATGAAAATGTGATCTTATATTGTCGCAATCGAAAGTGGTAGTGCACTTGTTCTTTTTTTCCCTACTACTGCGAATAAAACGAGGGATATGATTTTGACAGGCAATGTATGTATATATTATGTGTATGTATGTATTATGTAGGTGTTGTGTTCCCAGCGGTGAGTAGGGTAGCCAGAGCTCACTGGAGAATTTGTGCTGTCAGTGGGATGACTAATGGCTTGTCCTGCTTTGTCTTCTACACTGACGGCACAGAAACTCTGTGCTTACAGGGTCGGCAGCGCGAGCGTGGCTCCTCAGGTGTTACACACGTTCATAGACCACGGTAACCACTTTCCATCAGGTGGGCCGTGCGTAGACCCATCATTGGGGAGTGGCTAGAGAGGCCACACGGCAGCCTCTCGTACCGTTTGACGCAGATGATCACCGAGCACGGATGCTTCGGAAAGTATCTGCGTCGGATGCAGAAAGAGCCAACGTCCGAGTGCCATCACTGCAACGCGAGCGAGGACTCAGGTACGCACACGCTCACCGAGTGTCCGGCGTGGGAGACGCCGAGGCGGGAGCTTGTGGCGGCCCTGGGAGTGAGGGTTCTCACGCTCTCCACCTTGCTCGCGGCGATGGTTCGCTTCGCGGATGCGTGGGCAGCCGGCGCCTCCTTCTGCGAGCAAGTAATGCTCGTGAAGGAGGAGGCGGGGCGGGAGCGGCAGCGGGAGCGACGAAGGATCGCAAGACAAGCTGCCCGCGTACGAAGGCAACTCGGGCGTCGGAGGTCGATGAACGACCTCCGCCCCCCATGAGCGCCGGCCTGGGGGTGACAGATGGAGCTGCCTGTTACCCTGGCAGAAGCAGGCCGCGGCAGGGGGGCGCGTGGCGCGCCTCTCCGTTTCCGGGGACGAGTTCGGGACTCTGTAGTCCCCACACCCGAGAAGAGGGCTAGATCGTGAGAGATGGCCCTGGGTCGGCCGGGGTGCGAGGGATATGCCTGTCAACCTCACCTTCGGCAACCAAAGCGACCCACAGGCGGCGTGCGTTTTACTCGGTTCGAGTCTGACATAACCTCCTCCACCACACGCTAACATCCATACATTTTTTGATACATACATACATATAATCACGCCTTTATCCACGGAGGGTTAGGCAGAGGTGAATTAACACCCACATTTCACCAATCATTGAATTCGGTCCCACGTAATAGGGGGTGAGCCTATTGCTGTCTTCCGGGCACTATTGTTGACTCAAGCCATGCATCTGTGGCTGAGTCTGGGCTGTATATACGAGTATCAGTCTGGCGTTAAATAGCCCTATCTCTTAGTCGTCTTGTACGAGGCCGCATGGGAAGAGATGGGGGAAATTCTACTCTGCCGTGAACCACATTATTTGAAAACTAAAGAAATACGGGCTCAAATAGGTGACATGAGGTTTCAAAATATGGCACGGGAGAACCTAGTAGAAAGATAAAAGGACGAAGTCGGATTGCCTACTCCACTTCGCAAAAACTAGTATTAGTTACTAATCATCTTGAAAGTTTCGCTGAAGTTCGTTCGATGGCCAAGTTCCATTCCCACCATTTATGGATTCATACTTTATGCACGATGTACCATCTCCTTTCCTACATAGGACAACACGTGCAGGCCTTAGATGTCACCCTCACACTGTGCAGAATAGACGAGCAAGAACCAAGCGATTCGGAGACTCTTTTCTTTGCCGCACCACCAAGACCTGGAATTCATTACCAGCACACGTGTTTCCTTCTTCCTACAGTCCCGGGGCCTTTAAGCGGGGCGTGAAAAAGCATCTGATGAGGCCGCCAAGCTGAATGCCCCCATTGTAACACTTAGTGTCTGTAATGGTGACCCTCTTTCCTGAGACTTTGCCTTTAGCTTACCATCAGGCGAGGCGAGGTCAAGTTGGCGTGTCCTATATACAGGGTTTATTTTTGAAACGGGGCAGTAAGGGCATGTACCTTAACCGTTGCAGTTACAGCAAAACGTTCTTAAAAGACCTTCCCTAACTTTTTGGGACATTTTGAACTGCATTCACAGATTATGTAAAAAACTTACAGTTAGCAATCAGGATCAAAAAACTCTATGGGACCATTTTAGCTTTCAGTACTAGAAAAGACAGAAATCGCCAAAAACGTTTCCCATACATTTCGTACGGTAATATGATAAATCAACTCGAAACTCATAGGTCAGGTAAAATTTTGAACTTTTTTAAATAAAAAAAATCATTTAAACATTTAAGAAATTGGTTTATGAAATAAATTGCTCAAAATGATTTCCATTTTCACGAATACATAAGTCTATCCTTTTTTGCACTGAACGAATGGCGGCTAATAATGTTCTGGGATGAATATTACGTAAAATAGTCATTAATGCATCCTTGAGCTCTTGAACACTGGCGTACGGCGTCCTATACACCTCGTTTTTCACGAAGCCCCATAAAAAAAAATCAAGTGGTGTTAGATCGGGGCTACGAGGTGGCCACTGTGTTGGACCATGTGTACCTATCCACTGTGTACCGAATAGGCGGCTCAAATTGGAACGTGAAAGGTGACTGTTATGTGGCGGAGCACCATCTTGTTGAAAATGAACTTTTCGCAATTCCGACAGGGGTCATTCGTCCATCTAGTTTTCAAGATGGTGTAAAATGACTTCATTATACATGGCAGAATTCAGTTTCCCTTCAAAAAATTTCACCATTAAGACTCGATTGGACATTATACCACACCAACAGTTGAATGAGAAGCGAACCTGATTATGACTTGCCGTAACTCTTAGTGGATTTTCTTTGGACCAATAGTGGTGATTTTTTCTGTTGTACATACCGTTATTGGAAAAATTCGTTTCGTCTGACCACAGTATGTAATTTAAAAATTCATGATCTCTGCTTATTTTTCCTCTTAGCCATCTGCAAAAAGTAAGCCTTCGAACATCATCACCCGGATGTAACACTTGAACTATGCGCCCATATCGATAGCACTTGTAGCCGTATTTCTTCCATATCTTTATCACAAGGGAGTGGGATACACCTACTTCAAGGGCGACTTGCCTGGACGATACCTCTGGATATGCTTCGACATAAGTCAGAACCGCAATCTCCGTGTCCATGTCCACACGAGGCTGCCGCTTTCTTTTGAAAGAACCCTACAATTCCAGGTTTTTCAAAAGATTTGTAATAACCTTTCTTGTTGGCACATGCCGCAACGGATACTTATTGCGGTACCACACTAATGCAGCTCCCGCATTTCGATTATTGACAAAATACGCTTCTAATAAGTCAATTTTTTCACGATTAGAAGACATTTTAGCGAAAACCCTTAATTAATAACTCCTACGAAGATTCTCAGCTGAAACTAAGTATAACACACAGATTTTCGAATCAAATTCGAAATTTGAGGGTAAAAATTCTTTTTATTTACTTTACAGTCAATTCTACCCACTTCCTGGCCATAACAAAAAGTTAGACCACCGTAGAAATTTGTTTCTGTTGCCGAAATGTATGGGAAACGTTTTTGGCGATTTCTGTCTTTCCTAGTACTGAAAGCTAAAATGGTCTCATAGAGTTTTTTGATCCCCACGTGAAATAGAATCGATTGGCATTAAAAAAAAATTTTTGAACTTTTTGCATTTTTTTTTGCCAACTGTAAGTTTTTTACAAAATCTGTGAATGCAGTTCAAAATATGTCAAAAAGTTAGGGAAGGTCTTCTAAGAACGTTTTGCTGTAACTGCAACGGTTAAGGTATTTGCCCTTACTGACCTGTTTCAAAAATACATCCTGTATATATATATATATTTTATTATTAATAAAAGTTATTGTGATAACTGAAATAACACGTCTTTTTTATTTAGTTCCTAACTGTCAGATGCATATTGATGCATAAATATGTTTTAATTTGATTTATTGTAATCTGGAAACATGCTATTGCTGACGGTACTGCATCGGCTGTCAGGTACGGCACTCAATGAACACGACGCATGCCGAAACTTTTACGAACTCGCACGAGTGCTAGAGCAGTAAGCGATAACGCTTCTTGTTCACTCTTATCTTAATCATATATTGATATCACTTTCCCTTTTTTAATTCATCTAGGGAAGAATTAAACAATGTTTTTTTATACCACTTATAAGGGTACGATAGGCTTATTAATTAGTGAAATGACTTTTACATTACACAATTAATAAAACTTGCAATGTGGCTTTCCCGAGCGATTACAGTGTGGGGTTCTTCAAGGTCGGCAGCACGAGCATAACGCCCCTGGTGCTGCACATGTCCATAGGCCACACTAACCAATTCCCAACAGGTGGGCCGCGTGCTTGTCTGCCACCTAAGTGGTACAAAAAATATTTGAAGGACTAAAAGACTGTGGTCATAACAGCTCACAGCCACAGATAAGTAATACTAAACCACAGCACAATTGCGACGGGTAACAATGGCGAGGGGTACTTATAAGTCTTATAACCCGGTCCCTGCCGGCTTGCTCTACTAAACGTCGCTCATTGAAACTTGCTCTCTAAAATCATCCAAATTTGCCTGTCTTACGGAGATTTGGTTGATTTCAGGCAAGGTTCGGTAACTTAGACTCAGCAAGGGATAGATCGCGGGTTCGAATCCGGCCTGAGCTAATACAAATTTTTCCTATCTTCATCGATTTGAATAGTTAGTATACTAGATACTTAAAACTTCTTTCAAAACTTTAGGCATATTCATCAAAAATTAATGTTTATAAATTATTTCAACATCATTAATTGGTGCCGATAGTTCGTACGAGTATCGGTAGATGGCTCTCACCGTCGCCACAAGACAGATATGTATAGGTATATGATTCAATATTTTTCCTTTTAAAGAATATAAGTATCAAAGAATCAATTTCATTTATTCAGTTTAGGCACATAAGATAATGTAAGATAAGATATTCTTTATTATACACCATAATAGTTTTATAAGATAACAATTTAACAATAATTACAGCACAATGGGCGGCCTTATCGCTAAAATTGATTTCTTCCAAGCAACCTTTAGATGGAAAGAAGCAAAAGAAATGATAGGGTATCGTACGATTATTTTTAAAAGAAGGAAAAATGATATATATATTAAATATACAGTAAACAAGTTATACGTTAGGTAAAATTGAATATATCCATATACTACACAGTATGTCAAAATAATATATTTGTACAATACATAATATTTACAATATTTATTACCATGTTATATACTACACAACATTATAAGTACACAAAGTTACACAATAGTTACTCAAGGAAAGATAGATAATGTTCTTTTAACATTTTTTTTTTAAGATTCCAGTGATTGTGCTTGTATAGCGAACTGCCTGTATAGTGAAGAACTTATCATAAAAGGTATTAGTTATATATAATTAGGTAGTGGCATTGCTAGTCGCAAATTCTCCGATGATCTCAGAAATTACGTATGTATGTCACCAAGGAACTTGTACCGTTCTTTGTGATAATGGGGAGTGCAAGGATTAAACAGTACGCTGTTTATTAAAAAAAAGTATATGAGTATTCCTACGAAGGCAAATTGGCACATATCAAAATTTTACAATTATGTCAAGAAATATTATAAAAATAAAAAGTAATATAAATAAGCCATTGGAAAATGATTCTATCGTTGGTTCAGTAGGTTACTTCCGCTTAGAAGATATCATCAAGAAACTCGAGAACTATATTAGAACTAGATTTTTTTTTTTTTAATAATAATCTAGTTCAATATAAGTTGTGTTTATAATAATTTACATGTTGTGCGAGCAAGCAAGAGACTTACGTTGAGCACGTATTTATATTTTATAATTATGTACGTCAGATCTTTTTTTCGAAAAGATTGGTGTTCTTTCGTACACATAAGATATTATCGAAAATATACTGAGAAGCTACCGTTAAAATATTAATATCTTTGAACAATTCTTTCAGCGAGTCACGGGGTCTGAGGCTATAGATCGCTCATATCGGTCGATTCTGTAGTAAAAATGTAGTCTCAATGTCGGCAGCTGAGCCCCATAGCGCAGCAGACCGTATGACATAACGCTATGAAAGTTGCCAAAATAAAGTAACAGTGCAGTTTCCTCATCAGTCAATAATCTTATCTTTCTAACCGTATAGGCAGCTGAGCTAAGTCTTCCTGCCAAGGCTGTGATATGAGAAACCCATTGCAGTTTACTATCTAGTGATATTCTAAGGAAAAATGTGGTATTGAGTATTTGAAAAGATTCATTATTCATCTTATCATTAGTATAATATACAAATTTTGTTTTCTTCGCATTGAGCAGCAAGTTGTTACTTGTAAACCAACACAATATTCCAGAAGGGGTATTATTCACATCGTCAGGAACTACTTTTTGTCTTTTAGTTTTAAAAAGTACTGTGTGAAAAAATAAATGTAAGATATATATACCGTGTTTGGTATTATCTGAAAGGGCTTAATTAGTACATTACAAATATGTATAAATTATAGGTGTTGCTTGTCCCAAAATAATATAAATTAAAAAAATAGTTTAAAAATGAAACCCAACTACTGAAAAATCACGCTTTAAAAGTATAAAAGTATTAAACAAGAAAATATCAAGGATAGTATCATAATTTTTCACTAGTAGGGTTTTAGTTTTAAACTTATTTCTTTTTAGTGTCAAAGGTGAGATGTACTCCAACTCTAAAACACATTTGACTCAAAACAATGATTCATTTCTTTTTTAGGATAAAATATAGGCCAAATTACTAAAATTTTGAAAAAGTGCTGGTCGGAAGTATTTGAAACCAGATTGCATACAAAGGTATAAGGGCAGTAGTAGAAGCCCATGAAGTATGTTACGATAGAGTTAAATGGTGTTATCTCTGTCTACCTCGGAGGGAAATAGGCGTGAGCGTATGTGTGTATGTATAATTTAAGTTATATTTTCTTTAAAGGCGTAATGAACACGAGTACTATAGATGAAATTCAAGGTTTGATTCTTAGGTTTTTTTTTATATGCGCAAAATCCCCACGGATACCTCCCTACCGGAGCCGGTGGAGGAGGTTATGTCGGACTCGAACCGACTAAAACGCACGCCGCCTGTGGGTCGTTTTGTTTGCTGAAGGTGAGGATGACAGGCATATCCCTCGCACCCTGGCCGACCCAGGGCCATCTCTCACGATCTGGCCCTCTTCTCGGGTGTGGGGACTACAGAGTCCCCAACTCGTCCCCGGAAACGGGGAGGCGCGCCAGGCGCGCCACCACCGCGGCCTGCTTCTGGCAGGGTGACAGGCGGCTCCACCTGTCACCCCCAGGCCTGCGCTCATGGGGGGCAGAGGTCGTTGATCGACCTCCGACGCCCGAGTTACCTTCGTACGCGGGCAGCTTGGCTTGCGATCCTTCGTCGCTCCCGCTGCCACTCCCGCCCCGCCTCCTCCTTCACGAGCATTACTTGCTCGCAGAAGGAGGCGCCGGCTGCCCACGCATCTGCGCAGCGGACCATCCATCGCCGCGAGCAAGGTGGAGAGCGTGAGAACCCTCACTCCCAGGGCCGCCACAAGCTCGCGCCTCGGCGTCTCCCACGCCGGACACTTGGTGAGCGTGTGCGGCCCCGAGTCCTCCCGCGCGTCGCAGTGATGGCACTCGGAAGTTGGCTCTTTCTCCATCCGACGCAGTTACTTCCCGAAGCACCCATGCTCGGTGATCATCTGCGTCAGACGCTACGAGAGGCTACCATGTGGCCTCTCTAGCCACTCCCCCATGATGGGTCTTACCGCCGCTACTACGGCGCGCCCTGCGTCTGGTCGCCCAAGTCGTAGCTCCCATAGGTTTGATTCTTGGGTAAGGTATTCAAAGCGCTATCGGTAGCTTAGTGGTTAAGGTATCGGTCCTACGATTGAGAAGTAGAGGCTTGAATCCTGGTAATTACACTATTTACATGAACCCACTCCTAACAGGCAATTTAGCTTAGCTGGAGGGGTTAGAGGGAATATAAGTACTTTTGGTTATCAATCATCATCGTTGGCCTCGATAATTTCTGTGAAGCAGCTGCCATCTGACTTATAGGAAATAATTGACTCGTTCCATATAACGTAGTCCCAATTCTCCCCTCTCGTGATGGAACTTCCTGCCATGATTTCCTCAAGTGACGACGATATAAAGTTTTTCAAGAAGGGCATTAGAAGGTTCTTACAAAGTCGGTAGCTCGAGTGTTACACCCCTGGTATTGCATACCACTTTCCACCAGGTAGGTCGTGTGCTTGTCTGTTTCCCAAGTGGTATAAACAAACACTTCTGCCTACCCCTATCCATAATATACAATCCATACTAAATGTATACCCACTGAAGCTAGGTAGAACGTGGATGAAATTTCATATTTCCACGCAATTTCGCTCGCTTTCGCATCAGTGAACCAATATCCTTATATTCATAACAAGCCACAGATGTTAACGTTCCCAAACATTGTGTATGCACCACAGATTTCGAATATGATAGATGGAAACGCAATGAATATGGCAATTTCCATTAATCTGGTCATCCCTCGGAGAGCACATTAAGCCGTCGGTCCCTGTTTATAAAGTCCAACAACTGGTCTAAATAAGAAAGAAACAAAAAAAGAAAGAAAATACATTTATTGCAAAACACAACGCACATTACATATATATATACACAATTTAGAATAAAGACAGAATTAAAAAATAAAATAGAAATAAAAACACAAAAAACATAAAACTCAAAGACCTCATACCCACCACAATTAGTTATCTATGGTTGCGTAATGTCACCCATGCAAAGCTACCACGGCGCGGCGCGACGCGCGCAATTGTCCGACGCAAATGACACTCGCAACCACAGATATTTCTGGTGACGTGATATATATATAACATATTTGACGTGGCAAACATGTGGCATGGCATGTTGTGCACGTTTCCTAAATCAAAAATATGTACGTTGTGTTCGCAAGTGGCAAGGAGGCTCGGCACACACTGAGATGAATACCATCCATCACAGCACCGTTTTTCAGCTCCCACCATTAGATGCCACCTGACACCGACAGGTAGTGTCGCATACCCTCATAAATAAAACATTCCCTGTACATCAAGGAACCTATCCCTACAGTTATCCAACAGGACAAACAATGGTGCACATAATAAGTAAATTCACAGGAATGGTCTTAGTTTTACTTTCTTTTTTTGTGAAAATATCGAACATAGATTATTAAAAAGTTGCCTACTGTTAATTGTTTTTTTTTAAATCATTGAAGTTTACATAACAAATAATGATCAATGATAATTTACATGACAAAGATTGAACAAAGACTATTACTTAGTTGCTTAATGTTAGTTTTTTTTTTCCTTAATTTAGTTAATTTTACATAATAAATAACAGCAGATTTAAACATTCTATACCACTCATTCCCACAGTTGTATCCTACAGGTATACGGTGACACGTGCGACACAAGCACGGCATACGGGATAGATATAAGTAGGTTCCTAATGGGAGGTGGCAGATCATTCCAGATTCGCATTGCGGCATATTTAAGGTAGCCCCAGAATGCTGTCGTCCTGTTATGTGGCACAGAAATAGCGCCTGTTGCCAACATAATTGGGTAACAATAGGTATTCATGATGCAATGCTTTGATATGGCCTATAGGTTGTGGAGGTCATTTATGGTAGTTGCTTTACGGAAAACATGAAACTTCAGCTAAACCTGCAGTTACTCTGGATAAAGCGAACCTCAGACACTGAGGTGAAAATTTCGGGTGCGAAGGGAATTATGGCAACATCACATACGTTGTTGGCTGTCATAGACATCAATTTTTTTATACAACTTAGGTGGCAGACCAGCACACGGCCCACCTGATGGAAAATGGTTACCGTGGCCTATGGACGTTCACAACTCCAGAAAATTCACATTCGTGCTGCCGACTCTGTAAGAACAGAGAGTTTCTGACGGCACAGAAACTCTCTGTTCAAATGCTCTGCTCAAAGGTTTGTCCTGATTGTACAGAAAACACAATCAGGACATGCCTTTGATCTTCCCACTGAAAGCACAGAATCTCTCCAGTGAGCTCTGGCTACAGTATTCAACGCCGGGAACACAACTTGTGGTTATTATAGGCGTGGTATTATGTAGGGTGGAGGTACTTCCCCAGTCAGACTGCTCAATTGGGACGGGAATACCGTAGTGTAAATACTTGTCAATCACTTATTTTTCATTACATACATACATACATACATATAATCACGTCTTTATCCCCGAAGGGTTAGGCAGAGGTGAATTAACACCCACATTTCACCAATCATTGAATTCGGTGGTATTGCCGTCTTCCGGGCACTATTGTAGACTTTTCTGTCTGATGTTAAACAGCCCTATCCGTGTACGACACCGCTTGGGAAGAGGTGGGGTGGTCTAAATTCGACTCTGCCGGAGACCACTCGTCTATTTTAGTAGTATTAGTACTCTTATCACGCGAAAATTTTATATTATGTTCAACAATACACCAGCCAACGAAATGCCACTTTCTAGAGGCCACGAAGGGCTTGCGGTATCTAGTTTAAACTACCTCTATGGTTTCACCTCTTCAAGTTTGCTATTTTTCTTTGGATCCTTTGTAGGTAAGCCCACACAAGACGCAGTAATAAAACGAACCAGTATTCATTTACCTTTTAGTAATATTAGAACACTCCTATTTTTACCTCAGTGATTGGATTCTATGAAGATACATACATACGCTCACGCCTATTTCCCTCCGGTCTCCCTTCTGTCATTAACCATTCTAACATAACATTCTAATAGAGACAAAAATATAAAAATACAATATGTAAATATTGTATTTTATATTTTTGTCTCTATTGAATAAACTCAAAAAAACTACGGGACCAATTTCAAAAATTCTTTTATATTAGAAAGCTACATTATCACTAACTAACATAGGCTAATTCATATTTTAAAAAAAAAAAAGTATTCTTTCTAAAACTCCAATAATGTAACCCAAGGTGTAAAAAATGACCTTAAAAAGTCCTTAACACGTGTGCGATGCCAAAATTATTAATGATAAAACTAAATAATGTAGGAGCTGCCCTGTAGAGGGCTGCTCGAAGGCTTCCCACATATCCCTCGGGCAAGAGGTGGGCTGGTCGTCGAGCGCAAATGTGGGGGCTACAGTTGCGGCTGCCTGTCACCACTACACCCCCGCTGGTGCAGTAGCGGGACGTTCGCCCTCCCCCCTTTCCAGGGTTCGATGGGCACACCAATTTTCCACATGGTAAACAATCAATCATACATGGTATACAACTGGCCGGGAGTGCGGGAAGAGCTTTAGGCAATTCAATTTTATACCCCGACCTGCGATGGCGTGCAGTTTGAGTGGGTCCGAGTGCGACACAACCAACCCCATGGCATTCGCGTGCAGAGCCGCGGGCAACAGCTAGTCATGAATATACAGATTTAAATATGAACGAACCTGTATTTTTGTACGTGTGCTATATCCCCACCATTTTCACTAATTGATTACTTAACATATTAATTTTATTCTATTAAACCGGTTCATAAATTACTATTATTATTTTTAACCCCCGACGCAAAAACGACGGGGTGTTATAAGTTTGACGTGTCTGTGTGTGTGTATGTGTGTGTGTGTGTGTCTGTGGCATCGTAGCTCCTGAACGGATGAACCAATTTCGATTTAGTTTTTATTGTTTGAAAGGTCCATCATTTCCTCTAAATTATCCTCTCCAGTCAACAGATCATTCATATAAAAATCATGCTTACTGACTTTACCAATCCTATGATCCTTACACTCAATGCCAATCTGTTTCAAAAAGCGTGTCGCAAGAAAAGGCGAACTGGCTAACCCATACGTAATGGTGTTGAGTGTAAAAACACTGACTGGATTGCTTGGTTCAGTATCACTGCGCCACAGAACCTGCTGTAAGTAACTATCAGCAGGGTGGATGGCTCCACATCTGCTGACAAGACATATTTATGCTGTCGAAAGCGAAGAAGTATGGACAGTAAATCGTCCTGAACCGTAGGTAACATGTATCAATATGTTGTGTCTGCGCTTGCACAACCTACAACCTGATTTCTTACATTGGTTGGCAAAATGTCCTACGTGAAAAGAATTGTAGCACACTTTGAACCTAGGCAATAACTTAAGCCGGGCATCAACATCTAATGCAAGGAACTGTGAAAAGTTAGCTAAATTATGACTATCCTTGCATTTTGGACATGGTTTAGATGAAGATTTGGAACTACTTGTGATGTTAGTATTGTGAGAAGATTGTGTTGTAACTAGTGACTTATTCGTCGAATGTTTCCTATATTGAGGTGGATTAACACGAGAAGCGTTACGTCGTTCCAGCTCCCATGACTCAACTAAAGCAGTTTGCGTGCGTAGGAATTCTAGAAAGAACTGTACTGTTACTCTGATGTATTTGCCTAATCGACATTTATGCTCTTTAAACTCACGAGAAGTTCTGTGATCTAACTTTTGAATTATAAGATAGATCAAAATACTATCCCAGTGCATAACAGGCTCACCTAAGGATTCTAAGGCTCGTAAATTTTTATTTATTTCATCAATTAGGCCAGTTAAAGCAGTAGATGATTCCTTAGTAATAGTTTGAGTATTACATAACGCTGCTATATGATTTTGTATTCACAAATCTTTATTGTTAAATCTGCCACGCCACTGAGTAATTATTAGCAGAAAATACAATTAAATGTATGACGGCAGCAGAAGTTCCTTCCAGGGATGCTCTCAAATAATGAAATTTAGTAATTTCACCTATGCTATCATTTGAATGAATGAGGCTGGTAAAAGTGTCATGAAATCCCAACCAAGTGTCATACGAGCCACTGAATTAGGGTAGCGCGATAGTGGATAACCTAACAGGCTGATTATTACAGGCCCTGGTGTCTTTGACACTATTGAACACTGAATCAGTATCCCTGCTATACCCAGTCACCATCTCTTGTGCCCTAGCCAAGGATTGATGAAAAAACGACTCAAAATCAGAAAGATGATTGAACTGAATAGTGGGGTCATCAACAATCCATTCTAACCGAAACTGTACCTCATTGTAATGATCGTACATCGACTCCATCTTCCCTATGCGCAGCTTTAACTCTGTGATGTCAGAACTGATCAACTTTTTATCCACAAGCGTATCAAGTTATCTAATGAAGATAGTTAAACTACCTTAAAAGCTCCTCGCTTCCAAACCAACTCTTGTTCCTCGGTCATACTGGAATGCGAGTATTAATCGACCTGGAATTTATATAAATTAAATTACTTATACGAAATGGTAAAAGAAATACTGAATATACACAAACACGATTGAATTAACTAAGTTTGAGACAATATCTAACACTTGTGATTATTGCCTAATAAATGTATCTATGACACTAATCCGATCTTTTCTGTTCATTGTGAACAGAAAAGATCGGATTAGTAGCCAAGCAGAATTGATACTTAATAAATTATATACTCTAGGTAACTATTCACTAACCTTGGGTTATCCTTAATTAAGGCTAAGTGATACCTGATTAAGTGTTGGGAGACAATATTTGTAAAGTCAAACTTAACACCGTAGTACCCGTTCAAAGGCCGCTTATATCTTCCGTAGCGAGATATCTTCGACTTCCACCAGGAGTAGCTGCTAATCTATACATATAATAAATTTGTAACCGATCGATGTCTGTACATGGAAAGAATACAAGAAAAACTTTGATTGGGGTCTTTATAAACGTAATAGAAGTCAAAACAACATTTGTTGGAATTTTTGTCTGTTTATCTGTGCGTTTGTGCACGCTAATCTCAGAATCGGCTGAACCAATTTGATTACGGTTTTTACTAATTGATTATGGTAGGCTTCACTTAACATTTAGTGTTTGTTTTATTGAAATCCCTTCATAAATTAAAAAGTTATGTCAATAATAGTCAATCACGCCTCACAATTGTGTTGATTGAATAGATAAGTAGTATAAATACTTAAAGGAAGAGCTCATTTCGATCATAGAAATCTAATGAACTTCGAGAGGCAAGAGCTACTGCATCTCAGCAAAGTCAGGCCAGGTTGTGTACTGCAGAATCCTCGGCTCAGCACGTCTCGAAAGAATTCACATCTTTCTCCAAAGATGATCTCTTGAATCCAATAGAATAACAGTCGATTTGGTAAAAAAAAACGAACTTAAGTTAACCTAAATCTTGCATAATTATTAATATCATCACGCATCACAATAAAGAATGAGGCAGTATATATTTTCCTGACATATAATATATAATGATCTATTTCGCGCTACAACTACGTGGTGATTGTGACTGAGTAGGTCTGCGGCGGACTTACATAATATTTGCTGGTCCGCGTTCAAACCCATCTTTTTTAACCACGTTTTTTAATTTTATTTTTGTTTAACTTATTTTTTTTTGTATTAAGTATTAGTTTTGTTTTAATCCTCTTTATCCATAGGTAAACACATCATTAAATCATGATATAACTAGGTTGTTGACTGGAGTTAACTTGAACAACGTCGATCTCAACTAAATATTTTTATAATTACAAGGAAGACAGAGAAGGTATTCCCACCACCCCGAGAAGTCGTCAAACTTCACACGTTAACAATCAATTTAAAAATGGAACAGAGGCATTCACTCTTTCACCACTCAGGCTACACCACGTAGTCACGATTGGTCGGTCCATAGCGTTTGTGAACTTGATCTTTTCTAATGTTTTCCTTTATACGGTATTAGCTTTTCATTGGTTTAGGTATATAAAATATGCTATTATACTATACAGAAAAAAATACGCAATTATTTATATTTATAGAAAACTATACTAACTATATAAAATATACAAATACGAAATAGAGAAAAAGAGGGAGACTGCAACTGTGACCCATCGATCTCTACAGGTACCGTGCCCAAAAGGCTGGCGGCATTACCACGCTGCATAGCGATGTCAATTCTTTGAGCGAGGTAAAGGCCTATAGTTACGGGAAGCGTCGATTCGCAGCCGAAGTCGCTCGCTATTTTTTTAATAGCGCGCGCGCGCTTGGTCCCCTGGACCTAACGTTACGACTCCAAACTGTTCAAATTATCAAATAAGTCTCTTCTGATGACTGGATGCTGGGAAGTGGCCAGGGTGTCGACGCAATTTGCATCCCACTCCAAAGACCTACCCATCTTCAAAGAATCAACGATAATATGCCGTCCGGTCTCTTACCATCATCGCGTGCCAAGCCAACAGGTTCAAGTATAGCTGGCACGTGCCTGGGGGTGACAGGTGGAGCCACCTGTCATCCTAGCAGAAGCAGGCCGCGGCGGCGGTGCGCCTGACGCGCCTCCCCGTTTACCGGAACGAGATGGGGACTCTGTAGTCCCCACACCCGAGAGAAGAGGGCCAGATCGTGAGAGATGGCCCTGGGTCGGCCGGGGTGCGAGGGATATGCCTGTCAACCATACCTTCGGCAACCAAAGCGACCCGCAGGCGGCGTGCGTTTTAGTCGGTTCGAGTCCAACATAATAAATAAATAAATAAATAATTAAGTGGGGATTTTGCGCACGTAAAAAAAAAAAAGTATAGCTGGCACGTTGGCGGTGATGAGAGCCCGACGGATAATGTTGTTAATATTGGCATGTCGGAACATGCGGTCTGCGCTCCTGGTGCAAGATTATAATGCCGTATTTACTCTATACAAACATAGCTGCAACCAGTGCGTTGCTTGAATTGCGGTCACAAACCTTCAGGCACTTGTCCTGAACACCATGATACGATTTTTAACATTTATCAAGATAACTACACATATTTAAACAATTAAGTAATCTTAAAAACTGTTACACATTATCAGAGATAGATAAATTTGAATGTAAATAAGATATAGAAAGTTCGAAATTAGACAATAATAATAACTCAAACCAAAATTTTACGACAGTACAATCGCATTTCGCTCACTGCCGGCCGGCGGGACACTTGCTATGGCAACATGATGCGGCACGGTATATAAGTCAAATCGAGTCAAAGAAATACGCTGATAAAGTTTGAGATCCTAGTAAAGAGAGCCTGTTACTGCTTACTCCTGTTACAACAAGCCCCTCGCTCCCTTACTAGTTCTGTTCGTAGTTCAATCACTAGTAAAATGGTCTCAACCACAGATTTGAACGATCTAGATCCTGCATTTGCAATAAACAGTATGAAAATTATGTGTACATATTTTTTTTTATACCATCGGCATTATTAGCTGTATTGTATTTTAAAAATAAGTTAGTACTTCTATATTTACCCTTGATGAACCCTCTAAATAACAAGACAGGTAATGTGGGCCTAGTTGACATTTTCATCACGTTTCAAAGGACGAATGAACGGGAATGGAACTTCGCCATTGAACGAACTTCAGCGGAACTTTCGAGATGATTAGTAACTAATACTTCGTACTTTTCGTTTAGGCTAAGAGTCGTGGAAGATCGACCTTCGATTCGATTTGACATCTGGCAATGTGCAGCATATATCTAAGCTGAGATAATGACCCATTAAGATAATGGCGTGATTTAATAATAATGCAAGATAATTATGCAAGATTTGTCTTTCATGTCAAGAGTCATTTTTAACCAAATCGGCTGTTCACTATTCTATTGGATTCGAAGGAATATCTTTGGAGAAAGATGTGAATTCTGTCGAGACTATTGCTGAGCCGAAGATTCTGCAGTACGTAACCTGGCCCGACTTTACTGAGATGCAGTAGCTCTTGCCTCTCGAAGTTCTTCAGATTCCTATGATCGAAATTAGTGCTTCCTTTAAGCATTTCTACTGCTTTTATTGGTTTGATCTATTCACACAACACTATTTTTTTATATTTATTTATTCAGTTTAGGTACATTAGATATGCTATTATAATATACAGTAAAAATATATGCAATTACTTATAAATTTATTCAAAATTATGCTAACTATTTATACAATACATACAAAAATGAAAAAGAGAGAGACTACAACTGTAGGCATCGAAAAATTCCTCCCCATCGATCTCTACTGGTACCGAGCCCAAGAGGCTGGCGGCATTACCACTCTGAATGGCGATGCCAATTCTTTGAGCTACTATGGTCACGGGAAGCGTCGATTAGTCACTTTGTTATTTCTTTTAATTGTTAGGTTTTTTTTTATTTATTTTTTGACATTTTATTATTGACATAACTTTTTTATTTATGAACCGATTTCAATAAAACAAACACTAAATGGTAAGTGAAGCCAACCACAATCAATTGGTGTCCACAATGAAATCGGTTCAGCCAATTCTGAGATTAGCGTGCACAAACGCACAGATAAACAGACAAAAATTCCAACAAACGTTGTTTTGACTTCTATTACGTTTATGTATCCTTTCCATGCACAGACATCGATCGGTTACAGATTTTTTTATATGTATAGGTAGTGTGATGGGAGCACGCAACTTATATTTTTGCTATACAACTTCAGAAAAACCAGCCAAGTGCGAGTTAGGCTTGTTTTATACCACTTAGGTGGCAGACAAACACATGGTGCACCTGATAGAAAGTGGTTATAGTGGCCTGTGGAAGTATGCAGCACCATGAGCGTTACACTCCTGCTACTGACCCTGAAGAAACCTTATATTACCCTTCTTGAAGAACCCCATATTGTAATCACCTGGAAAAACACAGCAGGTACTTATTGCTCGTGCACGAAGGTTTATCGTAACATTAAGTGCACGAAATATTTATTTTATAACGTTTTTAAGGTTCCGTACTTCAAAAGGAAAAAAACCAGAACTCTTATACGATTACTTTGTTGTACGTCTGTCCTTTTGTCTGTCTGCCAAGACCTTTTTCTCAGGAATGCGTGGTGGTATCAAGTTAAAATTCATACCACACAATCAGGTCTACAACGTCTTCAAACGGAAAATTAAACTTCTAATTCAACGCAATCAAAATATCCTTTAAGCGGGGCGTGAAAAAGCATATGATGAGGCCGTCAAGCTGAGTGTCACCATTGTCACACGTAGTGTCCTATATATAAAAAAAAAATATTATTAAGGTTTATGAAAATGAAGTTACGGAACCTTCGGTGCGCGAGTCCGACTCGCACTTGACCGGCTTTTTAAATTGAATTTCAACTGTCTAGTTATGAACTGCTGATGTCGCGTATGTATCCCTAGTTATCACTGTCCACGAGATACAGACATTTTTTTTTTTTTACGTGCGCAAATCCCCACGGATTCCTCCCCACTGGAGCCGGTGGGAGAGGTTATGGACTCGAACCGACTAAAACGCACGCCACCTGTGGGTCGTTTTGGTTGCCGAAGGTGAGGTTGACAGGCATATCCCTCGCACCCCGGCCGACCCAGGGCCATCTCTCACGATCACGAGATACAGCCTAGTGACAGACAGTGACAAACCCTATTAGTATGTTCGTCGTATGGCAACCGGGACCAACGGGTTAACGTGCCCTCCGAGGCACGACCAGACCGATGCAAATACCCATATATTTATGCAAACCAATATTACCGGCAGAGTAGAAATTGGGCCACCACATCTTTTCCCATGCGGTGTCGTACAAGGCGACTAATGGATAGGGCTGTTTAACATCAGACAGATATATACAGCCCAGACTCAGCCTCCAAACATCTCCAAACGTGTTTCCTTCTTTCTACAGTCCCGGGTCCTTTAAGCGGGGCGTGAAGAGGCATATGATGAGGCCGTCGATCTGAGTGTCACCATTGTCACACGGTATGTGTAAGTAATGGTGACCCTCTTTACTGAGACTTTGCTTTCAGCTTACTATCAGGCAAGGCGAAGTCTAATTGACGTGTTCTATATTAAAAAAAAAAAATGTATGGCTCGAGTCAACACAAAAAGTTAAAAAACAAAAGTTACACACATGCCACTTGAGATGCCGGTACCAAGGTTAGAGATATTTAGACGTGGTTGTTTTTATATGGCTCCACTAATTTACAACTCATTGCCAGCGTCGATTATAGACCTACCTCATAAAAAAAATTGTGTTGCATTACAAAAATGGTTGGTGGACGAGACTTTTTTACAGTGGAAGACTTTTCAAAGAAATATGCATGTCATTCGTACCACTGCAGAAATGTGTTGTAACGACTGCGCCATTATTGTGGCTGCAATATTTTTTTAGTTGCTTTGTATACCTAATAATCTGTGTTTGCATGCCAACTTTATGGCGAAATGTGCTTGATTACTATATTTTTTATTTCCATATTTTGTTATACTACATAAATAAATGAATTATGAATCAATAGTGCCTGGAAAACGGCAATAGGCTCACCCCCTATTACGTGGGACCGAATTCAATGATTGGTGAAATATGGGTGTTAATCCACCTCTGCCTAACCCTCCGGGGAGAAAGGTGTGATTATTCTAGGTATTTAATTCCGTCCAACTCCCTGATTCTGCTATTTTTATGTCATAGCAAAATCACTGTTAGACCACTGATACTTCAAAAAATGACATAAAATTTTAGACTTTATTTTTGTATTCTTAAGGTTCAAAATTAAATGAAAAAGAGTGCTTACATCTTTTCATTCACCTGTCTGGTGTTATATACCAGCGCCTCCTGCGTAGCGGTCGCGTTTACCACCACCACGCCGCAGAGGCTAAGTTTAAAAATTATGCTGATAAATGCCAAGCCTTCCAAAACATAACATAACATAAACTCACGCCTATATCCCCGAAGGGGTAGGCAGAGGTGCTAGCACCCACATTTCGCCAGTTTATGTTTAGGTCCCAATGTAATAGGTGGCGAGCCTATTGCTATTAACCGGGCACTTATAAACCTGCGATAAATACACACATAATTTCGAAAGGCATCGAAATGTCATTGGTGTGTGCCATGGTAAAACCTGGGATCGAACCCGAGACCTCGTCTCAGCAGACAAGCACATGGTGCACCTGATGGAAAGTGGTTACCGCGGCCTATGGACGTGTGTAACACCAGAAGAGCCACACTCGCGCTACCGACCCTGTAAGCACAGAGTTTCTATGCCGTCAGTGTAGAAGACAAAGCAGGACAAGCCTTTAGTCTTCCCACTGACGCGATGACGGCATGAATTCTCCAGTGAGCTCTGGCTACCCTACTCACCGCTGGGAACACAACATGAAGTTATTATGGCCGTGATATTCTGTAGGGCGGAGGTACTTCCCCAGTCGGACTGCTCAATTGGGCGGAAATACCGCCGGGTCCTACCTCCTTCAAAACGTTATATAGCCTATAACCAGCGGACGACCGAGACGCTTCTAATGATAAAGACCTCAATGTACCATATTCTTAAAAATAAATTATTATTATTATTATTATTATTATTTACTTTATTTTAATATTCAACTTATAAATTATATTTTTAAACACATATAAAAAACATCTATTTAAAAATATAAAAAATAGTGCTCCACCGGTATCGGGTACAGGGACCAAGCTACCGGTGGTTAGGGCTCCAGAGAAAGAAACTTCCGCACGATGCGCGCCGTATAAGAAGCACAGCCTTCTGCATCTGGCCCTTGACCGAACCATCTAACCCGAGCCTCTTTAGGTGTTGGCCGAGGCTCTTTGCTATTAATCCATTGACTGACACTACTATCGGTACAATGATTGCTGAGTCAACATTCCACATGTTGACAACCTCGTGGGCCAAGTCCAAGTACTTAACCTGTTTATCTTTCTCGGCTTTCACGAGATTCTCGTCATGAGGAATGGTGATATCAACAATCAATGCTCGGCGTTCGAATCGGTCTATCACCACAATGTCAGGCTTGTTGGCTACAACAGTCCTATCGGTGATGATAGATCGATCCCAGTACAATGTGATATGACTATTTTCAAGAACTGACTCAGGAACATACCTGTAGTACGGCATCTCAACTTCCACACGGTTGTATTTCAGAGCAAGTCGCTTTTGGATTATCCTGGCTACTTGATTCTGTCTATGCAAGTACTCGCCGTTAGCAAGACGAGAACAACCGGAAGTAATATGCCTGAGGGATTCACCTGGCTGGTGACACGCTCGACAGATGTCAATTGTGCCATCTCTCATGATATACTTCCGGTAGTTATTCGTCTTGATAACTTCGTCAGCAATTGCACAGACAAAACCTTCAGTTTCCCCGAAAAGGTCACCGAAACGTAGCCAGGACACGGATGCCAGTATGTCTACTTCAGGCCTGTGGAGGGCCTGATAGAACCTGCCATGTAGCTCCTTACTCCGCCATACCTTCCTGCGGCTGTCAGTACCAGCTAATATAGGTCTGCGCCAGTTCTCCTTAGCCAGACTGAGCGGGGTGAGCCCGGTATCTACGTTGACTACATCACGATGCATATCTACGTTAGACTTAAGAAAATAGTCTCTGAGATTGCACATTATGTAGAGTCTTAATATTTAAAAATCTTCGACCTCCACATTTCCGCGGGATGTACAATCTCATGACTGACGACTGTGGATGATGCATTCGAAATGCAGTCAACTGAGTCCGGACTCTCCTATCAATGGTATCAAGTTCAGTCTGAGTCCACTTGAGTATACCAAAGGTGTACATTAAGAGTGGTATGACCCAACTGTTACAAGCGCGCACCTTGTTACCACCTGACAAAAGACTGTTAAGTACTTTTTTCAGGCGGCCAAAGAAACGTTCCTGTAACATTTGCTTCATGCCGGCCTCATTGATGCATAACGCCTGGGACATACCCAAGTACTTGTAGGTCTCAGTTACGAGGAGTGATCTTAGGTTAATGGAATCAGAGAGTTGTAGACCCTCCGACTCCACCACCCTATCTCGCTTTACATGAACGACTGCGCATTTGTCCACACCAAAGCCCATTTTAATAGAGTTACTGAATGCTTCGGTTACTTTCAGTAAAGCCATTAATTGAGGATTGGTGTGGGCAAATAACTTTAAATCATCCATGTAAAGCAGGTGGGATACCGTCTGACCCTCTCTTCGTAACCTATAACCTAACCCTGATTTCACTAGTAAAGTGCTGAGTGGGTTCAGGGCTAAGCAGAACCAAAGGGGACTCAGACTGTCCCCTTGAAAAATACCCCGCTCTATTGTTATCGGTTCGCCACTACCCAAAGTCCGACAACACCCTGGATAGACAAGAACTGTCCTCCACTGCTCCATACATGACTTTAAGAAGGTACATAGAGTTGCATTTACTTTATACAACTCCAGCACCCTCAAAAGCTATGTATGTGGCACAGAATCGAACGCTTTCTTATAATCTATCCAGCATGCCGCCAGATCTTTACGATTGCGTCGAGCTTGTTGGCTAATAGCCATATCAATAAGGAGAAGCTCCTTAGTATCCCCGGGCTCCATTCCTACATCCGTTCTGAGAGGCGCACATAATAGAATTATCATTTATATGACTGTTAATTTTGACTCTCAGAATGGATGTAAGAAGTTTATAGACCGTTGGTAGACATGTAATTGGTCTATAATTATTGGGCTCCAAAGTACTACCTGTTTTATGGAGCAGATGGGTGGTCATAAAAGCTGGTAGTGTCCCAGATTCAACAGCGGATTGAAATTGTGAAGCCAAAAGAGCATGCGAACTCCGTAGCCATTTTAGCCAAAAGTTGTGCAGTTCGTCCGGTCCTGGGGATTTCCAATTAGACAGCGGACGGACCGCAGAATCTACATCAATGGCATCGATAGAAATTTCATCCATATTCGGAATGGTCTCGCATGCTCTTTTAACCTCACGCATCCAATCGCCTTCAATGTGGCTAACGGGCACCGACCAGATGCTGCGCCAAAACGCATTTGTGGCTTCAGCATCTGGCCGCCGCACGTCATCCACACTTTCATCTGTTCGCTCCCAGCTTCTATATAGCCACCTCTGGTCTCTTCGGAACATGCGATTAACGGTAAATCGATCGGCGCGTTTTTTGTATCTGCGAATTCGGTTTGCCCATGCGTAGATTTTCTGCTTCAGGAAGTCAATGCGCTCTGTGATCCGAGACGCATATTCTTGGGGACTGATACCAGTTCCCGTAAACGCTCGAGTCACATAGCGCATCACTCTTGGGCGGGTATTACCCGACCTGAAGCAGATTAGCTTACCGATGAGCACCCTTGTCTCGGCCACATGTCGTTCAATCCTGCATTGCCATGCTGGTATGGCAGACTTAGGCCGTATAACAGGCTCTTTAATAGGAAATTTAAGACCTGCCATACGACATGCTGCTACAGCAGTACAATACAGCATTGAATGAGTGTCACCGAGATTTTCACTATTTTCAAGATAACTAGACAATAATGTATCAAGGGCACTCACCAGAGCCAAATTTCGTCTATACATAGGCAACCGAGGCAGACGTGGCCTAACATTTAAGGGCATCGATCGATATTCCCGCATCGCACATTCCAAAGCCTCCATAATCTCTTCATTGTACTGAATACTTACTGGAATAGGTGTGTCATCCCGCCCAACACATGCGTCTTCGTTTATTTGAACCACAGGTGCAGGTGTGGAAGCAGGAGCCTGGGCGGGGGTGACACAAATATCTCGCAAGCATTCTAGCCGTAGAGTCTCAAGTACGGTTTCATTCATTTCATTCATTGAATGACCCGTACTTGGTCCGATAGTCGCTGTGACGATGTGTTGACGGAAGGTTCAAGCGCCTGAAACAGAGGAAGTATTCGAGTACGGTACGCACTGAGGTTAGTTCCCCCCTCTGTAGCCGCATAATATGCCCGCATGACGTTTTCGTTCATTGAAGTAGTCCATCGCATGCGGTGCACATTACCACCGGAAGTGGGGGCCCTATTCGAAGCCGGTTGGCGTCGGGGTCCCAAGCAGGTCGGTGGCCGGCCTCTCCTCGCCTGACGTATAGGTGTTGGTGACGTCGGCGGGGAGAAAAACTCGTCGCTCGATGAAGAGCTCGACGCCACTGGTTCCACTGATAGAGGCTGCGCGGCGGAGCTTAGCGTCGAGTCCGGAGTTGTTACACGTGCATTTGTACGTCTGGCCCTAGTCAACATTTCTCGTAATTGTAATAAATAATGTTACATTTTCTGTTTTACAGTAAAGCTTCGTCGATGAATTTTACTGTATATTTTATGCAATAGGTACATTTTATCTATCAAAATATTTGAAAAATATACGGAGCAAAAATTACAATGTTTGGACGTAGGGTTGCCAGGTTATTATTATTATTATTATGAGGGAACAGATGAACCTACATACATACATACATACATACACACATAGCCTGCCAAAATCACAACCTTACTTTATTCCTTCGTTTTTTCCTCTTGAAGTTTAGGACCCTAAAAAAGTAATTGATTTAGTATAAAAAATGTGTAATGAAAACATTTTGTAAGTTAGATTATAAAAGTAAGTAATCGTTTCGGGAAATATTACTTAGAAGAGTTTTAATAAAATTAAATTGGTTGTTCTAAGTCCTCTCCACTCTATTATAATTGTAATATTTACATTACCCCTAAATAGCCAATTAAATCGTCATTCTTTTTACTTCTTAACAGAAATAAAATGATAATATCGCTTTGTGTTACTCCAGATTTTTATAATAATTACCTTTAAACTATCGCGTTGCATGAAATACAATACTGTTCACGAGAATTAACGCGATTATGGTATAGGCATACCGTTACATACATACCGTTGATTTTTCTGACCTTTCGACCAGGCCCTGGTTTCTGCTAAAGCAAAACCACTGTCATAATACAGACACTGCAAAAAATAGCGTTAAATTTAAAACTTTCTTTCAAAATCCAAAATCAAAAGAAAAAAGTTCCATTACACTTTTTCACTCACTTTGCAAAAAGGCTTTTTAATTTTGGACTTTAAGGGCATTGCTTTAATGTTAGTCAGTCAGTTAGCAGTGTCTGTGGTATGACAGTGGAATCCAGGCCCAGGTTACACCAGCCGTGGTCATAAACTGACTGGTTCAGTGGTGCACGTCCGCTGTCGTATTCTATAGATGAAGAACTTCTACATCATGAGTCCGAAGACGGTGGGCGTACAACACTGAGCCAGTCAGCAGTGTGACCACGGCCGGAGTAACCTGGTTCAAACGTTAGGCAAACCAAAGGTATGTACATATGTACCTATACCGTGATCGCGTTAATTCCCGTTAACATTATAACAGATTTATAATCTATTCCTGTACTAAATTTAACCAGAGCCGGTCAGTCATAAAATTCTTAAGTTCTCGGTCAGAAAAAGTGACACCCAAGACGGGACTTGCACCCACATCCAATACGCTATAGGGGGAATGCTATTGCGCTACATAGGTTACACTAAAAGTTTCCGGAACTGGCCACTTATATAAACAATATTTAAAAATTTATTACAACATTTGAAAATAGAACTCTTTGGCTGTAGAATACAGTTTGTTTCATCTGACTGTCTTTTGTTTTTACCTTGTGGCGCCATTTAAAAAATTGTGTGTCTGCATCAACATGGATTTAACTCGGGAAAATTTTCGTAGTATGATTTTCTACGATTTTAAGTGTAGTTTGACGGCTCAACAGAGCATCGCTCGGCTTGAAACAGCTTTTGGCGATGAAGCTCCATGCAAGACGACTGTTTATAGCTGGTTTGCAGAATTCAAGCGTGGTCGTATCAATCTCAGTGACGAAACTCGCGATGGTCGGCCGTCCACCGCTGTGACCAACAAAAACATCGATGCTGTGCGCCGTATGATTGAAACAGACAGGCATGTGACCTACCATGAAATTCGCGCATCCTTAGAAATAGGCATGAGTCAAATACAATCAATCCTACACAAACATTTGGGTGTGAGAAAGCTGTGCTCGCGGTGGATCCCACATAACTTGACCGAGGATCAAAAAACGGACCGCGTCACTTGGTGCAGTGCCATGCTTACCAGATTCAACGAAGGTGCGTCAAATTTGGTGTGGGACATAGTAACAGGTGACGAAACATGGATTTATTGCTACGATCCCAAAACAAAGCAGCAATCGAGCGTATGGGTCTTTCAAGATGAGCCGAAACCAAACAAAGTGGCGCGCGTGAAAAGTGCATCTAAGCGGATGATTGCTTCTTTTTTTAATAAAACTGGACACGTGGCTACTGTTGCTTTAGAAAATCGTCGTACTGTGAATAGTGACTGGTACACGACCATTTGTTTGCCGGAAGTTATTGACGAACTCCGTAAAAATAACCGTAAACGCCGTATCATCCTGCACCACGACAATGCTAGTTCTCACACGGCCAGACAGACAAACGACTTTTTGAAGGCGAAAAATGTAGAACTCATGAGTCATCCTGCATACAGTCCCGACCTGGCACCTTGTGACTTTTATCTGTTCCCAAAAATTAAGAACCAATTACGCGGCCAACGATTTTCATCACCAGAAGAGGCTGTCGAGGAGTATGAAAAACACGTTTCAGAGGTCACCACAGAGGAGTGGCACAAAAGTTTTCAAAACTGGTTTGATCGAATGAAAAAGTGCATAGACGCCAAGGGAGATTATTTTGAAAAACAATAAATTAATTTTGTACCTTTAATAGTATTTTTTCATATTCATTCCGGAAACTTATAGTGCGCCCCACGTATAACTCTCGCCGTTGCGCTTACGTAGGCATATTTATTTCCAAAGTGGTACAAAACATTAAGAACATCAATAAAGGTTCGTTAACAAAAACAAATTTCTTTGATTTATGTAACTACCTCTCACAAATGTAAGTAAAACCAGCTAAATCCTTTCATAACGTAGTATTAGATAAGTCAGAACAATATACATAAATTGTATGCTACAAGCCTTTGAATTTATAATTAACTGAAGATACACTCACTACATTTAATTTATATTATTTCTACTTCAAGCCGTTAGTTAAGGTTGGGATACAATGGGCGCTGGTAAGTATTATATCGTATGTATTAGGTAGAGTAGATAAGTTGAAATTATTGTTTGAGATCAGGTTCATTTCTAGAGTTGGAAGTGTAAATTACGCCCAATTTCAGGTACGAAATTCTTTACGTATACAGCGTCGAGCGAACTTGATAAAGATTGTCATTACTTGATCTTCTGTGACGTCATCCAGTCCTCTTCATGTAGACAGATGCATTTGCCGACATCATCGGCGGACGCGTCGGCTGATGTGTAGAGGGGGTGATTTGCTTTTCTGTGGTAGGTATTTAACGTCGGCAGATGCTTTCGGCACTCATCCGCTTGTTGTTGGTTTTTGTGGCACAGATCAAAATGTTTCGTCGCGATCGAGAGCGGTCTGTCCACACTTCAGACGACGCATAAGTGTTCATCGGGAATGACCGGGAAGCGAATGAGATTGCACGCGTCCTTCGTGTAGTTTCTTTTACTCATTCTTTCATTTTTATTCGTTAAAATCAATGATATTGTTATGTTTATTATAATATATATAATTTTTTTTGAGTTGTCTGTACTCTGAAATGGTAACGAAAATTGACTAATTATCCGTACGGCCCGTCGTGATCCACCTGCTGACGTCTACTGATGTATCTGTCTACGTGTAGAGCAGCCTTTAGAAAATTGCACAGCTGAAATTGGCCGTAATTTACACTTCTAACTATCAGGGTTAACCAAACTCAGCGAGAGCGATGGAGGATCGCAAGCCAAGCTCAATGAATGACCTCCGTCCCCCATGAGCACAGGCCTGGGGGTGACGGGTGGAGCCACCTGTCACCTTAGCAGAAGCAGGCCACGGCGCCTTGCGCACCTTTTTTTATACCACCTAGGTGGCAGATTAGCACACGGCCCACCTGATGAAAAGTGATTACCGTGGCCAATGGATGTGTGCAAAACCAAGAGTTTCTGTGCCATCACTGTAAAAGTCAAAGCTGGACAAGCTTTTGGTCCTCCCACTGACAGCACAAAAACTCTCCAGTGAGCTCTGGCTACCCTACTCACCGCCGGGAACACAACACGAGGTTATTATGGCTACGGTATTCTATAGGGCGGAGGTACTTCAACAGTCGGACTGCTCAATTGGACGGAAATACCGTCGTGACGATGACGGGAATGAGTTGGGGATTCTGTGGTCCCCACACCTGAGGAGAGGACCAGATTGTGAGAGATGGCCCTGGGTTGGTCGGGATGCGAGGGATATGCATATTAACCTCACCTTTGGCAACTAAAAACGACCCACAGGTGTCGTGCGTTTTAGTCGATTCGTGTCCGACATAACCTCTCCCACCAGTTCCGGTGGTAGGGCTATCCGTGAGGATTTACCGGACGTAAAACAAAATGGGTAAACCGAATCAAGCAATAATTTCATCTTATCTGTCGCTTTATATAATTGGCAATATGTCTGTAGAATAGAATAGATTGATCAACGTATGGGTTGACATACGTTGCCGATTCCTTTTTTTCCGTAATTTGTCCGCTCACTGTCATACTATTTATTTCAAACAATTAACAGTTACTAGAGAGCAAGGTAGCAATTTTTCTATTTATAGTTTTTGTACTGTTTATTACTATTTAAATTTAGTAAAAGAGCCACTTATAAAAATAACTTAGAATAGTTCACTCGTCAAAAATCTATCATATACCATGTTACAATGGTGACACTCAACGATTGTAGGAAGAAGGAAACACGTGACCTGGTAATGAATTCCAGGCCTTAATGTTGCGACAAAGGAAAGAGTCACCGAACCGCTTGGTTCTTGATCGGTTATTCCGCACCATGTGCGGGTGACATCTAAGCCCTGCACGTGTTGTCATGTGTAGGATAGAGGAGGGTGGGACTAATTAGAAGAGAACATACACCATGGTACAGCTATTGATTTTCGACCAAACATACGGGGTTCAAAATAGTAACAACAAAATCTAAATCAAATTGGTTCATTGGTTCATCCGTTCAAGAGCTTGGATGCCACAGACAGACACACACACACACACACACATACACTTACACACGCAGACACGTCAAACTTATAACACCCCGTTGTTATTGCGTCGGTGGTTAAAAAATAGGACACAACGTTATTGTCCCGGTGTGCCCCGTGCCAGTCACCACAACACCGGTATACAGGCGTAAGCTAGGCGCAGGTGCTCCTTCCTATTCATTCCGTGACAATTATTTTGTAGAGGCAGTAGAGCTGCTCTAATCGCAACAATGTCAATTCTAATCGCAAGAGCAGCTCTACTAGGGCACGCCGTAGTAGCGGCGGTAAGACCCATCATGGGGGTGTGGCTAGAGAGGCCACACGGCAGCCTCTCGTACCGTCTGACGCAGATGATCACCGAGCACGGATGCTTCGGAAAGTATCTGCGTCGGATGCAGAAAGAGCCAACGTCCGAGTGGCATCACTGCGACACGAGCGAGGACTCAGGTCCACACACGCTCACCGAGTGTCCGGCGTGGGAGACGCCGAGGCGGGAGCTTGTGGCGGCCCTGGGAGTGAGGGTTCTCACGCTCTCCACCTTGCTCGCGGCGATTGTTCGCTGCGCGGATGCGTGGGCGGCCGGCGCCTCCTTCTGCGAGCAAGTAATGCTCGTGAAGGAGGAGGCGGGGCGGGAGCGGCAGCGGGAGCGACGAAGGATCGCAAGACAAGCTGCCCGCGTACGAAGGCAACTCGGGCGTCAAAGGTCTATGAAAGACCTCCGCCCCCCATGAGCGCCGGCCTGGGGGTGACAGGTGGAGCCGCCTGTCACCCTGGCAGAAGCAGGCCGCGGCGGTGGCGCGCGTGGCGCGCCTCCTTGTTTCCGGGGACGAGTTGGGGACTCTGTAGTCCCCACACCCGAGAAGAGGGCCAGATTGTGAGAGATGGCCCTGGGTCGGCCGGGGTGCGAGGGATATGCCTGTCAACCTCACCTTCGGCAACCAAAGCGACCCATAGGCGGCGTGCGTTTTAGTCGGTTCAAGTCCATAACCTCATCCACCGGCTCCGTTGGTTAGGAATCCGTGGGGATTTTGCGCATGTAAAAAAAAAAAGTACGTACATTTTTCACTTATATACTATTGTTAGTAAGGTACATATATTTTTATGGTTGTGTTTTTTACGGTGTGAACCACCATCCACCTTTTAAATAGGAGGGAGTCCCACCGATTTGATAACGCAGCCAGGATGCTGTTGGCGCTGCTCCTCGTGCGATTCAATAAGGAAGCACAGCGCTTTCTTATTATAGTTGCGAAGTCGTCGACACGCTTCTCCGCAAACATCCCTGAGGCGCTGCAATGCCTCGGCAGACCCATCAGCATCCTGAATGCGTTATTATATTGGACTCGCAGGTCATCATATGCCCGACGCGTGAAACCCGCCCACAGCCCGCACGTACAATTATATATTTTTATCTATGACATCGTCACCTGTCTTAGATGTCATCCGCACACGGTGCAAAACATCCGATCAAGAACCAAGCGGTTCGGAGACTCTTTCCTCTGTCGCACCATTAAGGCCTGGAATTCATTACCAGCTCACGTGTTTCCTTCTTCCTACAGTCCCGGGTCCTTTAAGCGGGGCGTGAAAAAGCATATGATGAGGCCGTCAAGCTGAGTGTCACCATTGTCACACGGTATGTGTAAGTAATGGTGACCCTCTTTTCTGGGACTTTGCCTTCAGCTTACCATCAGGCAAGGCGAAGTCCAATTGACGTGTCCTATATAAAAATAAAAATAAAAACCTGTATGGTAAAGTTGCGAATGTGTATAATTACGAATTTTACAGGAGAGCAAAAAATCTCCTTTTCCTTATTTTTTAAATAGCCCACTTTAGTAAGCCGATGTCGTTTTAGTTTTTATTTTATGAAAATATAAGCAGAAGACTGCTGATTAATCAGTAAACTATTATAACAGTGAAATAATCTAATAAATCACAATCGCAACTTTGGAATCTCTAAGAAAAATTACAGAAAAATTTTTTTCGTCCATAGTCAATTCACGTATATGTCAGATTCGCAAGTATACAATCAATTTCATTGAGTACAACAAAAATCAAATTTGAAACTTGCGAATAACGCAGAAATCGATTGCTTTTTTTAAATATTATTTTAATCTTAAATGGTAGTGTAGCACGATTTTATTAATTTTAATGGTATGAAATAAGAAAACTGTTTATTAAAGCCAAACATTAAAATTTTCACATTCCTCCTCACTATCCGGTTCGGGCAAACGGTCCACAACGGAATCGGATGTTGGTAAATTCTCATTGAATTCATGATAACTCCTCGGTATTAAAAGTTCGTGACCTAATTTTAGTAGATCTGTTTTTTTAGCCTTAGAAATAGGCAACCTGTCGTTGTAAACAGTTTTAGGTGTTATAGTGGCAATTTTGCCTCTCTTTGCTTTGAGCTTAAATTCAATAAAATTTTCAACATTGTAGTCGCTTTTGATGAAAATAGATTTCGGATGTTCTTTGCGGTATTGAATCCTCACTGCATCTTGAAATTTCGGAGAATCATTAGTAGAAGGGCGCGGATTCCTCCTCGCCATTCTCATTATTTGAACCCATCCATCAGGCGTGTAAACGGGAGTATTCTTAGATTTCTGTTCTATTTTGGAATAAATAGAATCACATTCCATATGACTGTATCTTGATTAAAAAAATACGTGATCAATAATTTTAATAGTCGGGTGGTTCACAGCAAGATAAAGTAGCATACAACAAAAGTTAAAGTTCTTTTGCTGTCCGCCGCAATTGTCGGACATCATCCGGACATGGGTTATATCAGGGTGACTATTAATATATTTATAGACACATGTTCCAATTTCAACACTCCCTCGCATTCCTTGTGTCTCATCCCAGGTATAGTCCACATTTTGGTTTGCTAAGTTGTACAGTGCTAAATTGTATACAGCAAGTTTTTCGGACATAAAAATATGGTCCAGCTGCACCTTTCGGAGTTCGCAAGACAGCTTCTAAATCAAAATTGAAGGACAAAACCTTGTTGTCACTTTTCGAGACTTCTTTGTCATCATTTCGTCGCAAATAAGCATCGTCCCTACGTTTTAGATGTTTTTTGTGAAGCTCTTTATGTATGACAGTTTGTTCATTAGGTTTCGACAATTCCGAATAAACTACACACTTTTTACATAAGTCCTTTTTGGGGACATGAAACTTTAATTTGTAAGATCTGAAGATCTGTCTATACTTTTCACATCCTACGGGAGATTTGCCTTCTTGTTGGCATATATCTTTGTATAGCGTATACATGATACTAATATTAAGCTTTGAGTCAAGGTATGTATATTGTGAGTTTTTTCGGCAATAGTGGGACTCCATGGCTGGGAACGACAATATGTAGTTCCTTAAAAATTCCTCGTCTTCAGAATTAAGTCTGTTGGCTTGTGCTTTTTTGCCTCGCCTGTTAGGTAAAAGTGTACCTGCTACTGGAAATTTATTCAGGGCTCCTCTAACCATACCTTCGGTAATGTTTAAAGTTTGTAAGAAGAATTGTCTGCACACCCTTATTTTATTATTGTGTCCTACTGTTAAAAAATAGTTGTTGGTGTAGTTTTTGCGCGAGGGTCCAGAAACAGTTTATCGTTTCTTTGAACTTGTTCAAAGATCGAAAGGACTTATATGTGTTTTCTCTTACATCTTCTGGTACTTCACTGTTACATTTGTGTTTCAGCAATGTAGCACAGCTAGGTTGCTTAATAGGTCTTGCTGGTATCTATTTACGGTAGTAATATAGTTATGAAATTATCCTTTTTATTACTTTCTGGCTCAGAATCTATTGCATTGTTATAACTTTTAAAAGATTTGCTATAATCAGCATGCAATACTGACTTAAGCATGTCATTGACTACTGAAATAATAAATATTACTTAAATAAATTTGCATGCCCACCATTAACCCAAACCAAAAATGAAAACCAAAGCCACACAGTCAAACATCTTACATCACATGGCAATATGCAAAATAAGCCTAAAGTAATTTTTTAGAACTATTTTCTTATTTATGAAGTTCCAGCCATCTGTTGCTGCAAACCCGCGAAATGACAGCAGTGACAGTCTATTCTTGAAAAACATGGATTAGATTACATAAATTGCATTAAATACCTTTCAAACCACTGTTTTCCTCTCTAAGATTTCAAAATGGACAATATTTTATTCTCTGCTGGGCTATGAGGATTAATAATAATAAAATTAAAATTCTCAAAGGGTCTCTGCATGTTGTACTTATATCCCCATGTGAGCATCCAAAGGACCGGGTATCATCTTTACAATTAGGAAAGATACCCATGAAAAAAGAGACATAATAATAATAATGTACACACATTCACACATCGCCCTCTAGTCCCAAACTAAGCAAAGCTTGTATCATGGGTACTAGACAACGGATAAACATACATATATACTTTTTTTGTAAATACATACTTATAATACATGGAAATTACACCCAGACCTAAACTAAAACAAACCTTTGTTGGTCACACAAAGTTTTGTCCTATGTGGGATTGGAATGGTAACAATACTTAATACATTATAATAGCACAAAATAAAAGTTCGTCGATAAAGAAGCATTAGCGGTTCGTTAAAAAAAAAACATTTTATAATAATGTCAAATACTTACTTGTTGTGCCTGCTTTTGCCGGTTTTTCCTGATTTTCACTTTGGTGTACATTTTGCATTAAATGTAATGTCCTAGGAATTTTCTTCATTTTAATAAACTAAAACTTTATAAAACTTCTATAAAAGACGTTTTCCGTTTTGTCGCTAAACAACGAATAAAATGTTCAATGTTCTTTTATTAATGGCCTCTTCAGTAAAGCGCTGTAATTTTGCCAATGTCAAGTAAATTTTAAATGTTTATAAAATTATTAATGGCGAGACGCTAATGTCAAGTTTTTCAAGAAATTTTACCAGAGCCACGTTAGCCACGCCAGTAAATTTGTTTCCGTGTGTCCACCCCCCACGAGATTCAGGTGGTCCAACGAATAAAAAGGACACAGTATTACTCGACTGACAATTAATGTCACTAGTCGCTGTCTTTATAAATATTGGATACAAGCATTTTAAACCAATTTAAAACTTTTTTTTACGTATTATTGTTGTTATAAACCAAAAGTTTAACGTATGAAGAAATAACTGAGACACTATGTTAGAGTAACCATATCATTTTATAGCGAATGTGACATATAAGTTAGTTGACTATTAGTCTACCATTAAATTTTGTTGACAACAATGCCATGTTAAGTATACGAATATAACTTATAGGGAAATTATCCGCGATTTGTTCCATATTTTTTACGTAAGTAATACCATGGCTCATAAATAAATATGACACATAGGTAAATTTACCATGGTGTAATAGATAATTTACAAAGAATGTTATACCATGGCAATTATGCGAATTGTGCACATAGGTAACTTGACCATGGTCCGTTAACTTTGTAAGCTTCAATGAGACTTTAGTAAAGATACGAATCAAGCAATATTCGCATGTTTACTTCAGATGTTTTGATAAAAACGACTCTATTTAGTTGTGGTAAAATATATTATCTACACTTAGTTAATTTGCCATAGTGCCTGACAATTAATGTTTGGGATACGTAAATATGCTGCTATGATATCTCATAGACTATTAAAGATACAGAGCTGATACTTTGCGACATTGTGTATTACGATATTGGGATTACGTTAAACTAAAAAACAGATTTTCGTGAAAACAGCAGATTCGCAACTTTGCCATACAGGTGACGACATATTAAACTTACCTGAAGCATCGGTAGCTTGGTGCTTAAGAAATCAGCCTTACGATCTAAAGATCTCGGGTTCGAATCCTTGCCATTACACTACGGACGTGAACCCACTCATAACACAAGCAATTTCGTTTGTCGTTTGCCGAGCCCGCTAAATGGGTGTGGTCCAGCGGAGGTGTCTCATGCGTTGGAGATATCTCAGTGACCTCCGCTCTCTGTCAGCGAATCAGGGAAAGACGGGGATACCATGGTGCCCACATTCAAGGGGTCTAGCTAAAGCCTGGAGATGACACAGCGTGGGTGACGAAATTGCCTTATTGATCCACTTTAATGCGATCGCGTGCGGTTTTAGTCGGTTTGAGTTCGATATAACGGCGTCGCTGACCACGCAGTGGGGTACCCGTGGAACACAAAAAAATATTCCTGAATAGCTCAGTAAATGATGCCAAATTATTCCCGCCAAACAATGTACTGCGAAAGGATAGACATGGGGATACTGGATTTAGTGGATTAATATTGGCTTTTAAAGATTGCTACATAGTAAAATGGGTAACAGATATAGACGGATTAACTGACGATAAAGAACTACAGTACTATTTGCGATAATATCAAAGAAAAATATTAGCACACCTAGTTATAAGGCTGTTCAATATCTGGATGTTTTATCTTATATTGAGAACTGTCCTGTAATAGCGCTACAGTAACACAATTTGAAATGTTTCTGGAATTTTCTGGAAGTTACGGCGTTGTTATAATATCGACGATAACGCCACGGATGGGTACAATTTAAGTCTAAATTGTACATATCCGTGGCGTTCTAACCACTGACTATCTTAAAAACTTCAGCATAGTATCCGATATTGAGCCTCTTGGACGATTAGACACCGCGGCAAATCACCCTGCTCTATTCCTTATTTAAAACTAATTTAATCATAATAATCGTGATGATCACTTGCCGTACCCTAGACTGGAACACATCGTGGCTTTTGCTCTTCCTGATCTCCAGAAGAAGTGCATTCCACAGACGAACGACCTCAACAAAGAACGAAGAGCCTAAAAAGTTTGTTCTATGAGAAGGAAATGCGAGGAGCCGATTGTCTATGGAATGAAGATTTCTATCATTCTATCATTCTTGGAACATAATAACTGAAAATAAGAAGTTAAGTAAGAATACATATGGATAATGAAGGAGTTAAGGATAATATCCTTTTCAATTGAAATGTTTAAAAGGCATAAACAACCAAAAGCTTGGCACCCTTGTGAAGTAAAAAAGTATTACCGACAACAAACCCAAAATAAATCATTTTTGTAGGGGTACAATCACCTTTATAGCAAAAATGACCAGAATTTTCGTCGGTTAGCAAAAATAACACTATAAATTGTATTTGTTTTGTTTGGGCATAAACGCCAAAAAAGTCATCGTAGAGACATGGGAGTAAGCGCATTCGAAAGAGCAGAAAGTTTTAAGTCCAATGGCATCCATTTTTGACCAAAATGTCGCTTATGCCCTATTTCCTTTTATCCGTCGATATTGTAGAGAGTTGTAAGTGCGCGCAACTTACGGCGAGTACGAATAGTTAACCAAACAAGCTGCGAGCGGAAAGAAGATACGTGTCCATATTTAAGAAGATTGAAGATGAATCGCATTAAATACGTACATTATTGAGAAGACGATCAAGTATATCGCGAAGCTGGTACTCAATTTCTTCGCAAGAGTCATTTTTACTGTTGACTAATAAAAAGCGGTTACCGTGGCCTATGGACCTGCACTTACTTTATCCTATGTACACAGAATTATTCTTGAGGGGAGATGTTTACTCAGCCGTGTCTTTTGTATAGTGCCGTCTGAGGTACAGTGCCAAAATTGCGCGCTCTTTTATACATTTTCTGTGACCTTGAAATGGTCGGCCGCGGTCTGTTTTACATTGTTTTAATTGAATTTGTTTAGCGCGTTAATCCCACTCGAGAGACCCCGGCCTAGCAACTATTTTTGTAAACCTTTTAAATTTTTTGTTATAGTTATTATCTGTCTATACTATACAATTAATTATGGTGTCAATGGAAAGAAAAAAATATCAAAAACTATGAAACTAATTATAATTCTTAAACTCTAAATTTACTATGCCCTGCCGGGTGTTTTAATCTGTTTATTTAACTTAACTATATCTATATTCTTATTCTATTTAGCTATATACACTGCTCTGCACATTCTCCCCCCGTGAGACGCAGCCACACTCCTTGCGGTGCAGAACTCGAAGCTCCGGACCACAGCACTATTAGTTTTCTAACCGGCCGGCGCATCACTCCTCCTTTGGTCTGGATGTCGACGGTCCACGTTCCGCCATCTGGCCAGGGCTATGTCGCGAGGAGGCGGGGCGGGAGCGGCAGCGGGGGCGACGAAAGATCGCAAGCCAAGCTGCCCGCGTACGAAGGCAACTCGGGCGTCAGAGGTCGATGAACGACCTCCGCCCCCCATGAGTGCAGGCCTGGGGGTGACTGGTGGAGCCGCCTGGCGCGCCTCCCCTTTTTCGGGGACGAGTTGGGGACTCTGTGGTCCCCACACCCGAGGAGAGGGTCAGATCATTAGAGATGGCCCTGGGTCGGCCGGGGTGCGAGGGTTATGCCTGTCGCGATGACTCGTCCTCGTAGCCACATGTTGCGGGGTGCATTGGAATCTATCAGCAAGACCCGGTCATTCTGGCCTATTGTGGGTCCACGTCCGTTCAACACACGTCGATGCTGAAGCTCAGGCAGTTATTCTCGGAGCCACCTGGCCTAATAGAAGTTGGCCAGGCGTTGCGCTGCTCGCTAGCTGGGTTTCGAAGCGCCATCCGTACCCGGTTACTATTGTTGCAGATCTTCTATGTCTGTAGCGAATGACTCTTGCTAGGCAGCTCGCATGAGAAGGTCTTCAGCGGCGCGCAGGAACTCAGTAGTAGTAAGTACGGGTCAATGACCGACGTACAACACAAACACTCCTATACGACAGCAAGAACCTGAGACGTCTCTAATACTAAACACGCCCACAGAAGAAGAAAACAATGTCACCTTCAGGAAAATAATTACAAACACAAAACGCATTAGTGTAGACTCTGACGACCTGAGCATAATGGGAGACACATTACTCGCCGAAGAGAGAGATATGACATCGGAAGCTAATGCACAAACATCTATTACGCTCAAGAACTTAAATGAGATCATAATACAACGCCTGAAAGAAAACAACGACTTAATAATAGCTGAACTGCAATATACAATACAAACAGAAATTAAAAAGGCGATTAACCAACTAAAAAAAGACGTAGAAAGTAAATTTAAGCACTTTTCCACACAAAATGAAGAACGAATAAAAGAAATTGAACTAATGAAAGATGAAATGAATAAATTAAAAAGTGAAAACGTATCCTTGCAAAAAGAAATAAAAGACTTACAAATATCAACAGCACCACCATCCACTATACCGAATATAGAAGTCAACAATAGGAAAATAGTACTGTATGGCTTTACTGAATACAACAGAGAGTCGGAATACGAGCTGCACGAACGACTTATGCAATTATTCTACGATACGATGCAACTAGACCTTAATGGTTACATAGAGGAAATGTACAGAGTAGGAAAACAAACAAAACATAACCGACCACTTGTAATAGAATTTTTAAGCAAAAGGTTGACCACATACATTATAAAAAACCGTCATTGTTTTCAGGGAACAAACATTTTCATATCAGGATATTTAAGCGAAAACGAACTTAAAGAAAGGTATCTACTTAGACAAGACATGATAAAGGCCCGAAAAGAGGGTAAACATGCCATAATTCGAAACAATAAACTTTTTATAGAGGGAAAGGAAATGAAGAACGGACAAAATAAAAAGGAAAATCACATAAGTAAACGAAATAATACTATACATGAAGAAAATGCCAATGAAACATTTCAGACAGAACTAAACAACGATACCCCAAGAAATTCCTTTCGGAAAAACAGGTCTACAATTACAAATACTTTATCAGAATATACAAAGTATTTGTAACAAACAATGTGACCTAGAAGCCTTCATAGCAGACCATCCGATATATGCGGCTATATGTTTATCTGAAACCTGGTTGACACCTGAGAAGCTGGCAACTATTCAAATCACCGACTACAGAATTGCATCGTCATATACCCGAACCCACTACAAGGGCGGAAGAGTGTGTATCCTACTTCGTGACCACATAGAATATGAAAACGTTCAAGTTATAACTAATATGTCTGTAGAGTATGTCTTGGAGATATGTGCATGTATGTTGCCATTAGAAAATGTGTTACTGTTGTCTTTATATTGGAATGGACGAGAGGAAGAAATATTTACAAATAAATTAAAACAGATTTTAAAATACGTAAACAACAAATACTCAACGTCGAATGTAATACTAGGTGGAGATTTCAATATAAATGCTTTAGAAAGTACCACTAAAATTAACCAATTTTTTGATCTCATGCTGGAATATAACTTCACCCAACATATAAAACAGCCCACACGCGTCACAAAAACCACTTCAAAGCGTATAGATCTAATCTTTACAAATTTTAAAAATATAAAGTTTTACACAAGTGTTGAGAAATTGGGCTTTTCTGATCACAATGGGACTGCCATTCATCTCGAACTTGCCAAATACAGAAACCAAATTAGATGGCAAACCGAAACAAGAATATTTAGTAAAGCAAATATGAATAACTTTAAAGATAAACTTAGTGAGCTGAACTGGCACAGCATTTTATTAAATAATAAAGGTATCAATGAAAACTATAACGCATTCAAAGATACGCTAACTAATATATTAAATGCATGCGTGCCATTAATCAAACTAAAGCTGAAAAGCAGGTTTAAGAAATACTGGCTGACAGCAGGAATTAAACTGTCTTGTAGACATAAAAGACTTCTCAAATTGCTTACAACAAGAACAAACAACCAAATCTTAAAAACGTATTATAAAAATTACGAAAGGGTTTTAAAAAAGGTAGTTGCAACTTCCAAAAAGCTACACTACAAAAATAAAATTATGAACTCGAATAATAAAACAAAAGCTATGTGGAGTGTTATAAACGAGCGAACCAACAAAAAAACAAGAAAGATTAACCAAAATATAAAAATAAAAACTAATAATAATTCTATGATTTGTGAGCCCCGACCGATAGCAGACTACTTTAACAACTATTTTGTGTCAATTGGGACAACAGCCACCGTCAGGTCGGGTGGAGAAAAGAACTGCACATCGGTGCTCAACCCCACAGAAAACACTATGTTTCTGAGTCCTGTGGAGCCTTATGAAATAAACACCATTTTAAAAAACCTTAGCAACAAAAGGAGCCACGGCATAGATGAGTTTCCACCCAGCCTGTTCAGGTACTGTGCCAAGGAACTAACTTTGCCATTTTATATTTTGGTAAACCAGTCGTTCGAAGAGGGCATCGTGCCCGATGAACTGAAGCTCGCAGTCATAAAGCCTATACACAAAAAAGACTCAAAATCCGAGCCTAGCAACTACCGGCCTATTGCTCTGTTGCCCACTGCCTCAAAGATATTTGAAAGGGCGATGTGTAATAGAATATACTCTTTCTGCGAAAAATTTCAAATTTTCGACGAATGCCAAAATGGTTTCCGGAAAAACAGGTCAACAACTTTGGCTGTTTATAAGCATATACAGGAAGCTCTCAATATTATTAATCACAAAAAATACGCAATAGGTATACTGCTTGATATGACTAAGGCCTACGACAAGGTGCAGTTTGACATTCTATTAAGGAAACTGTATGGGATAGGTATAAGGGGACAAGCCCACAAGTGGCTCTCATCGTACCTCACGGACAGAAAACAATTAGTAGAAATTGAGTTTTTCAACGAGACCACTAGCTGAATAGACAAGATCCGCTCCGACAATTTGATTGTAAAAGCTTCAATACCTCAAGGAAGCGTGATAGGGTGTTTATTGTTTCTCATCTACATAAATGACCTGCCAAAAGTTATAGAGGAACAATGTGTATTATTTGCCGATGATATCTCTATACTAGTCTCCTGTGAAAGCAATTTGAAGCTGAATGAGAGATTGGACTCAATTTTGAATAAAACGTCATCCTGGATGACTGAGCATAATTTAGAAATAAATTACGCTAAGACAAAAATAATGCCCTTCCACCCTCACCAGAAAGCGCCTATCTCTATAGACTTCAGTTTTGATAATGTCAGATTGGAAGTTGTTAAAGAGTTTGACTTGCTTGGCTTGACCATAGATACACATATAAGCTGGAAGCCACACATCAAAAAGGTGAGAGCCAAAATATCAAAATTCTCTTACGCTCTACGAGAAGTCAAAAAGACAACTGATTTGGCAACTGCTTTGGCTACCTACTATGCCTATGCATACTCTTGGCTAAACTATGGCATCATTATGTGGGGAAATAGTACGGACGCGAGTACTTTATTCACTCAACAAAAAAAACTGATGAGAATTCTGGTAAATATAGAACAAACAGACACCTGTAAGCCCCACTTTCAAAACCTAAAAATTTTAACATTACCATGCATATATATATTGGAAATATGTAAGTTTGTCCGAAAATACCCTGGACACTAGGTGTAGTGTCCAGGGTATTGTATGTCCTCTCGTGTGGTGACACGAGAGGACATACAAACTAGATATACACTAAGACACAAAAATAGATTAAACCTGCCCACCTCAAAACTGGAAATGCATTCTTCGGGTCCCTTGGTCATGTCAGTAAAAATATACAATAAATTGCCAGAGCCCATAAAAGAAGAAAAAAAATTACAGCTTTTTGTAAGCAAACTAAAAACCTTCCTACTAAGCAAAACCTACTACAGCATACAGGAATATCTAAATGATAAATAAACATACGTACGGACATATTTATTTGGCAAATAAATTAATAAAATCAATCTAGAATAGTTAAATATTATCTTAACCAAAATTTATAAAAAAATAATATTAATAATCTAATACAATTTTAATAATCTTATACAATTTTAATAATCTAATTCAATTTTAATAATTTAATTCATTTAAAATGTATATATAAATATATTTAATAATTTATAATAATAATTTCAAATATATCATTTAATTAATTTAAAATATGTATATATATATTGACTGACATTTATTCGTACTGACGTATTTTTATTTTTACTCTTACTTTTAATTAATTAACCCTATGTTGACATCAAGATTGACATATCATACTAATATTAAACTGATAAAATATCAACCCAATATATTTTCAAATTGTATAAATTGTATATGTATCACTTAACATTCTATATTGACATTTTCATTACATTTTTGTCCTTGTCTTTTTGGGCCGAAACAAAACGAGTAAAATGACATTTGTACCTACTAAAAATCATTTAAATTTAATATAATAAGTAATATCAACAAACTGTAATTAAGAGTGAACATATTGTGTATGACAAATTCTTCCTCTCTCCAAACATTGTGCTGTGCCCGACAGGGTCCATAATTGTAACAATAATTTTAACCTGAACAACTGTACTTCATTATGGAACGCAATAAATGTATTGAGTATTGAGTATTGAGTACTTAGCTGCGTGGGAGGCGGCTTGCTGTTTTTCTTGTTCGTCTTACGCCAATCTGGGTCTGCTATCTTGTTCTTCAGAGTCCGTAAGGTAAGGCTTCTGACAACTGTTCTGTTTTACTGCTGACCTGATGTACTTTTTCTTCTGTATCTTCTATTTTACACGCTGAGAACTTCTAATAACTGAGGTGAGTTTGATTTTGCTTAAACTTGAACTTTGCTTCTCGGTAGATCATTCGGATGTGCAATAGCTTCGTCTAACGTCTTGAAACTGTCTAAGTAGTCGTCAACATAATGTTTCTTCACTATAGCTGAGACGGCTTCGGGATGTGTGACTCTGTACTGTTCGGCGTTCGAATTCTTGACGTAGATTGCAGTCGATGGCGAACTTGCTACCCCGAAGATCAGTGACGTCATGCGATATTCAAGCGGCGCGACGGCGCCACGCCGCAGATACCGCAGCGCATCTCGATCTTCTTCTCTGATTTTCACTGGAAGAAACATTTCACCGATGTCCGCTGTAACACCTACTGAATGCTGTCTGAAGCACATCACCACTCCCGGTAGAGATTGGAGTAGGTCTGGGCCTTGCAGCAGAGTATCGTTGAGCGATACCCCTCATGTCTTGGCAACGGCATCGTGGACCACTCTGATTTTTTCCGGCTTCATCGGATTGAATACTGCAAATTGAGGTAAGTACCAAGTCTTGTTCTTGATCTTAGTAGATGGCGCCAGCTCTGCATACCCCTTGGATAATAGAGCGTCCATCTGCTCGGTGTACTTTTGCCACCTTGCTAGTATTAATCGTGCGGTTTTATAAACTAAAAAAAATATAAAAGTAATCTTAAAAAAAATGGAAACAAATTAAGTCAACTAAAAAAATTACATATTTAATTTTTTTAATATTTTGGATCATTCTAAGTCAAAAAATATACATATACAGAGTAAATGATAAATATATCGCCGTCCCCGGGGAATAAAATGATATCTGTCATTATCTTGATTTTAATGTTATGTCATTTTTGAGATCTTTATGTATTAATACATCTACCCAATTTTTTTTATAATTTTTTTACAGGTATTTAAAGAGTTATAAAAAATTACAATAGTATTCGATGATTTAAGACAGGTCTAAAAGAACGGGAATAAAAGGATAATATAATATTATCAAAACGTATCCTCACTTGTTACTATGACAAATAGTAATAGAATTATATTCTCGTAAAAAAATATTCGACTTAATATGATAAATGTATGTTATCATTTTATTCTCGTTCAAAACCGTCCACTTGTTTCGTATAAAGACGTTAAATCAAACGACTTAAGAAGTTCGGATCGACAGGACATATTGTCATCCTCTTCCCGCACTTGAATTGTGCGCAAGCGAATTGCAATGGCAAATAAAAGTCAATGTTTATTTTTTATCACAGTAGTATTGATAATCATGAAAATGAAAAACATGAAGAAACTACTCCGTTTCTTTTTGATTTTGACGAAACTTTACAACCTGAAAACATTTCCGATTCTATATTGTTAAACGAAACGACTATTATCAACGAAAGCATAACAGCTAATCATCAGAACCTAATACAAACAAGACGAAACAGTAACATTTCCAACGGTCAGAATTTTTATCATAATGAAGATCTTAATCGAGAAAATCAAGCCGAAATACATTCATTTAATCCAGTTCAGGAAACAACACAGAAAAAGAATACACGAAAACGTAAACAAAACGAAAAACAAGATATTATCAGTAAAAAATTAAAAAATTCAGGAGAAGCATACAAAAGGTGCAGGTCGAAGAAAATGTATGATAAAAAAGTTTGGAAAGCTGTTTGTAAGTGTGCGAAGAAATGTGGTGAAAAGATAACTCAAGAGCAAAGAGAGGACATAATGCAGCAATATTATAAAATAGGATATCATGAAAAACAGTGGCAATATATCGTAAACCATACATTAGTTGAAGATGTTAAGCGGATCACTGTAAAGCGCAAACGCACCCGAACTCAGTCTGTGAAATACTTCTTTATAATAGATTCAAATAAAATACAAGTGTGCAAAATCTTTTTCATAAATACTTTAAGCATTTCTCATCAAACAATTTACACAGCATTGGAAAAATCTAAGCCTGGTGAAAATTTTATGGACATACGAGGGCAACATGATAATAGACCAAGGAAAATGCCCAATGAGACAGAACAAAGCATCATGAAGCACATCGAATCATTCCCGACTGTTGAGTCTCATTATATACGAAAAGACTCTACAAGGAAATACCTTTCAGAATTACTTAATATATCCAAAATGTATCGCCTCTATATAGCTTGGTTTCAACAGCAAAGATTTGACTGCACCATGGCCACTAAACGTCAATACGAGACAATATTCAACACCAGGTTTAACTATTCCTTTTGTAAACCGAAAAAAGATCAGTGCTCTCAATGTACTCGTTACCGACAGGCTGATCCCAAAACACAAGAAACGTTACAAGATAAATATAATAAACATAAAACTAACAAAGAAACAGTACGACAAATAAAAAGTACAGAAAAAGAAACAGCTAATCCTTCAGAAACAACTATTGCAATCTTCGATTTGGAAAAGGTTTTGAGCATCCCACAGTCAGAGGTTGGATCGTTTCACTATAAAAGGAAGTATCCCGTTTATAATTTCACGGTGTACGATGCTACTCAAAGTAAAGGTTATTGTTACATTTGGCATGCTCAAATTGCTAAAAGGGGGGCGAACGAAATTGGTAGTTGCTTATGGCAATTTCTACTTAATGCAAAACAAAGAGGTATCCACAACATATCGTTATACTCTGACGGGTGTTGGGGACAAAATAAAACCAGATTTATATTCGCATTCTATATTTATGCTGCACAGAAGCTTCAACTGAATATCACGCACAGATTCTTTGAAACTGGCCATGGCCAAAGTGAGGGGGACTCGATGCATTCTAATATTGAACGCGAGTTAAAACATAGAGTGGTGTATACTCCTGATCGGATGTACACAATCATTATGAACGCGAAGGTGCATGGAAATAAATATGACGTTAAACAGATGATGCAAACGGAGTTTTATAATATGAAAGCGTTAATAGACAATAAGAACTGGATGAAAGATGATGAGGGGCAAAAGATATTATGGACTCAAATCATGGAAATGAATGTCTCACATTCAAATCCATCAATTTTGAGATACAAGTATAACTTTGATTCGGCATATTCTCAATTGAATACGGACAGTGTCAGAAAAATAAGAAGTAAGTGGGGACAAAGACTGATAGCAAGCCCAAATCCAGTTCTTTCCATCTCAAATATGCCCGAATTCCAAGTACTATATCACGACCCTATTCCAATCAACAAGGCTCTTTATGATGACCTCATGAGCCTCTGTAAGACAGGAGATATTCCAAGTTACTATCATGGTTTTTACGAGTCCTTGCTTCATGACACTAACAGTTCTGCAAACAATAACGACGATGATGAAGAGCACTACAATTTGTGATTATTAGTTTATTATATTTATATTTAATTTTAAGAAACTGATTTAATGTGATTATTGTAATCATGAGGCTGTACCCGTTATGTGATATTAGTATTTTAACTACTTACCTAGAATTATAGAAATTCACATCCTATTGATCATAAAGCTAACTTACATTAATACCAAATCGATACGAAGGCTAATAGATAGTACGTAAATTATTAAAATATCGTTGCTTCCCTTTGTTATTTTGATTGATATTGATAAGGATAAGAGTTTTATTATTTTATATATTGATATTGAGGACCTAGTCTGTTAATTTTAGAATTATTCCTAGGCTGTTGTGTTTTGAAACTTTAATTTGACACTTTTGAATAAAGCGAATATTGATGATTACCATAATGAGTTTTATTGAAAAACTAAATTTAAATCCTTTACAGAAAAAAAGTTATGCAGCATTTATGAGAATAAAATGATATTAAAGTATTATCATTAGCACTCCTATCCCTAAAACTCGTGGAAGAAAATGATAAATAACGAGTATCATATTCCTTTCTGATCACGCTGAACGGAGAACAAAATGATAATTAACATTATACAACTTTGATGATGATTAATTTACACTAACTTTTTATTCTTTAAATATCATAATTTTGACAGGTGTTAGCCAAATTTGATTTAAACGATTCAAATGAAGAAAAAATTACATTTTTAAAAACCTAACAATCACACATCTACGTCCAGTATTTTCGGAGTAATCGTTGAAAACATGTTTTTTATTTTTCCTGAAAAGTTGTGTTTTTGCAGTTATCATTTTATTCTCCGGGGACGGCGATATATTAAAACGGAACGTGTAAAACGTCAAAATGATTTTTTTTGTATATTTTTAATTTGACGTTTTGCAAGACTAATTTAGCAAATGGACCGGTAGGGATTGAAACGCGGCCCCAACCTGAGTAAACTCCGGCAAGAAAGTCAGTGGGCATTTTTTTTGGTCTATTTACAAACATTTAGTTACATTTACTTAGTGACCGTTTGTTTGAGTAGTATAGTTGAGCGAACAGCTCATTTCCAATCTTGTTTATCATCTAAATATTCTAGGATTTTAGTACAGTTTATTCTTAACTAGATATTTAAATTTATTTACCGTTGAATCCCTAATGTCTTTAGGGATAGGGATGGCGCTCTAAGGTCGATTATTGGAATAATCAATTTCTGGGGCAAAATAGATCATTATTTCTTCAAATCTATATTTAGCACTGAATCGATTTATCAACCTCGACCGATTTGTTCTGTTTTGGCAAAAACAAGAACAAAACATTGAAGATTCGTTTTGTTTGATACCTACTATATCCGGCGGCGTATTCCACTCCTCTTACAAAACTCAATTCAGTTTATTAACTAAACTAAATTAATATAATTTATGTATAAAATCCACAAAAAATCGTATTCAATTACAGTATTCTGTTTATATTATTACATCCTGTATTTGAATTTATAACGATTCGCAGTAGACTTATATTAGTTTTTGAATTGCTGTTTTAAAACGAGATTTGACATGTTGCACACGTCCATGGGTCACGGTTACAAACACACGGCTCACCTAATGGAAAGTGGTTATCGTGACCTATGAACGTGTGTAACACCAAGGGAGTCACAACCGTGCTGCTGACCCTGTAAGAACAGAGATTTTCTGTGCCGTCAGTCCAGAACACAGAATCAGGACAAGCCTTTGGTGTTCCCACTGACAGCACAAAAACACTCCAGTGAGCTCTTAAACCCTACTCGATAAACTTAAATAAAAATTATGGTAAATATCCCGGCGAATATTTTACTGTTAGTATATTTAGAATATACGGTTTATATACGTCATACCCTACACATTAATGAGACATACTTGGGATGTTTATATTTCCACAATATTTATGGCTACTTTCACGCCTTCGAACTCTTCCATTATGTTCTAGACGCCTATCGTGTAGATATAAGTACTCATCTGTGACTGTCGCGACGCTCTTAAAGCTTGAACATAGTACCTATTGTTTGTGATCGTTTATTGCACATTACTTCACAGAATTACTGCTACGCCATGTAGTTTTCGACGTTTGAGGACCGTTCAAGTGTTACGTAAGCACTAGATGGAGGGGGGGGGAGGGGTCTTTGCATTATTTTTGATGACATAGAGGTGGAGGGTCTATATGTATTATATGTATAATGATTACATAAACAGTAGTTATTTATTTTTCACACATGACAAGGGGGAGGGGGGTTAAATAATAATTCTTATTTAATTAATTATACTTGAACGGTCTCTTTAATTGTATACCTTGATCAATCTATTATATCCTACAAACTTATTACCACTTCTCTAGAGGGACTGGCCCCACTAGTACGACCAACTGGTGGGACCACAGGGAATTTTTTCCCCGTACTCCTACTGCAATGTAGTCCCACTATGGGTAATGTTAAGGTTATTTTAGTCCCAACACATTAGAGATGTCCGCGGTAGCCAGAGCTCACTGGATGGTTTGTGCTGTCAGTGGTAAGACCAAAAGCTTGTCTCTTATTCGGATGTTTTATTATGGAACTGATCTTTAACCTTATTTAATGGTTTCTTACAAATTATTGAGACACTATCTCAATTCTGTTTACAGAAGAGAGAAAAATAGTAGTATTACAAAGATGCTTGCTGAGTTCAGTGCCCAATTTCATTCCAATAATGTTCGCCAATCTCTTATTAACATTGACTAAGTTTTTAGTCCTAACCTCCGTTATGACTTAACTTATTTATCCTCAGACTGTTGGTGAGCTCAGCGTAGCACTTTGCAGATTAGAGTTCAGAACTTGGTTTAACTGTTGTATTTTTGCTGTTAAAGTTTGTTTACTCGAACATTTTGTTAAGTCAAGTCGTATAGGGTTTTGCTTCCAATAGGGGATAATATTGTATTGTTATGTTGCCAGAGTCCAGTACTAATGTAAACAGTTTTTTGACAGGTCGTTCAAGAGTTTTGGCGCCAACACGCAGAAGGGCGCATCGCGGTATTATTGTATTTTTCCAATTTTTTTATACACGAAGAAGGGTGCATGAGGTATTATTTTATGTTCCGATTTTTTTATACAACTTAGGTGGCTGACAAGCGCACGGCTGATGGAAAGAAAGTGGTTAGCGTGACCTATGATCGTGTGTAACACCAGGGGAGTCACACCCGCGCTGCCGACCCTGTAAGAACATAGATTTTTTGTGCCGTCAGTTTGCAAATGCAATTGGCATGAATTCTAGCTATTATGTATAAAAATGGTGAGTTTTCAGACATAACGTCTTTTACAAAGCACGCTACTACTACGGCTTTTATTTACGTGCGCAAAGTCCCCACGGATACTCCCCCACCGGAGCCGGTGGGAGAGGTTATGTCGGACTCGAACCGACCAAAACGTACGACGCCTGTGGGTCGTTTTTGGTTGCCGAAGGTCTATCCCTCGCACCCCGGCCGACCCAGGGTCATCTCTCTCGATATGGCTCTTTCTCCATCCCACGCATTGAAGCACCCGTGCTCGGTGATCATCTGCCTCAGTCGGTACGAGAGGCTGCCGTGTGGCCTTGATGGGTCTTACCGCCGCAACTACGGCGCGCCCTGCGCTTGGTCGCCCAAGTCAGTTGTTTGGTATCTCGTCTCAAACCAATCATAGTGATTCGAGAGATTTCTTTTTAATAATTAATTTAATTTTAAACTATTTGTTGTAATCTCCTTCTAATACCCTTTACTTTGATACTTGATAAATTTGATTTTCTAATTAGACAACACGCATTTTAGCATCAAAATTCACCGCATAGTTTTTTATGACATTTGATGTACCCTGTGACACTCGGGAGGTACATACCTTACATTCGAGACCCCACTCATCGAAATCCGTCCAGTCGTAGGGCCTGTAGAGGGGAACCAAGAAAACTACATACATACATACGCGCTAAAAACATTACCCTCGCTGGTGCAGTAGGGTAAAAAGAAACCCTCATAATCTTTTACGAAGTTATACAATGCTTTGTCCTTTTGTTTCTCTACTCGTCTCTCTACTTCTCAAGATCTTTTCTTAATATCAGTTCTGCTATCCATTGGAGCTGTTGAAAAATTATAAGTCAACACAATCAAAAGCTAAGATATACGGCTGTTTGCGCAGCATTATTATAAACTTATTTGCTTCGTCTTATCTCATTTACTTTGTTTAAGAAAGTAATATATTTATTTTCTTCTTAAAATTTCCTTATCATTTTACTTCATTCGAACAACGCTTCCGTTATTCTATTTGTTATTCCCTTTATTCGTCCGCATAACCAATGCTTTTACGCGGGTATAATTTGAAACGAGGTTATCCGACAAAGAACGAAAGTTACCGACGTAGCTCGCAGAATAAGCAAGCTGAAGTGGCAGTAGGCTGGTCACGTCTGCGGAAGTACCGTTGGGGACTTTGTGGTTCCCAGACCCGAATGGTCCGGGGTCGGCCGGGGTGCGAGATAAATGCCTGTCAACCTTACCTTCGACAACCAAAAACGACAGAAAGACCCACAGGCACCGTGCTTTTTAGTCGACTCGAGTCCGACATAAACTCTCCCACCGGCTCCGGCGAGTGGGTATCTGTGGGGATTTTTCGCACGAAACAAAAAGGTTACACCAGCCGTGGTCACAGGCTGACTGATTCTCACTGAGCCTGATGTGGATTGATGAGCCCTCCACCTTATTAATCGTAACAGTTCTCAACCCGCACCAAATGACCGAGGTTACGGCTTATGTATAAACCTGCGTCTCCAAAGATTATACTGAAAAAATCTAAAACTACATGTCTGATATGAATTTTGTTCACATTTCTCATTTGAAACAAATTCCTTCAAACACAATTTCCCTCTGTCACTATATCCGGAGGAGGCAAAATACATCCGTAAATCATTGTGTTTCAACTTTCTCGACAACGCACGCACGCACGCACGCACGCACGCACGCATACACACACTTACTCACACACACACACACACTCATATTTGTTTGCCGATATTTTGTTTATCTAAGATTGCGAAGTATTTTACTCTACTAGCTGTTGCCCGTGGCTTCGTCCGCGTGGAAGTCGGTTATCGTGACTTTGGGTCATATCAATACTCGACCAATAGCAATCTAATATAATTCTAATATATCTAATATAATTATATAAAATTTTAAATGTGAGACAGATTTTTTTTTTACAACTTAGATGGCTGACTATTGGCCGTGTGCTTGACACGGCCCACCTGATGGAAAATGGTTACCGTGACCTATGAACGCAATGTATGTCACATCAGAGGAGTCACACCCGTGCTGCCGACCCTGTAAGAACAGAGATTTTCTGTACCGTCAGTGCAGAACACAAAATCAGGACAAGCCTTTGGTCTTCCCACTAACAGCACAAAATCTCTCCAGTGGCTACCCTACTCACCACCGGGAATACAACACGAGGTTATTATAGCCGTGATATTCTGTATTGGTCTAGACTGACCCCTATGCCCTATATATAAATAATCTAGTTCTAATGTAGTTCGCTGAGTTTCTTGCTGGTATCTTCTCAGTAGAACTAATCTACCGAATCAGCGAAAGAATCATATTCCAATGGTTTATTTTTACATTATTTAATATTTTTATATTATTTCTTGACATACATAATTGTAAAATTTTGACGTTCATATGTGCTCTTTATGTGCCTAAACTGAATAAATGAAATTGATTATTTGATTCTTCTTCTTTGATATCCAGTGATAACGTTTTGGCACCGCGGAGCTTAAAAGGTTAAAAAACGATATGATATCACTAACTATTAATAATTAACTACAATATATATTATATAAAACAGTGATTTTATAACTAGAGTTTGTGTAGTGCTACTACAGCAATGACGATGAAAATCTTGGTAAGTAAAATATTTATAATTCTCCAAGTGTAGATTACACTGTATAAATAGATAAATATAGAACAATCTGTGGCGTGCAGGTAGTGAACACGACCGCTACGCAAGAGGCGCAGTTTGAATCCCTGCTCAGTGTAAATATTTGTATGCATGAATATGGGTATTAGCATTGGTCTGGTATGGTGCCTCGAAGAGCTCATTAAGCCGTAGTATCGGGCCCGGCTGCTATATAAACGTCTATTACAGTCGTTACAGGTAATTGGACCCCTAAAAAGTCCAAAAACTCGTCGAACTGCATTTCTTGGATATCGCCAATGGATTGTTGAGGTCATATGGCAATCGCTTCACGAAAAATACCAAACTATTTACACTGTTGATTGATGGCACTTAGTGGAATTTGTTGTTGCACATATTGAGAACTCACTTGTACTTTTTCACGTAAAAGGTTCAAGTGTGTTCTCAATATGTGTAAAAATATCGAAAAACAGCTGAATCAGCGAAATCCTCAGTTAAGCTGGTAAAACGGAACCTAGAGATTGAGGTGAAAACTTCGGATATGACTGGCATGAACGCTAAAATGAAGAAGAAGAAGAAGATATTGTAGAATAGATAGAAAAAAAATCAATAATCTGTCTTTAAGATGTAACAAAATTAATTCTTGGACAGGATCAGTATCAGTAAAAAGCGTTAAAAAAATTATTTTAATTCTTATATTTCACCTTTACGTTTGTATGCTAACAGTACCACGGGGTCGCAATCAGGAATTCGGGGCCTCCCGAGAAGTGATGCGCGCGTGTCGGCTAAAGGACTTTCCTACGAAACATTCACCGGTCATTGACATATAAACGTCAGCTGCTCACTGCAACTCATATGCTACTTAGTTCGATGTGATACGGTTAGCATAGGCATTGATGTGAAGTTTTGCAATTTTTGCAAATGAATTTTAGAGATTGGATCACTCAATTTTTTTTTTCACACATATTTCTCGATACCAAGACATAATCTCACAAAGGTCCGAGAGTAAATTATGATACGCCTTATATAACAAATGTAAATTTAAAATGATAATAAAAAACTAAATGCATATTTAGAAAATCGGTCTTAAAATTGTTGCACCAAAAATCCTATTGCCCAGCTTAAGTTGAAGCTAAAAATATTTTAACATTCGTGTGTCTATCTCCATTCATGATAACACATCACGCTGAAACTTCTGATAACATAATAAAATTAGCTGAGTTAAGGGGTATTCACGAACCGAATACCACGCAAACCGAAATATAGACTGCCAGTCACCTCCTTTAACAAATTCTGAATTTTGCGTGAAAAATGCTATTCGGAACTTTTCCTGTGTCAAAAAAGTTAAACAAAGATACCACCTTTTATAAATCGATAAATTTCGACCCTAGAAATGGTAAATAAAAAAAGTTGGCGAAAAAAAAATTCCTCCTCAAATTAAAGATGGCGGAAAAAGCAACGAACCGAATACCACGAAAAACCAAATGTAGACTATCAGTGATTTCTACGAGTTCTAAAAGAAAATAGTTACTAGGAATTTTCCCTTTATCAAATGTATTATTAATTAATATTTATTTCTGATGAAACTTGGCATGTTTTGAGTTCATACAGCTCTTTTGCTGGAGAGGATGAATGTTTAAATGTCAGTCATAAAAAAACTATTACAACATACTTACTTTAATACAAGGTTAAACTAAAAAGTGAAAAGCATATTTTTTTTAGTTGTGAAATGTTTTATCCGTACATTTTTCTTCACTATTTTAATAAAACATATGCAATTACTTATTAAATATATTCAAAACTATGCAAATAACTATAATACAATATACGCATTATATTATTTTAACTTTTTGGATTGATTTTCTACGAATATTTCAACATGTCTTTTTAGTTTTTCAAAACTAAGTATTATAGAATAAGTAAATGAAATTGTATTATTGGAAAATATAGATAATTCTTTTTTTTTTTCAGATGCTGGGAATAAATTTAATTCTATTCCTTTTACCAGCTATTGTATACAGTGAAATATCTATTAATTTTACACCAGGCACAGCAGCTTCTGATTGGAATTGGAGATTTGAATTCAGCGGCCAAGATGTAATTGACTTTAGCTGGGAAAAACGGAAACCTTTCGGTATATGGGACCACGATTTGAAAGACGCTTCTAAAAAATACGTAGGAAGACGATGTGATGATATATATTCCACGAACCCGACGTATTGGGGCGATGTGTTTGGAAAATATGGCTGGGAATGTGCTAAAAGATATCTGAAGCCAGTCGCAGGAAGAGTTATTAGAATTCATTCCAAACCTGTTGCAATCAATACTGCAGAATTCGTAAATAGCCACAGTACACTACCATCAGTTTATACATCGAGTCTATCTCATACTGTTGAACAGACCATCAGTCACACTTGGACTGAAGAGAAAGAGTTTACAATTGGACAAGAAGTCAGCTATAAATTCTTCTTAGGAACTGGCACTACCTCATTTTCTTATTCTTCAAGATGGGGTGAGGATCATACAAAATCCAAATCAGTCACTATTGGAACTACTTCTTCTATTGAGACTACTGTTCCTCCGAAGACCAAGGTGCTAGCAAAGATTATTGCTTCACAAAATACGATGGAGATAGAAGTTAGGTACAAGGTTACTTTTGGTGGATGTGTGTTTTGCCACTTTAGAGGAAAGTTCGAAGGGCATTACTTCTATTGTTATGATATAAACGAGTTGCTGAAGGCTGGGCAAATACCCACGGAGTATACTATCACTGAGAGGATTAATATTGACTTTTATTCTGATTCCAGATTGGAAATTACTAATGGTAACTGATAAAGGTCTAGCAGGACCCAATTTTCCTGATGTCAACCACTATTTTGTCATTGAGAATGCGAAAACTCCATCAAATTTTAGCCTTTAATAACATAGGTTTATTGTCCACAAATAAATTACAGAGGCTTCATTACATTTATTCATTCACTTCAACAACAGAACAGTGAAGTCTAAAATAAATGGTATATTTAACAGTGTTGTGGTATGAAAGTGGTTGACAATTAGACAATTAGGATCTTAGAAACACTAGACTGTAGGCGATAAAACTAAAAGTTAGATTAGAATTTGTACTAACCCATAGAAATGTCTATTATTAAAGAAAATGGATATTTAACACTTTGTCACAATACTTAAATTGGTCATTAGCTCTACCATGAGTTTAGACATGACACAAGGTAGCGTCTAAGTAACATTTAAGTATTTAGGAAACTTCGAATAAAATCTTTTAAATTTCCAGGGTATGAACACTTGTAAAAAAACTTTTATTTTGATAGTTTTTAAGCTGTTCTAAATGTAAAATGAAATTCGTTTAATTCACACATCAAACAAGTCTAAGCAACATGCTTAATCTACATATTCTGGAACTTATATTGGTCAATGATTCTACATTTTTAACATAGGTGGGCAGGTATGTAACCTTTTTTTGGTTCCAGGTTACCTACTACTGGTTAGAAACAAAAACACAATTTTGATTAGTTTTTTATATATTATTAAAAGTGTACCTACTTTATCATGCACAGAAGAAAACAAGGCACCTAAGTAAATTAACTTTTAAATCAATATTAAATCGTTAAATAAAATTTATTTATTCCTAAAGGATTCTTTAATTAAATACAAAGCGTGTCCTCCTCTGTAATATAAAACTGTTCCGCACCGATTATTTATGCTATCGATGAGTTTGCTAATGGTATCCTGCGGTAATCGCTCCCAATGAAATTTTAGCTAATTCTGCAACTGTTTGGCTGTAGTCACGCCGTCCAGGTCCTCTAAACAAATATCTGGAGCATATCCCATACATGCTTGATGGGCTTCAGGTCTGGCAATTGTGCAGGCCAGGGTAATACCCTGATGTTTTCTGTTGCCAAGTACTCCCTAATCCGCATAGCTGTATAAAAACGTGCATGGATGACCATATGGCCTAAGATCCTCAACGTAATTTTGGGCGTTCCTGTTTCCATTTACAAAAAACGAGCTTAGTTCGTGTGTTCTTTATAACACCCACCCATACCATAACTATAGATCCGTTTTATGGATGAACTTCCTGAACGCACCTCAGTTTTTCAGTATTTCCGGGACGACGGTACACTCTTAACCTTCATGTATCTGGCCTAAACGTGAATCGAGATTCATCTCAAAATAAAAGGTTGTCCCATTGTTTCTGGGTCCACGGTATATGTTTTCTACACCATTCCTTTCGACGAGCGTGATTTCCGTGACGTATAGGCGGACACCTGATTGGACGTCGCGCTCGACAGTACTCATGCAGTCAACTTCGCACGTTTTGGGGGCTAACAACAGCACCACTTGTAGCCTTAAACCTATTTCTCTGGCGGTAAACATTGATTGACATCCTGCGTTTAGTTGTATGTATTGGTCTGGCCGAGTAGCTGTACTCCTTCCACGGCCCAGGTGCTGCTCAGAGGGATTTCCTGTCATAATGTAAAGCTGCAACAGACGGATCTAAAATCGAATTACAAAACATTAAGTATGTTGCTTAGACTTTTTTGATGTGTGCATTAATAAGTGGTGAAAAAGATGTGATCATGTTTTTTTAGTTTTATAATATATGTTATTGTTACATAATCACTTGTTTATAGCTATAATGGTCTTGATGTTAAAATAGAAGATAATAGGTGTCAAGTTCACAATAAGTACGAATGTTATGACACAGTTTTAATCATAAATCTTTGCTTCTTTCTCGGCTATCATAATGATTGCCGCTTTTATGGTTCTCTTAGGAACTATTTGCAAAACAGAAAAAGTAAATGGCTCAGGCGAGACTAGAACCCACGACCAGTCCCTTAAAGGGGGAATGCTCTGACCACTGAGCTAGGACTAAACGAAACTGAAAATGCAAGGTGGGCCAATAGATGTGTCCACAAGTGTATGTATGTTTGTATATATGTATGTATGTATGTTTGTATCTAAATTTCTTATGAAAGTGAATGCGGCAGTTGAGGGTCAACTGAAGGTGCAAATAATGTTTTCTTAAATATCTACTGCTGAATTGGGTTTGATACCTGTATTTCCGTCCTGCCTTTTGCATTTAGTCTGTTCCGGTTGGAACAGGCTAGATGCGGAAGAGAGGTGGCTACCTTTTTCAGGTTGTCCGTCCGTTCCGTTTGACTTCTTGCACTTCGTTTGCTCTAACGGTCATCGATCCTTCAACAAACGTGGCCAGCCCACTGCCTCTTCAGTTTGCTTATTCTACGACCTATGTTGAACTTTAGTTCTCTGTTGGAGAGCCTCGTTCCGAATTCTATCCTTCAGAGAAACTCCAAGCATAGCTCGCTCCATAGCTCGCTGCACGCCTTTAAAGTTATGAACCAGTCCCACTGTAAGTGTCCACGTTTCGGCGTCATAATCAATTTTACTAAGTTATTGGACATGGCAATGGCTGGGTGGTCACTCTGGTTGGATTTTAGACCAAGCCCTATCAAAAAATAAACAGCATCAAAATCCGTTCAGTAGTTCTTTCGTCCATCGCGAACAAGCAGACAAACAGAGAAGATGTCCAAAAAACAATAATTTTGTGTTCATTATCACTAAAATAACATATCTAACTCAAGAATTTTTTTGAATGTCTCCAATGTACAGACACGACTTCTTTACAATCTTATAATAGTATAGATGTATATTTTACTGCCGTCTGTATATCTTCGAAGCCGTAAATACAGGCAAATATCATCATTCATCCTTTATACCGTATTATTGGGTTTTCGATACGACCCGTTTGTGTAAGATAGAACATAGACGTACTTTTATGGCGTCACAATGATCTATTGAAATGAAAATGTGATCTTATATTGTCGCAATCGAAAGTGGTAGTGCACATGTTCTTTTTTTCCCTACTACTGCGAATAAAACGAGGGATATGATTTTGACAGGCAATGTATGTATATATTATGTGTATGTATGTATTATGTAGGTGTTGTGTTCCCAGCGGTGAGTAGGGTAGCCAGAGCTCACTGGAGAATTTGTGCTGTCAGTGGGATGACTAATGGCTTGTCCTGCTTTGTCCTCTACACTGACGGCACAGAAACTCTGTGCTTACAGGGTCGGCAGCGCGAGCGTGGCTCCTCAGGTGTTACACACGTTCATAGACCACGGTAACCACTTTCCATCAGGTGGGCCGTGCGTAGACCCATCATTGGGGAGTGGCTAGAGAGGCCACACGGCAGCCTCTCGTACCGTTTGACGCAGATGATCACCGAGCACGGATGCTTCGGAAAGTATCTGCGTCGGATGCAGAAAGAGCCAACGTCCGAGTGCCATCACTGCAACGCGAGCGAGGACTCAGGTACGCACACGCTCACCGAGTGTCCGGCGTGGGAGACGCCGAGGCGGGAGCTTGTGGCGGCCCTGGGAGTGAGGGTTCTCACGCTCTCCACCTTGCTCGCGGCGATGGTTCGCTTCGCGGATGCGTGGGCAGCCGGCGCCTCCTTCTGCGAGCAAGTAATGCTCGTGAAGGAGGAGGCGGGGCGGGAGCGGCAGCGGGAGCGACGAAGGATCGCAAGACAAGCTGCCCGCGTACGAAGGCAACTCGGGCGTCGGAGGTCGATGAACGACCTCCGCCCCCCATGAGCGCCGGCCTGGGGGTGACAGATGGAGCTGCCTGTTACCCTGGCAGAAGCAGGCCGCGGCAGGGGGGCGCGTGGCGCGCCTCTCCGTTTCCGGGGACGAGTTGGGGACTCTGTAGTCCCCACACCCGAGAAGAGGGCTAGATCGTGAGAGATGGCCCTGGGTCGGCCGGGGTGCGAGGGATATGCCTGTCAACCTCACCTTCGGCAACCAAAGCGACCCACAGGCGGCGTGCGTTTTACTCGGTTCGAGTCTGACATAACCTCCTCCACCACACGCTAACATCCATACATTTTTTGATACATACATACATATAATCACGCCTTTATCCACGGAGGGTTAGGCAGAGGTGAATTAACACCCACATTTCACCAATCATTGAATTCGGTCCCACGTAATAGGGGGTGAGCCTATTGCTGTCTTCCGGGCACTATTGTTGACTCAAGCCATGCATCTGTGGCTGAGTCTGGGCTGTATTTACGAGTATCAGTCTGGCGTTAAACAGCCCTATCTCTTAGTCGTCTTGTACGAGGCCGCATGGGAAGAGATGGGGGAAATTCTACTCTGCCGTGAACCACATTATTTGAAAACTAAAGAAATACGGGCTCAAATAGGTGACATGAGGTTTCAAAATATGGCACGGGAGAACCTAGTAGAAAGATAAAAGGACGAAGTCGGATTGCCTACTCCACTTCGCAAAAACTAGTATTAGTTACTAATCATCTTGAAAGTTTCGCTGAAGTTCGTTCGATGGCCAAGTTCCATTCCCACCATTTATGGATTCATACTTTATGCACGATGTACCATCTCCTTTCCTACATAGGACAACACGTGCAGGCCTTAGATGTCACCCTCACACTGTGCAGAATAGACGAGCAAGAACCAAGCGATTCGGAGACTCTTTTCTTTGCCGCACCACCAAGACCTGGAATTCATTACCAGCACACGTGTTTCCTTCTTCCTACAGTCCCGGGGCCTTTAAGCGGGGCGTGAAAAAGCATCTGATGAGGCCGCCAAGCTGAATGCCCCCATTGTAACACTTAGTGTCTGTAATGGTGACCCTCTTTCCTGAGACTTTGCCTTTAGCTTACCATCAGGCGAGGCGAGGTCAAGTTGGCGTGTCCTATATACAGGGTTTATTTTTGAAACGGGGCAGTAAGGGCATGTACCTTAACCGTTGCAGTTACAGCAAAACGTTCTTAAAAGACCTTCCCTAACTTTTTGGGACATTTTGAACTGCATTCACAGATTATGTAAAAAACTTACAGTTAGCAATCAGGATCAAAAAACTCTATGGGACCATTTTAGCTTTCAGTACTAGAAAAGACAGAAATCGCCAAAAACGTTTCCCATACATTTCGTACGGTAATATGATAAATCAACTCGAAACTCATAGGTCAGGTAAAATTTTGAACTTTTTTAAATAAAAAAAATCATTTAAACATTTAAGAAATTGGTTTATGAAATAAATTGCTCAAAATGATTTCCATTTTCACGAATACATAAGTCTATCCTTTTTTGCACTGAACGAATGGCGGCTAATAATGTTCTGGGATGAATATTACGTAAAATAGTCATTAATGCATCCTTGAGCTCTTGAACACTGGCGTACGGCGTCTTATACACCTCGTTTTTCACGAAGCCCCATAAAAAAAAATCAAGTGGTGTTAGATCGGGGCTACGAGGTGGCCACTGTGTTGGACCATGTGTACCTATCCACTGTGTACCGAATAGGCGGCTCAAATTGGAACGTGAAAGGTGACTGTTATGTGGCGGAGCACCATCTTGTTGAAAATGAACTTTTCGCAATTCCGACAGGGGTCATTCGTCCATCTAGTTTTCAAGATGGTGTAAAATGACTTCATTATACATGGCAGAATTCAGTTTCCCTTCAAAAAATTTCACCATTAAGACTCGATTGGACATTATACCACACCAACAGTTGAATGAGAAGCGAACCTGATTATGACTTGCCGTAACTCTTAGTGGATTTTCTTTGGACCAATAGTGGTGATTTTTTCTGTTGTACATACCGTTATTGGAAAAATTCGTTTCGTCTGACCACAGTATGTAATTTAAAAATTCATGATCTCTGCTTATTTTTCCTCTTAGCCATCTGCAAAAAGTAAGCCTTCGAACATCATCACCCGGATGTAACACTTGAACTATGCGCCCATATCGATAGCACTTGTAGCCGTATTTCTTCCATATCTTTATCACAAGGGAGTGGGATACACCTACTTCAAGGGCGACTTGCCTGGACGATACCTCTGGATATGCTTCGACATAAGTCAGAACCGCAATCTCCGTGTCCATGTCCACACGAGGCTGCCGCTTTCTTTTGAAAGAACCCTACAATTCCAGGTTTTTCAAAAGATTTGTAATAACCTTTCTTGTTGGCACATGCCGCAACGGATACTTATTGCGGTACCACACTAATGCAGCTCCCGCATTTCGATTATTGACAAAATACACTTCTAATAAGTCAATTTTTTCACGATTAGAAGACATTTTAGCGAAAATCCTTAATTAATAACTCATACGAAGTTTCTCAGCTGAAACTAAGTATAACACACAGATTTTCGAATCAAATTCGAAATTTGAGGGTAAAAATTCTTTTTATTTACTTTACAGTCAATTCTACCCACTTCCTGGCCATAACAAAAAGTTAGACCATCGTAGAAATTTGTTTCTGTTGCCGAAATGTATGGGAAACGTTTTTGGCGATTTCTGTCTTTCCTAGTACTGAAAGCTAAAATGGTCTCATAGAGTATTTTGATCCCCACATGAAATAGAATCGATTGGCATAAAAAAAAATAATTTTGGACTTTTTTTTTTACCAACTGTAAGTTTTTTACAAAATCTGTGAATACAGTTCAAAATATGTCAAAAAGTTAGGGAAGGTCTTCTAAGAACGTTTTGCTGTAACTGCAACGGTTAAGGTACTTGCCCTTACTGCCCCGTTTCAAAAATACACCCTGTATAATAAAAAAAAGTGAACCTTTCGAATGTTAACGAGATCCTTTAAAACGTGATGAGCATGTCAATTAGGCAGACAAGATCTATCTTGTTATCATTTAGAGGGTTTATCAAGGGTAAGAAATGAAGTACGAACGACTACGGCGAAGCGAATGGAGGGTTATGATTTTGACAGGCTATGTATGTATGTATGTACGTAGGTTCATCTGTTCCCTCATAGCTCCTTAACCACTTATTAGAACTGGACATATGAGATATCGTTAGAAGCATCTTAGTCGTCTTCTAGTTATATATGTCACTGCATCTAATGTGGCGCCCTCTAGCGGTCATAAATTATTGTGTTAAAAAATAAATCTGAGATAAATATGTCGTGTTTGGATCATATGAAAGGACTTAATTAACACATTTCAAATATCTATAAATTATAGCCGACTCTTGCCCCAAAATAATACAAATAAAAAAATCAGTATAAAACTAAAACCCGACTACTGAAAAATCACTTTCTAAAAAGTATTACACAAGAATAAAGGATAGTCGTGGTCGAATGCCACTTACACCAACAAAATAATACATTCTAGGGAAAACGATTCTACGACCACTTTTTAGAACGTGATTTTTCAATAGTCGGTTTTTTTAGAATATTATACAGCTATAATATTATATTATAACTTTTATATGAGAACAAACTGACCTGATTGGCTTGTTCGTGTCATACTGCAGAAACCATAATATATGCCCGCAATTTTAATTTTCAAATAATGGGAATTTGCCGGATTTGTTGACATTTATGGTCACTGCTCAGCTCCCTTGAGTAGTAGCGCGATGATATTTAACTTATAACCTTCCTTGATAAACGGGCTATTTAACATAAACAGAATATTTCAATTCGATCCAGTAGTTCCTGAGATTATCGCGTTAAACCAAACAAACAAGCTTTATAACATTATTGAATGAAATTTTAAAGCATTTAGTATGCGAATTATTCAAATCGATTAAGATATTGAAAAAAATTAATCGGTTCAGGCGGGAATCGAACCTGCGATCTTTCCCTTACAGGGGGAACGCTCTGACTACTAAGCCACAGAACCTTCGCCCGAAACCGTCCAAATTCTTTTATGCATATATTCGTCTTACGGCGACGGCTAAGAGTCATCTACCGACATTCGTACGAACTATCAGAACCAATGAATGATGTCGTAATCATTTTTAAACATTATTTTTAGATGACTCCGCTCAAACTATTGAATGAAATTTTAAAGCATTAAGTATGCTAATTATTCAAATCGTTTAAAATATAGACCGGAAGATAGGGTAGTATCCCGTCTGAACAGATTTTTTTCTTTTCAATATCTTAATCGATATGAATAGTTAGCATACTAAATGCTTTAAAATTTCATTCAATAGTTTGCAGACAAGCGCAACGGCCCACCTGATGGAAAGTGGTTACCGTGGCCTATGGACGTGTGTTTTTTTTTTTTTTTTTTTTTACGTGCGCAAAATCCCCACGGATACCTCCCCACCGGACCCGGTGGAGGAGGTTATGTCGGACTCGAACCGACTAAAACGCACGCCGCCTGTGGGTCGTTTCGGTTGCCGAAGGTGAGGTTGACAGGCATATCCCTCGCACCCCGGCCGACCCAGGGCCATCTCTCACGATCTGGCCCTCTTCTTGGGTGTGGGGACCACAGAGTCCCCAACTCGTCCCCGGAAACGGGGAGGCGCGCCACGCGCGCCGCCGCCATGGCCTGCTTCTGCCAGGGTGACAGGCGGCTTCACCTGTCACCCCCAGGCCGGCGCTCATGGGGGGCGGAGGTCGTTCATCGACCTCCGACGCCCGAGTTGCCTTCGTGCGCGGGCAGCTTGTCTAGCGATCCTTCGTCGCTCCCGCTGCCGCTCCCGCCCCGCCTCCTCCTTCACTAGCATTACTTGCTCGCAGAAGGAGGCGCCGGCCGCCCACGCATCCGCGCAGCGAACCATCGCCGCGAGCAAGGTGGAGAGCGTGAGAACCCTCACTCCCAGGGCCGCTACAAGCTCCCGCCTCGGCGTCTCCCACGCCGGACACTCGGTGAGCGTGTGCGGACCTGAGTCCTCGCTCGCGTCGCAGTGATGGCACTCGGACGTTGGTTCTTTCTGCATCCGACGCAGATACTTTCCGAAGCATCCGTGCTCGGTGATCATCTGCGTCAGACGGTACGAGAGGCTGCCGTGTGGCCTCTCTAGCCACTCCCCCATGATGGGTCTTACCGCCGTTACTCAGCACAAATTCTCTAGCTCTGGCTACCCTACTCACCGTTGGGAACACAACACGAAGTTATTATAACCGCGTTATTCTGTAGGGCTTTCCCAGTCGGAGTGCTTAATTGGGCAGCAATACCGCCATGTCGTACCTCCTATTACTTATGCGGTATCTAAAAGTGATTGCGACATTAATCATTGATTCTGATAATTCGTACGAGTGTCGGTAGATGTCTCTTAACCGTCACCGTAAGACGGATATATGTTTAGAAGAATTTGAATGGTTTCGGGCGAAGGTTCTGTGGCTTCGATCGAGAATCGATTTATAATATTAGTTATGTAAAGTGGTCAACTGATCATGCCTGTACATTAGTAACATTAAAATTATTCATTAGTAAGCAAAATACTATTATGAGCATCCGGCTCTCCTCCTCCGTCTTTAAACATTAGCTGGACTTTATTCCGACGCCTTTATTCACATTGAATTGAACATTAATTTAACTGTACACGTGTTCCCTATAATGCTTTGTTCACGATCAAACACGTGTATAAAACTTTCAGGACCCTCATTAGGCTTGACCAACCTTACCTTAACTACTCATGTTTGAGTTTCTATTAACCGTCACATTTAAGGAGTGTTCAAAGCGGGAGAGCGAGCGATATAATCATTACACCTCTGGTTCACATCGCAAGCTGTATGAGTTAAGAAATAAACGATATCAGCTGGTGGGCGAATGACTTGACTGGAGAGCGAGTGGACGAGCGGGTGAGCAAGCTAGCGAGCAATGAAAACCATACGCGCCAGCAATGGGGGCGGGCGAGCTGTATCTCTACCACAGTCCGACTGGGGAAGTACCTCCGCGCTATAGAATACCGCGGCCATAATAACCTTGTGTTGTATTCTTGGTGATGAATAGGGTAGCCAGAGCTCACTAGAAAGTTTTTGTGCTGTCAGTGGGAAGACCAAAAGCTTATCCTGCTTCATCTTATACACTGACGGCACAGAAACTCTCTGTGCTTACAGAGTTGGCAGCGCAAGTGTGATTCCCTTGGTTTTACACACGTCCCTAGGCCACGGTAACCACTTTCTATCAGGTGGGCCGTGTGCTTGTCTCCCACCTAAGTGGTACAAAAAAGCCATAACACACGCAAATGTCATCGTTGGTTTAGTTCTACGCCAGCAGTTTCAGCATGGCGGCATAGAAAGACATATTTCTTCGACGAACGAAATCTAAAGCATTGTCCTACGTGAGTGACAAATGCGAAAACGCGATGCGTGTCAACATTAAATGGTCGTTCTTAATTGTGTCCTACGTAGTGTCATGTTAATGCGTCATGTGTAGTATGGAAGAATACGTCACGAATCGCGACACGTAGGGGCGCTGTAGCGTTTGTCATCAACGTATGACGACGGGTAAGTGATGTCTACATTATGACGATTTAAACACGTGGCTTTTTCAGCGATTTCATTGGACGAAGAGAAACTAAACTAAGAAATATGTCTTATACCACGACGATGAGGCTGCAGTTCTATCTTTTATAGTAACCAATTTGAATCTACCGTCTACTCTAATTATGAATGCGATTAAATTATTTTTTTTTTTACTTGCGCAAAATCCTCACGGATACCAGTGGAAGAGGTTATGTCGGACTCAAACGTACCAAAACGCACGCCGCCTTTGGGTCGTTATTGGTTGCTGAAGGTGAGGTTAACAGGCATATCCCTCGCACCCCGGTCGACCCAGGGCCATCTCTCTCGATCTGGCCTGCTCCTCGGGTGTGGGGACCACAGTCCCCGACTCGTCTCCGGAGAGCCCCCGCTGCCGGTCGCATCCTAAACTTTCAGCTCGCAGTTTGGTGATCGCTTTTTCCACTCTTTTTTTTAATACCACTTAGTTGGCAGACAAGCACACGGCCCACCTGATGGAAAGTGGTTACAGTGGCCTATGGTCGTGTGTAACACCAGAGAAGCCACAGTCGCGCTGCCAACCCTGTAAGTACAGAGTTTCTGTGCCGTCAGTAGAAGACAAATCAGGACAAGCCTTTAGTCTTCCCATTGACGGCACAAATTCTCCAGTGAGCTCTGGCTACCCTACTCACCGCTGGGAACACAACACGATGTTATTATAACCGCGGTATTCTGTAGGGCGGAGGTACTTCCCCATTCGGACTGCTCAATCGGGCGGATATGCGGTATATCCGCGTCAGTGAATGTATAAGGTCAGTGAATGACCTCCGCCTCCCATGACCGCAGGCCTGAGGGTGACGGGTGGAGCCGCCTGTCACCCTGATAGAAGCGGACTGCGGCGGCGGTACGTAATGCGCGCCTCCCCATTTCTAGGGACGAGTTGGGGACTCTGTGGACCCAAGGAGGACGACGGATGCCTGTCAACCTCACCTTCGGTAACCGAAAACGACTTACAGGTGTCGTGTGTTTTATTCGGTTTGAGTCCTAAATAACCTCTCCCACCGGCCCCGATGGGCGGTGCATCCGTGGTGATATTCACACATAAAAAAAAACTAATCGACAAGTTTTGTCGATTTCAGCGATGTATTGTTATAGTTAAAACTATATTACTTCGAGTTTAATTGTATTTTTTTTTCGTATTAACGCTAGGATGAGAAGAAGATGCATACGAAACTTTTCACCTCGGAGTCTGAGGTTCACTCTTTTTCCAGTCTAACTGCGGATTTGGCTGAACTTCGATATTTTCCATGAAGTAACTGCCATATGACCTCCACAACCCAATGGCAATATCGAAGCATTGCATTTAGACCAGTTTTTAGACTTTTTAGAGTTTCAACTACCCGTAATGACTGCATGGCATGTATGGCAAACGGGACCGACGGCTTCACGTGCTCTCCGAGACATTGCTAGACCAATGCAAATACCCACATTCATGCATATAAATATTTGAATTGAGCGGGGATCGAACCCGCGTCTCCTGCGTAGCGGCCGCATTCACTACCGCCACGCCACAGAGGTTACGCACAATACAATTAATTTACGTGGGAGCGTCCCTATTCAATTCGTTTCATTATCTTTCAGATTCCATTACGAAACATGGAAATAAGTTCTTTATATAAAATTGTTTGTTTCATCCCCTGGTATTTAGACTCACACAATTTGTATATTCCCACGGAATCACATAAACAAATATACGATTGTTTTATTTTACTAATAATTTTGTTACGCTCGTTTTTCTATCACCAGTATTGATGTCACTTAACTCTTTTCGTCTAGCATACGATTTTATACCGTATTCAATTGCAACAAAGCTGTTATTGATTTAAAATGTCTTTGGAGTTATGACGTCTCGATTTAAATGTTCTATCGTGTTTGGGGTAAAGGTGTCAACTCTTTTGTTTATTGAGTTATTTAGCTGGAATTAATTTGTATTTTTGAGCCGAGACAAATACATAAATTAACAACCTATATAAGTAACACCAACACAAATTTAATAGTACCTTTTTAATAAAATATTGATTGGAATGTTTGAATTACACTGCTATGGGCCTCACGTGATTGATGAGCGTTGTGCAGATGCTTTCCTCTAATGGTTGAGGTGTCATACGACTGTTCCTCTCGGATATGCAGACAAACTAGTCATAAATGATTAACGGACATCAGGTTTCAAAGCTGCTTCGCATCTGAAGCTTTCAACCTCGGAATCTGGGGTCCACTTCACCAGTCTAACTGCGGCTCTGACTGAGCTTCGACTAATACAAAACTACTACTACAAGCACTAAATACACACATGCGAAAACGTTTCAATGGTTTATAGTTTCGTAAGCAGTTGTTATTTAGTTTTAACATTACTGCTTGTTTTCCAAATAAAAAAAAATAAAAGAAAATAAAAAAAAATCAGAAAAGCGATTGCCATCTGACATCCATAACCAATTGGCAATATCGGTGCATTGTAGTTAGACGAGTTGCTGAATGTTTAAGGTCTCCATCTACCCGTAAGGACAGCCATAGATGTTTGTATGGGTCCGACGGCTTAACGTGCTCTCCGAAGCACGACCAGACCCATACCCATTTTCATGCATTCAAATATTTGCACACCCGCGCCTCCAGTGTAGCGACTGCGTATACTACTGTCACCCCACAGAGGTTGTCAATCCAACGCTCAAATACTCAGGTCATCCCACTGACAGCACAAGACTCTCCAGTGAGCTCTGGCTACCCTACTCACTTGCGGGAACACAACACGAAGTTATTATAACCGCGGTATTCTGTAGGGCGTAGGTACTTCCCCAGTCGGTCTGCACAATTGGGCGGAAATACCGCCGTGTCCTACCTCCTCAAATTGCTTACACGTGATGGGGCCTTGAGCTCAACGATCTTGGTAAGGCCTCATATTTATTTTATTTTCAAAAGAATATTAGTCCCACCCTCTTTTTTACTACACAGGACTAAACGTGCACGTGTTTTCTTCTGCCTGCTATCACCACGTGCCACCATTGTGTGCTATGACTCTGTAATGGTGAGCCACTTTTCTTTAGCTTGCATCAGGCAGTCAAATTGGTGTGTCCTATATATTAAAAAATATATATTCCTTTTAACCCCTCCAGCTAAGCTAAATTGCTTGTGTTAGGAATGGGTTCACGTCGGTTAATGGCCAGAGATCAAACTTAGGACTTTTCGACCGTAAGGCCGACTCCTTAATCATTTAGCTACCGACGCTTCTAATCTAATAAACGGAAATAGAATTGAAATATTTTTATTTCAACAACCTGTATATTTATTACTCTGCCCTTTGTTACTCTGACTTGTGTTACCTGGTGTAACCTTTGCACGAAAATTCGCAATTTTTTTTGGCACAACAGTTCAGATAACCCATTAATCAACAGTGGTAACCTTCATCAAGAAACTCTACCCTGGGTCTTTATTACAAACCTCAAAAATAAAAAATGCATTTTATAGGTCAACGGTAACCGTAACAATCCAATTAGGACTGCCGCTATTCCAATTTCAAACATTTTATTATTCTCATTTGTTGGCAACATTAAACATTTTAATGCAATCTACTTTATTACTGCCACGAAGGACTTCAAAACTTATTTTGCTATGACATGCAAAGGGCGTGGTCTCAGTGACCGATGGCGTTTAATCAGGACGTATTGATTTTATGTAATCGTATATTCGTTGAATACGACGATCTACACTATAACTACCTGCAAATGTGAACGTTGCTTTTCTATACATATTTAGTGAATGCAGAATTTTCGGCTGAGCATGAGTCTCGACAGAATTCACATCTTTCTCCAAAGATGTTCTCCCAAATCCTATAAAACAGTGAACAACTGATTTGGTAAACACAAACTCCTAGTACTTGCATAATTATTATTATCACCACGCACAATGTAAATATATACTTCGCGCAATAACTCCATCGTGATTGTGGCTTAGTAGGTTTGTGGCGGACTTACATCTTTACTGATCCGCGTTCGAACCCATCTGTTTTAACCATATTTTTAAATATATTTTGTTTAACCAATTTTTTTATTTAGTGTTAGTCTTTTTCAAATTCAAATTCAAATTTCTTAATTTTCAAATTCAAATTCAAATGCTTTATTGTGAAACATAGGTACAAAGATGGCCTTTTACATAATTTGATCAGCTATGTTCAGCCATATCGGCATACAATATTTTATGAGAAAATTATTAATTAATTAGAAATTATCATACATTATATTTAAATTACACTTATCTCATTTATACCATGTTATAATCCTTTTTATACATAGGATAACACATCATAAAATCGTGATAAAACTAGGTTGTGCGACTGGAGTTGTTATCTTAATATTTTTATAATTACAAGGAAGACAGGGAAGGTGATCCCACCAGCCCGATAAGTTGTCAAACTTTACACGTCAATAATCAATTCCAAAAATAGAAAAGAGACATTAACTTTTCCACCGCCCAGGTTACATCATGTAGTCACAATTGGTTCGGTGACGGCGTTTGAAAACTTGATTTTCTGTTTTAAGGTTTTATTTTACGATATTATCTTTTCATTAAACTTTGTACAGTATATTGATCAACATACTATGTTTTTATACATAACTATTCAATCCATCTATATGAGGAATCCCCCACTGGTATCACCACACCGGGACTAGCGCTGACGTGGCTATGTCGGAATCAAACCGAAGCCTTCCGTGCGTAACACGTCGCACCACAGTCTCGGGCCCTTTTCGGCGGGTAGCCCAACTCATCGCCATCAAATCCGCGCTCATAGCTCTGACGCCCATTGCATATTTTATGGGATGGGAGAGTAGTGGTCTTCTCCTGTATACTTTCCGACACCTGTTTTAACTTCATTACCACCTCACACCATAAGGCTACCATGTACCAAACCATAAGGCTATAATTCTAAATGCTATCCACCCTGAAATACCTAGCTGTCCCAACTTTGACGGCCTTGCTTTTTCAAGGGGGGTGTCAAAGAACCCGGGATCATAAGAAGAAGGGAACACGTGTATGGGTAAAGTAATATTGTTATTTATCGTGCGATAAAGAAATGAAGTTCCGAAACACTTGGTTCGAGGCGGTATTATTTCTCCCGTATTTGATCGCAGTCCAGCACCTGTTTCGAGGAAGACGGACAAACAAGTTGAAAGAGTCATAATGAGCTCTTTAACTCGCCGTGGTGCAGTGGTAAAATACAGCCGAAACGAAAACGTCTATACGCAACTGCAAAGATTCTAAAATGTAATTAGCCTACGAACGCATGCCGCTTCAATCTTATCGATTGCGGAGTCAATCTGTGTATTATACAAAAGATACCGCTGCATATGTGAAACCAAAACCAAGTGGCCAACTTGGAAATATCGCTGCATGGAAAATCGTGTGAGAACCGTCCGGTCTTTCTAAACCGCTGTAAATTACACCACACTATATGCAGAATGAACTTTACCGTATTCACTTTGCGTTGAAGCTCCAGTGATGCATCTTTCCTTGCTCATAACACATATTAACATATTCTAGAAATATCCAGTCCCCTCTTTGAAGAGGTTTAACTTCGTACCACAGTACTGTTTAAAGTTTAAAACATACATAATGCGTTATAATAAGTCGCATTCACTACCATGCCACAGAGGCTACCAATTAACAATTTTGTTTTTCCAATATAATTCGTTAGACACTCTAAAAACATTGTTACAACGATATATTAAACTTGTTTTCATTTTAAAATACAGGTTAGGTGAAAAATAATAATATTATCCAAGATAAAATTAAATAACAACACGCTGTAATTATCTATAACACCGCTAACCCCGCTTGTGTTGAACAGATTCTAAAACGGGATGTTGTTGTCGAGAACTTTTTTTGATAGGAGGTAAATTGGGATAGAAAAGATGGGAAATCTGTTGCAGTGTTTTTTAAGAATCGATTGTTCTTATTTATAAGTGAAACATTTAGGCTGTTCAAAATAAGAAGATTTTTCTTCTTACTACAGTCCCGGGTCCTTTAAGCGGGGCGTGAAAAAGCATATGATGAGGCCGTCAAGCTGAGTGTCACCATTATCACATGGTATGTGTAAATAATGATGACCCTCTTTTCTGAGACTTTGCTTTCAGCTTACCATCAGGCAAGGCGAAGTCTAATTGACGTGTTCTATATAAAAAAAGTGTCGTTTATTTTTTACCCTAAACCGACGAGCATGCAAGAAGAATGTAATGAGAGTGAATGAAGCGAGAGTAGTATGTCAGGATCGTATCAAATGGAGATCTGTGATCTCTGCCTACCCCTATGGGAAACAGGCGTGATTTTATGTATGTATGTATGTATTTTTTAAGATTACCAGATTTGATAAATGGTACCAGAAAATGTGGCAAAGATAATAAGAGGTCTACTGTCCACAGAACTACTAGTAATTCTGGTTAATAACATTCTAAATACCATTAAAAAATAAATACAATCTGTGAAGGCACTGGAGACTTCTATTATAACGACGTACGTCGAACTGACATAATCTTGATACGAGAAACAAGAATAAACTAGTTGTACCAAAACTCAGGCTTCACAAAGTTGGTGATTCGTTTGTAGGCAGCTATATAAAAATATTTAATAAAATTCCTCAGGATTTGATAAACATGCCACTAAATTCATTAAAGATAGAAGTGTACTTTAATGAATGAAGGTCACTATAAAGAATATGAGTATCTGGATGATATAAATGCGTGGTCAATATAAGTCTCTTGCTTGCTCGCACAAAATAAATTGTAAAATAAAGCAAATTTTAAAAAAGATAATGTAGTTCTAATATAGTTCTCTGAGTTTCTTGTTGGTATCTTTTCAGTAGAACTAACCTATCGAACCACGAACCACCAAAGAATCATTTTCCAATGGTTTATTTTACATTATTTAATATTTTTATATTATTTCTTGACATAATTGTAAAAATTTGACGTTCATAATTAATTATGTGCTCTTTGTGTGCCTAAACTGAATAAATGCAATTGATACTTTGCTTTGATTTGCCACGTGGAAAAAGTTTTTTTTTTATCTAGGACACGCCAATTACCTTCACCTCGTCTGATGGTAAGCTAAAGGCAAAGTCTCAAAAGAGGGTCACCAAGTAATGTTACAATGGTAACATTACTTAGTTTGCACTTCCAGTTGTCACTACAACCTATGTAAATTTCTTTTTACGTAGGCTGACGTGCCAAATACAATTTTTATTGGACCACATAAAGATAATATCTGAAACAAGCGTAAGTAACGATAACTGTACTTTTAATGTACTAGTTTTAGTCTAGTTTGACTTTAAGTTTTAAATACAGGATGCTGGTAAAGTACACCAGAATTTATATTAAAGTGGTTCTCTGATGTAGAATTTGGACCACCCCATCTCTTCCCATGCGGTATCGTACAAGACGACTAAGGGATAGGGTTATTTAACTTCAGACAGATATATACAGCCCAGACTCAGCCTCAGATGCGTGACTTGTGTCAACAATAGTACCCGGAGACGGCAATAGGCTCACCTGCTATTACTTGGGGCCGAATTCAGTGATTGGTGAAATGTGGGTGTTCACCTCTGTCTATCCCTCCGGGGAAAAAATTGTGATTATATGTATATGTGTATTAGATTTTATCTGCAACTATGTTTTGGGTGAAATTTTAAAATATTTAGTATGCTAATTATTCAAATCGTATAAGATAGGAAAATTTTAATTGGTTGAGACGGGATTCATACACATGATATTTCTTTTACAGAGGGAATGCTCTGACCACTGAACCAGCGAACCATTCGTGAAGCTGATGCCATCCAAATCTTCCTACATATCCGTCTCCCGGATCCTTTAAGCGTGGAGTGAAAAAGCATCTGATGAGCCCGCCAAGCTAAATGCCATCATTGTAACATCACTTAATGTCTGTAATGGTGACCCTCTTTCATCAGACTTAGTTTTTAGCTTAACATCGGGCGAGGTGAAGTTACTTGACTTCGTGCGTGTCCGAAATAAAAATTGTCTGTCACAGATATTACCTACTTAGTAGATGTAGTCATTACAATAGGTTAGGTAGTAGGTATCACTGTTGTGTGTCTGGTAAGATATACAATAAGATTACACAATTACAGGCGGGCCTCTTTTTCACACAACGGATTGGCATTGCCATCCAACGGGGCAATGCCGCCGGCCTTTCGGGCACGTTACCAGTCGACAGCAATGGGGAGGAATTTTTCGTATCTTGAAACTTTTGTATTATTTTATATTCCTGTAAACATTAGTTTATATCTTTATATATTATTAAAACACTGTAGTTAAATCACAGACTTAAAATTAAATTGATAATATATATATTTGGATGAATTTGAGATGATCATTTTACTAATTAAAGAATACAAGACGAAGAATACAAGTCAAGACCTACAATGAGGCGTTGGGGCACTATTCAAACCTTGACAGTCCCTACGTGTCCACTTATCCTTCCCTTCATTACGAAAGACTTTAAAAAAGTTTTTTTTTTTATACCACTTAGTTGGCAGACAAGCACACGGCCCACCTGATGGAAAGTAGTTACCGTGGCCTATGGACGTCTGTAACACCAGAGGAGTCACAGTCGCGCTGCCAACCCTGTAAGTACAGAGTTTCTGTGCCGTCAGTAGAAGACAAAGCAGGACAAGCCTTTAGTCTTCCCACTGACGGCACAAATTCTCCAGTGAGCTGAGCTCCAGTGAGAATAGCACGTACTTACCCAATTATTTGTTAGCGTGATCATATTGTTTCTATCATTGTATTATTGTAGAGACATATATAGAAATAGAGAATGATTATGTCTTAGAACCGCAACTTTCTACAAATGTTTCACATCTGCTAAATATCCTAAGATGGCACATTTTCCCATTTTGTACATTCTGACACCTTCTAACTATGAGAGCATGATAATGGTTGGTGCAACTCACCTTACACCGTGATCGAAACATCCCCCTGTGTAATTGTTACGTCACACCTTAGTCCCCCAGAGTATCATTTTATACTAGGTTTCACCTATGTCAGTTTAGTTGCTAAGCGTCTTCAATAAAGTAAAGTAAATTTTTACAAAAAAATTGGTGTGAAGTGGTATGTATATACAAGTTTATTATGAAATCTTTGTACGGTATGTATTGTAAATTATTGCCTCCCGTCTTCTAATTCTCGCAGGACTTAAAAACTTCATGATTTAAATTAAAATTAAGAATCCTATTTCAGCAACCGACTGTATGGGATCTTAGGTACATTTATTAAGTATGAACAATCTTCTTGGATATGATAAATGCTTTAAGCAATCTCTGTTCTTTGTACTTTTAATTCGAAATATGACAATCGTTGGTGTTAGGAGTCCGTCTGTCGTGATTTTCGAGGATTTATTAAGTATAACTTAAAGCCTAATGTATTAAAATGACATGTGAAGCTGAATTTTGAATTCTTTTACTTACAGTGTTTCACAGGGAAGTGTGATCGGTCCACCCTCTTTTTAGTTCACTTTATTCAGCTCTGTCAAACTAGTTAGCTAACATTAGCTCATTAAAAACAATCCTAAACTTTGGTCACCTTGTATAAGCATGCATCGACGCTTAAGGGCTGAAATGGTTCTTTTATATTTGGTCTTGGTCTACTCCGTCATGTATACTAATAGACAATAACTATAACATAATTTTTTAAGGTCCATAATGTTGCTAAACGCGACATCCGCGCAGTCCTCGATCACCGACGTCCAAGGTGCCTTCAATGTAATTATAACACTCGGGCTGGCTGTGTTAGACTTACCCAAACAAACGTGTATTTTTGGTAAGAAAGTCTGTCTTGCAATTTGTCAATCCTTTAATAATTATGAATATTATTCACTGGAACAACGGAACGAATGTTAATTTATTTGAGACCGGTTTATGTAAATAACTGCTATTAATATTTGATAGCACTAAAACAATACAAATACAAAATACATATTTATTTACATATATATTTAAATGTATATTTAAATACTTTGTATATATTTATTATTATAATTCCGTAATATTTATGAACATGATACAATTATAACATTATGTCTACATGTTTATAAGTCAAAATGACAGTCCAATCAAGTCTAATCTATTAACCCGCCCCTCATCGTACCTGGTGCAAAGGTGCCCATGACGCTGGCGGCATTGCCCTGTTGAATAGCTATGGCGAACCGTTGCCCCAGGTACGAGCCGGAGCGGGAGTCACCGGTTTTGTCCCTCAACCTGCGCCCTAATTTGCTCACTAGATTTTTGGTATCGGTACCCCAACTACCCATTGTCTCGACCGCAAAGGGAGCGAACATATATTGCTCTGTCAACGTCGCATATTTATATTTTTATAAATATACTTTATAATATATATCACTACTTTGATCACTAGAGTTGAAACAAGTAAATAGATATGAAGTTTTTTATGAAATGCTGCTGAAATATTTAAGTTATTGAAAGAAATTTTAAAGCAATTAGTATGCTTCAAAACTTCTTTAAAATAAGTGCATAGTATTCTTTAAAGACGTTTTAAGTCTTTCTTTTAATATCGTTCCCATTTTCAGACGATGAAGTATTCGATTACATAATCGTAGGAGGTGGTACAGCTGGATGTGTACTTGCTAAGAGACTAGTAGAAGATAAGAAAACATCTGTGCTCCTCATTGAAGCAGGAGCAGATCCTCCAATCCAATCTAACGTATGTTTGCTGAAGGACTTTTATAAATGAATGAAGCGTTAGCTTCGTGGCTATGTTATCGGCCTTACGATTGAGAGATCCCGGGCCTAAATTCTAGCCATTTTACTCGTACTCCTAACACTAGTTTCTTATATTCTTAATCATTTTCATTAAAAATAGCCAAAGTTAATTAGTAGTATTCTAGTGAAACTGACAATCATTACATTATTACCTAAGATCATATAACGTGTACGTTAATATTTAGTATTTAGTTAAATATTTACCGTACTGATACTTCTATATGCATATTTTAGATTCCCGCTTTGATGTTATACCTTAGATCAAGTGGTCAAGCCTGGAACTTTACGGTTGAAGATTTTGGACCTTCTCGACAGTCACAAAATCCTACTAACGATGATATGGGATTGGCTCGAGTTTTTGGTGGAAGTAGTGCAGTAAGTTACCTGACCTACACCTCTGGAAGCAAACATGACTATGACAACTGGGCAAAACAAATCAACAGTTCTATCTGGAACTGGAAAAATGTATTACCTTACGTAAAGAAGAGTACTTGAAGATTCGCAACTTAGTGAGACTGATGGGGATTACTTTGGGGAAGATGGTAATATTGGCCTAACAGTTCTCCTAACTGCTGGTAATATCAGAAATGCTCCTTATTTAAATGTTTTTAAGGAGTTAGGATACGAAATTATTCCTAGCTTTAATGGGAATAGATCTATAGGCTATTCAAATGCAATATTTACTATCAGCAATAATATTCGACAAAACACTGCCATTTCATATTTAAATTCTTTGGATAAATCTCTAAAATTGAGAGTCTTGAAAAACTCTATTGTTAAAAAGGTACTTTTTGATGCAAAGAAAAATGCAATTGGTGTAAAAGTTTATACGTATAATAAAAGATATATATACATAAGGGCTAAAAAAGAAGTAATTATATCAGCTGGTGTAGTGAATACGCCTAAAATATTAATGCTGTCAGGAATTGGACCACGACAGCATTTATACAAGCATAAAATTCACACAATCTCCGACCTTCCAGTTGGTGAAGGTCTTCAAGATCATTTAGCAGTAGCTCTTTTCTTCAACATGACAAAATTAGTAGCTCCTTATAGACCTTTCGATCCAAATCAATATCCTGCGACTGTCATTACAGGTTATGTAGCTTTAACTAAATCAGATGACTATCCTGATTATCAATCAGTTAATTATATAAATTATCCTATTAATTGTTTCAAATATTGTACTTTTACTTATAATTATAATGATACAATATGCAATAACCAAATAGAGACAAGTACTAACACCGAAAACATGTACACTCTTATAAATAAACAGAAATTTAAGTCTAGGGGAAGAGTCCTCTTAAGAAGTAATCATTTTATGGATAATCCTCTAATTTATACTGGTAATTATGCTGTTAAAGAAGATTTAGACGATTTTGCTAGAATTGTTCAAAATTTTATGAAGATCGAACAAACAGAAGCATTCAAGAAGTTGGGAGGAAAATTTAAAGATCCGAAACTGCAGGCGTGTGAGAAATATGAGAAGAAAAAATTAGAATACTGGAAATGTTATGTCATGTACATGACGACTTCTCAACATCAATACGCGGGCACTTGTTCTATGGGTAAAGTTGTAGATCCTTATTTGAGAGTGTATGGAGTCAAAAGATTAAGGATAGTTGATGCTAGTGTTATGCCAAATCCACCTGCCGGAGGTACTCTGGGTGCCACAATAATGATCGGTGAGAAAGCCGCTGATCTGATTAAAAAGAAGAAGCACAATTCTGAATAGATACTGTATAGAAATTACTAACATTTACTTTAAAGTATGCTAATAAATGATTATTTGTTATATTTATTTATTATTAAACAACTAAAGAGCGTGTCACTAAGTATAGAAATACTGCCACTACTACAGCTGATAATGAAGACTATGAAATGTATATTCAATATAATGAAGTTCACAAGGAGGAGTCTTGACCTGGCTATTATTTATAAGTCACAAGTCTACTTTCATATTTAAACTTAAAATCCTGGGTCGATACCAGATTCATTAGGTTCCTTACAAAGGCGAGTCTAGCTGAGGTTACCGTGAGAAAGTAATAAATTACTTATTAATACATAAATAACTAAACTAGGTATATACAAAACTTATGATAAATTGAGAAACAATGTGCTAAGTAACGGCACGGTGGTGAATTATGATATTTTGACAAGAACAAACAAAGACATGCTTATTGGGAATTAAGGATTTAAACAGATCCAACGGGGAATTACTAAAAAAATTAAAGTGTTAATGGAATATCAACCTTATTTCATTTAGACAAGTCTGAAAATAGTAAGCAACAACTTTGATCGCATAGCATTGAATGTTGCATACTATGTATTTTCAGCCTTATCTAAATGAAATAACACGGAATAAGAAGAAAAAATCAAACTCGATTTTTTTAAAGTAACATATTTATTCAAATAAAATTCTTCATTATCTTTTTATATTCTATAGATCAGTCAAATCATGAGATACCAATTTTTTCATATTTTTATTTTTTTACTTATTGATTTTGCGCACATGAGTCAATATTGTAAGTAAGGTAACCATAAATTGTGCCGCGAATTGAGTCAGTTCAGCTTCCGCTTCTCTCCGATCCAATTCAAAAAGAGACTTGATTGTATGTATAATAACTTCAGCGGTGATTTATTACATTGCCACGATGCTCTGTGATTGTAATATTCATTTGGAAATGAAATTTACAATCACAGAGAAATGAATTTTACAATGACATTTTACCATAGCCAGTACACATTATTAACGCATTTTTTTGCTAAATGAGCGTTTTCGGTCTCTGAGTCTAACATAATAAGAAGTATCATAAAAAAAAGATTCTAAATACTATAGTTGGCCTTTTATCTCTACGCTGAAGTGCCTAAAACTATTTTATTAGATCACATAAAACTGAAACATGCGTCACTAACGATTTTATATACTAGTTTTAGGTTTTATGGGCTGGTTTTAGATTATAAGAACTGGTTTTGGCTTTAACTTCAAAATACAGGATGTTAGTAAGTTTAGTAGAATTTGTAGTAGCGTGCACGCAAGCGAAGGCCTCTGGCTGTTTCGTTGTCAAGTTCGAAACTTTCATATACAAAGATAGTAAAATGTAAAACATTATACTAAAGACATATTACTAAGACTAAGATTTATTAAAATGGCAACTATGCCTAGGTAGCTTAATGCACCGATTGTTTACCAAACAACGAACGCTCCTGCCCATGGACGCTTCTTATAAAATATTAGTGGGTCAAGAAATTTACGGTGGATACTGAAGAACTATGCATCTATCGAATATGTATACATCATTTATAACTTATTAAACTTCTTATGTATTTCATTAAAAAATATGCGATTGTGCCGAAATATCCCTTCACTTTTTTACAAAAGAGACGTCCTGGCCCTTTCTATTAAACGTTCCGGGCCAAACAACCAATGCGCATTAATAAAAATGACTTTTGGCCCACATGCCACTTTTTACGTGGGCGAGATGTACATTAACTCAACTAAAGTACACTCTACTGATTTTTAACTAACAGTAATATGTTGTTGTACATTACCTACATAATATCCAGCATTAAGCTTCTACTTTGTCCCGTTATTTAGGTCCCTATTCAATCCAGATAGTCCCCACGTCCTCACTTATGATTCGTTTCTTTACGAAAGACTGTGAAAAGAGAAGGACGTACTTACACAATTAAAATCTGCAAGCATGATCACACCGTGTCTATAAGATAACCCACACAATTGTTTCAAATATGCTAAATGTCCCAAAATGGCTCATTTTCTCATTTTGGACTTTCTGACACCTTTTGAATCAAGAAAATGGTTGTCAATGCTACTCACTTCATATCATGATAGGGAATTTTACATAGTCAACCAATTACTACGGCCAGACACCATCCATTTAACCGCGGCTCACCATATATGCTAGCCTACTCAAGACATCCCCCTGTGTTGTTGTAACGTCACGAGTTAATTATCCAGAGTATGATTTTATTATAGCTACACTGACTTTTTGGTGAATTGGACTTGTTCTAAAAAAACCTTTACAACAATTCTTATCGCAACCTTGTACTATTTGCACTGACATATAAAACGTTAGTTGCTAAGCGTCCTCAATAAAGTAAAGTTAATTTCTTACGTAAAATATTGGTTGTGAAGAGGTAAGTAGATGGAAAATCAGTAAGAGATCTTTGTAAATTTTAGGAGACGAATAATTTTATACTAAAACAAAGCTCAGCATCGACTATCGACTTTATAAACCTAATTTGATACTTCTTGGAAATCTGGCAAAGCTTTTGGCTTAGTCTCTATTTCACTTTTTACTTTGAAACATGGCAATCGTTGGTGTTAAGTCTCGGCGGCGTAGCGTTAGAACGTACGACTGCTACTCAGGGGACGCGCGTTCGATTCCCGCTCAGTGCAAATATTTGTATGCATGAATATAGGAGCTGTAAAAATCCCAACAACTGGTCAAGCTACAATGCTTCGATATCGCCTTTGGATTGTGGAGGTCAGATGACAGGCGCTTCACGTAAAATATCGAAGTTTAGCCAAAGCCGCAGTTAGACTGGTAAAGCGGACCCCAGACTCCGAGGTGAAGACTTCAGACGCGACTAGGACTAGCGCTAAGATGAAGAAGAAGACTGAACCCGATCACTCTTCCCTGTGAAATACTGTAAATGATAGCACTCAAAACTAAATCATCATCAGCATTCTATACTTTGGCCATCTTGAACGATACCCATGGACAGAGCTGAAATAGTTCTTTTGTTTTACTCCATTGATTGTTTCTACATCATGGTCTTGGTCTACTCCACTATGTAGACTAACAAACAATACATACATACATATAACCAAGCCTTTTTCCCCGGAGGGTTTTACAGAAGTGAATTAACACTCACATTTCAACAGTCATTGAATTGGGTCCCACGTAATAGGGGGTGAACCTATTGTCAAATACCATAACCATAACCAAAACAAACAATAACCATAACATTAGTTTTCAAGGTCCATAATGTTGGTAAACGCGACATCCGCGCAGTCCTCCATCAACGATATCCAAGGTGCCTTCAACGTACTAATAACACTCGGACTCGCAGTGTTACACTTGCCCAAACAAACTTGTATTCTTGGTAAGGAAGTCTGACTTGCTTCTTGTCAATCCTTTTATGAATTTATCAATTCACAGGAAAAACCGAACGATTTTTTTTTATACCACTTAAGTGGCAGACAAGCACACGGACCAGGTAGGCAGGACCACGAAAGTGGTTACCGTGGCCTATGAACGTTTGTAACACCAGAGGAGTCACAGTCGCGCTGCCAACCCTGTAAGTACAGAGTTTCTGTGCCGTCATTGTAGAAGACAAAGCAGGACAAGCCTTTAGTCTTCTCACTGACAGCACAAATTCTCCAGTGAGCTCTGGCTACCCTTCTCACTGTTGGGAACACAACACGAAATTATTATATCCGCGGTTTTCTGTAGGACGGGGGTACTTCCCCAGTCGAACTGCTCAATTGGGCGGAAGTACCGCCGTGTCCTACCTCCTAAAAGACTTACTTATTTGAGACTGGTTAATATGAAACAGTTACATGATAAAAGGTCAATATTTCTGCCATAACCATGATCTTTGCTTTGCATGATGCACCAGTAGATTTATTCCATGTTGAAACGTGCCAATATGGGGTTCTTCAAGAAGGGCATCAGAAGGTTCCTACAGGGTCGGCGGCACGAGTGTGAGGCTCCTGGAATTATATGCGTCCATAGGCCACATAACCAATTTGCATCAGAGAGGCCGTGTGCCTGTCTGCCACTTAAATAGAACAGTAATGACGACCCTTTTCATGACGTTTTGCTTAAATATTATATTGCTAACCCACTCCTAACACAAACAATTTAGTTCAGCTGGAGGGGTTAGAGGGACTATTAGTTTTGTTACTATCCTTAAAAAAACAACATCAAAATGATGTTGACCAGATAAGTACTCAAAATGATCTAAATACAAAAGTACCAAATTTTTGTAAGCATCCAGAGTTAGTACTTTTTTTTTTCAACAACATTCATTTTCTGATTGTACATTCAAGTTAATTTGGGATTTATTATAATTACATTAATCTTTTCAGATGATGAAGTATTCGATTACATAATCGTAGGCGGTGGTACAGCTGGATGTGTACTTGCTAAGAGGCTAGTAGAAGATAAGAAAACATCTGTGCTCCTCATTGAAGCAGGAGCAGATCCTCCAATCCAATCTAACGTATGTTTGCTGTAGGGTTTTTATAAATAAATGAAGCGTTAGCTTAGTCGCTATTTTATCGGCCTTACGATCGAAAGATCCCGGGTCTGCATTCTGTTCATTACATTCCTAACACAAGTAGTTTAGGTTCTCTAGAGAGGTTGGAGGGAATACAAATCAATTTGGTTTACAATATTCCAAATATCATTAAAAACTAGACATTCTCATATGGTAGCAGTAGTAACATTATATATATATGTAGATGAGTTAGACTGAATAATGATAAGTTTGACTGGACTTTTTTATCAGATATTAGTAAAAAGAAGCCAAAGTTAATTAGTAAGTAGTACTATTATCCAAGAATTATATAACGTATACATTAATATTATTTATTAATCATACAATTTGATCAGTATTAAAAAATAACTACACAAAATAGATTCGCAAACAGGTCGCATCGAACAACCCACTCTTGCGCTAAGGTGCCCATGATGCTGGCTGCGTTGCCTCGCTGAATCGCAACAACCATCCTTTGCCCCAGGAACGAGCCGCATAGGGAGTCACCGCCTTGGTCGTGGATACGGCGACCAATTTCCGCGTTCAACCTCTTCGTCTCTTTCCCCCAACTGCCCATAGTTTCCACAGCAATGAGCACAAAATAGTATTGTTGCTCCATTGAAGCATATTTCACGTTAATATTTAGTATTTAGTGCAATATTTACCATATTGATATATCTGTATACATATTTTAGATTCCCGCTTTGCTGTTATTCCTCAAATCAAGTGACATATCCTGGAACTTTACGTTTGAAGATTTTGGACCTTCTCGTCAGTCACAAAAACCTACTAACGATGATATGTCATTGGGTAAAGTTTTTGGCGGAAGCAGTGCCGTAAGTTACCTAACCTACTCCCCTGGCAGCAAGCATGACTACGACAACTGGGCAAAACAAGTCAACAGTTCTATCTGGAACTGGACAAATGTATTGCCTTACTTAAAGAAGAGTCAAAGACTTGAAGATTCACAACTTAGTGAGACTGATGGGGATTAGTTTGGAGAGGATGGTAATATTGGCCTAACAGTTCTCCGTAATGCTGGTAATATCAGCAGTGCTCCTTATTTCAAAATTTTCAAAGAATTAGGATACGATATTATTCCCAGCTTAAATGGAAATAGATCTATAGGCTACACAAGTCCAATATTTACTACCAGCAATAACATTCGACAAAACACTGCTATTTCGTACTTAAATTCTTTGAATAAATCTCTAAAATTGCGTGTTTTGAAAAACTCTATTGTAAAAAAGGTACATTTTGATACGAAGAAAAATGCAATTGGTGTAACTGCTCATACGTATGATAAAAGATATATATACATAAGAGCTAAAAAAGAAATAATCATATCAGCTGGTGTAGTCAATACCCCTAAATTATTAATGCTGTCGGGAATCGGACCAAGAAAACATTTATACAAGCATAAAATTCACACAATCTCTAACCTTCCAGTTGGTGAGGGTCTTCAAGATCATTTAGCCATAACTCTATATTTCAATATTACTAAATTATTCACTAATGTCAGGCCTTTCGATCCATATCAGTTTCCTGTGACTGTCATCATAGGTCATGTAGCATTAAATAAATCAGATGACTATCCTGATTATCAATCAGTTAATTATATAAATTATCCTATTAATTGTTTCAAATATTGTACTTTTACTTATAGTTACAATGATACAATATGCAATAACCTAATAGCAACAAGTACTAACACCGAAAATATGTACACGATTATAAACAAACAGAAGTTTAAGTCTAGGGGAAGAGTCCTCTTAAGAAGTAATGATTTTATGGATAGTCCTCTAATTTACAGTGGTCATTATGCTGTTAAAGAAGATTTAGACGATTATGCTAGAATTGTTCAAAATTTTATGAAAGTCGAACAGACAGAAACATTCAAGAAGTTAGGAGGAGAATTTAAGGATCCGAAGCTGCAGGCGTGTGAGAAATATGAGAAGAAAACATTTGAATACTGGAAATGCTATATCCGGTACTTGACGGCTTCTCAACATCAATACGCGGGCACTTGTCCCATGGGCAAAGTTGTGGATCCTTATTTGAGAGTGTACGGAGTCAATAGATTGAGGATAGTTGATGCTAGCGTTATGCCAAGTCCACCTGCCGGAGGTACTCTGGGTGCCACAATAATGATAGGTGAGAAAGCCGCTGATCTGATTAAAAAGAAAAGGCACAATTCTGAATAACTTTTTAGAAATAACTAACATTACTTTAAGGTAGGCTAATTAAGAATTAAAATTGAAGATTTATTATATATCTTGTTTTATTTATTATTAAACAGTGAAAGAGTACAGAAATTCTGCCACTATTGTCGAGCTAATAATCGAAAACTGTGGAATGTGTTTTGAATAAAATCATTTTCACATGGATGGGGCTCGATCTAGCTATTATAATAGACAAGGCCACTCTCATCTGTAAACTGGAGCCCCTGGGTCACTTACTTGACACATTTGAATCATTACAGGCGAGTCAAGCTGAGGTTTATCGTAACTGGTGGCGCAATTCTCGCCACGTGAGCTAGTGGACTGTATTTTGCGGAGGTGAAGCTAAATGTTTCATATGACACTTTACACAACAAACAAGATAGGTGATCGGGTTGCCGCGGAGGTGGTTTAGGCATTGAATGCAACCCAAGAAATTAGGAGAGGATGCACTAACCTTTATGACGCCACGTGCTGTAGGAGCCGGTGCACCGGTCCTCTCTTCCTGGCTCAGGACACACGAGAGGCACAATCCGATCGGCAAAGGTCTATGAAAGCGGTCAAAATCCAACAAACATTATCAACTTCTGAGAGTCGCGCGCGCTGCCGCCATTGCTGATTCTAGTTCAAAACGGAAGTCAAGATGCGGCTATTTTGACAATTGAGCGGGGCGAAAACTATTGCTATCTCACTTTAAAGGTATTGCGGGAGGGAGATGGGTACAGGAAGCGTGTGTTCAGTGTCAATGATTTGAATTACTACTATTGAGCGAAAAAAATACAAATTCTACTATCGGCGCAACCAGTAACAAAGTAATACAATAGTAGGTATAAATGTTGGAACAGTAATTTATTTCATAATAAACCATAGTAAGTTGAAATTAATACATAAATAACTAGCAATGTACAAAACTAATGATAAATTGAGAAACAATGCGCTAAGTGACCGCGCGGTGATGGAAAATGTTTCAACAAGAACAAATAAATACAAATATGCTTATTGGTTTAAGGGTTTATTTTTACGTGCGCAAAATCCCCACGGAGCCGGTGGAGGAGGTTATGTCGGACTCGAACCGACTAAAAGGCACGCCGCCTGTCGTCGTCGTTTTGGTTACCGAAGGTGACGTCGACAGGCATATCCCTCGCACCCCGGCCGACTATTGGTTTAAGGGTTACACATGTTAGTATATTTTAAGTTTATGGTCCACACAGACCAAACGACAAAGTACTCAAACAGTTTTGAAGTGTTATTTAAATACCAAACTTATTCCATTTAGACAAGGCTGAAAATGGTAAGCAACAACTGTTATCAGATAACATTCAATTCTGCATACTATTTTCACTCTTGCCTGAATGGCAAAAGGTTACTTAATATTTAAATAACACTTTTTGATACACGTCACAATAGATGAGTCTTTTCTATTTACAGACATCCATATCAGATAGGTTCATTGCTTTTCAGTTATTGATCTAACCTAATTGTTTTCAGATTATGTGGTCATTCAGTTTCCTCATAAGATAACCATATTAGTTTATTATTAGAAACCACCAATTTTTTTTTTAAATATTCCATGACATTCTACACAACGCTATCTAGATCCATGGTAAGCATTAAGCTATGCTTGTGTTATGGAATCTAGAATGCGGATTTAGATACTTTTTTTTGTAAATACATACATATTATACATAGAAACACCCTGACCAATGCAAATACTTAGTCTGGCCATAAATACTGTTACAATTAAAATAAGAAAGATATTACATTTGAATTTGGAATCTGTCATTTTTATACGATTGTTCATTGTGTTTTCTAATTTTGGCGCCAATACATTGTACAATATTTTGCTATATTAAAATGGAGTGGGGTGATAAAGAAAACCGAATCGCTGTGATTGCATTACACAAAGTTGGTATGGAGCCGAATGTAATTTTTAAAACTCTCCATACGCTTGGTATTAGTCAAATGTTTGTGTACCGGGCTATTAATAGGTACAATGAGACCTCCTCTGTTTGTGACAGAAAAAGATCTGGCCGTCCACGTAGTGTTCGTACGAAAAAGGTAGTCAAAGCAGTAAGGGAAAGAATTCGAAGAAATCCTGTCCGAAAGCAAAAGATTTTATCTCGGGAGATGAAGATAGCACCCAGAACCATGTCGCGCATTTTAAAAGATGACTTAGGACTTGCAGCCTATAAGAGACGCACTGGTCATTTTTATAACTGATAATTTAAAAAAGAATAGGGTGGTAAAATCGAAGCAACTACTGAAGCGGTACGCAAAGGGAGGTCACAGAAAAATTTTGTTTACGGATGAGAAAATCTTTACAATTGAGCAGCATTTTAACAAACAAAATGACCGTATTTATGCTCAAAGCTCTAAGGAAGCTTCCCAATTAGTCGACAGAGTGCAACGTGGGCATTATCCGACTTCAGTGATGGTTTGGTGGGGTGTTAGCTATGAAGGAGTGACTGAGCCATATTTTTGTGAAAAAGGTATCAAAACATCGGCACAAGTGTATCAAGATACCATTCTTGAGAAGGTAGTTAAACCACTTAACAACACCATGTTCAATAACCAAGTATGGTCCTTCCAACAAGACTCAGCGCCGGGTCATGAAGCTCGGTCCACGCAGTCTTGGTTGGAAGTGAACGTTTCGGACTTCATCAGAGCTGAAGACTGGCCGTCGTCTAGTCCCGATCTTAATCCGCTGGATTATGATTTATGGTCAGTTTTAGAGAGTATGGCTTGCTCTAAACGCTATGATAATTTGGAGTCCCTAAAACAATCCATACGATTGGCAGCGAAGAAATTTCCCATAGAAATAGTGCTTCTATTGATAACTGGCCTCAACGTTTAAAGGACTGTGTTGCAGCCAATAGAGACCACTTCGAATAAGCTTTTTATATTTTAAATTGTTTTATATTTATGTATTAAACTAACACACTGTAAAAGTAATAAATATTATTTGCAATAAAAAAAATGTATTTTCTTCGTAACAATATTTATGGCTAGACTAGGTATATATATTCATGCATACAAATATTTGCACTGAGCGGGAATCGAACCCGCGCCCTCTGCATAGCAGTCGAATGCTCTACCGCTACGCCACGGAGGGCGTCATTTGTTATTTCATTGTACTTTGAATGTACCAGTAGTTCAGCACTTTGTCTTAGTGTGTGACCCTGCCACACTATCTGAATGGCATTTAATAGGTTTGTGTTTCTAAGGTTTTATAACTAGATGTTATGTACTCTAAAGTATAGGCACTACAGTTCTTTGATTATATCGTGTAAATTGTATCAGGTAAAAGTAACAGTCTTATCTATATTTATGAACAGTAATTTATTTTGGTAAGTTTTTGAACAAATTTGCCAAAAATGCTACTTACTACGTAAAAATGATACTGGGAAGCTTTCTCTGAATTAACATATTAATTATAAATCAGTCTAATCTTATATTGCTCAAATCAAATTTTAAATGTCATGCATAATAAAAGTAATATTCTAAAATACAGTATATTCACTATCAACCTATTATACAGTAAGAGTCCTCATATACTGATTTTATATATTAAATTGTCATTTACACATATTTCGAAAAGTGTTCTAATTGCTGTTGTTGTTAGAAGTGGTTGTTTCAATCAATCTATTAGCAAGTCCGCAGTCCACTTCTAGACATAGGCATCTCCCAATGAGTAGTATCACATTAAAAACGTTGTGTCAAAATAAATGAGAATATGCTTTATTACATATTTTTTATTTGGTCTGGACGAATCTTTTCATGTTCTTGAAAATTATATTCCATTCCAGCATCTTCTATAATAATATCAGCTGCTTTTTCTGCAATCATTACTACTGTGTTGTACGGTACACCTGATACAATAGTTGGCATTATGCTGGCATCGGCAACTCTTAATCCATGCACTCCTCGGACTTTCAATCTACTGTCTATCACAGAAGCCATTGCACAGGTTCCACTGAGAGATCTTAAGCTTACCATCAAACATGTAATTTGACATTTCCAATACTCTTTGCTATTTGGTTCTGTGCTGCGACATTTGGAATCAGTTAAATCAATATAGTGTACTCCTAATTGCTTAAAAGTTTTTGTATCTTCTACTTTCATAAAATCATGTATGTAATCTATTAAATCATTGTAATCACGACTATTGGAAAACCCAGGATGAATAATTTTTGGGGAATCCTTAGGATTAGTACTTCGAAGCAAGACTCGTCCACGAGAGTGCGGATGCAGCTTAGCAAGTAACGCAACAATTACTTGGTTATTGCCTGCTTCCTGTTGAAGTTTATCACACATTTCTTTGTGAAAATTAAATGTAGATGCGCAAAACTGCAGTAAAAAATCCATATTATTCACAATTTTACCAGACACGGTGTAATCGGGAACTTTGAGCCTATTTGTTTCGTTTACAGATGCGTAACCTATAAATACAGCTGTTGGAAACTTCCCAGGAGGTCTATCTTCGTCTTCAATTTTTATATTCGTTTTATAGGGAACAAAGATTGCTACGTGATCTTGAAGATTTTTTCCTACAGGCAGGTTACTAATAGTTTTTATTTTAAATTTATCCAATTCTTCTTTGGGTCCAATCCCTGATAGCATTAAAAGCTGTGGAGATTTTATGGCACCACATGTCACTATGATTTCTTTTCTAGCGTGAATAGTTACTTTTTTATTTTCATCTGTAATCACTTCAATACCTGAAACTGTTTTGTTTGCATGAAAAATTATTTTGGTTACCAATGTATTTTTTGCGGTTGCTATGTAGTGATTTTCCGTGATATGACTTAAATATCTGGTACCAGATCCTTGTCTTTCTCCATTATTTATTGTTAGAAGACCCCTCGAATAACCGTTTTTGTTTCCATCTATATCGAAAATTATATCTTTACCAGCTTCTTTGAAACCTTCCAAAACTTCACTAGTAATAGAATCCGTATCTCTGGTGACCCCAATATAACCTTCAGTGCCATAGTAACACCTTTTATAGGACTGTCTGATGGCACTATCAGTAACATTCTCAGATTTAATGAAATATGGGAGCACGTTCTCCCATTGCCAAATAGGGTCTTGGGTAATCTGGTACCACTCATTGAAATTGTCGGGGTTTCCTCGAGAGTAAATCATGTGATTCATTTCTCCTGTACCTCCAAGCATTTTACCCACACCAATTCTCATTTTTTTTTTATCTTGGCATTGGAAATATTGTTTATCGGCTTCCGTAGTATAATTCCAATCAACATGCGAATCTTTTAAGTATGTAACTAATTTTGGTTTCTGCAAGAAACAATACAGTAAATAAATTAAAATTATCGGTTGACTTTTACCTTGTTGACGGTTAGGCGACATAGTTCGACATCTAGACTTTGTTTATAAGGTTTCTTCACATTTCATCATAATTACTGTCTGATTCTTTCAAAAGCCGCGGTAGCCTAGTGGTATGGGTAATGGACTGCTGAGATGAGGTCTCAACTTCGATCCCAGGTTTTACCATGGCACATATCAATGATTTTGAGATGCATTTCGAAGTTATGCGTGTATTTATCGCAGGTTTATAAGTGCCCGGTTAATGGCAATAGGCTCACCACCTATTACATTGGGACCTAAACATAAACTGGCGAAATGTGGGTGCTAGCACCTCTGCCTACCCCTTCGGGGATATTGGCGTGAGTTTATGTTATGTTATGTTATGTCTTTCAATAACTTCTACAATAGTAACGAACTTGTAAAAAAGATTTTTCATTGCAACATTCTCTCTGAGCCTTTTCCCAACTCAGTGGGGGTCGACTTTCTAGTTTAACTAACAACCATCAACCGCATGGTTGAACTTCGATATTTTCCTTGAAGCGACTGCCATCTGACCATCACAAATAATTGGCGATATCGAAGTTCTATAGTTAGGCTAATCAGACTTTTGAGGGCTCCAACTACCCGGAACGATGGCTCAACGTGCTCTCCGAGGCACGACCAGACCTATGCAAAAACCCATGCATGCATACACATATTTGTACTGAGCGGGGATCGAACCCGCGCCTCCTGCATAGCGGCTATGTACACTACCGCCTCATAGTGATATTTCAGTTACATCCAGGTTTGCACTTTGTAGTCCAAGGACCGCTTAACATTCTTGATTAGTAGATCGTCTATTTTGTAAACCAGGAGAGGAGTCTGCGTCTGAGCCTCGTCCAGCAGGTGAGGTCACCTGACTATGAGAATTATTTCTATTAATTATTACTCTTACTTACTGTGGCCTCATACGGAGCGTCTCCTCCAGCTTCAACAAGGAGCACGTTGTACTGTTTCTGCGCCAGTCTCGTGGCTATAACGCTACCAGCTGTACCTCCTCCGACTATTATGTAGTCAAACTTATCATTGCCTAAACAATAAAATAGATTATTCTCTACATCCTACTTGAAACAAAGCAAGTGGTTTTTATACAACTTAGGTGGCAGACAAGCACACAGCCTTATGGAAAGTGGTTACCGTGACCTACGAACGTGCGTAACACCAAGTGAGTGTGCCTGCTATACTCGTGCTACCGACCCTGAAAGAACAGAGAGTTTCTATGCCATCAGTGCAGAAGATACAATCAGGTCGAGCCTTTGGTCTTCCCACTGACAGCATAAAAACTCTCCAGTGAGCTCTGGCTACCCTACTCACCGACGAACACAACACGAGGTTATTATAGCCGTGGTATTCTGTAGGGTCTTCTTCAGTAGGACTGCTCCCGTCGTGTCCTACCTCCTTGTCTAAATTGTGTACTGACTTACAGAGTTGCTTCGAGAAAATCTATATAGGTATATGTTGGGGCTCCATAGGCGTATGGAGCCCCATGGATGCTTTTTTTTTAATATTTGGGTCGGTAAATTGACTTCACCCCATGGTAGTATAAACGCCATTAGTGTATAGAGTACCGCGGATATTTGTGCCCCATGGGTGTATGGACCTATTGGTAAATGGGTCCCGTCGATGTATTGGGCCCGTGGGTGTATAGGCCCCATAAGTATATGGGCCCAGTGAGTATAAAAGCATTTGGCCTGTGGACCCCATAGATTTATGGGTTCTTTTTTTTTTTTTTTTTTTTAATAATTTATTTCTAAGAATATGGTACATTGAGGTCTTTATGTTATTTCACTTGTTCAAACATATTCTACCATACCCTGGTGTAGAAATATTAAATTTTATAATAATAATATTTGAGATTTACAATAGTAATGTCAAATATGTCACTCATGCAATCAATTAATTATTTATTTCTATTACGTTTTACAATAATAATTTAAATTTAACGATAATAATATCAAATATATCCGTTGACTTATGGGACTTGGTGACGTATGTGCCTCATGGTTATATGGGCTCCATGTGAATATAGGTCCTAAGGGGATATAGGCCCAATTGGCCCATAGGCTCCATAGGTGTATGGGCCTCCATGAGCGTATGGAGACCTAGGGGTAAATGAGCCCCATACCCGATACCCGATAGCTATCCAAAGAACACGGAGAGGAACATTAGATTAGAAAAGCATTGTTCCATCGCGACAATATAGATTTTATTATCGCCAATTCCAGCTTTATACTCATTTGCTTTCATTGGGAGGAATCGACCCGATGTCAACCTATTGCACAATTAGTATTTACACTAATGTTAAATAATTGAAACCCTTGTCATAACGCCTTCCATTCTCAAAATATTTTAGAATTTGATACATAACGCCTTTGATGCTAAGACAGTTTTCACATTATCCGATCCGATATCGGTGTCTGTCAACGATAGCCGACATCCGATAGCCGACACCATGTGCTGTTTTCACATATATCCAATACTATTATTGGTCCGAAATGTCAAGGATACATCCATATTCTCGATAGCACAGACTAAAAAAAATTAACCCTAAGCTCAACTACAGACTCCTTAGTAATCTCTATAATTGAATATTGACATCGGGCCATCACATCGGTGTCAGCTCCGATATCCGATGTCGGGCTGGACAATGTGAAAGACAGACACAAATTTAATACATTTAACTTCCTGTCGGCTATCAAATGTTGAACATCGGAGACGACACCTATATCGGATCGGGTAATCGGAAAACGTTCTAAGTCGAAACGAAATTGACCGTTTGTCAGCTAGTTGACAATAAAATACATATAATAATTTTATGTCAATCAATCAACCAATTATTAGCCATTGCTGGACAAAGGGCTCTCCCGGTATGAATTCATAATTATACAACGGTTCGTGATATCTTGAGTCGGGTACCAATCACTAGATTGAGTTTCATCAACCCAAATTCCTCTCCACTGATCGCTACTACTATTCACGGATTGTGCGTGAAGCCATTGAAATCAAAAAATATAAAATTTTCAATAGCTAAGACAGATTCTATTCTTACTAAAACCAAAAAACACAGTGCCGTTAAAAACTGACATAGTGAGTGTGATGTGTCGCCAGCCTAACCGCTCATAATAAATGTAACTGTATGTAGGCGCTCAAAAATTGTTCCCCGCATACCTCTCGACGCTCGCGAGATAGTCAAGTCAATCAATCAATCATTTAAAACAATCAAATTCATTTATTTGCTAGAACATGGTGTATAGAGGTGTCATAATAACATAGTGTAGTTCGCTCATATTCTGCCATGTGATGGCGTGCAAGTCGTGATCACGGGTGCTGCAACGCATCCGAAACGTCGGCAGAAATAGTAAGATCCATGAATAGGGCTCTACCATTGTGCATCAAAACATTGAATCCTCTACTTTGTGCATCCCGTCCGATTTCTTGTAATAAAAGCATGAAAATTATGTACATACATCAATTAGTATAAAATAAAAACAAGAAAATTACTTCTTACTAACGCTGGTGGCGGAAAGAAAAAACCAGTCAGCTCCAACATAGTGATTGTAAGTAATGCCAACTGATTACTTCGAAACTCGGCCAATACTTCTGCTGTACTCATGATTTAGGACTCTGCAAGAGAATAACAAACATTATCTTCTCGTGTCACAGTGTTAGTTACCATACTCCTCCGAAATGGCTTGACCGATTTTTATGACATTTTATATGCATATTCAGGTCTGAGAATCGGCTACTATCTATTTTTCATACTCCTAAGTGATTAGGGTAGTCCACCCCTAACATTTTTTTTTAATTCTTATATATATATTTTATTTTTTTCTGATATAGCATTAGAAAATACATACAAATTAAAAAATTCCTTTAATTATGATTTTCCCAAATTGTTTTTTTTTTTTTGTGTAATAGTCCGTTTATCGACAAAGTGTTTAGCCTCAAATATCGGCACGCTACTACTTAAGAGAGCGGAGCAGTGACCATAAATGTTAACAAATCCGGCAGATTCCCATACATAATTTGCAAAATTGAAGAAATACGGGCTCAAGTAGGTGAATTATGAGATTTTAAGATATGCCACGAGCAAAGCTGGGGCACGTCAGCTAGTTATGTATAAATTCATCGCTAACTTGCAATGTGCTGCTGTATAATATGGTCATTAACACCAGTCCACCGATTCTACAAAAGCAAAACTGCTGTCATACACAGACACTGCAAAAATGGCATTAAATTTCAGACTTTATTGCTATGTCCTTAAGGTCCAAAATTAAATAAAAAGAGTTTCATTACACTCATCGTCCAGATCATAAGCAAGTGTGTAAAGAAGTTTATTATACAACTAGCCTTCCACCAACGACTCCGCCTACGTAGATCTTTTATCTCCGTTCTACACTATCGATTGCAATCAATTAAACTTAAGATTTTAAGTCTGACTTTCTAACAATATAAAACCACATTGGGTATTTATTTAACTGACTAGTCAAATTAGTGACTTTTTACTAAACGTCAAAATGGTAAGTTGTAAAGAAATTTGTGTTAAATAATTCATTGTGATTGTGATTTAATAGTCAAATAATTTACTACTGTAGGTTGGGTGGATGATTAAAAATAAATAACATATATATATAAAATAATAACGGACGTAACTTTTGCCGCTCTTTTGCCATTCTTAATTTAATGAGTTTAGCTTGTAAGAAATTGCCACAGAGCGATAAGGCCGCCATCTTTACGTACCACAAAACTTTATGTCTTCTTATTGTAATGTATTATGTTATTGGTGTACAATAAAGACCCTTATTATTTTTATTAATTTATTTATTTTAAGTACAGCAAAATACCCAATTCTATTCTACAAGACAACAACGAATTGCCACTTGTCTAGAGGGACTGTAATTGTTGCGTCCATCGCAAACAAACATTTGCAATGACCAATTAAATAATAGTATAAATAAACAGATAGAAGATAGATACATTGTTTGATAGGGAAAAATGATAGACTTTTATTAACCAACAACTTCATAATGAAAGTTTGAAGTGTCGGCCTTTTTTATATAAAGTTGAATGAAAAGGTTTACGCGTATCTCCTAAAATCGTAGGTATTATATTTCGTAAAGCGTTTCCCTCTTTAACAGAATACACAGCTTTTGATCTGTTTAAAGTAAGTTCTACAAAACAAGAAAGATACTGATCTCAGACGGACCTCTCTTCCAGTACCCTAAATATAGTAATTATGAACCAGTATTGGTATACTGGTTCATAATTGGTCCTAATACTACAAAAAGTGACATTAAATTTTAACTTTATAGATTCAAATTCCAAAATTGAATGAAACAGAGTTGATGAGATTGATTTTAATTTTAGACCTCAACAGCATAACACAGTTAAGTCTATACTGTAATTTCATTGCTATATGCTTCTCTGCTACTCAAAGGTTTGCTGGGAGAGAACTCATTTTGAGTTAAGCTCGCCTTTATACATTTTCCTTGAAATGTTTTATTTATGATCTCTGTACTGTGTGTGTGCAATAAAGAATTAAATTAAATAAAATAAAGCCTACACTCTATGGTATTTTTAGTGTCTGTGGTTAACAATTACAAGTTATCAAAAACCGCAATAGGTATGTATGATGTGTATGATGAAATTCACCGCATGTAAATCAAATTACAAACTCAAGTTAAAAACAAGTATACTCACTAAATGGCTTCCTGTTACTGAATGTATTATTTCTATAATCTGACATTACAAGTTGTCTTATAGACGTAGTACCTAAGTCCATTGACGACATATGTGAACACATTAACTTATCAAAGCATCCGTTGCTAGCAAAAACGCTTTTTATGACCGAGGTTTGACTTTTAGTTAGTATACAGGATGGATCTAAAATTAAGATTTTTTGATACCATTGAGATGGTAGACAAGCACACGGCCCAGTAATGGATATGTAACCGATGGTTACCGTGGCATATTGACGCGTGCAACACCAGAGGAGTCACACTCGTGCTGCCGACCCTGTAAGAACAGAGTTTCTGTGCCGTCAGTGCAGAAGACAAAGCGGGAAAAGCCTCTGGTCTTCCCATTGAGAACACAAAAACTCTCCTGTGAGCCTTGGCTACCCTGCTGACACAAAACGAAGTTATTATGGACGCGGTATTCTGAAGGGCGGAGGTAGTTCCACAGTTTGGCTGCTTGACTGGGACGGAAATACCGTCGTGTCTAAACTTCGTTATTTTCAGTACTTATGTGACTTTATTCTAAGTGACATACTAAAAATACAGTTCGTAGGATTCGTAAGCGCAGAGCATAGTCGATAGAACTCTTCCCTGTCTTTTGGTGTTTATTCACCTCTGCCTAACCCTCCTCCTCCTGTATGTATGTTGACGACTGTTATATACGGCAAATCACATGCATTTGTCATTTTATTCTATAATACCGGCCAACGATTTGTCTAGGGGAGTTGAAGACAGATAAAATCAAGAGTCTAAAACTAATACGTATCGTTATGAAATAAGGACCTAAGTATCTCTTCATCCGTGTGTCACTGCCCATTCGGGCTCCAGTTGAAAACCAGCGCTAGGTTTCTATCTGGCACATGCTGAACTGGACACCCATTTGTGTGTCGCACTGATTGCACGTTTGTTGCGTTTGGAGTTTGAAAGCATGTTTATTATTAATGTGTGAACATGCTTCCAGTAATTATACTAGGTATCGGGACTTCTCGCGAATTATATCTTGGAACTTACTATTTCTGCCGACGTTTCGGATGCGTTGCACCACCCGTGGTCTCGACTTCCAGTACTTCCAATGGTATTATTGTTTATTGTGTAATTGCTTGTATGTGTGACCACTTATAAATGTTTCTTTCTTTCTTTCTTTCTCTACAATCGCATTAAATTTTAACATCAGCCCGTATCAAGACGCATGATATATAAATTGTAAATTCTATGTAGATACTTAATAGAACTTTTATATCTATTAGCTAGTTTATTGCTATATATAAAATAAACTTGCGTAATACGTTTATGGTTCACTGCTTAGTGACGATAATCACTATAGAAATACACATAGTTTTTAACTAGTTTAATGAATAGAGTCTTATGTTTGATTTTAGGTTCATATGGTGTACTTTTTCCCAACTTAGTTGGGGTCTACTAATCTAATTAAGATGCGGCTGAATTTCACCGCCTGATGGAAAGTGGTTCCCGGGGCCTATAGACATGTGTAACACCAGAGGAGCTACACTCGCGCTACCGACCCTGTAAGCACAGAGTTTCTGTGCAAGTCACAAAGTGTAGAAGACAAAGCAGGACAAGCCTTTAGTCTTCGCACTGACAGTACGAATTCTCCAGTGAGCTCTGGCTACCCTACTCACCGCTTATTAAGGCCGCGGTATTCTGTAGGGCGGAGGTACTTCCCAGTCGAAATTGGAAGGAAATACCGCCGTGTCCTACCTCCTAGAAAAGGCTAGTCTAGTCGAACTTTTGAGGGCTCCAACTACCCGTAACGACTGCCATAGATGTTAGAATGGCAACCGGGACTGACGACTTAACGTACGTGCAGACCGATGTAAATACCCAAAAAAATGCTTTTAAAAATTTGCACTGAGCGGGGATCGAAACCGCGCCTTCGTCGTCGCTGCTGTGTTGCTACCGCTAGTCCATAGAGGCTGACTTTTATTAATAAAAAAAAGGGTTTTAAATTGTAAATCCCATATTTCAGAACGAAACTTGAATTCACAGGATGTGTTTGGGGTTTACCAACGTCGTCGGGTTCCAAATGAACCTCACCTGGAAACCGATACATTTGCAAATGTAGGTTTTGGCTAGGCTTTCCTAAGGGGGGTTGTGAGAATAAACTGCAGATATAATCATTGTATATAATTGAAGAGAAAAAGTAGGAGAGCAGATTGCTGTCAAGAGCTTCTAACAACAAGCTTTGATGCAACGATTCAAGATATGATTCCGAAGGCCTTCGGAATATAAGGAATGAATAGAAGGAAGGACGAAAGGTGTCGCAAGACACGACTAACGGCAATATACGCAGACATTATCATTGCCAGAGAAGGATTACTCGAAATAAAGCCCTGTACCAACCCTTCTGGCAAAGGCGAAAAACGTTGACTAAAAACTCTCAACATTGGGAGAGGCCTATGTCCATCAGTAGACTGCGATAGGCTAATTGATGATGATGATGATGACTTGAAGCCGTGAAAGTTCCTTTCTAGGAGAGTTAAACTACCAACTGAGCTATTTGGGTGTTACTTACATGAAAGGTCACCATTCAAAGGTTGCCTGGCAGAAATCGTTTAAAACGATAAGGCCGCTCATTGTACTAATTCCATTGTTATAGGCTTTAGTAATGATAATTATTAATGGTGTACCATAAAATATATAATAAATAAAGGCCAATAGATTTTGTCGTCGCTAGTTCATTTTATCGGCGCAATGTCTGCTATCTTGTCATCTGCGTTTATCGTTTATCAGATCGAATATTTTCTCATATTTTTCTATAGATCATGATTCGCAAGTGTGAGTAGATTTTTATCTTTTAAGGAAACAAGATTAGTCTCCTAGATAGGCATTAACTTTTCTGATAGGAAATGGTTTAATAGAAGTATATAGGACGATTTTAATGATTAGAAGAATAGAGATTAAAGATCTACATTTGAAATTCTGTTCTATTGTTTTTATAAATGACTTTGCTAGGGAAGCCTAAGGTGCGTAACTCAATTCTTTTTCGTTCAATATAAAATCACATTTCTTAAAAAAATATTAATTTAATAATATTAATTTTACATAACATTTTGCAGTTAACACATTCTCAAAATAAAATTACAATAAATGCCATAATGTACTGTGTACCAATAAGTTCCACAATAACACTGAGTACAAAGTTAAGAATTATTACGACAATTAATATAGAAATTGATTGAATTTGACTTCACTACATACATGGTTAGCGACTTACAAGTGAATCTAATAAATAACGAACTGCTTAAAAAGGAATACTTCGTCTCAATGTATAGGCGACAACATGAACAGATTGCGGACTCGAATTAGTTACGAGCCAGCCTCCCTCTGGATACACTCTTGTACTGAAAACCACTTCACCCTGACCACAAAATAGCTCCAGGGAACTAGCATCTAAAAAGATCCTCCATGTTCTTGAGTTAATCGGTTCCCATTCCACTTGCCTCACATCTCCAAGCTTATCTAACACAACTTTGCGAACATTCGGATCCCATTGTATTATTACTTGCTCTCCACCACTAGTACCCGTAATTTGTAGTTCAATCTTTTGATTTACATCACCGTTAACAAATATTTCGGCAGTCTTTTCAAAAGTAATACTTTCTCCTTCACCAAGTCCTCCATTCCAAGCGACTTCGTCTCTGAGTTTCGTGACTGTTTCTACTGGCTTCATAAGAATTCGATTAGCACGTATTTCCAGTTCTCTGAAAATCGTAGTAGCTCCTGACCAACCATCAACGGCTTCAGGAAATGGACTCTCCCACATACCAAACCAAGCGATTAGAATCCTCTTGCCATCTTGTTCAATAGTTTGCGTGGCGTAGAAGTCGTGTCCAAAATCTAATTCTTGAAAATCAACTTCAGGTACGAATTCAAACGTTTCGTAATTGAATTTTCCAATGATATATCCAGTTTGGAAAATATTTTTATACCTGTCACCTACAGGAGTCATACCTTGAGGTGAGAATAAAAGTACAAACCTTCCGTCTAACTCAAAGAAGTCAGGGCATTCCCACATGTAACCCAAATCTCCACTAGATTCACCAAGTACACTTAAGAACTCCCAATCAATTAAGTCGGGAGATCTGTACAGTAATATGCGACCTCTATTGTCCGAAGTCTTACTGCCAATAACTACGTACCAGTGGTCTCCATGCTTCCACACTTTAGGATCACGAAAGTCTGGTGACCCATTCGGCGCGTCTCGTAATACTGGATTACCTTCATACTTTTCAAAATTAATTCCATCATCACTGAATGCCAAATATTGTGTCTCATTGAAATAAGGGTCGATATCACTCACTTCGCGGGCTGTATACATTAAAACTAATTGGTTGTTCTGGACGACAGCGCTTCCAGAGAAACACTGTTCTTCACCAGGTATTAACGCAGTGGGTAATTGTGTCCAGTCCACTAGATTTGAGCTCTTCGCGTGTCCCCAATGCATAGGGCCCCACTGGCTATCATAGGGGTAAAACTGATAGAACAGATGGTACTCTCCATTGAAGTATGAAAATCCATTTGGGTCGTTCATCCATCCTACAGGGGGTGTCACATGATAGTGTAGTTTGTACCGAGGATTTATCTCTCCTTTCTTTTCTTCAATGTATGCTTCAAGTTCTGTATTTATGGCTGCAAGTATCTGACGATGAACAGTCGCGAGAGTGCAGAAAAATATCAAAATCTTAAGGAGACCCATGGTTGACTGCCGCGTTCCTATGAGATATGCTGTTTTTTATATCATGTAGATCTGATAAGCCTCAAGTAGTTTGTTTTTAACAGTATCGGAATGTCTCAATGTATTTCGGTATTGGGTTTATTTATCAAGACGTTACATCAAGATATTAACGGTTTTTTTTTTTTTACGTGCGCAAAATCCCCTCGGATACCTCCCCACCGGAGCCGGTGGAGGAGGTTATGTCGGACTCGAACCGACTAAAACGCACGCCGCCTGTGGGTCGTTTTGGTTGCCGAAGGTGAGGTTGACAGGCATATCCCTCGCACCCCGACCGACCCAGGGCCATCTCTCACGATATGGCCCTCTTCTCGGGTGTGGGGACTACAGAGTCCCCAACTCGTCCCCGGAAACGGGGAGGCGCGCCACGCGCGCCACCGCCGCGGCCTGCTTCTGCCAGGGTGACAGGCGGCTTCACCTGTCACCCCCAGGCCGGCGCTCATGGGGGGCGGAGGTCGTTCATCGACCTCCGACGCCCGAGTTGCCTTCGTACGCGGGCAGCTTGTCTTGCGATCCTACCACTTACTAGAACTGGACAAATGAGGTATTGTTAGAAGCATCTTAGTTATCCTGGTTATAGGCAATATAAAGTGTCACTGAATCTAATATGGCGCCCTCTAGCGGTCATAAAGTACTGTGTCCAAAAAATAATTTTAGATAAATATGTCGTGTTTGGTATCAACTGATAGGGCTTAATTAGCACATTTCAAATATGTGTATATTATACCGATTGCATGCCCCAAAATAATATAAATAAAATAATAAAGTATATAACTAAAACCCGAATACTGAAAAAGCACGCCCAAAAATGTGTTAAACCAGAAATGATCAAGGGTAGCCGTGGTCGAATATCTTTGATAATTTCTTGTTTAATACTTTTTAGAGCGTGATTTGTCAGTAGTCGAGTTTAAGTTTTAAACTTAATTTTATGAATATTTCAAACGAAGGTATTTTTATAAGCATGAGAATACTACAGTTGTGGTAATTTGTGAACTAGACCAAGCTGTAGGAGTTTTGTTACTGACTGTATTGAGATTGTAAACTGAATAAAACTACAATAAAATAAAATTTGGAGTTGCGCCTAGGAAAATGTCTGTAAGAATTGAACTGGGTACAGGCCAGCCGAAGTCTTGCTTTGAAGCAATCTTTCTACGTTTGCATTTGTAGCAATCCTTCTACATTTGCTTTTCTTGAAATGGAAAGTTTTACAGGAAGTGTGTGTCTGTTCAGCGTGGAAACAGTAGGCCAAAGGCATCGAACACTAGGAGAGGCCTATGGCCAACAGTGGACTACGATAAGCTAATTGATTGAAAGTGTTCATTCAGCAACGAAGTAACTTTTAGTAACTACGCGTGTTGAAGAGGATTATCCCGCTAAAATTTCAGCTTCGTGGGTGCAAATTAATAATATGGTGCCTACCTATATCGCGACTTAATACGTCGTCAGTCCTACTAAGATCGACCTCGGTTGATTTTGAATAGCACGCCGTATTGTAGTAATATAAGAATTATTATGACCATTAATGTGGGCAAATATGGATATTCCAAGATCATCGGGTCCAAGCCGAATTAACTGCTAATTGACGGATGAGTGTCGATGCCTTCCTTTCGTGAATGAATATCAAACGGTAGCCGCTGGTAAACTCCATGAAAAGTCAAATACATAACACAATTACATTATTTTTATTGAATATCTTACATTCATTGAATTACAGTTAAGTAGCATACGGTTCTTGTGAAAGCTTTGCATAATATTGCACAAGGATAAAAATAAATATCTAACAAATAAACAAGTAAAATGAAATATTTTACTTAGGATACTAAACTAAGGAACACTTTTTCTCAGCAAGTAAGCTTCAACAGAAAGACTCTGAGGACTCAAATTCTCCACCCTCCAACCACCCAGGGGATAGACTCTTGAGCTGAATACCACTTCCCCATCACCACAAAATAGCTCCATTGAGCTAGTATCCAAGAAAATCCTCCAAGTTGCCGATGTACCTGGAGTCCAATCAACCTGTCTAATATCACCACCTCTGTCTACGACGACTTTCGTCGCTGTCCACTGCAGCGAAATATTCCAACCACCATCAATACCTGTCAGTAGTATCTGAACCGGTAGACTCCAATTGGCTTTAACAATTAATTCTCCTGTTTGGCTAAACGATATTGTTCCGTTTAAAGCATCCAAAGTTCCAGTTCTATTTGTTGTTCTGAGGTCTAACATTGATTCGACTGGTTTCATCAAAATACGTGTGCCACTTAACGTTAAAGTTCTGAAAATAGTCAATGCTCCTGCCCAACCATCACCAGCCTCAGGTAGTGTTGAATTTGAACCTTCCTGTGTCCACATTCCAAACCAAGCAATCAGAATTCGACTTCCGTTGTTTTCTATTGTTTGTGTGGCATAAAAGTCATGGCCATAATCCAACTCCTGAAATTCGGTTTCTTGAGTGAACTGAAATGTTTCATAGCTGAAAGAACCTAAAATATATCCCGTCTGGTATAAATTTTTATATCTATCACCAACCGCTGTCATGCCCTGCGGGGACATCAAAAGCACATATTTTCCTCCAAGCTCAAAAAAGTCGGGACATTCCCACATGTAGCCCATCTGAGTTACATTCCTGGATTCGCCGATTACGCTTAGGTATGTCCAGCTAAGCAAATCTGAAGACCTGTATAATACTACTCTGCCTCTTCCATCAGATGTCTTGGTGCCTAACACCACATACCAGTAGTCTCCGTGTTTCCATACCTTAGGATCACGAAAGTCTGAAGTAGTTGTAGTGTTAGAATTTTTGAGAACTGGATTACCCGCATATTTAACGAAATTAATCCCATTGTCACTGAACGCCAAGTACTGAGACTCATCGTTTACTCCATTTGTCGTCACATGGCCAGTGTACATCAATACCAAAGTGTTACCCAACACTAACGCGCTCCCAGAAAAACACTGCTCAGTCCCTGGTACCAATGCTGTTATTTGCGGCGTCCAATCCACCAAATTTGGGCTCGTTGAATGCCCCCAGTGCATCGGTCCCCACTTACTCTGATAAGGGTAAAACTGGTAGAATATGTGGTAATTTCCTTTGTAGTATATGAAGCCGTTGGGGTCGTTCATCCAGCCGACAGGGGGCGCCACATGGTATTGTAGTCGGTAGGTCTGCGGCATGAAACTTGATGCATTTCTAATATATGCTTGCAAATCAAGACAATTTGAATCACACACTTCAGGCAGCTGACAGGAGAGGCCTGTCGAAATGAGAGCAAGAAACACGATAAATACGTTTAGGTCCACCATTATGAATCTCTGAATAATTAGTGCAGCTCTGTATCATGACAAGACCTGCATTTATAATGTGTTTTAGTACTTATAGATAAGGTAGCTGAAGTGTTTTGTTTTCTATCATCATGTACATTTACTGTACAATCAACACCAAAAATATAATGTTACCATTAATATAATCTAGGTAACAGTAAATGCATGCAGTGTCGTGTAAGGTGACTTAGGGCTGTTAAACATCAAACAAATATATAAAGCCCAAACTCCGACTCAGATACTTGACTCGAGACAACAGTAATGCCGAGGAAACTGCAAAAGGCTCACCCACTGTTATGTGGGACCGAATACAATGATTGGTGAAATGTAGGTGTTAATTCACCTCTGCCTGACCCTCCGGGGATGAAAGCGTGATTATATGTATGTATGTATGTAACAGTAAATAGTAAAAATTCACGTAGAATAAAAGAATAGGATTTACAGATTCGTAAGATCGTCTACCATACTTCAGACGTCTATTTATCAATAAAGTACACTGTCTTTGTTAGGGTCTGCTATAGTTTTCTGCTGCTACGCAGTTTCCTAATCTACTTTATTTAATCTCATGAAATTATTAATAAGTCGCGTAAAATGACACACGTTAAGCGCCAAAATACATTTGCTGATTACGCATGCGTGTTTCGCCGTGTCCACAGACTATGTAGGAAAAATCCATGTGAAGTTTGCCATAAGAGAGCTGCAAGTACATGCTGTAAGTACGTATCGGACTTTCGAACGGGCTAGACAGCTGAATTCGGGGTGAGATTTCAACTCTAATGTGACGTCACCAAATTTAGAGCATGCGCAATTGAAATCTCACCGCGAATTCAACTGTCAAATTCGTGGGAATTGGGTAGAGAGGCCACACGGCAGCACGGATGCTTCGGGAAGTATCTGCGTCGGATGGAGAAAGTGCCAACGTCTGAGTGCCATCCCTGCGACGCGAGGGAGCACTCGGGGCCGCACACGCTCACCGAGTGTCCGGTGTGGTAGACATCGAGACGGGAGCTTGTGGCGGCCCTGGGAGTGAGAATTCTCACGCTCTCCACCTTGCTCGCGGCGATGGTTCGCTGCGCGGATGCGTGGGCGGCCGGCGCCTCCTTCTGCGAGCAAGTAATGCTCGTGAAGGAGAAGGCGGGGGCGGGAGCGGCAGCGGGTGCGACGAAGGATCGCAAGCCAAGTTGCCCGCGTATGAAGGGAGCGACAGGTGGAGCCGCCTGTCACCCTGGCTGAAGCAGGCCGCGGCGGTGGCGCGTCTAGCGCGCCTCCCCGTTTCCGGGGACGAGTTGGGGACTCTGTAATACCACACCCGAGAAGAGGGCCAGATCTTGAGAGATGGCCCTGGGTCGGCCTGGGTGCGAGGGATGTACCTATCAACCTCACCTTTGGCAACCAAAACGACCCAACGTAAACGACCAACAAAGACAACCTCTCCCACCGGCTCTGGTGGAGAGGTATCCGTGGGGATTTTGTGCACGTAAAACAAAACTGTCGATTTCGTTCGAATGTGCAAAACATTCTAGCAGCATGTGCCTGCTGTTTAATAATGTATTTTTTTTTTTTTTTTTTTTTTCATATTCTGTGCGTAAAGACCTTAAAGTTTTAAGACATTAAAGTTTTGTTTTTAATTTTTTAATGTTCACATATCAGTATGAGAATAGTTTAATATGTGTATAAATGAATATGTTTATCCGCATTCTAAAATATGATGCTGCGCCTATCCTTTTTCTCATCTCGCTGGAGCTAACGATTGGGAGAGCATATTAGACTCAGACCAGTTAAAACCACATTGTGTTTTATCACCAATGTGAATGCATGTGTAGCCGAGGAACCAAGTGTGGCCTACAGAGAATATTGCTGAGACCCGACAAGTCTTGTCTTTTAGTAGTCTTGCCCTTTTTTTTTACGTACGCAAAATCCCCACGGATACCTCCCCACCGGAGCCACAGGAAGAGGTTATGTCGGACTCGAACCGACTAAAACGCACGCCGCCTGTGGATCATTTTGGTTGCCTTAGGTGAGGTTGACAGGCATATCCCTCGCACCCCGGCCGTCCCAGGGCCATCTCTCACGATCTGGCCCTCTCCTCGAGGGTGTGGGGACTAGAGAGCCCCCAAGTAGTCTTGCCCTTGATTTAATATATCCTAGAATTTATTATTTATTAGCGTGTTATAATTGAATGTGACATTACATTTCTATAGCGGCCTTAGGAAGAACTCGTTGTTAAAAGTATCTGATTCATTCAAATAGTGTCACATTCCAACATAGAATTTTATTCAAGTGGCTCTTCCACAGTCTTATCGCCTGATAATAGTTTAGTACTTTGATTCTCATTAAAATTACTTTTAACATTGAAGAAGATAAAATAATTTATTGAATAATTGTTTGGTTGGCAGTATAATCAACATAATTATATAATCCAGCGTTATTTTAGTCCTCTTAGTATCCGAGTTATTTTTTACTGACTGCGATTGACTACAAGCCATTGGCAGTATCGAAGTTTTTCAATTAGACAAGTGATATATTTAGGGCTCCAACTACACGTAACCACTATCATAGATATTAGCCCCCCATGAGCGCAGGCCTGGGGGTGACTGGTGGAGCCGTCTGTCACCCTGGCAGAAGCAAGCCGCGGTGGCGGCGCGCCTGGCTTGTTAGGGACTCTGTGGTTCCCACACTCGAAAAGAGGGCCAGATCGTGAGAGATGGCCTTGGATCGGCCGGGGTGCGAGGGATACGGCTGTCAACCTCACCTTCGGTAACCAATTGGTCGGTTCGAGTCCGACATAACCTCTTCCACCGGCTCCGGAGGCGGGGGGGGGGGGGGGTATGGGGGTGTCCGATGGATATACGTGGGCAATATCCGTGGGGATTTTGCGCATAGATATTTAACTGACTTAACTGGAGCTGTTTAACCTTGCAATGTGTTAAACTTTTACGATTACCACCTAGCCACGAATCCCAGTTGTAAATATGTCTTGTGTTCAAGGCGAAAGTTCGCCAATTACTTCTCGACCGCTTTTTTTTTTTTTTTTACGTGCGCAAAATCCCCACGGATACGCCGGTGGAGGAGGTTATGTCGGACTCGAACCGACTAAAACGCACGCCGCCTGTGGGTCGTTTTGGTTGCCGAAGGTGAGGTTGACAGGCATTTCCCTCGCACCCCGGCCGACCCAGGGCCATCTCTCACGATCTGGCCCTCTTCTCGGGTGTGGGGACTACAGAGTCCCCAACTCGACCCCGGAAACGGGGAGGCGCGCCAGGCGCGCCACCGCCACGGCCTGCTTCTGCCAGGGTGACAGGCGGCTCCACCTGTCATCCCCAGGCCGGCGCTCATGGGGGGCGAAGGTCGTTCATCGACCTCCGACGCCCGAGTTGCCTTCGTACGACTTCTCGACCGCTGGCAGAATCATCGAGGCAATGAATCTCAAATAAATCACACATTTATCCAATATATATTTAGGTATATGTATGTGTTGGTATATTTATGTATATGTACATACCTACATACATATAATCACGCCTTTATCCCCGGAGGGTTAGGCAGAGGTGAATTAACACCCACATTTCACCAATCATTAAATTCAGTCTCACGTTATAGGGGGTCTATTGCCGTCTTCCGGGCACTATTGTTGACTCGAGCAATGCATCTAAAGGTGAGTCTGGACTGTATATATCTGTCTGGTGCTAAACAGCCCTATCCCTTAGTCGCCTTGTACGACACCGCATGGGAAGTGATAGGGTGGTCCAAATTCTACTCTGCCGGGTACCACGCGGTGATGTAGGTTTATCTATATATATGTAGGTATAATTATTTATTTATATGCATATAATATCTATGTTGTATATATTGTGGTATGGGTATGTATTCTCCATATATGTAATAGAATGTAAATGTATTACTACTATATAGCATAAGTTATGTGTGTATTTATCGCAGGTTTATAAGTGCCCGGTTAATGGCAATAGGCTCGCCACCTATTATATTGGGACCTAAACATAAACTGGCGAAATGTGGGTGCTTGCACCTCTGCCTACCCCTTCGCGGATATAGGTGTGAGTTTATGTTATGTTATGTTACTATATATCACAACACTATACCTGATTAAAACACTATTTATCTAGTCAATGTAACTTTCAATAATGCACCTACTAATTTATCTCTGCACCGCCTTTGGTTGATTACTTGTGCATAAAGTTCAATAAATAATAATAACTATAGTAACGCAGATTAAGACAGGGTAACTTAGATGGTTTGGAAATCTAGAGATAAAGGACCAAAATTACTAACGAAAAGAAATCCACAAATGAGTCTTAAAATGAAGTCGTACGGGTGCTTTTATGATAGGACTCACATCATCACATTTTTTTTTAAATAATAACTTTATTTCTCACTACAATATTCTAGCTTTCCCGGACATGGGTGCAACCCAGAGAGGGAATATTCTGAGTTAAAAGATATTAAAAATTTGTTTTTTTACTGTATTGTCAAAATGACTTCACCTCGCCTGATGATAAGCTGAAAACAATGTCTCAGGAAAGAGAGTCATCTTTACAGAGCAACAGTGTCAAAATGATGGCCTCTCAGATGCTTTTTCACGCCCCTTAAAGGACCCGGCACTGTAGGATGAAGGAAACGCCTTTTCTGGTAAAGAATTCTAAGACTTTAAGATTCAAGATTTCAAGATTGCATTATATTCATGAATGTACGGGCAGGTCAGGTATGAAAAGAACTTCATCCTCCGCATGGTTAAGTTGTGGAACGAACTCACTACCAAGGTTTTTTAAAAGCTACTACAATATGGGGTTCGTAAAAAGGGCATTAATAATTCTTACAGAGTCGGTAGCGCGAGTGTGTCGCCCCTAGTGTTATACATGTCCATAGACCACGACCATGTCCTTGTCTGCCACCTAAGTGGTATAAATAAAAAACAAGACTAAAATGTCTGGAATTGTCAACTTCTCATTACTCGTTCAAACTATTATCACACAATCTGCATGTGTTATCGATGGCTATCAGTTTCTGTATCAGCATGCATCAGCAATAATAGTAATATCTATCTATATTTATACTAATATTATAAACCTGAAGAGTTTGTAAATGTTTGAAGCCGCGTGGTTCCGAACAGAGTAAAATTTGTACCACCATATTACTTTCCATGCGGTGTCGTACAAGGCGACTAAGGGATAGGGCTGTTTAACATCAGACAGATATATACAGCCCAGTCTCAGCCATGCATGGCTTGAGTCAACAATAGTGCCCGAATGACGGAAATAAGCTCATCCCCGATTACGTGGAACCGAATTTAATAATTGGTAAAATGTGGGTGTTAATTCACCTCTGCCTAACCCTTGGTTGAACGCTCTAATCTCAGGAAGTAGACACAGGTTCGAATTGAAAAATTAATTTTGTGTTAAATAGTCCGTTTATCGAGGAAGCTTATCCATTTTGATATTATAAATGCAAAGTAACTCTGTCTATTATGTTACGCTTTCACGCCAAAACCACTGAACCAATTTTGATGAAATTTGGTACAGGCGTAGATTAGACCTTGGGAAAAACATAGGCTGTTTGATCACGATAACAGACATCCACGCGGACGGAGTCGCAGGCAACAGCTAATAGACTTTATAAGGGTTCTTCACAGCCACCACCCTCCGAGTCTAGGTAGCCCCATTTTACGCGGTTTGCCCTACAGCAGCCGATCTGAATCCTCCTCCTATTTAGGGACTTCCAGGTGGACCATTTAAGATCATGCCCTGGTAGTAGCCTCTCAGCTGGCTGAATGTTGTGTAAAGAAGGTAATTTTTTGTGTGCCACTTCTGGTACCGAACGCTCTATGACCCTCCGCAGAAATAGTACATCGAAGGAAGCTCCATCTGATCTTAAGCCGGTAGCTGAGCATGGCATGTTGAAAATGTGGGTTCCGTGCATCAGTCTCCTGTTTTCTCTTCTCAACCCCGCATGCAACGTAATACATTGACGTGACAGCTGCGAGCGCGAACGTGTTTTCTGTTATTTACGATGAAAACAATTAAATAATTATAATACTTAACTATTGTAAGACAATTGCAGTGTAAGACTAAATAAGTGTGTCGTGTGCTTCGTTTTTCCGCGTTATTCATTTCTGTCACTAAGCAGAAATGAACTAAATCGGTAAACGTGACAAGTATGGCTAGCGTGGACTCTAGCCCGTTTGGCCGAAGCCAAAAGATGCGCCGAAGTCCGCCACCGACACCACGACCTGTAGACCAGCCAGGAAACACGGAAAATGAGTTACCAGCCGAAGTTATAGCCACATCAGAGATTCATAGATGGATGAAGGCAATCGATGTGAAGTTAAATGAAGTTTGCACCATAGTTGCGGAGGGGAAGATGAACTCGGACCAAAAACTCCGAGTTACAAATCTGTGCCGTGAGGTCTCTAGTGGAACATCCCAGATGGCTGTTTTTTACCAGGCTCTGAAACAGAAAACAGTTGTAGCCCATGAACGCATTCAGCACCTGCAGGAACAACAGAATGTTGTTACCTCCTGGGAACAATTTAAACAGGTCGTTGAGGAGAAAATGAATCCAGCCGAATCTTCGTACGCGAATATGGTGAAGAAAGGAGCCGATAAACTCGTCCGTCCCGCAAACCTAAGCGCCGTGGCCATCTACCCTAGTGATAGAAACAAGACCAGCGATGAGACAAAGGCTTTAGTTCAGAAAATTATTTCACCGGAGGAACTGAAACTCCAAGTCCGTGGCCTCAGGAAAGTCAGAAATGGGGGCGTCATAATAAGCACGGAAGGGAGAGAAGATGTCGAAAAATTAAAGAACTTCGACAAATTTGTAACATCAGGCCTTATAATTGAAGAACCTTCCAAGCGCAGACCAAGAATTGTAATTGTTGGTGTCCCCGTAACTCTAACCGACGAAGAGGTGCGTGAGTGCATTTATGAGCAGAACCTAGCAGACAAAGTACCAAACTACACACGGGAGTCCTTCGCAGCAGTAAAGTTGAGCCACAAATCAGGTAAGAAAAACCTTTCCACCTGTAACTACATCTTCGAGGTACCTCCTGCCATCAGAAAGGTACTTATAAACCAAGGGCGCATCTTCATTAACTGGACATCGTGTCCGGTGAGGGACTTCACTCTTGTGACCAGATGTTTTAAATGTCAGATGTTTGGACACGCCGCTAAGTTCTGCCGTGAAGAAACAGCCACTTGCAACCACTGTGGAGAAGTAGGTCATTCCCACAAGGAGTGCACTAAGAAAACTTGTCCCCCAGTATGTGCGACGTGCAAACGTTTTAAGAGGAAGTGCGACCATCAAACAGGTGATGACAGTTGTCCGGCTCGTAAATACGCAGAGGCTAATTATATAAACTCAATAGACTATGAGGGCGCCTAAGAGCGTCACCAAACAAACTATACTTTAAGCACATTAGAAAACTAATTTATTTGTATTAGTGTTAGAGTTAAATAATGACAGCAAATCAACTGGTATGTGATCTAGATAGTTTTTCCGTGTCGGAAATGAATATTTGTAATGTTGAAGATTGTAAACAATTCCTACCCACGGGAGGCAAATTACTAACACTACTAACTCAAAATATTCGTAGTATAAACTGCAACATGAGTGCACTAGAGGTTTTGCTGCACGATCTAAACGTAAGTTGTGATGTCGTAGTTCTTACAGAGTGTTGGCTGGAGGGCCAAGGAAATAACTTACCATCTCTTGATAACTACTCGTCTTACGCCTCAGGTAACTTCATTAACCAAAACGATGGATTGGTGGTATATGTTAAGAATAACCTAAACACAGTAGTGGAGGAACCGTTGTTTCATGGATGTAGCTGTCTCATAATTGAAATAAAAGATGATACAGTAGTCATCGCAATCTATCGGCCGCCTTCACAAAGTATAGACATATTTTTGGAATCACTTGATAGTACTTTAAAAAGGCTAACATCTTATAAAAATATCATAATTATTGGGGATATAAACATCAATATCGTCCATGAGGAAGCCAAGGCTGACGCACATAGGTACCTGAATATGTGCGCATCTCATGGTCTGCTACCTACCCACTATTGTCCAACATTTAAGTCTGGTTCATGCATGGATCATTTTATTATAAAATGTAAAGTACTAACCAAAACATTCATAACTAACTCTTGGCTTACAGATCATCGAGCAATTTTATTGGCATTAGAAACATATTCACCGAGAAAAACTTGCACACACAACATTACTAAGGTCAATATGTGCAACCTAGAAAATGATATACGCAGCATTGATTTTGACCCCGTTTACACCTCAAGCGATCCAAATACCTCATTAGACTACTTTATAGAATCTGTCCAATCAGCAATATTACGAAATACTTGCTATAAAATATTACCTAAAAAATACAATAACATTAAGCCATGGATTACTCCAGGCCTCGTCAGATGTATAAGGCATAGAGATAGACTACATTTTAGAGCGACGCATGCGCCTGACAACGAAATACTTACACTGACATATAAAAGGTATAGGAATTTTTGCAATAACCTACTTAAAAAACTAAAGTTGCAACACAACAGGAATGAACTGCAAAAGGCTGGCAACAATACTAAGCAAATTTGGAAATTCATCAAAAAGAATACGTTCCGGTCACAACCACCCGTACCACCACTCGATTTATTATCTAATTCTAATGGGAACCCGCTCAACACAACGAATGACATTAACGCCTACTTTGTAAATGTTGGCAAAAGTCTCGCAGAAAAAATTCAAAACCCAGCCTGCTCTAGTGATAGTTCCACTACTTTGAAATCCCAAGATGTACGCTCAACCTATTCTACCCTAAACTCCTTTGTTTTATTAAATACAGACGCTGAGGAAATAACTAGAATAATAGCGGGGCTGAAGGATAATTGCTCTACTGGGTGGGACAACATTCCTAATAACATACTAAAAAAGTTCAAATCCATCTTTGCACCCCCTTTAACCCATATTTACGAACTGTGCTTGACTAACGGTATTTTCCCAAAATCACTTAAACGAGCAGTCGTTACCCCGATATTTAAATCTGGTGATAAATCTTGTGTCAATAACTACAGACCTATCTCGGTGTTAACAGGCCTCTCTAAAATATTAGAAAAAATTATACACACCAGATTAACAAAATATCTGGAAGACAATAACTTACTCTCTGACTATCAATTTGGTTTCAGGCCGAATAGGTCGACTAGCCAAGCTGTACACACACTAACAGACTACATAACTAACAACCTGGATAAAGGCATGAAAACTATGGGGATTTTCCTAGATCTAGCCAAGGCATTTGATTCCATATCATGTTCCATATTATTAAAAAAACTGGAAGCTCTTGGAGTAAGAGGAACGCAACTACTATTATTTAGAGATTATCTGAGGGATCGTCAACAATGTGTGAAAATTGGACAGAAAGTGAGCTCAGAACTCCAAAATAGCGGATACGGAATCCCGCAAGGGAGTGTATTAGGGACAACTTTATTTTTAATTTATATCAATGACCTTTGCAACTCAAAACTTCAAAATGGCTATATTATATCATATGCTGATGATACGGCTCTTTTGTTCTCAGCTAAATCCAGAGATGAGTTATTTAAACACGCTCAAAAGGGTTTTAATTATGTGACGAAATGGCTCCAACGAAATCTTTTATCACTAAATACCGATAAAACTAAATATATGTTGTTTACAATGCGAAATACTAATAAACCTGTGACTAACATAAACATGTATGCACATTATTGTACAACCGCTGACCTTGCATGCGCTTGTCCTACATTAACAAAAACTGACAATATAAAATATCTTGGAGTAACGATTGACACAAATCTGAATTTCCGTAAACATATTGAATTGCTTTGTGCAAGAGTACGAAAATTAATGTATATATTTAAGAATTTACGCGCAATATCGGGCTATAAATTAATTAAGCAGGTATATTTGGCGTTGTGTCAGTCCATTCTTACTTATTGTATAACGTCCTGGGGTGGGGCTGGACCCTCAATCTTACTTCCATTAGAGCGTGCTCAAAGAGCTATCTTAAAAGTAGCCACGTTTCGTCCTTTTAGGTTTCCTACAGAACAACTCTACAGGGCCTGTAAGGTGTTAACAGTTCGCCAATTATTTATTCTGAACATCATACTACTCCAACATACCAAACTCCCTACACCCGCAGTACCTTCAGATAAGAGAAGAAAAGATATAGTTTGTGAAAATCCACAAGCTAAGCATGAGTTCGTGAATAAATTTTATATGTTTTTAGGGCCTTTTCTGTATAACAAATTAAACAAAATACTAGCCATATATAATCTAAGTTATTGGAACTGTAAGGTTTTAACTACAAAATATTTAGAAAAACTAGATTACGCAGACACGGAGAAACTGTTAGAAATATTAAAATAGGTAGCGATAAGCTGTAAACATAGATACTTTTACATTATGTTGTATAACTTTTGCAATAGGCACTTTAAATAATAGACCAGACATAACCTGAAGCACAGGTTTATAAAAACCTAGATCAGGTAGGTCGCAAAATGTAAATATAGTAAGATTATTAATTTAAATTCTATTTTACCAATAAAAACTATTCTATGGCACATTTATAATATGCTACTTCTAATGTAGACATTATAGTACTTACTTATATGACTTAGCTATTAAGACCATAATTGTAAAACTAGTATTAGTACAATGTACAGCCCTCATTTTTGATGAATAAATTATTATTATTATATTATAAACGTGCCGTCGTACGCTTAGTGGAGCGAAATCGGCGAGTGGAAATAATCTAATCAGGGGAGTAGGATCAAGGCAAGGGTGCGAAGCAGTGTTCATAAATGTTCACAAGTCCAGCATATTCAAATAAATTTGAAGATCAATAAACTGTGGGCATTAGAGGTGAAATTATATAACGTAGTCGTTTCTGTACATTTGGACACAAAAAAACATGGTATTAACGATTCCGAACACAAAAGATTTCTTTGGAATACTTTTTACCCGAGTTCGGCGAAGTAAAAGAAGGGTTATGATTTTGACAGACTATGTATGTATGTAGGTTCATCTGTTCCCTCATAGCTCCTCAACCACTAATTAGATCTAGACAAATGAGGTATCGTTAGAAGTGTATTAGTCGTCCGCTGTTTATAGGTTATATAATGTGCCACTGAATCTAATGTGGCGTCCTCTAGTAGCCATAAAGTACTGTGTTAAAATAGAAATTTGAGATAAATATATCACATTTCAAATATTTATAAATTATATCTATAACTTGCCCCAAAATAATATAAATAAAAATTTAAGTTTAAAACTAAAACCCGACTACTGTAAATCACGCTATAAAAAGTATTAAACAAGAAAATATCAAGGATAGCCGTGGTCGTATGCCACTTATAGTGTATCCAATCGTTTATTTAACTTTTGACAGATCACGCATATACAGTTAACTAATAATTTTTGATACAATGTACTACATTTTTCTCATCAGGGATTTTCTTGTTTAATACTTTTTACAGCGTGATTTTTTAGTAGTCAGGTTTTAGTTATATACTTAATTTCCGCAATGGATACGAGCCCGGGTACACGATACTAAGAAGGTAGCCCGGAATCTAGATTTTTCATTTATATATTTGACAGATTGTGTCAACAATTACAAACAGTTAAATATCGAGATTCAAGACTGAATATTCCATTATATGACCTTCTCCCAAAGCAGATTCCTCGACCTATAAATTTGGCCTACTTACTTACCCTGGTATCCTCCCCCTTTATCAAGATCCTCCACAAATTTATATCTATAAATGAAATTAAACTGTAACCCCCCTCCACTCTTTTCATCTGTAATATACAGTGCTAATGTTCGATGAATACAAAATATAAACTTTGTATTCATCTAAACCCTCCCTCTCCCCCACTATATAACTTGTGATGTCCCCCTTTTTCAGTGCCAAAAAGGATAAACCCAAATTACTAAGAATACCATGAATCTGGAGACCTCTATGAACGATTAAACCTACTCTCCACCTTGAGGTTGGCAGAATCATCGGTATCTACCTAGTCTAGCCATAAATATTGTTACGAAGAAAAAACATTTTTTTTTATTGCAAATAATATTTATTACTTTTACAGTGTGTTAGTTTAATACATAAATATAAAACAATTTAAAATATAAAAAGCTTATTCGAAGTGGTCTCCATTGGCTGCAACACAGTCCTTTAAACGTTGAGGCCAGTTATCAATAGAAGCACGCACTCTTTCCATGGGAAAATTCTTCACTGCCAATCGTATGGATTGTTTTAGGGACTCCAAATTATCATGGCGTTTAGAGCAAGCCATACCCTCTAAAACTGACCATAAATCATAATCCAGCGGATTAAGATCGGGACTAGACGACGGCCAGTCTTCAGCTCTGATGAAGTCCGAAACGTTCACTTCCAACCAAGACTGCGTGGACCGAGCTTTATGACCCGGCGCTGAGTCTTGTTGGAAGGACCATACTTGGTTATTGAACATGGTGTTGTTAAGGGGTTTAACTACCTTCTCAAGAATGGTATCTTGATACACTTGTGCCGATGTTTTGATACCTTTTTCACAAAAATATGGCTCAGTCACTCCTTCATAGCCACCAAACCATCACTGAAGTCGGATAATGCCCACGTTGCACTCTGTCGACTAATTGGGAAGCTTCCTTAGAGCTTTGAGCATAAATACGGTCATTTTGTTTGTTAAAATGTTTCTCAATTGTAAAGATAGTCTCATCCTTAAACAAAATTTTTCTGTGACCTCCCTTTGCGTACCGCTTCAGTAGTTGCTTCGATTTTACCACCCTATTCTTTTTTAAATTATCAGTTAAAAAATGACCAGTGCGTCTCTTATAGGCTGCAAGTCCTAAGTCATCTTTTAAAATGCGCGACATGGTTCTGGGTGTTATCTTCATCTCCCGAGATAAAATCTTTTGCTTTCGGACAGGATTTCTTCGAATTCTTTCCCTTACTGCTTTGACCACCTTTTTCGTACGAACACTACGTGGACGGCCAGATCTTTTTCTGTCACAAACAGAGGAGGTCTCATTGTACCTATAAATAGCCCGGTACACAAACATTTGACTAATACCAAGCGTATGGAGAGTTTTAAAAATTACATTCAGCTCCATACCAACTTTGTGTAATGCAATCACAGCGATTCGGTTTTCTTTATCACCCCACTCCATTTTAATATAGCAAAATATTGTACAATGTATTGGCGCCAAAATTAGAAAACACAATGAACAATCGTATAAAAATGACAGATTCTAAATTCAAATGAAAAATCTTTCTTATTTTAATTGTAACAGTATTTATGGCCAGACTAAGTATATAACCGATGCAAGGCGCCATTTAAATAAAATAAGAAGAAGAAGAAGACTGAATATTTGTGTATCTCCAGCGAAAGAATAATTTGCCAATGGTTTATTTTATACATCTTTGTAATATATCTTGATATAATTGTAAAATTTTGCCGTTCATGTGTGCTCTTTATGTGCCTACACTGAATAAATGAAATTGATTCTTTGAGTATAGTTTCTGGCCTTTAAACTTCAAAGTGTGGTTTTTTTTTTATATAGGACACGCCAACTTGACCTCACCTCGCCTGATGGTAAGCTAAAGGCAAAGTCTCAGGAAAGAGGGTCACCATTTCAGACACTAAGTGCTACAATGGTGGCACTCAGCTTGGCGGCCTCATCAGATGCTTTTTCACGCCCCGCTTAAAGGCCCCGGGACTGTAGGAAGATGGAAACAAACAAACAAACTGGTAATGAATTCCAGGTCTTGGTGGTGCGGCAAAGAAAAGAGTCTCCGAACCGCTTGGTTCTTGCTCGTATATTCTGCACAGTGTGAGGGTGACATCTAAGGCCTGCACGTCTTGTCCTATGTAGGAAAGGAGATGGTGCTAAAAATACAAACTCATATATAATAGAAGTGTGTTCGCATCATTAACATTATAGGTATAAACAAGTACCGAATTATAGTTAAACTACTATAAACAAGTATGACGTCAATGAGTTTTTTTTAAGGTAATGTCGCATTGACCTGAAGACCTATGTAAAAAATACAATGACATGCGTATTAAAATATTTTTATTAGGTAAACGCTCTGAGGGCAAATTCTCGTAATATAAAATATACTTTTTATATCACTTAGGTGGCAGACAAGCACACGGCCCACCTAATCGAAGGTGGTTACCGTAGCCGATGGGATTTAACCTGTATGGGATGATCTCAATGTTCGGAAGCAGTTGAGAATATTGGGAGAGGCCTATATCTAGCACTGGGCTGCTATAGGGTAATTGATTAACCTATTGTGCGCGCTCCTGGCAGAGTAGAATTTGGGCTATCCCATCTATTCCTAAGCGGTGTCGTACAAGGTGACTAAGAGATAGGGCTGTTTAACATCAGACAGATATATACAGCTCAGACTCAGGCACCGATACACGGCTCGAGTCAACAATAGGGCTCGGAAAACGGCAATAGTATCACCCCCTGTTATGTGAGGCCGAAAACAATGATTGGTGAAATGTGGGTGTAAAACACCTCTGCCTAACCCTTAGGGAATAAAGGCGTAATTATAGGTATGTGTGTATGAATATTGAGCGTTTTAGTAATGTCATCTGTACGACAGTAACAAAAAACGGTAATGTAGTCACTGGTTGGGTAGTGGTATTTGCTTTTAATGGCGTAGTGTTCGACTGCTACGCATTGGGTAGTAAGCACGAATCTGTATATTTGCATTGATCTGCATCATTGGTCTGCATAATAAATTCTATGTATTTTAAAAAAAATATCCGCTTTTGAATGAAATTTTAAAGTAATTAGTAAACTAACTACTACTAACTATTTGCCATCTCCATTAAGTAGTACTATGTTGAAATATTTTATAGATAACTGCAATGCTATTTATGAACGCACAGATCTTTACACATGTATAATAGGTGATTTTAATTTGCGAGAAGTGGATTGGAACTTGGTAGATGACACGAATAGTGGTTACTCAGTGCCCAGTAAAGGTCAACCGTTAATAGATTTTTTAAGCCTAAATAGCCTCACCCAAAGTAACCGTATAGTGAATTACCAAGGTCGTATTCTAGATCTTGTATTATCATATACCAAAACAACATCTGTTACAGTGTCTCAGTCTCCCTTGAGTGTTAAAGTAGACAAACTGCACCCTCCCCTAGACATTTGTATCCCATTTGTCGACGTAGTCAAACTTAACTACAATAGTAATAAAACAAAATATAATTACTTTACCAATTATGAGCAGATACGACAGTACTTATCGGAAATTAACTGGACAGAGGCTTTTGCGGGCATGGTTGATGTAGACGATATGGTTAGAATTTTTTACGAAATTATCAGAAAAGTGATAGAGACTTTTGTACCGAAGCGGGTTAATAAACGTAGTCATTACCCTCCCTGGTTTAACCGTTCCCTGATCATATCGTTAAAAGAAAAGTATAAACTTAGGCGCCGCGTCAAAAAATATAATAACCCAAGAGACGAGTTTGAACTGAAGATAGTCAGCAAGAGATGTTCTTCTCTTATCAATTCAAGCTATAATCAGTATGTTCAGAGATTGGAAGATAATATCTTGAAAAACGTAAAACAATTTTGGACTTATGTAAAGACAAAACGTGGTGGCACCAGCTCTTACCCATTGTCAATGACTGATGGTTACGAAACTGCTTCGGATGGCGGACACATGTGTGAAATGTTTGCGGCATACTTCTCGTCAGTATATGCTAGCAACAACCACAATAAAGTAGTTAACTCATCTATCTACTTAAGAAATATGTATAACTTAAGTTTAAATTTAATGCCCCCAGTTATACAACATGAATACTTATTGTCAAAATTGAAAAATTTGGATTGTAGTAAGGGAGCCGGTCCAGACGGTATACCACCCATCTTTATCGCATCTTGTGCTAAATATCTTGTTACTCCCCTGCTTATAATTTTCAATCAATCCTTAACAACTGGAATCTTTCCAGCAGAGTGGAAAAAGGCCAAGATAGTTCCTATCCATAAATCAGACAAAGACGATCTTGTCACTAACTACCGACCTATCTCAATACTTTCAACATTTGCAAAAGTTTTCGAATCTCAAGTGTGTCCATTCATAAATAAACATTTTAATCTATATGTTAACAACAGTCAACACGGTTTTGTTGGTTCTGGATCTACTAGAACAAATTTGGCTACGTTCACAGAGACTGTGACCGAAGCGTTGGATTCTGGCAAACAATTTCACGTAATATATACGGATTTTAGTAAGGCCTTCGACCGTGTCTCTCATAAGATTCTCCTTCATAAGCTCTCCATGTATGGCATTACAGGCACCTTACTAAAGTGGCTGCAGTCATATCTTCACGATCGTACTTTCTCCGTGGTCATTAACGACTTTGAATCCGTTGCCCGGGCTGTAACATCCGGCGTACCCCAGGGTTCCCATATTGGCCCGATACTGTTTAATCTCTTTGTGAATGATCTGCCAACATGCTTCCATTTTTCTGAGAGCTATATGTACGCTGATGACTTAAAATTCGGCAGAATAGTGGAATCCCTAAAAGATGCCTCTCTTCTCCAAAATGATCTAAATAGACTATATGAATGGTGTGATCAAAATGACATGCAACTTAATATTAAAAAAAATGTTTTCACATCAAATTTTCCCGTAAGGTTATCCTACTAGACTTTGACAACTATATAAACAGCGAGAAGATTCAAGAAACTGATCAAATAAAAGACCTTGGTGTAATCATTGACAGGAAGTTAACATTTATTCCTCATGTGGAAAGTATAATAAAAAAGGCATCTAAAATGCTGGGCTTTGTGATACGTAATACAAAAATCTTCCGGAGTATTAAGCCTAAAATATTATTGTATAACAGTTTAGTCCGCAGTATTCTGGAATATTGCAGCGTGGTTTGGAGACCACATTTTGCCGTTCACTCAATGCGTTTAGAACGCATTCAAAAAAGATTTTTATGGCATTTATCATACCGTAACTTCACTAATAAAAGGATTAGCTACCACGCAAGACTCATACAGTCTGGAATGATTTCATTGTCAGATCGTAGAGATTTTAATGATAACGTTTTTATGTTTAAGGTCCTGCATAACCACCTTAGTTGCCCAGAATTGCTAAGCAAGATTTAATTTTCGAGTGCCCGCCAGATACCCTCGTAATTGTATCACTCCCTTCTACCCACCACTACGTAGAACAGCTTATGGCGCTAACTCGCCGATCCCGAGGTTCTCTAGGTCAGCAAATGAAAGTAGTGATATTGTGGATATTTATGCAGACTCGCTACTCAAGTTTCGATCCACATTATTAGAATATTATAATAATAAAGATTGTTAGATAGTTTTATGTACGTGACGCTCCATTTTACCTCTTTTAAAAATCTTCTGTGTGGTCCTACATATCTTTGTGACAGAAAGGGAAAGGAAACAGTAATATATATGTCAGTACCTAGTTTTATACAGCATGTAGTATTTACCTATAATTATTTGTCACCCTCGATTCATATCTAACTTAATGTAATTTCTGTAGCTTGTAACAGTGTTAACAAATGTTGGTAAATCTAAATAAATAAATAAACTAACTGTTCAAATCGATTAAGATAAGAAAAAAATAAACTACTCAGGTGAGACCCGACCCCCGATCAGTCCCTTACAGGGGAAATGCTCTGACCATTGAGCTACTGACTGAGCTATCGTGACTCGGACTGAATGGTAAAGAATATTTATATTATAAAATTGATACATACCGATTCTGTTCCTTTCAGCCAGTCTAGTACTATAAATTGAAATGGCCAGGCGGTATGTTTTTCTTACTTAGAATTACAATAAAGGTGCTTAAACTTGAGCAAACTATAGTAGAAAAAGAAGTCTCACATATTTTTACTCTACCTAAATTGCCTAAATACTCTCTTACTCTGCCTAAACCTAAAACTTCGCAGCTCCGACCCTACATAGTTCAAAGTTACATTAGACATTCCAAAGTTAGTATGTCGCGTATCTTTACGTGTACCCACTTAATAGAGCCCTGTAATTGGAGAAGTTCTGCCCATTGAAGGCATTCAGTTCTTTGAGAAACGATATCGCCAAAGAAAACTGTTAATTAGAGGGTTAGACTTCCAGCAACAGCTCTGTGGCGTGGCGGTAGTAAAAGCGGCCGCTTAGAACGATACACGGGTTCGATCCCCGCTCGGGTTTTTTAGATGTGTTTTGAGGATACCACGGGGTGCAACGGCGGCGGAAAAGCTCAAACTCACCAATAGTAGATTATATCATAACCAACTCAAGATACACTTATGCCGGAAACTCTTAATTGCGGGAAATTGGATGGTAGATAACCATTATTTCTTTTATACCACTTAGGTAGCAGACAAGCACACGGCCCATCTGATGGCAAGTGGTTACCGTGGCATATGGACGTGTGCAAAACTAAGGGAGTCACACTCGCGCTGCCAACCCTGTAAGCACAGAGACTTTCTGTGCTGTCAGTGTAAAGACGAAGCAGGACAAGCTTTTGGTCTTCCCACAGCACAAAAACTATCTAGTAATACTCATCGCCGGTAACACAACACGAGGTTATTATGGCCGCGGTATTCTATAGGGCGGGGGTACTTCCCCAGTCGGACTGCTCAATTGGACGGAAATACCGTCGTGTTCTACCTCCTCGAAAATATATACTTAAGTATGTTTATTCGCGTTGCCCGCGTCTCTCGTACGTAAACAATAAAACCAAAACGCTATTATAAAATAATAAAACTCCGCAAATTACATAAAAGCTTTTTATTCCATTGTACAGTTGGCGTGTTAATATTTACTTAATTTATTGGAATAACTGGATATAATTGAATCTAGTTAGTGAAAACATTCGCGATAAAAGGAGACCGTGATATTTTAGGTAGAGGCAATCTAATAATTATTCAGAGTTTCTATGTGTTTAGAAATGTTTTTCAACCCTGATTTTTGAAGCTTTTTCTGTGAAATTAATTTAGAGAAGTCTATATCCTGATGGGAAAAATCCGCCCGCTGTATGTTAGAGAAATACTCAATTGAGATACCAGAAGGTCAGCACTAAGTATTCTGCTTCTCTATACTCACCTACTATATTAATAAAATTGCAAATTAGTCACGCCTGTGCATTTGTGATTTAAAAAAACTTGGGATTGCAAAACCATTTTTGTGAAATTCTTGCTTGTTCGTCTATTTATTCGCGCTTAAAACTATTCAATAGATTTTTTGATGTGGTTTTTTTTTATTAGGAAGCCTTAGATCAGACTTAAAATGCTATATTGCAGCACAATCGGTTCATTAGAGCCAGAGATATGATTGAAATCGCAGGCATCAGATATTTAAAAATACAATCTAGTTTTTATAAAGTTTTCATTTCTGACACATGAACATCGCATAAGAATGTCAAACGTGACGTATCATAAGAGAAGAAAAATACAAATTACATTTTTTCTCATTACAATATCTAGTTTAGCAATATACCTGACTCTTAATAGACTTAATTTTATTTTAGGTATTCAGATTAGAACCTAAAGCGGAAAATTAGGCAGTCGTAACTACGTGGTCAATAAACAGAATGTTACTCGAAAGAGTTCCTTAATTAAGTCTATATCTCCGCGTTTTTCAGTCTACTAAAAAGCCTCTTTCATTCGTGAAGACAGTTAATTCAATTAAAATCCCTCTAAAATGTTCTAAGAGGAAAAAGTAAAGTAAAATTTTACGTTTTCGAATGAAAATTATGGTAATCTAACTTAATGTAAAGTTAATCAATTACCACTGGAGTCTGAACAGAAATTGTCAACAGTTTTTTTTGTCTTAGTTGCCATTTTCAACGTTAAAGCGAAGATATTTACGAATAATTATCACCTTGGGTTTTCGGATCAAAGCATGATCTGCTTAGCTCACTGCTTTTTTCCTTTTGCTTATACAGGTTTTATGGGAGTAACTTAAGTTTGGTCTCCCAACCTCCAAATAAAACCTATACCGGAGCTACGTCTACAACCGGTTAAGATACGGTTGGTTTGGCCTCGAAGATCTGTGTGAAGACAAGGATATCACTTATAAGGAAATAGCTGATGCCTCGAGCGGTAACTCTGGCGGCTGGATCTCTAGGTGGCTCTGCATAAAACTGAGACTCTGTTCTTATATGGGCCGCGGCCACCCGAGGGATCCAGCCTTATAGTGAAAGTTATTTCTATATTAGTGGCGAAAGGTGGCGCGGGAACAGGGACGGGAACCCAACCCTCGAACTTGAGACCATGAAGCTCCAGCTCCAACAGGACATCATAATGAAGTGCTAGAGAGGCATTACGGAAGCCTCCTGTACCGGCTGATGCAAGTGATCTCCGGAAGAGGGAGTTTCAGGAACCGCCTGTTCAAATTAGGAAGGAGCCCACGTCTGTGTACAGTTACTGTAATGCGAACGAGAACTCAGGGCCGCATATGCTGGCGGGAACCCATTGTGAAAGGCGCCGAGGCGAGCCCTTAAGTGTCCATAAGAGAAGGACTCCTCTCGCTCTGCGCTTTGCTTACAGCGATAGTGCGTGGTGCGAGCACGTGCGCTGCCACCGCCGCCTCCTTCTGCGAGCAATCAATGCTCGATAAGGAGTTTAGTCCTAGCTTATTACTTGAAATCCCCGCGGATACCCAACTTTATTTTTATTTTTTTATTGTCCGTTTATCCGCAATCAGTAGACTGGTATTATAATCGGATTTATGGATAGTTAATGGCGTGCGAGCATAGCCTCCACCGAAACCACAACTCTCGCAAGGGAAGTCACAACAGTAATCTCATAATAATGTTTAGTTGGAGTGTTTCTTGTCCAGCTCCAAGATATGTGCCCGTTTTAAACGTGTAGGTATGTCACTCTGTAGTAACTTTTGAGTGAGCTCATTTGGATGATTTTTAAGGCGTAGTTTGTATCTTGTGCAGTGTTTTACTATCTTTTCTCTTACAGTGGGCAGATTTGAGAATTCATGAACCTCGGCATTGGTGATGAACCACGGTGCCTTGAGAATACCCAACTGTATCAAATTGTTATGAATTGTTAAGATACCGTTTACAATGGTTTCTCCCGTATGATATAAATTACTTTCGTTTACGTAGGCACAGATGATTCATTCTTATTGTTCAACGATTCCGCGAAATTAGTGATAAACAACAGTATGTGAAAGACAACAAACCGATTATTATAATAGCCTAAGTGTTGCCACAATCTCTTGAACTCTTTCCTATTCACTGTACAGTCAGCGTCAGAACGATATTCAATACAAAGTCTCAAAATTATCTTAATAACAAGGTATAAAGAGCAAGTGTTATTGTTTTAAATTGTATTATCGCCCGAACTAAAGGTGTGTGTATATCAGAACAATGAGTCAACAGGAAGGGGTGAAAACCAAGGCTTTAAGATGATGTTAAATACTTTAATCATTAACTACCCTATTTAGGGCGTATCGCCAGACATTTTACACGTGCAGTCTGTGGGTCGCATAAACGCGGGGGGCATACAACGCCCTGCGGATACAGTATAACAATGCATTCAGGATGCTGATTGGGCTGCCACGCTTTTGTAGTGCGTCGGGGATATTTGCGGAGGCGAGTGTCAATGGCTTCCATGCCATCATCCGCAAACGTAGTGCATCCCTCTTGCGGAGAGTACGGGCGAGCTCACACAGTATCGTGGGCGTATTGTGCGATAGGTGGGACAATCCGATGCTGGGGCGCTGGGTACGATTGCACGCAATGTAGACAGTATCCTAGTATTGTAGGGGTCTCAAACTACCAATAATATTTGTTATGTACCTATTAATAGTATTATATTGTTAGTAACACTAGTATTAAGATTATTGTTACTAACACGCTATGGACCCTGGTCCGAAATAAATGATTTTTATTTATTTTATTAAGATCGATCTGATGCTGACTGGACCTATAGTATCTACCTAAACATAATTATTATAATAATCTATCTCTGTGCCGAATTTTATCGAAGTCCGCTCAGCTGCTCGGCGTCATTGACATCAATTGGTATTTAATTTTTATGACATAGCAAAATCACTGGTAGACCACTGATACTGCAAAAACTGACATTAAATTTAAGACTTTATTTATGAACCCTTAAAGTCCAAAATTAAATGAAAAAGAGTTCATTACATCTTTTCATATTCAAGCCATTCATCTGAGCCTGAGTCTGGGCTGTATACATCTGTCTGATGTTTAACAGCCCTATCCCTTAGTCGCCTTGTACGACACCGCATGGGAAGAGGTGGGGTGGTCCAAATTCTACTCTGCCGGGAACCACGCGGCATAACGGTTGTCTAAAGTTAAATTGCATTGTTTGCCGAGTACTGCTTTGCTTTGGAAAATAAAGAAAATACTAATTTATACGTAATGTAAAAATTGCTATGAAAAATTAGATTACTTATTTTTATTTATTTACTTATTTAATTAAGCACATCAATAGATTATATATATTACATTTCAAACTTATATAACAGGTTTAGTGGACTTATATCTAGATAGTACAAAACCCAATTATAGATATCTACAGCGTAAGCCTAAGTACCTACATAGCACTACATAAGAAAAATGAAAAAACAATTTAATAATATGAATAATTAATTTAAAATTAAGCTATTTTTTTTAATAGGTACACCTTGTTTCTAGTTTATTTGTTAACTACACCAAAATCTTTTGCTTTATTACACTACTGTCCATCCCAAGGTTTCCTGGAAGAAATCGCTTCTAGCGATAAGGCCGCCCATTGTACATTTTTTAAACTGTATGCATGCTAACTACAAGTTTTTCTGTAATCTATTGGTGTACAATAAAGAATGATTTATCTATCTATCTATCTACATTATCACCCGGATTTTTATTAGATTTGGAATTTCTCATTATTCTCCAAAATATCCGGCAGCGCTGTTTCCGAAAACGTGAATATTGTACAGTTTCTAGAACTGGGTAGAGGTATTGTCTGAATTTTTTTTAAATATAGGAACGTCTATATGACATCACCACTCCCGATAGTAATTTTATGTTATGTCTCAAGAAAGGGATGTTATAGTGGTGCTCTCAGGTTGACGGCCTCATCAGATACTTTTTCATGCCCGTCTTAAAGGGCCCGGGACTGTAGGGAGAGGGAAACACGTGCCCAGCACACGTGTTTCACATAGAATTCCAAGACTTTATATATATATTTATATATAAAACACCAAATCGCTTGGTTCTAGATGGAATATTCTGCACCGTATGCGGGTGACATAATCTAAACCCTGCACTTGTTGTCCTGTATAGGAACCCCACAGTTACCCCCTGCCGGTGCCGGTGGGAGAGGTTATGTCGGATTCGAACTGACTAAAACGCACAGCACCTGAGGGTCATTGTTAGTTGCCGAAGGTGAAGTTGACAGGCATATCCCTCGCACCCAGGCCGACCTAGGGCCATCTCTCTCTATCTAGCCCTCCTCGGGTAAGTTCAGGCTACTTAAAATAACAATAAAGATTTTACCCAGCTTAAAATACCCAATAGTAACAAAACAGCATAAGAACCTTGAAGTCATTTAACAAGTCCGTGACCTTAGTTTGAAACGTATAGATAAAGTACTTAGTACCTAAAGTTGTAACACATAGAGATAGGTATTCGTACTAGGTAAGTATGCATAAGTAGCTACGTATTCCGTATCAGTCTCAGGTCAGTCAGTCAGTCAGGTCTCTATCATAGAGAGTAAGAAGCTATCTGAGTTTTATACTTAATAGAGAATAATAGGGTGTCTGATATTCAATGTCAAAGTCAAAAATCATTTATTCTGTATAGACTATTAAATCGGCTCTTACAAAACGTCAATATAAAAAGAAATATGAAATATGTTAGCAAATGGACCATCGGTTCTAATCGCGGCCCCATCCTGAGAAGACCCCGGCAAGAAACTCAGCGGGCATTTTAACATTTTTTTGGTTAGTCAAATGTATGTTTTTCGTGTAATAAACATTGAAAAATACACTTAACTGGGGCAAGGGAAATACTAATGATTTCGGTTACTATTTTTTTTAATATTCCTTCAAGGGAGGCGTGTATAAACATCAGATGATTGCAGCATTATTTGTAAAAAGTAATCAAAATATTATATCACCAATACACAATAGTCAGTGATTTTTTATATACATAGGACACGACAATTAGACTTCGCCTCGCCTGATAGTAAGCGGAAGGCGAAGTCACAGAAAAGAGGGTCACCATTACATATACCACGTTACAATGGTGACTCTCAGCTTGACGGCTTCATCATATGCTTTTTCACGCCCGCTTAAAGGATCCGGAACTATAAGAAGAAGGAAACACGTAAGCTGGGACCATACTCTGCAATGAGCAAATGCCAAAATCACGTAAATGTTCACACAATGGTACTAACTCCTTGCTACGCTACGACTCCTCTGAAAACCACGCCAAAAAACCAACAACATCCCGTTTGCGCGCCACTATGACCCTATACACAATGGCGATAATATTCTGAGAGTATTTCAAATTCAAATCACGTATGTTAAAACAGTTAAGGCGTAGACGTGGTGGAATGCATACGAATGGTCTGATCTCGTCCATAGAGGACGCCCAAAACCGGGCAGTGATGGGGGAAAATCCGGAAGTACCTATCCTGAGCACCGAGTTTACCCCGGCGTCGAATGCTATCAGGCAAATACTTCTCCATAATGATGACGAATACCGTTAAGTACTCATGATATCATAATACGAAGTAGCGAATATAATATTAAATATTAATATCTTAAACTAACAACAATATAACAACTCTAATATATAGGGTATTTTTTGTATTTACTAGAACAATATGAATGTTATCATAGTGACGTCTTCACCCCATCTCCGGGGTCAGACGTGTACACCCACTATATTATTGTGGCTTGCCTGTCTCAAATACAGTACACATTGAAACGTTATCATATCACGATGGACGTGTTCATACCTTTGCTGCTGTTATCTGCAGTACACCATGTGTGTCCAGAAACTTGGTCATTACCAGCTCTCAACAACATATTTGAAGAACCGTCGACATCTATCAAGACCTTTTTTGAAGAACAAGGTTATAAAATGAAGTCTTTCGTCACAGAGAGTTACAATGATGCTCTGAAGATGAAGGATTCTATGGATACCTATGCAGCAGAACAAAATAAAAAGATGACTAACGAATGGAACAACTTTATTGAACATCAGCAAAAAAATATCGTCAATGGATGGAACAAGTTGCTCCAAAATATGGAGGATAGTGGAAGAAAAATAAGTGACAATTGGTCATTTGTACCTGAAGGTAACGATGCTTCACAGTTAGATAATCCTGATGTAGTTTTAACAGTGCCGAGTATAATATCAAGACATGGTTATGCCTGTGAGACTCACACTGTAATTTCTCAAGGTTATGTGCTAAACATGCACAGGATTCCACACTCTAAAAATAGAGATCATGTACCATCAAAGACGGTGCTTCTCCAACACGGTTTATTTGCAAGTTCTGCGGACTGGATCATAAATGGCCCTGAAAAAGCTCTAGCCTACGTTTTAGCAGATGCAGGTTATGATGTGTGGATGACAAATATTAGAGGAAATAGATACTCTAAAGAGCATATTTGGTTCAATTCTAACTCTAAATCGTATTGGAATTTTTCATGGCATGATGTCGCTCTTTACGATGTCCCAAAGATTATTGACTATATTCTGAATATAAAAGGAGTAAGTACCAAGATCACTTATATTGGTCACTCAATGGGCACGACAATACTTTTTGCTATGTTGTCAATGAGACCAGAGTATAACAATAAATTAACAGCTGGATTCGCTTTAGCTCCTGTAGTATATTTATCAGATATGAAATCTCCTTTGAAATCCTTGGCACCACTGGCTGCGAATTTAGCCTCATTAGATATGCTAAATGGAGAGTATGAATTCATCCCTAAAAAATCCTCGCTTGGACAAGTTTCTGATACCTGTAAGGGACAACATATGGATTCTTTAGTATGTAAGAATGTTGTTTTCTATCTATGTGGTTTTAATGAAGACCAATTCAATAAAACTCTTCTGCCAGTATTCCTGGCACATTTGGGTACAGGGACCTCTTGGAAGACAGCAGTACATTTCTCTCAAGAGATCCTTTCAGGGGGAAAATTCCAGCGATTTGATTACGGCTACTATTATAACACGAAGCTTTACGGAACCCCTACGCCCCCTGAATATGACCTCAGTAAGGTGACGCTTCCTGTCAAGCTATTTTGGTCCAGAAACGACTTATTATCAAGTGAAAAGGATGTGTTGGCACTAAACGAGAAACTGCCCTCAAAACCCGAAATGTATTTGGTTCCAGATGCCCAGTTTAATCATATAGATTACCTTTGGGCCAAAGATGCTCCTAGATTACTTAACAATGAAGTTTTGCAGTCTTTAGAAACCCATATGAATAGCGACAGCTACTTCGTTTCTTTCAGATATTAAAAAGAAATAGTTATCTCAGAAAATAGGTATGGTCTTTTTATATCCTGTTGTGTGTCGATGTTCAAGCTATCTCTCCGGCTAGCTGGCACAACTGCTACTTGGTTAACCTGCCGATTACCAAACGAGGTTCAGCTGCAGGCTCTCCACTTGGGATTGGGAGATCAGACGGCATTCGTTCTTGTACAATGAAAAGCGGATACTAGGCTCCGTGGTGAAAAACTCCAATGCAAGCAGGACTATCGCGAAAAAGGATGATGATTATTGACCATCTAACTAACACAATAGTTTTTCACTTAAGTACTATGTATTGATAAGACTGTGATATAAATATTTAGATTAAAATTGAAATTGTTTACAATAAAAAAATTTATCTCCACGACCCGATTAGGTCATAGATCTGTATTTATAGTGTTAGATATCTGTCAATAAATGTTGTTGTATCATAGAACGTGTATATTTCATTGAACCCAAAGATTGCCCTGTTATCTGTTTCCTATTTGGTATTTATATAATCTATTAATAAGTGAATACATAAGAGTTCTGCACCTTATACAATAGATATATGGCCTACTCCTCTCACTCTCTATTTTTCCATTTAGAAACCGAAGTATTGTTTTCTTTTATTTAAAATTACGACCGAATTTCGGCGAATGAACGAACACCCCACCAATACCCAGTTCGCACTTTCGAAATTTTTTATACCACTATATAAGTGGCAGACAAGCACACAGCCTACCTAATAGTAAGTGGTTACCGCGGCCTATGGACGTGCTCAACACTATACCTACCCTACTAACAATAAGCTGGAGGAATTAGGAGAAATGCTAATAATTTCTGTTAGGTAAATACTAAATGAAGTAAAAGAGAAGTAAAAAAGGACTTAATAAAGGAATCACCTTTTCAAAATATATAGGTACCTACATTTTAAGCACATTCTGCTGTCAACTATCTTCGTGTAGCCCAGTGAGACACAAAATGACCGATTGTATAATCGTGAAACGAAATATATGTCAAGGTTTTACTTCCTATCTTTGGGCAGTTGCATAGATGGAGCCGCTGTTAGTCCTTATATTTTATTTATTTTTGGTTACATTATGCATGGCGCGTAGTTCTCGGCAGATTAGAATTTGGAACACTCCATCTCTTCCCATACGGTGTCGTACAAGGCGACTAAGGGATAGAGTTGTTTAACATCAGACAGAAATATTCAGCCCAGACTCCAGTACCCGGAAGACGGCGATAGGCACACCTCTATTACGTGGGACCGAATACAATTATTGGGGAAAAGTGGATGTTAATTCGCTTCTGCCTAGCCCTCCAGGGATAAAGGCGGGATTATATGTATGTGTGTATGTAGTTTTATACATCCATTCATTTTTGACCCTATTCTATTATTCAATAGAATGCTTATCTAATAGACTACCATATAATGCAATATTTAAGTTTATGATAGGTATACTCTCCCCAACAGATAGTGATGACAGGCCATGTTCTGCCATGAATAACTGTAGGCCATTATCAACGTGGGTACACAATCATTACAATGGTAAAAAGATAGATAGATAATTATTTCTTGTACACCAATAGATTTACAGTAGAACTATATAGTAGGTAGCATGTATACAGTTTAATGTACAATGAGCGGCCTTATCACTGAAGCGATATCTTCCAGGCAACCTTGAGATGGACACAAGTAAACAGTACCTACCTATATTATAGGTAAGATTTAAATCATCATGGTCACTTACATTAGTATTAATGTTATCGGGGTATATACCATGTATTATTCTGTATTTCCGATATTTCGGCGCCGTTGCAAGCACCATGATCACGGAGGAACTGGTAAATATTCCGATAACTTTAATACTAAATAGTACATTCTAATAAGAGGAAAATTGAGTGAGTAGGTATATAAATTGTGAGCTATCACAGTGTACAGGATGATAGGTAGTGATCCTTTGCCATTATTTTAAAAACGTTTAAGGATTTTTCTCGTCTCATGTTCAATGGCAATGCATTCCATAAGCGCACAACCTTGACAAAAAATGATGTGTCAACATAATCAATGGAATGCATTGACATTCTCAGCCTTATTTTTCGGATGACCTCAGGCATCACGTGTGTGTGTCATGGAGGAACTGGAATAGTTTTTTGTGATAAGAGGGAGTGGTGGGATTAAACAATACATTATACACACATCAACAAAGTCTAGGAAACAAGGACATTTCTAGTTTTTATTTAAAAACCCTTTCTTGTAATAGTGAGTGTTTTATATCAATAGAAGGGTATTTTAATACAGTTTTTAATTTTAAATTTAATAAAAACATTCTCATATCAATTTTTTTTTTAAGAAAGAATTGAATAGTGCCAATATTGAGTATTACAACCTTCTATGATTAGGCACAACAATAACGAGGTAGTAAGAAATACAGTAATTAACCGTACTTTAAACGTTTTTAATAATCTGTAGGACCTCTTAAAGCATTAGCAACAGCTCGACAACGGCGTGGCATACTTAGTATGAGATTGTCAATCATCGTCTGTGGAATATGGCTCCATACACTGCAAAGGTGTAAAAAAAGTTGTTCTTCAGTGTTCAGATTTTCCAAAGAATCACTGAAAGCTCTTCTCCCAAGCAAATCCCAGGCATGCTCTATGGGATTGAGGTCGGCAGACTGAGCAGGCCATTCCAACGTCGTAATATTGTGCTCGCTTAACGCATTGACCACTACCCTCGCGGTGTGTGACCGTGCATTATCTTGCATGAACATAATACCTTGACCGAACTGCTGTCGATGAGGGATTACCATGGGGTGTATAACCTCCTGAATGTATTGGTTTGCATTCAAATTGCCCCGTATCCAAACGAGGTCGGTCCTTCCACCAAGGCGAATTCCAGCCCATACCATGATTGTTCCACCTTGGTAAGGATGAACTTCTTGCGGATTCTGGAGCCGACTCCGACGTCCAGGAACTCGCCATATACGCACTCTTCTCGAATCAGGATGAAAACCGAAGCGAGATTCGTCGGAAAACAGAACCCGTGCCCATTGATGGTCGGTCCACTGTAAATGTGCGTCAGCCCACAATAAGCGACGACCTCGATTTCCACGTCGAAGAGCTGGAACTCTAAGCTGTCTGCGAGCATGAAGATTGGCTTCGTGTAGTCTTCTCCTGACAGTTTGATTGCTAATAACCACTTGATGCTGAGACTGGAGGCCTGCGACCAACTGACGAGCAGTAATCGTGGGTTGCCGCCTAGCGGAATTTTGCAAGAAACGATCTTGTCGCGGGGTAGTAACCCTATTTTCGTCCCCTGTGACGTTCGGCAACATCCCCTGTAGACCTGTAGCGTGCCCATAATCTGCAAATTACGCTTGGTTGGGTGTTGACAACATCCGCTACGTCGCGTTGAGTTCGTCCAGCTTGCAGCATACCAACAGCCCTTAACATCTCTTCGCGACTTAAATGACGACGTGACATGATGACTACAGTCACAAAAATGCACAAACGACGTATTATTGATAATAAACGTTATTTACAATCAAAGAAAATAATTTTTATTTTGCCTCAGAGAAACTGCACAATCTCACTTTTAAAAGTTTTCCCTCCATATTCGAAAATCATTACTTATTTAAATTTATTTTTAAATTTCGAACAACTCTGTAATCTACTTTATTCTATTTTTATTTATTTGCTGCCAGTTATTTGCAAAACAAGATTTACACGAAAAAAAAATTGGGGTCATCTTGTTCCCTGGACTTTGTTGAGGTGTTTATAACAATGTTAGAATATGGGCATTTCTGCGAAGTCGAATTAGAAGCCACTTGAGTTGTTTACGGAAATCTGACAAGTGATCATACTTGCATAGACCAAATATGAATCGTATGCAAAAGTTTTGAAATCGCTAAGTTTATCTATAAGTTGCTTGTTTACCGGACACTTTAAATTATAAAGTGAAATCGCCTTCAGGGACTGGATATAAGTGTCTCAAAAAGCCGATGCTATTTCAGTGGGAAATTGCAGCCAGTAGGCCATATAACTTTTTACTTTATGTCTAAGCAGGAAAGGTTAATTTCCTGTGATCGTCGCTTCGAGTCGACTTTCCTTGACCTCATTCAAACAAAACAATAGTAGGTAGACCAATAAAAAAATAAAACAAACCGCAAAGGAGATAAAATACGTTTATTTCTTAAAATTTGTCAATATATCATACGCGCGCCATTACAACCATTTCTTTTATTCTTGTATGCATGGTCTTACTTTAATCAATATATTGTACGCTACATATATATTGTTTAGACAAGAAATATTTAAGCATTAAATGCCTTATACAGCTTAGCGTAAGATCTAAATCTAAAGTCGCCTGGACTTGGGTACATTTTGCTTCCGAGTGCTAACGTCGATATGGTACTTTTTATGACTACGAATACAATACATGCTAGACAAACTAAATGACTACTTTATTGCAGTTTTGTTAATATGTAGATAGATTCCAACAAATGGATTAATGGAAAAAGTGCTCAGCTGGGATATGGATCCGCGACCAGTCCCTTCCAGGGGGAATATTTGACCATTGGAGTTACTGATCCACGTCTTGCGAATTCAATATTCTCCTATACAACCATATTGGGGCGGTTAATTTCATTAAAATGATCAGACAGTCTTTGCTGGTGAGCGCAAGCCGCGGCCAGAGCAAAAGCATCCTTCGCACTTGTTGATAAAGCACTTAATAGAATGGGTGCTAATATAGACAAGTTTACTATGTGAGCTTAATTTAATTGCTTAGTTTTGCTTATAGCTTCTTAACCAAATAAATAATACACTATTGCACTGAAACTCTAACCTCTAATTTTAACCAAGAAACAAGTTTTGAACTTGTTTGATACAAAACTTGTAGAATACTCGTCAAAACATAATTACTTGTTTTATACGTGTATTGAGACTATCTCACACTTTTTCGTTTACATAGTATATACACTGAACTCTGTGACATATTGTAACTTGTCAAATACGTGTTTTAAACCATGGTGACAACGAGGGGAATTAATTAATAATACATGTCTTTGGAAGAGATAACTTATTCAATTTTAATTTGGTGTATATTAAAAATATATAACTATATTATATCGTTTATTTTCCACTAGAATTCGACAAAACTTGAACTTTTTGATGAGAGAATGGCCGTAATGCTAAAACTTATATCAAACGGTTCACTTTTTCGATGTATTTATTTTTCATCTGGTGTCTCACTCTCCATCTGATTGAACCAGAAATGAAAGGTCTTAACCCCGATTGAACATTAATTCGGGTTCGGTCATTTTGACTTGATTCATGCAGACTTCAACCCATCTAAGTCGTGTGAACATAGATTAAAAGAAAGAAAAAGAAGCTAGTCAAGTACGACTCGCGCACTGACGTTTCCGTAACTTAAGCTGCATAAACCGTTATATATTTTGAATGTGTTGAATTAAAAGTTAGATTTTTACACCGTTTCAAAACGTTATAGACCTGAGTAAGTGGTATGAATTTCAATGTGCCTGAGCAAAAGATCTTGACAGACAAACAGACGGACAAACGGTCAATGAAGTGATCCTATAAGGGGCTGTCCATTTATCACGTGATATTTTTTAAGCAATTTTTAACCCCTCTTCTCCTAACACGTGGTAAGGATTCAGACTACCTCTGGTAAAAGCTATTTTAAAACACAGAATATTCACATTTTTCACGTGTAATTTCTGTTGAAACTCACGTGATTAATGGATAGCCCCTAAGGCTTCGTTTTTTTTTTCATTTTGAGTTACGGCACCTTAATTAAGCAATTACTCGAGTGAACAACGAATGAGTGAACCGTCTGATGTCAGCAGGCAACATGTGCCTGCAGCTTAACATCACAGTTAAATTTTCGAACATACCAGGCTATTGCAACAAGCTATATTCTAAAAATTTATAAAACCCGAGCACCTTTAAATAACGAAACAAAACAATGAATAAAGTAAAATATATAATAAATTTAAAAACAAATATGAAAAAATATAGGTATTGTTGATATTTTAATATCATTTTTTTTTTGTAAAGATTTTTTTATTAGTCTAGTGTACCATATCGACTGTACATGATATACTTGTCGTAGACCCCAGGCGGTTGTTTAGTAGTTTGTAACTACTAAACCGACAAGTATCGTTAGGACTCGGACACCAACCCCCTTTCAGATGTTCACACTTTTGGAAGAAAATTTTTGGTCGAACAAAAATAGATTTCGAATTACAAAGGCTCATTTACACGAAGTAATAGTTCTTTCTCTTTTTAACAACAAAAAGAGCCCGGCAGTACAAAAAAAATCATTCAAATGCTGGTGTATGAATCTTAAATATCTAATCTCAATGGTATTATTAAAACTGATTCTTTGTTTAAAAAATGTGACGAAAATATCAAAATAGTTAATAATATGAGCATAGAATGAAATCTCACTACGCCCGCCTCCCAACCCGCTACGTCCCGCTGACGTCCTGCTTATGAAAAGGTCCTATTGAAAATTTGGACTCATTAAAACCAACTATTTGTAACCGACTTCAAAAAAAGGTTGTATGTTCAATTTTTGAATATGGCAAGTAAGGCCATTGCCGATAAATCTGTCTTAATGTGTAATCAAATACAACATCATCCTTTTTATATCATGCAAGATTCTACAGGACTTGCCGTTTTGACATTTATATTTAAAAAATTGACCGTCAAGTACTCAATTGCGACAAATTAAAAAAAAACTGAATGGCAGTAAAACTTTTATGCATATCTTACGAGATATAATTGCGTCTAATGCAAGAGTTTCGTTTCTATGCCCGTATTACATCATTCCTATGACGTAGGTGAAACAGATGAAATATACAAACGTTTATAAAAGTGGAAAACTAAAACAGAATGTCTCAAACAAACTTAAAGTTCAAAGTATCGGGCCAATAGAACACAAATCTCGCTTCCCTCCAACCGAACAAACACCTTAAGATAATATCATTAATTACCATTTTTCTATACACTTTTTTTACAATATCCCCCTATTGTTTTCAATATTCATACACCACCAACATGGCGGCAACTAAATATTGTATGCATTGCTTCGTTATATTTATTGTTTAGTGTCATCTAGTAGTAATGACGTGTCAATTTAAATACTATTATACACTTGAGACGAATATCGAAATTCGATAAATATGATATTGACAATAATATTGTCCGTGTTATCGACTTATATCGACAATTTTACATCTAAAAGTCACTGTTAAAATACACAACTCATATATAACGTATTGATAGATCTGTCTGTTTGCAGTTGTATGAGTCGATAAATTACAGTATTTTCGTAATACAACATTACGTTTGTAGATTGGTAAGACAGTTGCCTCGTATACAAACCATGGTTCTATCAGTTGACGAACCGCAGCCTTATCTGTCGATAAGCTACGGTTTATTCGTTCTCAGGTCTATCGATCGATAGTTTTCTTAACCGATGCATACAGTTCTTTCATTGACAAAAAGTTTAATCTAACTAAATACTGTACTTCTACCGATTGATTACGAAGGAAGTATCCTGCATGGATAAACCGTAATTCTGTCGATCGATAAACTGGTTACTTCATTGACAAACCGTAATTATATCGATCTTCAAACTGTATTAGTATTTATCGCTTGATTAACAGACCGCAGTTCCGTTGATCAATAAAGTAAAGCGATCTCATTTATAAACCACAATTCGATCAATTTACATAGCAACGTCGCATTGATCAATAAACAGCGTTTCTATCGATAAATAGACCGTATAAGCAGATCGATAGACAGTAGTATCGACATGTGACAGTAGAAGGGAAATTACAAATTTGTTCCATAAGGTAAGCCTCTCGGTAAACAATTACATTTGACATTACATTAAATGCTAAACTATAATTAACCGTAAAACTTTGCGATCTTTACACTATCTATAATATTAATAACATATTACAAACTACTAGTGAATATAACTTTACATATTCAATAACTATATTATTATTTATAATAATTATGTTTATACACCTAAACCAAGGGACAAAATATTTTAGGAGACAAAAAAAATTGTTCATTCTAGTCTAAATCACAAGATTAAGTATGTAAAATTTGCCTGTTTAACGAACATGTCTTTATATATCTAATATGTATACATATACCTATATATTCATAGATATGCCTTACATAATATAGTGGTGTCGAGTTATATATGTGGGATATAGCTAAACTTTTGAGTATATTAACTTAGGACATTATATACAAGACAAGTGGTATATAGGTCGGTCATACATATATTTTTAACAGAATTTTGTCCTAATTATTTTTTTATTTATTCAGGTGCAACGATCAATTTATTTATATAGTTGAGTATAATCGACAATTTATTCGTAATACAACACATGTCTAAACTACCTTTACGAATATTTTTAATATAACAGTTTTGATCATTATATTTTTCTATTTTTATTGATATACCTAGTAACAAAACAGTGGATATTAACTATATTGGCCGAATCAAACCTTGTGAGAATACATTTTTCTATAAAACAATTAATTACTTAGAGTGACCAATCGCTGCACCTGTTCCAACTAACTATTTATAATCTATGTCTTCAAACAGTACGAGCTCTAAAATACTCTATAATTGTCTTTACTTTAGTGCTTCTGACCTGCTCAAATTTGCTAGTGAGTAATTTCGCGAGCATACGACACTTGTAGAATTTTGTACTTGTACATTATTAATACAATAATTATCATGCCAATTTGGGATCTAGTTGCAACTGACGTCCTTAGGACCAATAGGCACTGTGGACTAGTCGCCGGCGATTATTGTCTCTCGGCGATTAAAATATAGGTGAGCGACCAGCGACTAAGTGCATAGACATCTATTTGAACTAATGAAAGTAATAGTCGTTGTCGACTGAGTCGCCAGCGAGAAGTCGACAGTGTGTAGTGGACCTTATAGCTAGTCTTATAAAGTGTGTAATAACTTTGATTGTTTCGTGAACTATGACATGTGTGTGAACCTTGCGGTCGACTCGTTGCGTGATAAATCTGAGTACGCTGTGTATGAACTAGCGCTGACATATTGTATAGAAGAAGACATCCGCTCGCTCGCGTGTTCTATAATATTATGACTAGTCGACCAACAAATCGGAAAACAATCGTCGTCAATAATTTACATGTGTGCGTAAAGGTGGTGGTGCGCGTCATTTGGGCTTAGACAAGCTCTGTATATGTATAGTGACGTCAAGTTTTCAAAAGCAGTATATTAAACACAAAATATAAATTCAGAAGCTGGTATACGATATTCAACCTTATCGCAACGTGATTGATTCCAAATTGACATATATTTTTAAGCTGTTCTCTGTTGCCAGCAACCAATGACGTCTCTGTTTTGTATAATATGATTGGTTATAATTGTGAATGTGACGTTTCATTAGCTTCTATATAATCGAGATGATAGAGAACTTTTGAGGTGGTATACTTGAATTTATATATCGATGGTTTCGAAGACCATTTGCACGTACAATTATGAACCCTACATCGATGGTAAAGAAGACAAATATGCTTAGTGCACAATTTTTCACTTAGTATGTTTGTCTTCTAGACCATCGACATATCGTTTAATATTGAACCTAATCTACATTTTTAATATGGTCTGTTTTGGCCCGTACGCTACAAGGGTCGTATGCGTGATAACAATTCGTACCTAAACAACGATTATATTTTGATCTCCGAGTCGTGTTCTCAAGAAGTTATACTTTATATTTTGCTATAACAACCCTGGATTACAACTATTTATGAGGATCGCTTGGATATAGCCAATCAACGTTTTTTAGACGTGTATGACGAAGAGTTTCAGATTTATTAATCTGGAACATTACATTAGATTTGCTAATCTTTAGCATGCTGCGTTAATCGGATCTCTGGAGATTTCTAGTTTCACAAAAGTCACCAAACATATAGTTCGAAATTTTCACTATAGCTAAAAAGTATTTGTTCAGGACTATAAATTTACGAGTATAATCTTTTAATTCTTAGAATCTTAGTATGAAATATGCTATAGTACGACTTTCAAGTCAAAATTACTTTTGACTGAAAAAAATAGTCTGAAGTATTGACTAGTCTTTGCCAAGTGAATTGAAAATAAAGTTTGCAGTAAGGTTTTAACAGCAAAAACAATTTTAAATCGGTGGACCTAAAAACCCAAATTTTGCGGAGAAACACAATAAAAAATAATATTACTTACATTTTTTAAATTTTACTTAAGAGTAGAAATGTCTTAGAGCCAAAAAATAAATATTTACTTTTATTTTTTTTATTTATTGTAAAAAAAATTGTTAAGATGACTGGGCATTTTGGCGTAGTCCTGATTTATTAAGTGACATAAATATAAACTCACAGATTAGATAATAATATATTATTATCAACGCGACAAAAATGCAATAAGATGTGACGTCATTATCATATTTTTAAATTTTTGGACCTTATGACGCCATGAAAAATAATTATAGCTGTAATTTTCTAAATCGCGATTATTCTTGAGTTCGAGTTAGACACTGATCGGCTATTTCCAAACGATTTTTCAATAGCTATGTACATATTTAACTAAATGTATGAACTTTCACTATTATTGCATTCATCTTAGTTAAACAGCCAGCCTCAGAAATATTCTTTTAAAATCTTGAGATTCAAGACTTCGTAAACTTTAGATCATTAGCAAAGAATTTTATATAGACACCCAACACATTTTACTATTTTTATGTATGGCAATACTTGTTCTCGAATACCTTCGAAGCTGGCAACTCAGTGCGATATCGCCACTCAAGGTGAGTAACTTCATACTCGAATATACTCAAGTAAAAATAAAACTGTCTGTATATGAAAGTTAACATCAAAAGTGCTTCATATTTTACAAAAAAAAAATTAACAGGTCGCCCAAACCTATCCATATCTCACCCGAGTAATAATTATCTGAACATTCACTCAAGAGAAAAATCAAGATAGCTTTCCTTGATACAGTTTGATATTATCTCTTCGAGGTAGGCACAGGCAGCGTACAGTACGAGTCAAAATATATCACCGTACAAATGAGCCCGCAAGTAAAAGCTATCCCCGTACAAATGAGACCGTAAGTAAAGGCTATCTCCGTACACATGAGAACGCAAGTAAAAACAATTCCCGTACAAATGAGACCGCAACTTAAATCTATCCCCGTACAAATGAGCTCGCAAGTATGAAAGCTGCGTGTATTAAAATGATTTTTAAGGCTAAAAATTGTGATTGATTTATTCAAAATTCATACAGAGCAGTCACCATATGCGATTGTACTATACACTTAATACAGGTCTTTCAGTATACAATACGGATCTAATTGCAAAGCGTTATAATAAAAATTACGGCGAAATCATTTCCATCATACCAGATAATCGTCCTTCACCTTAAAGCTCGTTTGGCGCCTAAGTAATGTTTATAACTTAGAGTAGAACTTAACACACGAACACTAATACTATCACTGTCTTGTTCAACTGTTCACGTAACACTATTATTGCTATGTCTTTGTTTCGACCGTCGAGAGCAAGAATTCGATAGTACAACGTGGATTGTCACACTAAACAAATCTTGTGAACCAATCAGATTTTATATACCTAACTAATTTTCATTGTAAATCTATTGTACGCAGTGTACGCAATGTACGCAGTGTACGCAGTATATATTTTTTAAGCATTTGAAAAAATATAATTCGTATGTGTATATCTTGCCTTTATTACATTTCAAATACTTACTGTATTTAATTGAGTTCTAGGGATCAAGAATGTCCGTGTCATATGAGTTCACGGATATAGAGGTCAATCGGTAAGTGTTGCCATCTCAAGTGTCTTTTTAATATTAAGGTAGCATAATCCACCTGAATTGTGACTGATTACTTTTAAACTTTCGCGTTCCATGATAAACAATAATGTTAGAGGGAATTAACGTGTGTGCTTGTGATCACAGCCGGTGTAACCTGGTCGAAACGTCAGGCAATTCAAAAGTATGTATGTCATACCATGATAGCGTTTATTCCCGTTAACATTATCGTAACTGGTTACAGAGGTCTATAGACAGAAGGAATTTTAATATTAAATTAACTTGTTTCTCTGTCATCACCATAACTGTCTTGAATAAAAATCACGGATTAAGAAGGTACTACATAACTGTAAATTAAATACATTGTATTTTATCTCGAATGTTATATTTTTAACAAATGCTTAACAAAAGTCTATACTTAGAACAGAGTAAACAATCTAGACTTACGGTGCGTAAGTCTAGATTATATGTTATTCAGAAAAGCAGATATAATCGTCTATGTATGAACGAGCTTATCAGTTATATACTGTTGCTGTTCGGGGAGGCAAATGTGAATCTCTATATCTTCTAGTAAGTCTTGTCACTGAGCACACGTTACCGCTGCAATGGAGATGGAACAGTAAGAAAATCTGATCGATTATCTCATTGGCCTCGTGTCGCGAACTGCGCGCTCCGCGGCGGCCGGCGTGGGCCGCGTTGGGGGCGCGTGGGCCGCAGGATGGAGGGCCGGCGGCCAGCGCTCGCGGGCCTGGGCACCGGGCTGGCGGGCCGGGCCGGGCCACCGGGCCGAACCAGGCCGCCGGGCCGAACCAGGCCGCCGGGCCAGGCCGTGCCAGGCCGCCGGCACGAGGCGAAGGGCCCGCGTCAATATGCGCGGCGCTCCTCTAGCTCCGATATCTGCAAAACGCGCAGCAACTGTTTGGGTTACGGTTTACTACTCTAGAAAGTCACTTCAGAAATTGCTTAAATAAAATGTCACTATGTGTCATTATCTTAAACAAGCTGCAAAATTTTAAGATATTAATTTAATAAGATGCCTTCATCCGTTTTGCAATACTTATGATTGTAAACCTTCATTCTGATAAGTATTGCCACAGTTAAGATTACATTCTACTAACTTGTAGTGATACTTTGTCCAGGCAAACTATAATCGTGTCAACACAGCAAATTGGGCAACACGAAAAATGTCACTAACACAGAAATAATTACAAGCATTGGTTGCTTTAGGCATACGTAACGTCTTTCGACCTCCGACGTCCGAGTTGCCTCCGCTCGTCAAGGGCCGGTCAAGCCTAGAGTCTCTTCCGGACTATCTCCGCTGTCTCCTTCTCAAGCATTATATGCTCGCAGAAGAAGACGGCGGCAGCTCGCGCACTCGCTGTGAATATAAACCTTGTAGATTGGATTTTTTTTTACATATCTCGCCACACTGGTCCTTGAACGGTGTACGCGTACAGGTGTACGGTGTACGCGTACAGGCGTACGGTGTACGCGTACAGTGCGTGCGTACACGAGGTGTGTGTTCGCTTACGTTGGAGTGTCGGGCGCGCTTGTGCGGTGGGTCGTCTGGCGCCTCCTCGATGACGAGCTCCCCGCCGACGGCGCCGCAGTCGTCTCCTGCCCCGGAGACTCCTCCCGCCCCTCCGTAGCCACCGCTGGAATTTACGTAATGAACACTTAGGGTACGTATGGGCGCTCACTTTAAGCGCTATTGCCGAATTAGGCACGTTGTTGGCCTCTCCCAGTTGTGCGTGATTGAGGTTTTTGTCGTATTATATAGCGTGTAACAGAACTTGTCAAAAGGTTAAGCCCCGTCGCAATTGACCGCACTCGCATCGGCACGTCACGAGCCATGTGCGAGTGGCAGTATTTAAAACCTGTGGTACAGTACCGGACTCCGCATTTTGTTTCACGTGTCGATGCAGGCACATACATGAACGTGTCCGCGCGTGTCGCCTACTTGATGTACGACTCATGAAACAAATTGCCGACACACACGTGTCGACCAATGCAATTGCGACATTGGCGCAGTGACGAGACCGATTCTCACCACACAATAATAAAACGATGGTATAAACGGTAGTATATAATCTATTCCCGAATAAGATCACCATGCTTAGTATTATGCATTGTAGAATACTCACGAATATGAAACTTTACTCGCGTTTGGTCGAACCGACCCTCAGTATTAAATATACAAACCCATAATACGGCGAATGCTGGTGTAACACCACATTGGTGGGCACGTCTTCCTCCTGGATAGACACCAGGTTAGCGCCGGTAGTACCAACCACGTACTTTTCTGGAACACCATTTATATCGTATGAGGAAAATGTACATACACCTATCGTCAATCCACATACATTTCTTAGAATGTATGACTCTTGGCAAAGATTGATAAGTAGTGATAGGATTGACTAGAGTAATTTCGCGGAATTTTATGACGCGACCTTAATATGGACAGGACATGTCACACAAGTACTATTTGTACAATTTTATTTATTTCCATGCAGTGTACATGTGGTAATTATTATGTGGATGTGTGCGTGTGGCAATATGTATGAGTGGTAATGTGTACGTGTGATAATGTAAACATGGGGAAATGTATACAAGTGATGATGTGTACATGTGGGAATGCGTACTAGTAATATGTACACGTGCCAATGCGTACACATGGTAATGTGTACACGTGGTAATGTGTGCATGTGGTAAGGTGTACATGTGGTAATATGTGGTATGACCATACCTTCCCGCTCGCCGCCGGCGCCGTTAGTGACAACGGTGATCTGGTGACCCGCCATCACCAGTGCGCCGCCGCCCGCACTGTACGCTAGCCCATGACCTGCGCATACCAACACACACTGTAAATACCTTACTTATATTCGCAGTTTCGTATTTTAGATACCTTCAGAGGAAAATAAGTAAAGTAACTAAGTTATAAATGAGATAATTAAGTCTAGAAGATTGTTAAGTGTTATGTATATAGACAAGGAAGAAGCCGTACCGGGCGAGCCGGGCGCGCTCTGACTGACGCCGGGGCGCTGCGGGAACAGATACTGCGTGGACTGGCTATTGCTGTTGCTCAGACGTTGTCCACTCGACTGCGGACAAACAATACATGCAGGTATTTTTAATATTTTTATCAATACATACATATTTATTTTCATAGCAAAGAAGTATAAAATTTAATACACCCACATCTGATTAGATATAAACGTATATAAATTCCTATAAAAATTCGACACTAAGGAGATAAAACAACTGATGAAAAATTTATGGTAGCCAGTATTTAGAAGTAAAAAACATAAACAATATTATTTTCTGCTTCTTAGATGGGCTCGGTGATTTTCAAAATTTCACCACTAGCTGGTAAGGTAAGGGTCGTATACCATCATTTTTAAGGTATGCAGCACAAAACTTTATGTATCCATTTCTGGATGGAAAATAACTTCAACATTAAGGCCTGGAATTCATTACCAGCTTACGTGTTTCCTTCTTCCTACAGTCCCGGGTCCTTTAAGCGGGGCGTGAAAAAGCATATGATAAGGCCGTCAAGCTGAGTGTCACCATTGTCACACGGTATGTGTAAGTAATGGTGACCCTCTTTTCTGGGATTTTGCCTTCAGCTTACCATCAGACAAGGCGAAGTCCAATTGACGTGTCCTATATAAAAAAAAAAAAAAAAAAAAAAACATATATTTACGTATTGCAAAGATTCGTCCCTAAGAGGATAAAATACGGCATGAACATGAATTTATTACCCTCTAATATCATATATCTAACCCCTTGGTCTTGGATGGAATTGTTAGCAACGTATAAGTGAGAGGGTGCGTCACCTGTGGTTCTTGCTCCTCGGGCGGGAACAAGTCTGGGGTAGGTTCACGAGACAGCTCCTCGGGCGTCACGAGGCCGGACACGCCCACCTGCGAGGGCGAGGTCGGCGCGCTCCTGTAACATTCCAATACACGCATCATTAACACTGGACGACAGTTCATGCGTCTCACGAATGCGCGTAGACCAAAAAAAAGTATGCGTGCATCGGAATAACCAAAACTACCTATTCGAAATTTAAAACAGATTATGAGTACACTTACGCGCGTTTTTATATACTACAAAGGTAGCAAGGCAGACGGCCATCAGTAAGCGGTTACCGTGGCCTATGGCTCGCACGTTGCTACCTGGAGAGAGAAAATAGGAGAATGGGAAAGAACAGGAAGGGAGAAAGGGTTACCGGTAATGTCAATACAGCATACTGCTGCTTAATTTCCGAGATTAAAAGCACATTTGACGATATTAATTTTAATCTATCGTTGTGTGAACTCATAATTATATAGCAGTTCGGGACTTTTCGCGGTTAAATCATGGATCTTACTATTTTAACTAACGTTTCGGATGCGTTGCAGCACCCGTGGTCACGACTTGGCTCAAGAAAAAAAATAGTAAGTTCCATGATTTAATCGCGAAGTCCCGAACCGATATATAATTAAGAATTCACAATTTTTTTTATATGTACAAAACGCCAATTTATCTTTGACTTTAAATTGTAAATAAACTGCGTTATCATCGTTACTCAATTAATTTTATTGAACCTATATTTCACCTATCATAAGTGGGTTCAATCAAAGTTATCACGTTCTACTCAGGCTGGATTTCAAGCATGATTTTTTTAATTTAAACTGAGTTAGCACATTTATTACAAGGAACTGAAAATCACAGTTAGTGAAATGCGGGTGTTAATACAACTCAGCCTACTTACTCTCTTCAGGGATTTACAGGCATAAGTATATGTATATATTTCATTGAGTACATGAAGTTTACCTATACAGATGTTCAGTGGCGAAATCCAGCCTCATTGACGTTATAAGAACTCAAGTTTATTTCGGACAGATGTTCTCAGTTTGTTTACAACTGTGGGTCTAAAAAGGCGAAAGACATTGAGCAATTCTGCTAAAAATTAGTTACTTTATAAATTTCCAGTAGATCTCAATAGATTCCTATATATTTCATAAAATGGTCACTCAATATGAGCAGAGTTACAACAATTTATTTACTAAGCCGATTCTAATATCATGTGAATATCACTGCAACACTAACTATTATTCTAATACGACTCCAATAGAGTGGCCTTTTTAGACCTCCTAGTCTTCACTGATCAAATCCCACGTAAGATAGAGGATAGTACTTGCCCGGTAAACCCGGAAAGATTATAGCGCTACCATTTAGAATAATGTGTACTCATAATGTTATTATAAAGCATTTTTACATAAGCGTTATATATACAGTACTACTTACGTTTACGCGAATTACAATGCAATAAGGGTCAAGATACATTTATCAACGACTTTTCTCATTCAGCTTTAATTCTATCGCAATCTTACGCCTTAAAACATCGTTAATCAGAGCGAGATAGATAACAGTGTACGTATTCTTTCGTGTCGACGCAGCGAATACTATCTGTTGCTGACCGAAGACTGCAACAGCAGATACAGCGTAACGTGAAACAAGCTTGAATTTTATAATATTGTTTATAGTTTTAATTTATTGCGACTTCACAATAGTTTATTTATTTTTTAACTTTATGCTCAGTTTATTGTACAAAGGCGGACTTAATGCCAAAGGCATTATCTGACAGTCAACCTTAGGGTGATACAGAGATACATTGAGGTAGGTGTAGGCAAAAAATTAACCATGAACTATTAACCATAAGGAAATACTCAAATTTGTACACAATAATGATATATATATATATAAATATACTTACATATATTATACATACACAACCATAATACGTACACATTGATATAAACTACTTATATACTCATATTATACATAGCATATACTTGCATATAATCAAGCATAGATACACAATCATAAAATATAATATTTCATTTATATCCATTAAGACGCGATGGTTAACAAGTGTTTTTTTTATTTAGGACACGTCAATTGGATTTCGCCTCGCCGAGCTCTAGGCAAAGTCTCAGAAAAGAGGGTCATCATTACGTACATATAATATGTTACAATGGTGACCCTCAGTTTGACAACCTCATCATATGCTTTTTCACGTCCCGCTTAAAGGACCCGGGACTGTAGGAAGAAGGAAACACGTGAGCTGGTAAAGAATTCCAGAGTTTAATGTGAACAGACGACACGTCATCTGATCGCACATAGAGTCATAGAAATAAAAGTGTATCAGTCCCACAATCCACTTATTTGTCCATAACTACACATTTCCACATACATTGCTTGTTAAACTTCGATAAGAGTAAACAACGCTGTTGAGAAGCCGCAATGAATTAATACAATAAACATTCAAATTTCATATGGTTCCCGACAGAGTAAAATTTGGACCACCCCATCTGTTCACATGCGGTGTCATACAAGGCGACCAAGGGATAGCGTTGTTTAACATGAGACAGATATATACAGCCCAGACCCAGCCCCAGATGCATGGCTTGAGTCAACAATAGAGCTCGGAGGTCGGCAATAGACTCACCCCCTATTACGTGGGAGTAACTAATTGTTGAAATGTGGGTGTCAATTAACCTCTGCATATTAAAGGTGTGATTATACTGGGTGGCGCAAAAGTAAAGACCCTATTTGGTTCGGCTATAACATTTTTTCTAAATTAGAAAACTAGATTTAGGTTTTTTTAAATGTATATTTGTACCATTAAATTTCGTACCATTAGGATTTAAAGATGATGTCTTTTAAATGGTGACCTCCAGAGTTGATACACATTTGAGCCCTATTTATGACATTTTGCATAACTTGCCGTGACACTTCCTGCGATATGTTCGTTATTTCTTGACGAATGTTTTCTTTTAGAGCTGCGAGAGTCTGTGGCTTGTTCACATACACCCGAGATTTCAAAAAACCCCAAAGAAAGAAGTCTGGACTGGTCAGATCGGGTGATCTTGCAGGCCAAGGCAAATCGCCAAAACGAGAGATAACTCGGCCTGGAAAAGCGTCCACTAAGAACATTGACACAATTATTCCACGTTCTTGGGGAGTAAAACGGTCCATGTTTATTTTCAGTGTATTTTACATTTGTTCACTACACAATTTTCAACAACAGAAGTACAGAAAATGTCATATAAAAAAAATAAAGGTATTTTCTTTAGTGCCAGTACTTTTGCGCCACCCAGTATGAATGTATGTCATATATATTTCACGGTACGGTGTATCTGTTGCACGTTATATGCTGCAGTTGTATGTGGTCGGGTACAACTCGTACCTAAGAACTTTGTATCTCGCTCTGATTACAAATATTTGAAGGTGTAAGAAAGTGATAGATATAGAACTAAATGCGGAAGGTAGTCATACATATCGAGACCGTAAATCCTACGTCCTACAAAGTACAATGGTCCTAGTCTAGAATCTCTTCTGGTAACTAACGATACGCTTTTCTAACGATATTCTCACCTTAATCTCATTGACACCTCATTCCGATCTACTGTCATAACCGAAGATTGAACCTGCGGTAGATAAATGGAGGTATTGACAGCAGTATAAGTATTTAGAGTCGGAAAATCGATATATTTGCCTGTTTTGGGCAACAATAGTTCGTATCGATTAAGATATAGAAAAAAATAATCGGTTTCAGATTCGAACTCACGATTTTTCTCTTACAGGAGGAACGCTCTGGCCACTAAGCCCCAAAACCTTCGCCCGAAACCATCCAATTTCTCCTACATATATAAGTACGTACATTGGTTCCGATAATTCGTACGAATGTCGGTAGATGGCTCTTAACCATCGCCGTAAGACGGATATATGTTTAGAAGAATTTGGATGGTTTCGGGCGAAGGGTCTGTGGCTTAGTGGTCAGCGCGTTCCCCCTCTAAGGAAAAAATCGCGGGTTTAAATCCCGCCTGAACCGATTAAATACTAGTTCGACTGCTAAGTCAGACGCCGCAGGTTGAAATCCCTATTTATTTTGTTGACATGTGGACCTTGCTACATATAACATTGAATAAACCACTTGTAACTATCCACTCTTGATATTTAATTTATTTTAACAAGTACGCCTCAATTATTGAGAATGCCATCAGGAGAATCCGAGATGCAAAATTTTGATCGTAATCCGACTGAGTGCTCAAAGCTCAAATATTTATTGTTACGTATGAATATGTGTATTTGCAGTGCATTTCTCAGTATGTATGTACCCTGTATGTGTTTGTTAGCATTTTAGAACTCATCTTACAAGCTAATTTTATTCATTATACATTCTGACGTCCTACAAGCATGTTTCATTTTACAAATCTAACTTGGATCGCGGTTAAACTGATATTAGGCGATTACGGTATTATTTGTAAGTTGTTACTAATAAAGCTGAAAGGAGTGGGAGATAAAAGAAGATTGAAAGGAAAAATTTGTGGAAGGATTAGTTCTCTCTCATGTTTTCTACCGTCAATTTCACTGCGTCCCATGTTTATGCTAAGCTTGGGTGACGTCACTAAAGTCTAGCTAGAAAGCGTCTAAATTGTTCAAATATTATGTAAACAGATTTATTACAATTATTTAACCTTCACACACACAAACACCCCCCACCCCAATCAGCAAACCCCTGTCCTCAGATTCAGAACAGCACTATAGCCATGCCATGAGTCCATGCCTACTGTGATGACGTCATATCCTAGCCAGTTGCTTCGACGCAACAATTTCGAGCCTAGGGTTTAGTATGTCGGCCTCGTCTATTGTTTAGCAGATGCAACGACTAGCCTGTGTGGTTGGCAGGGTGTACAGTGAATACACCCTGAACAATTCTATCCTTAAGATATAAGTGTAAAGCGAGAGGTACCTGGAGGAAAGGCCAAAAGGTGCTCTGAACTGCACCCCCCTAGGGCGGCGTGGACGGAAGGCCAGCTCGATGAGCTTCCCTTCGCTCTGGGGGTCAATGCGCCAGAAGCTCCCTTTACCCGGCTCTTCCTGGCTGCGAGGCACCTTGATGAAGTATCTGGCAAGTATAAAACCATGTTATAATTAGACTGGAGGTGTTGACGTGAAGATATTTTGATTATGATTAGGTATTTAGTTGGGTATGCGGTGTCGTACAAGCCGACTAAGGGAGAATTTAGTCTACTGCCATAGTCGCCTGAATAATCCTAGTTGAAACAGAGGCTGTAGCCTTCCAGCCCGGAGTCCGTTTTTCTTTTTCCTAGTTCACTTTTCTGTGGTATGTACCACTGAAATTTTGCTTTGTAGACACAACATACAGGCATCAGTCAACATCATTATCTTAACGGTTATCCCGATTGCCTTCAAAGCTGGCGACCTGAAGCCAAAGATCCACTTTCTTACACTTCCTCCTACTGACTGACTAATTTTGATGTTGCGGAAAGGACTACCGCTGACCTCGTACCCCTCAAAGAAAACCTAAGTCATAATTTCTTCCGTCGATCAGTAACCTCCCCGACTTGCAGGTGAGTTTAGTTTTGTGTATTTTGGAGTTTGGTATCCCCAAAAATAAATAAATATTCTACAACATTCCACACAACGCTATCTAGACCCATAATAAGCATAGCTTAACTAGCTCGTATAATTGAGTCTAGAATGCGGATAAACATACTTAAATACTTTTTTTATTCTCACTGGAGAATTTTTGCTGTCAGTGGGAAGACTAAAGGCTTGTCCTGCTTTGTCTTCTACACTAACGGCACAGAAACTCAGTTCTGTGCCGTTAGGTCGGCAGCGCGATTGTGGATACTCTGGTGTTACACACGTCTATAGGCCACGGTAACCACTTTACATCAGGTGGGTCGTGTGCTTGTCTCCCGCCTAAGTGGTATAAAATAAATATATATAGAAACACATGGTCGTCCACAGAGCGGGAATCGAACCCGCGCTCCCTGCATTTCAGTCGAACGTTGTACCGCTACGTCACAGAAGTCGTCCTTTAACAACATCCTATATACGCAGACCTTGGTTTAATTTCGCCTGTAGTACAGAATACCCACCTATTGAGTGATAGGTTGTGACGTATCGAGTTCTGCCAGCCCTTGTCCGCGGTGCGGTAGTAAGGGTAGTGCTTGGTGATGTAGCTGTAGATCCCGGAGAGGGTCAGCTGCTTGTCGGGCGCCGAGGCCACGGCCTGCACGATGAGCTGCGCGTACGAGTAGGGCGGCTTGGCGTCGTCGCGCACGTCGCGGTCTCTGTCGCGCTCGCGCTCTCTCTCTCGCTCGCGCACGTCCCGCGTACTGCCGTAACCTGACTCTGAGTTTGAAGATGACGCCTGCGGGTAGCGAGTGATGGAATTAGTACTATTCACCGTACGAGGCACATTTTAACGGCGATAGTTTCTCACATGTTTCGATTATAACTACTACTACTACTAATTACAAATTAGTGTATTAGTTTAGACGAAGTCACTTTATTTATTCTTTTGACAATCGTATCTTGCAGACAAGGAACTCTCCCCGTCTAAATTGGGCTTAATACCTATTTGTCTCGATCAGAGGTTGAGGGTGCAAGTTGGAAAACGCAATTTCTATTTATTTGGATGTCCAGAGCATTAGAAAAATCCAAGAATCCAAGTTTGTAATAATGTTCCCACGACCGCAATCCAAAAAGGGGATGTGAATGGTTTGATACCGGGTTATTTGTCTAAATTCTAAAACCTTGTTTTTGTATCTTTTAGTCATAGACTCAAAAATTACTAAGATTTTGACAAAAATAGTTCAAAACCATTAAAATTTCGCTTGCCACCGATTAACAAAATCATTTAAATTATATTAACTTAAAGCAACTTATTCTATTCCTTGGGACATTTATCTTGGACCTAAAATGTGCTAAATTGTGTTCTATACGCGTTCTTGGGTTTCTTTTGTGGATAGGTCAGGGTGCTATTTCGGTGAACGAATTCATATTCACCAAACATGGATTATTACAAAACAATATGCGCGCCCGGTCCTCGTTTGTCTCGCCGTTTAAGTCCAAAATACGTGTTCCGCAGATAATTTGTTCGCGCATGACCAATTCTGCGTATTTTCCTTTCTTACTAAACTATAATTGTACTAACGGCGGTTCCATTGGAGTTCGGCCGCGCATGGTCTGCAAGCGCCGCGTAGTGCGCGACCAAGCCTAGGTCTGCATGTCTTCGCCCTGAGGATCCGGCGCCGCGCGGTGATGTCGGACAACTGTTCGCTGCGCTTATTGTGCCTGGAACATAATATATTAAGCTGAGCCTTACGTTTCAGGTTTCAGTACAATAAGAGCTAGATACAGTACACTTAGGTGATTCACGCAAAAGAGCCAGTGGAGAGGACAAGTCCGGAAACTCCCGTAGAAGGTGCACCGAGTGACGGAGTGTTTAATCTTCAGCTTTCATGATCCATGAAAGCTTTCGCCATAGTCGAAACAGATCCGAGACGGAGACGCATCTCGTTCCGCACGCGTCTTTGTCAACAGAGTGGAGCAAGACTCGCGTGTTACACAGCGAGGCCTCTTACTACATAATAAGTAGTCAATACTTGCTGGGATTCCAGAGAATTCTTATACTCCTGTAATAGGCTCCGACACAGCCACTTAACAAAGTCATAATCGTGCGCTGTCCTCCTCTGATGACAACTACAACTCCAACGACTGCGGATATTAAAGTATAGAAACAAACCTGTTGGAGAAGGCGCTGGACTGCGACCGTCGTTGTCCGTGGGTATGGTGATGCGGAGTGGAGGCATCGGTGCAGAACTGCCGCCGGCGCCACTCTCCTCCACCAGCGACTGGAACTCCAGCCGAATGTTCGTTGAAGGGAAGCGTAGTGTGCATCTGGAAAGGGAAGAACACTCATGTTAGTCCATTTAGTACTCGATATTAAATTAAATATTAAGAGGTTACCTAGGTTTATTCCTAACCCGGCGCATTATTCTACTTGACAATGCATTTCAAATGCAGTCGTAATACGAGTACACGGCGGATTTCAAATGGTTAACACAGAATATATGACTGGCGTAAAACTAACCCAACTTAAATTTATCGAGTAGTATAACGTGTAGTTACGTTACGAATAAGGAATAATTCTATAACCTAATACGGTACCAGGCCAAGTGTCATCTAATGAATAGCTGTCTCTTCAAGGCTTCGAAACTACTAAGAGTGAGGATCAAACAAAACCTCACATACCTAGTCTAGCCATAAATATTGTTACGAAGAAAAAGCATTTTTTTTTATTGCAAATAATATTTATTACTTTTACAGTGTGTTAGTTTAATACATAAATATAAAACAATTTAAAATATAAAAGCTTATTCGAAGTGGTCTCCATTGGCTGCAATACAGTCCTTTAAACGTTGAGGCTAGTTATCAATAGAAGCACGCACTCTTTCCATGGGAAAATTCTTCACTGCCAATCGTATGGATTGTTTTAGGGATTCCAAATTATCATGGCGTTTAGAGCAAGCCATACTCTCTAAAACTGACCATAAATCATAATCCAGCGGATTAAGATCGGGACTAGACGACGGCCAGTCTTCAGCTCTGATGAAGTCCGAAACGTTCACTTCCAACCAAGACTGCGTGGACCGAGCTTTATGACCCGGCGCTGAGTCTTGTTGGAAGGACCATACTTGGTTATCGAACATGGTGTTGTTAAGGGGTTTAACTACCTTCTCAAGAATGGTATCTTGATACACTTGTGCCGATGTTTTGATACCTTTTTCACAAAAATATGGCAAAATTTTTCTGTGACCTCCCTTTGCGTACCGCTTCAGTAGTTGCTTCGATTTTACCACCCTATTATTTTTTAAATTATCAGTTAAAAAATGACCAGTGCGTCTCTTATAGGCTGCAAGTCCTAAGTCATCTTTTAAAATGCGCGACGTGGTTCTGGGTGCTATCTTCATCTCCCGAGAAAAAATCTTTTGCGTTCGGACAGGATTTCTTCGAATTCTTTCCCTTACTGCTTTGACTACCTTTTTCGTACGAACACTACCGTGAACGGCCAGATCTTTTTCTGTCACAAACAGAGGAGGTCTCATTATAATAATAATAATAGTAATAATAATAATAATAATAAGAAGAAGACCTGCCAAAGTTTACAACGAAAGGTATAACATACATGCTCCCTAAAAGCTGTAACACCTCTGACCCATCTCAGTACCGCCCTATAACTTGCTTGCCTACACTTTATAAGTTAATAACATCCTGCATTACTCATAAAATCAATAGACACATAGAACTTAATAACATACTGGCAGAAGAACAAAAAGGGTGCAGGCAGAAACATATGGGATGCAAGGAGCAATTAATTATTGATTCTACCATTCTAAAACATGCAACTACTCATAATAGAAACTTACATTTAACTTACATAGACTACAAAAAAGCCTTTGATAGTGTACCTCACACATGGCTCATACATATCTTACAAATCTACAAAATAAATCCAAACATAATAAATTTTCTAAAAGGTGTTATGTCTGATTGGAGGACTTCGCTATCACTAACTATTAACTCAACAACGATCACAACAGAAGAAATTCCAATCGAAAATGGCATCTTCCAGGGCGATTCACTTAGTCCAATCTGGTTCTGCTTGGCCCTTAATCCATTATCTAACCTTTTAAATAACACAAATCACGGATATAAATTAACACCATACACTACAATCAATCACCTTATGTACATGGATGACATCAAAATTTTCACCAAATCTGAAAAAGAAATGAATAAGCTCATAAGAATCACATCTCAGTTTAGCACCGATATCAATATGGCGTTTGGCTTAGACAAATGCAAAACACTTCACTTACACAAAGGTAAAGTAAGTAACAACAACCAAAGTGATAGTAATGAAAACTCACCTGGACACATTAGATTCACAACAATGGAGGAAAATGACACATATAAATATTTAGGGTTACATCAAGGAAAAACAATAAATCACACAGAAATTAAAAAAGATTTAAGCCAAGAATATATACGTAGACTAAACCAAATATGCAAAAGGTCACTTTACTCAAAAAACTTATTTAAAGCAATCAATACATATGCAATACCTGTACTGACTTACTCTTTTGGAATTGTCAAATGGACCTTCACGGATATAAACCAATTAGAAATAAAATCTAGGACAACACTCACAAAACACCTCTACCTCCACCCTAAATCAGCAATAGAACGGATGACCGTAAAAAGACAGAATGGCGGCAGAGGGATGATAGACTTGAAAATACTTTGGGAAGGGCAGGTACAAAAATTAAGAAATTTCTTTTATGAAAAATGTAACTTCAGTAATATCCACAAAGCAACGGTAGAATCCGACACAAATTACACACCACTAAATCTAACCGACAGAAGCAAAGGCTTTACTACTGAACAACATACAGAAAACCTGAAATTGACCAAATGGCGTAGTAAACAATTACACGGACGACACATTCACGATTTAGAACAAGCTCACATAGATTTCCAAGCATCAAATAAATGGTTAAAACTAGGCTCATTATTTCCCGAAACTGAGGGTTTCATGATAAGTATTCAAGATCAGATAGTAAATACAAAAAACTACAGGAAATTCATAATTAAAGACCCCAACACCTTAGATGACAAATGTAGGAAATGCCACCGTCACTCTGAAACAATTCAACACATTACTGGAGCCTGCCCTAGTTTAGCTCAGTCAGATTACACACACCGACACAATCAAATAGCACAAATCATTCATCAGAAACTTGCCATCAATCATAAACTCATATCCAACAAACCTACGCCATACTACCAATACAATCCAAAACCTGTACTAGAGAGCACCAACCATAAACTATACTTTGATAGAGCAATATTAACAGATAAAACCATTCACAACAATAGACCCGACATCACTTTAATGGACAAACAAAATAAAACAGTATTTCTTATTGACATTGCAGTTCCCAACACCCACAATCTCAATAAAACCATAACTGAAAAAATAAACAAGTATACAGAACTGAAAGAAGAATTAATTAGAATTTGGAAAATGAATAGAGTCTACATAGTGCCTCTGGTGCTCTCTGGTACGGGAGTGATACCCAAACATTTAATACAAGCCCTCAAATCAATAGACATAGCCGAAAGTACATATATGACGATGCAAAAGGCTGCCATATTAAATACATGCCGCATAGTTCGCAAATTTCTCCAAGAAGATTTAAACAACCAACCCGTACTACCAGAACATGAAAGTCACTTGGTTTAGGCCCGTGATTTCATTAAATTTACCGAAGTGTCTTAAACACTTCGAGAATAAAGACAGCACATAATAATAATAATAATAAGACAAATGCAAAACACTTCACTTACACAAAGGTAAAGTAAGTAACAACAACCAAAGTGATAGTAATGAAAACTCACCTGGACACATTAGATTCACAACAATGGAGGAAAATGACACATATAAATATTTAGGGTTACATCAAGGAAAAACAATAAATCACACAGAAATTAAAAAAGATTTAAGCCAAGAATATATACGTAGACTAAACCAAATATGCAAAAGGTCACTTTACTCAAAAAACTTATTTAAAGCAATCAATACATATGCAATACCTGTACTGACTTACTCTTTTGGAATTGTCAAATGGACCTTCACAGATATAAACCAATTAGAAATAAAATCTAGGACAACACTCACAAAACACCTCTACCTCCACCCTAAATCAGCAATAGAACGGATGACCGTAAAAAGACAGAATGGCGGCAGAGGGATGATAGACTTGAAAATACTTTGGGAAGGGCAGGTACAAAAATTAAGAAATTTCTTTTATGAAAAATGTAACTTCAGTAATATCCACAAAGCAACGGTAGAATCCGACACAAATTACACACCACTAAATCTAACCGACAGAAGCCAAGACTTTACTACTGAACAACATACAGAAAACCTGAAATTGACCAAATGGCGTAGTAAACAATTACACGGACGACACATTCACGATTTAGAACAAGCTCACATAGATTTCCAAGCATCAAATAAATGGTTAAAACTAGGCTCATTATTTCCCGAAACTGAGGGTTTCATGATAAGTATTCAAGATCAGATAGTAAATACAAAAAACTACAGGAAATTCATAATTAAAGACCCCAACACCTTAGATGACAAATGTAGGAAATGCCACCGTCACTCTGAAACAATTCAACACATTACTGGAGCCTGCCCTAGCTTAGCTCAGTCAGATTACACACACCGACACAATCAAATAGCACAAATCATTCATCAGAAACTTGCCATCAATCATAAACTCATATCCAACAAACCTACGCCATACTACCAATACAATCCAAAACCTGTACTAGAGAGCACCAACCATAAACTATACTTTGATAGAGCAATATTAACAGATAAAACCATTCACAACAATAGACCTGACATCACTTTAATGGACAAACAAAATAAAACAGTATTTCTTATTGACATTGCAGTTCCCAACACCCACAATCTCAATAAAACCATAACTGAAAAAATAAACAAGTATACAGAACTGAAAGAAGAATTAATTAGAATTTGGAAAATGAATAGAGTCTACATAGTGCCTCTGGTGCTCTCTGGTACGGGAGTGATACCCAAACATTTAATACAAGCCCTCAAATCAATAGACATAGCCGAAAGTACTTATATGACGATGCAAAAGGCTGCCATATTAAATACATGCCGCATAGTTCGCAAATTTCTCCAAGAAGATTTAAACAACCAACCCGTACTACCAGAACATGAAAGTCACTTGGTTTAGGCCCGTGATTTCATTAAATTTACCGAAGTGTCTTAAACACTTCGAGAATAAAGACAGCACATAATAATAATAATAATAATTTATTTCTAAGAATATGGTACATTGAGGTCTTTATGTTATTTCACTTGTTCAAACATATTCTACCATACCCTGGTGTAGAAATATTAAATTTTATAATAATAATATTTAAGATTTACAATAGTAATGTCAAATATGTCACTCATGCAATCAATTAATTATTTATTTCTATTACGTTTTACAATAATAATTTAAATTTTACGATAATAATATCAAATATATAACGCATGCAATCAATAATTATTTATTTTATTAGTCATTTATTTGTTTTACATCAGTCAAATGTCCTTAAAATTAAATTTGCTATCCATATATTCCCTCACTGAATAAAAACACTTTTCTACTAAGAAATTAAATATGCTGAATTTAAATTTAGTCATAGGTAGCGCTCGCACACCAACTGGCAGTTTATTATATATTTTTATAGCCATACAATATGCATTTGAGGAATATAGATGTATTCTTTGCTGGGGCACTAAAATTTTATAAGGATCTCTACTATTTGTATTTTTCAATATGTCATCATGTAGCGGAAACATTTGTGGATATTTCTTCACAAATAGGCACATTTCATAAATATAAAGGCAAGGAAATGGCAGAATTCTTAGTTTTTTGAAGATTGGTTTGCAGTGTTCTCGGTATCCGGCTCCATACAGAGCTCTAACACACTTCTTCTGTGCCAGAAGTACACTCTCTACTTCTACCGAGTTACCCCATACAACGATACCATATCGTAGCACTGATGAGATGTATCCATGATACGCTGACAGAGCTGTCTCTCTGGAAGCTATCTGTCTCAATTTCCTTAGAGCGAATACAAACTTGTCCACTTTTGCACATACACTTCCAACATGTTCTTTCCAATTTAAATACTTATCTATTGTTATTCCAAGAAACAGAGTTGAGTTGACAGGTTTAATAAATGTATTGTTAATATTGATATTTGGTGAAGCGCATTTAGAATTATATGTTTCAAACTTAATTATTTTAGTTTTATCGACATTAATCTGTAAGTTGTTGTTTTGTAACCATTGTATTGCCCTATTTAACTCCTGATTAGTTTCAGTTTCTATGTCAGATTTATTTTTACACTTAATCATAAGTGTCGTGTCATCAGCAAAGAGTATACAGTCATGCATAATATTCTTGCTGAAGTCATTTATGTAAATGAGGAACAGTAAGGGCCCCAATACACTCCCTTGAGGAACACCGCAACTATTTATTTTTAATGTTGATGTAAAAGTTACCTCTGTGTTTTTTACTATTTTTGTTATCATAGTGCACTGTTGACGATTTGAGAGATAACTTTCCAACCAATTATAAGCGTTACCTCTTATTCCGTATCTCTCCAGTTTGTTTAGTAGGCGGTTGTGTGGGACGAAGTCAAATGCTTTGCTCATATCTAAAAAGGTAGATAGCACTGACATCTTCTTGTCTAGAGCTTCAGTGACTTGTTTTACAAGCGAAAAACAGGCTAATGCTGTAGAGCTGTTTTTTCTGAATCCAAATTGATTTTCTACTAGTATTTTATTCGTCGTCAAGAAATTATTAAGTTTTTGAAACATGGCTTTTTCAAAAATCTTTGAGAAAATGGGTATTAGGGTTATTGGCCTATAATTACTAATGATTGTGGGGTCTCCCTTTTTAAATAGTGGTTTTATGATTGATAATTTCAATTTAGTTGGAAAAATTCCATCTTCAAACGATTTATTAATTAGGTGGCTCATGGGCATGGCTATACTTTTTGCATTATGTTTGATTAATTTCGTAGTTATTTCGTCATATCCCGTAACATTTGTGTCGTTTAGTGACCGTATTATTTTTATGACGTCGTCCTGACTTACCGGAGTTATGAACATACTTTGCAATTCATTACTTAAATTTATGTCATTTATTTTACTATAATTTGATTTATTAGTTAATTCTATATAATAATTATTAAAATATTCACAAATGTCCCTAGGTTTATTAATTATTTTGTCATTTATTTTCAATTCTTTAATATCCTGATTACTATTATTTGTATTCATATTATTCTTGATAACAGTCCATGTCGCCTGGCATTTATTCTTAGCAGTACTTATAAATCTATTATTATTTATACTTTGAGATTTTTGAATGCATTTTTTCAATATTTTAGTGTAGGTTGTATATTTACTTTTTTGAAATGTCTTGTTTGTCGCTTCATTTTGATATTTGTAGTATAATAATCTCTTTTTTCTGCAAGATGTTTTGAGTCCTTTACTTATCCACGAGTTCTTAACTTTTTTATGACCTTTTTTATAACGAACCAAAGGAAAACATAGTTTGAACATAAGCGTGAACAAATCGTGAAAGATATTAAAAGATTGGTCACAGTCCCTTCCTTCATAAATTTCTGTGAATGATAATGCCGAAATACACTGTCTGAATTTATTCATATTATACCAACAGAAGTTTCGTCTTGTTTGATACCAACACGTGTGTTTAGAGTTCTTAATACTTGCATCTGTATAAAACATTAGAGATTGACCTGTATCGTGGTCTGATAGGTTTAGGGTATGCGTACCGGCCACTACATCTGCAACTAGAATATTCGAAGCTATTTGATCTATACTCGTAGCTTTTCTTGTGGGAGTATTGATATGTGTCAGTATGTTATAATTTCGTAAAATAGACAACAATTTTTTTGTGTCTGCATTTATGTTTAAAACATCGATATTCCAATCTCCACACAGTATAATATATTTCTTAATGTTATGCGTTATAATACTTAATAATTTTTCAAGCCTCGTAAAGAACACATCAATGTCTGAACCTGGGATTCTGTAGATACAAACGATTATAAGATTATAGTCAGTTACCTCAATGCCACAGCATTCGAATTCATTGGTAAGAGCTATTTGTCCAATTGATGGTAATGTTTTAAATTCTAGATCGCGTTTAATCAATATACATGAACCGCCTCTTTTTTTATCCCGTCTAGAATAATAAGCAACTAATTTATAATTTGATAATATAAGACTGTTTTCATGACCTGACTGTACAAATGTTTCAGTGAGACATATAAAGTCTATAGGGCCAATTTTATCGATTAGATTAGTGATCGTAACTTCCAATACCCCTAATTTATTGAGTATCCCTGCAATATTTTGATGAAATAGTGTTAACCTTTTCCTATTTTCTAATCTAATTTCGTCGCATGCCTCCTTATTCACGAAAAAAACCAATAGTAGATTCCGCTTGGTTATCAAGCATAGAGGATCGATTTAGTGTTGTTGTAATACTTTGCTCATTCTGATTTGCACTAATTTTATCCCTGTGCATTATAGGGAAATAGAATGGTATAGTACCTTTCTTTGCTACTCCCTTGATTCTCTTATTTGATTCAAGAGGTAACATGTTTTTTTTTGCTACCCTTACACTTTTAAGCACTTTTTCATTACAATAATTTATGTAGTTGATCCGATACTCAGTTCTCAGAATTTCTTTGAGTAATAATCTAGAATTAAGTAATGGATTAATCTTGTAGCCACTATCAACAAATTCTACATGTTTTAAATTACTGGAAATTAATTTTAGGATCTGGTTAATATTTCTTACATTCATATATCTATTAATGTGTACATTACCAAGTAAAACGTTCGTATGTGACATATTATGTAAGGTATAGTACATAAAAGACTGCATCAAAAGTGGATTCTCGTCACAAGAGCCGGTTATTATAATTACAAAGTCATTTTCATTAAAATTTTTAGTCAATGATAAACAAGATTTTAATATTTCATTCGTAGGAGCATTAGGCTTAATAATTGTCAAAATTGAATACTTATTCCCTAAACTATTCTGTAGTATATTGCCTAGACCTCTTCCTTCTTCACCAGCAAGAATTAGTACGTTTTTCTTCACCATATTTTGTTGCAGTTGTTCGTTATATTTCAGGGTAGATTTCTTAATAGGACTGATAGAGGCAGATGACACAATGTTACTGTCTTTCACCTCGCACTTAGGTGTGCGGTTGTTATTAAAATGAGTAGATTGTTTTGGTGTACAATCCGTTTTTGTAGGGGTCTTATTTGTCTCAGTCACTTTAGTCAAATCATCAATAGTTTTTTTAAGACCTGTATTTTCTATACTCAAATTGTCAATTTTTAATTGTGCCGATTCCAATTGTAAATTTAGGTGTTTCATCTGTAATTTTAGTCGGTTTATTACTTCTTGACTATCCTCTTCGTCTGATATGTCGTGACAGCTATTGTCGTTAGTGTTGGGAGCTATCTCGTTATTATTCGATAAGTTTGAGTCATCGTCGTCACTTTTCGTTTCGGAATATTGTTTATGTCGTCGTTGTGTTATATTTCCGAAGAAATTCATCTTTTTATTTTATAGTAATTATGTCTCACAAAGTTATTCGCACAAAAAGAGCAAACAAAGCGGGGATCGAACTGCCGTCCTCTTGTGCAAGAGGCAACGCACTCAGCCTCGAGACCAAACGATCATTAAGATAAGTTCTTAAATTTGGTATTCGCTTAGTAAGGAGATATTTTTACTATCAATAGTTTCGTATTATCTCCGTTTTTAATAGGTACCTCCTTTGTACATAAAATAATCCAACAAAATGACTCACTGGTTGGTTCGGTTGCTTGAATGTTTACTTATAATTGAATTTCTTAATATATTTGGACATTTTTACACTATTGTCTGGTGTTTTGTATAACCTACGTCGTTTAATGTTTGTTATTGTTTATTTTATTTAACACAAGTAATTATATATTAACACAAGTTAGACATTTTCACGATTTCACTGGCACAATATTATAACAAGTTCTTTTTCACAATTGGATGGTTTATTTGTTCTGCAAATGATATCCCTTATAATTTGTATGTTTATGAATGTATATATTTCTTCTTTTCGAACTTTTTGTTGTTATAACTATTTTTTTAAAACAAAATTACGCGGAGTCAATCTTATCGTGCGGACGGTGGTACTATATAAGTCATTGTACCTATTAATAGCCCGGTACACAAACATTTGACTAATACCAAGCGGATGGAGAGTTTTAAAAATTACATTCGGCTCCATACCAACTTTGTGTAATGCAATCACAGCGATTCGGTTTTCTTTATCACCCCACTCCATTTTAATATAGCAAAATATTGTACAATGTATTGGCGCCAAAATTAGAAAACACAATGAACAATCGTATAAAAATGACAGATTCCAAATTCAAATGTAATATCTTTCTTATTTTAATTGTAACAGTATTTATGGCCAGACTAAGTAGAATATAGGACTGGCGTAAAACTAACCCAACTTAAATTTATCGAGTAGTATAACGTGTAGTTACGTTACTAATAAGGACCCTGATTCAATAACCTAATACGGTACCAGGCCAAGTGTCATCTAATGAATAGCTGTCTCTTCAAGGCTTCGAAACTACTGAGAGTGAGGATCAAACAAAACCTCACATAATTGCTACAGTGAAAATTTCGAAAAACTGAACTGATTTATTCCCCTATTTGGACAAATGCCGAACAATAAAAGGTTAAATAAATACAGCTAGGTAGTTAAATAGACGTACCTACTACCTACTTAAAGAATCAATACCTGGCGCCCAACTTGCGACCAACTCTGGTGCCACACGGTGTCGTAGGCATTTTTTCACTACAGTGCAAATTCCGCGAATATCGACTGCATTATTCATCTACTTGGATAAAATGTAGATCTAAAAAACAATAAAGGATAGTACCACTAGTAATCAATATTTAAATCAAATTACCTAAAATCAACCCACACAAGTTATCAATACTTGGCACCCAACTTGGGACTAATAATCCTGGCGTCACCCGACTTGGGACTAATCCTGGCACCACCTGTAGTCATGTAGGCATTTATTTACGCTTATATTATTGACTGGTCATACTGATATGATGTTAAAAGCTAATGAAGCTTTAGTTCGTTCAAGCAATTAAAAATTTGTTTGGCACCCAACCAGAGGCAACTGTAAATAAAATACCTACTCAAGAATCAATACTTGGCGCCCAACGTGGGTCCAAGCCTCACGCCACTTAGCGTCATGTAGGCATTTAATAATGCTCACAGTATTGATTGGATATACTGAATTGATGTTAAAAGCTAACGAAGTCAAAGGTCGTTTAAGCAATTAAATTGTTTGTTTAGCACCCAACGAAGGGCTGTTGAAAACTATGTAAAAGCGGACACTGACCTGGGTCAACAAGGTTCTTTAACTTTATTGTATTACAGCGGGAATATGTATAGTAATATTGTTTGATTTATTAGTATTTCTGATGAGTTTCAATACGTCTTTTTGCTTACTGAAAGCATTAAACTTATTGTGTATTTACGAAATGTCACAATTTTATTAAGCTTACACATATTTCACTATTCAAATTCGGTGTTCAATCAAGTTTACCGATAGATATGTACATTCACGACAGTAAATCCGTAAAGGGGTAGGTAGACGTGTACTAACACCTACATTTCGCCAATTATTATTTTCGGGCCCACGTAATAGGGGGGAGTCTATTGCAGTCAAGCGGACACCAAGTCAAGGTTACTGATTTAGTGTGAAATGCTTGTGAACTCCCCTTCCGGAATTTACACCCACATAATTATGCACATTTAAAAACCACAATCTAAATCCAACACAAGTATTTTAGAGATGTATCCGTATTATTAGTATACCTTATTTGGTCTCATCACGTAGAAGTATTGATCTTATCCTCTTTTCTTTATAAAATGGATGCTCTTAGTATGTCGTAAAATGTGGCTTAAATAATGGTTCCATTTAATGAAAGTACTACTAGGGCAGTATATTACTTGCAGATGCAATTTATAGCCACACTTATTCCAATTAAGTTGTGGACTCGGTAGGAGGTGCTGTAATCTATGTATGTTCTAGAACCATTGCTGTTCTTTTTTTCTTTTGAGTTCATATATTCCACCATATCATTTAAATGCCTAAACAGTTTTTAATCTAAATTTATTCCGGAAATCCTTATTATAACTGATCCAGAGTAAAATAAAATATTGTAGACGTCATGTAGAAGAGTTCAGACTACAGAAGCTTCAACAAAAGTCATTATAATTAACGTCGCGATGAGAAAACTTAATGAGAGCAGACTCCAGGAATCAAACTGCAAGGTTTAGATGCAACAGGGATAGTCTGGGATGGTGATTAATTATCGCAATTTTAGGTGACATATTTAACCAGGCTGTTGTTTCTGCCTACCGCAGAATGGAAAAAAGCAGGGACATATGAACGATCGAACCGTTTTATCATTATGGAAAATATACATTACATTCTCGAGTACCTAAATTGCTTCATTATTGAGTTATTTTAACGACCCGGCATAATACATAAGAGTATTTATTTCCACCCGCTGTACAGTGAATTGAATAAGCCGACAGACAGCGAGACGTACAACTCCCGTCTGTAATGAAGCGTTGGCATGGCAACGCTTGAAATACTCTCAACGGAACGTCGGCTGTCTAGAACACGCGCAGACTGAAAGAATCAACTGGGGTTTTTATTAAAATTTTAATTATATGTAGGCATTTACTGCTTGTCGAGCACATGGGTCTGGTTGTGAGTGGCGTCTATCAAAAAAGCATAGTACATTTCTATTTCTCAGTTATATAGTATAAAAGGAGAGCCTCTTTATACTATTATAGTTGAAATATGTAATTTGAAACCCTAAGTACGTTTATTGTTTTTCATAGGCAGTCGGCTAAGGAGATAGATCCGTATAGACGAAGACGTCTTATTAATAGATACTTCATGCACATACATGGCGGCTTACAAAAATGGCGCAATTACTAAGTATCAAGAAAATTATAGCTTTACTCGCATGAAGAAATGATACGTCATTATTATTATTAAATTTAGAAAAAAAATTATAATTAATATATCAATATTAGATTGCTTTAGATCGGTCATTCTGGAAGTCTGTAGGAGAGGCCTATGTTCAGCAGTGGACTATGTGTGGCCGACATGATGATGATGATGATGATATCAATATTATTACGAATTTATATTTTTGCATAGCGCATTGGTGCGCAAAATGATGACTCTAAAATGGCGGCGAAAAAATGATCACGTATCATTTTTTGCCGCTATTTTAGAGTACGGACAACATATATATAGTTTTAAATATATAATTGCGCATAGGTATATATTAATCTCCTTTGTCGACAGTACGTACGCTTTTCCGGAAGCAACTGCCGTCTGTTCATCCAAACCTAAAAGGAAAACCCGTGTTAGGAACTCCATTGTTTAGCAGGTGCACGGGGCCACAATAACTATCTTCACATTATAAAGCTGAAGAGTTTATTCGTTTGTTTGTTGGAACGCGCTAATGTCAAGAACTACGAGTTCGAATTGAAAAATTCATTGTGTTGAATAGCCCGTTTGTAGACGAAAGTTTTATGTTATATATCATCACGCTACTATTTAAGGGAGCAGAGCAGTGATCAAAAATGTGAACAAATTCGGCAGATTCGCATACACTATTTGAAAACTAAAGAAATATGGACTCAAATAATAGGCGATATGAGATTTCAAATTATACCACAGTCGAAGCTGGGGCGGGTCAGCTAGTTAATAAAAACATACTTACTTATAATCACGCCTTTATCCCCGGAGGGTTAGGCAGAGGTGAATTAACACCCACATTTCAGCAGTGATTGCATACGGTACCACGTAACAGGAGGTGGCCTATTGCCGTCTTCCGGGCACTATTGTCGCCTAAAGCCATGCATCTGAGACTGAATATTGGCTGTATATATATGTCTGAATTTAAGCAGCCCTATCCCTTAATCGCCTTGTACGACCCCGCATGGGAAGAGATGGGGTGGTCCAAATTCTAGTCAACCGGGAACCACGCGGCTATTAAAACACATTAATCCAGAATTACAATTTAGTCTTGACAACTCACTTGCCCAAACTACACAACCTCCTCCACCGGCTCCGGTGGGGAGGTAGCCGTGGGGATTTTGCGCACGTAAAAAAAAAAAAAGTGACATTTGACGAGTCCCCCGTTAATATTTACGTTATATTTAAAACACCATAAGTAAGCAAGTAGTAATAAAAATAACCCGTGTACTTTATGATGTCGGTTCAGTAGAAGCAACAAATTGTACGACGATGGCATAAACTTTATTGTCCTATGTTGTTTTACAACCTAGTTAGTGTGCGCATACTGTTAAGTTTTACCAGTTTGGGGACAGCTTTTGATGGTATCAGAATTTTCATGTCCGAAACTTTTAAATAGGACGTTTATAATAGCAATATTTTAATGTAGTTTATATATCCATACCGTTTATAAAGTTTCTTTGTTTGCTTGAACGCTACTGCTACTGGTCCGAATTGAATGTTTGTGCTGAATAGTCCGTTTATCGAGGAAGATTATAGGCTATATATCATCACGCTACTACCTAAGGGTGCAGAATAGTAATTATAAATGTCAACAAATCCGCCAGATTCCCATAGATTACCTAAAAATTAATAATAAAAAATTATCACACACGTTCGACTCTGCTAAAAAAGAGTTTCTATGCCGTCAATGCAGAAAACAAAACAGGACAAGCCTTTAATCTTTTCACTTTGGCATATTATAAACGGTAAATGTATTATGTTTGAGGAGGTTATGAGGAGGTAGGACACGGCGGGATTTCCGCCCAATTGAGCAGTCCGACAGGGGAAGTACCTCCGCCCTCAGAATACCGCGGTTATAATAACTTCATGTTGTGTTCCCAGCTGTGAGTAGGATAGCCAGAGCTCACTGAAGAATTTGTGCTGTCAGTGGGATGACTAAAGGCTTGTTCTGCTTAGTCCTCTACACTGACGGCACAGAAACTCTGTGCTTATAGGGTCGGCAGCGCGAGTGTGGCTTCTCTGGTGTTACACACGTCCATAAGCAACGGTAACCACCTGCCACATAAGTGGTATCTAAAAAAAATGTTTACATTTACAAATACAGTATACCTACATATTGTCTAATAATCCCAAAACTTTGTTTTCGTATCACTTTCTGTTCATAAACTCAACTTAAAAGTTACATAACCCAGAAGTAAACAAGGTGTGCCTAACTATTATAATTATAGACATTCTAGGGCACGCCGTAGTAACGGCGGTAAGACCCATCATGGGGGAGTGGCTAGAGAGGCCACACGGCAGCCTCTCGTACCGTCTGACGCAGATGATCACCGAGCACGGATGCTTCGGAAAGTATCTGCGTCGGATGCAGAAAGAGCCAACGTCCGAGTGCCATCACTGCGACGCGAGCGAGGACTCAGGTCCGCACACGCTCACCGAGTGTCCGGCGTGGGAGAAGCCGAGGCGGGAGCTTGTGGCGGCCCTGGGAGTGAGGGTTCTCACGCTCTCCACCTTGCTCGCGGCGATGGTTCGCTGCGCGGATGCGTGGGCGGCCGGCGCCTCCTTCTGCGAGCAAGTAATGCTCGTGAAGGAGGAGGCGGGGCGGGAGCGGCAGCGGGAGCGACGAAGGATCGCAAGACAAGCTGCCCGCGTACGAAGGCAACTCGGGCGTCAGAGGTCGATGAACGACCTCCGCCCCCCATGAGCGCCGGCCTGGGGGTGACAGGTGAAGCCGCCTGTCACCCTGGCAGAAGCAGGCCGCGGCGGTGGCGCGCGTGGCGCGCCTCCCCGTTTCCGGGGACGAGTTGGGGACTCTGTAGTCCCCACACCCGAGGAGAGGGCCAGATCGTGAGAGATGGCCCTGGGTCGGCCGGGGTGCGAGGGATATGCCTGTCAACCTCACCTTCGGCAACCAAAACGACCCACAGGCGGCGTGCGTTTTAGTCGGTTCGAGTCCGACATAACCTCCTCCACCGGCTCCGGTGGGGAGGTATCCGTGGGATTTTGCGCACGTAAAAAAAAATAAAAAAAATATAGATATTCTAAATACTATTCCTATTAACTTCAATAACTCGTAAATAGACTTTACGTCGATAATGTTATTTATAGAAATACTATTCCCAATCACGGACATAATATTTCAAAACTCATTTGAGAAGGTCCCGAGACTTATTAGAATTCTTGGCAGGTAGCTAATACATACATTCAATATCAATAATACACGGGTGAATGATTTCTGGGACGGACGGTTTGAAATGAGGAATACTTGACGTGGGAGTTTTACCAAAGGCTTTCATTACATTCTTGAAAAAGATTATTATTTGCTTGTGTATTTCTAAAATACTCTATACCTTGTTGGAAAAATATTGGTATTGAAAGTAGTAGATACTGAGTAAACGGAGTAAATAGAGATCTATGCGTGAAAATACTGTAGTTATTTTCTTTCAAGTAAAACTATGGACAGGTTCAAAGTAATAATGAACAGAAATATCAAATTTCTCGTTAGATACTTTAAATTTTGTAAAAGAAATTATTTAAAAAATCTAAAGCGGATATCAGACCGTTCACTCGTTTGATGTTCACTCGTGTTAGTGCTTAACTTCTTTCAATCTACATTCTCACTCGACATAAGCTGATATCAGACAGAAATCAACATTAATTTTTCATTTCTTTCAATATGTCGTGTGGAATTAGTTAAACTAATTATATACTCTCTGCGGGTGGCAGTGGCCCTCCGCCTGGGCTGCAAGGTGTGTGAATCACACAGATGCATCTGCAGCTCCACGTTGGAGGAGGACGGCCATCATGCACTGAGCTGTCGTCGCTGCACAGGCAGGTTCCCGCGTCACCATGCCCTCAACGACATAGTCCGAAGGGCTCTCATATCTGCGAATCTACCATGCGTGCTGGAGCCCCATGGTCTCTGCAGATTAGACGGGAAGCGACCTGATGGTCTCACTTTGGTGCCGTGGAAAACGTGCTTGGTGTGCAACGCCACATGCGTCAGCACAGTTGCGGCCACGCATCTTAGTCGCACCATCAATGCCCCGGCGGCGGCGGCTGAGGACGCCGCAAAAAAAAAGGGTGAAATACGGTGCAATGGAGCCACAATATTATTTTGTGCCCATTGCGGTGGAGACTATGGGCAGTTGGGGGGTCAGAGACGAAGAAGTTGGTCGCGGAAATTGGCCGCCGTATCCACGACCAAGGCGGTGACACCAGATCCGGCTCGTTCCTGGGGCAAAGGTTGGCTACTGCGATTCAGCGAGGCAACGTAGCCAGCATCATGGGCACCTTTACGCCGGGAATGATGCGGCGTGGGTTGTTCGACGCGACATGATCGCGAAATTGTTTTGTGTATTTATGTTTTCATTTAATAAATAAATAATTATATTTCATAAAAAAAAATTATAACGTAACAGAAAAAATCTAAATGACATACGTTCAATCAGCGTTCAGACCTTTTATTTCAATTCAATCGGAGCGAGAGTTAAAGACACTGAGATACTAGATGCCAAAATTGAACCGATCAAACATTGTTGGATCTTTTCATTAGTGAAATAAATCGACATGAATGGATTCATTTTATAGATAGATGAAAAACAAAGACGAAATAAAACAGAAAGTGAACTGTCTGTCACCCCGTATTACGGTATATTTTTAAGGAATTCCCTTTTTAGGGTACCGTACTAGGGCACCGCTGCCTGGTGACAGATAGACAGTCGGCTGTCTGTCACCAGGCTTTAACTATCTCGTGAACCGTGATAGCTAGCCAGTTTAAATTTTCACAGATGATATAATTATTTCTGTTACTCGCTATAAGACTCACACTTGTATGGGTCGTTTTTTTTTTAAATTATATAGAGGTAAACTCAGTGTAGCGTGCTGTACGTTTATGCGTTTATGACACTACAAGAAGTGTTACTCATTCAAGTGTTTATGCGCTTGAGTAATAAATAAATTCATTTTCGCATATTACGATTGATTCATAAAGAATGTAAACACTGCCATCTATTACCAAAATAAAAGAAACATCACATCACAAAACAAAAATAATATTAAGTAATTAAAAATCCGTAGATGGCGTTACTTGCCGCATCTCTTGACCAATTCTTATATACAATGACGTGAGCAAGAGGAAAATATAATCTGCCTTTGTTTACGTTCGTCCATTCATTGATACTGTGATATGTGACATTGAGGCTATTTTGCCTATTAGTTCATAGGGCAGATAATGTTATTGAAATGTAAATTGGTTTACAATATTTCTATTTATAATGATAGATGGGTAGAATGAATGGATTAGTGTAAAATCCTTTAGATGTGTCACACCAATAACATTTGTGAAAGTGTACAAAACACATAAGACTACTGTTGGAATATGCATATGTTGTTTGGGATTTCTACTTTAAGAAGGATATATCACTGTTTGAAAATGTACAAAGGAGAGCTACTAAAATGTTTGGAGTATTGAAAAATAAATCCTAAGGTGCACGCTTGAAGTACCTCTGCCTCACATCACTTGAAAAGCGTAGAGAGGAAGTCTCATAGTAACTTACAAAATACTGAACAACTATTCTGATATCAATACCATCTAAGACCTCATTGAAAAACATCACTTTACCCACTAAAGCTATATACAATGCCAACCTAACCGTGTTGTCTGAGAGTGGAACAGACTACCAAAAAACGTTGTTTTGGCACCCAATGTTTTTAAAACACGTATCAGCTCAATAGCTGCTAGTCTGTTATACATAAATAATAAAACAAATAATAATCTATATGAATAAAAATGAAGCTCAAAATGTGTTGCTATGTTGAAGACTGGACGGCTCCTCTGATATAGGTTATTACGGAAATTTTGGACCATTCATGGACCGAGATGATGTCAGCACCAGCTATTAGGTAGGTATTAAAAAAAATGTATTGAACTTGTGTCGGTGATTAGAAACGATACCCAGGATAAAAATCCTTTTTCTCCGGTAAGCTTACAGCTATAAACTAACCTATTAATGTCTTAACTTCTAATCACTTTATATATTTAATAAAAATTAATCCTTCAAGTTATAAAGAAACAAAATCATTTCAAAAGGAACCACCCAAATACCCAAGGGTACCACTTACCAATCGGTGGGCACGACTACATAATATTGCGGTCGGTTATATTCAACAACAGGTCTATTTTTCTGAGAGGCAGTCTGTACACCTGAGATTAGCTACCAGCATAGAGACAGACCCTGGTCAACCCTTTAAAAGCGCCACTACACGCTTCTTCTGACCCGTGAATAGTGATATTAAATGCCTTCTTTTACCAGGTCATAGGGAAGACTATTGCTGAGGCATTGTATCATATTTTTACAATAAACAGTATTGCGTATTTTATATTACTTACGAAAACGCTGACAATTTATAAAATTAACAAAAGATACAACTTTTGTTACGTTCTCGGAATCGATATTTGTAATCGATTTTTAATAATACACTACCGACGTGCTCATGCTACCACTGAGGTAAATTAGCTAAGTTTGGGGAGGGGTGATAGCAAAGATACTAATGGTTTTATTTAGTTGTATGGGGTTTCACCAAGATCTTTACGATTACGTCAATCTCACCTACATCGACAGATGAAGCTCTTGTGCAGGATTTCCTCTCAGGTTTGACTGAGCAGTGAGCAGTCGCATCCGTAAAGATCAAAACAAAACAAAAGAAGAAAAAGAGCGAGAGCGTGCTTCAAGGTAGAACATTTTGTGCAAGCGGGATAGTTGCTCGATTGAATACGTCGATGCCATTGATGAAAAAGTAATTAAATTACTTAGCACATTTTTGATCAAGAAATACTTCTCTATGATCCCTCCCAATTGGATATTTGACTGACTAGTCAAATTAGTTACTTTTTACTAAAGGCTAAACTACTAAACTACTAAGCTAAAACTACTAAAAGGCAAGTTATAAGGAAACTTGTATGAAATAATTTACTGTGACGTCCTAATATTCAATAGTCAAATTATTTATCATTATAGATTGGGTGGATGGTTAAAACTAAATAAAAAAGAACAGACACCACTTTTACCACTGTTTTACCATTCTTAATTTAATAAGCTCAGTTAAAAACTACAGGAAAATACCCAATTAAGCTAATATGCATGTGCCAGTAGACAGTAGGTTTACGTCAACTGTGGAGTGCAACCAATTTGCAAATTCAACGCCTTAGTCATCACTTACGTCAGTCTTCATCTTCATATCGCATTTAAAATAAACTAGCAACTAATTATATTTCGATTTATATAGGTTGTTATTACATCATTCCCGACGATCCACTTATTTTTCAGCAGCCTAATCGCGACAGAAGAATTGTGATCCTCTTATGCCTTATAGTGTTAAGTTATTCAAAGTATCCGACCCAAATATTTGTTTAATGGTTGTTGCTCACTACTTAAATAAAATGATAACAACGTATTATCCGCTAAAATAGTGTTATTTCAATTTGGGTAATAATACAGGTAATTTGTCAGGACTTTTCAATTATCTGTATAGCAACCCTTAATAACGTTATAAATTGTAATTAACATAACAATTTCGCAGAACATGTTCCGCATTTCCCGATAGCAATCGTCACTTCGCAGAAGGTTCGGTGCACCCTGCCCGTTGGCCGAGGGGTCGGCACTCGAGCAAAATCAATATGTATGTAGGTATGTGTTGGTTGTTTATCTAGAGAACGACGCCGAGGCGCCTGTAAGTGGAGAAGTAGGGCGATGCACTTTGTATGTGGTGGAGCGTTGGTCGTTGCATGAGTGACAATAGCGGCGTTTTCTATCAGTTCTGTAATAATATAAACTGTATTTTTCGTCTTTGTACAATCTCAGAACTGTACATACGTTGCTGACGGAGCAACACAGGCTGGATTCGTCGCCACACAAGTCGCCAAGATGATCAGTGACTTTCTGTTAAGAAATTCAGTCGTTCACGTACCCCATCGGGCACATTACTGAGTGCATTCTGTAACTGAGCACATAAAGATACATACACCTACCTAATGGCCTCACCAAAATATAGCGAGCGAAATATAAATGTGATATCTACCCCTCTGCTTACTTACTGTCTACGGACTACATGAATAGACGTGAGGTTAAAAAAACCTAATTCAATAACTGCGTCACCATGACGTCATAACATGGGGTGTCGATCTCCTCAAATATTGCGACAAATTCATAGGACTATAGAATATGTTTGTGTCGTTGGTTACTGGGCGTGACAGCACTCAGTGGATACATCAATTAGTCTAAAAGTCGCTCCAATATCTTTAACTTTAGAAAAAACTAAGGAAATAGTTGGAAACGAATTTCTTATTATTTAACCCACCCATCTTGCCATGAAGACTTGTCGATGGGAAGACTAAAGGTTTATCCTGATTGTTTCTTGTGCACAGAAACTCTGTTCTTACAGGGTCGGTAGCACAGGTGTAACTCTCCTGGCATTGCACACGTTCATATCTCACTTCATATGTCATGTCTTTGTTTGCCATCTAATTAGTATAAAAAAGGATGTATTTAGGGTAACCCGCTAAGGATCGACGTCAATCAGTCAACCAGCATGTATGAAAACTGTTACGAAAGTAGAAGCGAAAGGATCATAGCAGGACCTTTGAGAAGGTGGCGTGAGTTTGTACCTAATCTCGCATATTAGCCTAGTGTATCAACGTGAAACACACACATATTATGCATACTTAGCTCTAACTGGTGAGGTGTGACCTTCCAAGCAGCGGATCATACAGTGAGTACACAAATCAGTGCCATGTAATGCAATTCGCACTTATCACCACGTAGATACAAATTGTTATCAATCATGCGGTAATCACTATCAGATACACTATGGCGCCGGACAAAACGATTACCTAGGGTTGTCCGTTGGCAGAATTTAAAAGAATGTGATTTATCTGTAGGCAAAATAATAGGATTTGTCAGTAAAAGTATACATATTGAAATACACTTGTACTTTTTATTATTACACCTGACTGGTTTCGCGTGAAATTTGATGTTTTTTTTTTCTTTTTTTTTTTTTGAGAAGTATGTTCGTATGAACCCGGTCAGGTGTAGGTAATAATAAAAGTCTGTAAAAAAAAGTACAAGCTTATTTCAATATGTATACTTTTACTGACAAACCCTATTATTTTGCCAACTCAAAAGTAACTAAATTTTAACATAAAATACATAGCACCCACATTTCGCCAGTTTATGTTTAGGTCCCAATGTAATAGGTTGCGAGCCTATTGCCATTAACCGGGCACTTATAAACCTGCGATAAATACACACATAACTTCGAAAAGCATCGAAAAGTCATTGGTGTGTGCCATGGTAAACCTGGGATCGAACCCGAGATCTCGTCTTAGCAGTCTATTACCCGTACCACTAGGCTACCGCGGTTATTTCAATATGTGTAACAACAAATTCCATCAAGTGCCATCAATCAACAGCATAAATATTAAAATAGTAAATCTATCGCGAAAATGAAGTCTCGAGCAGAAATTTACCATTTCGAGTACCAACTTTGCTGACCAAAAATATATTTCCCAATTAAAAATATAAATCGTAGAAATGGCCGGGACATTTTCGGTTACTTATCACTTTCACCGTACAATAACTTCATGGACATAGTTACAGTAGATGTTTCAGTTCTACGCCCGTGAAATTCAATCACGTGACCATAACCCACAGGAGGCTATTGCCAGGATAAGAGTAGCATAAGAAGTCCTTTTCCAAACTCCTTCGTCAATTCTTCCAAATTTTCTCATTTACATAGTAGTCAAACAATGTCTTGGATGCTATGTCTTGAATGACGTCATAATACCCTGTATTGTGGGGAAACAATACTAACTCCTGTATACCCTTGTCTAAAGGTGTACAGTTGTATGTCCTATGATTGTTCGATAGCACTGAATAGGAATCGAGCCTTTTGAGGCATATTTTCATGAATCGTATGTTTCCTATCAGACGAAGAACAGCCCTATCCTTTAATCGCCTTTTATGACACCCACGGACAGATACGTCCCTTGTATTTACATCGCCGACAAATACGGTAATACATTTAAGAAAAACCGTTACGTCCACAAAGACATAAAAGCACTCTTCTAAACACTCGTTTTAAAAACAAAATTGAGCGAGCACTTTAAATAACAAACAGAGCCGGCGTGTTTGTCGCACGACAGAGAGGGGTAAGTCGCGAGAAATCGATAACCTGCTTGTTTACAACACGCTAAGAGTCCACGCACATGTGCGATTATGGCTGCGACGAAATCGTCGGGCCGTTGCTAGGCTCTTAATTAACACACGCAATACACATTTTAGGGGAAGGTAAACAATGAGGGTAAATAAATTAAAATGCTATTGAGAATTTTCAGAATTTTGTAATTGATAATTATTTGGTGGAGCGTAAAAGGACCATGTTGGCAATATAATCGCCAGCTATAATACGCTCGTTTTTAATAAGTGATTATATATATATGGTTGATGCTGAAACGCTGTACACGCTTACCTGAAAGCAATTTATTCACTGAAGACTCCTAAGATAAAGCTGTCCAGAAAAACAGACTCGGACAATGAGTTCCATTCCTTGGCATAAGAAAAGTGCTGTTAAAACGTTATGTGCGAATAAGCGGAATATACCTCATATAGCGGTGACAAGGTCTTTGTGCGACTAGTCGTTAAATAATGGAAGAACTATGGAACTTAGGGGTATTAAGTTATGCAATTAAAGTGCATATTCCCTAATATCCATCTGAAGTCAAATTCACGTAATGATGTTCAAAATTCAGTCTTAATCTAACTCTTAAACTTTCCAATGTCAAAAACGTTCTCGTAACACAATTTTATAACTGTAATTGTAGTCAAATTACTTCTTACTAAACGTCAAAACGGTAAGGTACAAGGAGACTTTTATTAAATAATTTATTGTGATGTCAGAATATTTAATAGTCAAATCTATCCTATTATAGGTTCGGTGGAAGATCAAAAATAAGTAAAAACGATAAAATAAGAACAGATGCTACTACTCTCTCTTTTTACCATTTTTAATTTAATTGTTTCATTGACCGATATCAATGTATCGATTAATTGATTGATTGTTTTTGACATTTGGGAGATTAAAGTTAGATCTACACTGAATTGTTAATATCTTTTTATTACGAGAATTGTCCTTTGGATAAAACACTATTCATTACCATCCTCAAAGTAATTTCCTACTTGTCTTCAAAGTTTGCACAGCAGAGTTCGAAATCTGCTTATTAGTTTCGAGTAGTCCTTCCCAGAGGCAAACTTGGATTGACTAGCATTTGAGTTGGCTTAGACGTAAAAGGTTCTCTATAAAGCACCGATGATAACAGGCAAATAAAACCACGATCATGACTGCTAAAAGTAGCTGAAACGTCTGTCAAAATGTAAATAACACTAAATAAATTGTGATAGAATCCATTAAAAAGTGGTTTTATTTCAATGAGTCATATTCGTGTAAACTACAGACAGTATCATACAAAACCGCCATGTTTCGCCTGCAGTCATAAAAAGTTTGGTAGGGTGCTTGAAACTATTAGATAGATAGCAAATAATCTCCCCTATCTCGTGCAGAATTAGCTTGAAGTGTCAGTGCACACTTTGCACATAGCGTAGGGGAGCCCGCGCCCATGATATTAAACAAAGTAAAACAGATTGTATGTTTAGATTATATTATCGGCAGTAAGAATAAACAACCGTTTCTATTTCGATTTTAATAGATTCAGTTATAGATATGTGAAGAAATATTGAAAATCGAATCTAACCTCTTCAGCCTTACTGTTCAACAACCGAGTGTGGAACTCTGTAATTGGGCTATTGATCGATTGATCTATGGGTATGGGTAAAGGGTTCCTGGGCCGGCCGGAGTGCGAGGGATATGTCTTAGATAATATCACTTCCGGCAACCTGCGGCCCACACAGTCGGCGTGCGTTTTAGTCGGTTCAAGTCCGACATAACCTCCCCCACCGACACCACATTAAAAAAAAAAGCAGTGAAGAAGAAGTGAGAGAAAAATGTTTTTCGTCAATATACAATGGTATACTTGGTTGTTATTTTTATTTCTTGTCTGGAGTCTAAATGCCGATATGTGGGTGTCTATTCATTGTACTTACAGACGTACCAACGATTCCGTGAAACGCACAAAAACTGAGCTAAAATTGGAACTACAGTTGTCTCTTTCAAATTCATACTGTTTCATTCTACATCATAGACAATTTAGCACTATTACTTGACTAAATTGAGGGGACGGTGGTTGCATCAGTTCAGTACACGGAATTGTTCGCTTGACTATACATAGTGTCAATGTTATGACGGGCTGGATGACTCATGACGCGACATGTCATACAAATTATGAAACAAACGCGTCAGTACAACGCTCAAAGTTGCACCTATAGCACCTAACCACGTAGCTACAGTAGAAAAGATGAATGTACAAAAGCCGATTACGCTCGTTCGGCCATGTTTGGCGCAGAGGCGACGACCACGTGACCTAAATAACAATATTACCTACGAATCGGATGAACAGCATTATGAAAGATTTGGAGATGGGGCGTAGACATTGATGTGACCCGGAAAACATATAGGATGCAAAATTATATATAATCCAACCCTAAAAGGACAAAGGTTAGCCCGAAGATGTTTTTAATGTGGGTGTTACACGTCAATACTGATTTGACCCCAATGATGATTTGTCATAAGTCTGAAAAGCACCAATATAGATATGCCAACAGTGCGGTCTCCAGTTGGACAGCCTCGTTAGATGCTTTTTCGCCCAAGAATCGTGATTGTAGGAGGACGGAAACACGTGTGTTGGTAAAAATTCGAAGTCTTTATGGTGCGGCAAACAAATCACATTCTTTCGCATTGAAATATTGAAGCTTTTAGTATCTACAATCTTCACCATTAGATGATAGATAGATAAAGTCAACAAAAAAGACGACTCCGATTGTAGGGGTAAAACTATAAAAGTAGATTTAAACACCCTTATTCGTGTTCTACGAAAAATCGAAGTTCAGCTTAATCCGCAGTTAGTCTGGACTGTAGTTGAACCTCAGACGTCAAACGTTAGGATAAAGAAGATTTGTGTTCCATTATCAACCTTTTGAACTATTAAGGACACTAATACCATCCATTCGTCCTGTAACAATTATTGGCAAGTTTTCTGTGTTATCACCAACAAGTTGCTGAATCTATAATAAGCACAGCCACTCAAAATTGGAGGAGTTCGCAGTCGAAACACGTCCACAACCAACAGGTCAACATACGCCATCGTCATACGAGAATAACCTCTAAAATTTTACGGACAAGGTTCATATTTCCGTAAAGAGGATACAGACAGAGTATCGATCGACGATTTCCCAGCAAAACAGGCGTCCTTCACCCCGTGCCCTTTTGGTATAAACCAGCCGATTTGGAAACAGTCTTAGAAGTAGGGAAATGAAACAATAAGGCTACTATGTTATTTGGGAAGTTTAAGGATATGTTTTTCAGCGTTCATTCTGATGTCTGGCAAAGTAGATGGGTTTTCGTAGGTAGCTGTCTGGGTCAAATGTATAGTTTGTAACACTGCTTGTTTTTTTTATTGCGCTTAAGGATGAGGAGATAATATCATCTTCAGTACATTGAGTCTGGGCACTTATGAATTCAAATTAATCTAAGCATGTAATAAAGTCAGTTAGAGGTCCTAACTGACTTTATTACATGCTTAGATTATTTGTTATGTAATTATGACAGAAATACTCATATTTGACATGGTGTATCATGTTTTCTTATTTATGTCTAAAGGCTAAATTCATTTATAGTAATATCATAAATAGCGGAATTGATGCTTAAAGCCATTCATTAAAAATTGTATACTTTAAGTTTAGGGGATGTTCATTAATCGCGCGGGGCGGTACAGGGAAGAGGGGTGCGGCAAAAAGCACGAAATATCACTAAGGGGAGGTAGGAGTATAGTGAGATATCATGTGGATTTATTTTTTATAAATTACGCGCGAAAAAAGTGAATTTTCTGTTTTTTTTTTTATTAAATAACTTGTACCAAAAAATACTCGTGATTTTTCTTATTATGAAACCTCATCACGTATCACCACGAGCCGGAGAGGGGGGAGGGGGGATGGAATGGAGGATGGGGTTTTAATTTTGCTATAAGAGTCATGACATGTCACACAGAATCGGTCTCTTGTCTTGAAATCTATTCTTATTCGTATAGAAAATCACACAACCAATTTATCTTCCAATCCTTGTTACTTCCAAAATCGACGTGGCAACTTCCTCTTTAAGCTTCCGTACAAGAATCTCGGATACCCCAAGATGACAAGGCTTGACTGTCAATCACATGCCAGATGCCAAAGGCACTGTTTTTGTTGGTAAAATGTAAAAAATACCTAATTTAGTTTTCTTTGATCATTTGGGAATGGAATAGGTAGCAATGCCCGTGTCGGGCCTCGCTTTACGAAAGGTTCAAGACACGTAAGGGGAAATAAGGTGCTATAGCATTTTAGTATAGGAATATTAGTAGATGAGTCCAAAATGAGGAGAATTTCGAATATCCACAACGTATCCAAGTATCTCAGTTGGTCAGAGTATTACCCCTGAAAGGAACAGGTTGTTGTTGCTGAGTTGCTAGTAGTCCCGTCCTGGATGGTTATTTTTTCAAATTTTTCATTAAAGTAAAATATTCTGTGTCAAAGTTTCAGCTCTCTAAACCATTGCTATTTGTGATACAGCCCGCTGATAGATAAATAGATAGTCTTAGAAATAAGGTTGCGTTGGTAATCCTTCGACAACGGAACTCTAAAATCTCATTTAGTTTTCTTTGATCGTTCGGAAACGATATAGGTAAAAAAGTAGATAGATCAAGATTATGTAAGCGCCCAATCTAGGACGACGAGATCGTTTCCTTTAATGAGACAGGAGCTGAGACCTAATCAGAGCTTTTTTTTTTTGACGTGCGCAATTTCCTCACGGATAAAACGCACGCCGCCTGTGGGTCGTTTTGGTTGCCGAAGGTGAGGTTGACAGGCATATCCCTCGCGCCCCGGCCGACCCAGGGGCAATCTCTCACGATCTGGCCCTCTTCTCGGGTGTGGGGACTACAGAGTCCCCAACTCGTCCCCGGAAACGGGGAGGCGCGCCAGGCGCACCACCGCCGCGGCCTGCTTCTGCCAGGATGACAGGCGGCTCCCCCTGTCATCCCCAGGCCTGCGCTCATGGGGGGTGGAGGTCGTTCATCGACCTCCAACGCCCGAGTTGCCTTCGTACGCGGGCAGCTTGGCTTGCGATCCTTCGTCGCACCCGCTGCCGCTCCCGCCCCGAGCCCTAATCAGAGCTAAGGTCGCTTTGGGAATATTACCTGATAGGCGTTTTACTATATATTATAGTAACGTAACAGGAAATAACCAACTTCAATCAACCTGACACGATGGTATTTCCGCCCAATTGAGCAGTCCGACCAGGGAAGTACCTCCGCCCTACAGAATACCGCGGCTATAATAACTTCGTGTTGAGTTCCCAGCAGTGAGTAGGGTAGCCAGAGCTCACTGGAGAATTTGTGCTGGGAAAACTAAAGGCTTGTCCTGCTTAGTCTTCTACACTGACGGCACAGAAACTCTGTGCTTACAGGGTCGGCGGCGTGAGTGTAGCTCCTCTGATGTTACCCACGTCTATAGGTCACGGTAACCACTTTCCATCAGGTGGGCCCTATTCTTGTCCGATAGGTACCTAAGTGGTTTAAAAAAAACCCGAATAATTATTCAGGTTGATTGAAGTCGACTATTCCACAATATAATATTACAAGCTGTTGCCACCTATAGGCGTTCTCCAGCAATAATGGAGTTAGATGGACCCCAGATGGCAGGGGAGACAGGGAGACAGGGGTGTAAATGCCAAACGATCTGAATCACACGTAAAGCGACTTATGCAAATATGACTCACTCATAGGGGTGGAATGAGAGTTCATTCTGTAGGACGGTTGATAAATAGGGTGTTATTTTTTCCTCATGAGCGGTTAAATAGGCTTAGCAGGGCGCAAAATGAAGTCATCGACGAGAATATAGAATGTAATATTAGATTAAAATCGCCTGTGAAGGAGGGTAAAACAGGGTGACTGTTTAGATATTTAACTGATAAACGTAAACAATTTAACAGTAATTATTGGTTATGTAAGATCTTTTTTGTACAGCAGCATTAGCACATTGCTAATTACCGACTTAGGTTTAAAAAAAATGTGATCAGAAGTACTTAAAACTGGTGGTAATGAAAGCATTAATGACAGTAGAGAAGCTCGTAAAATTTGAAAGGATTAAGGATAGAGTCAAATAGCGGGCTGTTGTCTCTGTCTACCCTGGTATGGTAGGTCTAAAACTTGATATAAAAATAATTTGAACCCTATGAAATAAATCAATTTGGGAAGACTATTTGTAAAATTAACGTTCAGCAACTTTTGAACGCGATTGTACAGAAAAATCCAATGTTACAACCTAACTGGGTCAATCGGTAAAGTGGCTATATCTGACTAAAGTACACGTGAATCTTTTACTAAGGACCCCAGGTAAAAGATAAAACACCGCGCTTACGTAATGAAATATTATTCATAAAGATATTTACTGACTTCAAAGGAGGGTACAAGGGCCACCCTATCTCAGACCTTGAGTTTTGTATCAACCTACAATGAGATGGGGTGTCCTCCGTTTGATAATATAAGCACATACAATACGATTGATGACAATAGGCTCGCTCAATTGCCATTGTTGCAAATTCTACTATGGTATTGAGCTGCACGTTTTCATTTTTAAACAACTTAGGTGGCATACAAGCACACGGCCCACCTGATGGAAAGTGGTTACCGTGACCTATGAACGTGTGTAAAGACAGTGGAGTCACATCCGTGCTGCCGACCGTGTAAGAACAGAGATTTTATGTGCCCTTAGTGCAGAACACAAAATCAGAACAAGCCCTTGGTCTTCCCACTGACAGCACAAAAACTCTCCAGTGAGCTCTGGCTACCCTACTCACCACCGGGAGCACAACACGAGGTTATTATTTATAGCCGTGGTACTTCCCCAGTCGGACTGCTCAATGCGGACGGGAATACCGTCGTGTCCTACCTCCACTATTATTTTTTTTTTTTAATATTAAATAGATAGCTAAATAGATACTCTTTATGTCACACCAAGCATATTTTACATACAAAGGACAGTATACGGTAGTGAATTGTATAATGGGTGGTCTAACGAAGCGGTCTACTATTTCTTCCATAAATCCAATACATAGATGTTCATTGAGCAATAACAATTCGTTTAAAAGAAAAAGTATCACCTGCGCGCAATTTTCATTGCATACAAGAATCGACCTTAAGCGCAAATTGGATAACGTATTCAGCTGTGTACGTTTTCTTGCAGTTCAATAGACGATGAATGGTTGTGCATAGAATATACTGATGCTGTAATATTTGCACTGAGGAAACGCGCAGGATAAAGCCATGTAAACCAATTTGTCGTACTTTATATTGCATGTTAAGTATAAATATCGAAGTACAGCCAGAGCTTTGGATGTGACTGAGATTAACGCAAAGATAAAGAAGATATTTTATTTTCCCGGCCAGTAGAGTAGAATTTGGGCCACCCCATCTCGTCCCATGCGGTGTCGAACAAGGCGACTAAGGTACAGGGCTGTTTAACACATATTTACAGCCCAGACTCAGCCTCAGATGCATGGTTTGAGTAAACAATAGAAACTGAAATCATAGGGGATGAGGGAACCCACTCAGTATATCACTGACAAGACACTCGTGACACAAACTAAGCTGTAACACATTTCAAACATCAAGATAACATACATTAACAAAATTCAACAAAACGATACCCTCCAATTTTTGAAAGTCGGTTTAAAACAATCAAAACAAACATCGTTTGTTTTTAATATTATAAAGTGCGTTTAACTTGGTTCAACTTATTTTGGTACACCGCTTGCGTAAATATGACCTGAATATTTAATTTCGCAAGTCCTGGATACACGTGAAAGGCGGAAGGGAGGTTACCTCCCACGCGAGGGCTGCGGTGGAAAATAAATAGGAAATAATGAGCACAATGCTGGCATTATTCACCGTGCGGCGAAATTGTCATGTGCATTTCAGATACTGTTTTTACAGCATGTGTGTTATTTTTTATACAAGTAGGTATTGTAACAAAATACAATTTAACGGAGCACTTTTATGTATCTAGGGTTGGTGTTCTAGCAAGATAATCCTTACTGAATCTAGATTTATTGCTAGATCAGAGGATAGATTGTATTCTAGATGATAGTTTTGTGAGAGTTGATTCACAACTGAGCGTTGTTTTGGTATACGAGCCAAGAGGAGTCCTCTTTAAATGAACCTGAGTACGTCCTTACAGAAACTGTACTTGCCTTCACGAACCTAACTCCGGAGTACTCATTTATTTGAAGAAACGAGGTGAGATATTCCTCCGATACAAAATGGAGATCCTCTGACCAGACAAGGCGATCACGCCTGGTGTAGTGGCCCAGCGGTGAACTTCAATTGCTCGATGTAGGATAGGTAATTCTGTAGTAGTATCGAAATAGCTCAGTTTGCCTTTACTGTTGTTAAGCACCGAAGGTGATGTATTTAGATTAAGAAGATTAAGTGTAAGTTTGTAAATAGACAAAAAAAATGCCCGAATTGTTGGACATGATGCCCACAGCTACATTCTATCATCGCACCGCTCGCCATAGGCAGGGAATTCACCCTCACACATTGCAGCCTGAGATGGTGCGCCCTGTGCGGTATGAAAGAAACTTCATCGGGGGTCACTTAAGCTGTGGAATAAACTCCCTGCTGCGATTTTGCCAATTACCTACAATATGGGGTTCTTCAGGATCGGCAGCGCGAGTGTAAACGCCCCTGGTTTTGCACACGTCCATAGGTCACGGTAACCACTTCCCATCAGGTGGGCCGTGCGCTCGTCTGCCACCTAAGTGCTAAAAAAAAAGGTTTTGACTTGACTTTGACTTTGACATCAAATAACTTAGTAAATTTGAACAGCATAGTTGTTGTAGTAACCAATAACATGGCGAACGTCAACCAGTTCAAACATTGTCGTATAATGCTCGTACATATTTAACACTTTTCTTGCAATGTAACCAGGAAGGTTTAAGGTCGCCGTGTAAGTACACAGTAACAGCGAGATAAAGTAACGGCCACTCTTCTCAATTATGTTACAATGTCGTGTTTTACCTCAATGCTTTGGTACTTAACACACCTAAAGACTTAGCACTAAAATAATAAATATAAAGCGCTATATACAAATGAGTACATCTGATGATTGGCAATCGAGGCACTGGTGTAGAGTTCCCTTTTGTGGTTGGGAAGTTATACAGCAGTCGCTTATAACCTCATGTTGTGTTCCCAGCGGTGAGTAGAGTAGCCAGAGTTCACTGGAAAGCTGTTGAGCAGTCAGTGGGAAGACCAAAGGCTTGCCCTGCTTTGTCTTCTGCACTGAAGGCACAGAAACTCTGTTCTTACGGGATCGCTCCATGTTCTTACAGCGCGGCTTTCCATCAAGTAAGATAGTGGATCCTGGATCCTGACTTCTTCAGAGTGTAAGCTTGGACGCCATCAAGACTTACGCGGTATTAATAATTTGAAATATGTTATAAAATTATTAGCATCAAGGTATGTAATGGTGGCTACATTCAGAGTCAAAAACATGCATTTAAAAAGCGAATAAGAAACCATTTGTGTTCTCTCTGTATTTTTTTTAATTCATTATATATGGCTATGGCTGTCGTCTGGATGTCTTATTACGAGGCGATTAACATTGTTATTTGCATCCTTCCACAAAGAGATCAGTAATCCGATTATTTTTTTTAATTAGTATTCTTGTTTCATAATTTTGTTGGGAATAAGTATATTATTATTTCCAGTCATTTCTTGAAGACTACCGTGGTCTGTCGCTGACGATCATCAGATCTTTACGAAAACCCCTTTAGATAAAAAAGGATTTAGCAAAAAGTCTACACATGGGATGCGTACAAAAAAAATAAACGTTCGAATTTAAAACCCGCTTCTTTTTAGAAGTTGGTTTTAAACACACTTAACTACTTTATTACAAACACGCTGCCAAAAGCGTTTTCTAAAACGTTCATCCGAAACTTCGGACGCGCATGAAAAACGAACGAAGTACATAACATGTTGGTACCTCGGAAGTCGAAGTTACTTGGGTTTTCTTTCACGTGACACACGTTCACTTGGCGTCTTGGGGCCAACTGCGATGGCTGTTTCATTGTCCAATGGTCCGAAAATTCCATCCGAATTATTTTCGGCAACAGTTTATGAATAGCGTGAATAGAATCTCTGCGGTAACGACAAAGTCCTCCAGAGGTCAAACGACTTATCCTTACTTAGGTCTTTAGGATCACGAGACAAGACTATTATCATCTAGAGCCTACAAATATTTCTTGCAGACACATGAAATCAAATATTTATAGGTCAAAGTTGGACGGTAAGTCTTTTGGCACTGTCTGGGCATAATTTATTCATCACTTAAGAAACAATGCCTCATTCTAATATTAGGTGGGTAGGTAGACTTCATATGTATTAGTTATTCATTACAACTATATCTCAATATAATCTAAGGCTCTTAGGACCCTTACTACTGCTACTGGGAGGAAAAAAAACCCAATAATTCTATAATGAAACTCAAAAGTGCTACTACTGGGATCTCCCCTTATACCCGAGGGATATAAAGACTTGCGTCGTTAAATTACCAATACAGCAAATTGTAAGAGTGTAGTGTTTATGGGACCCAATAAAATTTACAGGGCTCAAGGTCATCTGCTAATCGACGAACGATGCTTTGGCTTTACTCCTCATGAGAGAAAACGACAAACGGATCCAGGATACTGAGGCGAAGGCCTCGAATGCACCTCAGAATAACGCGAAGATGATGATGATATTACTTGAATTGTAATTACTGACGATAGTAAAGATACGAATTCGTAGTCGACCGCAGACCGCAGCAGCAGACGCATGCAGCAGATACAGCGTGCAACGTGAAATAGATTTGAATATAACACTATTGTTTATTGTATCAATTCATTGCGACTTTAAATGGTACCGTCTACCCACTTTATTTCTAAAGTTATCGTTCACAATACTTGTACTGCGACAACACATCACAAACGACGACGCACTCCAATACGAAATTCTCACGAACTGTCGTAAAATTTTACGACACGACATCGCACTTCAAGGTATTTTCTCACAGGGTTTAGTTCTGCAAATGTGACTGTTAATGTCGATATACAAGCATTAATGGTAATGATGAGTTACTTTGTGACCCATATTGAACAATTTGGGTATTTCAAAAATTTCGGAAACCTATCTTAAAAGATGTAGAAATATAATTTAATACCTGTTACAATTAATCATTTTCCCGTAAAACTTTTCTTTATTAGAATTTATTAGAATTTTCACTTTGTTAGCTTAAAAAGTGCGTGAAATACGACTGGTCACGTGACATTCTGCGCGTGACGTCATTAAATAATATCTACGAAGAGACCAACCACCGAAAGTTTTTGATACACTAAATAAATATTTAAAAAGTTACGTCACACGATCCGTCAACAGATTTTATGCGTTTTGCCTCATGTGAAATACAGATAATAAATCCTAATTTTATTTTGTAAAAATAAAATATTAAAATATCATATTTTTTTGAAATACATTTTGTACAGTTATTATTTACGTATAAGCTAATATATTTCATATTTTTTGTAATTGTTTTGAAATACCCAATTGTACAGAAATGGTATAAGGAATGATTATTATAACTTTAAAAATATTAGGAACTGAATACCTACATGTAATATTTTGGATTTTAGAATATTGCAGGCAATCCGAAGACGTAAACTGACTGAAACAACTCGCTCTCTCTTAACCAGTAGTGTAAAAGAACCATTAGACAAGTCTGAATATCACGCTCGTCACTTTCAGTAATTTCAGAACTAAAATTTAGTAACATGGTAACACCAATGAATTTCAATACAAAGGTAAATACTTTTTTTTTTTTTTATATAGGACACGTCAATTGGACTTCGCCTTGCCTGATGGTAAGCTGAAGGCAAAGTCCCAGAAAAGAGGGTCACCATTACTTACACATACCGTGTGACAATGGTGACACTCAGCTTGACGGCCTCATCATATGCTTTTTCACGCCCCGCTTAAAGGACCCGGGACTGTAGGAAGAAGGAAACACGTGAGCTGGTAATGAATTCCAGGCCTTAATGGTGCCTTAATACTACAGTCTTCAGAAGAAACCAGTTTAGTGTTTTGTTTATAAAAGTTCGCAAAATCCGTAGAACTATCTCATCCCTGTCTATAAAATAATAAGTCGTTAGGTACATATGAAATTGCAGTTTTTTTTAAAAAAATTGGAGGAAACTCAATTAGCAGTACTAACATTTTTGCATTTTTTTAAGGAACGACAAATCCAAATATTATGATATTTTTGTGTATGAATGAGACAACATTGAGCTAACAAACACTTTTATTACATTTTTGAAAAGTGACAGCTGTAAAAAAAGTAATACGAAATTTATCATCAACATGGATAGCATTTAGGTAGTACTGTTTTTGAAGATCGAATTTAATTTATCAAAAGGCCAATAAAATTAATATTTAATATAGAGTTGTAAAATCTTGAAATTAACTTTCAAACAAAATTTAAATACTGGAAATAGTAATTAAATTACAGGAATAACGAACTCATGAATCAGTTAGAAAATTTCGGCTACTTCATAGGTAAAGACCTAATATTATTCGATTGTTTGTGACTATACCTTCTTAATAGCCATTTGTATTTCACGCCATCCTCATATTACATACCTGCAACAATACAAATAATTCATTAAAAAAATATTTTAGGTACATATACCACGTTTTGCGTGGCCCAGCCGAAATGGAATACAAGCAAGGGCAAAGTATGAAGAGAATAACATAACATAAACTCCCGCCCACATTCCCCGAAGGGCTAGGCAGAGGTGTTAACACCCACATTTCGCCAGTTTATGTTTAGGTCCCAATGTAATAGGTGGCGTGCCTATTACCATTAACCGGGCACTTATAAACCTGCGATAAATACACACATAACTTCGAAAAGCATCGAAAAGTCATTAGTGTGTGCCATGGTAAGACCTGGGATCGAGAGAATAATAGTTATTTTTATACTATGCCAAGGGTAATCTTTTTCTCCACTCTGATAGTAAACATACAATCCATAAAACAAGACCAGGTCTAAGGAAATAATGCCTAACCCTCATGATTTTGAACAGAATTCTGCGAAATACGAGTTGATACCAGATTTGGCTGGCCAGGGAGAGAAATACGAGTAGGTAGTGAAGGTGAGTGTGAAAGCGCTCTTCAAACTTACATCCGTATCACAAGTCCCTTTTAACCTAAACTAAATTAAAACAAAAATGTCTACTGTCTCAGACCCAGGTAAAAAGTAAAAAAATCAATATCAAAAAACCATCAGTTTCCAGGCATACAAGAAAACGAGCAAATAAAAACGCTGTAAAGCCATTACGAAACTCACAAGCACTAAAATTACGACATGAAACATCCTGTATAACCTATAAAGCAAAAATTTGGCGTACATCACGCTATATTGGCTGGCAACAGGGCAGCGGCGCGCCGCGGGGTGAGCGGATAGGGAGGGTATGGCTATGACGTCAGCCAGGTCGTCGAACTCCAAGGTCACACCGAGCCACGCCACCCTTGCTACCTACGCTATGCTAATATCGGTAGACCTTTTCTGTAGACTGGTTGTTCCCGCCGAATTAGTTTAGGCAGCGGTTTTATCGTAAACTAATTACTGGGTTACTGTTACTAGCTACCTGAATTGGCGCTCTGATGAAGAGAGGTTAGGGATTGAAGGCCTACTATAAAACATTAGTAGTTGCGTCTCAAAATTTCGGGCCAACAGTTACATAGAACACATTTATCCTGAAATCGTTTTTCTTCGAAATTTCATGGTACCATCATGGCTAAATGCTACATCTTTTACTCTTGTTTCGTTTTGGTCTGAATTTTCGGATGTTTTATGGCAGTCCCCTAGAATTCAATCTCCGTTACATACGCCTCATTGAGACAGCTTCCGAGGCTCCGAAGTGCAGCGGTAGTGAACGTGGCCGCCACGCAGGAGGCTCGAGTTCAGTCCCGGCTTGTATGCATGAATATACATTGGTCTGGTCGTAGTGGTCGTGCCTCGGAGAGCACGTTAAGCCGTCGCTCCCGGTTGCCATACCAACATCTATGGCAGTCGGTATACAATGGAAATGGGTAAAATGTCCCACACAGAAGGGCTGATAACCCGTTCGGCCAACGGCGTCCCGAATGGCAATAGTATTAAGGCAACATACGCCTCTTTCAGATTGGCGTAAGCGACGTTAGTACATTTAGGACTGCATCCCGCTAAATCGTAAGTGAATTCCATTTTATGGGATTCACTTATGACTACCGGTCTGACCACTGAAGCCCGGGATTAAAGTATGCGCCAGAGCCTCGAGTGTTCCATGTACGTTTGGCTTGGTACAGTAGATCCCATATACCCCTAAATCACCTTATTTGTTGAGGTTTAGTTTTCAAATAATGTATGGGAATCTTCCGAATTTGTTGACATTTATTTAAAGTCTTAAAACCTACGTCGATAAACGAACTATTCAACATAAAAATATTTTTTCAATTCGATTCAGTACTTCCTGAGATTAGCGCGTTCAAACAAACTCTTCAGCTTTATAATACACTCGAGAGCAATGAATCCGGGTCACTTAAAGAATCCTAAAAATCTCGGAAACTAAAAATGCTAGGTTAATGCAATAAATTGTATTTAATAGACAATGTAATACTCCTTAAATGAAGGTATTAAAACTTCTTAGTTATTGTAAAGTTATATCATAAAAAAATCAAATTTGAAAAAGGGCCACTTTCGAAGATGGAACTACGAAATTACAGCATTTGGTGTTGCTTTTGTTTGTAATCTGTCATTTATGTGGGTACATAAACCATGTTGATAGTGCTCTATATTCATTAATCAAGCTGAAATTATGTCGCTTACGCCTGAAGAATGCACCAGAATACTTACAATGCTGGAAACCGGCCGGAGTCAGCGCGATACAGCCAGGACTGTCGGTGTGTCGCTGTCAACAGTACAAAGAGTTCTCCGACGTTACGAAGAAACTGGTTCTAACCTACGCAGACCAGGAACGGGCAGAACCAGGTGTACCACAGCACGAGAAGACCGATACTTGGTGAACACCATGCTTCGAAATCGCTTTCTCACAGGAACTGAACTCACCAATCAGTTTCGACGCCTCGGAGGAAGTAACCCAAGTGCATGGACAGTAAGACGTCGGCTTGCTGAATCTAACTTAAAACCCCTTAGACCTGCAAACGGCCCTAAACTGGAGCGTGGGCATCGTATTTCGAGACTAAGTTATGCCCAGAGCCACGTAAATTGGAGTATTGAAGATTGGTCAAAAGTTATGTTCTCCGACGAATCAAAATTTATGCTCTACAAGCACGATGGAAGACACAGAGTGTATCGAAGACCAGGGGAAAGATTCAAGCAAGCATGCATCGAAGAAAAAGTAGCCTACGGTGGTGGGTCTGTACTTGTGTGGGCCGGAATTTCTTCTGAAAGTCGCACAGAGCTGGTGATCATAGAAAACGGCTCTTTAACTAGCGTAAGATATGTGGAAGAAATCCTCAATGATCACGTTGGTCCATTTATGGTCAATTTAGGTGAGGATGCTATATTTATGCATGACAATGCCAGACCTCATACAGGTAGGATTGTGAATGACTACCTTCAAGAGATGAACATTACTCGTATGGAGTGGCCAGCGCGCAGCCCGGATATCAACCCGATCGAGCATGCTTGGGACGAGCTAGGCAGATGCGTAAAACAACGAAACCCTCCCCCAATCACGCTTCGTGAGCTCAAAATTGCTCTCACAGAGGAATGGGAGAATATTCCCCAAAATCGTATAAGGAACTTGGTGTACAGCATGCCAAGCCGCGTAAACGCAGTAATGGAAGCACGAGGAGGCAATACGAAGTATTAAAATTCAAGAAAATCGTAATAAAGTTCAAAAATTTCATGTTTCCTATTTTTGTTTTAAGGAGAGATCAGCAGTTTTTTTCTTTATGTAATTTTGTGTTAATAAAATGTATGGTGACTCATATTTTTTTTACTTTCATTTAAGGAGTATTACATTGTCTATTAAATACAATTTATTGCATTAACCTATCATTTTTAGTTTCCGAGATTTTTAACATTCTTTAAGTGACCCGGATTCATTGCTCTCGAGGTAAAGGTATCCGATGTAGGTAAATGAGTTACGAGTTCAACATGCGCTTGAAATAAGCCCCCAAATCGTTATTGATTCTGTGGAAACACACGCGACTATTTTTTTTATGACAAATCTGTGTTATGATATTATGTGACAGATTCATCACGCGTACATTTTTACGGTAAGTAGAATTGTATTTTTAATCGTTTTGCTGAAGCTTTTGTGTTGCTAATACATAATTATCGATGTTCCTCCCGACACGTTAAGAGCCTCTGATCAAGCTAGGTGATGTTGGAATGTTGTATACACCAGATAGATAGATAAACTTTAATGTTTTATTTAATTTATAGCCTTATTCACTATTAGCAATATCTCGCAGGCACCACTTCTCTTCCACCTTTGGATGGAAAGACAAATAAAGATGTTTATTATATGCTTAAGTTGTTTGCAGTCTATTGAAATATATATATTCTTAATACTACTTTGGTGGCAGAGAAGTAAACGGCCAGCCTGATGGGAAGTGGTTATAGTGGCCTATGGCGTAAGGGCGTTACACTCGTGCTGCCGATCCTGAAGAAATCGAATGCCCCTGATAAAGAAGATTTAGACAAAACCGAAATTCTAGGCGTAAATTCAGGGTATGCATTTGAATAATTGCTGCACTGGGGAAACAGTAGAGCGTTGAATCATATCCAATTAAGGTGAGAAAGATATAGAAGAAAATAAAAATTTCTCTATCAATCACAAAGACCACGAAGAGCGTATTTACCTATACAGACTTTTAGAGTTGACAAACAGCTGTTGACTCTCTCTACTGCGCTACTAATACATCAGTCCAAATTAAACTGGAGTGCCTTTGTGCCAACCCTACAATATATTTATTTAGCTAACGTATTTGTCCCTCGCTCGACATCCCGAGGACAGATAAATTGAATCCAGTTTGTACACAAATGTATTCAAATTTTAATTCAATTTGATTATTAAAAAATAAAATCCATATGGTTGGTATCGGTTTCGAGGTTTTTCTGGTTGCTGATTACGAATTTTTTTTTATACCACTTGGTTGACAGACTTAAGATGACTCGATTTTTTCAAAAAAAAAAACAATATGGGTTTCGTTTTCGAGGTTATTCTGGTTGCTAATTACGAATCTATTATTAATTTAGTCATTACGGATGACAGACTCAAAATAATTAATTTAGCCATTACGGATGATTGACTCAAAATATGCCACGGGCGAAGCTGCGACAGTATACAAATAGTCAGTAATGAACCTTGTCTAGGATAATACTGGAGTAAGCGTTGCAGATGCTTAAATTACAATAATATAAGTATATTGAGTTGGCGAAACTTACCGCTGTATGGCTGGCACTGAGATGGTGCTAAGATTTACTATATTTGGTTGTAGCGTAAGCTAAATTAATTCTGCTGCAGAATTACACAGAAGGTTCTAAACATGCACTAATTTCTAACCCGAATGAAATACGAACGACTTAAATGTATGTATGTTGTGTAGCAATAAACTACAGTGTAAGATTTAGTTTACGTACACATGTATCTCACTGAAGATGTACATGCAGCCGAGTATTAAGATTACCATTTCACCAACTATAACTCGTGCGAATTAACATGTCACCTGGTTTTCCAAACGTAACCATAAAAAATCTCAAATAAAATTCTATAACAAATAACTACGAAACTCGATTTTTTTTTCTATATCACTTAGCTAGTAGACAAGCACACGGCCCACCTGATGGAAAGTGGTTACAACAAGCATTCTTTGGATAAAGGTCTTAACAGATACAGACGGACAACGAAGTGATCCTATATGGGTTACCTTTTTTCTTTTGAAGTACGGAACCCTAAAAAGCAAGTAAGAGGAGGTAGGACACGACGGTATTTCCGTCCAATTGAGCAGTCCGACTGGGGAAGTAACTCCACCCTACAGATTACCGCGGCCATAATTACCTCGTGTTGTGTTCCCAGCGGTGAGTAGGGTAATCAGAGCTCACTGGAGAATTTTGTGCTGTCAGTGGGAAGACCAAAAGCTTGTCCTGCTTTATCTTTTACACTGACGGCACAGAAACTCTGTGCTTACAGGGTTGGCAGCGCGAGTGCGACTCCCTTGGTGTTGCATACGTCCATAGGCCACGGTAACCACTTTCCATCAGGTGGTCCGTGTGCTAGTCTGTCAACCAAGTGGTATAAAAAAGTAGATTTTTCATAAACTACCTGACGGATATAACTGGAGTAGAACACGTGCAGGTTGCGTGCGTCGTACGTCATTATGTCCACGTCATAACATGCCAATACCTATAATTATGATATCCCACGCTCATTTCAGTACTTAGTTAGGCGAAAATTAGATCACCACAGACGCAGGTTACGGCTCGAAAAATCTGTCAATATTTGAAGATGACATCATATTTGCACGTCATAGTTATAAGTGTATTAACCGCGTGGTTCCCGGCAGAGTAGAATTTGGACCACCTAATCTCTCCCATGCTGTGTCGTACAAGGTGACTAAGGTATGGGGGGCTGTTTAAAATCAGACAGATATATACAGCCCAGACTCAGTCTCAAATGCATGTTTTGAGTCAATTTTTTTTTTTTTACTGAGGTGGCAGTCAAGCTCACGACCCACCTGATGGGAAATGGTTACCGTGGTCTATGGACGTATACAACACCAGGGTCGTTACACCAGTAACAATAGTGCCGAAAAACAGCAATAGGCTCACCCCCTATTACGTGGGACCGTATTCAATTATTGGTGAAATGTGGGTGTTAATTCGCCTATACCTGACCCTCCGGGGACAAAGGCGTGATGCATATTATGTATGTATGTATCATAAACGTCGAAAGGCACTAGATACACTAGACGTTTCCGTATTTTTCTCACTAGTATTTTTGATTTTCCAATCGATAACAACTGCAAGGACATCTGCTTGTTCCCAGAGCTCAAACGGTTGCTTTTATATCTAGTGGAGTGGACGTGACGGCAAGTAATTGGACGACTGCCTATGCGTAGAGAGATATAATATGAGATACGCCTTTCATATTCATATTCATTTATTTATGGGTGGTATTTAAACGCAAATAAAATACTTTTTTTATGAAATAATAATCCAAATTTCCATCAAAATTACTGATTGCACAGCAGAATACTAAACTCAAAGTATTAGAAAACACACTACAATTTATACTTAGTTTAGCTTTTAGCTTACTTTAGCTTATAAAAAAAAATTACCACGAAGACATAAGGCGGCTTCTAACCTAACCTATCCATTTCGGGGTGGGTGGTGATCATTCTGAACTTAATTAGATGTACAATCAGTATTTTTACTGTACGCGTAGTATCTTCTACATGCGCATTAGTTCATTTGCTGTGCAGTTAGTATTTTTGATAAACATTTATAATTATTGTATTTAAATAAATTTATTTTATGAGGATAAAAGTAATGTAATATATTGATATGTGATTATTTATTTGATGTGCAATTAATAATATTCCTTTATTTATTCACAGAATGCAGGTACAACAAGTGTGGTCTTATAATTAAAATAATTTTTCCTTGTACATTCTACCACTTTTGTCTTGTATGTAAATATTCAAACAGTCAATAATTAATTAGTGACACAGTAGATATAAATATAATAGTTAGAAGTTTCATGCAATAAATATTTTAAAAAAGTGTTGCAAGTGCTCACTTGTTGAAGTAAACTAAACTTGTCCTACCATCCTGTGTAGATACCAGGAGGTAGGACACGACGGTATTTCCGTTCAATTGAGCAGTCCGACTGGGGAAATACCTCCGACCTACAGAATAGCGCGACCATAATAACCTCGTGTTGTGTTCCCGGCGGTAAGTAGGATAGCCTGAGCTCACTGGAGAGAGTTTTTGTGCTGTCAGTGGGAAGACCAAAAGCTTGTCCTGCTTTGTCTTTTACACTGACGGCACAGAAACTCTCTATGCTCACCATTGATTTACAAAAAATGATGCACCCAGAGTCGGCAGCGCGAGTGTGACTCCCTTGGTTTTGCACACGTCCACAGGCCACGGTAACCATTTTCCGTCAGGTGGGCCGTGTGCTTGTCTGCCACTTAAGTGGTATAAAAAATAAATTATAACCAACCCAATCGTCAATACATTTCTAAGTAAACAAAAATATTTTTGTACCGCTCTTTTTTTCTTCCTATTAATCTGGCCAGTCTTCTCTCAATAAAGCTGGTCGTATATTACTCACAACAATGTATATGCTATAGACCGACCAAGCACTAACAAGGTCTTATATTTCGTTTCCCATAATACCCTTCATAAGTTTACTTACAAAACATGTTGTTTTCTTTGTAGGATATTACTTTGAATCGAGTTTTTCTTTTGGTAGAAAATAAAACATCGTGCTTCATTAGTTATTATAATGCCTACATGAAGTATTCATGTGATACAGTTCCTACCAGATTCTTCTTCTATATATATATTTACACATAAACAAACTATAATATGGATATGTTAACATAAGCTTGATAACATTTATGTTAAACTTGAAAATACATACAAACATATAATCACGCCTTTATCCCCGGAGAGTTAGGCAGAGGGAACTTAACGCCTACATTTCACCAATCATTGTATTCGGTCCCACGTAATAGGAGGAGAGCCTATTGCCGTATTCCGGGCACCATTATTGGCTCGAGTCATGCATCTTAAGCTGATTGTGGGCTGTATATATCTGTCTGATGTTAAATCCTTGTACGACACCGCATGGGAAGAGATCGGGTGTTCCAAATTCTACTCTGCCAGATACCACGCGGCTTAATTTGAATATGACATTCACTTTTTTCTTAAGTATCTGAACAGCAAACATTGTTAAAAATACTGTTCATTCTATTATGTATTGAAAACTACATGTTCTTAAACGGCTCCAGTTTTATCCTGACCGTAGTCAAATCAAAAATGCACCTTTTACAACTCGTGCGAATTAACATGGCACCTGGCTCGAAAACAACCCTTCTATCGCATCCCACGAGGCCCCGCTCTCGTCCTTTGAGACCAGCAGCATCCACAACACTGTGACCGTTACACGTTTGCCTTAGTTTGAGATTCGTAGTTATTTATAATCGGAATTTATTTGAGATTTGTTATTGTTACGTTTGGGAAGCTAGGTGCCATTTATTTATTCATTTTATTTCATAACATAACATAAACTCACGCCTATATCCCCGACAGGGTAGGCAGAGGTTCTAGCACCTACATTTCGCCAGTTTATGTTTAGGTCCCAATGTAATAGGTGGCGAGCCTATTGCCATTAACCGGGCACTTATAAACCTGCGATAAATACACACATAACTTCGAATAGCATCGAAAAGTCATTGGTGTGTGCCATGGTAAAACCTGGGATCGAACCCGAGACCTCGTCTCAGCAGTCCATTACCCATATCACTAGGCTACCGCGGTACGGTTTCATTTTATTTCATTCATCCCAATCGCATCCGAAGCTTTCATTTCGGACTCCAGGGTCCGCTTTTTCTAATCTAACTGGGGGTTTGGCTGACTGATAAGCGACTGCCATTTGACCTCCATTACCATATGATATAAGGTAGATACTTATACACTTCCACTTCAGAATGCCACTTGCCTCTTCCACCTAGGACACGACGGTATTTCCGTCCCAACTGAGCAGTCCAACTAAGGAAGTAGGAGGGGGAATGCTCTGACCACTAAGCCACAGAAATTTCGCCTGAAACCATCCAAATGCTTCTATACATATATCCGTCTTACGGCAACGAATCCCGCCTGAACCGATTAAATTTTTTCTATATCTTAATCTATTTGAATAGTTAGCATACTAAATACTTTAAAATTTCATTCAATCTCCGAAACGTTACCAGCCACATAACTAGACCTTTTTCATTACCAACACCAAGGCCCTCGACAGGACATAGCGGTGACTCACTATGACCAACTATGACGTCACTTCATAAATAGGGTATGGAACTACTCTGCTAGTATTTTTTTGGTCAGCCATCCGTCCATTCATGCGTATGAGTTGCTATGTCGATACCATAAGGAGAGCATATTGTGTGCAAATAAATTGTCTGTCAATTTTTGTTTGTTAAGAAATGTATTTGAATATGTTTATACACATTTTTTTTTACATAGGACACGTCAATTACATTTTAAGCTGAAGGCAAAGTCTCAGAAGAGGGTTACCATGACATACATATACCATGTAACAATGGTGATACTCAGCTTAACGGCCTCATCATGTGCTTTTTCACGCCCCGCTTAAAGGACCCGGGATGAGGAAGGAAACATGTGAGCTGGTAATGAATTCCAGGTCTTAATGGTGCGACCAAGGAAAGAGTCCGAACAGCTTGGTTCTTGATCGGTTATTCCGCACCGTATGCGGGTGACATCTAAGCCCTGCACGTGTTGTCCTGTGTAGGAAAGGGGAGGGTGGGACTAATTGGAAGAGCTATTCAGAATTAGAACATTGAATACCTAACACCAGCTAGCTAGTTAGCTATGTTTATTTTGGGTCTAGTAAGCGCTGTGTAAAATGTGGTAGAATATTTCCTTATTAGAAAAAGAAGGTGTTTGTAATCGTTGTGATTATATTTCTACGAAGACACGATAGTGACGCGCGGGTGTTTACTAAACATTGAAAGATAAGTCGAATGATAATAGGGAAAAGCGACGTAACTAAACAGTAAGAGAAGTTTTAAAAATGTAGTAAAGATAAATCTATGTACGAGTATAGAATAGAAATAACCGCGGTAGCCTAGTGGTATGGGTAATGGACTGCTGAGACGAGGTCTCGGGTTGGACCCCAGGTTTTATCATGGCACACACCAAAAACTTTTCGATGCTTTTCGAAGTTATGTGTGTATTTATCGCAGTTTTATAAGTGCCCGGTTGATGGCAATAGGCTCGCTACCTGTTACATTGGGACCTAAACATAAACTGGTGAAATGCGGGTGCTAGCACCTCTGCCTATGCCTTCGGGGATATAGGCGTGAGTTTATGTTATGTTATGTTCATAAAGATTAAAATGAAATAAACAATCAACTATCTGTATTTCATTTTAATCTCCAATCTTCTTCGAGTTGGGGCCATTTTATCATCATTCTCTAAGCCTTTTGCCAACTCAGTCGGGGTCGACTTTCCAGTGTAACTGTGATGCGGCTGGAATTTGATATTTGTCGTGAAACGACTGCCATCTGACCGCCACATCTACTTGGTGATATCGAAGTTCTGTAGTTAGATCGGACTTTTGTGGGCTCCAACTACCCGTTAGGACTGTAATAGGCAGGTGTGCTGACTTGTAGCGTATGTGGCCGTACATACGCTTCAAAGATAGGCTATGTCAGTCACTTGAGAGCACACCAACGAAGGTCTCATTAATCAGAAGCCAGTCGCTGTGGACGAACTTGGGAGAGAGATAGGTGTTCGTATGGCAACTAAGACTGACAGCTTAACGTGCTCTCCGAGGCACGGAGGCAGTAATTAACCACCAAATCGTATTGCAATCTCTAGAATAGTCTAGAAACGTCCCGCCGGGGTCATCGGACTGCTTCCGGAACTGCCCGGTTAATCACAATTTTGGCACGTTCCTTATGAAATGAAGCACTCTGTATTTGTATGCAAATACTGTCCGTCACACAACATGCGTCACTGCCTACGTTGTACCGCGTAAAATGTGTATTTCTGTGCGTTGTATAGTTAATTTTGTGGAATACAGAAATAGAGTTTTGTTTTGTAAATATGTTCGCGCTCTTACATGGTAGTGTGATGGTAGGCTCAACAATTATAGACGCTAGGAGTTTTCGTTACGTAGGTTTAAATTTTTTATTGTACAACTTAGGTGACAGACAAGCATACGGCCCACCTGATGGAAAGTTGTTACCATGACCTATGAACGTGTGCAACAGCAGGAGAGTTACACCCGTTCTACCGACCTTGTAAGAAGAGCTTCTGTGCCATCAGTGCAGACGAAACAATCGAGACAAGCCTTTAGTCTTCCCACTGACAAAAAATTCTCCAGTGGGTCTGGCTACTCTACTCACCGCCGGGAACACAACACGAGGTTATTATAGCCGTGGTATTCTGTAAGGTGGAGGACGAAGGTTCTATGGCTTAGGGTCAGAGCATTCCCCCTGTAAGGGAAAGATCCCAGGTTCGAATCCCGCCTGAACCTATTATTTTACTATATCTTAATCGAATAGAGGAGATCTCTAGTAACTTAATTTTACCTCTACCTGAACATTATTCATCAAAATATTCAAGGTTTTTCTGCCAAAGAGTAAGAACTAGAATTGTTTTTAAATGAAATGCATATTAATATAAGGTGATTCCTTGGTGAATGGGGAAAGCACGTAACTAAAAAGTAAGAGAGGATTTGATGAAGGCTAACACGATGATCGCCTTCAAGGTGAATCTGCAGTTCTTCTTTTTGAAGAAAATGTATCAATTAAATACAATCATGTAATTGTTTGATTACATACACAAGCTTTTTATGTGAGAATTATTTGCCACCTATGACCGGCGTCTATATATAAAAACCATTATGAATTAGAAGAGGCGAAAGATTTGTGAGAAGATCGTGGAAAGATGTTGTATCAGTCAACTTTATAGGAAAGCGGAAAGAAAGAAAGAAAGAAAAAAGAAATAAAGAAAGAAAGAAAAAGAAAGAAAGACATTATTTACAGGAAACATGGTTTTACAATAGGTTGGCATATTTTGATTAGTACAGCATGTTTCACCTTATCCGGTGTGCAAATGTTATATTAAACTTATTTTGTGGTAGGTTTGCATGCGATAATATGTTGTCTCCTTATAACATACATCTAATCAGTTTCAATAAATTAATGTATAGGTACACATCATAATTGTAAAGTATAATCGTAGAAAACGAAATAACGTCTGGATTGAAACAGAAAAAATATTTATGGACTGAAAACGAAAACACCCTTTGCTGCTGTGTATGTGACAGATCGTGTCGTATGGTCGTATCGGTATCGAATCGTGCTCTGAGAGTAAATTTCTTTAATAGTATAATCCTCAGTCATAATTACATAGTCGTAGGGGCCTCATTATGCTAAAGTGGGCCTGTAATACGTCAAACACGACCCTGAATGTAATTACAATCTTGGAACTGCTATAAACGGCGAGTCGAGAGTGAATGGGCAAGCCAGTAAGGGTCGACCTAGGCGTACTTATGTCAATCACATTGAGGACATTTTAAGAAAAGGTCAGGTCAAGTGTTGGTGTACCCACATTCGACGAGCGAGAACTGAGAAGCGTTTGGTAAGATCGTAGCACATTATTAAACTTATTTTCAGGGCGAAAGAGGAATAAAATGTGAGGCCAATAAGGATTTTACGGATTCGAGGCGAAAGTGTGGTGACTGCGAAATAAGCGCAAAATGCAAAGATATCATACATACATATAATTACGCCTTTATCCCCGGAGGGTTAGGTCGAGGTGAATAAACACCCACATTTCACTAATCATTAAATTCGGACCCACGGAAAAAATGTGAGCCCATTGCCGATGTCACAACCTCCCCCAATAGGAAAGGGATTAATGCATATCTCCCATAAATAAGTCTGAAGTATTTGTATGAAGCACAACCAATATAATTCGGACCCACGTAGAAGGGGGTGAGCCCATTGCCGGTGTCACAACCTCCCCCAATAGGAAACCGTTAATGGATATCTCCCATAAATAAGTCTGAAGTACTTGTATGAAGCACAGCAAATGTATTAACCCATAAAAAAGAGACGCAGCTACTGAAATTCATCTCAACTCAGACGATTGAAATTCAACCAAGAAACCAGAACTATATCAAAAGTACTATATCTCCGAAGTTGTTATAACCGACAGCTTCCTCACTTCGTAATCACTAAACCATAAAGCTGTCAACCGGCTTCTTCAACGGCTAAAAAGGCACAAAAAGCCCCAGTGTCCGACAAAAGAGTAAGTAAACCACGACAGTCATACGCGCTCAGACAGACTAAGATTGATATAGGATCTGTTGCTACCCGAAACATGATCAAACGAAAACCAACTTTAACACCTTAGAAGTGAAATTACATTTCTTTTGAAGTTCTTCACCTGTGTATATTGAGATCAGGTTTGTCGTCAAGGTAATTTTGACTAAAAGACGACAGCTGTTAGGTTGAAATTAATTTGGCAAATGTCTGCTCCACTTTTACTGGGCATGCGGTTTGGCAGTAGGCGCACGTCACCGACAGGACTCATTACAAACATTATGTTAAATATTTATGTAAATAACGTGACAGTAGTTGAATTGATTGTATGAGGTACTTTCTGTGATAACTAGAATATCGGGATCGAGATATTTGGGACAGAATGCCTATCTAATAATTCTATTGATGATAATTTCAAAATGTATATTATTATAACACCATTTTTATAGTACGTCACAATGTGATAATGACGAAGATCTAAAAATATAAACGAACTACATACCATTTTAAGAAAATGCTAATGGCTCGAGATGTCCTGTACTTTAAAGACATACCACTTCTTCAATATGGCATTGTCGTCAAGAAAAAAAAATGGCAGTGACTTATATAAAAAAATACTCCTATTTCTAGGTAAAACTTACTTCCCGCTCACCGAGTCCTTCCAATTGTAGTTTAAGAAGCTATAAAACAATGCTCTATTCACATTAGACAACATAAAAAGCCGTAAGCCCATAAAAAGTTCTACCTGATGATATAATCAACCATTAAATTCTACTAAACTCATGACAAAAGACTTCATCTAAAAGCGACATATCTCAAAGATCTGTTTTCGAAACAGTTCCAAATCACATAGAAGACAGTTAAACATAAAAACAAAATGCTTAACCCCTTGCCGACATTAGGACAGGCAGTAAAGACACCGCGTGGCGTCACCATGTCTCAGGAGAGCAGTGACCTCGCTCGCGAAAGCCATGGATAAGGAATGTGAAGTTCCAGCCGTTGCGTACTTTTGTAGAATGTGCATGGGAAGCTTTAGCCAACTTTACAATTCAAAATCAGGTTTGATTTCTTGTCCGGAGAGACTAAATTTGTTGGCAGATTGTTTGAAATACTACTATTATTATAGATGTAAATGTTTGTTGCTATCACGGGTGACCTTTGGTGACTGAATTTTGGTACTGGGATTACGGGAATAGGATGAAAATTCTACGCAGGCAAAATCGCGGGCAACAGCTAGTAGATTCTTCTAAACTATTCATGATAGCTATAGCTGTAGACACCTTGGCGTGTTATCGAAATATAACGGAACAAAACACAATATTAAGTAAGCATACAATTTTTTTCTGTAATTAACAAAAATCTATGGTTTTTATTTTTATTTTATGCGCTGATGTGCCGACTACAGTCGAATTAAAGTTGTCGCGTGATCTGATAACGCAATATAATCATTAATTTGATTAGGTTTCTTGGCTAAAATTCACTCTTAACAGTCTACCAGCCACAAAAACCCAATCAAAATGTTTTCAAACGATTTCCGTTTCAACAGAAATCATGTAAAATCATGGCGACTGTCAATCAGAAATTCCTCTTCCTTTGTAGACTCCCTTTGTAAACAAATCATACGGCGCGAACAAAAATAGGTCGTCTCGCTTCGCAAGCGTGTGACGGACGACATGTTGTATATTTTTGGATGTGCACAGTTGCCAGTGACACTAGAGACACAGAAAGAATATATGTCACATGTACTGCTACTAAGTGTACCTACGTGAAATGTTCGCGGCATGTTCCAGAAAATATTGCACTAACAATAAGAGGACAATCTTCCTAGGGCACGCCATAGTAGTGGCGATAAGACCCATTATGAGGGAGTGGCTAGAGAGGCCACACGGCAGCCTCTAGTACCGTCTGACACAGATGATCACCGAGCACGGGTGCTTCGGGCAGTATCTGCGCCGGATGGAGAAAGAGCCAGATCGAGAGAGATGGCCCTGGGTCGGACAGTGTTCGAGGGATATACCTGTTAACCTCACCTGCGGCAACCAAAAACGACCCAAAGGCGTCGTGCGTTTTAGTCGGTTCGAGTCCAACATAACCTCTCCCACCGGCTCCGATGGCGGGAATTTTTCGCACGTAAAAACAAGAGGAATCCTCCTAAAACTACGTTCTTTCGTTAGTCTCGGTCGCATCAGATACCTTGACAGCAGAATCTTATGACACGTTCTTTGATGTATCTTTTCATATACGTTTGTTTAGCTGTTTTGGGCGACTGCCATCTGCCCTCCCGACCTCGAGAGGAAAGCCCGTGCCAGAGCCTGATCCATTAAACTTACTCGTCCTTTTGGGTCGCATTTGGCTCATGTGGGAACGTGGTGTCTGCCAACATGAATGGCTTTCCCATGACTGTTGATATCTATGTTAACACTAAAGATTTCTACGCAATCTACGTTATTAAGACATTTTCTACGCAATTAATTGTAGTAAGTAAATTACGTTATCAGAAAACCACATAGAACTGGTTCTTTAATATCATAAAATTTACTTGATACGGAGCTTCACAATCGCACAGCTTATGTACTCAGAATTTAAAACCCAATTATAGGATAAATTGCATTCGGAAAAGCCTAGGTATTGATATTATAAGTAAGTAAGTAAGTAAGTAAATCATTTATTGCTCGAAACACGGTATGTTACAATGGTGTTACAAAACAAATAAGGTCCGACATGCTTCGCAGTTTCTCTGCATGCAAAATCCATTGATAATATTATATATTCGATTGATGATGATGTAGGTAATACAATTGAAATAAGATTAAAATTAAAATTAGAATACATATAAAATGTCCAATATTGTCAATATTTAGTGTCAAGAATACATGCAAGTATATTTTTTTTTTTATATATATATAAAAGAATACACAATACCTACCTACTAATAATTACACATACAATAATCATCTCATTTATAAGTCCCACATAATACATTGAAATGACACTTCAAATGTGATTTGTACCCAAACAATCATCATTTCAAGAGACCTCAAGAAACTCCTTGACACTATAATAACACTTCTCAATCAGCCAGGTAGTTAGTGCTTTCTTAAATTTGTTGAAGGTTAGCTCTCTAATGGATCTGGGTATGTGGTTATAAATTTTGGCTGTCATATAATGTGAATTATTTTGATGGAGAGAAGTTTTACATCTAGGCAGCAGAAGTTTCGTGGTATCCCTAGATTTGTACAATTTATCTTCACTGGCCCTTTTAAACAACTCCGGATGCTTCCTTACAAATATGCCAATTTCCAAAACGTATAGTGACGTCAACGTCAGCAGCCTAAGACTTTTAAAGGCTGGTCTACACGAGTCTAGTGGCCCAATGTTCGCCATAGCTCTAATACATTTTTTTTGACATATAAAGACCTTTGAGATATGATTTGAGTTACCCCATAACAATATACCGTATCGTGAAAATGATTCGATGTTTGTTACCCAAATACACTCAAACGGCTGACCAGATTTTTTTTTATACCACGGATGTGGCAGACAAGCACACGGCCCACCTGATGGAAAGTGGTTACCGTGACCTATGGACGTATGCATCACCAGGGGTGTTACACTCGCGCTGCCGACCATGAAGAAACCTTCTGATGCCCCTCTTGAAGAACCCCATATTGTAGGTGCTTGGGAAAACGGCAGCAGGGAGGTCATTCCACATCTTAAGTGTGCGTGGGATGCAGTTTCTTACCGCGCAGTGCGCACCGTCTCAGTTCGCAATGTGTGAGGATGAATTCCCTGCCTATGGCGAGAGGTGCGATGATAGAATGTAGCTGTGGGCATCATGTCAAACAATTGACTGGCTGAAATTTGATACTCATAGCCTGGAATAGCACATTCTTTTTATTCTTGGAATAGGATCAGAATTCCAGGCGGATTTACTATAATTAATAGCTCAAAAATATGGACAAGATACCGCGACCGGTACGTCGATTACCTTTCAGAAAACATTTACAAATAACGCCTAATTAACCTTAAAAACCCCATAAATATCAGTACAACCAACATTATGCTCTTTCTGGAAACTTCAAGAAAATAAATACTAGAAAATATAATGCCGTTGCATTTTGCCTGCATGCAATCGTTATGGCGATGATTGCCAACAAAGATTTAGTCAATATATAAGTAATCGCTGATAAAAATGTCATAAATGTAACAAAGTAGGCAGAAAACTCAAATGTCAGACGCCTATTACATGTACTACCCGATGTAGTCCGGCGATACGATGGTCTTGAAGGACACAGACAAGTGGTCTTAACTTGTTTTAATTTCAATAAATTTCTGTTTGTTTGTTCAATCTGTTTCGCGACTCGATAAATAATAGACATTATAAACATGTCTATTAACCAGAATCAATTATTATTATTATTATTATTGGGGAACAGGTCAGCAGTTGAAACAACTGATATCAACCTGCATCTCGTTGTTCACTACTCAATGTTTTTGTTGATTTATGTGTTTGTCCAGTCTATTTTTGAATTGGTTAATATTTTCTGCTGTCATAATATTTTCAGAATCTACTTAGGTACATATATTCACACCTCACACATATGTTCTTAAAGCAGTAGACAGAGTCATACGATCACAATTAGCCCACCGCAATAGGGTGCGAACCTATAGCCGTGATGGGACGGACACTACATGATGAATGAACTGGTGGTGTCTAGTAGATATTAATGGAGGGAGGTATCCAACACTGATGGTATTACTCCATTAGGCCTTGAATTGCCCGGGAATATTTTCTCATTCCTAGGTCAGTATTTTTTTTAAACCTGCAAATGAGTTCAAGACATTATATTACAGTTATCGGGATATTTACCATGTTGAATTGTTCTGAGTTTACGATATTTCGGCGCTTTTGCAAGTACCATGACCCCGGAGGAACTGGAGTATTGGCGGGGGGAACAGTGACAAAGATTTTTTGGAGTAAATATATCGATCTACCTTCTTTCGAGTTCTTTTACTACGCGTATCTGCACTACCAATGGTTTCACTCTCACTACAAACTCGAACCCGATCTCGATCACGTTCACGACACACGATGCTTTTACAGTATCCACTCACGATTTTCTTTTGGCTCCTTCCCGGTTGTTTTTGAAAAGATAATACAACATGGTAAACATCCCCATTTTTTTTTCTTCAGCACATGTCCCACCTGATGGAAAGTGGTTACCGTGGCCTATGGACGTATGCAAAACCAAGGGAGTCACGCTCGCGCTGCCGACCTTGTAAGCACAGAGAGTATCCGTGCCGTCAGTGTAAAAGACGTAGCAGAACAAGCTTTTGGTCTTCCCACTGACAGCACAAAAACTCTCTAGTGAGCTCTGGCTACTCACATACTCACCGCCGGGGACACAACACATGGTTATTATGGCCACGGTATTTTGTAGGACTTTAACACTAATGTGAGTAACCATGATAGTTTGAATACCTATAGGTTCAAGACATGTTCATTCCTCACCCAGTATGCCGCTGATTGAACCTACTCTATCACTCCCAAATAAATAATTTAGCTCAGCTGGAATGACTATCCAGAACACAGCTAATAGCGTCACTGGCAATCTTTAAAAATAAATATCTCAAAATATACAATCAAAGACATACCAAATGTATATAAAAATCCTGAAAATAGCACACAATCACGTGATAGTATTCATGGCCGGGCCACATCATGTGCCCGGGCCGAAGGATTTATTACACGACCTGACATGTCTATAAAACTCGTGCGCTTCAAAAATACATTTACTGTTTTACCTATCACAAACTGGAAAAAAGACATGACGCATACGACCTTGCGTAATTCTTACTTTGTCTAAGTCATCGACCGCCTGATAACCTTCAACGACTTTAGGTGACAACTTTAGCGAAATATAAGATGATGTACCTGCATACCCTCTAATTGTTAGGTAATGGTCTCATAGATACAGCTACAAAAGAAGCAAATACTAATAGAACAGCAGGGACAGCTTTTAACATTATTGCTGATCAAGGTATTTTAACAATGCCATAGACGGTGATTTTAGTTAGAAGATTTGTTTGTGGTGGACATTCACACTTCTCTGTATCCGTAGCTATAGGTTGGGTTTAGTCATCATTTTCTTCTTAGGTAACTGGCAACAAAACGCGGTTACCATGGCGGCCGAAAGGGCTAAATCGACCTTCAACACTTAAAGTCAAGCATACCGATATGACTTCACTTTGCCTGAGAGTAGGTTAAAAATTTTCACAGTATATTATTCAACAACTAAATAAAACAATTACTAAAATATCAAAACTAAAACGAAATGCCTTTTGGATCCAAAATATCTTAATTATTAATTAGCCGAGGGATACCCATTGGACACCCTCGTCAACTGAGTTTCTGAGAAAAAACAAAACGAGGGGTATTCCCCTTCATTACTATTTTACAAAATATGAAAGAAGAAGAAAGAAAATAGTTTTTATTGCGGATCGCACGTATATATAATAAAAGGACATTCGAAATAATAATAATAAACATAAAAAATCACAATAACAACAACAACAACACCGCCGACGATGTCTCCCCGGCATGCCGAATATTCATTTCAACACGCCAAAAAAAACACCACCAGCGGACCTGCAGCTTACTGAGGCGGCGAACGCTTCAATCGAACAATGCCCGAAAAAAGGTTGGGGAAAGTTCGTCATGATGGGGCGTAGATTTTTTTATTACTCATCTGTGGCCGCCGCCTGCTGAGCAATTCCGTAAACACACAGCGTTGGACTGGGTGACGTCACTGGAGATATACCAATGACTACCTCTTTCAAGGATCTCGCAATGCTCAACGCTGTGGCTTACAGAATTGAACGGCTGATAACACGGTATATGAGAAAATTGTCAATAATGACGATCGACGTGTCATGTTCTACGTGGCACAAATCCATATCCATAGACTTGTAAGTATATTATAATGAAATTTTAAAAGCAAAAAGCTTAATGCATAAGCAATCTGTACCTGTTTGAATAGTATGACATAGAACTACAATTTATTATTACATACATACATATAATCACGTCTTTATCCTCGGAGGGTTGGGCAGACTTGAATTAATACCCACATTTCACCAATCATTGAATTCGGTCCCACGTAATAGGGGGTGAGCCTATTGCCGTATTCCGGGCACTATTGTTGACTCGAGCCATGCATCCGATTCTGAGTCTGGGCTGTAGGTATATATCTTTTATTATTATTTTATATTTATATATTATTATTATCAGTTAATATTGCCTATATTTGAATTCCATTACTGAATGTCTAGCTAGATCCTACTCTTGAACAGTTATTAAAACTTCTGCTCACATTATCACTATCGTATCATCACTTTTCATATGACATGGTATAAAATACATATATACAATACATTAATAAAAAAAATATTGTAGCTAAAATTTAAAAAAAATTAATGAAACTGTGTACAATAGTAAATTCTCCCTCTCTCCAAACATTGTACAATGCCCGACAGGTTCCATAATTGTAACCTAATCTTAATCTGACATCTGTATAACATTATGGAACGCAATAAATGTAGAGTATAGCATGAGTGACTCGCGGTCATGTGCAGTATAATCATTTTATGACATAAAAACATTAATAAAATGCACTTTATTTGCTTTGCTATCCCAGAATAAAGCTAATAGTAATTAGTTGATTTGCTACAGTATAGCTTATAAAGTAATAGACTCGTCTATTCTTAATCGATATTCTTAACAGGTCTAGGCATAGGGCCAAAAGTTCATAAATGGCGCAAGCATTGCCTACCGAGGGACAATTACAGCTCTAGAACATTTTATTGCTTGTACGAACATTACGTTACATTGTAAAGTGTGATAGTGCATGACAAATTATTGTTAATTTAGTGCAGCTTAGTGGTTAAGGAGTCGGCCTTACGATCGAAAGGTCTCGAGTTAGTCTTAGCCATTACACTACCGATGTGTACCCACTCCTAACGCATGTACCATGGTGAGTGTTCTGATGAGCTCTTCCAATTAGTCCCACCCTCCCCTTTCCTACACAGGACAACACGTGCAGGTCTTAGATGTCATCCGCACACGGTGCAGAACATCCGATCAAGAACCAAGCGGTTCGGAGACTCTTTCCTCTGTCGCACCCATTAAGGCCTGGAATTCATTACCAGCTCACGTGTTTCCTTCTTCCTACAGTCACGGGTCCTTTAAGCGAGGCGTGAAAAAGCATATGTGATGAGGCCGTCAAGCTGAGTGTGTCACCATTGTCAAACGGTATGTGTAAGTAATGGTGACCCTCTTTTCTGAGACTTTGCCTTCAGCTTACCATCAGGCAAGGCGAAGTCTAATTGACGTGTTCTATATATAAAAAAAAAAGCAATTTAGCTTAGCTGGAGAGGTTCAGGGAATATTAGTAATTTTTAGTTGATTTAGTTGGTTAAACGTGCTAAATCTAGGGGTGCGGGTTGGGTAACCTCCACGTTGGCTTACCTGTTTCTTTTCCCTCTGGACCGCGGTCCTGGGGAACGGAAGCGGGGAGGCTGGTGCACCCTGGACGACGGTTAGTAGACTCTGACTCCAAGGAGAAGGAGCTCTGCTAGCCGTCGACAAATAACCCGACAAGCCCTTTTTAGGGCTAGCTGACCCTGGGGGGGTCGTGGTATGGCGGGTCTGCAAGGCCCGCGGGAAGGGACTCGTAGAATCCCTTCCATCCCAAACAGCCCTTTTTAGGGCTAGCCTGTCGCTCCCGGTATCCCTCTGCTTTCAGAGGGGACATGGGGGCGACACAAGGATCCATGGGATCCAGGGACGGGCCGGCCTACTGCTCGCGCAGAGGCTGGCAGGCATTCGTGCCACCGTCGGTGTTGGGAGAGTTGGCTGCTCTCCCGCGTCGCGTAACCTCCAGGATATCGACAACGACCTGAGTGCTAGCCACACTTGGGAAGCCGGTATCCTGAAGGCCGCGGGGCTTGCCTTAATTGGCCGGCCCGCGACAAGGAAAAGTCTTGAAAACCCGACAGCGAAGTCGCTTAAAACCTGTGGATACCTGGGGAACTCCACAGTATGTACCCCGCTTCTCGGAATGAGCGTCACCCGGGAAGTGTATCTTAAATCGTCTCAACTCGTGGGATTTGAATGGATACAGAACAAAAACAAACCAAAAAACCATCACCAAGTGAAACAGTCTGCGCGGAGGTCGCGCAGCACCAAGACGCGGAGGTCGCGTCCCAAGCAGGGACGGTGTCGGAAGACTTCGACACCGCCACTGAGAGGAGCAGGGCGAACAGCCCGGTGGGTCTGCAGACCCGGAAATCTGCACCACGGCGGAAGCGGAACCGCAAAAAAAAAAATCATCCCCCCACAGAAGACCGAGTCGGATCTCGAGTTGACCCTGACCGACTCGTCTTCCAGCAGCTCCGGTGGGGATGAAATAATGCGTCCCCCCCCCCACCCAAGCAGTTTGCGGTTAGCCGCCGAAAGCTGCAGGGTGGGGGCACCAAAGCCGCCCCCTCACGGGCCTCAGCCGGGGAAGATGTGAGAGCGCCGCCGAGTCCCTCCGTCTCGGCGGCGCCCGCGCTTCGTACCGACGGCTCCACGTCCAGGGACGTGATGGAGGCCCTGGAGAGACTGGCCGGGGCCCGCTCTGGACATCTAACGCCGGAGGAGGACCGGGACCGGCTGGCTGCGACGCGCCTCGTTGAGCAGTTTGAGCTGCTCAAGGCGGAGCTGGCCGAGTCCCGGAACGAGCGAGCTCAACTTGGCAGGAGGCAAGTTGAGCTCCTCAACAGCGTGGAGCGTACGGCGGCTGAGCACCGCAAGGAGATGGAGAGGATGGCGGCCGAAATGGCGAACCTCCGTCAGGTCGTCGCCGGGCTGCCCGCGGAGCGCGTGACGCGGTCGGCGCGGCGGCGACTAGCGGTGCAGCCGGAGCGGCCGGTGCCGTCGGCGCCGCAGCTGTCGCCGGTGCGGTCGAGGTCACCGGTGCGGTCGGAGGCACCGGTACGGCCGGAGACACCGGTGCGGTCAAGGCCGCCGGTGCGACTGGTGCGGCCGGAGACACCGGTGCGGCCGGAGACACCAGTGCGGCCGGAGACACCGGTGCGGCCGGTGTCACTGGCACAGCCCGTTCGGCTGGAGTCGCCGGTGCTGCAGCCGGCTAGGCCCGCAGACCCACTGGCGGCAATGGCCGCCATGGAAAAGCGGCAGGAGGCGGCGCTGGCTGAGCAGCGGAGGTGGCAGGTGATGCAGGAGGAGCGCACCCGGAGGTTCATGGAGGCGGTCATGGACTCCAGCCGCCGCCCGCCCTTGGCGCCGCCGACGGGGTACGCCGGAGCGGTGAGAAGCGGTCCCACCAGTCGGGCGGTGGCGGCCCCGCAGGAACCGGCCTGCAGCCCATCCGCTGCGCCTGCCGCTCCGGTCGCTCGAGCCGCTGTCACTCTCGAAGTGGGAGCTGGGAGCTCCCAGAGTGCCCGGGCCAAGGGCAAGGGGAAGGGGAAGGGCAAGGGGAAGAAGTCCCCAGCCCTAGCCTCAGCCCCAACGCCGGTCCGAACCCAGGCGGGGATTGCCTCCTCAAGTTCCCCGCCGGAGGGAGGCTGGGAGGTGGCCGGAGCCTCCAAGAAGCGGCGCAAGGTGCTCCGGAAGGCAGCCAAAAAGGCCAGGAAGGCCGAGGCTGCTGCGAGGGGAGTGCCGGGGAGGCTGCGCGTTCCCCGCTCAACCGCCGTCGTCCTAACGATGACGGCGGAGGCGGCGGAGAGGGGCGTGCAGTACGCCCAGATTGTCACGCAGGCGAGAGCCTGCGTCGACATGAGGGCTCTCGACATGCCGGGCCCCATCCGGGTGAAACCCACTCGGACGGGTGCTCGGTTACTCGAGATCCCCGGCGCATCAAGCGGTCCCCAGGCCGATGCCCTAGCGGCTAGGCTTCGGGACACGCTAGACGCAGCCGACGTCCGGGTGTCCAGGCCCAACAAATGCGCAGAAATGCGCATATCGGACTTGGACGACTCCATCACGGCGGAGCAAATCCGCCTCACCGTGGCCGAGGCCGGGGGCTGCCCCCTAGAGGCGGTGAAGGTCGGAGCAATCCGCTTCGGCCGCCGTGGACTGGGGGCGGCAGTTGTCGGCTGCCCCATCGCAGCAGCCAAAAAGGCTGCCGACCGGGGATTCCTCGCCGTTGGAGGCGTGGTGCGGGTGCAGGTCCGGCTCCTGCAGGCTCGACCGACCAGGTGCTTCAGGTGCCTGTCGGTCGGCCACGTGGGGGTGCAGTGCACGGCGGCGGTGACGGTCGGTGACCGCTGCTTCCGCTGTGGCCAACCCGGCCATACGGCCGGTGGATGCGAAGCTCCGCTGCACTGTTTCAGGTGTGCAGCGGGGGGCAAACCGGCCGACCATGGGGTTGGCAGCAAGGCCTGCACCGGGGGGGAGCCGAAGCCGCAAGGCGGGGGCTCCAGAGCATGGCACAGTGGTCCATACACGTCGCCGCTGTCGCCGATCCGTACACTCACCGGCCCCTTGGGCCTGCCTGGGTGGTCGACCTGGACGGGTCGGCGGCACTGGTGTACAACGCCGCTATGGGTGCCCCCCCCCCCTGTTGTCGTGGCAAGGGAGCATGGCATCGTAGCGGCGCGTGTGGGGGAGATTGCGGTCGTGGCCGTCTATTTCACGCCGAGCCTACACCGACGCATAGGGGAGTACCGGCAGTCGCTGGAGCGACTGACCGACGTCGTCAACGCCTGTCATCCTCATCCGGTTCTTGTGCTCGGGGACTTCAACGCCTGGTCAGTGACCTGGGGGTCCCGGCACACGAACCCACGAGGTAGGGCTCTGGAGAGCTGGGCCGCTAATCACGGTCTAGTTCTCCAGAATCGCGGGGCCGAAGCCACGTTCGTGACCGCGGAGCGCAGTTCGATTATCGACCTATCGTTCGCAGGCGCTTCGCTGTCGCACCGTGTGCGGGACTGGCGTGTTGTTGTGGGGGTGGAGACACTGGCGGATCACCGATACGTTCGGTTTGATGTCTCCCCCCCCGCGGGTGATGCGCCGGTCATACCGGCCCCACGCGAGCCACGCTGGGTGCTCGGGAGACTGAATCGGGAGGTCCTCCTGGAGGCCGCCATCGTACAGGCCTGGGCCATTGCGCCGGACAGGCCTGTCGATATCGACGATGAGGCGGTGTGGTTCCGGGAGGCCATGACTCGTGTCTGCGATGCGGGTATGCCTAGGGCACCACCCTATAGTCCGAGGCGTCGGGTCTACTGGTGGTCTGCGGAGATCGCGAGGCTACGGCAAGCCTGCGTGATCGCGCACCGCCGGTGGACCAGACTCCGTAGGAGGCGTAGCCGAACCGCAGATACGGAGCCCCGAGTGGCGGAGCTTCATGTGGGATACAGGGAGGCCAGAGATGCCCTCCGAGCGGAGATTAAGCGGGCGAAAGCCGCGGCTTACAAGGAGCTCATGGAGACGCTGGAGCGGGACCCATGGGGGCGGCCTTACCTTATGGTAAGAGGAAAGCTGCGCCCCCGGGCCCCGCCGTTGACCCGGGTTCTCCAGCCAGCTCTGCTCGGTGGAGTGGTCGAGTCCCTGTTCCCGGCGCGAGCGGAACACGTTCCGCCGCAGATGACTCCGCCACCTCGGTCGCCTGTGGCGCCCAGTGTGGTAGTTGACGACGAAGTCCCCGAGGTCACTTGGGTAGAACTGGAGCTGGCGGTGCGAAGGCTTAGAGCCAAGAAGAGCACCGCCCCGGGACCCGACGGCATTCCAGGCCGCGCGTGGGTCCTAGCTCTGGGAGAAGACGGTCTCGAACCCCGACTTAGAGGATTCCTCAGCGCATGCTTGGAGCGGGGCCAGTTTCCGAAGATGTGGAAGACGGGGAAACTGGTCCTCATCCGAAAGGAGGGTCGCCCGGCGGACGAACCGTCCGGCTACCGGCCCATTGTGTTGCTCGACGAGGTGGGCAAGCTCTTTGAAAGAGTTATTGCGAAGCGCCTCGTCGAGCACCTCTCTGGTAGGGGGCCGGACCTGGCGGATGCCCAATATGGCTTCCGCCGGTGGCGGTCCACCGTGGATGCCATCATGCGCGTGAGGACTTTGGCGGAGGAGGCAGTTGCCCGGGGCGAGGTGACGTTGGCGGTGTCCTTGGACATCTCCAACGCGTTCAACACCTTGCCCTGGAGTTGCATCAGGGAGGCACTCGTGTACCACGGTGTGCCTCTCTACCTCCGCCGCATAGTCGGGGCGTACCTGACGGAGAGAGCCGTCATCTACCCAAGTGCGACCGGCGTCGGTCGGCGTGAGATGTCGTGCGGTGTTCCACAGGGATCGGTTCTCGGGCCGCTACTGTGGAACATTGGATACGACTGGGTGCTTCGCGGTGAGCTTGCGGACGGCGCCGCCGTCACGTGCTATGCGGACGACACGCTAGTGACGGCGAGCGGGGCTACACACCGCGAAGCGATCCTGAGGGCCACGACCGCGGTTGCTCAAGTCGTGGAACGGATCCGGCGGCTGGGCCTTGAGGTGGCTTTGCATAAATCCGAGGCCATGTTCTTTCATGGACCTCGGCGCACGCCACCACCTGGTTCCAGCCTCACAGTGGGAGGCACTCTCATCGGCATCAAGCCCCAGATGAAATATCTGGGGCTCGTGCTCGACGGCCGGTGGGACTTCGGGAAGCACCTCCGAAGTCTGGGCCCCAAATTGGCGGGCACAGCCAACGCTCTGGCGCGGCTACTGCCCAACCTGAAGGGCCCGGATGACTCCTGCAGGAGACTCTACGCGGGTGTCGTGCGGTCCATGGCCCTGTACGGGTGTCCCGTGTGGGCGGACACCCTGAGTGATCGGCACATGCTTCTGCTGCAACGTCCGCAGCGGAAGTTGGCGTGCCGCATCATAAGGGGGTACCGCACGATATCATTCAACGCGGCGAGTCTCCTCGCCGGATCGCCACCATGGATCCTGGAAGCGAGATGCCTTTCGGCGCTATACAGGTTCCGAAGGGCGGCGCGGGAGCGGGGTCACGATCCCGAGCCCGAAGAAATTTGGGCCGTGAGATCCCGGCTCCACGGGGAAATGGTGGCAGAATGGGAGAGACGACTTGGGCAACCAAGCGCAGGGCACGCCGTAGTAACGGCGGTAAGACCCATCATGGGGGAGTGGCTAGAGAGGCCACACGGCAGCCTCTCGTACCGTCTGACGCAGATGATCACCGAGCACGGATGCTTCGGAAAGTATCTGCGTCGGATGCAGAAAGAGCCAACGTCCGAGTGCCATCACTGCGACGCGAGCGAGGACTCAGGTCCGCACACGCTCACCGAGTGTCCGGCGTGGGAGACGCCGAGGCGGGAGCTTGTGGCGGCCCTGGGAGTGAGGGTTCTCACGCTCTCCACCTTGCTCGCGGCGATGGTTCGCTGCGCGGATGCGTGGGCGGCCGGCGCCTCCTTCTGCGAGCAAGTAATGCTCGTGAAGGAGGAGGCGGGGCGGGAGCGGCAGCGGGAGCGACGAAGGATCGCTAGACAAGCTGTCCGCGCACGAAGGCAACTCGGGCGTCTGAGGTCGATGAACGACCTCCGCCCCCCATGAGCGCCGGCCTGGGGGTGACAGGTGAAGCCGCCTGTCACCCTTGCAGAAGCAGGCCGCGGCGGCGGCGCGCGTGGCGCGCCTCCCCGTTTCCGGGGATGAGTTGGGGACTCTGTGGTTCCCACACCCGAGAAGAGGGCCAGATTGTGAGAGATGGCCCTGGGTCGGCCGGGGTGCGAGGGATATGCCTGTCAACCTCACCTTCGGCAACCGAAACGACCCACAGGCGGCGTGCGTTTTAGTCGGTTCGAGTCCGACATAACCTCCTCCACCGGCTCCGGTGGGGAGGTATCCGTGGGGATTTTGCGCACGTAAAAAAAAAAAAAAAAAAACGTACTAAATCTCTGCAACTACTTGTTCGTATTGAAAAATATTTTTGTGGTTATATATCGTCGCGCACTACTTTAGAGGACAGAGCAGTAAGCAGAAATGTGAACAAGTCCGGTAGATTTCCTTACATTATTTGAAAACTAAAAAGGTGATACAGGTAACACGGGCGAAACCGGGGCGGGTCGGCTAGCATATTATACAGGCTGAACCTTTACTTTTGAAAAAATAAACACCCACATTTCACCAATCATTGAATTCGGTCCCACGTAATAGGAGGTGAGCCTATTGCCGACTTCCGGGCTTGTTGACTCAAGCCTTGCATCTGAGGCTGAGTCTGGGATGTATATATCTGTCTGATGTTAAACAGCCCTATCCCTTAGTCGCCTTGTACGACACCGCATGGGAAGAGATGGGGTGGTTCAAATTCTACTCTGCCGGGAACCACACTGCTCTAGATTGTAATTGTATGAGTACATTATAACGAAAAAAAAATTTTTAATAAACGTCAAAACCGTAAGTTATAATAAAACTTGTATAAAATAAATTAGTGTGACGTCATAATATTCAATGGTCAAGTCATTTACTAATAGTATAGGTTGGGTAAATGATTCAAAATAAATTTAAAACGATATAAAAAAATTAAGTTGAAAAAACCGACTTCAATAACTAAATACTATAAAATAATATAATAAAGATAAGAGAAAAAAAACACTGAGTTTACAGATTTTTTTTTATACAACTTAGGTGGCAGACAAGCACACAGCCCACTTGATGGAAAGTGGTTACCGTGACCTATGAACGTGTGCAACATCAGTGGAGTCACATCCGTGCTGCCGACTCTGTAAGAATAGAGATTTTATGTGCCCTCAGTGCCACTAAATCAGGAAGAGCCTTTGGTCTTCCCACTGACAGCACAAAAACTCTCCAGTGAGCTCTGGCTACCCTACTCACCACCGGGAACACAACATGAGGTTATTATAGCCGTGGTATTCTGTAGGGTGGAGGTACTTCCCCAGTCGGACTGCTCAATTCGGACGGCAATACCGTCATGTCCTCTGTTAGAAGCCGGTGCTTAGCCCGAGGAGCCATAATATTATTTCGAAACTGTGTGTATGTGTATATCGACGTTAGGCATTAAACTTCGAAACTACAACGTCCCATCTGTTCAATACCTGGTCTTTGTGTGTCAAAACGTAGCTTGTATTTCGGCGTCTACGGTTTCATTGTTCTATATATCGGTCACGGCACGTTCGCTTTTCTCATCGTGCACTATTATATATTCGTGCAATAATATATATTCATGCATTGTTTCTGACGTTAGCCCATTTCACAAAAGCATGACAGGTATTATATCAGAACATGCACATTACATAATTGTCTTTTTTTTTTTAATATTTTAGTTGGTATTGTGATAATTGAAGTAGTATAGCTACAATAATAATTTATCCTAATAATTATATTTCTCCATTTAATTTTAAGTTTAATGTAATTCATTATCATATTGTACGTCATTTTGAAAGGTTGACTTTATCAACTACTAAAATACACACTGTGTTATAGTGGTAAATGGCAGAGGGTTGCAACCGTAATATGTTTTGGGAAGAAAACGGAAAACGATTTATTTTCGGGGGTACAAAACGGAATAACCTCAGCAAAAATATTTGTGGGTAGAAAAATGAGGTAAGAAAACAACACACTATGTTGGCCGCTTTGACACGACTGGTTTTGCTCGTTTTCTCTTTTTTGGTGAGCTTAATATTGGACAACAAACTGTTAGACGAATAACTAAAGAAAAATATGGCTAGACTGGCACAGAAGAAAATAAACTTCACATACCAGAAAAGAAAAAGGAAATCCAGTCGTGTCAAATCGGCCATTATAGCGTGCCGCTACTATAGTGCATGAGTACAGTACGAGGCCCACGAGGTCTACGTACTGTTGTTACTAACCTATCTGGAACTAGGAACCATGATCTCAAAAAGAGCAGTGTCTTTTGGGTTTATCTGTTAGGAAATTATTATCAGTAGCAGAAAGAAGTCTGGAAAGGTGGATATTGTAGGGCATACATTTCTACTAACCCTATTAAGTTTTCTCTTACAATCCAAAATATTTGGGTTTTACTTATTTGGGGTCTTTTTTTATACGACTTAGGTGGCCCAAAAGCACACGGCCCACCTGATGGAAAGTGATTACCGTGACCTATGGACGTGTGCAACACCAAGAGAGTCACACTAGTGCTGCTGACCCTGTGAATACAGTTTCTGTGCTATCAATGTAGTTATATATCGTAAATTTCTTAAATTCAAAGCCGATTCAGCTGTCGAGTTTGTTCGATCGCTCGAAACATTCTTACAGCATGTGAGTCACACTTGTGCTGCCGACCCTGTAAGAACAGAGTTTATGTGCCGTCTGTGCAGAAGACAAAGCCGTGCAAGCTTAAGGGCTTCCCATCGACAGCACAAAAACTCTCCAGTGAGCTCTACCCTTCAGCTTAGTGAAAATTTTACAGTCGTTCCTGCAGTTGAGCCGACAGAATTGTTACTATGTATCGTTATCACAACCTAAATCTGCGGTTGTAATCTACGTCGATAAACAAAACGTTTGTGTACGCGTCGCGATAACGCCCGGCCGACACAGTCTCTGTGCCACGACATTTACACCAGGTAGTTGGAAGGTTTTTGAGAGGAGAGGGGGGCACTGGATATAAGATTAAGAGAATGAGACGGCTTTACGATAAAGAGATCCTGGCTTCGAATCTTGTCTAATGTTTTTTTTTATCTAGGACACGCCAACTTGACTTCACCTTACCTGATGGTAAGCTAAAGGCAAAGTCTCACAAAAGAGGGTCGCCATTACAGACACTAAGTAATGTTACAATGGTGGCACTCAGCTTGTCGGCCCCATCAGATGCTTTTTCACGCCCCGCTTAAAGGACTCGGGACTGTAAAGGAAACTACCGACCAGTGTTGTGCTAATTTTAATTGTAATTTTTAAAATTTCAGTTAAGTGCGAGTCAAACTCGCACACCGAGGGATCCGTAACTTAAGCTACATAAAGTGTAACTATATTTTGAATGATTTTTGCACAGGTTCAAGACGTTATAGACCTGAGTATGTAGTGTTCCACTCGATACCTCCACGCATTTCTTAGAAAAACGTCTTGATAGACAGACAGACGGACAACAAAGTCATTCTAAGTTAAAGTATAACTAAGAATATTTTTTATAAGGGTTTCGTTTTTTCCTCTTGAGGTAAGAAACCCTAAAAATATAAAAAATAAAAGCCAGACTTGCCATTTTGAAAGATCGAAAAAAGTAAACCCGACTTCGGTCTAAAAGATCGAAACGTGTTTGATAGCAAGCTGTACCCTATTGCCAGTCATAAACCAAAAAAAAATTAATGGGTACTACCGACTCGGATTAATCACAAATTTAATTGCAATTAATCCGACGTGAACCTACTCCTAACACAAGCAATTTAGCTTAGCTGGAGGGATACAGGGCACATTAGTAATTTCGGCTATTAATATTCTTAAAAAAATATTATTAACCCCGCTAAAAATTAGCACCTATCGGGGAAGATGAAAAATATATAAACGTTGAGCTGTGTAACACGTCACGTCCCGCTACTGACAGATATGACATTGATTTGCCAAAGTCATATTTGTCAATGTCATCAAAATGACGTGGCACCTAACCCGCCACAGTATATAAAATTATATTGTTTTAATTTTTTTTTTCTGTATTTTGTTTTTTTTGTGCTGTGTATCACAATAAACTTTTTTTTTCTTTCTTTCTTGCTTTCTTTCTATCTACCCTGTTGAGACACCGGGGCAGATGGGATCAACTTTTGAACTTACTAACTTTGAGTATCAATTGTGTTTTACTACTCATTTTGTGTTAATCCCCATGAACAGGAATTCCCATTTCGACTGCGAATGCATCTCAGATTGGTACAATTCCAATGGCGATTGAACCTATTGTTTCTAACTGCCCCGTTGACGTACCTAGATAGATAGAATCAACCCATAAACTTGTAGTATCATGCTTGTTTTACTCCTCATCTAGTGTTAATCCCTATGAACAGGAATTTCTATGCCGACTGCGGGTACGATGCACCTCAGACCAGTAGAATGTCAGTGGCTATATGACCGCGAGCACGCAGAACGTGTGCCCACGCACGTCTGTGTGCATGCAATGAAGAAGGAAGGAAATCGTTACCATTTTGTGATAGTTGACTAAATATGGAAATGGCGGCCGGGGACTACGTAGAATATTTTATTGGTCTACCTGTAATGTAGGTAGTGACTTAATAGTAAAATCTTGAACAAGGAAATGAATACTCAAGTTTCATCACATTAGTGCATAGAAAATCTGTGCCCTTCGTGGCGTGGCGGTGGTTGAACGCGGCTTGCGCGGCCGCTATGCAGAGGGTACGAGTTTGATCCCATTGTAAATATTTGTATGCATGAATATGGGTATTTGCATTGGTCTGGTCGTGCCTCGGAGGGGAGTTTGTCGTTTTGCCGAAAAGATTTTGCCAAAATTTCACCACCCAAACAAATATTGGACACCTTTTTTTATACCAATGCCATGTCAATGTCAAATGTCACTTTTTCATTTAACACCGTAAATTTTATATTCAAAAAAATAAACACCCGACAGCTGCTGAAAAGATCGCAACAAAGTTTCATAGCAAGCGGTACCCATTTGCAAATCACAAACCGAGCAAAAATTTATGGGTACCGCCTGCAATTTATTTAGATCAGGAACAGTCAGGGCACAGTAATAATAAAAATACTGTGGTCACGGTTTTCTTTTTCTTAAGTTTTTAAATAGTAGGTAAACGTTTGGTTCTTTCAGAAATATCTTAATAATTGATAACTTATTTTAAAACGCTTTTATAAAAATATACTAACACACTAAGTACTATAAAATGGAAGTATTATATATTAGGCTACAAAATTATATGTTACTTACGAAGCTAAATAACTTTGTAAAAACTATCATTTCTGAAAGAAATAAAAGGCTTTTTTAATTTTTATTTTATTTATTTATAAACGTTTGCAACACCAGGGGCGTTATGTACTCATGTTCTTAATGAACCCCATACTGTAGTAGCTTTGAAAAACCAAAGTATTAAAATAGGGGACGAAATTTGGTGTACGAATTTTAGGAGACCAGTGGATTCGTTGCATAATTATCATCACAATGGGTCTCGTTGTATACGGCGCTATTGTTGGCACCCGGTTACTCTTGAGAATATTGAGCGGTCTGTTAGCTATATCGGGAGCAACTGCCCTCTTTAATACCTAGTTATTTAACCAAAACATTATTTATCTCAGAGACTATCCAAAATAACCAAACCGGACGCCGAACCGATATCCCTACAACACGATACCCGCAATAATATAAACATTGTTGATAACATTTCGATTCGAACTTGAAATATCAAAGTCACAGTATAGTTATCTAACAGTAGTGTGACACAGCGCTGTCATATTTTTATATACCACTTAGGTGGCAGACAAGCACACGGCCCACCTGATGGGAAGTGGTTACCGTGGCTTATGGACATGTGCAACACCAGGGGCGTTACACTCGCGCTGCGACCCTTAAGAAACCTTCAAATGCCCTTCTTTTAGAACCCCATATTGTAGGCGCTTGGGAAAATCGCAGCAGGGAGTTCGTTCCAAAGCTTGAGTGTGTGGGGGATGAAGTTCAATCATTCCTTCCTTACTATGCAGCTGCATAGTACGTAAACTCGTGATAGGGCTTGAAGTACTTGTACTTATTCTAATCAAATATTCTCAATTTGCACGCTTACTGACCTCTGATTCTGTCAAATTTACGTCATAAATTTAGCCACTGCCACTATAATAAATGTTAATTAATTTTAAACTTTACAGTTATACTGTTAAAGTATAAAATTAAATGACATCTTGTAGAGTTAATAACAATGACTCTTAAAAGAAGAAACTCTTTCACATTTAACATTTAATTACTGTATTTACAAAGTTTAAAATTTAATAGCATTGTCTCAGTGGTATGACAGTGGTTTTATGACATAAAATTAGCAGATTCGGGGTCCCAAGTATAGAACCGTCACACCATTCAATAAACGCTGTAGCACAACTACGACAGTTGCAACCCGCGTTCGGACCGCGCGTTGTACAAAGATACAATACTGTTTATACTGTGTCTTTATCGTTATCAAGAACTAAAGTTACCTATCGCGCTCATGCCGAGTACAATTGGCATAGGTTATAAAACCGAAGGCGAGACGAAATCTATGAACAATACAATAGTCAATAGATAATAAGTGTTTATATTAGTATCGTAATAGAATATGAATGGATACTATTAGGTGAACGGTTGCCGTTACTATCTTTGGCGAAATTATATTATTTTAATAGCTAGATTTTGCCTGCAGAATACCGCGGTTATAATAACTTCGTGTTGTTTTACCAGCTTTGAGTAGGGTAGCCAGAGCTCACTGGAGAATTTGTGCTGTCAGTGGGATGACTAAAGGCTTGTCCTGTTTTGTCCTCTAAACTGACGGCACAGTGACTCTGTGCTTACAGGGTCGGCAGCGCGAGTGTGGCTTCTCTGGTGTTACACACGTCCATAGGGCACGGTGACCAATTTCCATCAGGCGGGCCATGCGCTGGTCTGCCACCTAAGTGATATATAAAAAAAAAAAGATATGCCCGCGGGGGAGATTGATCCATTTCTGCAAAAATTTACTAGGATCTCATGTAGCTTACTATACTAGACTATTATCGATGTTTGTGTAAAATTTCATCCAGATTAGCCGAGACGTTTTTAAGTGCAAGGGTAATAAATATCTATCCTATCATACTAACATTAATATGTACTATGCTACTGGAGCATGCTGCAAAATACTATTCAATAATTTCGGTCACTAACATTAAAATCATTAAACAAGCTAACGGTAAATATATGCTGATGCAATTTGTACTGATAAAATAAGGAACCTGTTCCAGTGGAATGCTATAAAATATGTTAGGCAAAGCATAGATATACGGCCGAACATTTCTACCACTGCTTCCTTTTGCAGATCAAGCCGGCTGGAATCAAGTTATATGACTCCATACCACTGTACGGCTATAATAAGATCTCCGGGGCTCAAGTCAACCACATGCAATCCGGTACACTTGCCAATTTTATCTAGTTCGTAACTTAAGAATGGTTACATATTTTTTTCTAATTATTTCTTTTTTATTGTGTACGTAAGTAAGAGGAGTATTTCCATTGCGAATTTAAGAAACACATAATGCATAAATAGTTACTTAGTTAACAAAGCTGTTTTAACAATTTTATTGAGTATATCAATATTAAAACAAAAAATTCGAATCGCAAAGGCGTCCATGTTGCCGGCCGCGTTGCCTCGCTGAATCGCAATGGACTTCCTACGCCCCAGGAACGAGCCGGAGCGGGAGCCACCGCCTTGGTCGTTGATAAGGCGGCCAATAGTCTCCACCATATTGGGCATATGTCAAAATTTGAGAAAATGGATGTGTGGCTAGTATCTAGGTTTGTTACTCTTTTACGCAAAACAGTTTCAATTATGAAGGTTTGGCACGGATATCGATAACATCTCTGTGCTACAAAGATTGCTTTTATATCTGAATGCCAAAAACTGCCACGGGAACGGAATCCGTACTTCACGAGGGCACCAGCTAATATGTTATTTAAAAAATCAGTATGAAGGCAATAGTAGCACCTCCCGTCTCTACCACCTATTAAATTCCCATTACTAACAATAAAATTACTACCGAAGCTATACAAACTATAAATTAGCGCTCCGTTGGGACACATCAACAACCGTACCCGATCATTGTCTGAGTGACGTACACTAGGTCGCCAAACCTGTATTAACGATAAATAACACAACAAAACACATCAAGCAAATATCAGCCTTAATCTCTTTGCATTAAATGTGGATATCACGTAAAGCGTTAGGTGTTAACCTTCAAAAGTTATACGACGACACCGACGCGATTAGCAGCCATCAAAACAAATAGAATTTTAAAAGGTCCAGAAATAAATACTGTGACATAACTCTGTTTAAGTCGCCGACACGAGTTTATATTGAATAGGCTATTTTTGTATTTGGTTTAATCGTTTTATTATTTTCAATACCCTGTATATGACGTCATGAAGATCTTCAGGATTCAAGTCAAGCTTACGTACAAACCGGTACACCTACTGATAGCCGAGTCAGATTCAGGAAATCCCTACGGGGGTGGCTATGTCGAACCAACTTGGGTCATTACTTGCCGAGGGTAAGATTGCCTCTGGCATGTCCGTCAAGGACGAGTGAGGTTCGGATTTACCTCGTGGTATTGAGGGGAATTTATAGAAAGGAGCAGTAAAGGAGCAGACATCTGGCTCCCAAAGTGCAAGCTATGGATGAAATCGGGTTTGAAAGAAAAAAAGAAAATCGTTTTTATTGCAGATCACAATGACATGTACATAATAAAAAGAAATTCGAAATAATAATAATAATAACATAAAAAATAACAATAACAGCACCGCCGATGATGTCTTCCCGGCATGCCGAATATTCATTTGAACACGCCAAAAAAACTGGAGCTACTCAGGCGGTGAACGCTTCAATCGAACAATGCCCGAAAAAGTAGCTAGTGCTGAAATGAAGAATTAAGTCACAGGATCGATCCCGCTCACTACAGATATTTGCATTAGGTTCTATTCCAGTTTTGTTCAAATATTTCCATTCGTTAAACAATATTGTATATTTGCATTCGTCAAATGATATGTCTATTTGAATATTGGTCTGGGTGTATCTAAGCATATGTGGCATTTTCTGCAGTTTACGCTTACTATGTACAATGTACAATTATCAAGTTATTTTGTTATTCACTACATGTTATTTTCGTAATTTCCATTTTCCGAAGGGTTGAAGTGTGAGCCTCAAATATTTGAGGAGACGTTTAGGCGCATGGTACGAGTTTTAGGGGACGAATGGGTTCGTTGCTTTTCCAGTAGCCACGGGGGAACCATGAGCGATTTTTTACCTATTTATAGTATCTTAGTTGGTAAACCTTGGCTTATATGCAGATAGGCGCGTCGCTTTTTTTTTAGAATATGTATTAGTAACCAATATTACTCCTAATCTCCCAAATTCTTCAAATTTAAGAAAATTGCTTGTGTTAGGAGTAGGTTCATCGGTCAGGATTGGAACCCAGGACCTGTCGTTCGTACTACCCAATCCTTAATCACTAAGCTACCAACGACGCTTCAAACAACAACACAAAAGCCGTTACATCACCACAGTGAAACTTACCTCACCCTAACAACAAAATTATAAGAAACATAATGAGCCCCTTTGCCCTCCCTAATAAAAAAAATCCCTATCAGTAAGTGGGCTAGTACACGCGGTAAAGACCTCACTTGTTTACCAATACGTAGTGTCATTACGCAACGGATCGTTGGCACTGTAACGACGCACAAACGTGCCATTATAATACATACGGGCCGAAATTGCGTTAGCGCACGTTAGAGACTAGATGTCGTTTGTATTATTGTCTGGAATAGTCGGGGTCAAGATAAAGCAAAAAGTAAGACACAATAGGATAACTCTCTACTATGTGAAACCGAAAAAATTGTAAACTGGGTATTTTTCAATAACAGGCGTGATTTAAGTATTGAGGTGACAATAAATCTAGGGGAGTAATCAAAAGCAATTACCTTGGTATTTGCACCCTCACCCATATTGCGTAATATGGGTGAGGGTGGAAAAAGAATGGGAAAGGAAATGTCTCCAGTAAACACTGGCGACTATTCCTCAGTCGTACAATTAACTTCCATTTTGGTGAGAGGGCTCCACTTTATAACCTATACTTTCTAAGAGAAGCGAAGCTCTCACACTGTTTTATGTAAATAGAACCTTTTTCTTTTTACGTGCGAAAAATTCCCCATGGATACCTCCCCGCCGGAGCTGGTGGGGAGGTTATGTCTGACTCGAACCGACTAAAACGCATGGCGCCTGTGGGTCACTGGTCACTGGTTTCCGATGGTGAGTTTGACAGGCATTTCCCTCTTACCCCGGCTGACCCAGGGCCATCTCTCTCGATCTGGCCTTCCTCGGGTGCGGGGACCACACGGTCCCAAACTCGTCCCCGGAAACGGGGAGATGTAAATAGAACCTTAAAAAATCATAGAAATTTCTGTATAGAAAATGAAAATAAACAACAAACAATTAACGAACAAAAACGCATAACGAAAGCGGCGTGCGCTCACACAAATACCGTCCGTGTGTTGCCCTGCGCAGACGCACAACAAACTTCGTCACGCCAGTTGTAAACACACTCGCACAAGGATACCTTAATACATATGCATGTAACTCGATTATTGACTGGCCACGATAGTTACTGGTCTTAGCGAATAATAGATGCGAAAATAAAAGCGTTTCGCGCCTCTCCACTGAGGATATCGGCAACCACTTAGGGACCACAGTCGCAATTTTGCGATTGAAGATTTGCAGTTTTGAAGTTTGATAAAGGACATGTCCACTTTTTGTATGGACGTTGGTGTTTTATTCCCAATAAAATCCATTATGGCTCAAATTACACTGATATATAGTAACTAAAATTAGGAATCGGGCATTGGTTAGATAATAATTTTTAAATACTGCATTTAAGAGAAAAACTAAACGTTATTTGTATGTTAGTAGACATTTTAATTCGAGAATGGCAATACAATTTTATTTTTTTAATAGCAATTATCGCTGTCATCACTTGGTCGCCGCTGTCAACAGTTACTTAAAGTCATTTTCGAACCATGCTCGAAAACTCTGGTTTCCCTTCATAACGCATAAACCTCTCTTGAACCATGGTCTTTTTTGACATGTAAGATCATACTTTGACAACCAGTCGACATATTACATTTTAATTACACCAAGCAGCTTCGTAGTAGGATTACAATGATGCATAGAAGTCTCATAATTTCGAAACACTACTTGTGAATCACTACTGTGAAGGATATCGTTATGTAGTTATAAATAAAACAATAATAGGTAACGCTTTTCGTTTGAACATGGTGTAATTTATCAATTTCTCTTTGTATTCAGCCTAAAAAATACACCAAACTAAAAACGATGTTTCCTCAAAATTGTAGGAACTTAAAATTCCATTTTATAAATTATAATATTAGTTAAAAGTAACACTATTCAAAAATATTTCGTTCATCGCTACTGGATTTTTTTCAAGAATAAATAACCATTTCTGGACAACTCCTTTGTTGATGAATTTGTTTATGCAAATGTTTCTTTTTTTATTGAGGAACAAATTTTTGTTATTTTTTATATTTACAAATGTTAATAAAACACTTCCGAGTTCTCATAAGTGGACACTATATAGTTTATACGGTCAAATTTAAAACCTGTCATTCCTTTTCTCCTACAAAATACCCCTTTTTAAACTCATACCTCTCCTAAATTCATCTGAGGCTTATCATAGTAAATATTGTTATATTTACCTACCTTTTCACATCACTGTTTAACATTGACACGGTTTCTCGACATAATCCATCTGTACAGCGACAACGGCCCACTTCTAAGCATTATCAGTTCAAAACAATATCAATAGGGTTGTCGCATAGCTTACAATAAAAATATATAAACGCTAAATACTATTCGCGTGCAGTAGAGGCTTCTGGGGACTCACAAATTCCGATTGATCTCCCCTCTGGCTTCCCGATAAATTCTGAAATAGGATTCTTGATAAAATGATTTTTAGAGCATTCGCGTTCATAAGTTACAGTGACAGTTTATCATAATTTAATTAATGGTAAAAAAATACGTGAATATTTTTTATAAAACGATTACTCACGGTCATAATTATTTTAGAGGTCTGAGAACTGTGAAGCGAAAAGCTCGTAGGGTTATTCGCCTACCTATAATACTCATAATTTCAGTTGTAGCAGCCCTAACTAACAACATAGCGTGTGCTAACATTAGCTAGCTGACAAAACTTGGGTGCGTGTGTGCCCTAGTTCGAACAAAGTACTAATGTATACTATTATACTCGAGTAGTTTTCCATTATAAAATGGTCAACGACTGGTAAATGCCACATAACGACTAGTACAGTTAATAAAATGTTTAATACCTGAGGCAAAGTTGAAACACATACTCGTACCTACCTATAATCACCAACAAAACAAATTTATACGAGCTTTTATACTATTAATTTGAACAGGTATAAGTTTGTCACGTTGTATAGGGTAATCTCTGGATATACTGAACCGATTTTGGTAATTCTTTTACCAATAGAAAGACACATTGTTTGTGAGTGTTAAGGGTGATATAATATCACGCTATCGGTTAGGGTCAGCAGCGGGAACGGGATTAGAAGACGCGAGCGGAGTGGCGGGCAAATTACTAATGTGAAGTAAAAACATGAAGCATAATAGGATATAAGCATAAGGATTTACACTATAAATAATTTTTACTTTCGTAGGTGATGCTGATATGATTACCTACTATAATATGTAGGTAATACTAGTTTTTGCCTTCAGTTTCGTTTTCGTTTCGCGAATGACCATAAGAAATATGCTAATGTCACCCTAGCCGGTACGAGGAGGTCAAATCGTCGGCATTAGAACAATCCAGGTGGTAGGTACGGGCAGAATTTATCACCTACAAATTGTTTAAAGACAAAATGCTTGGTCTAAAGCAGACCGTTGTCTGTATGTCAACCCGTAAGCTGCTCGGACGATGGCTCTTTAGCCATTTGATGTCCTAATAGTGGGCTACGTACCAGGAAGGCCCCCCCATTCGATGGATAAAAGGAAATATGGGGTTCTTCAAGAGGGTTTCTTCAGGATCGGCAGTAACGCTGTGGTATTCTGTAGGGTGGAGGTACTTCCCCAGTCGGACTGCTCAATTGGGACGGGAATACCGTCGTGTCCTACTCCTCAGTTTCTAACGAATCCGTAATAAATAATACCTAATCAATGTATAATTTATATGTAACCTATAGATATGTCTGCGCGTACGTCTTCATTTTATGAACCGACCGTGATTCGGTATAATCCGGTTTCGTACTGTTTACACACAGAATTTTATTTGAGTACCTTCATTTATTACGTAATCTGACATAAGTTTGTTAGTAAACAAGTCTTATTGTATCTGGTTCAGCTATTGTTTTACTTCAACTATTGCAGAATGGTAGTTGAGAATTTTTATTGAAGAGTTAGATATATAAGTCAAACTTTGAATTTCTTCAGAAACACGTACGAATTTACATTTAGTAATGAAATAAACTCAATTCTGAAAGTCCCGATTCCATTTTTGCAAACAGCAATATGTACCCACTATAATATGTGAGCAACTTGAGTCAAAGCACGTCAAGTCCTTTGCAAGAGGACCTAAGCTTTTCAAATCTTTCAGTATACCCTTTTCCTGCAGTTTCGCATTCTCGCACTTGAATTTTTCTCATACACAATACAGATACAAATGTATTTTATTTTTTATTTACGCTATCATGGTAGCTTGTCCTTTTTTTCTTTTTTTATACCAATCAGGTAGCAGACAAGCACACGGCCTACGGCACTTTATCTATATTAAATGCTCTTTTAGTACATATAACATGCAGACTCAGTAAATCACCACGCTATCTAGCACATCCGCCACTATCCGTGACGTCAGCTATAGCCCTATCCCTATTGGAAGTGTGATTCAATTTGGGAACGACAATATGCAGTAGTGAAGGGTTCAGAGCAATTGTATTCAATTGAACAACTCCCTTCCGGCCGAACTATTTACTTCTTCACGAAGCTAACGAATTTACTAGCCTCTAAGCTTAGTTCCTGGTTGCATACGAAGTTTTCACTTCGGAACCCACTTTTCTTACTACAGCAGTGCGAGGCGCGTCCTCCGTTTTCGGGCGCAAGATGGGGGCACCGTTGTTCCCACACTCGAATGGTCCATCACAAAAATCGAGATACCTACCAGAGTCAATCGGGGTGCGAGGGACATGTCTTAGGTCAGGTTTGAGTCCAACATAACCTGAGGGTATCTGAGGGGATGTCCGCACGAAAAAATTGGCGTCCGTTAAATCCATTTCGCAATGTTTCTAATAGGAATATTCTTAAATGTCATTATAAACCTTTGAGGATGCCGTAAGGCGAAACCGGTCAGGTGTAATAAGCAATAAAGTAATGTGGAAAAGTACAAGTGAGTTATCAATATGTGTAACAACAAATTCCACCAAGTGCCATCAATCTACAGTATTAATAGTTTAAATCCATTTCCTCCTTTTTATTTGGGTGATACAGCTGTTATTGAAGCAACTACCGTCAGACCTCCTGAGAGGGAGCCTGCGTCAGAACCTCGTTCATTAATCAGCAGATACACTAGCTTGCAAATAAGGTTGGCTAGACATTATTTGCTACCTCTTAGTGTCAATAAAGTGACATATCACGTGACTCAAAAGCTTGTGAAGAAGCAGGCGGCGGAATCAAAGAAGCTTAAGTACACTTTCACTTTCACCACACCTGCTATCATTGTGTCATAACTGTCTTATGCCGTCTACCTGTCCCACTTTGAACATTCTTCAGAGATGCACGTATAATGTGCTTGTTAAGATTAGTGTTGAAATTGCGATTGGAATTAACAACAGGACATTCTACAAAGCGCTATCTAGATTTAAAATAAATAATAGCTCGTGTAATGGGTTCTAGAAAGCGGATTTAAATACTTTTTTTATTGTAAATACATATTCATGCCAATATTTAAACCGAATGGTAAACAAATCCACATTCCTAACTTAGCAGTCGAAAGTGCTACGCCAAATAATTGGGATGTTACTTCACTACATAATTGCGATAGAGCTTGACAAGTGACAAGACAAGACTTGTAAGTGTATTTAACAAGTATCCACTGCAGTTTTGCAGTTTTGATTTCCCGCTCTATCAATCAAAAAAAAAAAGGATCTAGAATTTTTTGCAAAATCCAACGGAAATACCCGCATTCCCGCAAACAAGTGACGAGATGACGACAGATACAAACACTACTACTTTAAAATAAGCCTTATAAGGTTAAATACACAATATCTAATTGAATCAGGTTATATGATACCACCTCCAAATTAAGAGCTAACGCCATGTGGCACGCAGTGACGGCAAGGCCACCGGCGATAAACGCATGCGACATAAATATCACTGCAATACATGGTAGCGCTTCGTAGACAACATTTGTGTGTACCGAGCCTCATTCTCAGAGAACTTGTTTTTTTTTTATACCACTCAGGTGGAAGACATGCACACGACCCACCTGATGGAAACTAATGGACCTATGCAACACCAGAGCCGTTAAACTCGTACTGCCGACCCTGAAGAAACCTTATTTTTCTTGAAGAACCCAATATTGTTGTCGCTTGGAAAGACCACAGCAGGGAGTTCATCCCACAGTTTGAGCGTGTGTGGGATGAAGTTCCTTTCCCACCGCAACGTTTCCAGTAGCAATGTGGTGTTGTTTTTTTTCATACTGTAGATTGATGGCACTTGGTGGAATTTGTTGTTACACATATTGATAACTCACTTGTACTTTTCCACATTACTTTATTACTTATTACACCTGAACGGTTTCGCCTTACGGCATCCTCAAAGGTTTACATTGTAAACCTTTGTACAAAGTCAGGTGTAATAAGTAATTTTTTTTTTTTTTATACCACTTAGTTGGCAGACAAGCACACGGCCCACCTGATGGAAAGTAGTTACCGTGGCCTATGGACGTCTGTAACACCAGAGGAGTCACAGTCGCGCTGCCGACCGTACAGCCCACATACGCACTTCGGACGTTTGTTCAAGAAGATTGCCGGCACCTATACATGTTTAGGTACTCAACATAACACAAACGAACTAAGAAACTTTTATTATATATATTATTAGGAAGTAAAAAAAATTCTTAGAATGGATTACACATCTTATAACGAATAAGCCTATTGTCGTCCACCGGATAGAGAACAATCCTATTCCTCTAATCGTTTTGCCAACTATATCCTTGTGCAAATTAATTTATAGACCTTGAGGTAACAATTCACAGAAGCTGACACCACTTCTCCATAGCGACAATACAACTTTCTTAATCGTGATTCAGCGCCAATGACGTCATACACCGAACGGTACGAGCATCGATCAAGTTGTATGCTAACAGCTTAGTCACCGTCTCACCAAATTCCTCAATAGACTAAACTGATGCTAAGTGATCCGCTTTGATAAGAAGGCTATGTGTGTGGGTCCTGACTGCAGACATAAAAAGACCGGATTAGAGCTTTTAACCAAATGCTCTTGGCTTTAAACCCAAATGCCCTGGTTTTAAATGGGCAATATTCGCCTACAGAATACCGCGGCTATAATAACCTCGTGTTGTGTTCCCAGCGGTGAGTAGGGTAGCCAGAGGTCACTGGAGAATTTGTGCTGTCAGTGGGAAGACTAAAGGCTTGTCCTGCTTTGTCTTCTACTGACGGCACAGAAACTCTGTACTTACAGGGTTGGCAGCGCGACTGTGACTTCTCTGGTGTTACAGACGTCCATAGGTCACGGTAACCACTTTCCATCAGGTGGGCCGTGTGCTTGTCTGCCAACTAAGTGGAATAAAAAAAAATAAAAAAACAAATGTGAAATAACTATGTTACACCTATACCCTGAGTGTCAGTAGCTTAGTGGTTAAGGAGTCAGCTATAAAGGTTCTGTCCTGTCAGTACACTACCGACGTGAGTCCACTTCTAGCACACGCAATTTAGTTTAGTTGGAGGGACACATTTCACCAATCATTAAATTCAGTTCCACATAATAGGGAGTGAGCCACGTGATTCCTGGCATAGTAGAATTTAGGTGGAAGACAAGCACTTAATCCACTTGATGGATAGTGGTTACCGTGACCTATGAACGTGTGCAACACCATGGGGGAGCGATGTCTTTCGTTCCAAGCAAGTGGAAAAATAAAGGTGACTCCAATGGGAAAAAGTTTAGGTGCATTATATTATTAAACGACAGGATGATGTCTGCCTACTTTAGTGGTGCGATTTTTTGCGTTATAAAGATGACATGCGTGTATACGTGTCTCGCGGTCTTATTGACAGGGCTGCTAAAGATCGTACGTAGTTCGAGAAGAATCAAGAAAATCGAAATCCTTTTTTCTCATGCGGAAATCCCCAAGAAGAAAGATGACTCCAACCCGCTTACTTCGGGCTCCATAGCAATAGCGTTAGATCCGATCGAGATAAACGTTTATTTATTGGATCCTGGTAGTCTATAAAGATGACTTGCAATGTCGAGCCCATTGTGCAAAATTTATTAATTGTGTCATAATGACAAGAAAACAATCTAGTTGCTGGGCAAGTGTTTATTGATGTAGTGTCAAGTTACCAATTGACGCATGATGCAAACCTGTAATAACTTACATATTTAGAAATTTACTTATTCCGTAAGGAAAAATTCAGATCAGGTAGAAAAAGGCTAGAGCACTTTTTAAATGCTAATGAAATATCAACCTTATATTATTAAGACAAGGCTGAAAATTGTATATAGCATAAATCTTATTTGCTAAAACAATACAGTTGTCAGTGTTGTTACTTATTATTTTAAGCTTTGTTTCAATGGAATAAGGTTGATATTTAATTATCATTTATAAACTATTCTGCCTACTACAACTACAAAAATTGGTCATTGGATTCGCACATCTAGGGCTCCATATTTCAATACCATTGTCTATGATATATTTCAAGGTTCAGAGGGGTCTCACTCTGTTAATAAAGGTCACCCATCCCAAGACTGACCTGACTAGTAATGCTTAACCTTATAATGTTCCCACTTAGTAACTGAGTAACAGAATAATACTACTTTGTCTCATAAGTCAACACAAAATACAGGCCTGTTGCCAACACTGCTTGAATTGGCGGCAATGTTTACAAAATAAAATAAGAAATTAAAATATTCTAGATTATAAGTATAGATTGCCATAGTAAGTTTGTTCTCAAACCAACTGTGAAACAATATTTATACAATTTTGAAGTTTGTTAATTCAAAGTTACAATTTTTTTATACCACTTAGGTGGCAGACAAGCACATGGCATATGGCCGTCACTCCCAGAAAAACTGACATACATCAAAACAATAAGTGGACATCAGGCTCCAAAATGCAGCCCAAAAGACAGCAGCGCGTCACGTAAATGAAGGGAGCCCACTTTGGAGGCTCTTCTCTTTAAGGAGAGGCTGTTACATAACAGGTGGCCAATGCCTGCAGGTTTAACTCCTTAAGATATACCCCTGTAAATATATATATAGGTACCAATAACAGAATGCCATGTGATTTTAGCTGGTTCAAGTGAGACATAACTGCCCCTGCAGCTCCAAAATGCAAACTTTCAACTGCAGTCACTAAATGGTTTCATGTTGAAATCTAAAATGTCTCCAAGATCTGTACAACACACGAACGCAAATAAAGACTGTCTTTATAAGGTTGATCACTAGCAATTGAATTGGCAACAACAATTATGTTACATAATATGTTTATGATTTTATGATTATTTTATTTATTAATTAATGAGTCATACTTTTTAAATGACTCTAATCAAGGTACAACAAACTTTGCCCTGTATAAATACCTAGTTTTGGCTTGGTTGCTAACTTCCTCCTTATGTTTTCCTCATATTCTAGTGTACCTATATGTAAAATTTCCAATATGCATGTTCAAGTTAATGCTGGATTTCGTAAGTGAAAAATTATTTTGACAGAACAGTTACGTACTGTAAAAAATTGGAAATTGTAATCATTCAAATTCATTGAGTAAGGTTGTGATGAATCCTGGTTTCTAGCATGATTGAAATGCACTCTAAAACTTCTTTAAAGGTACTTTAAGTAATGAGAACTGACAAATTATCACTTCTAACATGTGCATTTCATTTTCCCGCTCACCTTCAGTCAACAAAATTAAATAATGACATATGTACAGCGATAGGTTCTCTTATGTTCTATTAGAAATATTATTTTTAGGCTATGACTATTTTTTATTTCGATTTCTGAATAAAGAAATTATTGTTTACGTACATTAAAAGCCAAAGTCGAGATAGAGAGACAGCACTCATATTTATTGGTGGCAGACTAGCACATGGCCGACATAGCAGAAAACGTAAGAACCTACTAATCCCTTCTTGAACAATCTTGTAATTGTAGTTGCTTGGAAAAATCATTCCACAGCTTGAGCAAGAACATAATGAAGTTTCCTTCATATCTCACTGTATGCACTGTTTCTGGTTGTAACATGTGAATCGAATTCTGGCTATTACACTACCAACATGAATCCACTCCTAACACAAGCAATTTAGCTTAGTTGTGTTGTAGTTATTCTTAAAAAAAAAATTATGTTAAATAATAATAATATGTACATCAGGCAAAAAGTATACCACAATTGCGTTAATTCTTATTAATATTTTTGTATATTCAGATTTATTTTTATATAATTTATCTTATGAGCGTCTTTAAAATTTACACATGATTAAAATCAATGTATTATTCAAATGTGTTTATAAATAGCGGTGAATGAATGTCCTTGCAGATACTAGACAGATAGACTAAATTACCTAACATATGATTATATTATAAAAAAAAGTGTGTGACAAAGATTCATTTAAGATATTTCAACACCTGCTAGGCAACTGGAACTCTAAACATGTTTTTTTTTAAGTATTTATTTTAAATCAGCTTCAGCAACTTCTGCACAGACTAGATTAAGTACCTCTTTTGTTTATTTGTTAACTGTACCATAAATGGAATTTAAAATAGTTTGCTGGTTTATTGGAATAAAGAGATAGAAAAATTGGAACCAACTTTTTTTGATTCTGTTTTATATCTGTTATATTCTGTTTAGTAATAATAAAATGACTAATAAGCATGAATGTGTTTAACTTGTGTTGTCTTGCATTTACAGTACCTTGATCATTAATCAAGGTGAATTGCATCAGATACAAAAGCATGCAGTGTTCATCTTATAAGCACTTGTTTAGTGCTTTTTTTTGTGATGATAATATAATGAGGTAGATATTACTAATAAGAATTTTTAATGAGAATGAAGTTTCTTATTGGTTTTGAATAAGACAACAGAGTAATATCTTTTCACTCAGCAATTCCAAGTATAGTTATCAAATAATGCCAAGTCATATCTCAATCATTCCTACAATATTGCATCATGTAGTGTACAAATGTTTTGATGTATCTTATCTTTTAATTACGTCCAACACAAAATAACTAGCAACAAATATGATAATTTGTTATCAACAATTCATTAAGCATCAATGTTGATTGTAGAACTGCAAGACTGTGTTTGTTTACACCACTTGATAAGCCAAGTGTTTGTTTCAAAAAACATTGGCAACATTAATTCCAATAATAGTCCCATGACTAAGTAGGTAAATACACATTTTGTGACTCATTACACATTATATTTGTACACCCAGGTGTAGTACACAAGCTGAGAAGGAAATATTAACAAATGACAATCAGCTAGCAAACAATTACCCAGTCACTGAGTAGTATACTTTTAGCATACAACATGTCTCACACACAACCAAGTTGCTGAATTAACCAAACATTATTTCATAACCCCATGACTAGGAGCCTGATTAATATACACCACATGTGTCAACAAACATTATAATATGCAATACCATTTTTTTAAACAAAAATACAACAGGTGGGTTGAACATAAACAATTTGATTTGTTTACAAACAATAGGCAAAGACAGCAGTGGGGACGCCGGCGCTACTGAACGAGGAGCATGCGGACTCACCTCTTGGGCAGCAGCATGGCCGCGGAGCCCTTCCGCTGGAACACGCCGTCCACCAGCACGCCATTCTTGCTGTTGCACGTCAGGTAGAACTCCGGGTGGTCGTAGAAAAGTTCCAAGTGCCTTCGTGATATGAAACTAGAATGTCCCATGTTAACGTCCACTTGTCCGCGGCTAGAGTTCCGGCCGATGATGACACGCTTCTGGCGGATGAGGTACTCAAAGTCACGGCCGTCGAGCCTCGCTATCGCGATCGGCGAGGGCTCCTGGGCCCACTGCACTTTGGAGGGCGACGGGGGCGCTGACTTCAGCGAGAGCAGCGCCCACGCGTCGCTCTCTGAGCTCCGCGTAAACTGAGTCTGGGCCATGGCAGGCACGCGCGGACCGATATCACCAACGCTGTCCACACGCGGGGCGCGAACGCTTTGCACGAGGGCACATCACAATACCGCCGCGAGAACCGCCACTGCCGCGTCTCGACCCGGATATCCGGAACCTGCCGAACCCGTGCCTTTACAATTTGAGGTTACTGACGGGACGCACATGCGCAAAGTTTCTACTTGTGCGGTAAACAAGAATTATATAAACCACCACACCACCACGTGATAATAATGTATACATATACCTAGTCCGGAAGAGCGGATCGATACTACAAAGTACGTATTTGTCGTATAAGAACAAAATATTAACGTTTTAGTTGTTACACAACTGAATTTTCGCAATTGGACCGAAATTAGACACTAAAGTAAACACGAGGCGAGAACAAAAATAACCAAAAACGTCAGTTCGGCATACGCAGTTTACAAGTTCGCCGCGCCATCTATGCAACATATCAACAAATTGTAAATAAAATGTTCCATTTCACGCACTTCAATCTTCACAGGTTTCAAATTTAAAATATTATATCAACTTGCACTTTAATTTGTAAATTTAATATATGTAGGAATTCTTCTAGACTGCCTAATTTTGTTTAATTATTATATTTTAATGTTATTTACTAGTTAGATAGACTTCAAAGATTTATTTTATAAGATGGACAAAGTGAAATGGAACATCATAAATAGTGTAAACCAACGGACATCGATTAAAAATTTGTAGAGGCATCCATAGCACATTAGCTTAACACAGTTTTCCGTATTATTCCGGAATGTATTCTTGCATTTCTTATAGCGTTGAAGTGCCACTAGCCATAATATGCTGAATTCCTAGATAAAACTAAGTTTCCATCCTGTACAATCCATACTAATATCGCAGTATAACGAGTACTCTTACATGTAGAAGTTCATCGTCTTTTATGTTATGTTTATGGAAATACCGCCTCCGTCTAGACATTTGCAATTTGTCAGGGTTGTCACATTAGCTTTGTATTTTTAATTTAATTTCCGCATTATTTATTTAACCCCTATTAAATCTCTGTTCCCACAAGACACATTAACGCATACTAATATAAATAACTAGGTGACGCTCGCGGCTCCGCTCGCGTGGATGTCATGTCAGCTATTGCGACTTTAAGTCATATCAAACTTTACGTCAGAACCACAACATTTCAAACAAATAAAATCCCCCCACCCCACCATGTCATCAAAAATAAGCAATGCAAGACCCCCCCTCCCGCTTTAGTGCTTACGTAATACTGGAACGACCCCTTTGATTAAATTCTAATTGAACGAAAACTAACATTCCATTTTATTAGACTGATCCAACAAAACAAAAAAATATTCCATCGTATTAAATTGATCTAATAAGACACAAATAATATTGCATCCTTTTAGGTTCTTATAAGAAAACAGAAAAACCGTCCCGTTTATTACATTAATGTCAAAAAATAGTAAAAATACCTTGTTAAAATAATAATAAAATAAAATGCTGAGTTAAATAAATGTTTATAAAGATATAAATATAATATATATATATATATATATATATATATATATATATATATATATTTAAAAAAAATATATATTATGTATTAATTTGACGAATAACAAATTCAAAAAATTATTTTGAAGACCACTATTCTCCTTATATACATTACAGTCTTTTATGTATACATGACTCGAGAGTCTTTTTTACTACACATTGGCCCTTTTAAGTTATTTTGTGTTAATTTTTTCTATTGAGAGTACCTACCAAAATATTGAATAGGGTTTCAAAATTGTAGTTTTAAGGCACATATGCCGTTAAACTTCAGTAAAAAAACGTGTATTCATGCAGAAATGTTAAAAACTCACATGATCAATTATATCGATAAGATGCGTTTGCTATAAAGAAGTCAGAATGGCCAAATTGTTAATTTGGCCTATATGCATAGAACCCTTCGATATATGTAATACTAATTTACTAATTAGTCTTTAAGTAGACATATGATACTTACAACTTATTAATACACTCCGAGATTATAAAAATATGCGATAATGCAACATCTATGGTTGGTGAATTTAGTCTCACGATCGAGAGGTATACGACTAAGCGTAAAGATTTTTTAATATTTAATTCAGGAACTTTTCCCACTGTAGTGTTTGTTTGTATATAAGTATTTACTTATTTAAGTACTTGATGGTTTCGTAATCGATTGGTAATATTGCTTGTTTATGTTTGGACCTTATGGGCAACTGAGGCAACACTGAAAAAAAGATGCTGACGTCATTCACAAAATTCTTTTAGTCTATGAACTTTGTTGACAATTTGATAAAATTATTTTGTGTTTGTAAGTAAAATTGGAGGAAGTATCGAATAAGTCATGTAAGGTAATCAAAATTATTAAATCGCACAACGTAATATACGTCTACACTTGAAATTGATGTTAATCACCGGTTAAACACAGAAATAAAGGTGAGTGTGAAAAATTAAAAATAAAACCGCGAAATTCGAATGAGCCTCCTCATTTTTTTGACTAAATTATTGATAAAAAAAATTGGTTAACTAATTTATAAAGCAATATTTAACAACTTATGATTTAAAATTTACTAATCTTAAAAATTAATTGTTCTAAGTTTTAACTCAAAAATTATTGTTTTAATTCCCATTTTTTATAAAAATATTCGAATACTTTTGTGAATATTAGCAATGTAGCGTAATTGTAATTAAATTCTATGTTATTTGGTCGTCTATTTGTCAAACGAAGCGTATAAAACAAACATCTAATAACCAATATAAAATGTCTAAATAAGGCTTGCAATAGATAACAAAGCCCGTGTTATATATATACATATATATGTATGACCTAAATTGATGTCAAGCTTTTCAAGAGCATCTTTTTCTCTTATCAAATCTACCAAGAGAACATAAATTTCAGAGAACCTTAGTTCACATACTCTATACTCAGTTGAATCTCATGTTTGCTTGTCCTTATGTTCTACGAAATGATGTGATGTAATGCAGATATCACAAAATATCTTTTGTAGTTACTTATAACCTGAAATATTTCTAGTGCATGTGCAAATAACTATTTGGAATGAAGTATTTAATTCAAAATATGTCTTGCATGTGTCAGATTTTGTAGTAAATACTATAGATATGTTCTGGGTTTAAATTATGGTATTACTACTTCTGGCAGATTAGAATTAGGGCCACCCCATCTCTGCCCATACGGTGTCATACAAGGTGACTAAAGGATAGGGCTGGTTAACATCAGACAGATATATAGAGCCCAGACTCAGCCTCAGATGCATGGCTTGATTCAACAATAGTGCCTGGAATACGACAATAGGCTCACCCCCTATTATGTGGGGCCAAATACAATTATTGGTGAAATGTGGGTGTTAATTCACCTCTGCCTAACCCTCCAGGAATAAAGGCGTGATTATATGTATGTACTTACATACTAATATAACCTGTGCAATTGCATGTAAATGCTACTCTGGCTGTGTTGACTGCCTTATACTCTGCCATGAGTGATTTAATCAATGAATACTGTCTCCCTTCCTCTCGATTCTTTTTTGCACAGTAAAAATCTTTTCTTGTCACCCATTTCTTGAATGGTGGCCTGAAATGCATCTGTCTTCTAGACCTTCATTGTGAATGTTGGAACAACCATTTTAGAAATGAAAGCATCTGGAATGTTTTACCACTTATGCAATGTTTGACACGAAGCCCACAGCTACATTCTATCATCGCACCATCCATCTTCACACATTGTGACCTGAGACGGTGCGAAAGAATCTTCATCCCATGCACACTCAAGCTGTGGAATGAACACACCCTGCTTCGGTTTCCCCAAAATCCTACAATATGAGGTTCTTCAAGAGGGGCATTAGAAGGTTTTTCAGGATCAGTGCGAGTGTAACACCCCTGGTGTTGCACAAGTCCATAGGCCACAGTGGTATAAAAAAAAATGGATACCTTAACTTCTGGACTTTATCTAGCTTCTACCTGCAGATGCAGTTTATTGACTATGTTTACACATTACGTTATTTTTGCATGGCTAATGTCTAGGTATGGACATACCTTCCAAGTTCTGGATGGGAAAGTGTAAGAGAGCATAATCTGGTCACCATATTGCTAGTAATTGGAATTAGGTGTTTTTAGTTTTTTTTATCAATAGTATATTGTTATATTTCTTAGTCTTAGAAAAGAAAGCAAATGAAACATCACAATTAATTTTATTATATACAATATATTTAATTAAGACACGCGATTATGAAAGTACCACAGTAACAATTAAACATTAATTATACAAATATAAAATATTGTTCCAAACATTTCAGTATTATATAAATACATTATGTAAAAGTAGGTATTGATTTTGTCTACAAATCTAATAACAAAAACGTAAAGAAATCTTATCTTCATGATTAAAATATAGATTTAAAATAAATTATAATTTAGAACTATGAAATAAATCCATAATACTCTTAGGAACAGGTATTTTTTTTCGTTAGCTGCATATACAAAGTAAATCTCAAATAAATACTAAAGTCAGCTATCATCATCATCATTATCATCATCATCATCATCATCATCATTATCATCGTCACCATCATCATCATCACCATTACATTATCATATGAAAAACAAATCTGTTTCTTCACTAACTTTTACTAAACGGTGTGGTTTATCGAAATAAATAAATATTCCACGACATTTTACACAATGCTATCTAGACCCATGGTAAGCATAGCTTAACTAGCTTGTGTTATGGGATCTAGAATGCGGATAAACATACTTAGATACTTTTTTTTTGTAAATACATACATATTATACATAGAAACACCCAGACCAAATAGATATTTAATTGATTATTGACGATATAAGAACAAGTTGATTAGGTTCGAGAGACATACAATACACAGTACATGTGAGTGCTGTGTCTATCCTTCAGGCGCTTAACAAGCAATATATTCAAGAAAAATAAGTACAGTCAACAACAAAAGTTGAAATACAAAACACTAAAATATTTACTATTCTTTTTTTATATTGAAATGAATTTATCAATAATTCGTATTTTAGTATTCGTAGCTTTTTAAATTCTAATTTTTGGCTCACTGCGATCCAATAATTTGGTTTAGGACTTAGTGATCCAATAATTAGAAATTTCTCCAACTATTTTTGTCTTTGACTATACATATAAAGTATGTACTTTTAAATTCTTTATAAGTAGTAGTACCCAAGCAAGAATTCTATGTTATATAATCTTCGATTATCCACTTTTCGGTCATTTTTTTTCATTTTCTTTTCATACCAAACCATAATGTAACTATGTATTGCATAATTGTATGCAATTTTGGTCCCTATTTCCACATCTTTTAATACGCAAGCGTCGTAACTTGGAATGTGGCGATTTCTTAATAACTGTGGACAGTGCCAATCGAATAACATGCTAAGGATCTATTTCCACTGAAAAAGCAGCGGCCGGAATCTGTTAATAGTAATAGTTGCAAGGAGGTTCGAGCAACTTTGCGACATCTTGCTTTGCCTTCAAATGAATTTGAACTTTTTCTCCCGTAGATGAAATTCAAAATGTTTTGCAATATTTTTACCTCATAAAGACTCTGTGATGCTATTACAGTGAAAATTGACCCGAAAAGTCATTTTCCAGCCGGTGGAATAAATTCTGGGGCATTATTCTGAGTGACATCGAGTTTCAAACTCAGCCGTAACGAGATAAGACAGTGGATTATAATTGGTTAACATAGAAGAGAGAACTGGGCCTCGACTCTGCTAAAGCAAAACCATTGTCATACCACGGTCACTGCGACAAAATCCATATAATTTCAGACTTTAAACCAATGCGGTTAAAGTTCAAAACAAAAAGGCTTTTTGCAGAGTGAATGAAAAAGTGTAATGAAACTTTTTATTATTTAATTATGAACCTTAAGGATATAAAAAATAAAGTCTTTAAAGTCTAGTAGTTCTAAAGTCTAAAATTCAATGCAGTGAGCAGTTTCTTTTTGCAGTGCCTGGGTTATAACAGTGGTTTTGCTTCAGTAGAATCAAGAGACTGGTGTAAAACTAGACAAACTTTTATGTGTTGTGCGTAGTTACGAAACGTATGGTCACTCAGGGACCTGAAGTAGTTTACTTATCATATGGTGGTCAATCATAAAATGCGGTGTGAGAAGTCGCTAATCATCCAACTGAGTTAAACTAGCAACTCCCCTATTTATCCAGTGCTTTTGAATCACCTCCGAGGGTAGTGTGATAAACATGACAAAATTGGACGAATGACCAGTCGTGGCCAATACACCTTTTCTCTCACTGGTCTTGTAGATAGGGCAGAAGTAGCACGACGGGGGATTGAAATCAGCTATGAGAGCCGGTTGGAACCAGATTATTGGAATGGTGTCGAATAGGATCTTAGGGTAAGACTCGTCCAGTTGCATTAGCTCTCTGTTCCACCGCGCTCCTTCTAAGAAGAGACCCTGTAAATTTTATTTTGTATTAGAACAACGGATGAAATAACATTTATATCACGTTGAATAGTTATAATATGTTACGCAAATCGGTTCGGTCATCGCGCCATTAACATCACGACGCAAATTTTTTTTTACACCACTTAGGTGGCAGACAAGCTTACGGTCCACTTGACGGAAAGTGGTTACCGTGGCCTATGGACGTGTGTAACACCAGAGGTGTCACACTCGCGCTGACGACCCTATAAGCACAGATCTACTGTGTACTGTAGAAGCCTTTAGTCTTCCCACTGACAGCACAAACTTCCAGTGAGTTACTGCCCTACTCACCGCTGGTAATACAACACGAAGTTATTATGGCCGCGGTATTCTATAGGGCGGAGGTACTTTCCCAGTCGGACTGCTCATTCATTATGGTTCTCTATAAGAACAAAGAGAGCAAACGAGATAATGACAACGTTCAAAATTTCCACTTTGGAATCCGCATTCTCACTCTTTCTCTCTCCTTCATTATGCACGACTGCATTCCTGTGGCCTTCGCATGGCAGTGTAGACATATCTCTTCGCTTCTCTTCGATATTGGTCGAAGTAGAGGAGATACGATGTCTATGTGAAGCCTATTTTCAGAGATTTTACTGCTGAAGAGGTATTTCGAATTTGTCGATGTCCGCCATGCTGAGGCTGCTGGTAGTGATGACTATCATCCCCTATGACGTCAACCACTTTTCAAGCGCCAAGCAAGATTTCGTAGATCATTATATTTATACATTAGTTTATTATTTTAATTCATTGCGACTTCTTAATGGCACCGTTTATCCATATTCAAGTTTAAAAAGTAATGTAAGTATGTGAATTTTTTTTTATGTATAGTTCTTTTATTTCTATGGACCATTTATATGCGATCGAATGGCGTGTCGTCTTTTCACATACATTACTTGTAATAGTTCGATACGGATAAATGACGTCAATGAGAAGCCGCAATGCATTAAAATATTAAACAAAACTATCATATTCAAGTCTACTTCATGGTACGTGGTGCTGTGCAACACTGCTGCGTGCTGCAGGGTTCGGATGCATACCTTAAGTCGTGACCTTAGCTTATAATTTTCTGATCATTCCAAACACACTGACTCACCCATACGAACACACTATGTTCATGTCCCTCCTTATCCATTTCAAATGGTTGCTGCTTGCGAATAAAAGTTGAAGTCATACTATTAACGTAGATAACTATAATATATTATATCAAAATAAAAAAAATATATTTTCAGTCTGTCAATTTGGTCCCGTCGAGAACCAAAAGATAGTTGTGTCGAGCCTAACCAAACCGAAAACAATTTAAAATTATAATGCTTTACTGAGCAGTCAAATTTTATGTTATGATATGAACTCACCTTACAATACACTCCAAAGACTGGGAGTTCGTTGCACTCCGCTTCCATGCTAGTGATTTTAAACTCGAAGTGCACTTGATCAATCGGAATACTGTTGTGTCTTGAGTAGTTCTGCAACACGCCCGTCAGAAACGACTGCGTGAAGTAGAATCCGGATAGCCAGAAGACTATTGGTGGACCCTCGTCTACCCAGTCTTGGAGGAATTTAAGTCTGTTGGACAAATAGTTCTATCAGTTATCAAGTGGTGATAAATCTCTTGATTGCCTTCCATTTTTTGGATTTAGTCCCATCCAATCCTATACAACAGGATCAGTAAAACAAAACTCCAAGCATGACCCTCGGCGTGTCTGACTTTGAATCCAAGCTTGAAAGCACTACTTAGACTTTAGAACTACTTACCACACATCTAGTACATAAGAAATTGTATGCTTTTCGTTACCAAATTTAAAAAAGTACAATAATTGTGCCATTTATAACCACCAGTAAAGTGATATGGATTCACTTCTATATTATTTCTATTTCAGAAACATGTCAGAACACGTTCTCAACGAGCAAAACTGGCCTGAAGAAGCAGACGCAACCATCAATGACATCCGAAACCACGTAAAATCTGCGTGTATATCGCCGATCCTCCACAGCAACAACCAGCACATTTACATCAACCTGACTACTCTTGAGAACTGCGATTACTGCATAGAACTGTCCGCGTCAGGGTTCAGAGTAGTGGGCAGAAAGTATAATGACACCAGCCTCTCGAGTATAGAGAATATGAACTACGAAACTCCCTACGCTCTGCTCAATAATATAAGTCAGAAGTACAGGGAATCTTTTGGAGGAGAGCTGATGAACAAGCTCCTGGATCTCGCGAGAAAAGCCGATGGTTGAGTTGTCATGAATATACTAAATCCAGTGTTGAATGTAGACCTACCCCCAAGTCCGATGTCAAAGATGTCCGCTTGAGTTTGAAAGTGCAATTTTAGTGAGAAAATAAAATTTTTAAAATTGATTTTACTTGTTGAAAATGATTTATGCACATTTCAGAAAGGCATTTAGCTTTGTTTTACTGTAAGTAATTAGTAATTGTTATTGTAATAAGCTGTGCCATTTGTCCAGCAATATCTTAAAGTGCATGTTGATCATGTTAATCTATTTATGGGAACAGACTTTTGGCTTAGGGTTATCACTTCAAATTGGTAATTTCGTATCACTTTGGTGAAAAGAAATTTCCTATGGTCAATTCAAATCAGGCGGGAAGATGCTCGAGCACAAGTGTTAATTAAATATCCTAATTTTATTCTGTTAACACAAGGCTGACAGTAGTATGCAGCATTAAATTTAATCTCATAAGGCAGCGCGTTGTTGCTTACTATTTTAAGCTTTGTCTTAATGTAATAAAGATCAAATTTAATTACAACAAAAAACTGGCCAAGAATTTTCCATCTTATTTGAATTGACCCTTAGTCAGTAATCTCTAATGGTCTGTCAGTAAGGTTTTCTTTTGAAAACTCCTTGAACGTTCAGGATGGCACAGTCAGTTGCCAAGGTCTTGGAATACGGAGAGCCTAGTTGCTGCGTGAAACGCTTGATCTGAACAAAGCTTTATTTTAGGCAAGCATAGCTAAAGCTTTATGTGTTGTAAACGTTTTGATCAAATGCCAATATAATTTATATCGTTACCGTTTTCTTAACTTAAATGGACGAAACCGACTCAGGGTATCGAACTCGACTCAAGATATCGTCAAGTGTATCGCCTGAGTAGTCGATTTTGATTAACAATAGAATGTGTGTCAAATATCACCTGTCAGTATTCACGTGTGCTATATAGATGTTTATAAATAAGTTTATTATTTAGTAATAAATATAAGTAGTGTGACTAGTGCGGATGTGATCAAAAATACCATATGGTATAATAAAATTTTAGGCGGGCAAGAACAATAATAACTAAAAATGGGGGTAGATATAACTATTTCCAAAATTATCGTGACATTTCTTTGAATACGCATTCCGCACTAGGCCCCGTACAAAATTGTATTTAATTTTTGATAGAATATTGTTGTAATGTAACGTATAATTTAGCATAATCCCTATTGTGTATTAGGTACATAGGTGGTTTTTTTTTCTAAAATACGTTGTATCTCCAGACCTTTATTAGGCGATACGATGTTGTTCCTAATCCCATTTGTGGTACTAGGTAAAAAATTAACAAGTAAACCTTTTTAAATTAAAAATAAATATGAATATATTTAGATGATGTTGTCATGCCAAAATCAAGTAAAATGTAGTTTTTTTAGAATTAATTAGAAATATATATATACTATGTTCATTTCGTATGATATGTTTGTGACATATCGTACCTTATTCTTTTGACCAAATTATAGAGCATTAAAAAAGAATAGGATTTCGAAGATCTATAGATATTTCTAGAAAAAGAAGGTCTACCGTACATTTGGCGAATGAACTATGTCGTCATGGTGTGCACTTATGTACCATAATATATTACAACTTATTTCAAAATAACAAAACGATCGATTTCGAATTTGGCTCAAACTCAAAAAATTTCAAAGTCAAATTGTTTTCGAAATCTGAACGGTTTTTAGTCTGGACTCCATTTGAACAGCACATAGTATCGTCTGTAGCAGGCACATGATGTAAGAACGTTTTGAACGATCGACCGTCGCGTTGTCGAGCACATAAACATACATACATATAATCACGCCTTTATCCCTGGAGGCAAAGGTGTATTAACACCCACATTTCACCAATAATTGTATTCGGTCCCACGTAATAGTAAAGTGAGACTATTGCCGTATTCCGGGCACTATTTTTGACTAGAGCATTTGAGGCTGAGTCTGAGCTGTATATATCAGTCGGATGTTAAACAGCCTTATCCCTTGGCCGCCTTATACGACACCGCATGGGAAGAGATGGGGTAGCCCTAATTACACTCTGCCGGAAACCACGCGGCACATAAATATACATTACTATCAACTGGTGCTCGACGTCATCAAAATTTAAAGCATGAGATATTGAAATCTCAAAGCGGATTCAGCTGTCGAGTTCGTTCGACCGCTTGAAACGTTCTTACAGCATGCTTTCTGCATTCTTTCATGCGTTCCTGCAGCTCTGATACTGTCGCTAGTCGAGCCATGTCACCCAGCAGTTGTTATATAGGTACATAGAGCATGTACATGTGGGTATAATGATAAATATCCGCGCTCAAACGTGGCTGGTGCAAGCTATATGCTCTATGGAATGGAAACGGTTGTGATGAATTACGCGGCAAGATGAAAAATGTTTAGAAAAAAATTAAAATTAGGGGTGTCTACGGACAGATGCATGCCTCGAGGCAATAGGCTCATCCCCAATTACGTGGGACCGAATACCTACAATGACTGGTGAAATATGGGTGTTAATTCACCTCTGCCTAACCCGCAGGGATAAAAACGTGATTATATGTATGTAGAATTAATTAAGTATGTAAAAGCCATAGGATCTTGAGGGATCCAAATTCACCTATGTAGAGAAATCAATCACCTATAAAACAGCAAGCGACTTCTCGTCTGCCTCGTTTATTATGTATATTGCTAAAATGGAGATGCATTAATTTTCCGCAGCTTGCGTAGTTTGTTCATCTCGCTGCTATCAAATGGAGTCCCAGCTTAAATTTTATGTAGAATAATATATATAAGTAACATGCTATTTAAAGATACGTCATTGAGTGTATTTGCCTTTACTGTGTTGTGTTAGAGGATAAATATATGCCTATCTGTGAAGCAATTTGGTTGTTACATATCAAACTAGTGGTCTCTTCTAGAAAGTGAAGGTCATGTGCAGTTCTAAGATATCTTACAAAAGTATATTAAGTCAAATATATTGACGCAATTATTTCAGATTTGTGTTTAGTAGATAAAAATAGAGATTAGAATTCATACTTATAATAAATAGTGAAAAATCGACCTAAATTATGGAGTTTTTAAACCTATACTTCTTTATACAATTCAATGTGAAATTGCGCATAAGGTTATTTTAATCAGTGGAGCTTGGTACTGCTGTGATACACGATACATTCATAAACGGGAAAAGTTTGGTTAGACATTGTAAATTATTCGAAAAAAAAAATTACGATTATGCGGGTAATTGTCTTCTCTATCCCCCTCGTTCTCACCAAGGTTTAAAATACCACCATTGTAACATTGCTTAGTGTCTGTAATGGTGACCCTTCTTTCCCGAGACTTTACCTTTAGCTTACCATCAGGCGTGGTGAAGTCAAGTTGGCGTATCTTAGATAAAAAAAAATGTATTTGACAAGTTGTAATATGTCACATAGTTCAGCGTGAATACAATTTGTTGTACATACTGTGTGAACAAAAAATGTCTTAGTCTCAACACACGTATAAAACAAGTACTTACGTTTTGACAAGTATTCTACAAGTTTTGTATCAAACTAATTTACAAGGTATTTCTTGGTAAAAACAACTATGAATGGAACAAAAGTAAAGATCATTTAATTATGCACATCGGATAAAACCTTGCATAATTAATTTATACAATACTATTATTTTTGTTTACACTTGAAAGTGGATTTCTCTGCGTCATTTTTAGGTGAAAATAAAAATAAAACTACCCTCAATTCTTAAAATATTACGAGATGTACACTTTATAACATGTAGATGTTCCATATATCTTAAATAATGTTAACAACCACGTTACATTCAGTTCTGGCGGCCTATCGCTTCAAATAATGCAGCATGTCATTTCTTACAGCAATATATTGTAGTACAATTGTCGACAGACTGAGTACAAACTTGTGTACCTATTACTCTGGGGACATGTGATGAGCATACTTACTATTTATTCTATAATTAATATTTCATGAAAAAAATTGAGATATTTGTAATCTATACCTAGTCATACTGAGGTAACTTTCCATTATTGTAGTATTCTAATATCGGGAAAATTAAGATGGCTACTCTAACATTCGGCTTTTAAAACTAATTAATTACGATTTAAAACAACAAAGTAGATTACTATCGTATTTTATTTTATGGATGTCTATTATAATTAATAATTTATATTTAACTGAAGAAGAAGCAAAAATTTGAAACATTAAAATACACAACTACCCTACCAAAACGATATTTCTTCCGTTAATTCATATTCATAGCCACTTATAGTGTCACTCGGAATTATATAAAAAAAATCTCAGGTATCTGATAGATGAGGAATTTTTATATTTAAGTAAAGATAAGTATTTTGTAGTTTAGTGCGAATTACCCTCGTATGTCTAAATCTATAGGACTATTTACTGAAAAGCGGCTTAGAAATTTCAACTCCATTTTTAAATGTCGAGAATGCTGAACGAGATGCATAACAATATCAGCTGTAAGTTATGTAGTACCTACTTTACTGCCGGTTGCTTGAATATTGCAGCTATCGATCATCACACGTGCCCAGACGAGCATTTCTTTAGACGTATATACACCACATAGATGTAGTCGACTGTTTGTGATAGTAATATAAATTGATATAAATATTCAGTGTGTGTTATTGTATCCTCCATTGTGTAACATGAATATTACAATGATGTGCGAAATTGTAGTTGAATAAAAATAACACTATCTACCCAATTAAGACCACACGACCGAAGTAAAACTTAGAAGCCTGCACTGTGTCTTAGATATACGAAACGTAATTGTCTATGAGAGTAAGATAAAGAAAATGTGTGCCTCTCTCTCTCTCTCTCTCTCTCTCTCTCTCTCTCTCTCTCTCTCTCTCTCTCTCTCTCTCTCTCTCTCTCTCTCTCTCTCTCTCTCTCTCTCTCTCTCTCTCGCCCCTTTTTTTTACGTGCGCAAAATCCCCACGGATATCCCCCCACCGGAGCCGGTGGAAGAGGTTATGTTAGACTCGAACCGACCAAAACGCACGCCGCCTGTGGGTCCTTTTTGGTTGCCGAAGGTGAGGTTGACAGGCATATCCCTCGCACCCCGGCCGACCCAGGGCCATCTCTCACGATATGGCCCTCTCCTCGGGTGTGGGGACCCAGCTCGCTCCCGGAAACGGGGAGGCGCACCACCGTCTCTCTTGCCCCTAAGCATTGTACGAAATGACGCCTCTCTCTATCTTCACTAACTTATATGACCCTCACAACATTGGTTCGTCTCGCCCGATCACAGTTTTCGTACCGCTCGCGTCACGCATTCAGCAGCTTACTCAAGTCAAGCATGCGTAGAGAACTACATTACTTCAAAAACTAAACACTTTTGCGATATTTTGCAGACTAAAGAAAAAGTGCCATAGCCAGAGCAACCAGATTTGATTGTACAACCGCAGACAATTAAGTCTGACTGCTCTGGCTTTGGCACATTTTATACTACTTAGGTGGCAGATAAGCACACGGCCCACCTGATGGAAAGTGGTTACCGTCACCTATGGAGTCACACTCGCGCTGCCAACCCTGTAAGCACAGAGTTTTTGTGCCGTCAGTGTAGAAGACAAAGCAGGATAAACTTTTGATCTTCCCACTGACAGCACAAAAACTCTCCAGTGAGCTCTGACTACCCTACTCACCGCCGGGAACACAACACGAGGTTATGGCCGCGGTATTCTGTAGAGCGGAGATACTTCCCCAGTCGGACTGCTCAATTGGACGGAAATATCTGCTAATCAGGAGAGAGAGAGGGAGGGAGGGAGAGACCATGTAAATAAGGATGGAAGGGGATGACAATAGTTACCTGGCGAGTAGGTCCGCGACGTAGGAGCCGAGCGGCTTCATGGAGGGGTAGGACTTGGACATCCACACGCCGGGCACGATGCCCTTGGTGAAGGCGTTGTTGCACTGCTCCAGCTCCGCGCTCATGATGGCCAGCCCCTGCGCCGCCAGGTGCACGCCGTGCAGTGTGCGCTTCACCACCGAGATCAGTCGGTTGTAGCGGATCAGCTCCTGCGAGGGACAGGGACAACAAATAAGTGGCCAAAACTGGTGGAAATTCAACTGCAGCTAAGTGGAAAGCGGTGACGAGTCCTCGAAGCCACCATCGGAGCAACCTCACGTCGCAGGCCCCAGAGTTTTACGTACTCTTGGTGCTGCCGACCATGGTTAGCACCGAGAGCTGGAACGCCGCCGCCTTCTTTTGCGAGGCAGAGATATGTGCAAAAGAGGCGGGGGAATTGGTATCGGGTAATTATCTCCAGGTACCTGTAACCTGTTACTCCACGGCCTAGAGGAGGAATGACTCACCTGTTTGAGCACAGTGTTCATGCTGTTGTAGTATAGCACGGGGTACTTGAGCGACACCTCGTACACGTCGTAGAGCTTGGGGAAGCGCGAGAGCATGTCCAGCGTCATGTCGACTACGCCGCCGCCCTCGCCGCCCTCCGCGCCGCCGCCCTTGCCCACGAACGACGTCTGCGTCAGCAGCGTGCCGAACAGCAGCTAGTGGCGATAAATGATACTTCAACTGGCAACCTTTTTAAGAGATTCTTTTGAACTTCTACTAAATCAGAAAACGTCTCTGGTATCGAAAGTCTAATACCAAAAAAAAAGAAATAATATGAAAATATGTGATAAAATAAAAAAGAATTAGCTTTATATCAGATTTTTCCAATCCATGAATAGTGTTAATAGCATATGATTAATCTAGTGTTAGATAGATAGATAGATAATTCTTTATTGTACACCAACAGATTTACAGTAGGACAAGTAGGTAGCATGTATACAGTTCAATGTACAATGGGCGGCCTTATCGCTTAAGCGATTTCTTCCGGGCAACCTTGGGATGGACAGTAATGTTATAAAAACAAAAGATATGGTGTAATTACCGACTAAACTTAAATAGATAGTGTATTAAAACAAAAGAAAGAGAGAAAAGTAAGTAAAATAAAATTAATATACGACTTTACACAAAAAATTATACAAATACCTAGTCTAGCCATAAATATTGTTACGAAGAAAAAACATTTTTTTTATTGCAAATAATATTTATTACTTTTACAGTGTGTTAGTTTAATACATAAATATAAAACAATTTAAAATATAAAAGCTTATTCGAAGTGGTCTCCATTGGCTGCAACACAGTCCTTTAAACGTTGAGGCCAGTTATCAATAGAAGCACGCACTCTTTCCATGGGAAAATTCTTCACTGCAAATCGTATGGATTGTTTTAGGGACTCCAAATTATCATGGCGTTTAGAGCAAGCCATACTCTCTAAAACTGACCATAAATCATAATCCAGCGGATTAAGATCGGGACTAGACGACGGCCAGTCTTCAGCTCTGATGAAGTCTGAAACGTTCACTTCCAACCAAGACTGCGTGGACCGAGCTTTATGACCCGGCGCTGAGTCTTGTTGGAAGGACCATACTTGGTTATTGAACATGGTGTTGTTAAGGGGTTTAACTACCTTCTCAAGAATGGTATCTTGATACACTTGTGCCGATGTTTTGATACCTTTTTCACAAAAATATGGCTCAGTCACTCCTTCATAGCTAACACCCCACCAAACCATCACTGAAGTCGGATAATGCCCACGTTGCACTCTGTCGACTAATTGGGAAGCTTCCTTAGAGCTTTGAGCATAAATACCGTCATTTTGTTTGTTAAAATGTTGCTCAATTGTAAAGTATTTCTCATCCGTAAACAAAAATTTTCTGTGACCTCCCTTTGCGTTCCGCTTCAGTAGTTGCTTCGATTTTACCACCCTATTCTATTTAAATTATCAGTTAAAAAATGACCAGTGCGTCTCTTATAGGCTGCAAGTCCTAAGTCATCTTTTAAAATGCGCGACATGGTTCTGGGTGCTATCTTCATCTCCCGAGATAAAATCTTTTGCTTTCGGACAGGATTTCTTCAAATTCTTTCCCTTACTGCTTTGACCACCTTTTTCGTACGAACACTACATGGACGGCCAGATCTTTTTCTGTCACAAACAGAGGAGGTCTCATTGTACCTATTAATAGCCCGGTACACAAACATTTGACTAATACCAAGCGTATGGAGAGTTTTAAAAATTACATTCGGCTCCATACCAACTTTGTGTAATGCAATCACAGCGATTCGGTTTTCTTTATCACCCCACTCCATTTTAATATAGCAAAATATTGTACAATGTATTGGCGCCAAAATTAGAAAACACAATGAACAATCGTATAAAAATGACAGATTCCAAATTCAAATGTAATATCTTTCTTATTTTAATTGTAACAGTATTTATGGCCAGACTAAGTACATACCTATACATGTAGGTACTAAATTAATATATACATAAAGTAGATAGTTCATACTAATACGAATGGAAAATAGTGAGTGAATACATAATTGTGAGCCATTACCTACTGTGCACAACATAATAGGTAGTGGTTCCTGACCATTAATTTAAATACATTTAGGGATTTTGCCCGTCTGATGTTCAGGGACAACTCGTTCCATAAGCGCACCGCCCTTACAGTGAAAGACTTGTCAGCAAAGTTAGTAGAATGTATTGGCATGCTCAGCCTCAAATTCTCGGACGACCTCAGACATTTCGTATGTGTGTCATAGAGGAACTGGAATCGTTCTTTGAGATAAGAGGGAGTGTTGGGATTAAACAATACATTATATAACAATGTTAGAATATGGGCATTCCTGCGAAGTCGAATTGGGAGCCACTTGAGTTGTTTACGGAAATCAGACACGTGATCATACTTGCGTTAGTGTTAGTATCTTTGCAATAGTATTTTTAAACTATCGCGGTCCCCGCATACCTTTCGACACTCGCAAGCTAGTCAAGTCGTGACCACGGGTGCTGCAACGCATCCGAAACGTCGGTAGAAATAGTAAGTTCCATGATTTAATCGCGGAGAGTCCCGAACCGTTGTGTAATTTTGCAATAGTAGATATAAATAAATAATGGCCAAGCACGCTGATAATGTGGGTTCAGCCAGCACCGTGCGGACCGGACTGAGAGCCCAACTTTACAGGCAATTACTCACTTATTTGACTTTCACAATATCTAATTCCAACTTTCACAATTATTTGGGAATGGTCACTAAATCCTAAGCACATTTAAATAATAATAAATAAGGTGGGCCCTCAGTTCACATATACACAATTAATATAGGACTACCTCAAAGCTGACCAAAACAAATACAAAAATACCGGCGCCTACAATATGGGGTTCTTCAAGAGGGGCATCAGAAGGTTTCTTCATGGTCGGCAGCATGAGTGTGACACCCCTGGTGTTGCATACGTCCATAGGCCACGGTAACCGCTTCCCATCAGGTGGGCCGTGTGCTTGTTTGCCAACTTAGTGGTATAAAAAAAAAAAAAATTGTTATATATTCTGATCACTTCTGCAACCTATTCAAAGACTACACGCGTAATGTTATGATGTGTGATTGTATAAACAATGCGATTGTCGCGGTTGATTTCCTGGTAGTTATTGAAGAGGTCCTTGGATTGTCTACGAAACTCATTATCAGATCTTTCAGAAATTTAAGTGGCACAATTTTTTTATTTTGGAATAAATAAAAAAATAATAAAAAATGAACAATCGAATTAAGAATGCTTTCTAGAAGTGCATCATTCAGTTTTTCCAATCAAGTTAGGTGTAGAACATCCTTTTCAGAAGACGATTAAAAAAAGCCCACACAATTACTTACCGCTCCAGTTTCCTTATTATCCTTGGTGATGTCTGCATTCTCATGCAGACCAAACACCTCGGGCTTGGCGATCATGGGCAGAGCTCTGATGTGCTCCAGTACCGAGTTGTAGTCCATGCTGGGAGGCATGCGGTAGTTGCCGCTCGGCGAGAACGAGTAACTAGACGAACAAATTGAGAACTTGTAATAAAAATGGACGCTGCTGAGTCGGTTCCACCCACGTGGAATTCTAAGCCAATTCTCGAAACCTATTCCAGGAATAAAAAGTAACCCATGTGTAATTACAAACTATCAATTAATCCAAGTACTAAATTTCAGCCAGATCTGTTCAGTCGTTTTTATAATATTAGTTAGCACTTGTCATCAAGAGACACTAGACGTTATGGGCCTGAATGTATTAATACATTGGAATTTTCTCCATACAGAGATAACCAGGGTCAACTGGAGTGCGAAGAAAATGTGCTGTGATCCACTTTACACCCGGCGATTGATACGCAAGACGGCGTGCAGTTTAATCCGCTTCGAGCTTAAATAGTAGTCCCGACGTTGATGGCCTTGACAAAATCAAACTTACTCAGGGTCCCTGGTGACTTCATCGTTATAAAACAAGGACAGTAGAGACAGAATGAGCCGCCTGTCCTTGTCGTCAGTGACTCTCCCTCCGTAGTTGCACTCCCCGGCCAAGTAGTTTAGTGCGTCAAATGGCGTTTCACTGTACTCCGTTAGGAACATCTGAAACAAATTGGATCTTTTTTATTTCCGATTTTATATACATAGCGATCATTATTGGATATTGGATTTGTTTAGTTGTTAGCTGACATTACGTTTTAGCAAAGGAATACGCAGACGGCCTAATATTACATCCATATTCCGCATGGATTTAGGTTCTGAGAAGAATCGAAACCCAATTGTCAATTCCTGTCACAAAATTCTGTTCAAAATTTAGTCTCAATGTAATCTCAAAATGTCTAAAATTATTCTGCGTGCGTGTGAGGGTGTTTATTCCTTGGTATCACGCAAACATGTGTTCTGCACGATGGTAGCAGTATAAACCTGCAGCTGCATGATACAGATGCGGAGGTCGCTCTCGTTGAACTCGTACTGTATGTTCCAGCCGAGCGGCCCGAAGGCGCGCCGCTCCAGCACAATGGTAGCAGTACATACCTGCAGCTGCATGATACAGATGCGGAGGTCGCTCTCGTTGAACTCGTACTGTATGTTCCAGCCGAGCGGCCCGAAGGCGCGCCGCTCCAGCACAATGGTAGCAGTACATACCTGCAGCTGCATGATACAGATGCGGAGGTCGCTCTCGTTGAACTCGTACTGTATGTTCCAGCCGAGTGGCCCGAAGGCGCGCCGCTCCAGCACAATGGTAGCAGTACATACCTGCAGCTGCATGATACAGATGCGGAGGTCGCTCTCGTTGAACTCGTACTGTATGTTCCAGCCGAGTGGCCCGAAGGCGCGCCGCTCCAGCACAATGGTAGCAGTACATACCTGCAGCTGCATGATACAGATGCGGAGGTCGCTCTCGTTGAACTCGTACTGTATGTTCCAGCCGAGCGGCCCGAAGGCGCGCCGCTCCTGCACGATGGCGTGGAAGAAGCACAGCGCGAACAGCAGGCGGCGCCAGTCCTCCGTACGAGGGCACGAGATGTAAAACTCGGGGTCGCAGATGGGGTCCGAGATGTACGAGCGGTAGATGTTGTTCTTCAGACCTTTTGGTGCTTCGTTTGTCATTTTTACACCTGGAGAAAATTTATTTGGTACATCGTTGAACTTCTACAGGAATACGCGACGTACTATCAGCATCATCAAATATAATCAATACTCCCATTCCAGTTCCCCACAAGAACATACTCCCGCGAATTTCAGATCTACCAGATATGATTAAAAATGTTTATAAGAATCGGTTAAGTCAAATCTGAGGAGTTTACAGACAAAACTGGGATATGAGAATATTATATACTAGAAGGAGTTGTCTAATATCCAAACCATTCTGCAGCACAGTGACGGGGAAGGCTCTACTAGGGTAGGACGTGAGCCAGCAGCGGAAGTTGTGGTGCGTGTTCTGCGGGATGATGACTTCGGCGCAGATCCGCTCCAGCTCGCCCATCCATGAGTCCATGACGTGGCAGTTCTGGAGCACCACCCAGCCGCCCGAGACGATTGCCTGGTTGATCATGTTGGCTGCGATAGGTCCCTGGTGGTCACGAGCGTTATATTAAAATATTAGATTTAAAAAAAAAAACAAGGTTTAATAGAATACCAGATGAACAGCAGTAAAGCATATTTTTTTTATAACCCATATCTCTAATCGTCTTGCCCATGGGTGGTACCTACACGGTACTTAGACCTATACATCTCATTCTTACACATAAATGCGTCACATCCCGTAATGTCGCGTGATGCGCGCGCGGCTAATTTTCGTCGCAAAGTGACTGCTACTGACTGCGTCATTGTGTAAACACATGTTCACGTACCTCACTTATCAGAGTGAGTGTTCAAAGTAGACTGATGTTAAACTATAGTATTTGGCGCCCGACGTGGAGCTTAACTCATTACATTGAGACAAGTCTCATACAGTTGATAAAGCATAAATATATTCAATAATAAAACATTTATATCATCAATAAAAAAGCGTAGTATTTAAAACAATCATCATTGAACACCCTAATAGTTAAATGCAAAAAAAGTGCTAAAAGTTTTTACCTGACCCTGTCCTAGTGATATGGTCTCGAAGCTGACGACTTTTCTCTCCATGGAGAACTTGACTAGCCCCGACATGGGGTCAGACCCCGGCGACAGAATGAAGATGAGGGGGGAGCAGCAGTTGCTATCGTTGTACGACTTCTCCAGGTCGAATGGAGGGGGCTCGATGTATACTTGGCCCATCATGGCGACCACGTATTGTTGGACCAGCGCTGTCATCTTGTCAGGGCGAATGCATCTTGAGTGGATTGTAAAGTGAAGGTGAAGGGTAGATTGATTAAATATTTGATTGAAAGAATCGTAACTAATCTATTTTGACAGTACAGACAGATAAAGATACCTCATAGATGAGACAATGAAATGTTAAATGACATTTAGTAGTAATATTTAAATCGGAAAAAAGTCAATATCCAGGACGGGATTCCACGACCTGCCTCAGTTCAGGGAGCTTGCCTCATACTCTGAAAAACTAAACTAAGGCCAAAAGTGAGTGTAATGTATGAAATAACGTTAACATTGTGCCGGGTATAGACCAATAGAATAGAAAGTCGACCCGAACGCAATTGAAAAAAGGCAAGAGAATTATGAAGATGAGATCAATAGAATATAGTTTTATGTATGTAAACTACAGCATTAGTTAGCAAGTCACTGTGCCATCATCCCACCACCGGAGCCGGTGGGAGAGGTTCTTGGTTGGTCGTTTTTGTTGCCGAGGGTGAGGTTAAAAGGCATATCCATCGCACCCCGGCCGACACAGGGCCATCTCTCTCGATCTGGCTCTCTCCTCGGGTGTGGGGACTACAGAGTCCCCAACTCGTCCCTGGAATTGTGGAGGCTTCTGCCAGGGTGACAGGCAGCTCCACCCATCACTCCCAGGCCTGTACCATCCACAATGGCTATCACTTGCGTACTACTGACTTAGTATAACACTGATAGTAATTATATACATGTTTTACATATGTACCTCAGTATGATCAATTTGGCGATGCCCTCAACCATGTCGAACGGCGGGGGGAATGAACTCTCGTGGGGCGCAGACAGATCGTAGAAGTCTTTCCACAAATTCACGTTCTTCTCAAAGTGCTTCTTGAAGCCCTTTAGTCTGTGTAAATAAAATATATATATTTCAGGGTATTCTGTGGCGTTAACGATGAATCATGAATGATGAAATGAATGAAGGTATCATAAATGGGATGAATAGGTTAATGTATATTTACTAATATGATAGAGGCTGATTTTTGTGAGGTCGTATATGTGTTGGATAACTACTGCCCTTGTTAACAAATTCACATGGAGAGATCAGTAATATCTTAAACTCAGAGTGAGGAAGTCCAAAGTAGAACATTTTTAAGATGTTGAAGTCCACCATAGTTCGAAGTTATTTAAATATTATGTAAGTTTACCTACTCAGACATGCCACCAAAGCATCAATGGCGCCCCAACGTGGGTCTCAACTCAGGTTCTACCCGATGAAGGAATGTTGGCTATGTGTGACCTCCACCTCTATTTTATTATTATAGTATTTTATTAGTATTTTCTTATCCAGACTATTCAAAATCTTTTGATATACACCCTAACGTTAGCAACACAGGTAACGGTGCAGTGCTGATTCAGAATTTTCAGAATTCCTGATTTTGTGTTCTCTCTGAGAAACTCTGTTCTTACAGGGTCAGCAGTATTACACCCGTTTATAGGTCACGGTAAACACTTTGCCGTGGTGGGCCGTGTGCTTGTCTGTCACCTAAGTTGTATAAATAAATCGGGTCCCTTAAGCGGTAAATATAATGAGGCCGTCAAATTGATATGGTGATACTCAAGAGGAAAAACTTCAGATTACAAATTTGTTTAAACAACTTAAGATGGTAGACAAGCGCACGGCCTACCTGATGGAGAGTGGTTACCGTGGCCTATGGACGCGTGTAATACCAGAGAAGCCACACTCACGCTGCCAACCCTGTAAGCACAGAGTTTCTGTGCCGTCAGTGTAGACGACAAAGCAGGACAAGCCTTTAGTCATCCCAGTGACGGCACAAATATGACCGCGGTATTCTGTAGGGCGGAGGTACTTCCCCAGTCCCTGGGCTGAGATTGTATTATGGAATGGGATGGTATTATGTGAATTGGTATAAGGCGAGATGTCCTATATAACAAAGCTACAGTAGTGCACGCATCGTGCGTGGGGCGTGGGCACGTACTCCTTGAAGTTGCTGCAGCGCACGATCTCGGACCACGACTTGTCGGTGAGCCAGGCGGGCGCGGGGTTGGCGTGCGGGTTGTCCAGCGCCACGCCACCCGTCAGCAGGAACCCCACCAGCTCGTCGTCCAACGTGCCCTGCAACCACGACCGTCTTTACCTGTTCCGGGGGCCCCGGGCACACAACTATTTGGGTCCCCAATTTTTTTTAAAGTAAAGCTATATGTATGCTCCATTCAATAATAGTATTCTGGCCATTACAATACCGACATGAATCCACTCCTAACACAAGCAATTTAGCTTAGCTGGAGGGGTTAGAGGGAATATTAGTAAATTCGATTCTAACATTCTTTAAAAAAAATATATATTTTGGAACATCCAATTTATTTCATAGAATTCGTTTCTATGAATATCTACATGGATTGCATTTTTGCATGTTCGATGGACCGTCGTATTTTTTTCGGCGTTGGTCTTTTCGGCAGATATGGCCAGTCAGCTTGGTGGCCAGAGAAAATGTCAGTCCTCTAGGGGTACGTCTGATAAGAGGGGCTCTAGGCTCGTGGCACGTGCACCTGTATGGTAAAGACGGCATTGCCAGCAACCACCAACTGATAAAACGCCCCGTACACTTCTATTCACTAAAGTTCACTATTATTAATGTACTATTTCGAAACCTGGGAAAAACTGCAGATCCAAGCCGCAAGAGATGAAAAACCAGCTGAAATCGGTAGTGATACCTTATGCCAGAATATAACTCAGTTTCTAAGACATAAAACAAGAATATGTCTAAGCAGGGCTTTTTTACGTGCGAAAAATCCCCACGGATAATCCACCACCGGAGATGGTGGGAGAGGGGGTGTCGGACTCGAACCGACTAAAACGCACGGTGCCTATGTTTCTTTACATGTTGCCGAAAGTGAGGTTGACAGGCATATCCCTCGCACCCCGGCCGACTCAAGGCCATCTCTCTCTATTTGGCCCTCCTCGGATATCAGACATCTATAGTCGCAGGCCACAGCTAGCATATAAATAAAAGAACGATAAAGAGTTATTCACTTTACATAAATGAGTCGCTCACCTTAGCTCGAGCAAGGCCGAGCGTGAGAACGAGAGAGAAGATCAGCTTGTCCTTCTCGAACAGGCTGCGGCACACGTTCTCGTAGATGCTCTTGGTGAAGTACGCGTTGAGCCCCTCCAGGCGCTCGTCCAGGTCGTTGCTCTTCGGCGAATTGACGATTGCCTGGTTGTACAGGTTTATGAACCTGCCGGATATGATAAGGACTGTTGATTTCACGACGTGACGATTACATGTTATGGTGATGATGTTGGCTCATTCGTAAAATGTTCCTTTCGCACAATGTTCCATTCACAAAATATTCATTTTTCAACTACATATTCATTACAAATATAGTGAAATAATAATATTTTTTTGTGTTCGTTTAGTAATTTCATTTGATATTTTTTGCGAAATGGACATAGTGCGAAAGGGACATTCAAAGTCAAAAATCATTTGTTCTGCATAAACCATTATATCGGTACTTACAAAGGGTCAATATAAAAATAAATATAAAAGACAAGTTTAGCAAATGGAAACGCGGTTCCAACCTGAGAAGACTCAGGCAAGAAACTCAGCGGATATTTTTTTGGTCTATTTACAAATATTTACTTAGTCTAATTCTGCGCCCACTTAGTCTTAGTCTCGTTTAATGAATGAGCCACAAATTTAAATCTAACTTACAGTGAAATACATTTTATAGCCTATTTTATTTGAATGTTGCATTTCAATCATTTGAGTAGGAAAGAAAAAGAGCTTGGCTTTTCTTTCTTACGTTTTTCTGAACAAATAGGGATCACAGACAAGTGGTTTTACCAAAGTTTTTATTTTATACTGACACACAATAGGTATGTTATTCTGACATCCTAATTATCACCTAATGTAAAATGGTAAAATTTTATGATTTTTTGCGAGCTATATTTAAATGGAATATTATTGTTATTATAATGATGAGTCTGATCACTATGTCAATGATTCGGATGAGAAATGATGTATGTGACCTATAACTTATACGACTAGTTAGCTGTAAGTATAAGTTGGTTAAATGAATAAATAAATAAATAAATAAAAAGACGCCAAACATATTAAGTAGGAAATATGCTCGAGGCCGATGCAGCTCCCTTCAGCTTCAATCCGGTTATATTTTCCCGTACAAATCCAAGACTACTTTACAACTTACCAGCTAAAACACAGGGTGATGTTTAAGCTGTCTCACTTACCACCCTAACGAATACTGGTACATAGGGTCGATGTTCGCCAAGTCCGATATACAGAAGAACAGCACAGATCCGTGCGCCGACACCGGCACGTACAGCAGCCGAGCCTCGTCTATCTCCACCTCGGTGATAGCCGCCGCGGCTTGTTTCGCCTCGATCTCGAGAGAAAGCACCTTCGAGGAAGACAGGATCCGGTTCGCCGACTCGTCTTCTAGAATATTGCCGGCTGAGGACAGTACCTGGTTGACAGATTTTGGATACTTAAGTCAATCTGTCGAATGAAATTATTTCGCTGTTTTTATTATATTTTATTTATATAGGACACGTGAATTCTATCGCCTCGCCTGATGGTAAGCTGAATGCAAAATCTCAGAAAAGAGGGTCACCAATACATACATATACCATGTTACAATGGTGACACTCAGCTTGACGGTCTCATTATATGCTTTTTCACGCCCCGGTTAAAGGACCCGGGACCGTAGAAAGAAGGAATGGCATGCTGTATATCACCATCATTCAGTTCAGTTAACCCCCCCGGGCATACGCGCAACGACACGTACTTGTACTGCGCTTACGTGTAATAATATTAATTCGTTGTAAAAATAGTTGTTCTGCTCAAAACCACATACCGTTGTGTAGGGCGTCACACAGGCTACACAGTGCATAGATTGGTTTCTTCTTCGGCGAAGATATCAAGAAGCAACCACAATTTTTATAACTACAGGACAACGAATTTAGGAAAGTCACGTAGCGGGCTCAACGATTGGCCTTTGTTCGGCTATCTTCGGTGCATTAAGGACATTCATTTGTGTACAATCGGCCACCACTCGAGACTGCGCGGCGGTGACGAGTCCCGACAAGCGGCGGAGTAACACGAAGCCCCCGAGTCCGTCGTTACTTGCGAGATAACAACACTACGGCTGGCAAGCACTTCGACGCATTTCAAATCACAAAAATTACTACCACCTGGCAATCAGCTTCATGAACTCAATCCGAGCCGGATATCCCGTTGGCCAGTGTTACCCCAACCTCTCAGTATAGCCCCTGTGACTCAAAAGTATCTACAAGACCTAATAAACGGTGTCGACTTGAGACTGCTTCTCCAGGTACTTTATTATTACAGCAAGATAAATTCGATGAGATTAAAAGCATGCTACAATCCTGGAAGGCAGAGCAGGATGTTATTCTCAACAGGTTGGTCTCGGACGTCGCTGACTTGAAGCTACAAAATATATCTATTCAAAAGACTAATTTAGACATTGAAAAGTCTATGTCTTTTATAAACAACGGTTATGAAGACATCAGAAACCGAGTTGAGTTGTTAGAAAGGAACCATGTCGTCCAGGAAAAGCGCTTCAGTGATGTAAGAATGTCTGAGCTTGAAGCTAAGATCGGTTCTATGGAGCAGCAGGCACGTCAGTGCAACATAGAAATATGTAACTTACCGAAAAGAGAAACGAAAACCTACTTACTATACTGGAGTCTATTGGTACGTCAGTGAACTTTCCGATTTCTGCGGGTGATGTCCTGTCTGTTCATAGGGTTCCACACGCACAGCAGCACGATAGTAAGCCGAAAAATGTTATTGTTAAACTTAAAACAAAGATTACTCGTGATAACCTGATTAGCGCCTACCGGAAAAATAAGGGTGTCAAATCTGACAAACTGGGAATTTCAGGCGCTGCTGTTCCAATATATATTAATGAACACCTAACTCTAAAAAACAAGACGTTATTTCGAAAGGCCAGGGAAGTTGCCCGCGATAACGGATACAAATACGTGTGGGTCTCAAATTCGACTGTGCTGGTGCGTGAGCGCGACGGGGCCCCATCGTTTGCTGTTCGCTCTGAAGAGGATCTCAAGAAGTTCACTCAAAATGCTCGTAAACGTACGGCTGGTTCGTCGTATCTGTAGGATCGATTGCAAACACCTGCTTACTCTGATAATCGCCACTATAACTGTCTTATTTGTTATGCACTATATACACTTTTGTAATATTTATATTAAACACCTCAACAAAGTCTAGGGAACAAGATGACCCCAATTATTTTTTTTCGTGTAAATCTTGTTTTGCAAATAACTGGCAGCAAATAAATAAAAATTGAATAAAGTAGATTACAGAGTTGTTCGAAATTTAAAAATAAATTTAAATAAGTAATGATTTTCGAATATGGAGGGAAAACTTTTAAAAGTGTTTGATTGTGCAGTTTCTCTGAGGCAAAATATTTTTTTATTTTTTTTATTGTAAATAACGTTTATTATCAATAATACGTTTTTTACGTATGGTTTGTGCATTTTTGAGACTGTAGTCATCATGTCACGTCGTCATTTAAGTCGCGAAGAGATGTTAAGGGCTGTTGGTATGCTGCAAGCTGGACGAACTCAACGCGACGTAGCGGATGCTGTCAACACCCAACCAAGCGTAATTTGCAGATTATGGGCACGCTACAGGTCTACAGGGGATGTTGCCGAACGTCACAGGGGATGAAATAGGGTTACTACCCCGCGACAAGATCGTTTCTTGCAAAATTCCGCAAGGCGGCAACCCACGATTACTGCTCGTCAGTTGGTCGCAGGCTTCCAGTCTCAGCATCAAGCGGTTATTAGCGATCAAACTGTCAGAACAAGACTACACGAAGCCAATCTTTATGCTCGCAGACCGCTTAGGGTTCCAGCTCTTCGACGTGGAAATCGAGGTCGTCGCTTATTGTGGGCTAACGCACATTTACAGTGGACCGACCATCAATGGGCACGGGTTCTGTTTTCCGACGAATCTTGCTTCGGTTTTCATCCTGATTCGAGAAGAGTGCGTATATGGCGAGTTCCTGGACGTCGGAGTCGTCTCCAGAATCCGCAAGAAGTTCATCCTTACCAAGGTGGAACAATCATGGTATGGGCTGGAATTCGCCTTGGTGGAAGGACCGACCTCGTTTGGATACGGGGCAATTTGAATGCAAACCAATACATTCAGGAGGTTATACACCCCATGGTAATCCCTCATCGACAGCAGTTCGGTCAAGATTTTATGTTCATGCAAGATAATGCACGGTCACACACCGCGAGGGTAGTGGTCAATGCGTTAATCGAGCACAATATGACGACGTTGGAATAGCCTGCTCAGTCTGCCGACCTCAATCCCATAGAGCATGCCTGGGATTTGCGTGGGAGAAGAGCTTTCAGTGATTCTTTGGAAAATCTGAACACTGAAGAACAACTTTTTTTACACCTTCGCAGTGTATGGAGCCATATTCCACAGACGATGATTGACAATCTCATACTAAGTATGCCACGACGTTGCCGAGCTGTTGCTAATGCTTTAGGAGGTCCTACAGATTATTAAAAACGTTTAAAGTACGATTAATTACTGTATTTCTTACTACCTCGTTATTTTTGTGCCTAATCATAGAAGGTTGTAGTACTCAATATTGGCACTATTCAATTCTTTCTTAAAAAAAAAAAATTGGTACCAAAATGTTTTTATTAAAATTAAAATTAAAAACGGTATAAAAATACCCTTCTATTGATATAAAACACTCACTATTACAAGAAAGGGTTTTTAAATAAAAACTAGAAATGTCCTTGTTCCCTAGACTTTGTTGATGTGTGTATATACATACTATGCCCTGTCATTGTCTTAAATGTCTGCTACTTTCATATTATTGTATACAATAATATTGTCTTTTTTTTTTTTTTTTTACGTGCGCAAAATCCCCACGGATACCTCCCCACCGGAGCCGGTGGAGGAGGTTATGTCGGACTCGAACCGACTAAAACGCACGCCGCCTGTGGGTCGTTTTGGTTGCCGAAGGTGAGGTTGACAGGCATATCCCTCGCACCCCGGCCGACCCAGGGCCATCTCTCACGATATGGCCCTCTTCTCGGGTGTGGGGACTACAGAGTCCCCAACTCGTCCCCGGAAACGGGGAGGCGCGCCACGCGCGCCACCGCCGCGGCCTGCTTCTGCCAGGGTGACAGGCGGCTTCACCTGTCACCCCCAGGCCGGCGCTCATGGGGGGCGGAGGTCGTTCATCGACCTCCGACGCCCGAGTTGCCTTCGTGCGCGGGCAGCTTGTCTTGCGATCCTTCGTCGCTCCCGCCCCGCCTCCTCCTTCACGAGCATTACTTGCTCGCAGAAGGAGGCGCCGGCCGCCCACGCATCCGCGCAGCGAACCATCGCCGCGAGCAAGGTGGAGAGCGTGAGAACCCTCACTCCCAGGGCCGCCACAAGCTCCCGCCTCGGCGTCTCCCACGCCGGACACTCGGTGAGCGTGTGCGGACCTGAGTCCTCGCTCGCGTCGCAGTGATGGCACTCGGACGTTGGCTCTTTCTGCATCCGACGCAGATACTTTCCGAAGCATCCGTGCTCGGTGATCATCTGCGTCAGACGGTACGAGAGGCTGCCGTGTGGCCTCTCTAGCCACTCCCCCATGATGGGTCTTACCGACAATAATATTGTCTTAGCAAAATTTGATTTATATCTTTGCGTTATGTCAGTATATTATGTCAAGCATGTCCATGTAGTGCTATTTATTAAGAAAAGTTCAGATTCTGTCATTTTTATACTCAGATTCATTGGCTGGGTTGGGTTCCATATTGCTTTATATTCGAGATCATTATATCATCGTAAAGTAAAATGCATATATAAATTACACACCTTAAACTAAATGGCCAATAGTGTTGTTGTGTATTATCAGAACTGTGGAGGCTTTCGCACGAAGTTGCAAACATTATATATGAATGTTTTGGCAAATTCATATGAGGTTATTGTTCTAACTTAAGGAAATCTGGAAGATTGTCAATCGGCGGTGCAACAGTGCTAAAGCATTTAGTGATGATCAAATCACCCTTAAAGTAAATAACACAGTTACTAATAATGCTCTGGAAGTGGCTAATATTTTTCTAAACAGTTTAGTGAGACAGTGTGCTTAAATTCCTGTGATGGAAAATTAGCTATGACGTTTTTAAATGATAGCATTGACAGAGTGGATACAAATATGAGTCTTGATCTAGTGACTGCCTCTGAAATATACTCAATGGTAAACAGGATGGCCTGTAAGTCATCGGTTGGCTTTGACGAAATACCATTGACTATTATTAAAGATAATATAGAATTATTAGCAGAGCCGTTAGCATCACTTTTTAATGAGTGCATTGCGGTAGGTCTATTTCCAGATCAATTTAAAATTGCAAGGATCCTCCCAATCTTTAAGAAAGGCAAAAAGCAGAACCTTCCAATTATAGACCAATCTCCTTGTTACCGGTTTTGTCGAAGCTATTAGAAAAAATTATGAAGGATAGACTCATGAGGCACTTACGATCCCATAGCATATTAAATAAAGAGCAATACGGATACCAAAAATCAATTGGAACTACTGACGCTATAGAAGCAGTAATTGATGAAGTCATCTGTAACTTAAACGTCAAGCGTAAAGTAGCAGGTATTTTCTTGGATCTGAGCTCTGCGTTCGATACCGTCGACCACCGCATACTTTTGGACAAACTTGAACATTATGGTGTTAGAGACGTAGCCTTGAAATTGTTTAAATCCTATATAATATATATAACAGGCGACAATATGTAGAAGTTAGATCGGTGCAGAATGGAGAAGAAAAGATTTGTAAATCCAATATGACCACAGTATCCTGCGGAGTACCACAGAGATCTGTCTTAGGCCCCATTTTCTTTATCCTGTTTATTAATGACTTGATTCCATTCATAAAAGACCGCATGTCCGACACTAAAGTCATTATTTTCGCTGACGATACAAACGCCATAATATCAGCAAATAATATAATTGATTTAGAATCAAAGGTCAATAAAGCACTAAAAGCTTTCGAAGAATGGTTTGGTATAAATAATTTAAAACTAAACATAAGCAAAACAAAATGTTTATTATTTAAATCTACGGTGAGAAAAAATAGTAGTCTTGAGGTGGTGTCCTCTGGTGATGTGGTTCAGGTGGTAGATAGTGTCAAGTTTCTGGGCGTTAACGTGGATATTGCATCCACGTTAAACTGGAAGCAAGAAACACTTGCAATAACTAAGTCCATTAGCTCTGCGTGCTATGCAATAAGAAATTTGAGGGAAGAACTCACTGTGGAACAGCTTAGGATGGTATACTTTGCTTTAGTAGAGAGTAAGCTCAGATATAGCATTGTCTTCTGGGGAAATAGCTATAAATATAATATAAGTACGACATTTATTATACAAAAAAGGGCTGAGAAGGGCTCAGAACAATGCTTCGCCTCAAGCAAACAGATTCATGTAGAGAAATTTTATAAAACTCAAAATTTTGACGGTCTCATGTCTATATATATTGGTACTTCTATCTAACTTTGTAAAAAGTCTCTATAAAATTGAAACTGACGAAGAAAGAAAGGTTAGAGAAACCACCCGTAGGAAAGATATTCCGTCAACAATACAACCAAAACTCAATGTTGTGCGACAAAGTACAAGAGTGCAATCAGTGACATTATACAATAAGCTACCTACAGAGTTTAAAACTATCTATAGTGTGACCAAATTCAAAAATAAACTTAAAGCATATTTATTGGGGAAGTATTATAGCATTGACAAGTTTATTAATGACAAACACTAGAATTAGGTAATTATTGTATTTGTTAACCATTTGGAAATGTAACTGGTATTGACAATTGTTATTGGAGTGAATTTATTGTAATTATTTTATTATTATTTCGTAGTTGTTATTTTTATGTAGTTTGACAAATTTTCAGCACAATGTAAAATTGTTATGAAATAAAATACTTATGACTTATGACTTATGACTGAAACTTGGCTTACTCCGGACATCTCTGACAATCAGCTCATAGATGACCGCTACCTAGTTTTCAGATGTGATCGCGACAGGACAGTTACCTCGAAAGAGGAGGGCGGGGGTGTTCTCGTGGTAGTTAGGCGTGAACTACGCTCTAGTCGAATTACGACGCTATATGACAGCTCATCGATTGAGCATATCATTGTGCAGCTCCCAGCATCACAAGATAACACTCGTCACATAATTAGTACTGTTTATATTCCACCTCGCTCTAGCGACGTAGTATACCTACATTGAATACTTGAACATGCTTCAAAGCATTGTCATGAGTTCGTCTGTGGAATCTTATGTTGTCACAGGAGACTTTAATCGGCCAGACATTGACTGGATTGATCATAATAATTACGTTATACCGAATCTGGTCTCGGTCTCGGTTAGTGCGCCCAGTAGAACTTTGATTATTTTTTTGTCATTGGTAAACGGTATGCAGTACAATACATTGAAAAATACCCTAAACCGAATACTTGACTTGTATATATCGAATGTCGACTGTGAGTCAGTCTCTTGTAGTGCTATTCTGAACACTGTTCCTCATCATTCCCCGTACTCTGTGATTACTAGTCTGAACACTGAGTTCACTCCTATGAAACGTCAGACAATATCCACTTATAAATATTACAAAGCAAATTATGACATCATTAATAAGGAACTGGGCAAACTAGACTGGACATCATTACTTTTGCATCAACCCGCCGAACAAGCCGTCCATACATTTTACGAAACTTTGTACGGTGTGATCAGACAGCATGTTCCCTTGACTCAAGCTAAATCTTCTCGCTTTCCTCCTTGGTTCTCTCCGAATCTGATTAGAAACTTTAGAAACAAGGAACGCATGTGGCTGAAATGGAAAGTATACAGAAATATTTCAGATTACAATCATTTTTCGAGCTATCGTAAACTATTTCAGAATGAAACGGCTAAGACTTTTCGTAGTTACATGAAATCTGTTGAAAACAGCATACCTAAGAACATCAAATATTTCTGGTCCTATATTGCTAATAAGAATAATAAATCTAACTTCCCTCATAAAATGTATCACAACAATGTTTCTTCAGACGATCCCACTGACATATGCAATCTGTTCTCCACATTTTTCTCCTCCGTCTACGAACACTCCAGTCTCGACCCAGGTAACTGGGAACCACCTATTCAATGCTCGGAGCTCTCTTCATGCTTATCTCAGATTGATCTCTCTGAAGATTCTATCCTTAAAGCCCTCAAATCATTAGACTCCTCCAAAGGCGCTGGGCCTGACGGCATTCCACCGTTCTTCTTTGTAAAAACTGCAGATAATGTTTCATGTGCCTTACACATTATATTTAACAAATGTCTGGAAGAGTCAGTCTTCCCGTCCGTGTGGAAACAGGCGTACCTAACACCGATTTACAAGAACGGTGACAAAAATAGTGTTGAAAACTATCGCCCGATTTCAATTTTATCTACTCTGTCTAAGCTCTTTGAGAGACTCGTCCACGATGCAGTATATCCCCATATCCACAAGCTTATTTTACCTGAACAACATGGTTTTGTGAAGCGACGCTCGTCCTGCACCAAACTTACGAGCTTTGTTGGGTTTTTATTCGCTAATATGGATAGGCGGGTGCAGGTGGATGCCGTCTACACAGATTTCCAGAAAGCATTTGATAAAGTGGATCACTCGCTGCTGTTAGACAAGATTGCCTACAACGGAATACGGGGCAATCTACTTCGATGGTTCATTATTGCGAATAGAACACAAAGAGTTGTTATTAATGGATACCAATCAAACCCAATTGTTGCCAGCTCAGGAGTACCTCAAGGATCAATACTAGGTCCTCTTCTTTTTGTAATATTTATTAATGATATAAAACAATGTTTTAGGCACTCTAACTTTTTGATCTACGCTGACGACATTAAAATTTATAAAGCCTGTAGAAATAGTCAAGACTGTCAGCTACTTCAGCTAGACTTATGTAAATTGGAAAACTATTGTATTATAAATAAGCTTTTTCTAAGTCTCCCTAAATGTCACACTATCTCCTTCACTAAAAATCTCAACAAAATTAACTTTGCATACTCCATTAATAATGTTTCACTAAACAAGGTGAACTTGAACCCTACAGAATACCGCGGCTATAACAACTTCGTGTTGTGTTCCCAGCGGTGAGTAGGGTAGCCAGAGCTCACTGGAGAATTTGTGCTGCCAGTGGGAAGACTAAAGGCTTGTCCTGCTTTGTCTTCTACTGACGGCACAGAAACTTTGTACTTACAGGGTTGGCAGCGCGACTGTGACTCCTCTGGTGTTACAGACGTCCATAGGTCACGGTAACCACTTTCCATCAGGTGGGCCGTGTGCTTGTCTGCCAACTAAGAGGTATAAAAAAAAAACTTGGTTCGTGACCTGGGGGTGTTATTGGATCCTTCACTTCATTTTAACAAGCACATTGATAATATTATAAACAAAGCTTATCGTATGTATGGATTTGTCATAAGATCATCTAGAGACTTCGTCCGACCCTCCACATTTTTATTGCTTTATAAAACACTGATACGATCTCAACTTGAATACGCTATACAGATATGGAACCCTCTCTATACTAAATATTCTTCTAGACTGGAGTTAGTACAGAAAAAGTTACTCCGCTCAACTTATTATAAATGTACGCGGTCTAGACTACCTTACTCTGAGTTGTTAACCCACTTTAATATATTGAGCCTGGAATCTAGACGTCTACTTCTTGATGTCATGATGTTGCATGGCCTATGTATAGATTTGACTGTTTGGCCATCACTAACGACATATGCTACACTGTACCTAGAACAACCATTCGGCGAAAGGCACGCCAATATCAGCTTTTTCATCTAGCAAGGCCAATTCCGGTGTCCGCATACCTCTTCGACGACTTGTGGAAACGTACAATAAGCATTTCAATGACATTGACATCTTTGCTGCATCTTATAACCAATTCAAAAGTCATGCTGTTGAAATATTAACCGTATTGTCAAACTAGGCTGGTATCCGTAAGTCTTAAAATTTTACATAGTTTAATTGCTGTACTTAGGTAATATCATTATTTATAACCTGTTTCTTCGCTATTATACATTTTTGTTAATCTGTGAACAATGTTGTGGGTTATGTGTTTACATAATTCTATTATCTAAATTTTTTTTTTTCTAAATGTAACATGTAACCGTTTTTTGTTCCCAATAAATAAAATAAAAAATAAAAATCATCGTTGCAGCGTTAGTCCTGGTTGCAGCCAAAGATTGCACTTTACTAGAAAACAATCAGTACACTCGTGATAATATTCGCAATATCGGAAGTTAGAAAGCTCCTCCCTATCACGACACTAGTAGTAATGTCACGTGGGAAGCTTTTTTTGACGTGGGGAAATCCCCTCCGATACTCCCCCGCCGGAGCCTGCGGGGGTAGACCAATCAAAACCGCACAGCCACCTCAGGCTATCAGTTGCCGGGGCAAGGTAGCCTTTGGCATATCCCTTGCGCACTTCGATTGCCACAGGACCATAAAAGGCCCTCGAGTGTGGGATCACGCCGCCTTCATCTTTGCCCTCATGAAAGACGGAGGTCGTTTCATGGTCTCCTGAGGGGCCGAAACTTCTGAACCTTCGGGCGAAAGAAAAACGTAACATTTAGCCAAGTAGATACCATAAAGACACTTCGCTTTCTTTTTAGTAGGTTTCAAGCCTAAACGAAACGTCACGTACCGTCTCCGGATCCGATTTCATGTAACCCATTGCCCAATACTTCTCCAAGTGCACCAGCAGGTGTCCCACGGCAGGCCTACTCCCACTAGCGGGCGAAGTGCGTACCTCCAGGATCTGGTCCTCGATCTCCTTGAGCGTGCGCTTGTTGTTGGCACCCTCCACGATGAGCTGGTTCTTCTTGAGCTCGAGCTCGGGCCGGTCCTGCGCCACCACGATGCCCAGCAGCTGGTCCTGCAGCCCTTGCGGCGTGATCACGAAGTTCAGTAGTGTCACCTGCACATCAAAAATAGGTTGGTAATTGTCTAATAGTTTGAAGTGCAACTTATCAGTTTTTTAGGGTTCAAACCGTGGAAATAGAAAAAATCCTTGTAGGATCACTTCTTTGTCTGCCTGTCTGTCGGTCTGTCTGTTTGTTAAGACCTTTTTCTCAGGTATGCGTGGTGGTATTAAGTTGTAATTCATACCACATGTATAACGTCTTGAAACTGTGCAAAAATCAAACTTACATATTAGGTCTTTACATTTGAAATTGCCGAAATTTTCTTACAGATTCATGAGATCGTTATTCCTATAATTTAATAGCTATTTCCATTATTTATATTTTGTTTGAAAGTTGATTTCAAGATTTTACAACTCTGTATTAAATTTTGTTGTTATTGGCCGCTTCAGTACTTCCTAAATGCTATCCATTCTGATGATTAATTTTGTATTACTTTTTTACAGCTGTCACTTTTCTAAATTATAATATAAGTGTTTGTTAGCTTAATGTTGTCTCGCTCATACAAAAAATAAATCATAATTTGTCATTCCTAAAATATGTAAAAATGTTAGTACTGAAAATTGGGATTCCTCCAATTTCTTCAAAAAAAAACGGCAATTTGATATGTAACGACCTGTTATTATGGTTTTATGTAATATGGTTTATGTAGGTTATGTTACGGAACCCCTCGGTGTGCGAGTCCGACTTGCACTAGACTGGCTTTTTATTTTTATTACTGTGCAAATTTCTTATAAAAAAGTTTTACAAAATATCTCGCTCGCACAATGTCAATCACTAAATATACTTTTTTCAACTATTCAACTAGTAAGGTTTTTTTTCGTTTCTAATCATTTTATTCGATATTTTTTGCTAGCTAAAATGAAAATATTTTTATAGGTACCTAAAATCGCAAAATATTCATTTTTCAACTTTTCACACGTACCTTGACAGCGATTTCGGGCAGGTAGTGAGGGTTGCTCAACCTCGTCGTGATGTAGAACCTGAAGTCGTGGTTGTACTCCAGTATGTTGTCTCCCAACTTGAGGCAGTCGATGCCGCCGGACCTGTGGAAAACAAGAGGGGTTAGATGCTGAAAATGGAAAGAATTTAACATCTACTCGACAACAGTAGGTATTTATTTTTAAATTTATTCTTTATTGTACACTTACAAAGCATTTATACAAATAATTTAAATATTATGTACAAAGGCAAATTTAACTCAAGGTTGAGTTCTCCTCCAGCAAACCCGGGAGTACACAGAGGAATTATCTCTTTTTTCCGTTTTTAATCATGTAAGTATCTGATATTTTTTACTAACTGAAATATTAAAGGTATTTTGACGACTCCATCTCTATCTCAGGGGCCTCCTTTGACCTTTAGTGCCCTGTTACCCTGCCTTTCCAATTGCATAGCTAAAATCTAGAGTAAATCAGCTAGTAGGGAGCCTGGAGACATCACTTTAAGGATATACTCGGGTTGCTTTCCATAATAGGCACAAATGGCGAAACGCTGTGCTAGTTTAAGTCGGTTTGAGTACGACATAGTCAGCCGCATCCATGGGAATTCCCACACGAAAAAAAGGTTACTTATGTCAGATGCTAGTAAACGGTATACTCATTGTTTGTTTAGAATAATCTTAATAAAGTCAGTTTATTTCCTCACCTAAACACGTTCCTGAGCAGCACCGGCTCCATGACGGCATCGAGCTGCTCGCGGATGTTCTCGAGAATGACGGGCAAGCCAAGCTGGATGGCGTTCTCGAGCACCCGGATGTAGTTATTATCCGTCAGCTTGATCACCTTCAGTTGGTTCTCGCGTTCCATGTTCTTTACCCACCTATTGGCTTGCTCTGTGGGAAATAACCATTGTTGACCTCGAAGCAATTTTATGATAACTTCATGCAACGTCTATATAAATATAAATTCTGCTGGTATGTTTGTGTATTTACTTTGCGGTGTTTTTAGAAATATGAATAGGTGAACTAAGCGACTGGAGTACAATAATAATACCTCACGGTGGAAACGCTCATAACATAATACAAAATAGGTAATATAAGGACTGGGGACGGATCTGGAATCTCAGCGCGGAACGGCTGTTGAAGGAGAGAGTAGAGGGCTTTTCGGAGTTTTTGCACGTGTCCCTCTAACTAGCAGAGTGCATAATGGAGAGCAGGCCAGGGACGGCTTGGGGTGATAGGGTGGTAGGGTGACAGGTGACCGCACCTGTCACCCCTTTGCTCACACCGGCGACTCGGCAAAACCGTTCAAATAAATTGAAATTCACCTTGAACGATCACGATTCCAATTGTTAATCTTATCCACTCTTAGACCACCTTATTGTACGTACAACTCGATTCGTTACCTTGAGGGTCAATCATGAGCGGCCATCGTCTAGACATTTGCACGATGATGCCGTTCTCGATGGAGAAGGCGTCCACGGGCAGACCCGCGATGTTCCACGCGCGGATCACCACCGGTTCGCCCAGGGTTCCGATAAGGGAGAAGCTCTCCGAGCACGGAATATCTGCGACGAGAATAACGACAACTTAGACATAACTACACATAAAAAGGCAGGAATACTGAATATCAGTGAAAGATATTTTAAATCCTGCAGTAGGTTAATTTTTTCCCCCCTTTTCCCAGATGTACCATTGATTAGAACCATTAATGGTACTACTGGTAATGTTTATCCTATTAGTACCGTTGATGGTTGTTTAAGTATCATAATTACAAAACCGAAACACAGGAGAGTATTCGGTTAATTAATGTGTTATGGGTCACATCCCTTTTCCATTCAACTTCCGTTTCCTCCAACTTCCGATTACCGACGACAGTCTCGGCGCAAGAGTGCAAACTTCATTCTACTTTTCATGAATCAACTGGTCCAAGCACAACAACAATCACAAAAGTGCAGATGGTGGACAAGCACCTACCTTTTCTATCCTGTCGTTCCGACATTGTACATTTTTATTACCATTCATTCATTTTCCTGTGGATTTACAGTTTATATCAAAGCGAATATCATTCCCAGGTTAACACACAGCCATTGGTACCATCATACATCCAACAATTAAGAATGGTACTACTAGGTATATTTTTGTTCCAGAATATATCCGTTAAATCCGAAAAATATATGATATAATGTTGGACGGAGAAAAGCCTCATGCCTTAGTCCCCTTCTACGATACACACGCAAGAGGTAAAGTGAACTGAATTATAATGTCATGATCTCAACATCACTGGTGACCTATAAATACAGATACAAGATGTTGTATCTAGTTTAGGCACCAGTCTCACAATTACAGTTTTTGTATCCCCACTAAGACTAAGCAATAAGTTATATCATTGTTTTATTATTTATTTAATATTTACATAATGTACACGGAAGTTATCTAAGTTAATATATATTAAAAAAAAACAGAATATATATCTAAATAATCCTGCAGGTTCAGGCGTCAAAGAATTCCTCCCCAACGACGTCAACCGGGAAGGTGGCCAGAAGGCTGGCGGCATTGCCACGTTGAATGGCAATACCAATCCTTTGCATCCCACCTGAACCGATTCAATTTGTTCTATATCATAATCGATTTGAATAGTTAGCATATTGTTTAATGCTTTTAAATTGCAATAGTTTGAACGGAATCATCAAAAATCAATGTTTAAAAATTATTGCAAGACCATTTATTGGTTCCAATAGTTTGTACGAATGTCGGTAGATGGCTCTCAACCGTCGCCGTAAGACTTAAGCATATGAGAATTTTAGCTATAGGTAGCTCATACATTTTTCATGATATTGTCCGTACATGTACTGTAATGTGTTGGTGTACAATAAAGATTATCTTATCTTATCTTATTTTATGAGTCAGGGTAGCTCAGTTTAATACGACCAACAGGAACCCGGCGTAAATGACTAACAAAAACCCGGTGTAAATTATATGTTATGTTCAAGAAGAAGTTGATAATCTCATAATAAAGAAAGGAAAGTAATGCGAGAGCTCACCGAGATCCTGCGCCCGCTTGTTCCACACGACCACGATCTCCTTCCGATAGTTCACGGTGTACGGGCCGAGGTAGGCGATGAAGCCAGCTGACAGTAACACATCACCTGGAAATGGTTTAGAAGACATTTAGATTCTTAAAGTGTAAATGGCTTATTGCTTCTATATTCTATCCTACACAGGACAACACGTGCAGGGCTTAGATGTCACCCGCACACGGTGCAGAGTATCCGATCAAGAACGAAGCGTTTCTGAGATTCTTTCCTTTGTCGCACCACTAAGAACTGTAATTCTTTATCAGTTCACGTGTTTCCTTCCTCCTACAGTCCCAGGTTCATTAAGCGGGGCGTGAAAAAGGATCTTATGGGGCCGCTAAGCTGAGTGCCACCATTATAACATGTCTATAATGATGACCCTCTTGCTTGAGACTTTGCCTTTACCCTACCATCAAGAATATTGAATTTGTATGACTAAAGGGATATTAATAAAGAATTTTAAACCGGAGCGTACATATAAAATGAACGGTTTTAACTCCTCTATAAAGGTGTCAAACTACCAATACGAAGCGTGGATTACCTATCTTAAATTGAACTGACAGCTTCATATCTTTATACATACATACATAAAATCACGCCAATTCTTGGTGGGATTGGCAGACATATTACAAACCAACAATTCGCCAACTAAAATTTACGGTCACTTGGAATACCTATATAGAGTAGTTAAAACCAAAGAACACTTTACAAAACTGAAATATTATTAAGATTTTAAACACAACCTATGATGTTGGACAGCAGTTCTTGCAGTTGGTGCGCGAGTTCAGTCCACCGCGCCTTCTCGCCCCCCAGGCCACCGATCAGCTGTTCAGCTCGCTGCAGCTTGGTGGAACACAGATCTATCTCGTCTTCTAGACCTTTCTTCTTGCGGGTCATTTCCGCGAACTCGTCGTTCAATGCCTAGCGGGGTTTTGTGAGGTTAGTAATATTAATTGGGTAGGTATATATATAGTGATATTAGTTATCTATTCTAAGTTTGCTTAGGTACTTGATTGAAGGTTTATTTATAAAAAGGTATATTAACTGAAAACTCAGTGTAATTATCCTTTTTGTTTTTTATAAGTTGAAAAAAAAAAACAAAATGCAATTAAAAACCGAACCATTAATTTTAACCGTATTTTATTTGTTTAACATAAGTGCTTTTGTAAAAAATGAAATACCCGACTACTGTTTAAAAGATCTAAACAAGTTTGGTAGCAGGCGGTACCATCATAAACATAGAATTAATAGCAACGGTCTGCTATCAAACATGTTTCGATCTTTTAGTCAGCAGTCGGGTTTTTTTTTTCATTTTTTAATAATTGTTAATTTATTTCCATATTTTCACTGATGATATGACATATTATACTAGCTGACCCACCCCAGCTTCGCCCGGGGTATATTTTGAAGCTTCATATCCCTTTGAGCCCGTATGTTTTAGTCTTCAAAATATGTATGAAAAATTGCCGGATTTGTTAACATTTATTATCAACGCTCCGCTCCCTTAAGTAGTAGCGTGATGATATATAGCTTAAAACCTTCCTCGATAAATGGACTACCCAACACTGAAAGAATCATTCAAATCGGACCAGTAGTTCCAGAGATTAGCGCGTTCAAACAAACAAACAAACAAACTCTGCAGCTTTATAATATTATATTATATATCTCCTTATAATTCCCTTCATTATGATACCCTACTCGATAAAATAGAATGATATTTCATGGCCATGCATTAGGCCTGTAGAGGGGATTAAAGAAAACTACATATGTAAATACATACGCGCGTAGCACTTACCCTCGCTGGCGCAGTCGGGTAAAAACATAATTATGACTGTTTGCCTTTCGTCGAGTGCCTAACCAAATGGACATTCTAATAATGGATAATGGATGGCCAGATAATTACTAGAGAACAGATGGCGCCACTAGTTCGAAGAAATTTTCAAGTCCGCCTCACCTGCAGCTTGTCGAGCACGGCCTGCAGCTGCGCGCGCTTGGCGTTGAGCGTGTTCATCTGCGCCTGCAGCTCGCCCTCGGCCTCCGCCAGCGCCGCCTTCTTCGGCGCTACCACCTGCGGCAAGGGATATATTGTTGGTATGCCATTCATCTCGTACCGTCGAGCCCCGATCAAATCCGAGGCTCTCATTTAGAAGCCCCAAATTCACTACCCGGTATTTTTTCATATTAAATGCACGGTCTTCTGCACCCTTGGCAGTGAGACCGGCATAACTCACATAATATATATGGATGACAGACAAAATTTGGTTAAACGAACCTGACCATTGCTGAGTCGCGAAGGTGGGAGATCTTATTAATGTTTACGTCTGCTGGGTGTGGTACTACGGTGTCCCCATTTCCCCCAAAAAAGTGGGGTCAAGGTCAAGGTCAAAGTCAAAGTCAAAGTCAAAGATCATTTATTCCGTATAGATCATTAAATCGGAACATACAAAACGTCTATACAAAAAGAGATAATGAAAAACCCACGGGTATGAAACGAGGCCTCGATCTGAGAAGACTACGCCGGCTAGAAACTAAGCGGGCATTTCTTTTTTGGTCTATTTACGAACATTTACTTAGTCTAAATACAAAAATTTACTTGAGTAGCACAGTTGAGTAAACAACTCATTTCCAAGCTTGTTTATTTTTCTAAGTATTCTTGGATTTTATAAAGGTGTTTCTAGCAGGTCTACGATTGCCTAACTCGGTGCTATTCACCAAGTTTCGTCACCTACCTTAACCCCTAGAAGGATGATTCGACGTGCCTCTAAAGATAGGGGGTGATTATGTAGGACGCTGGGTCGAAAGCCAGCGCCGGCGGTACCTTGATGACGCGGTCGTACACGTCCATGGCGCGCACCCAGCGGCACAGCCCTTCGCACGCCGACGACACCTTGGCGATCACCACCGGGTCGAACTCGCGGTCCGGGATGTACCTGTAAGGGGAAAACTACCTCACAGAACAATCATTTACAAGAAGAACAATAGATGTGTCAAGTTTTCGGACTCAGACCCAGCCAGATCTCAAAGCTAACATTTGAGTACCACAATGCTGTAAAAATCACTGTTGATTAAAGAGTCGGCCTTACAATCGACAGGTCCCGGTTTCGAATCCTAGCTATTACGCTACTGAAGTGAACCCACTCTTATCACAAGCAATTTAGCTTAGAGGGGTTAGAGGGAAAGTTTCCAAAATACTATTAAAAAAGAATTAAGTGCTCCATTCGGTTAGGTAACTAAATGTAATTATTCTTGATGTGCCTTTTTCATAATTATGTTTTATTTAAAGTTATTTCATAATTATGTTTTGTTTAGAAATCATTTTCAAGCCTAGAAAACGAAATCAGACCACTTTTTTTTAACGTGCGCAAAATCCCCAAGGATACCTCCCCACCGGAGCCGGTGGAAGAGGTTATGTTGGACACGAACCGACTAAAACGCACGCCGCCCGTGGGTCGTTTTGGTTGCCGAAGGTGAGGTTGACAGGCATATCCCTCGCACCCCGGCCAACCCAGGGCCATCTCTCACGATCTGGCCCTCTCCTCGGGTGTGTGGGGACTACAGAGTCCCCAACCGAAATCGGACCACTATTTAGTCAGTTAGCCAAGTGTATTTGTAAACTACTTCACTGTACTTACTTATCTCTAATCTTTTTCATGGTGGCCGTTGGTATGTTGTCCTTGTCATAATTCTTCAAACTATCCAAGAACTTCATGTCTCCCAGCATCTTCTGTGATGGACCCCAGAAATCCTCAACGGGTTTGCCTAGAAAAAGAACCGACGGGCTTGTATGAAAGGTGGTGACTCGAGCGTCGGAGGTCGCAAAATGACCTCCGTCCCTCATGAGCGCGGGCTTTGGTGGCAGCAGAAATAGTACATAGTAGAGGCCGTTGTGAAATTGTAAGTTCGCTCGCAGAGCATGGGTAGTTAAAATATTAAGGAACTTATGTAAAAAAATCATGCAAGCAATAAGTAGCCTAAACATCTCACCGTTATGGTCCATCTTCCTATCACCCTTTATTCCCTTCATCACGCACACGGCTTCCATCACTAGCTTGACTCCCGCGGGCGGGTTTTTCATACTCTTGACGAGGGTGATGTCAGCCGGCTTGAGGGTGTTGAGGGCATTCAAGGCCGCTTCTAGGGCGGGGACGGCCTCGGCCAGGTCAGACTCGCAGTCGTCTTTGATGGCCTGGGCTGCTGCAGCCGCCTCGTTGGCTAGAGCTTCGTCAGCCCCTACTATCTATAGAACAATGAACAAACAATGAAGATAACAAATGTCGTATTAATATTAATAGATACGTCACACACGAAGAAAAAAGAAAAGAAAAAGATGGCGGTTTTACAAAATGGCGCAAAAATTAAGTATAATTTTTTTTAGCTAATTACTAATAATACGTCAATATTATTAATATGAATTACATTATTATTTATATCTATTAATATTATGTTTATCTTTTCTATAACTCTCAGGATTATGGAGTCTCAGACCTTTGGAAGGCGTGCGTCGGGCCAAAGCCAAGACGTAGAGGCACTTTTATGAGAATTTAATATGCTAGGGATACATACACATGGCGGATATTATTATTACGAATTTATACCATTTAGGTACAAGTACACGGCCAGGCCTGGGCAAAAGTGTACTAAGTAGTCAAGTATTGGACCAATAAATATAAATGGCGTTGTTCAAAATATAAGTATAGGAGTAGCATTAGCCACTTTTCTAAATTAAAAAAATAAGAGCTCGTTAGCAGAGATGTTTACTTGACAGCGCCATCTGACTTGAACATATGGACGCTTGCTACACCAGGGGCGTCACATTCGCACTGCTGACTCTGAAGAAACCTTCTAATACCCCTCATGAAGAATCCCATACTATAAGCGCTTGGGAAAACCGCAGCAGGGAGTTCATTCTACAGCTTGAACGTGCGTGGGATGAAGTTTCGTTCACACAGCACAGTGCGCACTTAGGTCGCAAACATGATGACAAACGTCATAATTTTTTTGTCATCATTTTACAACGTCAAGCCAGAAATTCTTGGGTCTGCGCCTCCTATTGTGACCACTAGTTATTTGAGCAGCAAGTGCTCCATCAGCGAAATCACCATCTTACCTCTTTCTGTTTCTCCACAACCACAGTATCCTGTTCAATCTTGATCATAAGTTTTTCGGTCTTGTCTGAAGTCTCCACGAGCAAAGGCTGGAGATCTCGCAGTTGTTGCTGCATTACCGCAACCTGGCCCGCAGCGAAGTCTAGCTGTTCTAAACCTGTCTCGTATCTGAAATAAGATGGTTCAAATGTACCTTAATACACTAGGCTTTTAATTGAAACTAGTATTTAAATAGAAATGATATATTTATGAGAATTTTGCCACCGCTACCGTCTGGTCTCCTTTTTAATCCCGACCTCTATCTCTTCTGTGGTAAGTGATGATGTGGTCTACAATGGAATATGTATAAATTGTGGTCTCACCTAATCCTCGAACCAGTGATCTGGTTCACTTTCATGGTGTATAGGTTCTGGAACGCCTTGATCATTTCCAAGAAACTGGTGGGAGTCACGTAAACCATGCGTCGTTGCTCCGAGTAGAACCTGGGAGGAGGTTAAATTGTCAGGATTCATGTATGACACTATAAAATTTAATAGCCTGACGCATCACTTATCGCGCCGTGTTAGTTTAACGGAATATTTGAGGATTTTGTGTTTGTTTTGGTTAGGTATTTTTCTAGGTTGCTAATTAGTGCGCGTTTTAATCGGAGCCCCGCTTTTCGGGGCTTCGCGGGGCTCCTAATTTTTCATGTATTATCATAAGTAACGTAACACGAAGGGAGTGGCGCACACACTCACTCGGCGCTGAGCTTGACGACGGTCATGTGGAACAGCTGACACATCTCCACGCACGCCTCCTGCAGCTCCTCTTCCACGTTCTCGATCCGCGCCACGAACATGCGCGCTACCGCCTCCAGCGCCTCAGGCGGCCACGCCGTGAACCTACACAACAATGAAGACTCCTGTTAGTACTCAGAGCTGCTCATCATTTTCAAAACACAGGGTCCCGATTGCAACAAAGACCTTCACGTCGGAGCCCGGGGAAACCTGCGCGAGAGGTTCATCTGCTAACCAGCAGGTATACCGGTGTTCAATCAGGATTAACACGAGCTTCGATCTTGGTGGAGCCCCGATATATACAGGACGGGGCCTGCCTTAGTGTAAAATGGAGTGCAAAATTAATATAGTTACATAGGCCACCTCCTCTATATATTTGTTCTATGCATCTGACGAATCTTCTACAAGAAATCATCAATATGATTACTCATTCTACGAGGGTCTACGAGGTCCACCTTGTGAAGGTGGACCTCGTAGACATTTACCGTTCACTCAGTACTCAATCGAATATAAAGAATGAATTAAATGAAATTTATTGTGACACAAATTAATTATTGACTGTTACATATCTATTTTCTAATATAATGTACTAAGTTTAATAAACAAATCTATCAATGAAATTTAGAAGTATTTAATATGCTAACTATTCAAAAAGGAAAATTTTAATTGGTTCAGGCGGGATTCATGGGTTCCGATAGTACGTAAGAATATCGGTAAGATAGCTCCAACCGTCGCCCCAAGCCGGATATTTAGGAAGATTTGGATAGCTTCGGGCGTGGTTCGTTGGATCAGTGGTGAGAACATTCCCCCTATAAGGGAAAGATCGCGGGATCGAATCCTGCCTGGACCAATTAATATTTTCCTAATCGACAAAGAAGGAAATCTAACCAGTCAATAGTTGCGCAGTTGATTAGAGACGGAAACATCCTGAGGCGGTTCCTGAAGCTGTCCCCTATAGGGGACATGGCCAGTACGATGCGCAGGTTGGCCTTCACTCTCTCCACGTAGAAGCCGAACATGGCGAGTGGGGTAGTCTCGATTTTTCGACCCTGTACAAAGGAAACGAATAAGCTTTACAACTGACAGGACTGAACTGTACACCCATTTCTTTTTATACTGAATATGAGACATAGAGGGGGTCATAAATTATACTCCTAGTAACTAGTATTGTGTAATGGTGAAGAAACATGATACACGTGGCCAGTGCTGTTTACGAAAACCTATGGCAAATGGATTTCACCTTCAGTGTTCCGAGCCCGAAAAATATTCGAAACGAAAACGTATCGAGAGAACGGAGCATTGCGATTGGCAGGCTTCACACACACGCACACACACACACACACATACACACACACATACACACACACATACACATACACATACACACACACGCGCACACGCACACGCACACGTAACGAAACACGTGTGCTGGTAATGAATTCCAGGTCTTGGTGGTGTGGCAAAGAAAAGAGTCTCCGAAACGCTTGGTTCTTGCTCGTATATTCTGCACAGTGTGAGGTTGACATCTAAGGCCTGCACGTGTTGTCCTATGTAGGAAATAGATGGTGGGATTAGTTGGAAGAGCTCATCAGAACACTCACCATGGTAGAGCCATGTGCTTGTCTCTCACCTAAGTGGTATAAAAAAATTAGACGTTACAATAGTTAGTGTAACAAACTCACCGCCTCCCTAACCGCGTTCTGCATCTTGTCCAAGATCTCGACTTTCTCGTCCATGCCGTACAAGTTGGGGATATCGCCCGTGTTCAACAGCATATTGATGTCTTCTACCATACCTTCGTACATTATCTGAAAAAAATTATACAAATATCAATGTGGATTCCAGCAAAGTGTAGTCTCTTCATCATCAGGGCTGTTTGTAGGAGTCGCCGGCTGGCGTACCCTGAGAGCTGTGACTCTCTTAATCCTAGCGTTAATGCCAGTCCCATCTTAGCTTTCACCTCGGAGTTTGGGGTCCGCTTTACCTGTCTAACTGCGAATTTGGCGGATGACCTCAACAAGGCGAATTCTGGGCTGTACACGAAGAAGAAGACCAGCATATACTTTGATACAGTCACGTATAGGAGGTAGGACACAGCGGTATTTCCGCCCAATTGAGCAGTCCGACTGGGGAAGTACCTCGGTCCTACAAAATACCGCGGTTATAATAACTTCGTGTTGTGTTCCCAGCGGTGTGTAGGGTAGCCAGAGCTCACTGGAGAATTTGTGCTGTCAGTGGAACTAATGACATGTCCTGCTTTGTCTTCTACACTGACGGCACAGAAACTCCGTGCTTACAGGGTCGGCAGCGCGAGTGTGGCTCCTCTGGTGTTACCCACGTCCATAGGCCATGGCAACTAAACACCTCAACAAAGTCTAGGGAACAAGATGACCCCAATTATTTTTTTTCGTGTAAATCTTGTTTTGCAAATAACTGGCAGCAAATAAATAAAAATAGAATAAAGTAGATTACAGAGTTGTTCGAAATTTAAAAATAAATTCAAATAAGTAATGATTTTCGAATATGGAGGGAAAACTTTTAAAAGTGTTTGATTGTGCAGTTTCTCTGAGGCAAAATAATTTTTTTTTTTTTATTGTAAATAACGTTTATTATCAATAATACGTCTTTTACGTATGGTTTGTGCATTTTTGTGACTGCAGTCATCATGTCACGTCGTCATTTAAGTGGCGAAGAGATGTTAAGGGCTGTTGGTATGCTGCAAGCTGGACGAACAACGCGACGACGTAGCGGATGCTGTCAACACCCAACCAAGCGTAATTTGCAGATTATGGGCACGCTACAGGTCTACAGGGGATGTTGCCGAACGTCACAGGGGACGAAATAGGGTTACTACCCCGCGACAAGATCGTTTCTTGCAAAATTCCGCAAGGCGGCAACCCACGATTACTGCTCGTCAGTTGGTCGCAGGCCTCCAGTCTCAGCATCAAGTGGTTATTAGCGATCAAACTGTCAGAAGAAGACTACACGAAGCCAATCTTTATGCTCGCAGACCGCTTAAGGTTCCAGCTCTTCGACGTGGAAATCGAGGTCGTCGCTTATTGTGGGCTAACGCACATTTACAGTGGACCGACCATCAATGGGCACGGGTTCTGTTTTCCGACGAATCTTGCTTCGGTTTTCATCCTGATTCGAGAAGAGTGCGTATATGGCGAGTTCCTGGACGTCGGAGTCGTCTCCAGAATCCGCAAGAAGTTCATCCTTACCAAGGTGGAACAATCATGGTATGGGCTGGAATTCGCCTTGGTGGAAGGACCGACCTCGTTTGGATACGGGGCAATTTGAATGCAAACCAATACATTCAGGAGGTTATACACCCCATGGTAATCCCTCATCGACAGCAGTTCGGTCAAGATTTTATGTTCATGCAAGATAATGCACGGTCACACACCGCGAGGGTAGTGGTCAATGCGTTAAGCGAGCACAATATGACGACGTTGGAAAGGCCTGCTCAGTCTGCCGACCTCAATCCCATAGAGCATGCCTGGGATTTGCTTGGGAGAAGAGCTTTCAGTGATTCTTTGGAAAATCTGAACACTGAAGAACAACTTTTTTTACACCTTCGCAGTGTATGGAGCCATATTCCACAGACGATGATTGACAATCTCATACTAAGTATGCCACGCCGTTGTCGAGCTGTTGCTAATGCTTTAGGAGGTCCTACAGATTATTAAAAACGTTTAAAGTACGGTTAATTACTGTATTTCTTACTACCTCGTTATTTTTGTGCCTAATCATAGAAGGTTGTAATACTCAACATTGGCACTATTCAATTCTTTCTTAAAAAAAATAAAAATTTGGTATGAAAATGTTTTTATTAAAATTAAAATTAAAAACGGTATAAAAATACCCTTCTATTGATATAAAACACTCACTATTACAAGAAAGGGTTTTTAAATAAAAACTAGAAATGTCCTTGTTCCCTAGACTTTGTTGATGTGTGTACTTTCCATCAGATGGGCCGTGCGCTTGTCTGCCACCTAAATGGTATAAAAAAAAAACATCACAAAATGTACTCTTTTTGTACAGTACGCGTTATTTCAGTATCTTTCGAGGGGCTCTTACAGCGGCGGAGGAACTCAAATCTAACCAATCCACGCATGCTTAGACCACGTTGTTCTCACTATTTGGGGTCAAGGTATATGCCGGGAACTATACAAAGCGAATAAAGAATTACCTGGTTATCAGCGAAGAGGAACACCAGGGGTTTGCCGATGATACCCGCCTTCATGAGGAGCCTCCTGATATCATCACGCCACTCGGTCTGGCCATACACTCGTGATATTTCTATCTGTAAATATATTTCTTTATGTATCCATCTTGGTACGCTACGACCTCTCTTGAGGTATGGTATCATGTTTTGGGGTCAAACAGGACTGGTTTAATGAATAGTAGTTTTTTATGTATGGCTCCACGAATTTACAACAAATTACCGAAAAGAATTATGGAGATTGGGGAACTTAGCATATATAAGAAAGAAATTAAGAATATTTTGTTAAGCAAATGTTATTATATGGTAAATGATTATTTAAATGACAAAACAGTAGATGTGTAGTAAAATAATAAATGAAATTTAAACTTTGACATTCTTATCATGTATATAAATATTTTGTAATTGACTAAGTAATTTATTATTATTGTGCTGCTTGAAAGTGATTATTATATTGAACATGAAAAACAGACAGCTATAAATCTTGACATGTACTAGTTTATAAATTCTTAGATTCTAATTTATGAAGATTATGTTGTAATAATATGTTATTGTCAATAACCTATGTGACATTATTTGTCACATAGGATTTAGACGATATGTTTAATAGTTGTAACACCTTTATATTATACGTGGGGCGCACTATAAGTTTCCGGAATGAATATGAAAAAATACTATTAAAGGTACAAAATTAATTTACTGTTTTTCAAAATAATCTTCCTTGGCGTCTATGCACTTTTTCATTCGATCAAACCAGTTTTGAAAACTTTTGTGCCACTCCTCTGTGGTGACCTCTGAAACGTGTTTTTCATACTCCTCGACAGCCTCTTCTGGTGATGAAAATTGTTGGCCGCGTAATTGGTTCTTAATTTTTGGGAACAGATAAAAGTCACAAGGTTAGGTCGGGACTGTATGCAGGATGACTCATGAGTTCTACATTTTTCGCCTTCAAAAAGTCGTTTGTCTGTCTGGCCGTGTGAGAACTAGCATTGTCGTGGTGCAGGATGATACGGCGTTTACGGTTATTTTTACGGAGTTCGTCAATAACTTCCGGCAAACAAATGGTCGTGTACCAGTCACTATTCACAGTACGACGATTTTCTAAAGCAACAGTAGCCACGTGTCCAGTTTTATTAAAAAAAGAAGCAACCATCCGCTTAGATGCACTTTTCACGCGCGCCACTTTGGTTGGTTTCGGCTCATCTTGAAAGACCCATACGCTCGATTGCTGCTTTGTTTTGGGATCGTAGCAATAAATCCATGTTTCGTCACCTGTTACTATGTCCCACACCAAATTTGACGCACCTTCGTTGAATCTGGTAAGCATGGCACTGCACCAAGTGACGCGGTCCGTTTTTTGATCCTCGGTCAAGTTATGTGGGATCCACCGCGAGCACAGCTTTCTCACACCCAAATGTTTGTGTAGGATTAATTGTATTTGACTCATGCCTATTTCTAAGGATGCGCGAATTTCATGGTAGGTCACATGCCTGTCTGTTTCAATCATACGGCGCACAGCATCGATGTTTTTGTTGGTCACAGCGGTGGACGGTCGACCATCGCGAGATTCGTCACTGAGATTGATACGACCACCCTTGAATTCTGCAAACCAGCTATAAACAGTCGTCTTGCATGGAGCTTCATCGCCAAACGCTGTTTCAAGCCGAGCGATGCTCTGTTGAGCCGTCAAATTACACTTAAAATCGTAGAAAATTATACTACGAAAATTTTCCCGAGTTAAATCCATGTTGATGCAGACACACAATTTTTTAAATGGCGCCACAAGGTAAAAACAAAAGACAGTCAGATGAAACAAACTGTATTCTACAGCCAAAGAGTTCTATTTTCAAATGTTGTAATAAATTTTTAAATATTGTTTATGTAAGTGGCCAGTTCCGGAAACTTTTAGTGTAACCTATGTACCCATGATTCGCAATAAAATGTATTGAATTGAATTAATGACTTCTCAGTTCAGACGGGATTCGAACCCGCGATCTTTTCCGTACAAGGAGAATGCTCTGATTACTGAGCCACTGAATCACGCCTGAAATCATTCAAATCGCCAATCACAAATTGTATATATCCGTCTTACTTTATTTCCTATTTTTAACCCCCGAAGCAAACACGACGGCGTGTTATGTGAGTGTGTCTGTTTGTGCCATCGTAGCTCCTTAACTTATTTTCAACTTTTTGGTGGTTGTTTTTTGTTTCCTATCTTAATCGATATGAACAGTTAGCATACTAGATGCTTTAAAATTTCATACACTAACCTGAATGACATTCATTTCTAAAATACTGGCAGCTAACTTAACAGCGCTACTTCGCCCGCTGCCACCGACGCCGACCAGTAGCAAGTTGCCTGCGGAGAGAATATATTTTATTTTCACATAAATAAAGTACTAGCCGACCCGCCCCAGCTTAGCTTTTGGCATACTTTGAAACCTCATATCACGCCTTTAAGCCCGTTTTTAACCTTCTAATTTTATTCTGCCGGATTTGTTAACGTTTATTATCACAGCTCCTCTCCCTTAAGTAGTAGCGAGATGATATATAGCCTAAAACTTTCATCGATAAACGGACTATTAACACATGGGAGGTGTGGTAAGATCGGAGGTTGGGCCTATGGTATTACTCGGACCTTGTAGGTACACCCCAAAACTTCGGACGGCTACAGAGCTTTGCGCGCGTTTGGCACGAGAGGCGCAAAGCTCGTCAGCAGGTCTCTAACGGCGACGAAGCCTGTTAGTGTGGCGTGCTGCCCCAGAAAGGGGAGAGAGCGAAAATGGTGGGGCACGTAAAATAATTTGTAGGGAGTCAAGAAATGCGCGCCTGAAAGAGAGCAGACGCCAGTAGGGTGCGCACCTCCCAGGATTCGGCCCGTTATAACCAAGATGGTTGATAGGGCCATGGGAAGGAGGTGGGAATATTCAATAAAAACATATTTTTTCAATTCGAACCAGTCGTCCCTGAGATTAGCGCGTTCAAACAAGCAAACATACAAAAAACAAACAAACATACTCTTCAGTTTTATAATATTAGTGTAGATATAGAGATTTTTACAGTTGGCTAGACACCGCATGACTGCCTTCTTCTGCGAGCAAGTAATGCTCGAGAAGGAGACGGCGAGGAATGCGATGTGTGTCCCCTCTTTCCGGGGGCAAGATGGAGACACTGCTTTGGGTCCCACTTCCAATGGATCCATCTCAAAACTGAATGGCCATGGGTCAGTCGGCGCGTGCACCGACACGTGCAGACCCTAGAGAGACCCTACAGACCGTTGTCTTGCAGCAGCACGCGGCAGCAGCGCGAGATGTGGTCGAGCGCGTAGCGGAACATCACCAGCGACATGGGCGACGACGACACCACGTTGTACTCGTCCAGGTAGTACTCCATCTTCAGCGCCATGTCGCCCAGGTCTAGCACCTGCGGGCGGAGTAATCTAGCTTTGTATGCTTGCATAGGGCTTACGATATCATAACAAAAAGGGAGGAAGGAAGGCTTTATGTAGTTATGGATAACATGCGTGATAATGGTCTCACTGCGAGGAATGTCGAAGACCGGACGAAGAGAGGGAAAACTTAAAAAGCAAAACGCAAAGGTCTCACAAGAAAAAGTTGTATCAATTGGGAAACTTACCAACCAGCAGGCATATGCTGTAAACAGTTTCGAGCCATCGGACAGATAATTTCAATTGTGCATGCTCTAATGTGATGTTATAAAATTTAGAACATGCGCAATTAAAATATCATCCTCGTTACCGGGGACGAATTGGGGTCTTCGTGGTACCCACTCCAGAGGACGACAAGATCAATAGAGAGAGCCCTGGGTCAGCAGGGGTGCGAGGTATATACCTGCCAACCTCACCTCCGGCAACGAATAACGACCCACAGATGTCGTGCGTTTTAGTCGGTTCGAGTCTGACATAACCTCTCCCACAGGCTTCGGCGATGAGAGGTATTCGTGGGGATTTTTTGTACGTTACCAGCATGTGCCTGTAGTATCCCTATCAAACACACGTAGAAAATTTCATTCAATCGAATTTTTAAGTCTCTTCATAAAATAATCTCTAAAAATGTTAATCCGTGTTCTAGGACCCACATTATTAATAGTCTTTTTCCCACGATATCAGACTGTATGCACGCTCCAGGTATCCTTCATAGTTGTATACCTACGTACCTGGTCGTAGATCTTGGGATCCGCATCGGGCTCCATATAGTTTCCGAAGAAGATGTTGGAGGCGTGTTTGTTGCTGCACTTTTCGCCTTCCTTGACGTAGCCCATGTCCGTGAGCACCTGGTCGCAGTGCACGCGGAAGTACCCATACACGGACTTGTATACTATGTTGAAGAGGCGCAGTCTGCAAAAGTAGTAAATGTATTACTCAAGACAAGTTTCATTTGTCGAAAGAATCCTATCGCGGTCAAATTTTGAAGATAATCAGAGTCATCATCCAAGCCCTAGAGAGCGGGGGTGACGGGTGGAGCCGCCTGTCACCCTGGCAGAAGCAGATCCTGTTTCCGGGAACGAGTTAGGGACTCTGTGGTCCCTACACCCGCGGAGAGGGCCAGATCGATAGGCCCTACGTCGGCCGGGGTGCGAAGGATATGCCTGTTAACCTCGACCCTCGGCAATCAAAAACAACTAACAGGCGTCGTGTGTTTTAGTCGGTTCGAGTCCGACATAACCTTTCACGCCGGCTCCAGTGGTGGGGGTATCCGTGGAATTATCCGCACGTAAAAAAAAGAACCCGAGAGAGCGACTGCACTCTGAGCCCCCACCATGAAGGGAAAAAGTACGTACGTCAGAACGTAACAGTCAGCGTCAGATCGTCAGATTAAGATCACTTTGAGTACTTTTTTCGTCAAGATCGACCTGAAGCTGACTGTACTGGCCCTAACATATCGATGGAGCCACATACACTAAAAAAAGCTCACCTATCAGCGTCATCAACCAGTCTATCATAGAACACCCTGTAGGTCTCGTGTATCCACAGTATGACCATCTTGTTGAGTTCCTTCAGGTGCGTAGCGGGCACGAGCAGGATGCCCTTGATGACCCTCGCGAAGTCGCGCAGGTTGAAGAGGTAGTGGCACTTGCTGGGCGTGGGGAGGAACTGAAGAGTCACGGTCTTGTACACTTCCATTGTAGCTGCTACTATTGCCTGGCAAATGGGAGGTTCTTATTGTAATGGAAAATTACGTTCGCTTTTATATTCTTTTTAAAGGCACAGTTAGAATAATATGACATTATTTTTTACTGTTAAGATACGTCTGCCTACCCTTTCAGAATCTGTTCTCAGGATTTTATTTCCCAGTCAGTTTTTTATTCTCCGTAAAAGCACGGCATTGAAATCGTTTTTTAAAGAATATTAGAGCCGAAATTACCAATATTCCCTCTAGCCCCTCCAGCTAAGTTTAATTGCTTATGTTAGGAGTGGGTTCACGCCGGTAGTTTAAAGGCCAGGATTCGAATCCGGGATCTCTTGATTGTAAGGCCGACTCCTTAATCACTAAGCAACCGACGCTTCAATTTTAATTTACGTTACTGCTAAAAAGTCGCGATTAAAGAAAATACAACAGACTACAAGACATATTTAGAAAAATATGGCTATTAAAAGTGCTTCTTCCTTCAAGAATATATCAACATAAGTTTACATAATTTGCTTTGCCCACCTTGGACTGTCTTTGCAGAGCCTCGGTGAAGCCCTTAGCGAGGTGCCAGTCCATGATAGTGATGAATATCTTGTTCAGCGTGTTGTCCTCGAACGAGTCCAGCGTGATGAGGATCATGTGGCGCGTCAGCCGACTCGTGATCAGGTTGGAGCCGCCGCCCGGAGGCAGCATGGCGGATACCAGCAGCTACGAGATGGCAGAATAATATAATAAATAATAATACATAAATAAATATTGTAGTACATCCTATGCAGTGCTGTCTAGAATCTTTGTTTCTTTGATTCCACGTGACTGCGGGCAACAGCTATTTTTTTATACAACATAGGTGGCAGACAAGCACCTGATGGAAAGTGGTTACTGTGACCATATGAACGTGTGTAACACCAGGGGAGTCACACCCGTGCTGCCGACCCTGTAAGAACAGTGTAGAACACAAAATCAGGACAGGCCTTTAGCTTTGCCTGGGAAGACCCAGTGACAGCTGAACAAAAACTCTCCAGTGAGGCGAAATGCAGGATGGATTTTGAACGGATTCGAATGTAATTTGGTACAGATATAACATCATCTGATCGCTAACCTCAGTTGCTTCCAAAGTTAGCACTTCAAAGCCTGAGGTCCGCTTTCTCTCTCTTACACTCAGCAAGATTCTCAGGGCCCAAGCCCACCGGCAAACCTGCTTTTAACGGACGAAGCTCTGAGATAAGCTAAACTCTCAGAGCGCAGTTGTTCCCGTAGACTGTCCTTCCTTCCTTACTCATCATCCATCCATCACTCGTAATGTACCAAGGTGCATCAGTACCTATAGGTAGTTAAACACCTTTACCATGATTTTTGGATTTATCAAGTATTTTTATCGAGTTTCTGAGTCGAGAGTTTGTCGATCGAGTGAGTGTTTTACTACTAATGTGAATGACCGTGTCAATCTCAAATCATACATTGGTCCCGTAGGAACCAAATCATGGAGAGACGAAGTAAGAGAATGATCCCCATTCACGCTGAAACGCAACCAACCATGGTACTATGGTGAAGAAGAAAACAAATGTTTTCTAATATTCTTACTACATCTATTGAATAAAACACTTATTAGTATTATTAGTAGATATGTGTAGCAAGTACCTAACGCCATTGTATTGTCTGATCCGCAATAAAAACAATAAAAATTCTTTCTTTCTTTCTCTCTCTTTCTATCAAGTACCACCAAGTTCGATCGATGAACAGTATAAACTTACCACATCGACCACTTCTTGTTTGACCATTTCCTTGAGGTCGTACCAGTGCCCATGGTCGATCCACTGCCGCAGCAGTTCCAGCGGCGGTTGTGCACCGTACTGCTCCTTTTGGGGCATGCTCAGATCATCCACGAATAGGACACACTAGAAAAAGAAACTTATTTATGTCCTTAACTCTGCATCAAGGTAGTCCCATTTCAGCCGATTTGCCCTGCAGTAGCCAACCTGAGACCTTAATCCATTAAGGAATTTCCAGGCCACTTTGACTGTATTTATATAAAAAATATTTTTTTAAGCTAAAAGCCAACTACTAGGAGACTGATTTAGACAGCCTCATAGCTCTTCAACCACTAATTAGAACTGGACAAATGAGGTATCGCTAGTTATCGCCCTCTAGCGGTCATAAAGTAATGTGATAAAAAATAAATTTGAGATAAATATGTCGTGCTTGGTATCAACTGAAAGGGCTTAATTATCACATTTCAAATATATTTATAAATTATACCTACTTCTTCTTTATCTTGCCTCAAAATAATATAAATAAAAAAATTAGTTTAAAACTAACGGCTATCCTAGATATTTTCTTGTTTAATACTAAAACCCGACTGGTTTTAGTTTCAAACTTATTCAGGTGACGGGTTTTAGTTTTCAAATTAATTTTTGTTTATATTACATTTTTTTTTTTTTTTTTTTTTTTATATACGACACGCCAACTTGACCTCACCTCGCCTGATGGTAAGCTAAAGGCAAAGTCTCAGGAAAGAGGGTCACCATTACAGACACTAAGTGCTACAATGGTGGCACTCAGCTTGGCGGCCTCATCAGATGCTTTTTCACGCCCCGCTTAAAGGCCCCGGGACTGTAGGAAGAAGGAAACACGTGTGCTGGTAATGAATTCCAGGTCTTGGTGATGCGGCAAAGAAAAGAGTCTCCGAACCGCTTGGTTCTTGCTCGTATATTCTGCACAGTGTGAGGGTGACATCTAAGGCCTGCACGTGTTGTCCTATGTAGGAAAGGAGATGGTGGGATTAGTTGGAAGAGCTCGTCAGAACACTCACCGTGGTAGAGACGGTAAAATACAGCCAAGGAAGCAATATCTCTACGCATCTGCAAAGGCTCGAGGGTGTTCGTGACCTCAGGGTTCCCAATAATTCGGACCGCGCGTCGCTGCAACCTGTCGAGAGCATCTAGTAGGTATTTCGCGGAGCCATCCCAGAGATGCGAGCAGTATTCCACGCAGGAGCGAATTTGTGTCTTATAGAGAAGACACCGCTGCTCCGGCGTGAAAAAACGTCTCACTTTGTTTAGGAGTCCGAGTTTCCGCGAGGCTGTTTTGATGATGCTCTCGATGTAATTTCTGTTATTCAGTTTGCAGCGAATATCCATGCCTAGGATATAGAGATTGTCCTGCAGTGGAAGTGGCGTGCTCTGAAGAGTGGGAAGGGGAAGGAAAGAAGATACCTTTGCTGTGAACGCACAAGCCTGCGTCTTCTTGGCATTGAACTCGACCATGTTCTCGGAGCCCCATTGAGAAATGTGATTCAAGATCCGGTCCAGTTCAGTGACAAGAAGCTGTCTTTTTTCCACGATATCAGACTGTTTGGCCGCAGGTTGTCCGTGATAACTCCCGTGTACGGTGCTATCGTCTGCATAGCAATGTATGCTGCCGGTGGACAGCATGTCGTTGATATGCAGAAGAAAGAGAGTGGGAGATAATACAGACCCCTGCGGTACGCCAGCATTTATTTGCAAGAACTCCGAAGCCCGTCCATCACAGAGGACGCGGATACGGCGCTCCTGCAGGAAACTAGCAATCCAGTTGCACAGTCTAGGAGGCAGACCAAAGGCTGGTAGCTTGGAGAGAAGCGATTTGTGCCAGACTCTATCGAAAGCTTTGGCGATATCAAGACTAATTGCCAGTGACTCGCCGTGCTTGTCCATAGCCTCACCCCAAAGATGAGTAACGTATGCTAGAAGATCACCCGTTGACCGTTTCGGCCTGAAGCCATATTGCCGGTCATTAATTAAGGAGTGATCCTCTAGGTGACGCATGAGCTGTTTGTTAATGATGTGCTCGAAGACCTTGCACAGCACTGAGGTGACGGCTATGGGTCGATAGTTGGCTGGCTCTGAGCGATCCCCCTTCTTGGGGATCGGCTGTACATTCGCCTCTTTCCAAGCCGAAGGCACTGTACCCGAGCTGTAGGACAGTCGGTACAGCCGCGTAAGCATCGGAGACAACTCCGCTGCACATTTTTGTAAGACCACCGCTGGAATACCATCCGGGCCACTGGCTTTCCGGACATCGAGTGATTGAAGCACCGCACGAACATCGCATTGCCTGATACGTATTTCAGGCATTACGTGGTCACCATTGGGTAGTGTCGGCGGCTGTATACCGCAATCATCGACTCGGGAATTGGCCGCAAAGAGATTTACTAGCATATTGGCTTTCTCTTGCGGTCCATGGGCCAGGGATCCATCAGGGTAGCGCAGCGGTGGCAGCGAAGGCTGACAGAAGTTGGCCTGCACGGCTTTGGCCAGTCGCCAGTATCCACGGCTGCCCGTGGGATGTGCCACTAGCTCTTGACCAAGCCGCGCAATGCGCAGGGCATCCGCTTTGACGTAAGCCCTCTTGCAGACCTTTGTGGCTCTGTTGTACGCCGCCTTGAAGTGGCTCACATTGGGATCGTGCGTGGCACGCGCCCTTACCCAAGCGCGATACGCGGACTGCTTTTGATCAACAGCCCCCGCACACTCGCGCCCGAACCAAGGGCGCACTCCTCGGGCACCGGTGACATCAGTGTACGGAATATAGTATTCCATACCCAGACCGATCTCACCGGCAACAGCAGTAGCACAATCCGAGGGTTTCTTACCTTCAAAGCAGCGTTCAACCCACGGGATGGACGCAAAATAGTTGCGCAGCCCATCCCAATCTGCTGACGAGTAGTGCCAGAGACGCCGCTTCCCCTGCACGGGTCGTGAAGGCGCTATAATTGGCACCTTGGAGCAGACCAGACAGTGGTCGGAATTGCCTAAAGCGGCTTGTACCGAAACACTGTACAGGTCTGGGTGACTCGTCAGCAGAAGGTCTAGCAGAGAGGGTGCTAGGCCCGACCTTCTTGGTATTCTAGTGACCTCGTGTACCAATTGGGTCAGGCCATGCGCCAGAGCAAATGCATGGGCGGCTCTTCCCGCATGGTCTGTTTTGGAGGAGCCCAACCAGGTTTCGTGGTGGGCGTTAAAGTCCCCCAAAAATACCACTTCGGCGTTCGGAAACCGTTCCTGCGCATCATCTGCCGCCTGACTCAGATATTCAAAGAGTCGAGTTGTCTCAGCATCTCCTGTATGGGAACGGTAGAGGCACACATAGATCTGACTCGTAGAGCCATGGTCTACGTGTACCCATAGGGTTGAAAAGGATGGGTCCTCAAGGCAGCGCAAACGGCGACAACAAACATCCGCCCTAACAAACACGCACACCCCGGCTTTTGCACGGAAATTTTCCTCGATAACATAGCCGGGGTAAAGCAAGTAGGTCGTGTCATCAGGGCGGCCTATTTGTGTCTCCGTGAGAAAGAGCATATCTGGTTTCGCCGTCTCAAGGTGTTGGTGGACGGCGTTGAGGTTCGCATGGAGTCCACAGATGTTAGTGGACTCCACCTCAAATAGCGAGCTTGTGGGAGTCTGTAGAGCCGCTGTGTTGCCCAATACTCTTAAATGCGCTGCCATGATGAAAAGGAGAAAAGGGCGTGAAAAAAAGAGGTGATTGTCGTCGCAGCACCGCGTGACAAAGTGCGGGATATTGGTTTTGTCTATGATTATGAGGCATGGCGTGAGCCGACACGCCGTACGGAAGGGCCCCCGTACCCCCCCCGAATATGGTCGCCTGGCCCCCACTTCCGGTCACCAACCGGCACGACGAGCCATACCGGGATTATGCGCGGTCTGGTGAGGCAGCCTTCCAGGGTGGTTAGTCCCAGTTGGGCCTCTGTACTATACCGCGGGCGGCCAGCGGCACCACCGTTTCTACGGGTCTCCCTGACCGGCGCGTCGCCCCGCACCATCCTCACTAGACTACGCCAAGACCCACTGGTCCCACTAGTGCTGCGACCACCATCACCCCTACCCGGCTATGCATTTGCTGATCCCTGAACGCAATCCAACCGAAATTGAATTACTATGAAGGGTTTTTCGCAATATTGCACGGTGGTACCAACCCGGTCGAAATTTGTGACAAATTTGTGCCGTCAAATCTCTACCACCAGTCTACCACCTACGCTACTACCAGTCACATTGTAGCAATCAATAGCTATAATTTATAAATATTTGAAATGTGCTATCGAAGCCCTTTCAATTGATACCAAACACGACATATATCTCAAATTTATTTTTTAACACAGTACTTTATGACCGCTAGAGGGCGCCACAATAGATTCAGTGACACATTATATAGCCTATAACCAGCGGACGACTAAGACGCTTCTAACGATACCTCCTTTTTCCAGTTCTCATAAATGGTTGAGGAGCTATCTACCTACATACATACATAGCCTCTCAAAATCATAACCCTCCTTTTGCTTCACTGTATTCGGGTAAAAAGAATCAATTTAGTACTTTTAATAGTAAAAATCTTCGTTTAGGGCGGGAATCAAACCCACAGTTTTCAAAAAATCCGTGATACTTACCTTTTTGCCCATAGACGGCCCGAAAACACCTTTGCGTCTCCTATCCACTTTGGACATTATGATATCTTGCGTCTGTAAGAAGCAACTGTTTAGGAAGAAATCTTATGATAACTTGGACCACTTGGAACATATATCTTGGACCTAAATATGTACATACATATAATCACGCCTTTATCCTCGGAGGGTTAGGCAGAGGTGAATAAACACCCATATTTCACCAATCATTGAATTCGGTTCCACGTAATAGGGGGTGTGCCTATTGCCGTCTTCCGGGCACTATTGTTGACTCAAGCCTTGCATCTGAGGCTGAGTATAGGCTGTATATATCCGTCTGATGTTAAAAGCCCCATCCCTTAGACGCCTTGTACGACACCACATGGGGTGGTCCATATTCTACTATGCCGGGAACCACGGGCTTGGACCTAAAATGTGGTGTAAACGCGCAGTACACGCTTCTTACTAATATTTTGAGGATAGTTCTCCCCTTTAGGTTCCATGGTTAGGTTCTGGCAAGGAGTCTCGCCCCCTCGATTGTACCTCTACAAATAAATTGTAAATATCCTTCAACTTTGACACTAAATTTAGAATACTTCCATCCAGGTAGGGTGCAAAAATTTACTATAATACCAACAGCTTATTGGCACATTAGGGCTGTTATTAATTTTGTTGATTTTTGGGTATTTTGTGTATCTTGTTTATTTTATTTATTTTTATCTAGGACACTCCAATTTTACTTCAACTCAGGCAAAGTCTCAGGAAAGAGGGTCACCATTACAGACACGTAGTATGTTACAAAGGTGACACTCAGCTTAGCGGCTTCATACTTTTTTTTATACGACTTAGGTGGCAGACAAGCACACGGCCCACTTGATGGGTAGTGGTTACCGAGGCCAATAGATGTGTGCGACAAAAGAGGCGTAACACAGGCACAACGTCCACGTTGGCTTCCTCGTTTCTTCTCCCTCTGGACCACGGTCCTGGGGATCGGAAGCAGGGGGACTGGTGCACCCTGGACGGCGGTTAATAGACTCTGACTCTAAGGAGTAGGAGCTCTGCTAGCCGTCGACTAATAACCCGGCAAGCCCTTTTCAGGGTTAGCTGACCCCATTGCACGAGGGGGTCGTGGGATGGCGGGCCTGCGAGGCCCGCGAGGAGGAATCCCTCCATAGGGAGACCGACAAGCCCTTTTCAGGGCTACTCTAACAGCCCTTCTCAGGGCTAGTTGACCCCATGAAGGGGGGTCGTGGTGCGGCAGACCTGCTAGGTCCGCGAGGTGGGATCCGAGAGGATCAGACGACGGGTTGGCCCACTGCTCGCGCGGGGGCTAACTGGCATTCGTGCCACCGTCGGAGTTGGGGGGGTTGGCTGCCTGCCCGCGTCGCGTACCCTTCAAGTGATCGACAACGACCTGAGTGCTAGCCACACTCGGGAAGCCGTGATCTTGGAGAACGTGGGGCTTGCCTTAACTGGCCGGCCCGCGACAAGGAAAAGTCTATAAAACCCGACAGCGAAGTCGATTAAAACCTACGGATACCAGGGGACCTCCGTAGTATGTACCCCGCTTCCCGGAATGGCCGTCACCCGGGGAGTGTAATTTTAACGGTTCTACTCGTGGGATAAGTTATGGATAGCACTAATTTAAACCCGAACGTGGAGGAGGAGATAGAGACGGGGGTCGCAAGGCCCCACGGCTCTCTCAATGAGGCGGTAGTAGTGCTGGAGCGGTTGGAGGCCAACGCTCCAAGCACAAGTGTGGGAAGCTCCCGCTCATCTTCCCCTGGGAGGCTGTGGAGGAAGCGGCTTCCCGAGAAGGAGTCCACGGAGGCTTCCAAAAAGCCCCGTGGTCGCCCTGCTATAGCGGGGGAGTGCGTCGATCTGGCGCAGAGCGGGGCCGAACTAAATGCGGCCACAGAGCGGGAGCTCAAGCTCCGCGCAGTGAAAGAGATGGCGGAGGCCATGCAGCGGCAGCGGCAGAGGACTCTCTACCTAAGGGAGCCCCCTAGTTCGCAGCCCGGGAACAGCCAACAGCCCAACTCAGGAGTGGCAACTATAACCTCCGAACCCCTTAGCGCGGAGCGGCTGACGGGTGCGATCGAGGCGGCGGTGGTGGTGGTGGTGCAAACCGTCGCCACAAAGTCCTCGAACTTAAAGGGGCAGTACGTGCGGGACCTAAAGCTAGCATGTTCCTCCATCTTGGAGAACGTGCGCGTGCTTCGGTCCCGCACGGAATCGGAGGAGGTGGCTCAGCTTCAGACCGAGCTGGCTGCTGTGCGAGCCGAGATGCGGGCCTGGCAGCAGCAAGCGCAATCTGCGCCGACCCCAATGAGCCGCGATGAGATCGGTTTTCTCATCGACGCGCGGCTCGCGGGGATCGCAGACCGGCTGTTGCCGGAAACCCGCATCCGTCCGCCTTTCGAGGCGGACAGGAAAAATGCGGCTCGGTCTGCCAGCAGGCCTGAGCCTCAGCCGCAGCTCACCTCTGAGCTCCCGGGTCTAACGCTGTCGCCTCCCCTCCTCTCTGGACAAGGGAGTAAGGAGAAAAGAAGAAAGGCCAAAAAGCAGTCGGCCGCTGCCAGGGAGGTGGAAGCTGCCCGCGGGAACCGAGAGCCGCCCTCTTCGGCGCCTCCGGCAGCGTCCTCGTCGCCCCCCTTGGCGGGTGGAATAAGGTCGCGGCCCTGCCGAGGGCCTCGAGGCCGGTTCCGGCCCGGGCGGCTACTGCCCCGCCGACGGCTGCGGCTCTGTCGACGCCAGCCCCCAGGAAACGGAAACGTGGTGCCCGCAAGCCTTGAAAACTGCGCGTCCCGCGAACTGCTGCGGTGTGCTTAACTCTGCAGCCGGGCGCGCAGGAGCAGGGCATCACGTATCGTGATGTGATATCCAAGGCTGAAGGGGTCATTGACCTCAAGGCCTTGGGCATCAACGGCCTCCGGTTTCGCACCGCGATTAGCGGTGGCCTGAGCGACACGGCCTCAAAAGAGAGCGTGGCGACAGCGCTGGCAGCGGAGGGGGGCTGCTCTGCCGACGCCATCAAGGTGGGCGACATTCATCGCCCATCTGGTCGCCAGGGCACTGCATGGCTGCGGTGCCCGATTGAGGCGGCCAAGCTCCTGACCGACGGCCGACAAATTGCAGTCGGATGGTCGGCGGTCAGGCTGACCACCCTAGAGCCGAGGCAGGCGCGGTGCTTCCGTTGCCTGGAGCCGGGGCACGTCGGGGCCAAGTGCACTGCGGGTGTTGACCGCAGTGCGCTGTGGTTCCGATGTGGGCAGGCGGGCCATAAGTTGGCCACCTGCTCCGCGGAGCCCAATTGCCCCGTCTGTGCGGCGGAGGGGGTGGCGTCGAGTCACCGGCTGGGATCCGGTGACTGCAGGGCGACCTCCCGAAAAAGGGGGGCCTCCCGAAAGAGTATAGTTGCGGGTGGTGGGAATCCTGCCCCCCCCCCCCTCCACCCAGCAACGCGAGGAGGAGATGGACACCGCCCAAGGATAATGGATCATCCCATCTTCATACTGCAGGCCAACGTCAACCACTGCGTCATCGCCCAGGACCTTCTGGCCCAGTCCATGGCGCAGTGGCAGACAACAGTGGCAGTAGTCGCCGAGCCGTACTACGTTCGCGACGTCCCGAACTGGGCCGGCGACCAAAGCGGCTTGGTGGCTATCGTTGCCCAGCGAGCGACCCCACCCTTCGACAGAGTGCGAAGGGGCCGTGGGTGCGTACTCGTTGTGCTGGGCGGTGCTGCAGTGGTTGGGGTGTACTGTCCTCCTAGCAGGAGCCTCGCCGAGTTCGAGCAGTTGCTCACAGAGGTCGGGACTCTGCTGGCGGAAGTGCACCCCACCCCCGCTGTCGTGGCCGGGGATTTCAACGCTCATTCACGGGCGTGGGGATCTCCGGCTACCGATGCCCGGGGGGAGATGATGGTAGAGTGGGCGGTGTCCCAAGGCTTGATGCTGCCAAACCAGGGGGCGGTCCACACACTTGTGCGGCCGCAGGGTAGCTCGATTGTTGACCTGTCGTTCGCCAGTTCTGCCCTGGCCCGACGCGTCAACAATTGGCGGGTCGTCGAGGGGGTGGAGACCGCGTCGGATCATCGGTACATCCGGTTCGACGTCGTCCCCGCCGCCTCGGTGACTCGAGTGGAATTTGACCGCCCCTTGGTGGGGCAAGGTCCACGGTGGCGCCTCGGCACCTGCGCCTGGACCGAGAGCTGGCCAAAGAAGCGGCTATCGTCGAGCGATGGGCTACTGTTGACGGTGGCTTGGACGTGGACGCGAGGTGCGAGTGGCTCGTCGGAGCGCTGACTCGCGTCTGCGACGCGGCGATGCAGAGAGCGAGGCCTGTCCCGCCTCGGAGGCGGGTGTACTGGTGGCGTCCCCACCTAGCCGGGCTGCGTACCGCAAGGTACGCGGCCCAGAGGCAGTACACTCGCAGCCGAAGGCGGGCTGTCCGAGACCTCGCCCGGGAGGAGCGACTGCACGCTGCGTACAGGGCCGCCCGTGAGGCCCTGAGCTCGGTGATCAAAGCCGCCAAGGAGGAGTCCTGGAGGGAGTGGCTCGAGAGTCTCGACCGAGACCCTTGGGGGCGCCCGTATAGGGTCGTGAGTCAAAAACTTCGGCCCTGGGCGCCTCCCCTCACCCAAACTCTCGAGCCGAACCTCCTGGACCGAGTGGTCAGCTCCCTCTTCCCGGTGAGGGAAGAGTGGGTCCCGCCGCGGATGGTAGCACCAAGCCAAGTGCCGGCAGACGAAGGGGCGGTACCTCCCGTGTCCGAGGCCGAGGTAGGGGCCGCGATCCTGGCGCTCAAGTCCAGGAACCGTACCCCGGGCCCGGACGGCATCCCGGGGAAGGTGATTGCCACAGTTATGCCGGCACTAGAAGAGGAGACGCTGTCCCTCATGTCGGAGTGTGTGGCGTCGGGGAGGTTCCAGCGAGGATGAAGACCGGCAAGCTCGTGCTTCTCAAGAAGCACGGGCGCCCAGCCGAGTCGCCGTCGGCCTACCGCCCCATCGTTTTGCTCGACGAGATGTGCAAGCTGTTTTAGCGGGTGCTCGCTGCGCGTCTCGTTGGTCACCTTGAGGGGGCGGGGCCCAACCTGAGTGACGGCCAGTTCGGATTCCGTCGCGGGAGGTCGACCCTCGACGCCATATCCCGGCTGCGGGACGGCATCGACGAAGCGGTCGCCGGGAGGGAGGTGTTGTTGGCTGTATCGCTTGATATAGCCAACGCCTTCAACACCCTCCCCTGGGCGACAATTGAGGAGGCGCAGAGGTACCACAATGTCGCGTGGTACCTCAGGCGCATCCTGGCGGACTACTTCGTGGACCGGGTTATCATCTACCCGACCCAATGCGGGGTGGTCCGCCGAACTATGGCGTGCGGCGTTCCGCAGGGGTCGGTCCTTGGGCCGCTTCTGTGGAACGTCGGGTACGATTGGGTCCTGCGCGGTGCTACTCTTCGGGGGGTCGGCGTACTTTGTTACGCCGATGATACCCTAGTTACCGCGCGGGCCCCAACGTTTAGCGATGCCGCCGTTCTCGCCACGGCAGGTGTCGCCCATGTCGTGCGCCGTATCGGGGCGCTGGGACTGAAGGTGGCCCTCGAAAAGTCCGAGACCCTTTTCTTCTATGGGCGTCGGCGGCCGCCGCCTCGGGATCAGGCGATCGTGGTGAGTGGTACCTCCATCGCTGTCGGGAGCAGCCTGAAATACCTCGGGCTCGTTCTCGACAGTCGGTGGCGTTTCGCGGAGCATTTCCGGCGGCTGGCACCTAAACTGCTAGCGTTTGCCGGAATGCTCTCGCGATTGCTGCCCAACACTGGGGGTCCGGGGTCTGCCTGCCGCCGTCTTTACGACGGTGTGGTGCGCTCCAAGGCGCTCTATGGAGCGCCCATTTGGGAGGAGGCCCTCTGCCATGCGAATGTCGTGCTGCTGCGCGCACAGCGCGCCATCGCGCAGAGGGCTGCACGGGCGTATCACACCGTCTCTTATGAGGCGGCGTGTTTGATTGCGGGCAGTATCCCCTGGGATCTCGAGGCTGGCGTCCTTAAGAGGGTTTACGAGGAGGGCGCCCTGATGCGGCGTGTTGCAGGAGGTCGGCCGCTTCCGGAAGAGATCGATTGCTGGAGACAGGAGGCTCGCGATGGTCTCTTCCGGAAGTGGGCCGATAGGCTGGCTACGACGAGGAGTAGCTTGCTGCTTGTGGGGGCCGTTCGGCCCGTCCTGCGTGAGTGGGTAGAACGGGGTCATGGGGCTCCCACCCAACCTCACCCAACTTCTCACGGGTCCAAGTACCTGTGGGAGGTGGTGGGGTGGAAGCGGAGCCCCGGTGCCGAAACTGCACCAGCGGCGACCCCGACACGGCACACCACACTTTGGCCGTGTGTGACGCGTGGGGCGGCCAAAGAGCGGCCCTCACAAGCATCATTGGTGTGGACCTCTCGCTGTCGGCCGTAGTTTCAGCTATGGCCGGCAGCGAACAGTGTTGGGCCGCCGTCGCCTCGTTCGCTAGCGAGGTGATGGCGGCCAAGAGAGAGGCACTGCGGGAGCGGGAGCGAGCTGGGCTCACTCTTCCGCCCCGCAGGCCTCCGGCGAAGGGACGCCGGCGAACACAATTCGCCCGCGTCCCCGAATGAGAGTGGCCACGGGCAGTGGGTCGGGGGACCCGCTGCCTCTATGCTGATGTGGCGGAATGCGCCCCTGTGTGTTCCTGGGGTGCATTCTTGAGGTGAAAAACCCCCACCATTCCGGCCTGATTGCCGGGATGGTGGGTTCTTGAGTAGCGGGCCTACCAAGGGCGCCCCTAGCCGAGTCGCGGTGAGTAGACTATCCCGCGGTTCGGATTAGGCGAAGGAGGAACACCGTGGTGGTTTAGTGGGTAGTCTGGACTTTGTCCGAGGCCAGGAGTCCCACACGAAGCGAGCCCCCTGCCCCCGCGGGGGGTGAGCGAAGTGCGTAAATGCATTCCACCACGTGAACAAAAAAAAAAAAACCCTGTAGAACTCTGTAGAAATTCACATTTTTCACGCCCCGCTTAAAGGACCCAGGACTGCAAGAAGAAGAAAACACGTGAGCTGGTAATGAATTCCAGGTCTTGGTGTTTTAATTTATTCATTTTATTTATTTCTGTAAACCTGTTCTATATAACCCTTGCCATATTACCTGGTTGGCGGTAGTCCTCGCGGAGAAGTTGATGGTGTTGGTGATGTAGCGCTCCTTGGCCAGCGACATGAGGAAGTTGAGCACGAGCGAGGACTTGCCCGTGCCGGTGGGGCCCACGATGAGGATGGGGATGCGCGCGCGCACCATCTTCTGCACGAAATAGCGCAGGCACGCGTTCTCGTTCGTCAGGATTATCAGGTCGCCCACCTGTAGCGGTTAGCACCGTCCGTATTGTTATCATACTGACAGGTATAAGATCTATAAAAAATACCGAACCATAATGTTCCGACTGACGTCGATATCTCGAAAACTAATAATCGAATCTTCAAGAAATAAAAACGCATTGTTAGTGACGAGGTACTCTACCGATTGGCATAGAAAAATCTAGAATCGTCAACACAAAGTCACAACCTCCCTACGAGTACCTACTCTCATGAATAAAAACAAATAATAGGTAAATATCAAGAAAGAACTCGAAAGGTCAGCGACGGCGGCGAACTTCAAAACAGAATAGGTATTTATCGCTCGCGAATTTTCTAGATGCTTCGACCCTCCTAATTGAGAGGTATAAAAACACGCTCGCATTGCTACACGATTCAATCTGTCTTTGAGATCGATAACAAACACAGCGAGCTTAAGCGACCGAAGAAGATTCTACCTGCGACCTGAGCAACGACTGTGGACTACTGTGAACTACTGAGCGACTGGAACTGTTGAAGAGTACTGTGTGTACTAGTGATTTAACTGTCTAGTTTGTGCTGAGCTAATAAATCTCTTCGTTGCGTAAACGGTATTTAATTGCTCCCCGTGCACGTAACAATACCAATTAGAGTCATATACCCAAGAGCTGAACTAAACAGCGACAAAACTAGTGACACTGTTATCAATCTTTATAATTATTATTATTACTTTAAGACCAGGTACAATATAATCCCAGAGTATTATCACCATTGACATTTCTTTTTAGTTTAATGTGCGCAATATCCCCACGGATACCCCTCCTCCCCCCACCAGAGCTAGCACAGGTATTATATCAGACTCGAACCGACAAAAACGCACGCCGTCTATCGGTCGTAGGTTGGCAGAGACATTTTATCTCTCGTACCGCGGCCTGTCTCATACCTTCATATTAGCAGCGATGGGCACTTCCTTCTCCAGGTCCATCCAAGATATCCAGGTGCCGTTGTTTCTCTTGTCGTACACGTAGTCATACACGGTGTCCTTATCCTGGAACAGCTGGTTCTTGTTCAGTTTGAAGGACTTTGGCTTTGGGTTATCCGCGTTACTGCCTTCGAGGAGCTTGCGGAAGAAAGTGTCGAAAATCTTACGGCTGTCACCTAGAAAAATTAAGACTAGGTACTTTCCTATCTTTTTAAACCATTGAGGTAGGACATGACGGTATTTCCGTTCAAATTGAACAGTCCATCTGTGGAAGTACATCTAACCTACAAAATACCGCGGTCATATTAACCTCGTAATGTATTTCTCTCTCTCTCTCTCTCTCTCTCTCTCTCTCTCTCTCTCTCTCTCTCTCTCTCTCTCTCTCTCTCTCTCTCTCTCTCTCTCTCTCTCTCTCTCTCTCTCAGACACAATTTTTGAAAGTTTTTTTCTAAGGGACTAATTTAGCTCTATCGTCTGGATTATACAGTAATGTAAGAGGAATACTATCGTTCCTACATTTCATAATTACATTTGTGACATATTTTTAATTCTCATATCAACTTGACGACAAAAAAAATTAAAATGCATCTAAAATTCATGTGTTAATTGCATACCTTGATTAGTATAATGATACCTCAAATTTAATGATGATTTATCTAAATAATTATATTTTCAATTTAATTTTAAGTCTGTGATTGTAATAATCTTATTGTACGTCTTAACTGACATGTTACAGAGATACCTACCTAACCTATGTAAATGACAACATCTACTAAGTAATACCCGTGACAACCTGTGTTACAGGGTTGGCAGCGCGACTGTGACTCCTCTGGTGTTACAAACGTCCAAAAATATATATTCTACTCGATTCAAGGCGAAGCATTTTGGGCATAGTATCGATATCGAAATCGTCTGAAAGCATTTTTTTTTATGTATGGGAATAATGTACAGGTGACCAAAATAATATCAGCCTCTGTGGCGCGGCGGTAGTGAACGCGGCCGCTACGCAGGAGGCGCGGGATCGATCCCCGCTCAGTGCAAATATTTGTGTGCATGAATATGGATATTTGCATTGGTTTAGCCGTGCCTCGGAGATCATACAAACTTCTATAGCTGACGTTATTTATTTATATTTCACTACATCACTATCTTTACAGGCTTTTTTTTTTTACGTGCGCAAAATCCCCACGGATACCTCCCCACCGGAGCCGGTGGAGGAGGTTATGTCGGACTCGAACCGACTAAAACGCACGCCGCCTGTGGGTCGCTTTGGTTGCCGAAGGTGAGGTTGACAGGCATATCCCTCGCACCCCGGCCGACCCAGGGCCCGACGCCCGAGTTGCCTTCGTACGCGGGCAGCTTGTCTTGCGATCCTTCGTCGCTCCAGCTGACTATCTTTACAGGCTAACCTAATACAATAGTGTGGTCCTTAAATATTATAATAACATATAACATATAGTGCAATCACAGCTTTGAGGCAAATTAGTTCTAGAACTGGGCACTGCTAGTAGACGCGGACGCCGCCTACGCCACACGTAATTGTTGGGTACACATAGGTTAATCTCTTTCAAGACCCCCGGATTAGAGGTCTTACCACGTAATGGATAGTTGGTGCCCTAAAAAGTTCAACAACTGGTCTAGCTGCAATGTTTCGATATCGCCTTTGGGTTGTGGAGATCAGATGGCACTATGGCAGTCGCTTTACGGAAAATTCCGTAGAACTGGTAAAGCGGACCCCAGACTCAGAGGTGAATGCATCGGATGCGACTGGGATTAACGCTCAGATGAAGAAAAAGAACAGGATAATTGAAGATTTGATTGAAGAATTGAAGGTGTTGGTAATTATTATTCCCTAAATTGCCTGTACCATGATTTAATCGCGAACATAATTATAAATTAACTCTTCCAGGCGATTTTGCTATTGAAACTATGCCCAAAGTGTTTACCTCTGAAAATCAGCGCTGTCCGCCTGCACACAACGCGGACAGCATTAAGCTGAGAGGCGGCCTTTATTTCTACTTGGCTCTTATCACATATTGTTTGTTACTGTGTATATCTGTTTTTTTTATGCTGAGTAAAATAAAAATGTTTTCTTTCTTTCTTTCCTCTTTCTAACTCCCAAACGAAAACAAAGTGATCGTGAATCCCGTAGTACACAGGTACAGTGGAGTCAGGAGCTTACCGTTGACGGTGGCGGCCATGCCCCACAGCAGCGAGAACACGAAGGTGCACTGCAGCCACATGGTGCTGAACTGCGTCTCGCCCTCCAGCAGCGTCGTGAACAGCCGCGTGAACGACTGCGGCACAGGAGTAACATGGTACACTAGCCAATTGTACTTACTTGTAGATAAACAAAAAATCCCGCACGTGCATTAACAATATCATGAAGAAAAATTTAATTGAAATGTAAAAAACCCATGTCACAAAAAAAAAATCCATTAATTTGAAAATCATTTGAGTTGGTTAGCACTTTAACTTTGATATACCCATATCTAAATTAAATTGAAATTAAATTGCTCGTTTTCTCTTTTCTGGTATGTGAAGTTTATTTTCTTCTGTGCCAGTCTCGCCATATTTTTCTTTAGTTATTCGTCTAACTGTCCAATATTAAGCGCACCAAAAAAGAGAAAACGACTAAAACTAGTCATGTCAAAACGGCCAACATAGCGTGCCGCAACTGTAGTAATATTGTGATTTAAGTTTTGTCTTGTCTTGAGAAAAATGTCTTGACAGATAGACATACGGACAACGAAGAGACCTGGCATTCCTCTTGAGCTATGAAACTCTAAAAAGAATATACAATAAACAATTTCAAATTATAATAGGTATATGTCAATAGGAAACTTATTTTCCACCCGACAGTAACAGCAAACACACATCCAACAGCAAAGACAGTAAATACAGCCTACGACAAAGTATCCCCACTTGACGGCAATAAGCTTACCCCTATAACGTGGGACCTAAAATCATAGCTGGCGCAATGTGGGTGTTAATAAACCTCTACAGCACCACATGGTCGGCAGTGCGAGTGTGAGACCCCTAGTGTTGCATTCGTCCATAGGCCACGGTAACCGCTTCCCATCAGGTGGACCGTGTGCTTGTCTGCCAACTAAGTGGTATAAAAAAAACTCCTTCAAGGATTTACAAGCGTGAACCCTTACATCGAACTGGTGAATCTCGCCGACGATGACGAAGTGCACACACTTGTGCTGCAGGAACTCCAGTATGGGCGGCACGAGCCAGTTGATGAGCTCCTGGATCAGCTCGTACTGCTCCGGGATCAGCTTTTTGGTTAGGTACACGTTGTACGATATCAGGAAAGCACGCCACCCTGCACAGAATTAGGGTAGGCAATTCTAATAGGTGATATTATGCAAAGGTAGGCTCAGAGGGCGCCACTAGCACAAACAGTAAACTGAGTGAACAACCTTTGTAAGAGACAAACTATACTTACTTATAACTTACTTAACACATTCAGTGCCCAGCACCCACCAAATGAGTGCAAAAATATTGAGTTCGCATGCCCACAACCACACTTATAAGTCGTAATTGTACACGGTTATAGATGACAAGCGCACATGCCCAGCACCCACCTTGTGAGTGCAAATTGAAATACCATATAGGGCTGATAAAGTTAATACTTGTGAAATAAAATAAACTGAATAATGCATAGTTATTTCCATATTACTCAAACTAGCCTCCCGCCCGCGGCTTCGCCAGCGAGGTTCTCTTATCTCTGGTTCTACTCAACCGATTGTAATCAAACGAATGTAAGATTTTAAGTCTGACCAAGACTTTTTTAACAAAATAAATCTTTTGGGTCCATTGCGAACAAACGTCTCCGATGTACAATTATTTAACTATACTTAACATTGGCATATTTTTAAAATAAAAAACCCAACTGATGCTGAAAACATCGAAACAAGTTTGTTGGCAGGGGCGGTACCCATTTGCCAATCATAAACAGAAAGAAAATTAATGGATAAATTAATCACTTTTATTTCTCGTGTAGAAGGGAATCCCTGTGTATCAATCAGGTTGTCGTGGGCTGATGAAGTGTCAAGGTCAAACTGACTACAGTTGCAGGGACCGGCGGGAATTTCTGCGCACTTGGCGTCTATTGCTGGTAATAATTTCCTGAAGAAAACTAGCTATACTACCCGTTCGGGATGAACACATGAGATTCAAGTGCAGCGCATATTCTGGCCAGTTAAAAAGGTGACATCTAATAGATTCTAAGTGTACAGCTCCAATAATGAAAGAAGAAAGAAAGGCAACTAATCCCACCCTCTCCTTTCCTACATAGGACAACACGTGCAGGGCTTAGATGTCACCCTCACACTGTGCAGAATATACGAACAAGAACCAAGCAGTTCGGAGACTCTTTGCTTTACCACACCACCAAGACCTGGAATTCATTACCAGCACACGTGTTTCCTTCTTCCTACAGTCCCGGGTCCTTTAAGCGGGCCGTGAAAAAGCATCTGATGAGGCCGCTAAGCTGAGTGCCACCATTGTAACATTACTTAGTGTCTGTAATGGTGACCCTCTTTCCTGGGATTTTGCCTTTAGTTTACCATCAGGAGAGGTGAAGTCAAGTTGGCGTGTCCTAGGTAAAGAAAGGCATATAACTACAGAATGATTTATCTTATCCTTACCTAGCTGCTCGGGCTCCATGTAGATCATGCCGCAGCGCGACACGGTGGCCGGCGACGCGAACTCCAAGTCCGCAGCCTCGAAGAGCAGGTTCATCTTGTTCGTCATCTGCAGTGATCATTCAATATTGATTATTTATGGTTTATACTTGTTCAATTTAGTATTCGTCAACCCAAAAAAAGATTAGGCCTAAAATATGTATTTGACATGTTTTATGACATCTTCGTTTCGACAAGATATTTCATACAACATAACATAACATAAAATTACGCCTATATCCCCGAAGGGATAGGCAGAGGTGCTAGCACCCACATTTCGCCAGTTTATGTTTAGGTCCCAATGATGGCGAGCCTATTGCCATTAACCGGGCACTTATAAACCTGCTATAAATACACACATAACTTCGAAAATCATCGAAAAGTCATTGGTGTGTGCCATGGTAAAACCTGGGATCGAACCCGAGACCTCGTCTCATCAGTCCATTACCCGTACCACTAGGCTACAGGTAACATGTTTTATGAAATATGTTGGATAAATGTCTTGTATGATAAGTTGTAATCAAATCTTGTAAAACTGTATACAGGTTTAAAACTTGTATGTTTATGAAACTTGTATCAAAACTTCTAGTTGTCTACAAACATGTTGAAAGAAAAAAGTTCAAAAGACTTTCCTCTCGACGTTTTGGGATTTCATTTCAGATTTCATTCACTCCAGTAACAGTCAAAACAAGACACATAAAATGAAAACTGTACGACCATAGACCCTGGGTCTATGGTGAAATACGCCAAGTCGCGTACCTACTGTAAAAGTATTAATTTAATGAAAATTTCAGTCATTCACTCATTCATTTAAAGCGTAAGCTTTAGATTGACCCGTTCGGATGAAGAAGACTGGTCATGGACAAAAATTAGTTCCATAAGGGTACCTGGATGATCTCGCCGCTCATGAGGCACAGCTTTTTGTTGTCATCGAGCACCGTGTTCATGTTCTCTATCCACACGGCGTCCACGGGCCCATCGAACAGGATCCACTTGCGGTCGCGAGTCACCGACATGGCGTACTCGCGGAACGCTATGGCGAGGACGCCATCGGACCTGACCATGAGCACCACTTAGAATCCAGAATTCACATCGAGTATTGCAATTTTATAAAGGATCATCCTCTGTGAGGGTACTGCAGCTACTCCAGGACTATGTAAGATCTAAAATTTAATGTCATTTTTTGCAGTGTCATTCACTGAGAAAATTTAATGTCCTGTCATTAAATTTATACTCTAAGGGCATGACAGTAAATTCTAAAGTTAAATCGCATTGTTTGCAGTGTCAGTGGTGTGACAATGGTTTTATCATGACATAAAATTAACATAATCGGAGCCCAGGTTCAATAGCAATGATGTACTATACAGGGTGGAATAATTATTCAGGCCATGGAGGGAAACTAACTTAAATCCTTAAGTTGCCTCATTTTACTTAAAGGAGATATTCGTTAGTTTTTAATAAGAAACATTGCTGATTCTAAGATTTTTTAAAACTCCCTTGCCTTGCTTAATAATCGAACTGAGTAAAAGTCCGTCATTTTGGTCTTTAGGATATATTTAACCTGTCCATTGAACTGTTTGCTACCTTCATAATTAAAGAATATCAAGGTCAAATCTCTTACCACTCATGAGAAGCAGGATCGAAGCACCCATAAAGCTGTCCCATAGTGATGGCCTTCGGGTTGAGGATGCGGTATATGGCGCCGAACTCCTTGTGCCTCGGAGGGGGCTTCATGAGCTGCAGAGCCCTGAGTGCCTCCGCCAGCGACTGGTAGGCGCTGGTCTTACCGCCCATGGGCGCGCCCACCAGCATAAACCCGTGGCGTACTAACATCATCTCGTACACCTGAAAGTAAGCACATTATTACTGAATTCTCTCTTGATATTTTAGGGATTTTTTTACCTATATTCCTCGTAGGGTAAGGTAGGGAAGTATATTTAAATCTTGATTTTACCTATTATTTTGATTGATAAGAGACAGGAGCGTTGGCCAAGAACTATGTTATTTGTTTAAAAAAACGCACCAGGAATCTACACAGCATCGCATCTTATGCCAGACATCGTAAGAATGTAAGAAATAAAGTATTTATTCATAAATAAACCATACAATAGGTCAATAATATTAATACTTCTGAATATTTTTTTTATACCACTTGATTGGCAGACAAGCGGCCCACCTGATGGAAAGTGGTTACCGTGGTCTATGGACGTGTGCAGGGGACCCAGGGGGTCACACTCGCGCTGTCAACCTTGTAAGCATAAGGGTTTCTGTGCTGTCAGTGTAAAAGACAAAGCAGGACAAGCTTTTGGTCTTTCCACTGATAGTACCAAACTCTCCAGTGAGCTCTGGCTACCCTACTCACCGCCGGGAACAGAACACGAGGTTATTTTCTGAAGCTGTATTGGGAGCCAGGGACTTTTGTAACCGAAAGTCTCAAATTTTAGTATGAACGAAACGGCCATTTCCTTGTAGCTGAGGGGGAAAATAACAGGTATTAGATAGGATCAAAAAGGTACCTGTATGATTTTCTCCAGGTACCAGTCAGTGCCCTGCAGGTTCCTCTTCTCCAATTCTTTCTTGATGCACTTAGTAAGCTCAGCGCGGTCTGGCTGGGGAATCTCCACGCCCGGGAACAGATCTGAGTAAATACCGGCGAACAGGGGTACATCCTGTGAGCAAAATCCCTGGTTAGATGAGCTGTACCACCAGTTCTACTGGAAGACACCGAGGTGAAAGCTTCGGATGCGAATGGAATTAACACTAGGATGAAGAAGAAGATTTGCTGGACCAATGGAAATTAACCAATTACTTGAAGGTGTACTAGCTCCATCTACACATACATATAATCATGCCTGTAAATCTTGCCGCGTGATTCCCAGCAGAGTAGAATTTGGGCCACCCCATCACTTCCCATGCGGTGTCGTACAAGGCGACTAAGGGATAGGGCTGTTTGACACCAGACAGATGTATACAGTCCAGACTCAGCTTTAGATGCATTGCTGAAGTCAACAATAGTGCCCGGAAGACGGCAATAGGCTCACCCCCTATTACGTGGGACCGAATACAATTATTGGTGAAATGTGGGTGTTAATTCACCTCTGCCTAACCCTCCGGGGTGATTATATGTATGAATGTAAATCTTGAATACCGGCAAACATCTTGAATAAAAGTGGGTGTAGTGGGGTTCAAGCTTGGGCTACTGCTTAAAAACAAGAAATCAAGTATAAAACCAACGACGTAAGTCCCAGATTGGTTGAATGCCACGCTTCAGCCGTCGCGCCCTACACTACCATGAAAGAGACTTAAAAACCTATATTCTATAACTGTAAACTAACGAATATCTCACAAACTTACTTATGATAGCATTAATTACCGATTATTTTATTGTATGGTACCAATGATTGGTTAATTACGTCGATGGCGTAAATTGCGTAAATTGCGAAAAATGCGTAAATTGCTTAAATTGCGAAAAAAGAGTGCTAATGATCTACACCTGTGAGAGGAACTTGGGCATGTTGACGTCGATGATGGCCCGCAGCACGAGCTGCGCCTCGTCCTTCTCGGGGTAGTTCTTCTTGAGCGCGCCCGACGCTAGCAGCACCGACTTCACGGCGCGCATGCCGTAGTCGTAGTGGTTCTGCGACGACAGCTGCTCCGAGCACAGCTTGTAGGCCTGCACGATCTTGCGGGCCAGTCTGTATCAAAACATGCTTCATTCATTCAAATAATACCAATTTTTCTATCGCGTATTATTTGTTATTTTACTTTGAAAATTAAGCTGTAAATTTGGATGCCATTTAGGTAGAATACGGAATAAGCAAACTTTAAACCAATATTATGGACCTGTATTCGTAATTAATTTTACTTATTTTTTATTCTTACATATGTTATTATTTCTTATCTGTGAGAGACAATTTTTATTCCAATCCTTGCAGTTAGTATAAGATTATATTTTAGAAATTAGAAACATATTACGTCGATGAAGTACCAATACCTCCTAACTGACATTTTAGTCCAAAATTACTTTTTTATTACAACAGACATAAAACTCATATTCGCATGAATTGCATTTACTCCTATCCAACATTTCTTTACCAAAAAGCTTCTAGAGCTACGTGAAAATATCTACTAAGTTACGGAATTCATTCTTTCGTATGTATTTTATGGAAATATCTCCTAACTGCCCTGACAACCGGCTACACTCGGACGCGCTCCCCTTCGATTGTTCCAGCTGATATATTTTTTTCTGATATTCCTCACGAGAACAACAGTGAAGATGAAGTTGATATATATGCCGATTCATCCTCTAGTTCTTATAAGCCGTCGTCTTCGAGTGATGATGATGAAGAAACCATACGTCCCATTAGTAGAATAATGTTTTTTCATCACATGTAACAAAAATGATATTACGTTATATTCGTTATCATAACGACGTAAGCTAGCCATAGATATAATTTTTATTAATTTTTATTTAATATTTTAAAAGTTATGAAGTTCGAATAAAGTTTTTGTCGCGCTGAGCACCTACAATAGCGTCTCTCGATCACATAACTCAATCGCGGCAATCGGCCTTGGCGCTCCCGGCTCGTCCCTTCATTACAACAAACATTGTTCAACGTAGTGGCCGCGAGTGAGGTGTGCCGGAGCAGCGGTGTCTTCTCTATAAGACACAAATTCGCTCCTGCGTGGAATACTGCTCGCATCTCTGGGATGGCTCCGCGAAATACCTACTAGATGCTCTCGACAGGTTGCAGCGACGCGCGGTCCGAATTATTGGGAACCCTGAGGTCACGAACACCCTCGAGCCTTTGCAGATGCGTAGAGATATTGCTTCCTTGGCTGTATTTTACCGTCTCTACCACGGTGAGTGTTCTGACGAGCTCTTCCAACTAATCCCACCATCTCCTTTCCTACATAGGACAACACGTGCAGGCCTTAGATATCACCCTCACACTGTGCAGAATATACGAGCAAGAACCAAGCGGTTCGGAGACTCTTTTCTTTGCCGCACCACCAAGACCTGGAATTCATTACCAGCACACGTGTTTCCTTCTTCCTACAGTCCCGGGGCCTTTAAGCGGGGCGTGAAAAAGCATCTGATGAGGCCGCCAAGCTGAGTGCCACCATTGTAGCACTTAGTGTCTGTAATGGTGACCCTCTTTCCTGAGACTTTGCCTTTAGCTTACCATCAGGCGAGGTGAGGTCAAGTTGGCGTGTCCTATATAAAAAAAAAAAAAAAAAAAAAAAAAAAAAAAATACCGTTAGTGGCGCTCAAAATGGTAAGAAATCATTTAATTTATGTTATGAACAACGACGTGTTTAATTGAACTAATAAATTAGTTACAAGTAAATTATTTTCGCAATAGAATAATGTCTAATAGGTAGGTACATAAATTTGGTTTTGGTCTGTGACACGAAGTTATCGACATTTCCACAAAAACAGTGCTTATGATCACATAAAACATTATTCTACCAAATTGCGGCGTCGTTTTAAATTTAAGTGTAAACCATGATAAATACTTTACTAATAATTTTTTAACATGATAGTGCACAATAAAGCTTTTCTTAATTGCTGCCCTAATTTTGTGGTTTCTTTTGCACATATTATATTTTACTCCGCACAATTATATATTCTTTTCGTCGGCATATATACATGAGACATTATTCGTCCAATTTTTTTTTTATTGTGTGCGTCGGAAGTGTTAATGATACTTTTTTCTATTCATTTGATTTTCGTAAAACAGTATTCGAAATCTAAAAGGGTTATAAAATGATTAAATATAGTTTTAATTGTTCAAAGATATCTTTACTAACATTTTTTTAACTAAATGTACAGCTTAATTATCATCTATGAGTCCTAGTATGGATCGTTTAAAAAAAATTTAGGTGATTTAGTTTGGTAAGTACATTGTATAATAAATGAATATTTAATTTACAGGTACAAAAAAAAGTAACGTACAACCCTTTTGGGATTTTGATGATTCATCAAGTGATGTTCCTGATCTCTTTTCTCGTGATGGGTTAGCGGATCAAAAGACTCTTGCTGAACTGCGTCCAGTAACACCTTTCCAAATTCAATCTGCATCCAGTTATGAAGCATCACCTGCTGTCAGTAATTCAACGATTTCCAGTATAGTATCTAAGATTTGTATACCTACGCCTATGCCATCACCACTCCCTTATCACACAACGTGTTATAGTGAATTTTGCCCGATACATTAAAATCAGTCGATTGAATTTGACACCAGTTGTGACAAAATATTCCCTAGCCGTCAATTGAAAAAACGCCCTTTGCTGCTCAAACATTCTAGGCAAAGATATTTAAATTATATCGGCCGAAAGTATTGGATGAAACTGCAAGCTATCGAAGAACATTCTTCAGAAGCAGATCCTGATCTGTCCGATTCCAATTCACAGAATGCTAAATCTCTCATTGTTAAATCTTGCCCAACTCAGTCCAATACCGAGAGCACTGCAATAGCATTACCGGCTCTATCTTATAAAAGTCAAACGTTCCATGGTATAGATAGCTCTGTTTCTGATACAGTCATACCAATCCAATCACAAGCGCAAGCTATCGAAGAACAGTCTTCAGAAGAAGATCCTGGTCCGTGCAATTCTGTAACGCAACGAGATGTCCCCATTGCTCAATCTTGTCCAACTCGTTCCAATACTGAGAGTACTGTGATGTCATCACCCGTTCCATCTGCTGAAAGTCAGTCATTATAAGGTACAGAGCTCTGTTTCGTCATCGTCAATCCAAAAAACGCTCAAAATGTCGTGATAATTGGGCAGATACAAGACGGAAACTCCAAAAACACCTTGGACAGGAGTACTCTACTAAAACTGGTAAAGTATTCAATGCAAAACAAATGGGTCCGCAGTGTTCCTGTAAATTTAAGTGCTTCGATAGAATAACTTACGTACAGCGGCTAGATATATTCAAAAAGTTTTGGGAGTTGGGAGACAGAAAAAAGCAATGGGAATATGTAATAAAGTATACCACTAAGGCGAAAAAGAATAGATGTTTATACCAGGATACAACCAATAAACGGACTTTTACATATAAATATTATCTTCCTTTATCTTTAGATAAAAGTAAGGAGCAAGCGCCTTTCATAAATGTTTGCAAGAAAATGTTCTTGAACACTATAAGTTTAAGTGATAGAATAGTTAGAACAGCCTGGCATAAATACGACAATAGCACTATTGTACAAGATGATTACAGAGATCGGCACAAAAATCATAGGAAGGTCATTATAGAAGACATGATTACCAGCGTTTGCGATCATGTGAACTCGTTTGCGCCCATTGAATCGCATTATTTAAGAAAAAAGACGACGAAATTGTACTTAGACGGTAGTCTTAATATTGCTCGAATGTTCAAATTGTACATCGAATGGTACGATACTGACAAATATACGTCTAAAGCTGATACTGAGAGACAATATCGAGAGATAGTTAAGAAAAACTTTAATTTAAGTTTTTTTGTACCCAAGAGGACCAGTGCGATTTTTGCCATGTATATCGCAACTTACAAAATCCCACCTCCGAACAAATAAAGGACACACCCAGTATGAGGGTGACAGTGTCCATTCCGTTATAGAAAACGCCTCATCAAATAAAACTACACTCGAGAGCAATGAATCCGGGTCACTTAAAGAATGTTAAAAATCTCGGAAACTAAAAATGATAGGTTAATGCAATAAATTGTATTTAATAGACAATGTAATACTCCTTAAATGAAAGTAAAAAAAATATGAGTCACCATACATTTTATTAACACAAAATTACATAAAGAAAAAAACTGCTGATCTCTCCTTAAAACAAAAATAGGAAACATGAAATTTTTGAACTTTATTACGATTTTCTTGAATTTTAATACTTCGTATTGCCTCCTCGTGCTTCCATTACTGCGTTTACGCGGTTTGGCATGCTGTACACCAAGTTCCTTATACGATTTTGGGGAATATTCTCCCATTCCTCTGTGAGAGCAATTTTGAGCTCACGAAGCGTGATTGGGGGAGGGTTTCGTTGTTTTACGCATCTGCCTAGCTCGTCCCAAGCATGCTCGATCGGGTTGATATCCGGGCTGCGCGCTGGCCACTCCATACGAGTAATGTTCATCTCTTGAAGGTAGTCATTCACAATCCTACCTGTATGAGGTCTGGCATTGTCATGCATAAATATAGCATCCTCACCTAAATTGACCATAAATGGACCAACGTGATCATTGAGGATTTCTTCCACATATCTTACGCTAGTTAAAGAGCCGTTTTCTATGATCACCAGCTCTGTGCGACTTTCAGAAGAAATTCCGGCCCACACAAGTACAGACCCACCACCGTAGGCTACTTTTTCTTCGATGCATGCTTGCTTGAATCTTTCCCCTGGTCTTCGATACACTCTGTGTCTTCCATCGTGCTTGTAGAGCATAAATTTTGATTCGTCGGAGAACATAACTTTTGACCAATCTTCAATACTCCAATTTACGTGGCTCTGGGCATAACTTAGTCTCGAAATACGATGCCCACGCTCCAGTTTAGGGCCGTTTGCAGGTCTAAGGGGTTTTAAGTTAGATTCAGCAAGCCGACGTCTTACTGTCCATGCACTTGGGTTACTTCCTCCGAGGCGTCGAAACTGATTGGTGAGTTCAGTTCCTGTGAGAAAGCGATTTCGAAGCATGGTGTTCACCAAGTATCGGTCTTCTCGTGCTGTGGTACACCTGGTTCTGCCCGTTCCTGGTCTGCGTAGGTTAGAACCAGTTTCTTCGTAACGTCGGAGAACTCTTTGTACTGTTGACAGCGACACACCGACAGTCCTGGCTGTATCGCGCTGACTCCGGCCGGTTTCCAGCATTGTAAGTATTCTGGTGCATTCTTCAGGCGTAAGCGACATAATTTCAGCTTGATTAATGAATATAGAGCACTATCAACATGGTTTATGTACCCACATAAATGACAGATTACAAACAAAAGCAACACCAAATGCTGTAATTTCGTAGTTCCATCTTCGAAAGTGGCCCTTTTTCAAATTTGATTTTTTTATGATATAACTTTACAATAACTAAGAAGTTTTAATACCTTCATTTAAGGACTATTACATTGTCTATTAAATACAATTTATTGCATTAACCTAGCATTTTTAGTTTCCGAGATTTTTAGGATTCTTTAAGTGACCCGGATTCATTGCTCTCGAGTGTATATACCTACACTCCAGAAGAGTGGAGCTTACTTGTTCGATGGTCTAAAAGTAATGGGCCCCCGTACGAAGTGAAGAACATGACTCAAAATGACTTTTATGATATTAAAAGTCATAGTAATAACAGCGTTTGGAACAAAAATAACCGTGGTCAGAAAATAGAGTGGACTCGTATTAAAGAGATTTTCGTTCACAAGGTAGATCCACACAAACTGATGTACAGATACAAGCTAACTGAAGACTATGAAACCTTAACTATAAAACCGACAACTAGACGATCTCAGGGACTTCCCATAATTACCCAGGCTTATGATGCTCCGATTCCTTTAAATGTGAATAAATATAAGGATATTGTTAGTTTATGTAACTCAGGTATTATTCCCACACAATATAAAGATTTTTTATTTCTTTACCTCATGTAGACAACGACAATTATGACATTACTGATAGTGAATAATGTGACTGAGTAGGTAAGTAGTGTAGACTTTAGATATAGTATACATATTTTAATGTTGGAGACTAATGAGTGGTTGTGATTAAAAACAAAATTATTTTATGCCTAGCATAAAATAATTTTGTTCCTCATCAATCCTTGATGATTATTTAGTATGTTTAAATTAAGAAGGTTGCAACCTAGTTTAGGTAACACATTTATTAGTGTTATAGTCATTATTACTTGTATTGTAACCATTCATACTTTAATTTTAGTTTAAAAGACTGATTTCAAATTTAACTAGCATAGCATAAGAGTACTTAATGATAAAATTATGTACTCTTATGCTATGCTGTGTATCTTCTTATAATCTCTTTCCTATCGTAATTATGGAAGTATTATATTTTAATTTTTGACTGACCTTTACATTTTAATTAAAATTAATAATGAGAATAATTAACCATATTATGTTAAGGAAATTGAATGTGATATTAGAAGTCTCATACTTTTTAGGCTGTGAAACATATACCTATTATAATTGTTTATTGGTACTTTCCCCAATGTTTACGTTTTAAGTTAATTTGTTCAATTTTATACTGATTCTATTAAAGTTTTAACTTGCCAAATTGTTGTTTTTTATAATACACATAATATTTCTGTTATACCTTTACTAATAAATACGAGTAAGTACGACTGACGACAAGCGTGTAGAGCATTCACATCTTGTAAAATTCAAATCCTTACTAAAATAATAAGTATAAAAACTGTAACAGCTACATTAGATAAAACATTTTCATAAGAGACATTGATATATTTTGAATATTCCGTAAAACATTGATCCATATGCTGATGTAACGTGATTATTTTGGTCAAATAACGTTTCATGTGTTCTAGAAACAGCTCTTGAGCTGTTTCCTTTGGCGGTACAATGTTATGTATGCTCATGCGACACACTATCTACGCACAGGAATAGTTTTTATAATAAATAATAATATCAATATACGCTGTATTTATGTCTTTGTACACTACCAAAATATAAAATGGCTAAAGTCTCCCATAAAATAGTTATGATCAAACAATGCACACGCAAAACTACAAATCGCTCTACTGAAAAGTTGACATTTTGAAGATAAAACATTGTTCTACTAATGGGACGCATAGTAGCTGCCCAAGAATTACCTACTACTTCGCAAAATGTATTCCATGGTGATTTAACTGAAGGTAGAAAACGACGAAAAAATAAAGATTGCAATGAATGGAAGAAGTTAAAGAATAAAAAACTCAGAACGGAAGGTAAAGAATACTTGGGTTACACAAAAGCGGCAAACAGCAAAATGGAACACAATAAAATTAGACCTCCAAGACAAATAAAAGAGAGATGTAAATCAAAATTCTGCGAAAAGAGCCCGAATAGGAAATGTAAGGATGTTAGTGATGAATCTCGTCAGCTTATTTAAAAAAAAAATTGGGATAGTCTCAAATGGAAGACTGCATTCGTGCACCCTGTACCTAAGAAAGGTGACAGGACAGATCCGACCAATTACAGGCCTATCGCTATAACCTCCCTTCTCTCAAAGGTTATGGAGCGTGTTATTAATACACAACTCCTGAGATACCTTGAAGGAAACGATCTACTGAGCGACCGACAGTACGGTTTTCGCCACCGTCGCTCTACCGGTGACCTTCTTGTGTATCTCACAAACCGGTGGGCGCAAGCCATCGAGAGTCGCGGTGAGGCACTAGCGGTCAGCCTCGATGTAGCGAAGGCCTTCGATCGGGTCTGGCACAAAGGTCTTCTTACGAAGTTGCCATATTATGGACTCCCCGAGGGATTGCGCGAATGGATCTCCAGCTTTTTGTCCAACAGAAGCATCCAAGCCATCGTCGACAGCAGCTGCTCGGACCGCATGAACATAAACGCTGGTGTCCCACAAGGCTCCGTGTTGCCTCCGACGCTGTTTCTGCTGCATATCAATGACATGCTGTCTGATGGCTCCATTCATTGTTATGCGGACGACAGTACCGGGGACACGTGTTACACGGGCCGTGCAAATATCCCTCAGTCCGAGGTGGAGAAGAGTCGCGAACAACTTGTGTCTGAAATCGAGACTACTCTCTCTGGAGTGTCCGATTGGGGACGACTAAACCTAGTCCAATTCAACCCCACTAAGACACAAGTATGTGTATTCACCGCTAAGAAAACCCCATTCATTGTAGCGCCGCAATTCCTGGGCACACCGCTTACCATCTCCCCGAGTATCGGGATCCTTGGTGTCGATATCTCCAGTGACGTCCAATACCGAAGTCATTTGCAGGACAAGGTTAAGTTGGCATCAAGAAAGCTCGGAGTGCTCAACAGGGCGAAGCAGTATTTCACTGCGGGGCAGCAACTCCTTCTTTATAAAGCACAGGTCCAGCCTCACATGGAGTACTGCTGTCACCTTTTTGCTGGAGCACCTGCATACCAGCTTGACCCCTTCGACTCGTTGCAAAGACGGGCATTGAGGCTGGTTGACAATCCCATACTCACAGGTAGAGTGGAACCTCTTAGCCTTAGGAGGGATTTTGCCTCACTGTGTGTGTTCTACCGCCTATACAATGGTTTGTGCTCAGATGAATTGTTTGACATGATGCCCGTTGCTACATTCTATCATCGCACCTCTCGCCATAGGCAGGGAATTCATCCCCACACATTGCGACCTGTGACGATACGCACTGTGCGGTATGAAAGAAACTTCATCCCACACACACTCAAGCTGTGGAATAACCTCCCTGCTGCGGTTTTCGCAAGCGCCTACAATATGGGGTTCTTCAAGAGGGGCATCAGAAGGTTTCTTCATGGTCGGCAGCGCGAGTGTGACACCCCTGGTGTTGCATACGTCCATAGGCCACGGTAAAAGCTTCCCATCAGGTGGGCCGTGTGCTTGTCTGCCAACTAAGTGGTATAAAAAAAAAAAAATGGGACCAAAGAAAAGTTTACATTGCAAGTTTAGTCAAACGCTCTACTGTATCTCGAAAAACTTCAACAAAAGTGCATCAACTTTCCGGTATTCAAGTATTCGGCCAGGTCGAAAAACGGGGGACCCGACTGTAACAAACATTCGGGCCATCCGATATACTGATGATGGAAAAATCACTATAAAATTGAATTTTGACGATGACTGGGTTGGTTTACCGACTAGGCCTAAAATTTTTGAAGGTTTTAATACCTATTTACAACTGAATAACGCACCTCTTCCTATAACGATTACAAAATTTAATCATTTGCGAAGCATGAAAAACGTTTTACCAAAAGATTGCCACACGTATTACGATTCATTACCTAAAAATTAATCTGTTCATTTAATAAAAAAAAACAAATAAGTTGATTCATAACCAAAATAAAAAGGCAAATAAAAAGTTCAGAAGATTTTTAGTTTTTCTTTATTTTATTTTTGATTATTTTATTTCTTGAAACAGTTTTATGTTTAATTTTAAGTCGTTTATTGTTTTCTTTCCTTGTTATTTTTAAATAAACATCCTTTAAGTATGAATAAAAAAATAAAACACATTATTTACAAGAAATAACTCCTAACATTAATGGGGATACTCAAGTTCTAGAATCAATATCTTCTAACTGACCTAATCCCTATAAAACATAATCATAATCATATCCCCTCGTAAGTAATAAAAAGGTAATGCATTAAAAAGTATATTACAATCAATAGATGAAAAATTAAAACAACCTTTTTTTTAAAACAGTTTTTTTCTTCTGGTGTAAAATTAGGTTCTCAACATATAGGAGGTATTGGTACTTCATCGATGATAAGGAATTATCATCTACTTTTAAAATTATCATTAGGTACAGACAACAATATAGAATTTTATTACTTTATAGCTTCACGAAAATATTAAACTTCAGCCAAAGCAGCTGTTTCAAATTTAAATTTTTTTATTTATCAAAATAGTGCAACAATAGTGCTGTTTAACATCAGACTGATATATATATAGCCTCAGATGTATGGCTTGAGTCAACAATAGTGCCCGGAATACGGCAATAGGCACACTTTACTGGTGGTAGAAACTTGGTGGCACAAATTTGTCTCAAGTTTCGACCGGGTAGGTACCACCGTGCACTATTGCGAAAAACCCTCCATAGCAATTCAATCTCGGTTGGATTGTGTTCAGGGGTCAGCAAGTGCATAGCCGGGCGGAGGTGGTGGTTGTCGCAGCACTAGTGGGACCAGTGGGTCTTGGCGTAGTCTAGTGGGGATGGCGCGGGGCGATGCGCCGAACAGGGAGACCTGTAGAAACGGTGGTGCCGCTGGCCGCCCGCGGTATAGTACAGGGGCCCAACTGGGGTTAACCACCTTGGGAGGCTGCCTCACCAGGCCGCGCATAATCCCGATATGGTTCGTCGTGCCGGTTGGTGACCGGAATTGGGAGCCCGGCGACCATACTCGGGGGGGTACGGGGGCCCTTCCGTTCGGCGCGTCGGCTCTCGCCATACCTCACATTCATAGATAAAACCAATATCCCGCGCTTTGTCACACGGTGCTGCGGCGGCAATCACCTCTTTTTTCACGCCTTCTCCCACCCAAACTCATGGCAGCGCAATTAAAGGAAATAGGCAACACAGCGGCTCGACACACTCCCAAAAGCTTGCTATTTGAGGTGGAGTCCACTAACATCTGTGGGCTCCATGCAAACCTCAACGCCGTCCACCAACACCTAGAGACGGCGAAACCTGCCATGTTTTTTCTAACGGAGACGCAAATACACCGCCCTGACGACACGACCTACTTGCTCTACCCTGGCTATGTTCTTGAGGAAAGTTTTCGTGCAAAAGCCGGGGTGTGCGTGTTTGTTAGGGCGGATGTTTGCTGTCGCCGTTTGCGCTGCCTAGAGGACCCATCCTTCTCCACCCTTTGGGTACACGTAGACCATGGCCCTACGAGTCAGATCTATGTGTGCCTCTACCGTTCCCATACAGGAGATGCTGAGACAACTCGACTCTTTGAATATCTGAGTCAGGCGGCAGATGATGCGCAGGAGCGATTTCCGAATGCCGAAATGATGTTTTTGGGGGATTTTAACGCCCACCACGAGATCTGGTTGGGCTCCTCCAAAACAGACCATGCGGGAAGAGCCGCCCACGCGTTTGCTCTGGCGCACGGCCTGACCCAATTGGTGCACGAGGTCACTAGGATACCAAGAAGGTCGGGCCTAGCACCTTCTCTGCTAGACCTTCTGCTGACGAGTGATCCGGACCGGTACAGTGTATCGGTGCGAGCCGCTTTAGGCAACTCCGACCACTGTCTGGTCTGTTCCACGGTGCCCATTATAGCGCCCCCACGACCCGTGCAGGGGAAGCGGCGTCTCTGGCACTACTCGTCAGCGGACTGGGATGGACTTCGTGACTATTTTGCGTCCATCCCGTGGGTTGAGCGCTGCTTTGAAGGTAAGAACCCATCGGATTGTGCTACTGCTGTCGCCGGTGAGATCGGTCTGGGTATGGAATACTATATCTCATACACCGATGTCACCGGTGACCGCGGGGTGCGCCCTTGGTTCGGGCGCGAGTGTGCGGAAGCTGTTGAACAAAAACAGTCTGCGTACCGCGCTTGGGTAAGGGCGCGCGCCACGCGCCATCCCAATCTGGGCCACTTCAAGGCGGCGTACAACAGAGCCACAAAGGTCTGCAGAAGGGCCTACGTCAGAGCGGATGCCCTGCGCATAGCGCGGCTTGGTCAAGAGCTAGTGATGCATCCCACGGGAAGCCGTGGCTACTGGCGACTGGCTAAAGCCGTGCAAGCCAACTTCTGTCAGCCTTCGCTGCCTCCGCTGCGTAACCCTGATGGATCCCTGGCCCATGAGCCGCAAGAGAAGGCAAATCTGCTGGCTAATCTCTTTGCGGCCAACTCCCGAATCGATGATTGTGGTACGCAGCCACCAACACTACCCGACAGTGACCACGCGATGCCTGATATCCATATCAGGCAACGCGATGTCCGTGCAGTGCTGCAATCACTCGATGTCCGGAAAGCCAGTGGTCCGGATGGTATTCCAGCGGTAGTCTTGAAAAAATGTGCAGCGGAGTTGTCTCCAATGCTTACGCGCCTGTACCGGCTATCCTACAGTTCGGGTACAGTGCCTTTGCCTTGGAAAGAGGCGAATGTTCAGCCGATTCCCAAGAAGGGGGATCGCTCGGAGCCAGCCAACTATCGACCCATAGCCGTCACCTCAGTGCTGTGCAAAGTGTTCGAGCACATAATCAACAAACAGCTCATGCGGCACCTAGAGGATCACTCCTTAATTAATGACCGGCAATATGGCTTCAGACCGAAACGGTCAACGGGTGATCTTCTAGCATACGTTACCCATCTTTGGGGTGAGGCTATGGACAAGCACGGCGAGTCACTGGCAATTAGTCTAGACATCGCCAAAGCTTTCGATAGAGTCTGGCACAAATCGCTTCTTTCCAAGCTACCTGCCTTTGGTCTGCCTTCTAGGCTGTGCAACTGGGTTGCTAGCTTCCTGCAGGGGCGCCGTATTCGCGTCCTTTGTGACGGACGAGCTTCGGAGTTTCTGCAGGTTAATGCTGGCGTGCCCCAGGGGTCCGTCTTATCACCCACTCTCTTTCTTCTGCATATCAACGACATGCTGTCTACCGGCAATGTTCATTGTTATGCAGACGATAGCACTTTGCATGGGAGTTATCATGGACATCCTGCGGCCAAGCAGTCGGATATCGCGGAGAAAAGGCAGCTTCTTGTCACTGAGCTTGACGGGATCCTGAATCACATTTCTCAATGGGGCTCTGAGAACCTGGTTGAGTTCAATGCCAAGAAGACGCAGGCATGCGCGTTTACAGCAAAAGTATCTTCTTTCCTTCCCCTCCCCACTCTTCAGAGCACGCCACTGCCACTGCAGGACAATCTCAATATCCTAGGTATGGATGTTCGCTGCAACCTGAATAACAAAAACTACATCGAAAGCATCATCAAAACAGCCTCACGAAAACTCGGAGTCCTGAACAGAGTGAGACGATTTTTCACGCCGGAGCAGCGGTGTCTTCTATACAAGACACAAATTCGCTCCTGTGTGGAGTACTGCTCGCATCTCTGGGATGGTTCAGCAAAGTACTTACTAGATGCTCTCGACAGGTTGCAGCGACGTGCGGTCCGCATCATTGGGAATCCCGAGATCACGAACACCCTAGAACCTTTACAGCTGCGTAGAGATGTTGCGTCCATGGCTGTATTTTACCGTTTGTACCATGGGGAGTGTTCTGATGAGCTCTTCCAATTAGTCCCACCCTCCCCTTTCCTACACAGGACAACGCGTGCAGGTCTTAGATGTCATCCGCACACGGTGCAAAACATCCGATCAAGAACCAAGCTGTTCGGAGACTCTTTCCTCTGTCGCACCATTAAGGCCTGGAATTCATTACCAGCTCACGTGTTTCCTTCTTCCTACAGTCCTGGGTCCTTTAAGCGGGGCGTGAAAAAGCATATGATGAGGCCGTCAAGCTGAGTGTCACCATTGTCACACGGTATGTGTAAGTAATGGTGACCCTCTTTTCTGGGACTTTGCCTTCAGCTTACCATCAGGCAAGGCGAAGTCCAATTGACGTGTCCTATATAAAAAAAAAAAAAAAAAAAAAAACCCCCTATTACGTGGGACCGAATACAATTATTGGTGAAATTTGGGTGTTAATTCACCTCTGCCTAACCCTCCGGGGATAAAGGCATGATTATATGCATGTATGTATAAAATCACGCCTGTGTCCCATAGGGGTAGGCAGAGATCACGGATCTCCATTTGCTACGATCCTGACTTTGCTACTCTCGCTTCATTCACTTACATTCTTCATGCATGCTCCTCGGTTTAGCGTATTCCTGCCCTGCCCCTTTTCTAAAACTTCCCCGATATGGTCCAGGTATGTGCGCCTAGGTCTTCCCCTTCCGATGGTACCGTCCACACTCGCCTTATACACCTGTTTCGTTAGTCTTCTTTCGTTCATTCTCTCAACATGACCAAACCATCTCAACATTACTCTCTCAATTCTCATCACTACATCTTCTATCACTCCACAACGCTATTAACATCAGCAAATATTAATACCGCGGTAGCCTAGTGGTATGGGTAATGGACTGCTGAGACGAGGTCTCGGGTTCGATCCCAGGTTTTACCATGGCACACGTCGATGACGTTTCGATGCTTTTCGAAGTTATGTGTGTTTATATCGCAGGTTTATAAGTGCCCGTTTAATGGCAATATGGCGAAATGTGGGTGTTAGCACCTCTGCCTACCCCTTCGGGGAATATAGGCGTGAGTTCATGTCATGTCATGTCATGTCATGTCATGTCATGTCATGTCATGTCATGTCATGTTATGTAATGATATGTTATGTCATGTTATGTTATGTTATGTCATGTTATGTTAAATATTACAAATACTCACGGTGCTGCGCAGACGAACCCATTGGAGTAGAGCGTGATCTCGCCGATCATGGCGTAGTCGGGCACCATCATGGCCACCGTCCTGAACAGCACCTTCAAGTTATCCGGCAGCTCCGTACGACCCGCGTAACTGGAAGAGTATTTCATATTATATCTCTCTTCTAATACAGACAGACTCTGTGGCGTGGCAGTAGTGAACACGGCCACTACACAGGAGGCGCGGGTTTGATACCCGCTCAGTGTTAATATATGGGTATATGCATTGGTCTGGTCGTACCTCGAGAGCAGGTTAAGCTGTCAGTCCCGGTTGCCATATGAAAATCTATGGCAGTCATTAAGGTTAGTTGGAGTCCTCAAAAGTCCGACTAGTCTACTTCAATATCACCATTTAATTTACCATATCTGTTAGATTTACCATAAAAATACAGGTTGTTACCGGGTGTGGCATGCGAATTTTCGAAAATCTATGAATGCAGTTTTGTTTCTTTTTAAAAATAAAGAAATGTTTCCTTTGAGTGAAATTCGCTATCTCTAGTATTTAGAGATAGCGAATTCCCCTCCAGGTAAAGTCAAAATCTTCCATCTTGTATACTTATGTACAAATATACTTACACTACGCCATTTTCGTGTCTTCCATAGAAAGCAATAAAAAACAGTAAATAATTTAGATTTCAAGCACAAAAAACACAATAGCAATGAAGCCGCGGGCAACAGATAGTACCATTATAAATTATTTGGTATAATAAAACTAAATTAATCGGATTCCAGGTCCGATACTGAAACTTATGTTCTTAGACTATATACAAACCTTATAGACTAGTTAAATAATCTAGTTCTAATGTAGTTCGCTGAGTTTCTTGCTGGTATCTTCACAGTAGAACTAATCTACCGAACCAGCGAAAGAATCATTTTCCAATGGTTTATTTTTACATTATTTAATATTTTTATGCGATAAATACACACATAACTTCGAAAAGCATCGAAAAGTCATTGGTGTGTGCCATGGTAAAACCTGGGATCGAACCCGAGACCTCGTCTCAGCAGTCCATTACCCATACCACTAGGCTACCGCGGTTTATCGCAGGTTTATAAGTGCCCGGTTAATGGTAATAGGCTCGCCACCTATTACATTGGGACCTAAACATAAACTGGCGAAATGTGGGTGCTAGCACCTCTGCCTACCCCTTCGGGGATATAGGCGTGAGTTTATGTTATGTATATGTTAATATTTTTATATTATTTCTTGACATACATAATTGTAAAATTTTGACGTTCATATGTGCTTTTTATGTGCCTAAACTGAATAAATGAAATTGATTCTTTGATTCTTTGAGACGCAGTAAGAAGCATCACAACGCGGCGTAAAAAAGATCTACTGCTTCGGTATATACATACATCCTATAACATGCACACATTGACAATTTACAGTATAATATTGCCATTAACTTACTCACACAAAACACATTTTAAAGGTCTAACCGCACTAGTGCACTGCAGTCGCACGGCGCGGCGTGGCTCGAGTTAACTACGCCACGACGCGGCGCGACACTTCGTTGCAGTACCGCTACAGTGCGTTTTACTTCATAAGAAACATGAGCAAGAATATTTTGTACTGACGCGCCGCGCCTCTCCGCTGTAGTGTCACACTAGTGCAGTTTAACCTTAAGTCGTTTTTTTTTGATGAATTTTGTTAGCATAGCTGTGTCTATACAGTATAGTAAGTATATATCGTAAGTATAGCTCCGCCATTCGACTTACCCGGGGTTCATAGTGATAAACACAGAGCAGGTCGGGTTGAGACTGATCTCTGTACCCTCGAACACGAACCGCTTCTCCCTCCTGAGGATCGCCAGCTGGATGGATAGGATCTGTTGCGCGACCACGGATAACACTTCCAGTTCTATTCTGTTGAACTCATCGAAGCAGGCCCAAGCACCTGACTGAGCTAAGCCCTGTAACACAATATGTACATACTTACATGAAGAGGTAGGCAGAGTTGTTTTAATAATCACATTTTGCCAATACACACGATTTACGGTCCCATGTAATAGGGGGCGAAGCCTATTGCCGTTAGAAAGGCATGTAAGGGAAAGATCTTTCGGTGGCAGATCTACTGTTTTCAATTTAGCGACAGCTTATATCATCCGAAAAATTGAGACAGAATATGAAGAAAAAAAAACGTACCTTGAAGAACTTGCCAAGCGCCTTATAATCCAGTCCGTCGGAACAGTTGAACACGACGCACTTCTTGGCCACAGCCTTGGCCAGATCTTTGGTGGTCTCTGTCTTGCCCGTGCCAGCTGGGCCTTCGGGCGCTCCGCCCAAGTTTAGCTTCAGCGCGCTCATTAGAGTCCTAAGGTAAATTACAAAAGATTTTGGATAACGAATGAGATATTGTTTAATCACCGAGTGTTGATTCAAGAGGGTCCAAAGAAGAATTGACATATGAGTAGGTTACAAAATAAAGTGTATAATGCCAGTGGGCCTATAGTCAAAGGGTCTAAAACAGCTTTAACAATGGCTATATATTCACAATGGGTAACCGAAAGATAGAATACGCCTCACTCAATCACAGATGAGCTGAGGTAACTAAATAAACTGAATTGGAAAGACACATATCCGTGCAGTACCTACAAATAAGCTCATATTTTGCCCAATTTATTTTTTTACATCGCCTAACGTTTGGCACCTCCGGCAGTGAAACTATAACCACCTATGACATATTTTACGACTTCAAGTTAATCTACGTCCAACAGGGTCCAGTAATAGCAAGAGGGGACGTTTTTATTTAAAAAAATTACTAGTAATCGAAATTACTAGTATTTCTGTGAACCCTCTAGCTTTGCTTGTGTTTGGAGTGAGTTTACGTCGGTAGTGTAATGCCCAGAATTCGAACCTGGAACCGCCCGATTCCTTAACTAACTAAGCTAACTACGCCTAAAATGGATGGAAATGATAAAACGAAGATCACCTGAAACATCTGTCAGTGAGCGGCGTAGCGACCAGTCTGCCAATATTCCCCAGGTACTCGAACCCGTACTCCACTTCCGTCGTGATCATGTTGCACATCATCTTATCAGACTTCACGTAGTACCGAAGCTGCGAGATCCAGTTGAAGTCTGAGATATCTTGAACATTCTTCTGGACCATGTCTTCGAGAATGGAACGACCTGAGTGATGAAATTTAGGAATAAACAGTTATTGAGAATAACTAAATTGGTTTTTGGGTCCTTCGTCCTATGAATCTAGGAAAGAAACCTGCACAATTATATCTAATAGTAGAGAATGCTGCATTATAGACAAATCTCGAACGCAGTACCACTAGTATGGTACTCGTGGCGAAGCGGGGGATAGGTAATAAAAGAGGAAGAAAGAGTATTAGCTGAGAGCAAGTGAGATACCGCTGTGAGCGCTGACGATCTGTGGGTAACTAGTGGATAAACAGGGAGTAGGTAATAGAGGGGTATTTCGCAACATTGCACCCCAGTAATTGAGACCTCGAGCCTGGGGGTGACTGCTGGAGCCACCTGTAATTATAGCAGAAGCAGGCCGTGGCGGCATCTCCCGATACCCGTAGACTAGATTGGGAATTCCGTGGTCCCCAAATTCAAAGAGAGTCAACTAGAAAGAGGTAGTCCTGCAGGGTTATATCAATATTACCTTCGGCAACCTGCGTTATAATCAGTTCAGGTCCGACGTAACTCCCCCGCCGGTGCTGAGAGGGATATCCGAGGAGATTTTGGGCACAATAAAGAAAACTAATGCAGACGGCGTGCGGTTTCAATCGGGCCGAGGCGTGCATATAGAGGCTCACCGTGCACGTCGAGCACGATGAGCGCCTCCACGGTGACACGATTGCCGGGCTCCAGCTCGCCCTGCACCAGGTACACCAGCCCCGTGATCTGCTCCGTGCTGCGCAGCACCAGCTCCGGCAGCGAGTGCGTCTGGATGGCCTCGATAGCCTGCGGCGTGTGCTACTGTTAGTGGGTTTCTATAAAGAGGACGAAGCGGTGGGCTGGGCCCTACGTCCAGTGCCATCTCTGGGGGTATAGTCAGAACAAAGTACTCAAAATGATGTTTATATCTTCTTGTTGCCTGATTTGACCATGCGACAAAATTCGTGCGGTTTTAGTCGCGGATGTGTGAACCCTGCATTACAGACCAATCAAATCACCAAAAAAAACTACTGATCAACCAATGACGCGAATTCTTTGATCCCATGATTAGTATAATATAATCTAAGATTGGTTGCTTGAGGCACCTCTACTGTTGCGACCCGCGCTTACCATCAAAGATACCTAAAAACACGCATCGCGTAGCGTGAGTATACCTAAGAAAGAAACATTTATTTAGTAAGTGGTTATACAATACAAGAAATTACATAACAAACAATATTGATATTGAAATTATTGAACGCATTGTTCATTGATTAGCAATAAACAGTAATACAGGGTGGAAAGAACGAAATTTATTCGTATTTTAGTCGGTTCGATATCCTGGTGTGGCAAACAAGTACCTACTAGAAAATCTTTGAAAATGCAGTTATGTTTTATTTAAAAAAATAAAGGAATGTCTCCTTTAAGTAAAATATTTTTATTTTTCCAGACTATATATAAAAAGTAAAGTAAATTTTTAATTTGCCATTACAAAACTGCATGTCTTTTTTCACAAGTTTTTTTTTAATACCACTTAGGTGGCAGACAAGTACACGGCCCACCTGATGGAAAGTGGTTACCATGCCCTATGGACGTGTGTAATACCAGAGGGGCCACACTTTTACCGGGTTTTTCCGGGTGTGTACATAACAATATTGAATAGGAACAATTCCGATATTGCCAAAAGCTTTCTACACTAGTCTGTCCTGTAGAAAACTTTTTTTCCAATTCAGTAATTACGAAGTATAGTGCCGAAGCTAGCCGGCGAGCGCACCTCGAGGGTGTACTGCACGCAGGAGCCGGCCTGCACGATCTGGCCCGGCCACACCAGCACCCAGTCCTCGCGGACGGCCGTCGCGTACGCGTTGTTCGCCTCCGTGTTCACGTCCCGCAGGCTCACGATCATCTGGTGCTCCAGCTGCTGCAGCCAGCGCTCCACCATGCCCTGGGGAACAGCACCATATTCATATAGTTGCTGGCGTATATCTTAGCCGCAAGCCGCAAGTACGAAACCTTGGCGTGTAGTGCTATATTCTATGATTAATAAATTTGAGCTCCCCCAACATGGCGCGGTTTAGCATTGTAGTGTTATGTTTCCGGCGGTGAGTAGGGTAGCCAGTGCTCGCTCGAGAGTTTTTCTACTGTCAGTGGGAAGACCAAAAGTTTGTCCTGCTTTGTCTTTTACACTGACAGCACAGAAGCTCTTGTGCTCACAGGGTTGGCAGCGCGAGTGTAACTCCCTAGGTGTTGCACACGTCCATAGGTCACGGTGACCGCTTTCCATCAGATGGGCCGTGTGCTTGTCTGCCAACCAAGTGGTATAAAAAATAGCACCCAAGGTATTCTGAAAAAAAAAAAAAACGAGAACTGGGCATGTAGAGTACGTATTTTGACTTGAATGACGTTTAGATATATGCCGGCAATTATACGTACAACAACACGTGAGTATGTATTGTAGAAATGTGTATCTACCTTCACGTACATCAACACGCAGAGAGAGAAAGAGAATGCAAGTTATTGGAAAAAGAGATTTATGAAGTGAGGGTGAAGGGAAACCCGGTGAGAGTGATTTAAACATAGCCCTGGGTGTAAGATTGCCTAATACATGTCCCTCGTACCCCGACCACAGGGCCGTCTCCGGTTTTAAGATGGCCCCACAGGTGTGAGAACCACGGTAGCCCCCATCTTGCCCCTGTACCACGCACCTTAGCATCAGCAGGCTGTATAGTCGATGACAGTTTGACGCACTCGCCCTCCGCAGACACCATGCCCACGATCTCCCTGGCGTTGTTGAACTCCAGCGTGTAGATACCCTCGAAGCACTTCTTGAGGTGAGGCTGGACGCGCGTAGGGTCCTTGGTCTCTGACAGAATCTCCAACAACTCGTCGTTGGATAGGAAGAAGAATCTAGAACAGGAGGTATTTGCTATACTGATGAGTATCACAGTGATGAAAATACTGCCATGAATATGCGCAGTCAAGCGTAACATCGCGCGAGTAACTCCCGTAGTCATTTAATTCATTTGCTGATATCTACGATGTCACGGGTATGTAAGCAGTATATCAGACAATTGTCCAGCTGTTGTGTTGGGTCGGTTCTGATAGGCGTGCTATACTCAAGAAGTGATGTGCTTCTGCAAATACATCTGAGCCTGCAACTTCGCGAGGAACACCTAAGCCTCATGCGTTAATTGGTAGGTGTACTGGTACTGGTTGACTTGGGCCCCGAAGATTTTGAAAGAGACCAGTACAATCCATAATGCTTACTTGCTATATTAGTCATACAAAAAAACTTAACCAAATACCTGGGGAAGAACAGCCTCTTCTTCTCCAAGTAATCGTTGAGTCCTCTCTGTATATCCTCCAACAGGACATTGTTGTATTTCAGCTTCTTCAGCAGACCAGGGAAATCCGTGGCGGGCAGCACCATGGGATCCTTGGCGGTGGCCAGCATAATTGTCTTCCACTCTTTATCCACATCGCGGAAGTTGCGAGCCTCGGTGGGCATCTGCCGCATGATATCTTCTGACGAGAAGATAGGCTCGAGGTACATCCAGGTAGCTTGACACTGAAGACGAGAGATTTGAGGTTAGCATTTAAAAATTGGTATCGAAATGCAGCCGAAGTACCATTCAGAGAGATATGTCGTCGACTAACTGCAGCCCGCGACTGCACCTACGTAAAAAATGCTATTTATTTTTAATAAAAGTACTATATTTTTTCTGGCTATAAGCTATTTCTCTACCGAATTCCGACTAAAAGGTAACAGACAGAATTATTTATACATTAAAAATATTAGTACAGATCAGTGTTACCTACCTGGAGCCACTGGTCCAGAATGTCCTGCATGCTGATAAGCTTCTCTTCCCACTTGATCATATCCGTCTCGAACGCCTTGACGTACGGCGAGCCACGCATCGTCTGCGACTTCAGGATGTGGTCGTCCAACTGTTGTTGGATGTCATCCAACCCTGTCAGTATGCCCACGCCCGTATCCCTGGATAACCAAATTAATTTAGCCATGAAGAGTCTTAAGCTAATACTCTACCTTAGCAACTGTTGCTGACTCTGCTGACTATAGGATTAACTCTGATTTCGAGATGGTTCCCTGGGTGTTGGAATCACAATGTCCCTATCTTGACTCCGGTAAAGGCCGCCGCACCGGTTTACTTCTACTCGAGTAACAATAAGTAGCTCCACCTGTCTCCCCCAGGTCCACGTTCGTGGAGGGCAGCGTACGGTGAGCGACTTCTGACGTCTGAGTCTCTACCGCCGCGGGAGCTACTACTCTATCTCACGAAATAGTAGTTCTAAATGTATGAACTGTAACCATAATCGACAGAAATGTGATCTAACTTATGTTTTAGTACAAATAATATTTCTTCACCTGTACGGCATGACTTCGAACTTGACTCCAACCCATTCCTCCTTCATCTTGTTCAAGTTCTTCTCGAGAGCATACTCCTTGGAAGCGTACTGTTCGATCTCCTCCAGCTGCGAGGCGTAGACGTGGACGCCTTGTTCAACCATGTCAGCGAGAGTTGTCTCCGGGTCATGGATCACAGGTACGCCAATCAGATCGCTGATCTTAGCCCAGTGACGGTCGCGCATACCCTGGAAAGTACCTTACAAGTCTCAATCTAGCCATAAAAATATCACCAGCTTATTATCTTTTTAGAGTAGTTAAAACAGAAGATAAAGTTTTATAAACAAGCGGTTTTATCCACTCTATACAGGTATCAAGCTGTCAGAACGATGTGAGATAACGTGAATGCCCCCACTTTTCTATCCAACGTGTTATCATGTCACTTTACCTTATTACATATAGCGCAGAGTACCGGCAGCAGCACTTTGAACTTCTCCACCTTGTTCCTGACCATGTCGGCTATACGCTTGGCGCCAGGGTACTCGTACAGCTGCTTGCCCAGCTTGTACAGCAGCTTCCACCACGCTTCCACGTCTTCCGATATTTGCTCAGCGTTCAAGCCGAGGAATGGACCGTGGTACCTAAAAAAAAATATGATGTATACCCAGATGCCAGAACGGGATATTCATACTGTATTATTCCAGAGGTCAATATGATACAATTTTGTGTGGTTTTATTGTTCTGGCAGAAAAAAACACCACACAATCCAGAGACACTACAATATCTATATTGGGATCACATTATACAAACTCACTGGCGTGTGCCTGAATCTGTGAGGAGACAGTTGATACTGCTTTAATGTGACATCAGGAGCCCACTTGGCGTAAGCTCATAAAGTAGCATACGAACTCCTCTTCACAGCATCTCATCCACCTATGGGGGCATTCTTTAGCCCAAATGGCCGGCGATAAATCAGTTCCACGTTTCAGTTATCAAATGGCGATATTTACATGCGGAAACTCCTTCAAGCTTCACTTCATTTGAACCAATAGTGAGGTGGATATGTGGATATGTTTTAAACTGACTAAAATCGTATGGTGATCTCATGATTGATATATGGTACAGCGAACTAGGTCAATCCTATAAAGGAAATCCCAAGGGCTCCATGACTGCTATGAGGATCTAAAGCTACGCTGCCTAAACAGGACAAATCTGTTGAAAACAAAAGAAACAGTTCCCTTCTTACCACAGCTCGTATCCTTCATAGAAATCGCAGGCGGTGTGCCAGAGCCGGTGGAAGGGCTCAATGCCCGTGAGCATGGTCTGCAGACTGAAGTACACAGACTGTTCCTGCTCTAGCAGGATCTCTTCGTTTATTATATCCTCGGCTTCATGTTTATCATCCTATAAACACGAGTGGGACAATAGTTACATTCTGAGACGTAGTGCACAATGGCGCTGTTATTTAGACTTATATATTGTAATGTGTGGTTTTAAAATGCGGATAGGAATGTCTAGTCTAGACGAGAAATTGCCTCATGGAATTAAAGCCTCAGTAACTTTTAAGGCTAACTGAACTGCATAGCGGTATATAGACCCAAAGTAGGCATTGTATTTTGAATATTAGAATGCCGTTAGGTGCTGTACAGTTTTTAGAAGCATCCAGATGCAAATCAATCAATTAGCCCAACGCAGTTCATTGCTGGCCATAGGCCTCTCCCAATGTGCGCTATTTTTTCCGATCCTCTGCCTTCCGCACCCAGTCTGTCCCAGCCACCTTTTCAGCCACATGCAAATAGACATTATATTTACGTATAAAATATTTGCACAGAGTAGGGCGCTGGAACCTTACGGAGCGTTCGACGACTTCGCAGCTGTCAAATGCTCCACATCACTTTGTAGATTTAATCTTAAAGTATCTACTCACCAATAAATTATTGTTTATCTCATCGACTTTTAAGACGACATCCTTCAACAGGTCTACAGTCAACAGCGGAGGGTCAAACCGACGGAACACCTCCAAGTCTTTCTCGTGCTTCTTCAGCTTGCCCTCGAAGACGGACTTCCTGCTTCTCAGTTTGTCTTCCGCCATGGTCTTCTTAGCGTTCAGGGTCTTGAGGGTGAGGTCAATGGTTTCCTCCATATCAAGAGGCCAGAGGAATATACGGGTGTTTAAGTTGATATCTTCGACTAAAAACAAATAATTTTATTGACTTAAGTGATGATCCCGCTCCAGCTCGTTCCTGGGGCAAATGATGGACATTGCGATTCAACGAAGCAACGCGGCCAGCATTATTGGCACCTTTGCGCCGGGAACGATACAGGGTGGGTTATTCGACACAATATAATGACGGACATGTTCTTTGTTTTTTGTTTTAATATTGACTAAATTGTATTACTTATAAATTAGTCTAATAAAATTATCTTTACTAAATATCTGATTTTCGGTACTAAAACTGATGTAACTTCGTGTGAGTGGCTTTAAGTAGTCTGGACTTTTAGATCGATAAATAAATCGGCAATGGTAGCTTCCCCATGAGCACGTGGCTGAATGGTAAACGAGATAACTTGCCGAACGGCAAACGAGAATATCTTGAAATGAGTGACCAATGTGATATTGAAACCTCTCGGAGAGTAGTCGGTCCTGGTTACCCCAACAGTATTTGGCAAAGGCTCGAAGGATGAGGTAGGAGACCACTGCTATAGGTGGGCTACGTTTCACAATTTTTTCTGCGCAAAGTCGGGACGGGCCATGGTACAAGTGACCCTGCATAGCAAGGTACACAGCGGACTCACAGTGCAGGTGCGCGTGCTCCATGAGGAACAGCACGTATTCGGCGGTGGTGCGCGAGCGCTCCCTGAGGTCGAACATAGCGCAGTCGCGGCTCTCCGTGATGAACTCGATGAGCTCCACCAGCTGCGCCGTCGTTTCCGGCGTCTCCGACGCTCGGGCCGCTATGTCCTCGTACACGTTGCAGATTCTGGTACAGGGAATGTTATTTTCAACTCTCCAGCACGAAAAAGGCAATTTTAAAAAACATGAAGCAATATCGCTGTTCCTGACCACATTAATAAGATTTAAGCAAGTCAACGCCCACGGTGATGTTCGGAGTTTGAATAAATTTTTCTCATGATCGCAGGAAACAGTAAAAGAGGTAAAAATAACCATTTCCATTTACGAAAAGCCAATACAATTTCAATTAAATCGATTTTCAAAAATTTTGACAAGATTTCTGAATTTTGAAGGATCTATTCAGAACATGTTTCTGTGAATAATAATTATATACAAAAATGTTCAAATTATTGAGGATTCATCAAAAATCAATGTATTAAAATGATTGTAATATCATTCACTGGTGCCGATAGTTCGTACGAGTATCGGTAGATGGCACCCTCCGTCGCCTTAAGACGAATATATATAGGAAGATTTGGATGATTTCAGGCGAGGTTCGATGGCTTAGTATTCAGAGCATTCCCCCTGTACGGGGAAGATCGTGGGTTCGAATACCACATGAACTGATGCACAGTTTTTCCTATCCTAATCGATTTGAATAGATAGCATACGAAATGGTTTAAAATTTCATTAGATAATGTATTTAAGTATGTTTATCCGCATTCTAGATCCCATAACACAAGCTAGTCAACCTATGCTTAATTAATTGTTTAGACCCAAACAACGCTGTATAAAATACCGAAAAATATTTTTTTTTTTTATACCACTTAGTTGGCAGACATGCACACGGCCCACCTGATGGGAAGCGGTTACCGTGGCCTATGGACGTATGCAACACCAGGGGTGTCACACTCGCGCTGCCGACCATGAAGAAACCTTCTGATGCCCCTCTTGAAGAACCCCATATTGTAGGCGCTTGGGAAAACCGCAGCAGGGAGATCATTCCACAGATACTCATCATATATTGTGTAGAATATTTATTATTATTATTTATTATTATTATAGAATACTTATTTATCGCAGGTTGATAAGTGCCCGGTTAATGGCAATAGTCTCGCCACCTATTACATTGGGACCTAAACATAAACTGGCGAAATGTGGGTGCTAACACCTCTATCTACCCCTTCGAGGATATAGGCGAGAGTTTATGAGTTTAGGTATATGTTATTTATTTATCCTGATATTCTAATTCAACTTGACTCAATCGACTTGTAGGTACTCACGCTCTATTCCACTTCCTGTTGACACTGATGTAGTGGTCTACAATGTACATCCGCAACCCGTTGACGATGTCCCACAACGTGTCGTTGATGGGCGCACAGTCCAGCATTATCATGTTTAGCGGTATGTCGCGGCGGAGGAACAAGATCTCGTCGCGGAGTTCTTGATACACGTAAATGCGGGCTGAGAAGTCCTGTAGAATATCATCCGGGAATTAAAATTGTAGATCGGTGGTAGATCACCACCAAACAGGAGGTATTTCTGTTGCTGACCTCCGCCCCCCCATGAGCGCCGGCCTGGGGGTGACAGGTGGAGCCACCTGTCACCCTGGCAGAAGCAGGCCGCGGCGGTGGCGCGCCTGGCGCGCCTCCCCGTTTCCGGGGTCGAGTTGGGGACTCTGTAGTCCCCACACCCGAGACGAGGGCCAGATCGCGAGAGATGGCCCTGGGTCGGCCGGGGTGCGAGGGATATGCCTGTCAACCTCACCTTCGGCAACCAAAACGACCCACAGGCGGCGTGCGTTTTAGTCGGTTCGAGTCCGACATAACCTCCTCCACCGGCTCCGGTGGGGAGGTATCCGTGGGGATTTTGCGCACGTAAAAAAAAAAGGTATTTCTGTTGCTAGAAATATTTTGGAGGCCGATTTTCAATTTTGGCGACAGGTTAAATACACTCTTTCGAAACCTAGAGTCCAAAACAATGGTGGTGCGTACGATTAATGAAAATCTTATAGAGGTTATGCGTGAGGTGACGGAGAAAGAATACAAGTATCACCATCCCATCTCATCTGAAGGGTGTCGTAAGAGGCGACTAACGGAAACATACGCAGACGATATCACTGCGAGAGAAGGAAACCTTGAAATAAGACCCTGTACCAACCCGTCTGGCCAGCGTGGAAACAGTAGGCAGAAGCCTCCCAACATTGGGAGAGGCCTAGTCCAGCAGAGGACTGCGATGGGTTAATTGATTGATTTATAGAGAATTAGGCGTCACGGTGTGGTTGGCAGGTGTGAGATATCAAAGATGATGGCAGAATTTACACTTATACGTCGTTTCTTTCTTTTTATGTCGCCATTTATAAGTGTTATATGTATTGTTCTGAGATCTGTTGTTGTGTTCATGCGTCACTGACTCGTTGCGTGGCGGCGGAGCCACTAGCGGTGCCATCTGAAAACCAGCGCTTCGCATACCCTGGTGTGGGGCATTCATGCTGAGATTGTGGCATTGGTGGCCTATTTGGGTGCGCACGATGTGTAGTGAGTGTATCCTTGTTGTGTTATCTTGTTGTTGTGTATATATATATTTGTCTGACTCTCTGTACGTTGTGTGTTCTTGAATAAATGTTTTTTCTCTCTTTCTTTTTTTCTTTATACTCTTTTGTTTTATAACATTACTGTCCATCCCAAGGTCACCTGGAAGAAATCGCTTCAGCGATAAGGCCGCCCCTTGTATATTGAATCTGTTGGTGTACGATAGAAGAACCTATGAGTTTAATATTTTTATTTAATACATGCTTTAAATGATAATTAGAATAGATTCCGAGTTGAAAGCTTCGAATGTGATCAGAACTGATGTAAACAGGATGATGATGATCTTAAATATTAACAGATAAACATAGACATTGAAAAAATTCTGAACCACTGGCAAATACCTATATAGGTATCTGCCCGGAAAATTACAGCTCTGACTACTTCAAATCTGGGAGAGAAAATAGTTATCTACATGCGGAAAACTAGGTCAAGTAGTCTTTAGGTAATAATAAAAGAAATAGAGTTTTAAATATTCAGAAATGTCTAATTAATCGCTACATTTTAAAAATCGAAGCGAAATAAAAATTGCTAGATATGAATGCAATCGAATCACCTTCAAAAATGGAGGTGGCTCCATAGCGAAGAATTGCAACAATTCTTGGTTCGCTTCCCCGTTCATGATATAGTAGTACTCCTGGTAGTTGCTGAGGAAGCTCTTCGGGCCAGGCCTGTTCACGTTGAAGTGGTGCACGCAGTTCTGGATAATGTCCATCAGGTAGCCCTCTTCTGAATACACGTTCAGTAGATAGGGGTGTGGCCGGTTCACAGCTTCGAGAAGAGAAAATATATTAATTAGTAGCCGTTGCCCGCGGCACTTCAGATCTCGTTCCCGCAACCCTTAGGAGGCTTTTACTAAGTCCTTTAAGAATTAAGGAAATACCTTTAAGAAATTAAAAATAAACAGATTGAAAACTGTGTACTCTATTTATTGAAACATACCCCATTACGTGGGATCGAAAATCATAGTTGGTGGAATGTGGGTGTTATAATGTTGGTGTGAGTATCACAATAGGTAAATATTAAAAATTGAGCCAAATCACTGAAAGACTTATCGCAGAAGGTGAAATAAATTTGGGGTCTCACAGGGCTGTATATTGGGTCTGCTATTCTTTAACTATTGTCTATTCATTATAGAATGATTCGCGTGACAGTTCAAAGCAAATCTGACGCTTCAACTTTGAAACTACGTTAAATTGACATCTCGTATCACAACATATTCCATCTCGCTTTTTCACTAACAATAATACAATATCGAAACTTACATAAATATTATGCATTAACATGATAATGCATAACTGATTTATGGATAAAATACGATACCTAAATTAAGTTTTCTAAACATTATTATTAACAAATTATAGGAATTTACGTAAATTGATTACGTAAATTCCTATAATTACGCTCATAGAAGGTTATGTCACAGGCGCAAAATTATAGGGATATAGTCACTTGATTATCAAATGGAGAATCTAGTATTGAAACTATGTTAACACAATCGAGTACCTATTACTTAATAATTATTTTTATATGTATTTTTATTTATTGATGTATATTTCGACTTTTGACGTCACGGTGTCATGGCACTTTTTACGTTGCCTTTTTCTTAAATAGTGCTTTTAACCGGGATATTCGCCCATTTACCGGCGTAATACAATGATTTGAAAGATTTTGTTCAAAGATCTTAATCATCAACTCATAAATATTCAAAAAAACATAAGTGGCGTATCGACGTCCTGTTGTCTGATAGTGCCTACCTCCTTTGATGCAATGTGCGATCAATAATTAATTATTAATTTGCAAGATTGCACAAGCAATGATCATTCCGAGTAGGAGGATAATGATATCATGATACCTATATAGGTTGAGTGCCAATAAATACATAAATAAATATTTACGGTTTTATTGTTTTCAAAATGGAATGTAATTAAAAATCCATAAATAAATCGATTTAATCAATAATGTCCCATCACTTGTTCTTACTCAGTGACAGCTGTCTCGCGGATCATACTATAGTGAACAGACTATACATAGAGACATCCCTAAACTCATAGGTCAACTACTGATTTGGAAAGCTGAAAACAGTTGAAACAAATTAAGCTTCATCCTTCTTTGTCCTCATCCGGAATCGTGAGGAGATAGGACACGACAGTATTTCCGCCCACCCAATCGAGCAGTCCGACTGGGGAAGTACCTCCACCCTACACAATAGCGCGGCCATAATAAGGTGTTGTGTTCCCGGCGATGAGGAGGGAAGCCAGAGCTCACTGCCACCCAAGTGGTATAAAAAAAATCGTATCCCCCAACTTACCAGGATACATGATCTGATCGACACTAGACAGCTGGTAGTTGACATTGATGATAGTGTTGAACCACGCAATGATGTGTTGCTTCATCTTCTCCAGCGTGGGCTCGAAGGTGATGTTGTTAGTGCCCGGGTGACCGATCACCTTGATGCGCAGCAGAGGCGTCTTTATAAACATATAGTCGCGGTATTTGCCTTCGTAGCTGTTACCCTCCTAAGAGAAAGAAGACACATATTAATAACTAGCTGTTGCCCGCGGCTCCGCCCGCGTTGATGACGGTTATCGCATAGTGTGGAGTCAACATTATTGAGCATATTTTTTTTTATAAAATAAAAGTAGCCTACGTTACTCCTTATTACATCAGCTACCTGCCAATAAAAGTCTGTCTAATCTCAGGCTAATCTCTGAAATGGCTGGATCTACTTTGACGGGACTTTTATTGACAGGTAGCTGATGTAAGGAGTAACGTAGGCTACTTTTATTTTAGAATTTTTTTATGCTCAATAGCGTTGACTCCACACTATGCGTTAACCGACATCCACGCGGGGGAGCCGCGGGCAACAGCTAGTCTTATATAGCCTGCATCTCAAAATGCTTTCTTAGGGGATGCCTACGTCATAGTAGCTTTATGCATACAGATCAGTAAAATTCGATCGATCAGTTTAAAATTGACAAAGTTTCATACAAACTTTCATCCCCTATTTTATCCCCTTAGGGGTAGAATTAACCAAAGTCCTTTCTTAGCGGGTGCCTACGTCATAACATCTACCTGCATGCCAAATTTCAGGCCGATCCGTCCAGTGGTTTGGGCTGTGCGTTGATAGATCACTATGTTAGTCAGTCAGTCACCTTTGAGTTATATATATTTAGATTGGGTATTTTCCTATAGTTACAATAGACTTAAGTCACGTCGGTAGTGTAATGGCCAGGATTCGAATCCGGGATCTCTCGACCGTAGGCCGACTCCGTAACCAGTAAGCTACCGACGCTGCAGCTACTCTGAATCTTACTATTACAAATAATATTGATAACGCACTTGTACTTTTCCATATTGAACCTGACTGGTTTGAACGGGAATATAAACCTCTGAGAATACCGTAAAACTAAACCGATCAGTTTCAATAGTAAATATTGTGGAAAAGTACAACCGCATTATCAATATTGTAGAACAGTAAGTTGCACCAAGTGCTATCAATCAATAGTACATATTGTGTAGGTGGGTATCAAATTATCAGGTTTGGTAGAGGACTGAAAATTCTGTTAACAGTTAGAAGCCCAAATAAAGTGCCCAGTTGAGGGAACTTTCATTATTTGGGCTACGGAAAATGTTTAGAAAAGTTTGGATTAAAGATCTCTGTCTACTCCATAAGGGATCTACAAGCATAGGTACACGAAAATATATAAAGAAGTGTACTTACGTAGTAATAAGAAAAATACTCGGCGAAGTGTCGCACGCTCCTTTCAACTAAATCTCGTACTTGTTTCGACATCAGCGAGCGGATACATCTGCAATGATAAACAAGCATCATCCCTAAAGCCTTTCTCAACTGCCATTTGACCTCCACAACCCTCAGTATTAAAGTTCTGTAATTAGTAGGTACCAGGTTACCAGGAACTGAGTCTTTCAGGGTTTTAAATACTTACGATATTCTTAATATGATAAGTAATAAGAATAAGATATTAGTATTTGAGCCTAATTTCATTTATTTTGCCTTTGTTCCACATCGTTAATCCACCAGCCATTTACCTAAAGAACTGCTCCACTTGGAAAGTAGACTCACTACGCTTCTTAGCGACGTACACAGACCAGTACTTTCTCATCTTGATAATGGTATCAGCCACATCAATGAGCCAGTTGTCCTGTAGCTCCTTCCTGGTCTCATTGCACAGCCTGTTCAGGTTCTCTGTGAACTCTGCAGGGTATTGTGGGAATGGGGTATTCTCTTGCATTTTGTTCATGTCGCAGATGAAGATGTTTTGGTATCTAGAACAAAAATGTAAGTATTGAATGAAATTTTAAAGCATTTAGTATGCTAACTAATCAATTAAGAAGAAGTCATTAAAAATCAATGCTTAAAAATGATTGCAACATCATTCATTGGTGCCGATAGTTCGTACGAATGTCGGTAGATGGCGCTTAACCGTCGCCGTAAGACGGATATATGTATAGAATAATTTAGATGGTTTCGGGCGAAGGTTCTGTGGCTTAGTGGTCAGAGCGTTCCCCCTGTAAGAGACATATCGCGTGTTCGAATCCCGTCTGAACCGAACCAATTTTTTCTTTTTCTTAATCCAAAGGAAGTAGTTGGTCTACTGCTAATACATTCCTAATCTTAATATTATAAATGCGGAAAGAAGGAAGCCCCCGTCGCTTCCACTCTCTAGGACCGAGGTTAGGATGAAACGGGGAAGCGTTGAGGTTACCCAACCGCGCACCCCAAGATGTGCCTGGCACCAAGAAGTTTTTTATGTGTGGAAAACCCCCACGGTTAACTCCTCCCCCTCACCCACCGGAGCCGGCCGGAGCCGGAGGCGGCTGTGGGTCGCTGTTGGTTGCCGAAGGTGAGCTTCACAGGCATATCCCTCGCACCCCAGCCGACTCAGGCCATCTCTCTCGATATGGCCTTCATCGAGTTTTGGGTCCACACGCTAGTCATTGAATACTACACGAGTAAGTAATGTCACGGCAATTAGGTATATACAACCCCGACTCAGCCTCAGATGCATGGCTTGAGTCAACAATAGTACCTGGAAGACGGCAATAGGCTCACCCCCTATTACGTGGGACCGAATTCAATGATTGGTGAAATGTGAGTGTTAATTCACATCTGCCTAACCCTCCGGGGATAAAGGAGTGATTATATGTATGTATGTAAAGTATAGTACCTTTCATTCCACATTCTCCTCAACTCGATAAGCAACGGGTTTCCCTCATAGTATCTGTAGTATATGGCCTCCTTGGCCTTCAGTAGATTGGCGTGCCACGGCATGGGCGCTCGGATGAAGTGAGCAGGCCATAGTGGCGGGATGAACGGGATGCTGAGACGCTCCTGCTCGCTGGGGTCTTCCAGAATGTAGGTCAAGATACACCTACAATAAAAATAAAGATTAGTCTTATTCAATACCATTTTCGAGGAGGTAGGACACGACGGTATTCCCGTCCGAATAGAGCAGTCCGTCTGGGGAAGTACCTCGACCATACAGAATACCACGGCTATAATAACCTCGTGTTGTGTTCCCGGTGGTGAGTAGGGTAGCCAGAGGTCACTGGAGAGTTTTTGTGCTGTCTGTGGGAAGACCAAAGGCTTGTCCTGATTTTGTGTTCTGCACTGAGGGCACATAAAATCTCTGTTCTTGCAGCAGGGATGTGACTCCACTGGTCTTACACACGTTCACAGGACACAATAACCACTTTCCATCACGTAGGCGTGTGTGTGCTTGTCTGCCAGTAGTTAATGGGGTGGACAGAGACCACAAACTATGATCTTGGAATATGAAAGTAAAAGAAGGGAAAGATGTATCTTTCCCTTCTTTTACTTTCATACAGGTTTATAACTATAAACTTCTATAAACAAGCGCTAAGTTTAGTAATATTTAGTTACCTCTTCATGGCCATAACAAAAAATGCCTTAATATCCGCTTCACTCTGTCTCACACACGCCTGGTATGTGAGAATGAGAAGGCGTCTCTTGATAGCCAATGTCTGTTTGTCTACCTCTTTTTTCGCACGAAGGTATAGTTCTTGAGGGAAGTCTGGGATATGCTTGCCTGATATTGCCTAGACACACAATCAAAAATATTAAGGACTAACTGACCGGCGTTGCAAGAAGCATGTTTTGAATCCCCATATAACCTTTGAGCCCTTTTTAGTACATACATACATACATATAATCACGCCTTTATCCCCAGAGGGTTAGGCAGAGGTGAATTATCACCCACATTTCACCAATAATTGTATTCTGTCCCACGTAATAGGAGGTGAGCCTAATGCCGTATTTCGGGCACTATTGTTGACTCGAGCCATGCATCTGAGGCTGAGTCTGGGCTGTATATATCTGTCCGATGTTAAACAGCCCTATCCCTTAGTCGCCTTGTACGACACCACATGGGAAGAGATGAGGTGATCCAAATTCTACTCTGCTGGGAACCACGCGGTATTTTTTAGTCTTCAAATAATAAATGGAAATCAGTCTAATTTGTTGACATTGAAGATCACTGCTCGGCTCCCTTAAGTAGTAGCATGATGATATATAACCTAAAACCTTCGTCAATAAACGGACTAAGTATTCAACATAAAAATATTTGTTCAATTCGAACTAGTAGTTACTGAGATTAGCGCGTTAAACAAACAAACAAACTCTTCAGTTTTATAATAGTATTAGTATACAGGGTGTATTTTTGAAACGGGGCAGTAAGGGCAAGTACCTTAACCGTTGCAGTTACAGCAAAACGTTCTTAGAAGACCTTCCCTAACTTTTTGACATATTTTGAACTGCATTCACAGATTTTGTAAAAAAACTTACAGTTGGCAAAAAAAATGCAAAAAGTCCAAAAATTTTTTTTTTATGCCAGTCGATTCTATTTCATGTGGGGATCAAAAAACTCTATGAGACCATTTTAGCTTTCAGTACTAGGAAAGACAGAAATCGCCAAAAACGTTTCCCATACATTTCGACAACAGAAACAAATTTCTACGATGGACTAACTTTTTGTTATGGCCAGGAAGTGGGTAGAATTGACTGTAAAGTAAATAAAAAGAATTTTTACCCTCAAATTTCGAATTTGATTCGAAAATCTGTGTGTTATACTTAGTTTCAGCTGAGAAACTTCGTATGAGTTATTAATTAAGGATTTTCGCTAAAATGTCTTCTAATCGTGAAAAAATTGACTTATTAGAAGCGTATTTTGTCAATAATCGAAATGCGGGAGCTGCATTAGTGTGGTACCGCAATAAGTATCCGTTGCGGCATGTGCCAACAAGAAAGGTTATTACAAATCTTTTGAAAAACCTGGAATTGCAGGGTTCTTTCAAAAGAAAGCGGCAGCCTCGTGTGGACATGGACACGGAGATTGCGGTTCTGACTTATGTCGAAGCATATCCAGAGGTATCGTCCAGGCAAGTCGCCCTTGAAGTAGGTGTATCACACTCCCTTGTGATAAAGATATGGAAGAAATACGGCTACAAGTGCTATCGATATGGGCGCATAGTTCAAGTGTTACATCCGGGTGATGATGTTCGAAGGCTTACTTTTTGCAGATGGCTAAGAGGAAAAATAAGCAGAGATCATGAATTTATAAATTACATACTGTGGTCAGACGAAACGAATTTTTCCAATAACGGTATGTACAACAGAAAAAATCACCACTATTGGTCCAAAGAAAATCCACTAAGAGTTACGGCAAGTCATAATCAGGTTCGCTTCTCATTCAACTGTTGGTGTGGTATAATGTCCAATCGAGTCATAATGGTGGAATTTTATGAAGGGAAACTGAATTCTGCCATGTATAATGAAGTCATTTTACACCATCTTGAAAACGAGATGGACGAATGGCCCCTGTCGGAATTGCGAAAAGTTCATTTTCAACAAGATGGTGCTCCGCCACATAACAGTCACCTTTCACGTTCCAATTTGAGCCGCCTATTCGGTACACAGTGGATAGGTACACATGGTCCAACACAGTGGCCACCTCGTAGCCCCGATCTAACACCACTTGATTTTTTTTTATGGGGCTTCGTGAAAAACGAGGTTTATAAGACGACGTACGCCAGTGTTCAAGAGCTCAAGGATGCATTAATGACCATTTTACGTAATATTCATCCCAGAACATTATTAGCCGCCATTCGTTCAGTGCAAAAAAGGATAGACTTTTTATTCGCGAAAATGGAAATCATTTTGAGCAATTTATTTCATAAACCAATTTCTTAAATGTTTAAATGATTTTTTTTATTTAAAAAAGTTCAAAATTTTACCTGACCTATGAGTTTCGAGTTGATTTATCATATTTCCGTACGAAATGTATGGGAAACGTTTTTGGCGATTTCTGTCTTTTCTAGTACTGAAAGCTAAAATGGTCCCATAGAGTTTTTTGATCCCCACATGAAATAGAATCGATTGGCATAAAAAAAAAATTTTGAACTTTTAGCATTATTTTTGCTAACTGTAAGTTTTTTACAAAATCTGTGAATGCAGTTCAAAATGTCCCAAAAAGTTAGGGAAGGTCTTTTAAGAACGTTTTGCTGCAACTGCAACGGTTAAGGTACTTGCCCTTACTGCCCCGTTTCAAAAATACACCCTGTATTATACATACCTACATACATACATATAACCACGCTTTTATCCCCGAAGGATTAAGCTGAGGTGAATTAACACCCATATTTCACCAATCATTGTTTTCGGTCCACGTAATAGGGGGTGAGCCTATTGCCGTCTTCCGGGCACTATTAGTATATTCGTAATGAGTATAAATTAGTGTTAGTATAGATATTGGCAAACACCCTTTTGTCAAATTACTTTAGCCAATGATACTCAATTGATGCCTGACGCACCATTAAGGCCTGGAATTCATTACCAGCTCATGTGTTTCCTTCTTCCTACAGTCCCGGGTCCTTTAAGCGGGGCGTGAAAAAGCATATGATGAGGCCGTCAAGCTGAGTGTCACCATTGTCACACGGTATGTGTAAGTAATGGTGACCCTCTTTTCTGAGACTTTGCCTTCAGCTTACCATCAGGCAAGGCGAAGTCTAATTGCCGTGATCTATATATATAAAAAAAAAATTGAATCGTACGATACCCTATCATTTCTTATGCTACTTTCGTTTCAAAGGTTGACTGGAAGAAATCGCTTTTAGCGATAAGGCCGCTCGTTGTGCATTATAATTGTTGTTAAATTGTTATCTTATAATATTTTTATGGTGTACAATAAAAATATCTTATCTAGAGGCCACGGTGACCACTTTCCATCATGAGCCGTGTGCTTATCTGCCACTTAAGTGGTATAAAAAAATAATCTAATAACACCTATTTTACACAGCTTTATTTAGATCCAACTAAACACCTCAACAAAGTCTAGGGAACAAGATGACCCCAATTATTTTTTTTCGTGTAAATCTTGTTTTGCAAATAACTGGCAGCAAATAAATAAAAATAGAATAAAGTAGATTACAGAGTTGTTCGAAACTTAAAAATAAATTTAAATAAGTAATTATTTTCGAATATGGAGGGAAAACTTTTAAAAGTGTTTGATTGTGCAGTTTCTCTGAGGCAAAATAAACATTATTTTTTTTGATTGTAAATAACGTTTATTATCAATAATACGTCTTTTACGTATGGTTTGTGCATTTTTGTGACTGTAGTCATCATGTCACGTCGTCATTTAAGTCGCGAAGAGATGTTAAGGGCTGTTGGTATGCTGCAAGCTGGACGAACTCAACGCGACGTAGCGGATGCTGTCAACACCCAACCAAGCGTAATTTGCAGATTATGGGCACGCTACAGGTCTACAGGGGATGTTGCCGAACGTCACAGGGGACGAAATAGGGTTACTACCCCGCGACAAGATCGTTTCTTGCAAAATTCCGCAAGGCGGCAACCCACGATTACTGCTCGTCAGTTGGTCGCAGGCCTCCAGTCTCAGCATCAAGTGGTTATTAGCGATCAAACTGTCAGGAGAAGACTACACGAAGCCAATCTTCATGCTCGCAGACCGCTTACGGTTCCAGCTCTTCGACGTGGAAATCAAGGTCGTCGCTTATTGTGGGCTAACGCACATTTACAGTGGACCGACCATCGATGGGCACGGATTCTGTTTTCCGACGAATCTCGCTTCGGTTTTCATCCTGATTCGAGAAGAGTGCGTGTATGGCGAGTTCCTGGACGTCGGAGTCGTCTCCAGAATCCGCAAGAAGTTCATCCTTACCAAGGTGGAACAATCATGGTATGGGCTGGAATTCGCCTTGGTGGAAGGACCGACCTCGTTTGGATACGGGGCAATTTGAATGCAAACTAATACATTCAGGAGGTTAAACACCCCATGGTAATCCCTCATCGACAGCAGTTCGGTCAAGATTTTATGTTCATGCAAGATAATGCACGGTCACACACCGCGAGGGTAGTGGTCAATGCGTTAAACGAGCACAATATGACGACGTTGGAATGGCCTGCTCAGTCTGCCGACCTCAATCCCATAGAGCATGCCTGGGATTTGCTTGGGAGAAGAGCTTTCAGTGATTCTTTGGAAAATCTGAACACTGAAGAACAACTTTTTTTACACCTTCGCAGTGTATGGAGCCATATTCCACAGACGATGATTGACAATCTCATACTAAGTATGCCACGCCGTTGTCGAGCTGTTGCTAATACTTTAGGAGGTCCTACAGATTATTAAAAACGTTTAAAGTACGGTTAATTACTGTATTTCTTACTACCTCGTTATTTTTGTGCCTAATCATAGAAGGTTGTAATACTCAATATTGGCAGTATTCAATTCTTTCTTAAAAAAAAAAAAATTTTGGTACGAAAATGTTTTTATTAAAATTAAAATTAAAAACGGTATAACCCTTCTATTGATATAAAACACTCACTATTACAAGAAAGGGTTTTTAAATAAAAACTAGAAATGTCCTTGTTCCCTAGACTTTGTTGATGTGTGTAGTTTGAGTTATATGTTTTGAAATGAGGTGAGAAATATTCAGATCAATGCAACTTCATAAAAATATTTGCACAGAGCGGGATTCAAACCCATGTCCCATAACTTAGCAGTCGAACGATCTACAGCTACACCATGGAATTATTTAAAGCAGTTAAAAGATAGGCAGAGTGTTATTTAACACCTTTTTTTTACACCACTTGGTTGGGAGACAAGCACACGGTCCACCTGTGGTTACAGCCTATGGACGTGTGCAACACCAAGGGAATCACACTCGTGCTACCAAACCTTTAAGCATAAATGTTTCTGTGCCGTCAGTGTAAAAGACAAAGCAGGACTGGTCTTCACACTGACTGCACTAAAACTCTCCAGTGAGCTCTGGCTACACTATTCACCGCCGGGAACACAACACGAGGTTATTACGGCCGCGGTATTCTGTAGGGTGGGAGGTATTTCCCCAGTCGGACTGCTCAATTGGACGGAAATACCTATCTATATTTTAATCCTCCTCCTACCTATGTTTTATATCGGGGCCAGTTGATTGTAGAATGTAGGAATCAAGCCCTCCATTAGTTATTTTGCACGACACCCATGGGAAGAGGTGTCTTGCCTTATATGTTTTACGTCGTGAAACGTAAGACAAAGTTACTAAATGGAGTTTGCTTGTCTACCTGAAGCATAAGCAATAATAATAACCTACTGGCTTGGCGCGCGACGATGTCAAGAGGCCATGTCATTGGTGCCTTGGAAGATGGGAAGGTAATTGGTGTGGGATGCAACATGTGTTGACACCCTTGCGCCTTCACACCTTCCAGGGACTGCAAACTGCGCCTGCGCTGCTGCTGCGTCGGCAGAGACCCTCAAACGGCGCAAGTATAGTAATATAAGTGGTAATTACATATTCGAGCCGTTTGGGGTCGAGATGCTGGGATTCAAGTGCCCGTCTTTTGATTCGAGAAATTTCAAAACGTTTAATTGACGCTACCCGTGACCAGATGTGACTCCACTGGTGTTACACACGTTCATAGGTCATGGTAACCACTTTCCATCATGTGGGTCGTGTGCTTGTCTGCCACCTAAGTTGTATAAAAAAAAGAAGGCTGGTTTATTCTTTGCCCAAAGGATTGGTATTGCCATTCAACGTGGTGCCGCCAGCCTTCTGGCCACCCTTCCGGTTGATGTCGATGGGGAGGAAATTCTTAGACGCCTGAACCTGCAGGATTGTTTAAGTATATTCAGTTTTTTTTTAAATACTTTAATTTAGATAACTTCCGTGTACATAATGTAAATATTAATATTGTCATTAGTTGGATTTATTAATTTTAAACTTTAACATAATTGTTTGATTAAAATATGCGGTACCTAGAGAAGTGGCATAACGTTAGTAGAATAATCCAGATTTACCTTTGTTAAATAGAAATTGATTCTATCTAGTTCCTCGTCGCGTATCGGCCTGTAATGCTCCTTTTCGGTCAACTCTAGCATTTCCAATTTCTGCTGGTCAGGGTCGCGTGGGAACTCAAACATCAACTTTTCCAGGTGCCTGGAGAATATGAGCCAGTATGAATTTTAACAAATAAAAATAATACATACATATAATCACGCCTTTATCCCTGGAAGGTTAGGCAGAGGTGAATTAACACCCACATTTCACCAATAATTGTAGTCGGTCCCACGTAATAGAGGGTGAGCCTATTGCCGTATTCCGGGCACTATCGTTGACTCGAGCCATGCATCAGGCCATGCCAGGCTGAGTCTGGGCTGCATATATCTGTCTGATGTTAAACAGCCCTATCCCTTAGTCGCCTTGTAGGACACCGCATGGGAAGAGATAGGGTGGCCCTAATTCTACTCTGCCGGAAACCACGCTATATATATAAAAAGAACTAAAAAGGCTTAACTTTAACAATTTTTAGGGTACCATATCTCAAAAAAACGGAATTTTTATTGGATCACTTAGTTGTCCGTCTGTCGTTCTGTCTTTTTCTCGGGAATGCGTCGAGATATCAAGTTGAAATTCATACCACATACTCAGGTCTATAATGTCTTGATACAGTGCAAAAATCAGACTTCTAAGTTAACGCATTCAAAATTTATTACGGTTAATGTAGTTTAAGTTACAGAACCCTTGGTGCGCGAGTTCAACTCGCACTTGACCGATTTTTTTAATCCATACTTTTATTTAAACCGAGGAAAGATAGAAATTGACTCTGATTTTTTAAAGAATATTAGAATCGAATTTCTAATATTCCCTCTAACCCCTCCAGCTAAGCTAAATTGCGTGTGTTAGGAGTGGCTTCACGTCGGTAGTGTAATGGCCAGGGTTCGAACCCGGGACCTCTAGATCGTAAGGCCGACTCCTCCTTTACGTAGTGTACGGACAAACCTTTCTGGTTTTTGTTACACTACTAAGGCATTAGACCCAATGTATGTTTTTCTGGTTAAATAAATAAAAACAAAAAAAAAACCACTAAGCCACCGTCGCTCTAAATATTATATGAGTAAATAAAAAGGTACTGATTTTAATTTAAGAATTAGGTTCTTGTACGATTTGGACTTTTCACTTCTAAGCTTTTTTTTTTTACGTGCGCAAAATCCTCTCGGATACACTCCCCACCGGAGCCGGTGGAAGAGGTTATGTCGGACTAGAACCGACTAAAACGCACGCCGCCTGTGGGTCGCTTTGGTTGTCGAAGCTGAGGTTGACAGGCATATCCCTCGCACCCCAGCCGACCCAGGGCCATCTCTCACGATCTGGCCCTCTTCTCGGGTGTGGGGACTGCAGAGTCTCCAACTCGTCCCTGGAAACGGGGAGGCGCGCGAGACGCGCCGCGCCGCCGCGGGTATTTCTAAGCCTTGTCCCAACTGAGTTATGATCAGCTTTCAGTTAAACTAAAAAACAGTCTCACTTCGATCTTTTCTGTAAAGCGATTGCCATTTGACCTCCACATATGACCTTTGACATTTTTCTTCATCTTAGCGTTAACCTTAGTTGGAATCTGAGGTGCAGTTTACCAGTCTAACCGCGTATTTGATTGAACTTCGATATTTTCCGTGAAGCGACTGCCGTATGACCTCCACAACCCAAAGGCGATATCGAAGTGAAGTTAGACCAGTTGTTGGACTTATCAAGGCTTCAACTACCCCCAACAACCCGTATGTTCGTATGACAACCGGGACTAACGTGCTCTCCGTAGCACGACCTGCCACTACAAATACTCATATTCATGCATAAAGATATTTGCACGGAGCGGGGATCGAACCTGCGCCTCCTAGGTAGCGGCAGCGTTCACTGCCACAGCGCCACAAAGGCTGTCTTTCGTTCTGACTTTAACTATCATAAAAACTAAATTATATAAAATCAAATCTTTTAATTCCTTGACGGATACACAGATAACATAATTTGGTAATTATAAACAAATAAAGATATACAAAGCCATTACTTCCTGAGTGCCTCCTTGGCCACCACCTCAGCGTCTAGCTTGTCCTGTCTTCTCTTCTCAATTCGCTTTCTTTTTGCTTCTGCTTCTGCCGCCTTCTTGCGGTCGTATTCTCCTGATACTAAGTCGTCTAGTAGAACCAACCCTGTGTAAAAGCTTACCATTAGGCATTTTGTATCTATTATTCTTATAAAGCGCTGTCATGCTATGGACATCAGTATCAGAATAAACGGGATATTTACCATGTTTCATTATTTTGAGTTTCCGATATTTCGGCGCTGTTGCAAGCACCATGATCACGGAGGAACTGGAGTAGTGGCGGTGAACAAAGAAAAAGTTTTTTCCTAGGAGTAATTATATCGATCTACCCTCTTTCGAAATATCCCGTTTATTCTGATACTGATGTCAGTGACCATGATAGTTTAAATACCTATAATGCTATGGACATGTTTCGAAAAGAGATAAAGTAAAGAAAGAAAAAGAAACGGCCTCTGTGGCGTAGCGGTAGAACGTTCGGCAGCTACGCAGGAAGCGCGAGTTCAATTCCCGCTCAGGCAAATATTTGTATGCATGAATAAGTATATTTGCATTGGTCTGTGTGTTTCTGTATATGAGAAAGTATCTAAGTATGTTTATTCGCATACTAGATTCCATGCTATAATAACTTCGTGTTGTGTTCCCAGCGGTGAGTAGGGTAGCCAGAGCTCACTGGAGAATTTGTGCTGCCAGTGGGAAGACTAAAGGCTTGTCCTGCTTTGTCTTCTACTGACGGCACAGAAACTCTACTTACAGGGTTGGCAGCGCGACTGTGACTCCTCTGGTGTTACAGACGTCCATAGGTCACGGTAACCACTTTCCATCAGGTGGGCCGTGTGCTTCTCTGCCAACTAAGTGGTATAAAAAAAAAAATAACACAAGCTAGTTAAGCTAAGCTTACCATGGGTCTACAGCGTTGTGTAGAATGTTGAGGTATAAAAAAAATATGTCCTATACTATGACCATAATATAATATATAATTTATAGACAAAGTATTTCCAACAAAATGCTTCGCAAAAAAACTGCTTGAAATGTATACTAATATTGTAAAGCTGAAAAGTTTGTTTATTTGTTTGTTTAACATCAGGAACTACTGGTTCGACGAAAGTTTTAGGCTATATATCATCACGCTACTATTTAAAGCAGCGGAGCAGTGACCATTATTGTCAACATATCCGGTAGATTTCCATACACGGGATCAAAAGAGTAATATGAGGTTTCAAAATGTGACATGGCTGAATCTAGACCGAGTGAGAAGAACCTTAATTACTAAGTATAGGTATTTAAACTATCATGGTCACTGACATCAGTATCAGAATAAACGGGATATTTACCATGTTTCATTATTTTGAGTTTCCGATATTTCGGCGCTGTTGTTTAGAAAAAAAAGCTTGTAGTACCTATATAGTGTAGTGATGTATACGGTGAGTCCTAAGATGTACTTCTGTGGCGTTCGGATTATACGCTATCTATGAGACGGACGTGTTGTCATTTCTCCCGCCCTTTACAAATGTTGTAGTTGTGGCAGCATAGTAAACTAATGTCAATATTGTTCTTTTAACTGACAATGTATCAATGTGCTATAGGATGTATGTAAATAAATATAAATAAATACATTTACTTCTAAAAAACAATTTGCAGGAGGTAGGGCACGGCACTATTTCCGTCCAACTGAGCAGTCCGACTAGGTAGATACTTCACCTCCGCCCTACAGAATACTGCGGCCATAATAACTTCGTGTTATGTTCCCGGCGTTGAGTCAAAGCTCACTGGAGAGTCTGTGCTATCAGTGGGAAGACTAAAGGCTTGCCCCTGCTTTGTCTTCTACACGGCACAGAAACTCTGTGCATACAGAATCTTGGACGGGGTGCTGCGTCAGTGGATGTTATTCACCAAGCATAAATTATTACAAACTATCCACGCGTTTGATTGTATTGCGACTTAACCTAGATATGTGTCCCCAGGTATATATAATAGCTACTGGCAGACAAACACACGGCCCACCTGATGGAAAGTGGTTACCGTGGGCCATTGGACGTGTGCAACACCAAGGGAGTCACACTCGCGCTGCCGACCCTGTAAGCACAGAGACTTTCTGTGCCGTCAGTATACAATACGAAGCAAGACAAGCTTTTGGTCTTCCCACTGACAGCACAAAAACTCTCCAGTGAGCTTTGGTTACCCTACTCACCGCTGGGAACACAACACGAGGTTATTATTGCCGCGGTGTTCTGTAGGGCGGAGGTACTTCTCTAGTCGGACTGCTCAATTAGACACCGTCGTACCCTACCTCCTTGTAATTAGGTTTGGTAATTCCCCACATTATAGTTTAGTACGTACCTTTCTGTACTTTATTACTATTTTTCTTCTTTTCCTCGAGTGCCTCAAGCCTCTCCTTCTCTCTTTCGGCCCACGGCTTGAGGGGCGGATACTGTAGCTCTCCATTTGGACCCAGAGGCCCGTACAGAACTGGGGGAATCCTACGTTTTGGTGGCATGTTCACTAAACGCATTGTTTTGGTCGCCGGAGTGTAACAGTTACCTGACGAAGTATATATTAAATGAAAGACAGTACACACACACAGACAGTCTGTGTGTGTGTACTGTCTACACACACATCAAAATGGAAGATATAGAGCGACTGACTACCTTAACAGATAGCTTGTGTAGAGTGGTTGTGGAAGGCGAAAGATCAGGTGCTATAATTCAAATTAGTTGTCCAGATCCTGATACTTTGGCATTTACCTCTATAATAGTGATATTGATGAGATGAATAGCAGTAACATTTTGTTTTAGTGTACCTTTTATCTCGTTTTATCTGATAACTATACCATATTTCTTTTGTCTTGTCATATATCCATCACAAAGTTGCCTGGAAGAAATCACTTTCAGCGATAAGGCTGCCCATTGTACATTAAACTGTATATGCTACCTATTTGTCTCTGCTGTAAATGTATTGGTTTACAATAAAATAATATTTATCTATCTATCTATATATCTATCTAATATGTTACCAATAGAATTCGATGGCTTAGTGTGATCGAAGCCGTCACGGTAAGGGACTCCCTTCGTCCACGACTTGCCCAGCATCAATGGGGGGTAATCACTGCAACCCCCACTGTCTTCCCCTAGAAAAGAATTAGATTTGTATACTATTTATAATAAGACTTTTATTCTATGGTATCAACTTTGCATTTCACTCTTTTTTTTTCTTTATTTAAAGGTCTTTGTCGCTAGAGCGATTATGTTGCCCATATTGAAAAACAAGTATAGAATTTTATTAACAAACCATAAAAAAAATACTAAAAATATATACACAGTAATGATCTGCTTAAGCTCTACTTAACTAAGTTGTACAGTGCCCGGGCTGTATCCGATGTTGACTCAGCCAGGACACTGTTACAACTCCCCAACATTAGGCTGCTCTTCAAAAGAGGATCCCTGTGTGTTTCATTCCGCACACATTCCATCAAAATATGGTACAGGTCATCGAGTGGTGCAGTTTGGGGATGTTGATTTCAGCATTAAGAACACAAATTTATTAATGGAATGTGTCTAGAACGAAGGCATTTCGCATATATTTTACACGACTGCCCACAAATGAGTGTAATGTTTTCGGCGTTCTTAGAAGTTTCATTATGTCAATATAACTTTTAAATGCCTCAGGTCACGTAAGACTGCTTAAATCATCCCGAGTGATACCGGTAATATCATTTTATCAGTATCACAATAATTTTATCAGTATCATAATAATTTACCATGTTTCATTGTTTTCAGTTTCCGATATTTCGGCGCTGTTGCAAGCACCATGATCACGGAGGAACTGAAATAGTGGCGGTGAACAGAGAAAAAGCTTTTTCCTAGGAGTAATTATATCGATCTACCCTCTTTCCAGTTCTTTTACTACGCGTATCTGCACTACTATTGGTTTCACTCTCACTACAAACTCAAACCCGATCTCGATCACGTTCACGACACACGATGCTTACTGTATCCACTCGCGATTTTGTTTTGGCTTGTTCCCGGTTGTTTTTGCAAAGACGGACCACTGGATGCCAGACATTCGGCAGTTGAAACTCATCCTCACGATTGAAATTTTTATACTTTTTGATTTCTATCGCTTCCCTAACCAGTCTTGGTATACATATAGTGGCATTGTGGTGACGGAGGAGGAATACAAGTATCACCACCCCATCTCATCCGACGGGTGTCGTAAGAGGCGACTAACGGAACAATACGCAGACGATATCACTGCGAGAGAAGGCAAACTCGAAATAAAGCCCTGCACCAACCCGTCAACCCAACATAGGGAGAGGCCTATGTCCAGCATGGGCTACGATGGACTAATTGATTGATTGTATGCCAGTATATCGATCTTAAAAGTAAAGGTAGTAAGCGGCTGGCATGTTTGCGCGGGATTTTTAACATGTATGAGCGCGGCGTCAGCGCTGCCTAGCGGCCTCATCTGAAAACCAGCGCTGCGCATACTCTCAGTGTGCGTAGCATTTAATGCTGAGATGGGGCCCTATTTAGGTTCACACAGTGTGAGAGTATAACTAGGTTAAGGTTAGTTGTAAGTATAGTACATAAGTAACACACTGTGAGAATCAAAATAAAACATTTTCTTTCTTTCTTTTTTCTTTCTAATCGGAAAGTAAAATCGGAATACATCAGTATACAGTATACTCTGACCAATTAAGTTACTTGAATAACTGAAATTCTGTTCGTCGTATACATTTTTTTTTATACCACTTAGTTGGTAGACAAGCGCACGGCCCACCTGATGGAAAGTGGTTACCGTGGCCCATGGACGTGTGTAACACCAGAGGAGCCACACTCGTGCTGCCGACCCTGTAAGCACAGAGTTTCTGTGTTGTCAGTGTAGAGGACAAAGCAGGACAAACCTTTAGTCATCCCACTGACAGCACAAATTCTCCAGTGAGCTCTGGCTACCCTACTCACCGCCGGGAACACAACACGAAGTTATTATAACCGCGGTATTCTGTAGGGCGGAGGTACTTCCCCAGTGGGGCTGCTCAATTGGGCGGAAATACCGCCGTGTCCTACCTCCTATACATTGACTTATTCTAGGAAACAGCATTATAATTACTACAAAAGTTCATAGGTATACCTTCAGGATAGTAGTTGTTAGCAGCTCTTAGAAGCTCGCTATCTCTTTCCAACTCCTCATCATATCCAGCCCTGGGCATCCATGGCAGTTTCCTGGGCTTCCTAGCTGGAGCGATAAACCGGGACGGACACAACACAGCGTCCGATGGCGCTGGACGCTTTTTCTTACGTTTTGAATCGCCACTGGCCATTTTTTAGATGGTGCAGTTGTACACCTGAAGATTTTTTAATGTAGTGCTATAAAAATGTTACATATTGGACCCTAACTAGATTGTAGGGACTCAACCTGCCTCAACATCTTGCAACTCTGTTCATAGGTCATGGTGCAGACTTTTTTGTACATACATATAATCACGCCTTTATCCCCGGAGGGTTAGGCAGAGGTGAATTAACACCCACATTTCACCAGTCATTGAATTTGGTCCCACGTAATAGGGGGTGAGCGTATTGCCGTCTTCCGGGCACTATTGTTGACTCAAGCCTTGCATCTGTCTGATGTTAAACAGCCGTATCCCTTATGTCCCCTTGTACGACATCGAATGGGAGGAGATGGGGTGGCCCAAATATTTACATAATACATTATTTGATCTCTAGCAGAATACTGTTGATGGCACTTGGTCAGATAATTTGTACTTTTCCACTGTATTTTAAGCCGTGAGGTGAAACCGGTGGGGTGAAAAATGAAATACTTTGGAAAAATACAAAGTGTATTATTCAATATGTCTAGTAGAATATATAAAAATTCCTAATACAGTTTATATAGCTCCGTAGGCCTCGCTAGGTACGTCAAAGTGAATGAGAAAAGACATGTGTACAGTGTTTGATATTGTTACGACAGACGTCGATATCTCGAAAACTGGTAATCGAATCTTCAAGAAATAAAAACGCATAGTTAGTGACCAGGTACTCTACCGATTGGCGTAGAAAAATCTAAAATCGTCAACACTAAGTCACAACCTACCTACGAGTACCCTTTTCTATAACAATAGGTAAATATCGAGAATTAACACGAAGGTCAGCGACGACGGCAAACTTCAAAAGAATAGGTAGGTAGTTTTCGTTCGCGTATTTGCTAGATGATTCGACCCTCCTAATTGCGAGGTATAAAAACACGCTCGCATTACTCGCATAGCGACACCAGTCATTCTGTCTTTGAGATCGATAACGAACACAGCGACCGAAAAAGATTCTACCTGCGACCTAAGCAACGACAGTGGTCTACTGTGAACGACTGAGCGACTGGAACTGTTGAAGAGTAAAAAAAAAAATTTAATGCGTCAAAAACATGGTTTACAGAGATATATATTTAAGTAGGCTTCTAGTATTTTACACTATCAAATCAAATCAAAGTTCATTTATTTCAAGTATCAAAGACTCATTAGGTACATATTGAAGTTCATATTTCATCTACTATCATTATTATAATACAATACACATAAGATAAAGGACACAAATGTCATGAAAACAAATTTAAAAAACATATTTAATTTTTATATTTCTGTATAAAAAATGGCCGTCCTAAACTAGGCTATTGCCTGTATTTTAGGTAAACAGAGTTCAGTCGTTGACATAATATTTATTTTCACTGTTCCTACTTTGTTTTGTTTGCACACAATATAGTCTTTGTGATTATTTGTTATTGTATAATTTGTGGGTATGTGTGTGTGTGTGTGTGTGTGTGTTATAGTCGAGTGAACCCACTGATGACTTTGTCTCTAGTTTGACTTCTGCTCAAACTATTTTTAATTTCTTATTTAGGTAGTTGTATAGCTTTGTGCTTAGACTTTGAAACTGCCTTCTTGCGAGAGAGGTTCTACAGATGACCGGAGGGCACACCGATGACAAGCTGCGCTTTTTAGGATAAGGGGAGGTACACTATGATGTTTCCTGAGTACAGATTTTAGTACTGTTTGTACTAGTGATTTAATTGTCTAGTTTGTGGTGAGCTAATAAATCTCTTCGTGGAGTAAACGGCATTTAATTGTACCCCGTGCACGTAACACTAGATTGAGGCAAGGTATTTTTCCACCGGTTTCTCTTATGAAGATTTGAATCACTACCTTTCAGTGTCACGAGCATATATGTTTCTGAACTGATAAAGCATAATGGGAGTATATTCAATCAATTGAAAAGCACTCTTTGATCTCACTGTCTTAAAGAAGCTACGTGGTTCCCAGCAGAGTAGAATTTGGATCACCCCATCTCTTCCATGCGCTGTCGTACAAGGCGATTAAGGGATAGGACTGTTTAAAATTGGACAGATATATACAGCCCATACTCAGCTTCAGATGCGTGACTCTAGTCAACCAATAGTACCAGGAATATGGCTATAGGCTCACCCCCTATTACGTGGGACCGAGTACAATTTTATTATTGGTGTAATGTGGGTGTTAATTCGCCTGTGCCTAATCCTCCGGGGATAAAGGCGTGGTTATTTTTATGTATGTATGTCTTAAAGAAAACGTTCTAGTTGCTTTCTAAGAAAACATTCTAGTAGTTCTAGTGCAGTAAAACACATTAAATGACGCATTTTCGCGCAGTTTCCCACAACAATATAGGTATACTTAGTAGCAACAATTCAACAAGTGAATCCTTAAAAGCAAACACTCACCTACGATACCTTCACTAAAATCACCTACAACAAAAACTATAAATAATATTCACTAACTAAATTAACTGAAAATAAATAAATTACTGCTATGTATGTACTGTTTCTTATATAAATTACTTTGACGTGTCTAAAGATAAACACACGTTGCCAGGGACGCGTTGCTATGGAGACGCCGGATAACGAATACGGCCTGCATCTTTGAAGTGGTATAGATTTCACCATGGACGTAAAAAAAGCTATTAAAACACTTTTTTTTACGTCGCGTAGTTCCCGGCACAATAGAATTTGGACCACCCTATCTCTTCACATGCGGTGTCGTACAATGCGACTAAGGGATAGGGCTGTTTAACATCTGACAGATATATACAGCTCAGACTCAGGCACTGAAACAAGGCTCGAATCGGAGACTCTTTTCTTAGCCACACCACCAAGACCTGGAATTCATTACCAGGCTCTCGTGTTTCTGTAGTCCCGGGTTCTTTAAGCGGGGCGTGAAAAAGCATTACGCGAGGCCGAAAACAATGATTGGTGAAATGTGAGTGTTAATTCACCTCTAACCCTCTGGGGATAGAGGCGTGATTATATGTATGTCTATTTTTACATCCATGGGTTTCACTGTCATAATGCGTCCCGCTAGTATCTGAAGTCCCAACTTCCGGGCTCCGCTTTTCATCATCATCATTCTCTAAGCCTTTTCCCGACTCAGTTGGGGTTGGCTTTCTAGTCTAATTAAGATGCGGCTGAACTTCAATATTTTAAGTAAAGTGACTGCTGTCTGACCTCCATAACCAATTGGTGACATCGAAGTTAACGTGCTCTCCGAGGCACGACCAGATCAATGCATCATCATCATCCTCCTGCCCTTATCCCAAGATTATGTGGGTTCGGCGCAACATGTGTTCTTTTTCCATTCATCTCTAGTTGCAGTCATTTCAACATTCACTCCCTTCTTAACCATGTCATCTTTCACACGGTCCATCCACCGCATTTTAGGCCTCCCTCTCCCCTTGTAGCCATCCACTTCCATAGTTAGTACCTTCTTTACGACAATACTTTCATCCCTACGCATTACATGCCAAACCAGGACAAACTATTTTCTCGTAGCTTTTCTGTGATTGGTGCTACTCTCAAACTTCCGGTGCTTCCGTATGGTCAAACTATTTTGTCAAACTAATTTGACCAAGTGGAATAAAATTCATGTTGGTCAAACTTTTTAAATCGAGTCCACGTGATCAAAATCTTTTGTCTAACTAATTTGACCAAGTGGAAAAAAATTCATGTTGGTCAAACTTTTTAAATCGAGTCCACGTGATCAAAATCTTTTGTCTAACTAATTTGACCAAGTGGAAAAAAATTCCCGGTGGTCAAACTTCTTGGATAGAGAGAACTCTTTTTATTATGTGATTCTTTCTTTATGTACTGTGATGATTCAAATAATTGTCATTAATTTTTCATCTCCATTTTCCTGTTTTGATTCAGTAATACGAATATCATTTATGACGGTGCTTCATGGATTTAAAGTTCATAAAACGTAAAAGAGGAACTATATTACTGCATAATGGACGGCAGTATTATAGACTGCGTTCATACAAAAATGGAAATGTCTTTTGGACTTGCAGCCACCTAAAGAAGAAAAAGTGTCGCGGCTCCATAACTTTAAAGGTAAATATATAAAATGTAAATATAAATAAATAAAAAAATTGGTTGCCTGTAAAGTCGGTATACGGGCGAAAGTTTTACGTGACAACGACTTTGAGTGGTAAAATAATTTTAATGTGAATATTCATTCGTATAGTAGGAAGAAGGATGAAATAATAGTAACAATTTAAAACATTTATTTATACAAAGAATTATATTTAAAACATTAATTTATACAAAGAATCTCGCACTGAATTTCATATTAACAAAATTTTATTTTTACCTTTACACATATTGGCAATTCATTTACACTCAGTGTGTATGCCTATCTCTCTCACTCTCTCTCTCTCGCTCTGTCTCTCTCGCTCTTAGGCGGGCTAACTGTGCTCGAGTGGAAGGGACGCGTGCCTTTCACTTTTTATGTCTGTCTCTCTCGCTCTTAGGTGGGCTAACCATGCCCGAGTGGAAGGGACGCGTGCCTCTCACTCGCTCTCATTGTGAGCGCATAACGTGAGCGGAGCGTAACGCAGTTTCTTGAAGTGTCACCCGGCAAACCAATTTATAAGACGTTGTCACGTCAAAAAAAAAAAATATAAATAAGTTTGTGTAAATCTAAAGAAGATAGCATTATTTTGTATGATTTTAGATTGACATGGTCATTTACATTAGTATTAGGATATATATCGGGATTTTTACCATGTTGAGTATTGGTTTTTGAGTTCCGATATTTCGGCATCATTGTAGACGCCACGATCATGGATGACCGTCGAGTTAGTTACTACTGGGCAAACCGTATCGATCTACCCTCTTCCGCACTCGTTTTTTACGTTCGTCGCTCCTACCATTGTCCTCTAACTCGCACCGCACTCGATTACGTTCACGACACACAACACTCACAGAATCGACTCGCACAGGTTTTTCAATTGTACGTTTTTGAGTGAACTTACGGATCACTGGATGCCAGATACTCGACAGTTGAAACCCATCTTCCCGGTTGAAGTTCTTGTACTTTTTAATTTCAATAGCTTCTTTCACCATTCTGGGTATGTAGTGGCGTTCTGTCGAGAGGATCTGAGGGTTTTGTAACTCAATCCAGTGATTCGTCCCCTCCTCTAAAAGATGTTGAGCTATAGCCGATTTCTGTGGCTCGTTGTCTTTGACCGCCCTGATGTGCTGAGGAGCACATCAGGGTGGTCAAAAGCAATGGTAGGAGCGACGAACGCAAAAAACGAGTGCGGAAGAGGGTAGATCGATACGGTTTACCCAGTAGCAACTAACTCGACGGTTATCCGTGATCATGGCGTCTGCAATGATGCCGAAATATCGGAACTCAAAAACCAATACTCAACATGGTACATATCCCGATATATATCCTAATACTAAAATAAAATAGCATTATTTTCTTTAGATATACATTTCTTTCTTTAAAATAACCTCCCGCTATTTAGTCTGATAAATATATATTTTTCTTTTAGGACGACCGAATAGTTAAATATAGAGATCATTTATGTACTGCTGATTACGGCAAGAACGAAATGGATGCTGCGATTGATATTTTAAAAGAAAAGGCAACATTGACGAGTTCGCCTATTCCGCAATTATACCGCGAAACAAAGAATTCGCTTAAGGATAGAGGTCTGAACTTTGTAGGAACAATACCATCATTTGTCAATATAAAAAGTTCTTTATATTTGAGTAGGAACAAAACATGCTTCCGTAACTTAGAAGAAGTCCATATTTCTGACCACCAACAGTTTTTTCTTCTTGCGGAATATTCAACGGACACTTCTAAAATTCTGGTTTTTTGTTCCGAAAAAGGAAAGGAATTATTGACGACATCAAATGAGTTTTTTTGTGATGGAACATTCTTTAGCTGCCCGAAGCCATTCAAACAAATGTATAGTATACATGCTGATGTGGCCCAGTCAACGTTAACTACAAATGTAATTCCAGCAGTGTATGCTTTGATGACTGACAAAAAGGAGGAGAGTTATACAGCATTATTTCAGATGATAAAGTCCCAAATTCCCCAGTGGGCGCCAAAAAAAATTCACATTGATTTTGAAACAGCCGCCAGCAATGCCTTAATGCATATTTTCACTAACCTTAAAATAATAAAATGTTACTATCACTTTTGCAAATGTTTATGGAAAAGAGCAAAAGAATTAAAAATTAATACTAAAATTCTAATTAGAGTTGTGGGACTTTGTTCAGCTCTCCCTCTATTGCCTGCAAACGAGATTAACGCTGGCTGGGACTATATCATATCGGAATGTCCCAAAAACGATACAATCGAAAAGTTCATTAAATATTTCGAAAAAACCTGGTTGAAAGACAAAGGCTTCAAATCTGAATGGTCAGTATTTGGCGAGAGACATAGAAGCAATAACGCTATAGAATCCTGGCATTCACAGCTCAATCGAAAAATTAAAAACCATCGTCCAATTACAATATCTCGTCTATTGTCGACATTGCTGCAAATGGAGGATGATGATAGCAACCACGAACCGTCCCCACGCCGAAACGAGCATATTATAAGAGACGATTTCATTATGAAATCCCAATTACAATTGGTACATAAACAAATATCTATAGGTCATTTCCTTGACAAATTACGTTAAGACTTTTCCATATTTGTATTTTAAGTTCAAAGAACATTATATTTTTTTCTCAATTTTGAAATGACTATTTTTATAACTTTTCTTAAAACGTAGGTAATAGTTTGACCACTAGGAATAAATTACAATTAATAACGATTTAAAAATGACTGTACTTATCTTAAACCGGAATAGTTTAACTACAATGAATAGTTTTTCCTTGTGGTCAAATCAGTTTGACAAAATAGTTTGTCCACCTGGAAGGACCCCAAACTTCCTCTAATACCTATATTCATTCCTAATCTTATCCATTCTTGTCACACCACACATCCATCTCAACATTCGCATCTCGGTTACATGCAACCGTCTTTCATCCGTCACCTACGGGTCATCTCTCCGATCCATACAGGACGGCAGGCCGGATCACGACCAGATCAATGCAAATACCCATATTCATACCTACAAATATTTCCACTGAACGCGGATCAAACTCGCGCGGCCGCTCTCTCAACCGCCACGGCACAGAAGCTGCCGAGTTCGGTTTTATCTAACCTAATTGTGAATCGACTGAACTTCTATATTTTCCATGAAGCGACTGGCATCTGACGTCCACAACACATTTGGCTATATCGATGTCGGAATATTTATTTATTTTATTATATTATTTTATATTACATTCTCTCTCGGTCTCACAGTAGGTACAACGTGTGTCGTCGGGTAGTGTCTCGTCTCGTGGCCTGCAATTACCGTAGATTTTTGATAATCCGTAAAAAATGGTATTCTATTTTTTATTTTAATATTTATAAGATTAAAATGTGGTAATGCACACATTAATAAACTGCACTGTCTTCCATTCCGGAATACGGTCGAGAACGAAGTGAGAGCTGAGTGAGTGTGAGACACCGCGACCACAAGCGAGAACGCTTCTCGCGCAAAATCTTAGCGAGACGAGCGGTGAGACGTCTCCCCGTGAGTCTGGAGGCCGCATTGCAAATAGTGGTTATTCAAATCGACTTCAACATAGCCTCTTGGGCCCAGCGCACACCGCTGGAAGCGCGGCGAAGATCATTTTAAGACATCAATTTAAAATAAACTTTAATGACCTTGGCATACGGTCGAAACTACAGTCGCGCGTATGCTCTTGTAGCCGCTTCTGGAGCCGAGTGCGAATTTATTCTTGATATGCAGTTTTCGACCTTATTTCAAGGTGGCTAAAATTTAAATAGAATTGATGTCTTAAAATGCTCTTCACCGCGCTTCCAGCGGTGTGCGCTGGGCCTTGGTCGTACATCACACAGTTAACAGGAAAAAAAAAACATTTGGGTATTTCAATAATTTATTACAAACGTTCATCCACAATTCGTTCACAAATACTTTTATATAAATCTTGTAAATGCATAATAATACTTACAAATAGTAAATAAACAAATTATTAAAACCACTGTATTTCTGTGCTCTGAGGACGGATTTCACCAAAGAAATTAATTGCGATCAAATCAAAGTAATCTAGACAATATTTTTTAACTAGATAGTTACACAAAATAAACTGGGTTTTTCAGTCTACACGCCATTTTGTTAGGTACTTAACTGACGGTATCTTTGTATCCGACTGCGCCAGTGAGGGTAATGTGTTACGAACGCGCATATGTATGTTTGTAGATTTCTTTGTTCCCCTCTTCAGGCTTAACGGCTGGACGGATTTCAATGAATGGGGTCTAAAATGAAAGGGATTCATCTCCCGAGTGTCATAGGGTGTCAACAAAAACTAAGCAATATATATCTGTCTGATGTTAAACAGCCCTATCCCTTAGTCGCCTTGTACGGCACCGCATGGGAAGAGATGGGGTGGCCCTAATTCTACTCTGCCGGAAACCACGCGGCATGCGGCAAAATATATATGTGTTATTGTCATAACTAAAAAGTTAAAAATAAAATAAATTATTGAACAACAAGTTTGACTGACAGCCGTTGGGTTTTATTTTTAATAATTTTTCACAAACACATATTAAAGAATTAAACTACTGCTTAAACTAGTAGTTTTCCGTTTTCACCTTTTATTTCTAAACTGAGTTTTTTAATTAAACTCTTAACTTATTAAAAGACACATCAAAATTGTTTGCCTTTAGTTAAGTACCAAAACAAACGAAGTATAGTTGTATTTATCGCAATTATTTTCATTGACGAGATCCGCCTTCGTCATAGTACTTATAATCTTAATTTTCTTGGTGTAAATAGAAATAGGAACTCAAAATCTATATAAGTTGAGAACATATACATTTATTAAACCCTAAAATGATAGTATAATCTTTTATATTACAATACTTAAATGCGTTTAGCACCACTGATTACAAGATATTATTATTTTTATACAACAGTTGAATATTATGCTTAGACTGAAACAGGTGTTTCCTGTTTTATTATATTATTGATTAATATTGTTTTACATAATAATTGTTTGGCAATGAATACTTATAAATGCAATAATAATCTGTCTGCCGTGTTGGGTCTTCAGATGCTAGAGTTTAACCCCTCGTTTTCACCTAAGTATAAAACATGTATTTGACAAGTTGCAATTTGTCTCATGAACGAAAAGTCAATGTGTGAACGCAAATGTGTTTTATACTTGTTTACAACTTGTTGGCTATACATACTATGTGAACGAAAAAGTAGCTGAGATACATGTATAAAACAAGCATTGTGTTTTGATTAGTCTTGTACAAGTCTTCAACAACTTTTTTATAAACAAGTTTACAACTTGTTTTACAACTTGTTTCGTGGTGTAAACAAGGGGTAAGATTACCTAAAACATATCTCTCGCACCCCGGCTAAACCAGTCTCATATTTCGAGATGGCCCCCTTGCGCCACTTCAGCCTGCTTCTGCCAGGTTGACAGGCGGCTTCGCTTACCACTCTAGGTCTACGATTGTCATGAAACCTTAAGCAAGCTTAGTACCCTATTTCTAATTGACCAAATTTCGTTGTTATAATCCCCACTCAATTATATAAATAGTTAAAGTGAGATTTATGGTTCGATAAATTTACAATTCATTAATAAACCACTATACTTAGAAATAAACGTGTATAAGAGATATTCTATAATGTCATGTATAATTTCATATTATGCTATATTCCTACCACAACCAGTCGTCTAGCTTAATTCACATCGAAATGGGTACGGCCGACGGTAATATGGCTGAGGGTCATCGCAGACAAATCAACTCATACAGTTAAATGAAATAATCAACAACCAATGTACACGCACTTACAGCTCTCCGTCATATGTAATGAACTCTTGTTCATTTAATTTTGGACTATAAGCCTTTTTTAATAAAGTTTAGAATTGGGGTTCTGATGACAGCTAGGTCAACCAGCGGTAAGCAAGCCGTTAGCGCGGCCTCGGGATTAGGCGATACTGTGACAATACCTTTCTGAGTTGTATGTGCATGTGATATGTCTGCTGTTACCCTAATGAAGCACGCACAGACTAAAACCACGTTACAAAAATATTCGAACATAATTCTCCTTCTTCCTACAAACCCGGGACCTTGAAACGGGGTGTGAAAAAGTTTCTTATGAGGCCGTCAAGCTGAGGGCCACTATTGTAATATTGCCTGTAAAAGTGAACCCCTATAGAGAAACTTCAGGGGATGTGAAGTCATATCGATATATTCTAAATAAAAAACTATACCTAGTGGTCGCTAGCATTTCAGTGTGAATAGAGCTTAACTTATTATAATAAAATATAGACATTTATAGGTAAGTTAAAGCGATAGTGTAGTACTCTGTATAAATTAATACTGGTACACGATTTGGCATAATTAATTTGATTTTATTATATGTACCCTAAAACATGAATACTCATTGTATGCAGATGATTTTCTTCATTTCTCTTGTGCATTATCGGCATACATCATGACCCCAAATCGAGAGAAACAATGGCACGCACGGTTTGGTTTGTTATATCGAATGAAATTGTAAAGTGTTTATTATGCTAAGTATTCAAATCGATTGAGAAAAGACAAAAGAAAAAAAAATGGTTTTTTTTTCAGGCGGGATTCGAGCCCGTGATCTTACCCTTATTTTTTATTTTTTTTATATAGAACACGTCAATTAGACTTCGCCTTGCCTGATGGTAAGCTGAGGGCAAAGTCTCAGAAAAGAGGGTCACCATTACTTACACATACCGTGTGACAATGGTGACACTCAGCTTGGCGGTCTCATCATATGCTTTTTCACGCCCCGCTTAAAGGACCCGGGACTGTAGGAAGAAGGAATCCTCATAGGGAGAATGCTCTGACTACTGAGTTACCGAAACTCCAAATCTTCCTATATATAACCATCACCGTAAGATGGATTAATAGAATCTAGGATTGGTGGATTTCAGCTCCTCCTATGTAACCTCAAAATATAACCAAAAAACGCGTACTGAGCATGTAGAGTATATTTTGCGTGTTCGGGGTCAAGATATACGTTGATACTTTGCTACTAGAATGGTTGAAAAAACCGGCGTAGGTACATGTTTATAAAAATAGATTGAGCAGAAAAATTTCTTATACATATATAGGAAGACTTTACCTCACTAGTGGGTTATTAAATATAAACTACTCGCTCATACTTCAATCTCACTCATAGTAAGAAAATAATCTCTAGAAGATAAACTTCAGAATACTACTAGACTGGTATTTATTTAGAGGCAACTTTTGAAAAGTGTACTTAATTTTCAAATAGATTTTCATACACATCATTAGTTAGTACATTTTTATTATTATAGAAAAATGAACTACAGGTGAGATTCCGTCATCATCATGTGAAACAACGCTATGTATCCCGATTAAATCAGAAGCCTTCACCTCGAAAAACTCGCTTTCCGTCTTTCTTTTGTGCGCAACTTTACAATAAATAACTAAACGAATCTGTCCAAAAGTATGAAGAGTTTTTAACGATAGACACACCAAACACAGACATGTTTATTGCTAACATAAAACCAACAGGCGCTTTCTGCAACGTTCAATCACTGCAGCAGCCACTAAACCAGTGTTTAAGAATTGCAACATTGGCTTGCCTTACACAGAATATGACGTTTTTTCAGATGAGCTTGGCATTTTCACATAGGTACAGATTTTTCTGGTTTTTTTGGTATCACAACCAAGTTTTTAGTCTTGCAATATAGCCATTACGTGTTTTCCCATCACAGATGCCTTTAATAACACACATGTCATCTAGTAATCTGATCGAACTATATTTAGTGCTGTCCCCTCTCATACTATAAATAAACAATTTTATTACATAAAATCTACCAGTCTAGTAGATACGTAACTCTTTACTGGAAGACAAATTCTAATAGTATCAAAATTATTCTAAGCTCTTATTCAAATAGTTATTTGATCCTTGCCAACTGAAGGAGCTATCTGTGTCTCCATCCTCTGGTTTCCTCTCCACCATAGAGGCTCGGTTCTCTTTAGCATACGACCGCGGTCTGCCTTCTATGAGGGAATGGTTGAGCCGAGAGGCATCGAAGTGGAAGCCTGCGTTTGAGGGTTTTCGGACGTCCTGAAGATATTTCCATGTGTGGCTATCTGGACCTACGTCTTCGGTTTCAGGTCTTGGACTGTATAGCCATTCTGGAAAGAAGGTTATTAAATCATTAAGATATAGAGGGTTCTTTTGTTAATGATCACAAAGAAGTCATTCGTGGAAGGGTGGTCAGTAGCGGTCATCCTGGTTAGGGACCGGTTGGGAGACAGATAGAAAGCCGGTAGGAAAAAATAATCTAGTTTGTCATGCACCATGCGACACGGAGACCGTGGGACCTACACCTACCTCCGTTGGAGACCTTGGCGATGGCGGTGAGCAGGAAGTCCTTGTCCTTGGCCTGCAGCACCAGCATGCGCCGCAGCAGCCGCACCATCGAGCGCTGCGCGCGCGCCCGCGCCCGCACGTAGTACACCGCCCCGCTGCCGGCAACAGGACACATTTTTACTATGTTACCTTGCCACCTAAGACACCTAAAAATCCTGCACTGTATTAAAGTACATAGTCAAGAAGTTTGCCGGTCCCTACACAGTCTTCACATCCTCACCAAAGCGACAGCATAATAAACCCGATGACCCCGGGCCGCAGTACGAAGGTGAGCACAGTGCGGGCCGTGGGCCTCTGGTCCAGCTGCAGCAGCCCCGCGCTCACCACGCTGTACACGAACTCGTAGCCGCGGAATGGACCGCACGCGTGGGAAGACGTCCTGACCAAAAACGAAACAAAATTATACTGCTTAAGCAAAAGGAGGGTTGTGATTTTGACAGGGTGTGTATGTATGTACGTATGTATGTATGTATGTATGTACGTATATATGTAGGTTCATCTGTTCTTCGTAGCTCCTCAACCACTAATTAGATCTGGACAAATCAGGTATCATTAGAAGCATCTTAGTCGTCCGCTGGCTATAAGCTATATAAAACATCACTGAATATAATGTGGCGCACTCTATCGATCATACTGTGTTAAAAAAATAACATGAGAAAATATAAGGATAGCCGTGGTTGTATGCCACTTAGTTTAACAAAATAATACATTCGAGGGAAAATGGCACACGACTACAGCTATTCTAGAGTTTTTCTTGTTTAATTAACACTTTGTAGAGCGTGATTTTTCAGTAGTCGGGTTTTAGTTTTAAACTTATTTTTTTTCCTTTGTTGGATTCATAAAGAAGGCAATCAAAGTAACTATGCACTATAATTCTCAACTTGGTCTTGACGTAATGATGTAGTAGATGTAGCCTTAGTCGGTGCACTATCGAGTGCCTGTATTTCCTAATATTATTCTACTCGATGCTAGATGGCGACACTTTATATATTTCACAACATTCCATACAACGCTATCTAGACCCATGGTAAGCTTAGCAATATACAAAAACTGACAAATTATGAGCTAGTAGACTCACCTGAAGAACAAAGTGCCGAGGCCAAACAGGGTGGTGAACATCGACAGCGTCACGAACATGTACAGGATCGTTTGTGTCTGTGCGGCGCGCCACACCTATCACAAAGTAATAACAATCAACTATCTGAGATAAACATGGTAGGATTTTCAAATGTCGCAACACCACGACATTTAGCGCTATCAAGCGGAAGCAAGTGGAACTACGCTGGAACAACAGAGACTGGCCGCTTCACCTCTATTATCTTAAAGTAAATTGCGATTTGTATTACCGAATTACAAGATATAAATAGTACATTTTATGACAAGGTAGCAAAGTAGTATTTTTACGGCGAGAACGCTATTTAAAATCACAAGTGAAGCGAAGGATTTGTTACATCGCCCGAGGAAAAAATAATTTGCTCTCGTGTCAAATACTCTACTTTTCATCCCCTTTCTATGAAAAATAAAAATGTACTGATTACTTACAAGAACAGATACATATTTATTAATTAAGGCACTTGTACGTTTCCAGTTTTCTTATTTTCAAAAATAAAATAAAACCAGAAAGCTGTAGAAACGTTCGAATTCCGTGCTATATGTGTAGCAAGTTCGACCAAGCGCCATCAATCTCCAGTATAAACAGCCAGAGACATAAGTAATGCGCGCGCTTTTATTTTATTTTTTAGTTAGCACGGCCAATCGCGCCGCCGCGCCGAGCCCCGTGCGGCCAGCGCGTACCAGTCAGTAATTCATACAATTTGCGTTCGATTTCTACAATTGATATACATTGATTTATAATTTATTTATTAAGTAATTCTAATTGATTGTATTATGAGATGTGATGTTTGTATTATTTAATTTTTAGTTTTTGTGTTTTTTGTGATTTGTATTGTACCTACTTATTGGCTGTTTGTGTTTTTGTTCTATTTTTTTTTTAATTTTTAAACGCTATCGCATTGGACTTTACTGTAATGATAGTGTAAGATGTGTATAATAAATAAGTAAATAAATAAATGTTCCAAATTCAAATCACTTTTCCGCCCGTTAAAAAGTACCTATTATAACAGAAAAGAGCTAATTTTGCTTCCTCTTTTAGAGGAACAAAGTGAATAGAAGAGACGAAATAACTTACTAAAACCACACGCCATCTTGGGTTTTCGATGCCATCTCCAGTTTCGAGATAGACCCTCAAGGTATCCTACTCTACACTAAATTTTGAGCAACATAGCAGTGCTCCACCTACCTTAGTGGCGGGCTGACAGGCCCTGAGAGCGCACTCCTTCTTGACGTAGAACAGCACGAGGAACTTGAGCGTGACGCAGAGCACCAGCAGCGGGCAGAACAGCATGCCGAACCACAGCACCGCCTGGTTGTATATCAGCGTCAGCGAGTTGTACGCGATGTTGAACTGCGGCGCGCTGCTCCACGGGCTGCACCTGCGGGCACGGGGTGCAGAGGTGCACTGCTGTTCAAGGGTACAGTGAGATCTGGGCCTCTATTTTACTATTTTTTGACATAGTAAATCCACCACTGAAGTTGCGAAAAAAGGTATTTAATTTTCGACTTTATTGTCATGACGTTAAAACCTAAAATTAAATGGCATCTTGTGAAGTGAATTGAAAATGTAATGAAACATTTTTTTATTTAATTTTGAAAGAAAGAAAGTCTAAATATTTTATTCAAGCCCCACACAGCGGGCACCCCACCAAATACAAACAGGTAGGCAATATAACAATTAGCAGGTACATCAAATCAATACAGTAGGCACATTAAAATTAAGCTACGGGTGCAACACTCCACACTATGCGAGCCCAAATAGGGCCCCATCTCAGCATTGAATGCTGCGCACACCCTTCGTTGGGTATGCACAGCGCTGGTTTTCAGATGGGGCCATATGAACTTCTACAACAATAAAGTCTAAAATTTAGTGAAATTTTTTGTAGTGTCAGTGGTAGGGCAATGGATGACCTTGGTCCTGGTAGCTAAGACACATGTTGGTAGTAGTTGTTTATTTCGGCAATTGTGCAAGCGTCATAATCATAGTGGAATGAAAGATAATCCTGCTATGTTCCGGCACCAGAGGGCAGCACTAGCATGAACAGTTTTTTTAACAGGTTATTTTTTTATACAACTAAGGTGGCAGACAAGCACACGGCCCACCTGATAGAAAGTGGTTACCGTGACCTATGAACATGTGTAACACCAGTGGATTACATCCATGCTGCCGACCCTGTAACAACAGAGATTTTATGCGCCTTCAGTGCAGAACACAAAACCCGGACAAGCCTTTGGTCTTCCCACTGACAGCACAAAAACTCTCCAATGAGCTCTGGCTACCCTATTCACCACCGGGAACACAACACTGTTCTCCTTCTTTTATCAGTATGGCCCCGTGCATCAGTTATGAGGTACCGATGATTCTGCCGACATCAAGATGGGGAGTAGATTCAGTAGGTTATAGAGGTTTTTGCCAAAGTCAATTAACTGACTAGCAACAAGACAAAGTTGGTTCAGTCTACTGTACTGTTTAGTGGCGCCCTCTGAGTTACAGTGAAACAGTTTTAACTGCAAATATCACATTGCAAACGACTATATTTACTCGCAAAACTACAACGATACATTACTTGGGTTCACTCGTGATTATGGGCTTGCATAGTGCCGGATAAGAAAAAATACAGATTATAATATTTTTTTAGGTTATTGAAAACTTTATCTACAAATAATATTACATATTATTCTCTATAAATCGGTGGTAATTAAACTTAAACCTGGTTTAAAAATAAAGTAAAATATAAAAAAAAGTAAACTCACTTATGAACTAAAGCTCTAGTAAACTCAAACATTGGCAACACAAAGAGTGAAACGACGGTGTCTAGCAACACTAGGCGGTACGTCTCCTGACCGAAAGATGTTTCCCAGCACTGAAATAAAAACACACTGAAGTAAATAAAATTATTTACAAACGCAAATATTTTTAGTATGTGCTTAGACTACGAACTCTATCGACACAGTAATGAACACTGCAATTTTTTTTTTTTTTTTTTATATAGGACACGTCAATTGGACTTCGCCTTGCCTGATGGTAAGCTGAAGGCAAAATCCCAGAAAAGAGGGTCACCATTACTTACACATACCGTGTGACAATGGTGACACTCAGCTTGACGGCCTTATCATATGCTTTTTCACGCCCCGCTTAAAGGACCCGGGACTGTAGGAAGAAGGAAACACGTGAGCTGGTAATGAATTCCAGGCCTTAATGGTGCGACAGAGGAAAGAGTCTCCGAACCGCTTGGTTCTTGATCGGATGTTTTGCACCGTGTGCGGATGACATCTAAGACCTGCACGCGTTGTCCTGTGTAGGAAAGGGGAGGGTGGGACTAATTGGAAGAGCTCATCAGAACACTCCCCATGGTACAGACGGTAAAATACAGCCATGGACGCAACATCTCTACGCAGCTGTAAAGGTTCTAGGGTGTTCGTGATCTCGGGATTCCCAATGATGCGGATCGCACGTCGCTGCAACCTGTCGAGAGCATCTAGTAAGTACTTTGCTGAACCATCCCAGAGATGCGAGCAGTACTCCACACAGGAGCGAATTTGTGTCTTGTATAGAAGATAATAACAATAGCTACTACTTTGGTACTAATTTGACATATACTATACATTACTATCCCATAACATGCACATATAGACAGTTTACATACACATACATACATATAATCACGCCTTTATCCCTGGAGGGTTAGACAGAGGTGCATTAACACCCACCTTTCACCCATCATTAAATGGTTCACCCTTGTTTGGAAGAACAACTTTTGATCGAATATCACTTCGACTAATTTCAGTTGCACTAAAATCATTTTACATAAATATTCATTTGACCAAATATTTAATTGGTCGAATTTTATTTCGCAGAATTATTTATTTGGAATAATGTCATTCCACCGAATTTTCATTTGCACTAATTTTATTTAAACTAATGATTCATTAGACTAATAGTGGTTTAGTCGAAAAATCATGTCGAATATTTGGTTTATTCTTTTTCATATTTTATTTTTTTCTGGCACCTATCCCTCTGAGAGATTTTCAATTTTACTTGTATTGTTTCTCATGTAACATACTCTTTGTAGTTTTCTTACATCAGTGAAATTCGCAGGGTTAGGTTAGGTTAGAACTGTGACCATAATAAGAATGCCAGAAAACTGACACAAATAACATGAATTTTCTTTGGTTCACCCTTGTTTGTTAGAACAACGTTTGATCGAATATTACTAATTCGAACAACATTTCTACACTACATTACATTATATCAATTGAGTATTCGATGAAATACATATTATACCAAATGAATATTATATGAAATGAGCATTATAATTTTTGATGAATAGCTCAAACGTTGTTATAGCAAATAAACATTCGATCAAATGAAATTTATGTCAACCGATATTATGCAAAACAATTATTTTCTCAAACGTTGTTCGAATTTGTAACATTCGATCAACAGTTGTTCGACCAAACAAAGGTGAACCTCATTAAATTCGGTCCCACGTAATAGGCGGTGAGTCTATTGTCGTCTTCCGGACACTATTGTTGACTCAAGCCATGTACCTGAGGCTGGGCTATTCCTTAGTCACATAGTACGACACCGCATGGGAAGAGATGGAGTGGTCCAAATTCAACTTTGCCGAGCGGCTAAAACAGCTAGACAGTTTAAAGACAATATTGTCACTCACACAACGAATATTTCGGGCAATCTTCTGCGATGCATTTTGTTAGCTAGTCAGTACTGTGTCTATACAATATGTAGTCAAGGAGTACATATGTTTGTAATTTTAGAATTCTTATTGGGAATTAACATTTATGAAGAAATAATGACTTTTCGATGCTTTTCGAAGCTATGTGTGTATTGTTCGCAGGTTTATAAGTGCCCGGTTAATGGCATTAGGCTCGCCACCTATTACATTGGGACCTAAACATAAACTGACGAAATGTGGGTGCACCTCTGCCTACCCCTTCGGGGATATAGGCGTGAGTTTATGTTATGTTATGAAGAAATAGTAGGACTGACCTCGTCCTGCGCGCGTGCCCAGTACACCAGCAGCAGCATGAGCGTGCCCACGTCCAGCAGCCACGTGCGGGCGATCGTCACGTACAGCGCCATGCGCGGCGAGTAGTGCTCCAGCCTGCGGGGGGGGGGGGGGGAGGGGGCTCAGCACGGTCGAGTCAGGTGACTAGACCGGCAACATATAAACTACAACTACTATAAATGCGAAAGTCTATCTGTTACATTTTCACGCCCAAACTGAACCGATTTTGATGAAATTTGGTACAGAAGTAGATTATGCGTAAGGACTTAAGCTATGTTTGGTCGTAATAACCAGCATCCACGCGTCACTACAAGATATTTCCAGGGCTCACCCAATATGGCAATACTAACAAGTATAAATGACCACTCCGAGTGCACTGAGTCCCCTCCATATCTCAGTTTACATACATACAAACATCTGTGGCATTCGGACCGACAGTTGGAATCTAAAAAGTCAAACAACTGTTACGTGCACGGGGTACAATTAAATGCCGCTTACTCAACGAAGAGATTTATTAGCTCGCCACAAACTAGACAATTAAACCACTAGTACACACAGTACTCTTCAACAGTTCCAGTCGCTCAGTAGTTCACAGTAGTCCACAGTCGTTGCTCAGGTCGCAGGTAGAATCCTCTTCGGTCGCTTAAGCTCGCTGTGTTCGTTATCGGTCTCAAAGACAGAATGAATCGTGTCGCTATGCGAGCGTGTTTTTATACCTCTCAATTAGGAGGGTCAAATCATCTAGAAAATACGCGAGCGGTAACTATCTACCTACTCCCTTTTGTTAGCGCCGCCGGGGCGTTGACCTTCGAGTTCATTCTTTTTTCTATTCTTGGCGGTAGGTAGGTTGTGACTTTATGTTGGCGATTCTAGATTTTTCTATACCAATGGGTAGAGTACCTCGTTACCAATAATGTGTTTTAATTTCTAGAAAATTCGATTTTTAGTTTTCGAGATATCGACGTCAGTCGTAACACAATATAATCTAACTACCGAATTTCGATACCGATTAGGGTGTGGTCAAGTAAGCTAATATTTAAGGAAGGTCAAAATGTTAATATGTACGGACCCCTCCAGGAACATCCAAGCGTGAGATACAGGTTTGCCTAGTTCAAGAGGTAAAACATATTGTACAGATTTTTGTAGCTATCTTAAGTTATTGTACTTTATACCTATACCTATATTTATATTTAATTATAGGTATAGGTATTTCCGCCCAATTGAGCAGTCCGACTGGGGAAGTACCTTTGCCCTACAGAATACCGCGGTTATAATAACTTCGTGTTGTGTTCCCAGCGGTGAGTAGGGTAGCCAGAGCGCACTGGAGAATTTGTGCTGTCAGAGGGTAGACTAAAGGCTTGTCCTGCTTTGTCCTCTACACTGACGGCACAGAAACTCTGTACTTACAGGGTTGGCAGCGCGAGTGTGGCTTCTCTGGTGTTACACACGTCCATAGGCCACGGTAACCACTTTCCATCAGGTGGGCCGGGTGCTTGTCTGCCACCTAAGTGGTAAAATTTGACTTAATTTTAATACATAATCTTCAGAAGGCCATATCTCTGTTGAGGTGACTCTTACTTGACAATAACGTGGAAGAACACGGGGCACAGCGTCACCACGCCAGTGATGACACCCGACACGAGCAGCTCCCAGCGCGGCAGGGGGGCCCGCTGGGCCAGCAGCAGCCACAGCGCGAACTCCACGCCTGCGATGACGGCCAGCACTAGCGCAGTGACGGCGACGTTGGCCGCGTACTGCCCGACACGACGCCATGCTGACAGAGTGACACGATTCTTCGTCTGCTCGCTTAGGAGCTCCTGTGGGGGGAAACATAGCATAACATAAACTCACGCCTATATCCCCGAAGGGGTAGGCCTCAGGACATGAACATAAACTGGCGAAATGTGGATGCTAGCACAGGTGCTAGCATCCACATTTCGCCAGTTTATGTTCATGTCCCAATGTAATAGGTGGCGAGCCTATTGCCATTAACCGGGCACTTATAAACCTGCGATAAATACACACATAACTTCGAAAAGCATCGAAAAGTCATTGGTGTGTGCCATGGTAAAACCTCGTCTCAGCAGTCCATTACCAGACCACTAGGCTACCGCAGTTTGTGGGGGGAAAAATAATAGGAAATATGTTTTTGTCAGTAGTTTTTGTTGTATCATCAAATGTTGATACTCATAATGGTAGTTAAAATCATAATTGCCTACATGAAGCTGTATTGGATAAGTTAATGAGTTATTTAAGTAACATAACATAGCTGGAGCACTAATGTTTACATAAATTCAAATCAAATCAAACCAAAATGTTTTTATTTTTCTACTCATACATTGTTATAACATCCATATATTGAGAGAAACCCCAGTAAGTTAAAAAATGCTCGTGACGGGATTTTCTCGCTGCTTCCCCTAGGTTTGAGTATACAATGCTGAGAACTTAATCTAGCTGCTGCAATATAAAGATAAATTTTATATAATAGTAAGCCCGGTCGCACGTTACAACAGTGTTAACATACATAGTCGGTTCTTTGATGTACAAAGTGATTTATGTGCGAGGGAGAAGATGTGTGTGCGTGTGTGCGTGTGTGCGTGCGTGCGTGCGTGCGTGCGTGCGTGCGTGCGTGCGTGCGTGCGTGCGTGCGTGCGTGTGTGTGTGTGTGTGTGTGTGTGTGTGTATATGTATGTATGTCTGTATATAAGTGTGTATTTATACTGTGTGTGTATCTGATGCTTGGATATCTGTGCGTGTTTCATGAAAGCCTAACTAGCATTCTTTCAACGTCATTGTAGGTTAGTAAGCTTAGCCATTTTGTTAGGGCCACTTTACAATCATAAAGCAACATGGGATAAATGTATACTTCAGAGTTTACTTTATTGTATATGTAGGTGGATTGTGTGGTATACTGTCGTCTGGCAAAGTCAGTGCGGACCACAGGAGAGAAAGCCACACAGTCCTTGCGTCTTTTATTCCGTATGCAAGAGTAAGGTAAGTGTTTTATGTAGGTCCAAGGTAATGTTAAGAACATAAAGTTTCCTGACCGTTAGCAAGTTACTTTCTCTGTACAGGTCCTCAGTAGCATACCTATAGGATTTGAGGTACATAACCTTAATTAGTGACCGCTGGGCTCTTTCCAGGTCTAAGAATTTAGTCTTAGTGGCACCCGCCCATACCGATATGCAGTATGTTATAATCGATTGGGCCAATGCAATATAAATTTTGTTGAGTAACGGCGGATTCATAACATGACGCAGAGTTTTAAATATATATATAAGTTTTCTGACTCTACTCATAATACATTCAAGGTGAGGATGCCACGATAGTCTCTGGTCAACCGTAACACCAAGATACTTTACAGTTGTCACTTTTTGTATGCTTTGACAGTTGCAACTTAATTCCGATGCTTTGGCACACCCATGGATAGGGACTCCGAAATCGGAACCTGGCTGTGATCTGATGTTTGGAGTGAAACAAATGTAGTAGGTTTTTGAAACATTAAGTGTTAGAAGGTTTTCATTTAGCCATCCAGCCACCTCTAACAGACCACGTTCAGCGATCGATTTCACGTCGCCCCATGAGTCTCCCGAGTAAACCACCGCAGTGTCATCAGCATAAGAGAAGATACGGCCGCCGCTGCTTCCTATATTACATAACTCGTTTATGTATACTAAGAACAGCGCCGGACCAAGCACGCTTCCGACCAAGGACGCCGTATGTTACCTTTTCTTCATTACTCCTTAGATTATTGATTTTTACTTGCTGATATCGATTATTTAAGTAGTCTTTAAAAAGTTTGTGTGTTTAAGTGTTAAGTTTGTTTGTGTTGTCAATGTTTTCAAGCCGCTGCAGAAGGATGGGAACGGATACGGTGTCGAATGCCTTTTTGAGGTATAAAACACTGTCATACATTTCTTTTTGTTGTCTACTTTGTTTGCGATCTCTTTAGTCAATGCCATAATAGCATCTTGTGTGGATAATCCTTTTCTAAAACCATATTGTGCTTCTGATAAGATATGGTATCTATTTAGATACTTTATCAGTCTGTTATTTAATAACTTTTCTAGTATTTTGAAATGCATGGTAAAACTGATATAGGTCGGTAATTATTGACATCGTTCACGTCTCCACCCTTGTGCACCGGAGAAACCACAGAACGCTTCAAAGCAGACGGAAATTTTCCACTTTCAAAGCATAAGTTAGCTAGCTGGCTTATCGCCGGTACAGAAAAATCCCTAGAGATCTTCAGAAATTTCACAGGTATGCCATCCCAGCCAGGTGAGTTCGCAGGATCGAGGCCCATCAGTATGCCATCTACTTCTTGAGGATCAGTCGCTAGCACAAAAGACGTAAGATTTGGGTGGGGATTAGCTGTTATATTGGTAGTGCTATTGTTCGGATTATTATGTTTTTGAGTTATGTCATCGGCCAAGGTCTTTCCTACTCCAACAAAGAACTGATTAACACGATTTAGAGAGTCCAGAGGATGCGGAGTGATGTTCAAAAGACTTATATTGGAGCTTTTTGGGGTTTTAAAATGGGTAATTTCATTTATTGTTAGCCAGAGGTTTTTAGGACTTTTTAATGATTTATTTATCTGTACTTGCTGGTACCGCCTTCTTAGTCTTTTGATTAGATTCACACAGAAATTGCGAAAACGTTTAAATGTAATTTTTAATATTAAGTTGTGTGGGTCATTTCTTAGTTTTAGTTGCATTTTATTGCGAAGTCTGATACAGCGTAATGCACCTGCAGATATCCAGGGCTTTAAAGATTGTTTGTTACCAGGAATTAATTTAGATTCAGTGTTTAGGAGTAGTGCTGTCTTTATCGCGCTAATCAATCTATCTGCTAGAGTATTGGGGTCATTATATGTGAATAAAAATGTTGTATCCATATCTAATAAGCTTCGATATGCGCCATCAAAATCGACAATAGATCTGTATCTGTTGAAGGTCGACAGGACCTTAAGCTTGTGTGTTAGATTCAGTATTACCATAGCATGGTCCGTAATAGACGTATTTAGAACAGTAACCAGGGCAGAATAACTGTGTTTATTAATTTTGAGGATAAAATGGTCAAGGCAATTTTGATCCCTCGTAGGCAAACAGTGACCAGGAAAAAGCCCATGTACTGCTAGCATTTTCGTATAGTTTAATCTATTTTTACGTTCGTGCGATTTTTCTTTCAGCGTTATTTTGAGATTAATATTTATATCGCCTGCAATAATGATGTTGCTATGTGTTTTAATAGTTTCCAGGTGTATGTTCAGGGAATTTATAAAACTATCAGCGTGGATTTTTGATGGGGAACGGTATATGCCTATTATACTAATATTAGAAATAGAGATTTGTAAGGCAGAGGCGTGTGTGATGTTAATTTCAATTACTTGAGCAAGGTGAATATTTTTAATATATGCTACCACACCATCATTTTGATTGAGCTGCCTGGTCGTGTAGTAATAAGTGTATAGTCCATCAAATCTAAGAGGTACCGTTTGACGTTTCATATTTTTCAAACCGAAACAACTTTGTTCATACGTACATTATTCAGTTTCGATAACCTTTTTCATAAAACCATGAATTTAGAAAGATTTCATTATTGTATCTAAAAATGTACAATTCTTAAATCTAAATGTAATTGAAAACTTTCAAACAAAGCAAAATAACACATATTTACACAGTAAATAATTTCTAATAGTTATATTCTTGACCGCATTACAAAGTTACGTAGTTAGGTCACTGCACGTAGTGTTGCGACTCTTCGGATACACTTGTATGCAAAAAAATCGTTTACATATACGAAAAATCGAATGTATTATTTACAAATTACACTTGACAACCAAACAAATATTTTTTCATGTGAATGGGATTTATCTCACATATTACGATTACATAACTAAATAGTTATGTAATCGTAAAATATGAGATAAAACCCATTCACCAAAAATACGTATTTATAAATCAAATATATTTGCTTCTTTAAAAAGTTGTCGAAAGCGATTTGTCGATTTTTGATTTTCGCGCCCAAATAAGTCGGGGTTTCTCGCGCTAACGCTGTCGAAATAGTAAATGGAGTCAGGGATAGTGTTTTTTACATTTATTTTTGTGTATGATAGTATGGGTTTGCATATTACAGAGAAATAAACAAATTTTTAACAAGCACATCCATTGATTTTACAATTACAATTTTTTCTTCTAAGTCTTATTTCTACGTCTAAAACTAATAAAAATAAGGTATGTAGAACCCATTCATAAAAATGTTGTTGCCTGATGTTATAAATTAACGACGTTACTGCGCGACCGCATAATGCACTGAATACACAGATACCCTAAAATAAATTAATTTAATTATTTTTAGGTCAATAGGCAAAATCGCAGGTGTCCAAGTCTCTACAATTTTTTTTTTCTGGCAACACTGCCAACTACAAGCGCACGCGGTCCGCTCGGTCGGTTCGGCGTCAGCAGTCTCTCGCCATCTTGGAAGCTGACTGTGCGCGTACTTGCTTTCTCGTTTGTGTTTTACAATTTGTGACTTGGCTATTACTTTTCTGGACTGATCATTCTTTATCCGTTTACCTTGGCAATATTTATACTGGACTCCGAACTAAGCAAGTGTTTATTAATAATGTCGAAAAGAGGACGTACTTTGAACAGCCAGGCTCGTGAATTGGTGGTGAAATTACACGAGTATTTTGAGCGTGAATCTCAAAATGGTGGACTTCTACTGCCAGTTACACAAGTTCGGGATCGCGTCGGTGAAGCTCTCGGTATTGGTAGCCGCACCGTTGGCAAAATATTAAGTGAAAAATATGGGCCTTCGGGGAGTGACAGTAACGTACTTCACACACCGAAAAAACGAAAAAGAAATAAACCTGTGACAGGCATCGATGAATTCGATAGTCATGCTATTAGAAACCATATATACGGGTATTTTACAAGAGGCGAATTTCCAACATTGGCAAAGTTATGTGCAACTTTAAAAGATGCCGGGCTGTATAAGGGAAGCATAGAGTCGTTGAGAACGGTAATAACAGGAATTGGCTTCAGATACAAAAAAGTTGACAAACGAAAAATTGTTATGGAGCGACATGACATAATTATGCAGCGACTAACATTCCTGCGCGAAGTTAAACAAATTATAAACTGGGATAATGTAATATTTTTGGACGAAACTTGGCTAAATTCCAACCATTCTGTGCCGAAAACATGGACTGATGATTCTGAAGCTTCGTGCTCGAAGGTGCCGATAGGAAAAGGTGGACGCCTCATAATATGCCATGCTGGGTCAGCGTCTACAGGCTTCGTGGAAAACTCTTTATTAGCTTTCCAATCCAAAAGCACTAAAGAGTATCATGAAGAAATGGACGCAGTAAGGTTCCGAGAGTGGTTCTTAAATTTATTACAGAATATCCCTCCTAACAGCACAATTATAATGGATAATGCCCCATACCACTCTGTGCAAATTGATAAAGCACCTACGTCAGCCAATAAGAAAGCAGATTTGGTGGCATGGCTGCAAAGAAAAGGAGTGGATGCCGACATGTCACTATTAAAAGCTGAATTATTACAGTTAGTGAAATTGCATAAACCACCAAAACCGACATATGTAATTGACCAATTGGCCGAAGAGCACGGGCACAAAGTCATACGACTTCCTCCGTACCATTGCCAATATAATGCCATTGAACTGATTTGGGCCCAAGTTAAAGGTAATATTTTATAATATTATAATAATAACACGAGTACTTCTAACATTTATAATTTAAACAATGGTTTTCGTCTGCTATCAAATAGTTACATTATTGTTTTACAGGTTATGCAGCAAGACACAACACAAAACCACCCTTCAGTGTCAAGAAAATGGAAGGTTTATTAAAGGAAGCATGTGCCCAAGTTACACAGGAAGATTGGAGTAAAGTAGTACAAAAAACAAAGAAAATAATAATGGACGACTTCGAAAGAGACGTACACTTTGATAATGTAATGGACAATCAACTGGTCATTAATTTAAATGACGATGATGACGAAGACGACGATACTAGTACTAGTAGTGAATAAAAAAATATCCTAAACATTTCTTTTATTTAATTATAACAATTGATTTCTTAAAATTCGGATATTATAGTAATCGATCTCTTAAAGTTCGGATATTATAGTAATCGATTTTTTCATCCCATCCCTATCATTCAATTGTCAGAACTGTCAAACGGTACTTCTTAGATTTGACGGACTGTAGTTATGTAAATTAGGGATCGGTTTGTCGTTATCAAGTCTACACTCAGTTAAGATTAAGACATCGGCCTCATGCTTTAATTCAGATAAGTTTAACTGTAAGTCTCCAATGTTACCATACACGCTTCTAATATTTTGTGTCAGTATAGTAAAGTTGGTGTGATCTGGGTGTAAGTAGTTATGAAAATTTTCTATATTTATTAGTTCAGAGTTTCCAATCACAGCGCCATCCAATTCGCGTATAGTATTAAGTTCACTATCCATTGTCATTTTGTGTGAATACTAAATATTGCTGCCTATATAGAACCGTTGTATTAAGTAGAACTGGAGTGTAACTTTTACTTGCCTTTATTTGAATAAAAAAGAGTAGGAACACTGTAGACATGTGTGTGTGATGTGAGTACGAGAAAGTATATTTGAGAAGTTGTAATGTATGTGTGGTAAAGTTGTATTTTATGTAAATATTTTGTGTTACATAGCCATAACTGAGCTGTACGTGTCTAATTTTAGATATTATATATATAAAAGAACCCTCTATTAATTTAGCTGTGATATAAATGTAAGTAAATTGAGTGCTACTGCATACAATGACTACTTTTGACAATAATACAAGTGACGTTGAGCAGCAGGACCAAAAACAATATATTAACACTACTAGTCAGATATCATGTACTGGTGGTAGAAACTTGGTGGCACAAATTTGTCTCAAGTTTCGACCGGGTAGGTACCACCGTGCACTATTGCGAAAAACCCTCCATAGCAATTCAATCTCGGTTGGATTGTGTTCAGGGGTCAGCATGTGCATAGCCGGGCAGAGGTGGTGGTTGTCGCAGCACTAGTGGGACCAGTGGGTCTTGGCGTAGTCTAGTGGGGATGGCGCGGGGCGATGCGCCGAACAGGGAGACCTGTAGAAACGGTGGTGCCGCTGGCCGCCCGCGGTATAGTACAGGGGCCCAACTGGGGTTAACCACCTTGGGAGGCTGCCTCACCAGGCCGCGCATAATCCCGATATGGTTCGTCGTGCCGGTTGGTGACCGGATTTGGGAGCCCGGCGACCATACTCGGGGGGGTACGGGGGCCCTTCCGTTCGGCGCGTCGGCTCTCGCCATGCCTCACATTCATAGATAAAACCAATATCCCGCGCTTTGTCACACGGTGCTGCGGCGGCAATCACTTCTTTTTTTCACGCCTTCTCCCACCCAAACTCATGGCAGCGCAATTTATAGAAAAAGGCAACACAGCGGCTCGTCACACTCCCAAAAGCTTGCTATTTGAGGTGGAGTCCACTAACATCTGTGGGCTCCATGCAAACCTCAACGCCGTCCACCAACACCTAGAGACGGCGAAACCTGCCATGTTTTTTCTAACGGAGACGCAAATACACCGCCCTGACGACAGGACCTACTTGCTCTACCCTGGCTATGTTCTTGAGGAAAGTTTTCGTGCAAAAGCCGGGGTGTGCGTGTTTGTTAGGGCGGATGTTTGCTGTCGCCGTTTGCGCTGCCTAGAGGACCCATCCTTCTCCGTCCTTTGGGTACACGTAGACCATGGCCCTACGAGTCAGATCTATGTGTGCCTCTACCGTTCCCATACAGGAGATGCTGAGACAACTCGACTCTTTGAATATCTGAGTCAGGCGGCAGATGATGCGCAGGAGCGATTTCCGAATGCCGAAATGGTATTTTTGGGGGATTTTAACGCCCACCACGAGATCTGGTTGGGCTCCTCCAAAACAGACCATGCGGGAAGAGCCGCCCACGCATTTGCTCTGGCGCACGGCCTGACCCAATTGGTGCACGAGGTCACTAGGATACCAAGAAGGTCGGGCCAAGCACCTTCTCTGCTAGACCTTCTGCTGACGAGTGATCCGGACCGGTACAGTGTATCGGTGCGAGCCGCGTTAGGCAACTCTGACCACTGCCTGGTCTGTTCCACGGTGCCTATTATGGCGCCCCCACGACCCGTGCAGGGGAAGCGGCGTCTCTGGCACTACTCGTCAGCGGACTGGGATGGACTTCGTGACTATTTTGCGTCCATCCCGTGGGTTGAGCGCTGCTTTGAAGGTAAGAACCCATCGGATTGTGCTACTGCTGTCGCCGGTGAGATCGGTCTGGGTATGGAATACTATATCTCATACACCGATGTCACCGGTGACCGCGGGGTGCGCCCTTGGTTCGGGCGCGAGTGCGCGGAAGCTGTTGAACAAAAACAGTCTGCGTACCGCGCTTGGGTAAGGGCGCGCGCCACGCGCCATCCCAATCTGGGCCACTTCAAGGCAGCGTACAACAGAGCCACAAAGGTCTGTAGAAGGGCCTATGTCAGAGCGGATGCCCTGCGCATAGCGCGGCTTGGTCAAGAGCTAGTGATGCATCCCACGGGAAGCCGTGGGTACTGGCGACTGGCTAAAGCCGTGCAAGCCAACTTCTGTCAGCCTTCGCTGCCTCCGCTGCGTAACCCTGATGGATCCCTGGCCCATGAGTCGCAAGAGAAGGCAAATCTGCTGGCTAATCTCTTTGCGGCCAACTCCCGAATCGATGATTGTGGTACGCAGCCACCAACACTACCCGACAGTGACCACGCGATGCCTGATATCCATATCAGGCAACGCGATGTCCGTGCAGTGCTGCAATCACTCGATGTCCGGAAAGCCAGTGGTCCGGATGGTATTCCAGCGGTAGTTTTGAAAAAATGTGCAGCGGAGTTGTCTCCAATGCTTACGCGCCTGTACCGGCTATCCTACAGTTCGGGTACAGTGCCTTTGCCTTGGAAAGAGGCGAATGTTCAGCCGATTCCCAAGAAGGGGGATCGCTCGGAGCCAGCCAACTATCGACCCATAGCCGTCACCTCAGTGCTGTGCAAAGTGTTTGAGCACATAATTAACAAACAGCTCATGCGGCACCTAGAGGATCACTCCTTAATTAATGACCGGCAATATGGCTTCAGACCGAAACGGTCAACGGGTGATCTTCTAGCATACGTTACCCATCTTTGGGGTGAGGCTATGGACAAGCACGGCGAGTCACTGGCAATTAGTCTTGACATCGCCAAAGCTTTCGATAGAGTCTGGCACAAATCGCTTCTTTCTAAGCTACCTGCCTTTGGTCTGCCTTCTAGGCTGTGCAACTGGGTTGCTAGCTTCCTGCAGGGGCGCCGTATTCGCGTCCTTTGTGACGGACGAGCTTCAGAGTTTCTGCAGGTTAATGCTGGCGTGCCCCAGGGGTCCGTCTTATCACCCACTCTCTTTCTTCTGCATATCAACGACATGCTGTCTACCGGCAATGTTCATTGTTATGCAGACGATAGCACTTTACATGGGAGTTATCATGGACATCCAGCGGCCAAGCAGTCAGATATCGCAGAGAAAAGGCAGCTTCTTGTCACTGAGCTTGACGGGGTCCTGAATCACATTTCTCAATGGGGCTCTGAGAACCTGGTTGAGTTCAATGCCAAGAAGACGCAGGCATGTGCGTTTACAGCAAAAGTATCTTCTTTCCTTCCCCTCCCCACTCTTCAGAGCAAGCCACTGCCGCTGCAGGACAATCTCAATATCCTAGGAATGGATGTTCGCTGCAACCTGAATAACAAAAACTACATCGAAAGCATCATCAAAACAGCCTCACGAAAACTCGGAGTCCTGAACAGAGTGAGACGATTTTTCACGCCGGAGCAGCGGTGTCTTCTATACAAGACACAAATTCGCTCCTGTGTGGAGTACTGCTCGCATCTCTGGGATGGTTCAGCAAAGTACTTACTAGATGCTCTCGACAGGTTGCAGCGACGTGCGATCCGCATCATTGGGAATCCCGAGATCACGAACACCCTAGAACCTTTACAGCTGCGTAGAGATGTTGCGTCCATGGCTGTATTTTACCGTCTGTACCATGGGGAGTGTTCTGATGAGCTCTTCCAATTAGTCCCACCCTCCCCTTTCCTACACAGGACAACGCGTGCAGGTCTTAGATGTCATCCGCACACGGTGCAAAACATCCGATCAAGAACCAAGCGGTTCGGAGACTCTTTCCTCTGTCGCACCATTAAGGCCTGGAATTCATTACCAGCTCACGTGTTTCCTTCTTCCTACAGTCCCGGGTCCTTTAAGCGGGGCGTGAAAAAGCATATGATAAGGCCGTCAAGCTGAGTGTCACCATTGTCACACGGTATGTGTAAGTAATGGTGACCCTCTTTTCTGGGATTTTGCCTTCAGCTTACCATCAGGCAAGGCGAAGTCCAATTGACGTGTCCTATATAAAAAAAAAAAAAAAAAAAAAAAAATGTAGCAAGCTCTGTACCTGTAGTTCACTCTTGATTAGAATAACTTTCGAGTGTTCATCTTTCTTCACAAAGACCCGCCCAAATGCAGTCCAGCAGAATTTAAACTGCTTCGTCTTTGCTAAATCACGAGCTAGGAAGAACAGTCGGGCTCCCTTCGCCGTCAGTTGTTCTGATATAAATATGGGAATATCCTCATTCGTGGTGTACCCGAGGTGTTTTGCTTGCAGTTTAGACTTATTTCTTATATTATACGACTTCGCTTTCTGTAGTAGATCCAATTTTTTGCAGTGATGAGCCGAGTTCAACAATAATAGGGGGGTTGTTGACTCCTGCCTTCCTACCCTGTACTCTGTAGATATCCTTTATGTCGCTCGGAATCATTTCCAATTGTATGGTTTTTGTAAGACACATTACCATATTTATTAAGTCACATCTAGTTTCTTGAGGTTTCTTTGGTACGTTCTTTATTTCGACACAGGATTTACGTGCGTGCCTTTGTTGTTCCTCCAGTTTCTCCTCCAAAAAGGCTATATGGTCACGATCTTTTTTAGTCTGTATCTCGAGGGATACTATCTTTTTACGGACCTCTTCCTGTTGGCTAGACAGATGTGCAATAGCGGTTTCAATACTACTGTTTGTTTGCCGTATTTCCTTCAGATTTTCGGTAATTATCTTGAGTTCATTTTTTTGTGTAGACATGAATGAAGCCAATATTTTTTTAATCTCTTCCTTAAATTTTGAGAATTCTAGGGGTAAATCTTCCTCTCTCAGTCTCTTGCCTCGTCCAGAGATGAAATTGGGGGGTGTTGTTTCTAACCCCACCTCGTTAATATTTGTATCAGATAAAGATATATTTGAGTGTGATGCCGCCATGATCTTTTGATTTAATATTTGAAGTTATTTTGTTACACGGCAGCTAGGGGAGGAGTTAATAATAAAGCAACAATAGGTCCCTGCAGGTTAAAAGCAGCCGACCGACCACAGGTCAAATAGGGCGTCACAGGTAGGCGACGGTAATTAACCAGTAGCGCTTGTAGTGGGCGGGGCCTGGGTGTAGTGATATTTTGCGCGTACGTCGATTTGTTGCAGACGATCTCAGGTACCAGGGCAACATAAATTCCGTAGTGATTCCACAAGATATGTCGTAGCGGTAAATTGAAAGATGTATAGTTGTCACTCACTTGTTGTCTTCAAGAATTTATAGCTCTGATGTGTTTATGCGATCCTATTATATTCACTGAATTAAATTGTTTGAAATTCAAATATTAGATCAAATTTACTAACTTTAACAGAATTTATTACACGTCTGCACCGATCGGCGGTTCGGGGGAAGAGGGAATTACATATCGGGTACCTAGTTGATAAGTTGTACATACATACATACATACATACATAAAATCACGCCTGTCTCCCATAGGGGTAGGCAGAGATCACGGATCTCCATTTGCTAAGTTGATAAGTTGTGCTTGCAATATTTTCTGTCGGGAAACTTTATTATTGGTTAAGAATTCTACGTAATTCTTAAGTTATACAGACTGCTGCCACATGCCACCATACCTTGAAGTAGTTATACAGACTGCTGCCACATGCCACCGCACCTTGTAGTCGTTATACAGACTGCTGCCACATGCCACGGCACCCTGAAGTCGTTATACAGACTGCTGCCACATGCCACCGCACCTTGTAGTCGTTATACAGACTGCTGCCACATGCCACCACACCTTGAAGTCGTTATACAGACTGTTGCCACATGCCACCGCACCTTGAAGTCGTTATACAGACTGTTGCCACATGCCACCATACCTTGAAGTAGTTATATAGACTGCTGCCACATGCCACCGCACCTTGAAGTAGTTATACAGACTGCTGCCACATGCCACCGCACCTTGAAGTCGTTATACAGACTGCTGCCACATGCCACCATACCTTGAAGTAGTTATATAGACTGCTGCCACATGCCACCGCACCTTGAAGTAGTTATACAGACTGCTGCCACATGCCACCGCACCTTGAAGTCGTTATACAGACTGCTGCCACATGCCACCGCACCTTGAAGTCGTTATACAGACTGTTGCCACATGCCACCGCACCTTGAAGTAGTTATACAGACTGCTGCCACATGCCACCGCACCTTGAAGTCGTTATACAGACTGCTGCCACATGCCACCGCACCTTGAAGTAATTATACAGACTGCTGCCACATGCCACCGCACCTTGAAGTAATTATACAGACTGCTGCCACTTGCCACCGTACCTTGAATTCGTTATACAGGCTGCTGGCGTTGAGAGCGGCGGCCTGCGGCGCCACGACGCCGAAGTCCCAACCGCAGAACACCTTGTTGGCGAACATGATGCTCAGCCCGCCCGACGTCTCGATGAAGTTCTGCCGGTACGAGTACGCCGTCCTGGAAAGCAAAGTATAATATTTATATTAGTGAACCGTTCAGTAACAATGTTAGATATTCGGGATGACATATCAGTCTGTCACACTTTAACTTAGTTTTTAAAAGAGCCTATAACTTGATCCGTCATCGTAAGTTCTAACCGAATTAACAAGGTACTTTTGAAGTCTATTTTTTGCAACACATAACTATAGCTTCGGTTTAGATCACAAAAGTAATAGTCTACAGGAGATAGGACACGACGGTATTCCGTATTCCCAATTTCCCGGTTCGCGGTGTTCCCGGTGGTAAATAGAGTAGCCAGAGCCCACTGGAGAGTTTTTGTGCTGTCAGTGGGAAGACTAACGGCTTGTTCTGATTGTGTCTTCTGCACTGACGGCACAGAAACTCTCCGTTCTTACAGGGTCGGTAGCTCCACGGTAACCACATTCCATCAGGTTGGCCGTCTCCTAAGAAGTGTAAAAAAAGGAGTGTGCGGGGGATGAAGTTTATTTCATACCGCACAGTGTGCACCGTCTCAGCTCGCAATGTGTGAGGATGAATTCCCTGCCTATGGCGAGCGGTGCGACGATAGAATGTAGCTGTGGGCACATAACACTCACCTATAGCACAGTACGACGAAGAATATGATGTAAATGCTGACCATTGTGAAGAAGTAGGCGTACGGCATATTGTACGTGAGGTTCCTTCTAGAAGACACGTCACCGTCGTGATAGTGACCGTAGAACAACATCGACCTTTCTAGGCCACCCTGGAATAATTCAACACTGTTACTCACTCTACACACAGGTACTCTATCTGAGTGCAGATGCTGTCAAAATTAGCGCAGTCACTTTGGAGATAGCCTGAACAAAATACGATAGAAAAAAAAACATTCTCAAAACATTTTATTACCCGACTACGGCGAAACATAAGGAGGGTTATGATTTTGACAGGCTATGTATGTATGTGTGTATGTATGTATGTAGGTTCATCTGTTCCCTGATAGCTCCTCTGCCAAGTATTAGAACTGGACAAATGAGGTATCGTTAGAAGCGTCTTAGTCGTCCGCTGGTTATAGGCTATATAATGTGTCACTGAATCTATTGTGGCGCCCTCTAGCGGTCATAAAGTACTGTGTTAAAAATTAAATTGAGATAAATATGTCTTGTTTGGTATCAACTGAAAGGGCTTAATTAGCACATTTCAAATATGTATAAATTATACCAATTCTTGTCCCAAAATAATATAAATAAAAAAATAAGTTTAAAACTAAAACCAGACTACTGAAAATCATGCTCTAAAAGGTTTTAAGTCTAACAAAACAATAGGGAAAGAACGACCACGGCTATCCTTGATATTTTCTTGTTTAACACCTTTTAGAGCGTGATTTATCAGTAGTTGGGTTTTAGTTTTAAACTTATTTTCATAATGCATTTATGAAAAAGTTAAAATTTAAAAAAATCTAATCATATTTATTTGTTTAAACATGTATCATACATACATGTGCATGCAAGATATTACACAGACAATTGAATGAAATTTTAAAGCATTACTAAATGCTTTTATATTTTCAAATCTATCGATTATTCTTTTAAATCGGTTCAGGCGGAATTCAAATCCAAGATCAATAGGAAAGCTCTGACCACTGAGCTACTAAATCTCGCCTGAGGTAGGACACGGCGGAATTGTAGGACGTAGGACACGGCGGTATTGTAGGAGGTAGGACACGGCGGTATTTCCGCCCAATTGAGCAGTCCGACTGGGGAAGTACCTACGCCCTACAGAATACCGCGGTTATAATAACTTCGTGTTGTGTTCCCAGCGGTGAGTAGGGTAGCCAGAGCTCACTGGAAAATTTGTGCTGTCAGTGGGATGACTAAACTCTACACTGACGGCACAGAAATTCTGTGCTTACAGGGTCGGCAGCGCAAGTGTGGCTACTCTGGTGTTACACACGTCCATAGGCCACGGTAACCACTCTCCATCAGGTGGGCCGTGCGCTTGTCTGCCACCTAAGTGGTATAAAAAAAAGAAGCCTTCCAAATTTTCCTACATATGTCCGTCTGGCGGTGACGGTGGGAACCATCTACAGATACTCGTACGAACCATCGGAACCAATGAATGATGTTACACAATCATTTAATTTTGTAAACATTGATTTTTGATTACTCCGCCCAAACAATTGAATTGAATTTAAAAAGCATTTAGTATACTGACTATTAAAAATCGATTAATAGTAAATTGATTTTTAATAGTCAGTCAAAAATAGGAAAAAGGAAAGGAAATCTTTTCCATACTTTGGTGGCTCAGTGGTCAGACCATTCTCAGGGGGAAATATCGACTATACAGACAATTTTTAACGTGTGCAAAATTCCCATGGACACAGGCCGGCAAGCGTGGTTATCTCGGATTCGAACCGATTAAGACGCACATTGTCTGTGGTGAGATTGGCAGAAACATATCTCTCGCACCCCGACCGAACTCGGGCCATTCTTCCGAGTTGGCCCTCTTCGGTGTGGGGATCACGGAGTCTGAACAGACTTGAATTTTATTTAATTGGGTATTTAACTGACTAGTCAAATTAGTTACTTTTTACTAAACGTCAAAACGTTAAGTTATAAGGAAATTTGTATGAAATAATTTATTGTGACGTCATAATATTTAATAGTCAAATATTCTACTATTATAAGTTAGGGCGGCGATTAAAAAAAAAAAAAACGATACAATAAAAACAGACACAATTTTACCGCTCTTTTACCATTCTTAATTTAATAAGCTCAGTTAAATAATTTATTTTAACTACAGGAAAATACCCTTGACTGTTGAATATTATGATATCACAATAAATTATTTCATACAAGTTATAACTAACCATTAGGACGTTTAGTAAAGATTAACTAATTTAACTAGTCAGTCAAACACCCAATTCTATACTTGGACATAAAAACACAAATTCGAACCCTCTACATGATCCAATTTATTCATATTAGGTAATAAGTTTTCTTTAATACATATATATACACAATTGAACTAATAAATAACTTAATTTAAATATACACATACATACTTAGGACATAAAAATGAAAGAATAGAGTAGCCCAATACTAACCGTACCACTAATGAAGTCCAAGAAGCTTATCTTGATAGAAGTTCGTTCCTCATCATATATCGCCTGCGGTATCACCACGAAGGCGACTACGAACACCGCCAGTAGCAGGTCCACGGCGAACAGCCAGCGCAGGAAGTAGAAGTACGAGCCCACGGCTGAACCGAAGTGACCCTCGATTTTGCGGATGGCTTCGTACCACAGTTCCACTGAGAAGATCAGGTTGCGGAGACGGTCTCGCATCTGAAAAGGGGGGAAGAAATTTGGTTGACTGGTTGTTTGGAACTTTACCAAGACCTTCGGGAATATATAATAAGTCTCTTGCTTGCTCGCACAAAATAAATTGTAAACTAAAGCAAATTAAAAAAGAAAAATAATCTAGTTCTAATATAGTTCGCTGAGTTTCTTGCTGGTATCTTCTCAGTAGCACTAACCTACCGAACCAGCGAAAGAATCATTTTCCAATGATTTATTTTTACATTATTTTATATGTCTATATTATTTCTTGACATATCCAATTGTAAAATTTTGACGTACATATGTGCTCTTTATGTGCCTAAACTGAATAAATGGAATTGATTCTTTGATTCTATAACAACCTCACCTGCTGATTAACGGACGAGGCGCTGGTGCAGGCTTTTGTTTCAAGGTTAAAACGTCTGACGGCAGTTGGTTCCGTAAAAGTCAAAAATATCAAAGTAATAAACCGCGGTAGCCTAATGGTATGGGTAATGGACTGCTGAGACGAGGTCTCGGGTTCGATCCCAGGTTTTACCATGGCACACACCAATGAGTTTTCGATACTTTTCGAAGTATTATTATATTTATCACAGGTTTATAAGTGCCCGGTTAATGGCAATAGGTTCGCCACCTATTACATTGGGACCAAACATAAACTGGCGAAATGTGGGTGCTAGCACCTCTGCCTACCCCTTCGGGGATATAGGCGTGAGTTTATGTTATGTTATGTAGAGTTGTAGTACTTTACGAGAGCGGAGCCTAAATTCGAAAAATAAATGCAACAGGGATTGACGCTCGGTAAAGATGAGGAGACTATAAAAAGCTGACCTGACTGCTACAAAATTGTATTCAGGAACGAAATTATGCCACATAAACCGTAATATATTTTGATTGCGTTTTCTTGGAATAATTTATTTATACTGTTGATTGATGGCACTTGGTGGAATTTGTTGTTACACATATTGAGAACTCACTTGTACTTTTCCACATTATTTTTTTAAACATTGCGACACTCCAACGTCGAAATGTTTATAAAGGAATGTTCTTAAATATCATTGTAAACCTTTGAGGATGCCGTAAGGCGAAACCGGTCAGGTGTAATAACAAATAAAAAATAATGTGGAAAAGTAAAAGTGAGTTCTCAATATGTTTACTTAGAAGTTTGATTCTTGCAGTTTCAAAACGTTACAGAACAGAGTATGAATGAATTCCAACTTGATACCTCCTCCACGCATTCTTGAGAAACAGACGAACAACGAAGTGATTCTATAAGGGTTCCGACTTTTCCTCTTGAGGTACGGAACCCTAAAAAGAACTCAAATGCTCATTCTTTCTGAGATTTTTTTTTATACAACTTAGGTGGCAGACAAGCACACGGCCCACCTGATGTAAAGTAGTTACCGTGGCCTATGAACGTATATAACACCAATGGAATCACATCCGTGCTGCCGACCCTATTAGAACAGAGATTTTAAAAGTGCCTTCAGTGCAGAACACAAAATCAGGACAAGCCTTTGGTCTTCCCACTGATAGCACAAAAACTCTCCAGTGAGCTCTGGCTACCCTACTCACCGCCGGGAACACAACACGAGGTTATTATAGCCGTGGTATTCTGTAGGGTGGAGGTACTTCCCCAGTCGGACTGCTCAATTCGGACGGGAATACCGTCGTGTCCTACCTCCTACAAAATATCTACAGAATGTAATATCGTATGGGTATTGCCACGGGGTAGTCACCGAAAAAACAACATCGCTTCCGGAAACTGCAAGTCGTAACTAATACGAGTATTATACAATTGGTGATCCCACTAACCCTTTTGACAGCAAAGCTGATTCGGTACTTCATTCTCTTGTAACACGAGATGGGTCTTCTCTTGGATCTAAGGCTCACAGATGCAGACAACTTGGCGCGGACGTTCCTCTTCATCGTCAGGCCTTGTGGCAGATCCCTTAGAGCCTCCCTGTAGAACAGTTTTTTAATTGAACATAAACATAACATAACACAAACTCACGCCTGTTGACAGAGTGTTGAGAGATACATAGATGTTGAGGAATTGTGCCCAGCTCCCCAAACACTGGCTTACTGCGTAGAACAGGACCACATCGGACCGACATATGGATCCTAGTTAGTAGAATATCCATCATATAGTCAAGTCTACCTAACCTATAGATAACAAAACACAAACTCACGCCTATATCCCCGAATGGATAGGCAGAGGAGCTGGCACCCACATTTCGCCGGTTCATATTTAGGTTCCAAAGGTGGGCGAACCTATTGCCATTAACCGGACACTTATAAACCTGCGATAAATACGCACATAACTTCGAAGAGCATCGAAAAGTCATTTGTGTGTGCCATGGTAAAACCTGGGATCGAACCCAAGATCTCGTCTCAGCAGTCTATTACCCATACCACTAGGCTACCGCGGTTTTTTTCGTTGTAATTCTACCTCTACAGTAGGCAATAGCCCGCCATTCGCTTCCGTAGGTACGAGTAAATATTTCACCAGCTAACGTTGCATTATATGAGGTATGTTACGCTCAAGTCGTTTCTGCCATAGTCCTGCAATTGAGTTGCTATGCTCCTAGATGCCATTGCTAAAGAAATCTTTAATATATACTTTTTATTTTGATATTTTGTAAATGCTGTTTTAAATGTTTATACAGAATAAGTAGCTTAATAATATAATAATAATAATATTCCACGACATTCTACACAACGCTATCTAGACCCATGGTAAGCATAGCTTAACTAGCTTGTGTTATGGGATCTAGAATGCGGATAAACATACTTAGATACTTTTTTTTTGTAAATACATACATATTATACATAGAAACACCCAGACCAATGCAAATAAACATATTCATGCATATAAATATTTGCACTGAGCGGGAATCGAACCCGCGCCCCCTGCATAGCAGTCGAATGCTCTACCGCTACGCCACGGAGGTAGCTTAGTTGTTAAGGTCCGGCCTTACAATTCGTCCCGGGTTCGAATCCAGGTCATTACACTACTGACATGAACCCACTTTTAACACAAGACATTTCGCTTAGCTGGAGTGGTTAGAGAATATTAGTAATTTCGGTAACTGATGATCGTTAAAAAAAAAATTGAACCCAAATAAATGAAATTAAGTATAATGCCATCTAGGAATAGCAAGCCGAGCTACTTAGTTTCTTCTTATCTTAGATCGCGCTATGTGATATAATAACCATGAACAAAAGTTGATTGGTGAATCCTCTATGTCAGAGAACATTACAGCCCGTTCTTCCTGGGGTGAGGCTGTTCCTCTGCAAGGTAATGGCATGACGAAAGTACCTTCTCAACTCCTCAGCGACAGGAGAATCCTCCATGAGCTGCTGGTGCTGTTCCATCTCTCGGACGATGATGGCAGCCTGCTTATCAACTCCAGCACCATCGGGCGTATCAGCGGCTTCGCAGACCTCCTCCAAGAGCGCATTGTGTTCAGAGTTATTTCGTCGGAAGCGTAGAGTACCTTAAAAAGGACGAAAGGAGGCATATAATTCAGACAGCAGGGAACATATATTTTTCTCAGACAGCAGAAATATCCTGTCGGATTATTTTACGTGTGTAGATCCCAACGGATATCCTACCGGAGCCAGCGGGGCATCGGTGCGGTTGGCGGACTCAAACCGACCAAAACCGCACGGCTATCTCGGGCCATCTGTTGCCGAGGGTGAAGTAGCCTCTGGCATAGCCCTCGAGCACCCCGATTGGCCAACGGCCATCGAAGACCCTCTCGGAATATCCGGTCCCATAAAGTAATTTAAAAAATATCGATATATTTATAGGAAAAGTACATTCCTTCCTCACGTGAAACCAAAATCTAATAAAATAGCGATATGTACTCGTAGATTTCACACATGGAACATAAAATCAACCTACTAACGAAATCTCCATAGGCACTTAGTCTTATTTTACCTCTTTGAAAATATAACAAAGGACTATAAAAAACCTATACCAGCCCTGAGAACTCGGCACTCAAGCTCTTCATCATCAGAAGTCACAGACATAATTCACTTCAGAATAAAAACGTCTATACACAAATATCACTCACTATATTAATAATAAAAATATGAGCATAAAATACAGATTTTCTTGAATGCCAACTAGTCTATAGTGATACAGAATGCATAATGTAATGTGAGGTAAACAGATAACTAGTGTTAAACAAGCATAATTGTAACTATTAACTCTTATGTTAAGGTTGGTGTTCACTACAGTATAACGTTAAGAAATATTTGGGTATGTCAATGTGGTATGATAAAAAATGTTCAGACCACACTGACTGGATACAGTTACTTGAATTGTAAATCAGCCGCGATAACGTAAAATTGGATGTAAGATTTGCTAGTTGGTTGTGAACTAACCGCTAGAGAATGCGAATGTTTAAACATTCGCAATCTCTAGCGGTCTCACATAGTCTAACAAAAAAAATTATTGTAGAGAAAAACAGTGAGTATAATTTGGTTGTTAGTTTAGCTACTTGTTTTCAAAAAAATATCCGAGGTAGGTTACACTACATTGAGCGGTTGCAATAAGAGTCATCTCTCTATATAAAATACGTACTATTTAATAATTCTGTCATTTGTGAGTCGTAGGTTTATAACAAATATACGATTTCTAACACTAAAGCAAACATTATATTACACTCAAGTGAACAACGAGGTTTACGGTAATTAGAGCTCGTTAGATACTGGCGTGGTTTGTAATATGTAATGAACAATGGACCCTTATTAAATTATAATTTGGTTTCCCGCTCGCAGCGGCACTCGTAGGAGTGGCGCCTACACTCCTGCATCGATATCAGCGAATCGAACTTGATGCAGTAATCAATCTTGATGCATTATTAATCAAAATTCAGTCACAAGTATTATTCATAACGAAGCCAGCGGAGGTGGTTATATCGAAGACGAAACGACTAAAATCTTCGTAGGTTCTCGGAGACATGTCGCACCCCGGTCGACCTAGAGCCATCACCTTGGCCCCCTTCAGGTGCCACATCTAGCCCCCGGATATGGGGAGCCGCGTATTGCACCGCCGCATCGGCCTACTTCTGCTACAATGACAGGTGACGCCACCCGTCAACTCAAGGCCAAGAAGACGGAAACCGTTCTGCGTTAATGGATGCACATGCATTTTTTCTGAACTTCTGTAGTATACACACAGCAGAATGAAAACCCGGCGTCCATTAGAGTTATGATTTTTAACAGAACAAGTCTAAGAACAATTATGGGGACAATAACGGGCCACTGTCCCCTCAACAAGCACCTATACACCATCGGTGTTACGGTCACCAATGGTGTATAGGTACTCCCTTTGCAGGGAGTGTTTCGTTGCCGAGGAAATGGCCGCCCACGTACCATTTAACACTGGAATGCGAAGCAGTAGCCTCTCAATGATCTCAAATCCTCGGCACAGTGAAGTCGCTCCGCGAAGTCTATGAAGTCTGAACTCTCCAGTAAGCTTCTACGTTTCTATGCGCAGCTGGGCTTGCTGCTGTAGCCAGTACTCTGTACGCATAATCGCCCAAAAAAGGAGGCTAAGTGCGTACAAAAGTGTGCTTTTCCAAGCCTTATGACTATCGCCATAAAATTGAAATCAATATCATCGGCATCGCTCGGCATTCAACAGCAGTAGGTATAAATGTCATTTAAAAATTAAAGTTTTTTTAATGGCTCTGTGCTTTAAGCATCAATTCCGCCAATGTCCCGTAGTAGAGCTATTAACGACGGAGATAAAGTGGACCAGCATGTGACCGGTTACTGAAGTTTGTAGATACTCCCCGCAGAATCATGTGACAATGGTGACACTCAGTTTGACGGTCTCATCATATGCTTTTTCACGCCCCGTACGGCGGATACGAGGACGACACTGAAAGTTTTTAGAACTGGCCACTTGTAAACAAAATAGTAAAAATAAGTTTGATTTTTAAAATGGAACTTTTTGTCAATATTATTGTATGTGCATTTTATTCATTTGTCATTTGTTTCAGATTTGGCGGCAAATTAAAAATTGTCTGTGTCACGTCAGCATGAATTTAACACGAGAAAATTTTCGCGCAATGATTTTTTATGACTTTCGATGTCATTTAAGTCAACAAGAAAGTTATGATAGCCTACGATTGGCCTTTCACGATGAAGCCCCATCTCGTGCCACTGTTTACAACTGGTTTAATGAGTTTAAACGTGGTCGCACTAATCTCACCGATGATCTGCGTGAAGGATGGCCTTCTACGGCGACGACTGAAGATAACATCAGTGTTGTGCGGCGTATGATAGAGACTGACAAAAGAGTGACTTATCAGCAGATTCGGACAAGCTTAGGCATCGGTATGAGTCAAGTGCACAAAATCCTCCATGAACATTTAGCGGTCAGGAAGCTTTGTGCCCGGTGGGTACCTCATAATTTGATGAGGCTTAAAAACTGCGACGTGATGATTGGTATAGTGAAATGTTTCAAAGACTTAACGGAGGTGACTCAAATGCTGTATTCGACATACTTACAGGTGACGAAAGCTGGATTTATTGTTATGATCCCGAAACTAAGAGACAGTCAGCTGCTGTCTGGGTGTTTCCTTCCGATGAGTTGCCAACTAAAATGAAGAGAGGTCGAAGCGAAGAAAAAGATTTGTTGTCTTAGAAACTTGTCTTAGAAAAAGTTCAGGAGTAAACGACCTTGCAATAGGATCCTCCTTCACCACGACAATGCCTCGTCGCACACCCCCAAGCAAACAATCGACTACTTGACGACGTCACACGTGGAATAACTGGGTCATCCGCCCTATAGCCCGGACTTTTTTTTTTTACGTGCGCAATATCCTCACGGATACCTCCCCACCGGAGCCGGTGGAAGAGGTTATGTCGGACACGAACTAACTAAAACGCACGCCGCCCGTGGGTCGTTTTGGTTGCCGAAGGTGAGGTTGACAGGCATATCCCTCGCACCCCGGCCGACCCAGGGCCATCTCTCACGATCTGGCCCTCCTCGGGGTGTGGGGACTACGGAGTCCCCAACTCGTCCCCGGAAAACGGGGAGGCGCCAGACGCGCCGCCGCCACCGCGGCCTGCTTCTGCCAGGGTAACAGGCGGCTCCACCAGTTACCCCCAGGCCTGCGCTCATGGGGGGCGGAGGTCGTTCATCGACCTCCGACGCCCGAGTTGCCTTCGTACGCGGGCGGCTTGGCTTGCGATCCTGCGTCGCTCCCGCTGTCGCTCCCGCGGCCCGCCCCGCCTCCTCCTTCACGAGCATTACTTGCTCGCAGGAGGCGCCGGCCGCCCACGCATCCGCGCAGCGGACCATCGCCACGAGCACGGTGGAGAGCGTGAGAATCCTCCTATAGCCCGGACTTGGAACTTGTGATTTTTATTTATTTCCGAAAATAAAAGAAAATCTTCGAGGAAAACGTTTTATGAACGCCGAGGAAGCAGGGGCGGCGTTTAAAAACACCGTCGAAGAGACCCCTAAGGACGAGTTGGCAAACTGCTTTTCTCAGTGGTTTTATCGGATGCAGTGATGTATTGATGTAGGTAAATGGACACTATTTTGAAAAGATATAATAAAACTAATAACTTGCTAGTTAGCTCTGTTTTTGATTTTCTAAGAACTTTCAGTATCACCCTCGTATTGGCCCGTGTGCACCCAGTACCGCTATAATACTCACTGTATGGAAGCTGTCGTGAAGGCATGAAGTTGACAGCAACCTGCCTCGCGGCGTTATTTCTCATTGTGAATGTTCTCCGAACACTCGGAGGTCTCTGTTCCATTTCCTCGATCTCGTCATCCATGGTAAAGTCTATCTGCAACAAACCAAATTCCATCATAATTTTTCTGCTACTTGAGACTATTTGAATCTCGATATATGTGAGGGCAGATTGTAAGAGTCTATATAATCTGTCCTCAGATAAATCAAGATACAGAAATGAGTACCATTCTAGAATATGGGCTCTAGGGAAGCAGAATCGTAACTCTTTCTTAGCCTTCAATAGGATCATATTGCAGGTGGTTTATACACGGTGGTTGGTAGCTAGGAAACTAAATCTTGCAGCAAATCAGTCAATAAAAGTACTAGAATGAATTATTACTCTGAATAAGATCTACTTACCGGTGGGCTCATCACTGTTACAGACCTATACAAAGTAATGAGTGATATATTGATTTATTTATGACACATAGCACTGCAACAATAGAGTAAACCAACAGATAATCGGAATAGAGCAAACAAAAGTCAATCAATAGATTAAAAAAATAGATCTAAAGTAATTCAAGATAAGATAACCATAATTGTAGTGATTAATGATTATGAGGAATATTTTTAATGCAATGAGGTGGCAAACCACCTCATGGCCCACCTGATGGAATGTAGTTTTAGTGGCTTATGGAAGTGTGCAACAGTAAGGGCATCACACTTATGCTGCTGACCCGAGAAAAAGGTTTCAATGCCTTTCTATTGCAACTAACCCGAGATGGTTAAAGTGAAACTTTAACCCTATAAGTCTACCATTAAATTGGCACTTACAAAATGTCAATACAAAAAGTAATACGAAACACTAGTTTAGCAAATGGACCACCAGTTCGAAACATGGCTCCAACCTGATAAGACTCCGGCAAGAAACTCAGCGGGGAGCGTAAATATAATAAAGCCACTTCCATACTTCACTGTATGCTCTGTTTTAGGTTGCACCTGCTTTTGAGACCCTGCCCTAATCGATATATATATATATGGTTTAGACATAAAAGTGTATCAAACAGACAGCAACTTCATTATTCATTAATCTAACTGTAGCATTCGGAATTAACATCTCATAACATCAATGGTAACACGGATAAACATCAAGATTGAGTCTAATTGGATACTTGGGAGGTATAGGTTGTCATGGGATGACAATGTCATCCCATATTCCAAATGAACCCAGTACAATGGACAAATCTACCTTTATTAAACAGACTGGCTAGATTTTACAAAAATGAGTTAACTATATAAGTATAGACCATAGGTATTTAAGCTTTGTTCCATTCATTCTAACCTGAACTCATTGTCTTTACCATTAACTTCTGTAGTGACCCATCTTTAAATGTAACAAAACTCTTCTAACTCAGTTTAATATCAAATAATTAAAATGCTTACCCAAGAGCTACTTTTCTCCTTTCACAAAAGTTATAATGTCACCAAAATAAATTGCATAGAAATAGGCTAGAACATAAAATTTATATAAGAGCAGAAAGAAATATAAGAAGTAATCAAATTTGATAAACTAATACATTTCTGTTGTAAACAAATACAATAAAAAACTTAAAAAGATTACATATTCTACAAAAAATAAATAAACCCTTCTTTTTTTTATTAGTTTCACGCGGCAATGGAAACAGGTCTTTCAAGCCTAATGAATAAATCCTTTGAGTAGGTTGTTAGATTAGGCCTAAAACTAACCTAGAACTATTTTAAACTTCTTATTTCATTATAACATAATATAAAAATAACATAAACTCACGCCTATATCCCCGAAGGGGTAAGCAAAGGTGCTAACACCCACATTTTGCTAGTTTATGTTTAGGTCCCAAGTGGCGAGCATATTGCCATTAACCGGGCACTTATAAACCTGCGATAAATAATTCGGAATAATTTCGATTAGTTTGACGGCCGCCAACTCTGTGGCCTTGTGAGTAAATATTAGGAGGTGGCAACATTGCATGTTATCTATCCTATCCAATCCTATCTGTCATTACCTGTCTCTCCGTCAGGATATAAGTGTTCTGTGCCTGTCTCCTGTCTTCTTTTTGTGAAACTTGCTGAATGCCGAGTGATTTTATATTTTCTATTTAGGGACAAAATAATATTTCTCCTAAGGTATAATTAAAAAGCAATTTATTAAAGTGAATCCGTTTTATATATATTTAAAGTTGTATGTGAAAAACTAATAGGTGAGAGTTTAAAATTGTTATTGTTATAAATAATATAACTTATAAAATATCTCCATACATGTTTTAATTTGATTTATTTATTTCATGAAAAATGAAATGTTTAACGTATATATTTACTTCACAATTTGCAATAATACAACTTTTTAAAGCATGCTTAAAATGTTACATTCCAGTGAAATAAATAAGGATTAAATACAAAATGTCATGCAAATAGGTAATTTGATTTGAAGAATGGCAGTAAATAACTAATTTGATTTAAAACATTACTCACCTATTTCTATGACCCTTAATCTATTAGCTCTCTATGATTATTTCAACTTTCATAACATTGAGTTGTTATGTATGAATGAAAGGACCATTTTTGGTAAATAAAGATTCTATGCCTCCGAGCCAACACAATGATATTTATTAGCATGTCACAGGAACAACTAGTTGTTACTCTTTTATTTGTTTAACCACCAATGCAATAACAAATTGATATTGTTTTTTTTTTTTAAATATAAACAAAACGAAAAGGAACAGTAAACTGCCTACCGACCTACAATACTCTCTTTTGTATGTAATTAACTTAGACTGCAAGGTGAAAGGTTTGGATCTGACTTTGATTAACGCTAGGATGAAGAAACTTAACGGGAGTTACCTAACACAATCATGGTATAGGTACATACCTTCAGACTTTTCAATGGCCTGACATTTGACAAGGTTACACTAGCTGAAAAAAATTTCGTATTACCCACTTATCTAGTCTATTGTATTTAAACTCCACACCCATTCTGAATATTGTCTAAATTTCTGAAAACTAGTCAAAATATTCAAATGTGTCTTAAATGTTAAAAATGTAAACTTTTAGATTGTGATACAATAAAACAATAATTTACAAGAACTATGAGTTATGGCCTTGTGATTCTCAGTAATTTCAGAGGGCAAGACTTTTTTTTTAAGAGTTCCTTACCTGAAGAGGAAATAAACAGGATCCTTATAGGATTACTTTGTTGTCCGTTTGTCTGTCTATCAAGACCGTTTTCTCAGGATTGTGTGCAAGTATTAAGTTGAAATTCATATTACATATGCAAGTACGTAATTTTTTTTAAGTATTTTTAAAATTGGTGCGCTTATTATTGGATAACAAACTGTTCGATGAAAAAATATGGCGAGACTGGCAAAGAAGAAAAGCCCCAAAAAAGAGAAAACCAGTCATATCAAAACGGCTATCATAGCGTGCCGAAACTAACAAAACGGCAGGCTAGAATTTGAACCACCTCATCTCTTAGGCTAGGACTGTTTAACATCGGACACATATACAGCCTAGACTCAGCCTCAGATGCATGGCTTGAGTCAACAATAGTGCCTGGAAGACAGCAATAGGCTCACCCCCCATTATGTGGGACCAAATACAATTATTGGTGAAATGTAGGTGTCAATTGACCTCTGTTTAACCCTGCGGGGATAAAGGCGTAATTATATATATGTATGTAGAATTAGTAAAAAAAAAATGAGTTAAAGACAATATTATCTTGACATAATTGATGACTTCATTGGCTTAACTTTGACATTTTCGTTTACTTATTTATTTAAATTAATATAATTGGTGCATGGTAAAATGTATAATTTGCATGCAATACTGTTATTAGTGTTATTACTGTTCCCTTTATTATTATTACTATTTGTTGTAAAAATATTCAAACACAATGTAAAAATTGTTCATGAATAAATATACTGAAAAATATACTGAAATAAACACCTCAACAAAGTCTAGGGAACAAGATGACCCCAATTATTTTTTTTCGTGTAAATCTTGTTTTGCAAATAACTGGCAGCAAATAAATAAAAATAGAATAAAGTAGATTACAGGGTTGATCGAAATTTAAAAATAAATTTAAATAAGTAATGATTTTCGAATATGGAGGGAAAACTTTTAAAAGTGTTTGATTGTGCAGTTTCTCTGAGGCAAAATAAAAATTATTTTTTTTGATTGTAAATAACGTTTATTATCAATAATACGTCTTTTACGTATGGTTTGTGCATTTTTGTGACTGTAGTCATCATGTCACGTCGTCATTTAAGTCGCGAAGAGATGTTAAGGGCTGTTGGTATGCTGCAAGCTGGACGAACTCAACGCGACGTAGCGGATGCTGTCAACACCCAACCAAGCGTAATTTGCAGATTATGGGCACGCTACAGGTCTACAGGGGATGTTGCCGAACGTCACAGGGGACGAAATAGGGTCACTACCCCGCGACAAGATCGTTTCTTGCAAAATTCCGCAAGGCGGCAACCCACGATTACTGCTCGTCAGTTGGTCGCAGGCCTCCAGTCTCAGCATCAAGTGGTTATTAGCGATCAAACTGTCAGAACAAGACTACACGAAGCCAATCTTTATGCTCGCAGACCGCTTAGGGTTCCAGCTCTTCGACGTGGAAATCGAGGTCGTCGCTTATTGTGGGCTAACGCACATTTACAGTGGACCGACCATCAATGGGCACGGGTTCTGTTTTCCGACGAATCTTGCTTCGGTTTTCATCCTGATTCGAGAAGAGTGCGTATATGGCGAGTTCCTGGACGTCGGAGTCGTCTCCAGAATCCGCAAGAAGTTCATCCTTACCAAGGTGGAACAATCATGGTATGGGCTGGAATTCGCCTTGGTGGAAGGACCGACCTCGTTTGGATACGGGGCAATTTGAATGCAAACCAATACATTCAGGAGGTTATACACCCCATGGTAATCCCTCATCGACAGCAGTTCGGTCAAGATTTTATGTTCATGCAAGATAATGCACGGTCACACACCGCGAGGGTAGTGGTCAATGCGTTAAGCGAGCACAATATGACGACGTTGGAATGGCCTGCTCAGTCTGCCGACCTCAATCCCATAGAGCATGCCTGGGATTTGCTTGGGAGAAAAGCTTTCAGTGATTTTTTGAAAAATCTGAACACTGAAGAACAACTTTTTTTACACCTTCGCAGTGTATGGAGCCATATTCCACAGACGATGATTGACAATCTCATACTAAGTATGCCACGCCGATGTCGAGCTGTTGCTAATGCTTTAGGAGGTCCTACAGATTATTAAAAACGTTTAAAGTACGGTTAATTACTGTATTTCTTACTACCTCGTTATTTTTGTGCCTAATCATAGAAGGTTGTAATACTCAATATTGGCACTATTCAATTCTTTCATAAAAAAAAAAATTTTTGATATGAGAATATTTTCATTAAAATTAAAATTAAAAACGGTATAAAAATACCTTTCTATTGATATAAAACACTCACTATTACAAGAAAGGGTTTTTAAATAAAAACTAGAAATGTCCTTGTTCCCTAGACTTTGTTGATGTGTGTATTAAAATGACACAATTTATAACAGAGTTTTTTTTTCAAACTCTCATTTGAATGAGTAATAGTATCATGCGAATGAGCACATAATATAATATAATTTTTATAGTAATAGTTTGTATGACTAATGGATGACTAACTAGTGTTTAGTGGAGCATCCTCATTTGAACCAACAGCGCTAGTACAACAGTATCAATTTAGTTTGTTAGCGGTGAGGCACTTATATTAATAGCAGTGCAAATAATCTGACCTTTACGTTTAGTTATATGTCAAATGAAGAGATTTAGTCTGAAACATAATTTATATACTCTTTTTACGTGCAAAAAATCCCCATGGATACCCCTCCGCCGAAGCCGGTGGGTGAGGTTATGTCAGACTCGTACCGACTAAAACGCACGGCACCTGGTGGTAGTGGTTAGTTGCCGAAGGTGAGGTTGATAGGCATACCCCTCGCACCGCGGCCGACCCAGGGCCATCTCTCTCGATCTGGCCCTCCTCGGGTGTGGGGACCTCAGAGTCACCAACTCGTCCCCGGAAACGAGTAGGCGCGTTACGCCGCTGCGTCCTGCTTCTGCTAGGGTGACAGGCGGCTCTACCCGTCACCTCCAGGCCTACGCTAATGGGTCAACCTCCAACTTGGCTTGTCACTCCAACTGAGGCTTCCGCCCTGCTGTATACTAGAAATGTTTAAGTCAAATCCTGGGCCAAAACCCGCTACTCACGGTACCTAGGGCAAATTTAGCCTACCACATTTGCCCTAGGTACCGTGAAAAGCGGGTTTATCGATTAGTTTTATTTATTAGTCGACTGTATAATATTTATTTGATGAATAAGTCAAATTATAAGGAGGTAGGACACGGCGGTTTTTTCGTCCAATTGAGCATTCTGGAGAAGTACCTCCGCCCTACAGAAAACCGCGGCCATAATAAATTCGTGTTGTGTTCCCAGCGGTAAGTAGGGTAGCCAGAGCTCACTGGAGAGCTTGTGCTGTCAGTGGGAAGACTAAAGGCTGCTCTGTCTTCGACACTGACGGCACAGAGACTCTGTGCTTACAGGGACGACTGCGCGAGTGTGTCTCCTCTAGCGTTACACACGCCCATAGGCCACGGTAACCACTTGCCATCAAGTGGGCCGTGTGCTTGCCTGCCACCTAAGTGGTATAAAAAAAAATCTTGCTAAAAATCTAAAAAAAAGTTTGTGTGAACCAGTCCCTTACACCACCCCACAATATAAAATTTAAAATGAAGAGAGAAAAAAACATGTTACTGACGAACTTCTTTGTCTTATATCCAAATTTTATTGCAGGAACTAAATGCTATTCACATCAGCATGGCATCGCCACAAAACATCTCGGTGGACCAAATGAGGCTGATTCTCAATGAAGTTATAGATGCCCTGGAATCGCCTGACTACGCCTCCAAGCTTGACGAAGCTAAGGAAGCTGCTGGAAATGAGATGCTGAAAATGATGCAGATTGTATTCCCCATGGTTGTGCAAATTGAGATGGAAACTATTAAGCGTCATGGTTTTGCCAATTCTAGGGAAGGTACAAGTAATTTATGTACCTCTTATTACACTTATGTTTACTAAACTTTTTATTCTGCTTAGTGACTTAAACCGCGTGGTTTCCGGCAGAGGAGAATTTGGGCCACCCAATCTCTTCCCATGCGGTGTCGTACAAGGCTACTAAGGGAGAGGGCTGTTTAACATCAGACAGATATATACAGCCCAGACTCAGCCTCAGATGCATGGCTCGAGTCAACAATAGTGTCTGGCTCATCCCCTATTACGTGGGAGCGAATACAATGATTGGTGAAATGTGGGTGTTAATTCACCTCTGCCTAACCCTCCGAGGATAAAGGTGTAACTATTTTTATGTTCGTATGTAGTGACTCATCACTCATCATCCCATTTCATTTTTAACAGCCAAGGCACAGACTAATTCTCGAAAGAAACTTAGTCCTGTATCACAATTTATAACTAAATCTGAGGACAGCTTGTATTCTAAATGACAGTTCAGTCATTGTGAGAGGCCATTGGCCAAACGGCCAACATAGCGTGCCGCAACTAAACTCGTACTATACATGCACCCATATGGTCACACAGGTTTCCTCCTGATCTCTTTGTGCATAGTGCATCAACATATTAACTTACTACTGCGGCAAAACTTTCTAAATGCTAAGTTAGAAAACATTTTACTTTTCAGGAATTGTCCAGTTCACTCAACTTGTCCGTGAGATGGAGAGCCTCGACGGAGAGATAGCACGTCTCCACACTCAGATCCGCAGCCACTATTTGCCTCCTGTCTCGATCAGCTCCACGGTTGATACTTCGTTGTGAGCAGACAAACAACACACACATCGCAGGCAGTAAACAGTAAGATTATTTGTCTCTTTGGTGTATTGATAATTTCTTCTTTTGAATTTTTTGCTGTCGGCAGGCAACCAGAAAAGCTGTTTGACAAAGGCAATATAAGTCAATATGTGTTGCCGCTATAACAACAGTTACTAAAAACACTCTCTAACGAACAATTTAAAAGTCCGGCCATTGTGGTCTTATATCAATCATGTGAATACTGAATTACTTCCAAGACATCTAATTATTATTGTATTATATGATTATTTCAAATTGATTTCAAACTGTTTTTAATTACACGAGTATATATTGTTAGTCTGTGAACAATAGTGTGTAATAATAATAATAAAAATAAATTTATTCATGAAGGAAAATACACTTCTATACAGTAAGTACACACATCAACAAAGTCTAGGGAACAAGGACATTTCTAGTTTTTATTTAAAAACCCTTTCTTGTAATAGTGAGTGTTTTATATCAATAGAAGGGTATTTTTATACCGTTTTTAATTTTAATTTTAATAAAAACATTTTCATACCAAAATTTTTTTTTTTTTAAGAAAGTATTGAATAGTGCCAATATTGAGTATTACAACCTTCTATGATTAGGCACAAAAATAACGAGGTAGTAAGAAATACAGTAATTAACCGTACTTTAAACGTTTTTAATAATCTGTAGGACCTCCTAAAGCATTAGCAACAGCTCGACAACGGCGTGGCATACTTAGTATGAGATTGTCAATCATCGTCTGTGGAATATGGCTCCATACACTGCGAAGGTGTAAAAAAAGTTGTTCTTCAGTGTTCAGATTTTCCAAAGAATCACTGAAAGCTCTTCTCCCAAGCAAATCCCAGGCATGCTCTATGGGATTGAGGTCGGCAGACTGAGCAGGCCATTCCAACGTCGTCATATTGTGCTCGCTTAACGCATTGACCACTACCCTCGCGGTGTGTGACCGTGCATTATCTTGCATGAACATAAAATCTTGACCGAACTGCTGTCGATGAGGGATTACCATGGGGTGTTTAACCTCCTGAATGTATTGGTATGCATTCAAATTGCCCCGTATCCAAACGAGGTCGGTCCTTCCACCAAGGTGAATTCCAGCCCATACCATGATTGTTCCACCTTGGTAAGAATGAACTTCTTGCGGATTCTGGAGACGACTCCGACGTCCAGGAACTCGCCATACACGCACTCTTCTCGAATCAGGATGAAAACCGAAGCGAGATTCGTCGGAAAACAGAATCCGTGCCCATCGATGGTCGGTCCACTGTAAATGTGCGTTAGCCCACAATAAGCGACGACCTCGATTTCCACGTCGAAGAGCTGGAACCGTAAGCGGTCTGCGAGCATGAAGATTGGCTTCGTGTAGTCTTCTCCTGACAGTTTGATCGCTAATAACCACTTGATGCTGAGACTGGAGGCCTGCGACCAACTGACGAGCAGTAATCGTGGGTTGCCGCCTTGCGGAATTTTGCAAGAAACGATCTTGTCGCGGGGTAGTAACCCTATTTCGTCCCCTGTGACGTTCGGCAACATCCCCTGTAGACCTGTAGCGTGCCCATAATCTACAAATTACGCTTGGTTGGGTGTTGACAGCATCCGCTACGTCGCGTTGAGTTCGTCCAGCTTGCAGCATACCAACAGCCCTTAACATCTCTTCGCGACTTAAATGACGACGTGACATGATGACTACAGTCACAAAAATGCACAAACCATACGTAAAAGACGTATTATTGATAATAAACGTTATTTACAATCAAAAAAAATAATTTTTATTTTGCCTCAGAGAAACTGCACAATCAAACACTTTTAAAAGTTTTCCCTCCATATTCGAAAATCATTACTTATTTAAATTTATTTTTAAGTTTCGAACAACTCTGTAATCTACTTTATTCTATTTTTATTTATTTGCTGCCAGTTATTTGCAAAACAAGATTTACACGAAAAAAAAAAATTGGGGTCATCTTGTTCCCTAGACTTTGTTGAGGTGTTTACTTCTGCCAAACTGTACAACAGTTAGCTGGCAATGAAGCTTCCTGGTTACAGTTTCTGACACACTTCCCTAATACTTCATATTATTCTTCAATGCATATAATCAACAATATAGGCAATATATTTTCAAATTATTATAATTCTTTAGATTTCATACATAAATTAAATTTCCAAATTATATAAAAGTATTAATTAATTTGCCGTGTCCAATCCATGTCCCACCAAATGCAGACCTATATTAAATATACATGAATCATCACTTGAATTGGACACAACACACTTATTTTCCCTGTTATATCATAATTTAAACCACATCCATCAACACTTGAACACTTAACATACTACCTATTGTAACTTATCCTGTGATGGCGCTAGTCCAAATTATTATTACATGCTTTTAATGAGATGTATTCTTGAAATGTGTCCAGGAGGAATCCACTCAGTTTCCTTTCAAATGTCATTTTCGTCAATCAGCTGGTGTCTAAATCAGGTGGCAGACTATTATGTATGGTAGGAACTGAATAGTTATTACAGGCAGGCACCTCAAACCGATTACTTATTCCGCTCCTTTGCGGCCTAAAGTATATTGAGTTGATTTTGAACTCATTTTTACCAAATTGTTCCACTGTAACTAACATTCTATGAACAAGTTGTCGTAGTTAGTGTTTTTGCAACGTTCCTTAGTACTTTTATCTACTAGAAGTTTCATAAACCTAATTTGTATAGCGTTTAGCTTATCCAAGTATGTCTTGGTGTTACCGTAGCACGCAAGCCCATAAGCGGTTATATGTTTACTAATTTATTAATATAAAGCTAATTGTTGTCGCATTTTAATAACATAACATAACGTAAACTCACGCCTACATCCCCGAAGGGGTAGGCAGAGGTGCTAGCACCCACATTTCGCCAGTTTATGTTTAGGTCCAACAATGGCGAGCTTATTGCGATCAACCGGGCACTTATAAACCTGCGATAAATACACACATAACTTCGAAAAGTCATTGGTGTGTGCCATGGTAAACCTGGGATCGAACTTGAGACTTCGTCTCAGCAGTCAATTACCCATACCACTAGGCTACCGCGGTTTTAATATATAATTGTTTTTGTTCCTAATAGATACGGAGCGTTCTTGGGCGAGTGCACTGCACTCGCACTTAGCCGGTTTTACTGTCTCCAAAGCAACTAGCACCATGGATATTTCCTCCATTGTCTCCATGTCCATTAGACAGAAACACACCCCTCAGTTTCTCTCCCGGATCCACATGCATTTTTTTTAACGTGCGAAAATCCCCCACCACCAGAGCCGGTGGAAAAGGTTATGTCGGACTCGAACCGACTAATAAGTACGACGCCTGTGGGTCGTTTTTGGTTGCCGATGGTGAGGTTAACAGCCATATAGCCAGCTCTCCTCGGGTGTGGGGTCCACAGAGTCCCCAGCTCGTCCCCGGAAACAACACTGACTCATAAAATTCACCAACAAAACAATTACCCTTGACGATAAAACAACATTAATATCCCAATCTTCAGTAATTAATTTATATTGCTAATGGTAATGACATTAATTTACATTTTAACTACACACTTTATAGATAGGCTGGTGTACACTTCATTCGATTAGGTACTTAACTAAGAGTAAACAATGTTGATGTGTCGTGTGAGTGTGTGTGTGTGTGTGTGTGTGTGTGTGTGTGTGTGTGTGTGCGTGCGTGCGTGCATGCGTGCGTGCGTGCGTGCGTGCGTGCGTGCGTGCGTGCGTGCGTGCGTGCGTGCGTGCGTGCGTGCGTGCGTGCGTGCGTGCGTGTGCGTGCGTGTGTGTGTGTGTGTGCGTGTGTGTGTGTGTGTGTGTGTGTGCGTGTGTGCGCGTGTGTGCGCGCGTGTGTGTGTGTGTGTGTGTGTGTGTCTTTGGCAACGTAGCTCCTGAACGGATGAACCGATTTGGATTTAGTTTTTTTTTGTTTGAAAGGTATATTAGTCGGGAGTGTTCTTAGCTATATTTGAAAAAAAACTGTCAAAGATGGCCGCCGTTAGTTAGCCCTATAACTTTGATATATCTAGTAATACATTGAATCAATTCAAGCGTTGTCATTGTCGGTGGGACCTTGGATCGTTCCGATAATATGACGTAGTGCTCTACCAGTTAGGGTCCCCCGTCATGACAAGGCTTGTATCAAAATATGTATTATTAGGTATATCAAAGTTATAGGGCTAACTAACACAACTTATTTTCGACTTTTTGGGGGTTGTTTTTTGAGACGGGGGTTTTTGTATAAAAAGTTACCACGATATTGTTAACCTTTAGTTAAATAATTTACCGAATGGAGTATAGTTTATTATATTGCTTACTAAATAGATAGACCAAAACTTAGCGGTGATCGTTTGTTTTGTGACGGAAGTAGAAATCGGATTACAGTATCGGGGGTACTATCTATGGATGCCGTTTATATATAGAACTATGTGCAAATCTTCAACCAGATCGATTGAGTCATTCTTGCGTGATATAGTAACAAACGGGCGAGATTCGACAGCCTCTGGCGTAGCGGTAGTGAACGCGACTGCCACGCAGGAGGTGCGGGTAAGATTCCCGCTCAATCTACATCAATCTGGTTATTTGCATTGGCCTGGTCGCGCCTCGGAGAGCACGTTAAGCTGCCGATGCCGGTTGTCATACGAACATCTATGGCAGTTACGGGTAGTTGGGAGTCCTAAAATGTCCAGCAACTGGTCTAACCGCAATACTACGATATCACCAATGGATTGTGGAGGTCAGTTGTGCAATTCTCTAACGTCGAGCACAGCACTGCGACATCCTTGATAGAGATTCATTGGTCGATCTCCAGTGACGTCACCTAATCCGACCAATAGCAATCTCTATCAAGACTGTCGCAGCTACTGTGCTCGACGTTAGGGAATTGCACAACAGGCAGCAGTCGGTTCACGGAAAATTTCGAAGTTCAGCCAAACCCGCAGGTAGACTGGAAAAATCGGACCCAAGACTCCGGATGCGACCGGGATTAACGCAGGATAAAGAAGAAGTGATCCATCGCGTCATTAAAGTTAACATTGCACATACGTGAACTTTTTGACGTTTGAATGTTTGATCAAGATATTTGCCGACGCTTATAGTGTTATTCCTCTACTCATTTGTTATGAAAAAGTGGTAATAATAACACATCACCCATCGCCCGAACAACACGTCATTCTATGTGCTTTTGATCGAGGTTCAGAAAAAAATACTAAAAATTGAACACAAACCAACATTTTTTTGCCACTACTGATGACGTCACGCTTACTATTTAGTGATGACGCTCTTTGTAAATTATGCCAGAATATAGCCTATTGCGGTCCACTGCTGGACATAGGTAGGCCTCTCCCAATGTGTCCCATTGCTCATTCATTTGCTCTTGATCCTCTGTCTTCCGCATCCTGTGTGTCGCAGTCACCTTTTTTTATATAGTCAGTCCATCTTACGTTTGCCTTCTCATGGTCTCCACTCTAGGACTCGTTTGCTCCAAGGGCCATCTTCCTTCGACAGATGTGGCCACTTCAGTTTGCTTATACTGCGAGCTATGTCGGAAACTCTAGTTCTTTATCGAATGACCTTATTGCGAATTCTGTCCTTCAAAGGAACTCCAAGCATAGGTTGCTCCATAGCCCGCTGCGCAACTCTTATATCGTGGTGTAACCCAACTGACGGTGTCTACGAAAATAGATGATAAAATTACGTCCGTCAGACGCGTACTTCCAGACTACGTAATGCTACTGAAAATTCGAGTCAGCTGTATATTCAAGCGTATCTTCAAAAGCTTCGGCCCCTTATTAGGCTTGACCAAACGTAACGTAACCACGCGCGTTTTTTACCCGTTCTATCTCTTATATTAACCGTAAAATACCGTCTACTCACGTTACGGCTGCGTTTGAAACTGATTTTCAAGTAGAATAATGCGCATGATTAGATTTAATATTAAAATACAAAATAACTCACAAAGAAATAATTGTTTTAGGTCGCTGCCGGCAGCTCGTCACGCAGCTCGCGATGATCCTCGCCAAAAGCACATAGAAAAAGAAGACTTATTATTACTGATATATGTATTATTATACTATGCTTTAATGAAATACGCATTTCTATTTTAAATAAATGATTTAGATCAGTATCAAGTTTCAATGTCCAATCCCTTCGAGTATAACAGCTGAACAGCTGTGCAATTCTCTAAGCATTCAGCGTCGAGCGCAGCGCTGCGATCGTCCTTGTTAAAGATTGTCATTGGTCGATCTCCAGTGACGTCACTCAGTCCGACCAATGTCAATTTCTATCAAGGACGATCGCAGCGCTGCGTTTGTCGCTGAATGCTTAGAGAATTGCACAGCAGATCTGACTGATTGCAGGGAAAGATTATAGTCTAGAATACAACTACACTCTACAAACGCAATTTAGCTTAACCAGTAGGTCAAAAATAGTAATTTCGGTTACTAATAATAATATAGAATCTACCTTTTCAGGGAAATACTATACGTACTTTATAGTAGTATCAATGATCTGCAAAATGCTATTTAGACTACAGAGCACTGGTAGGAGTAAATAATAATAAATAAAATAAAATAAAGAAGCCTTATATTTCTTGCAACAAGTCACAATAAGTAAATCAGTACTAATCCTATTCCTAACCTAGTTTGTATATATAAATGTAAGTTTAGTAAAGTAAAAGTTTAATAAAAAGACATGAAAGCTATGATGTTATACATCAATTTGGTCTGCAAGAACCCCTTTTCGGGTGAAGGTATCCTCCAAAGAGTTCCACTTGTCCCTGTCTTGGGCGACGTGTAGCCACAGAGAGCCAGCCGTCTTTGTTATGTCATCGTCCCATTTCGTGACCGGTCTACCTCTGCGACGTTTGCCAATTGGGCTGGTCCATGACGTCACTCTCTTGGTCCATCTCTCGTCTTGTAGACGCGCCACATGTCCCGCCCATTTCCATTTTAGTCTCTGAGAGTGATAGAGAGCGTCTGTGGCTTTCGTTGTTTGTCTTATTTTTAAGTGACGTAGGAGTATATATAATAATAATATTGATAAGGTAGATTGTTGTCTTTAGAAATTCTTGTACATAATAGATTTATTATTCGTTATGTTACTTACCTACTACTAACAGATAACACTTGGTGTAAAATAAGTACTTGTTAAACACTTAATGTTTCACCACATTCAGTAGGATAATGAACTGACAAACAGTAGTGACTTGCCCGGCTATACGTAATTACCTTTACTAGCTGAAATTACATTCGATGAGTTTCTTGTAACGTTAACATGCGTGTAAATATAATTTCAATACTATCTTTAATGTTTCACTTTTTACTATGAAGTTGACATGGGATGAGGCACGCTCAATGCTGCGATGAACTGTGGAAGTGAATATTTTTTAAGTAAGTAATTGTGTAGCAATATATTTTGTCTGGCCAATTTAAATCTGTTTATTAATGATACAGTATAATGTATTCTGTGGTCCCTTCTTCAAGTTAATAAAATCGATTATTAAAAAATAAACACCCGACTGCTATCTAAAAGATCGAAACAAGTTTGATAGTAGGCGGTGCCCATAATTTTGTTTCGGATTAATTACATACAAATAAATAAATAAAAGCGTAACCAATGCGCATTTAAATGTTCGAGCCTCTTAGAGCACGTTAAGGTGGAGGTCCCGGTTACGAACATCTATGGCAATAGTTACGAGGCGTTGGAGCCCTAAAAAGTCTAACAACTGGTCTATCTGCAAAGCTTCGATATCGCCATTTGTGTTGTGGAGGTCTGAAAATATCGAAGTTCAGCCAAATCTGCAGTTGGACTAGTAAAAGTGGATCCCAGACTCTGAGGTGGAAGCTTCGGATGCGACCGGGATTAACGCTAGGATGAAGAAGTAGAAATGCGTAACCAGTTACGTAGGTGACCAATGAATCCGTAATTTTGGAAGCCCTAACTGCGTCCACAGACTGTAAAAAGATGCATTGATACCTCATCAAGTCCTGAAGTTGTATCGAAATGGAAAAGAAAGTTACATTACTTATGTGATTTTTTAAATTTATTTTGATCATTAAAGTTTTGTTTGTATGAGAGTAGATAAAATTATTTTTAGTATGATTACCGTCCTCTGCTCTCTAAAGACCTGAGCCCATCATACTTTTTTTTTTTTATTTATTTGTTAGGTCTACCAACAGTTGTTTACATTAATACACGACATACTATGCGTTTTAAATGAGTTGATAACTGTCATATTGATATTTTGATACACGTCGATAACTTCATTGCATAAAGTAAGGTCAGCAAATACATTTTCATACTTCATTATTGCTTGACACTAATAATAGTACCTCATATATTATTATATAATATATAATAAATATTAAAATAAATAAAATATATAGAAATGAATATTTATGATGATTGTTGAATCAAATCCCCGTTTCAAGATAGGTAAGTACATACACAATAAGTAAGAAATTAAACTCAATTCTTTTTTATATTGTTACGTGCATGGGGTACAATTAAATGCCGTTTACTCAACGAAGATATTTATTAGCTAACCACAAACTAGACAATTAAACCACTAGTACACACAGTACTCTTCAACAGTTCCAGTCGCTCAGTAGTTCACAATAGTCCACAGTCGTTGCTCAGGTCGCAGGTATAATCTTCTTCGGTCGCTTAAGCTCGCTGTGTACGTTATTGATCTCAAAAACAGAATGACTCGTGTCGCTATGCGAGCGTGTTTTTATACCTCTCAATTAGGAGGGTCGAATCATCTAGAAAATACTCGAGCGATAAGTACCTACACTCTTTTGAAGTTTACCGCCGCGCCGTCGCGAACCTTCGAGTTCATTCTCGATATTTACCTATTGTTTGTTTTTATTCAAGAGAGTAGGTACTCGTAGGTAGGTTGTGACTTTGTGTTGACGATTCTAGATTTTTCTACGCCAATCGGTAGAGAACCTCGTCACTAACAATGCGTTTTTATATCTTGAAGATTCGATTATTAGTTTTCGAGATATTGACGTCGGTCGTAACAATATTTATTTATTTTTAATCGGGCGGTAACACTTCGATGCCGCTTATTTCATCGTCATTACTATTATTAGAGTCGCTTGATGCCGTGCTGTCGTCTATACATATACATATAGACCAATATATATACATAAATATATGCATAAAAAAAACTAAATGAAAAGAAAATAAAAATTAAGTCGTTGTTACCATACACGTATGAACCTGTCCGACATGGAAATTTTGTTGTTAGCTGTACAATTTTGATGAGTACAGAATGAAGTTGCCGCGATCGCGATTATCTTCTCATTTGAAACGCATAGTACATAAAATTATCAGAAAAAATACTTCAGACAATGTAACAACTACTTAAAGGTGAACACATTATGCAACAAATTAATGGAGGATACTTAAGTACTAAATATATTTAATAAAACCATTACATAAACAATTTAGACATAATTAAAACTAAAAAATAAAAATAAGAAATGTTAAGAACTAAAACATTACAAAGAAAGAAAAAATAATAAACATAGGAAGACACTAATATTTATGTTTAAGTGCCTAGGCAATCCAAAGTTTTTCTTTTTTGAATAGCCACTGAGTCAACATGCAGGTCAATTATGTCACTGATACTGTTGACAATCTTACATAGTCTTACATATGGGGAATTAGCCCCTAAAACAGTCCTTCTCAAAGGTGGACAGAGAGGAGTGATTGAACCACGAGAAAGTCTAGAAGGAGCATTAAATCTAAACAAAACCGTGGGCTGACAACTTGGTGTTGAAGTACCTTAAATGCAAACATAGCATCACTTAACTTTGCGCGACACTCAAGGGTTTGCATTCTAAAATGCATTAGCCTACCACTATAAGAAGGTACCTTTTTGGTGATTCCATTTCTGAAAGCTAGGTGCCAGACAAAACGCCTCTGAATTATCTCGAGACGCAAGGTGTGTACTGCGAGTCCCCACACCCGAGAAGAGGGCCAGATCGTGAGAGATGACCCTGGGTCGGCCGGGGTGCGAGGGATATGCCTGTCAACCTCACCTTCGGCAACCAAGGCGATCCACAGGCGGCGTGCGTTTTGGTCGGTTCGAGTCCGACATAACCTCCTCCACCGGCTCCGGTGGGGAGGTATCCGAGGGGATTTAGTAGTAAAAAAAAAAAAAAAAGGTGTGTACTGCGAAATTATATATAATTATAATAAATGTATAATTATAGTAAATATTTCCACTTGAAAGGAAATCAATAATACATAGGTACCATAAAGAACAAGAAAGCATTCAGCGTCGAGTGCAGCACTGCAACAGCCTTGATAAAGATTGTCATTGGTCGATCGCCAGTGACGTCACCCATTTCGACCAATGACAATGGAACTCCTACTTTCTGAAACGAGACGTAATGAAATTCGTATATTTAATTTTATTGGTTTAATACCATCATGAAAATTTCATTAAATAACATTATCTAAAGATAAAAATGTAAATGAAATTTTGATTAAAACTATAAATATTTAAATACAGCACCATTTGTATATAATTAAACAAATTTCTATTAAGAAATTCACTGTTCAAATTCATTTGCCTGACTGTACCTAAGTTAAGGCAGTCTCTATCCAAGTGAGAGAGTAATTTAATATTTTCTAATTTAAATCCATTTATTTAAAGTATCATCTGCCTTACGGAATACCGCGGCATAATAACCTCGTGTTGTGTTCCCGGCGGTAAGTAGGGTACCCAGAGCTCAATGGAGAGATTTTGTGCTATCAGTAGGAAAATCAAAGACTTATCCTGCTTTGCCTTCTACATTGACGACTCAGAAACTGCGCTTACAGGGTCGGCAGCGCGAGTGTGCCTCATCTGGTGTTATACACGTCCATAGGCCACGGTAATCACTTGCCATCAGGTGGGCCGTGTGCTTGTCTGCCAACTAATTAGTATCCGCAACCTTTTTTGAAAGTACAAACCGATATTTAAACAATATTTATGAGGAGGTAGGACACGGCGGTATTTCCGCCCAATTGAGCAGTCCGATTGGGGAAGTACCTCCGCTCTACAGAATTTGTGCTGTCAGTGGGATGACTAAAGTCTTTTCCTGCTTTGTCCTCTACACTGACGGCACAGAAACTCTGTGCTTACAGGGTCGGCAGCGCGAGTGTGGCTTCTCTGGTGTTACACACGTCCATAGGCCGCGGTAACCACTTTCCATCAGGTGGGCCGTATGCTTGTCTGCCAACTAAAGTATCTGTAACCCATTTTGAAAGTACAAACCGATATTTAAAAAATATATATTATTATCAATTTTCAGGTAATCTCCAATCAAATGAATCTCGTAGAAATCTCAAGCCGACTAGCGTCCATCATGAAGCGAAGAAAATTTAAATACATTTTGTGCGCGTGTGTACTTGTGTTTATGTACTACTTCTTCGGTGTGAGTGACTATCTGAACTCGAAATACTTGGAGGAGAATTTTGATTATCCTTTAAATGTGAATATCAAGAATATAGTCGACGACATAATGGCTGGAAAGAAGTCTAACGTCGCACCTATCAACTATTATATGTACAAGTTTCTCACCAACTCGGGCAAATGTTCGACGGTAGAGAAATTAGATCTGTTCATCGTAGTCAAGTCTGCTATGTCCCACTTCGGCCACAGAAACGCCATAAGAGAAACATTCGGACAGGATCACATCCCAGGCAGAATAATCAAAACGTTATTCTTCTTAGGAATAGATGGTAAGGTTAAATCTGACTTACAAAAGGAAATAGACCAAGAGATGACCGATTACAACGATATAATACAAATGGACTTTATTGATAATTATTTCAATAACACGATTAAAACAATGATGTCGTTCAGATGGATCTATGAGCATTGTTCGACCGCAGACTTCTATCTGTTCACTGACGATGATATGTACATTTCTGTCCGTAACTTGCTCGATTACGTCCACGACAAGATGGATGTGCATAAATCGAATGCAGTCTCCAAGCTTGAGGAAGATGAATTTGCAATTGAAACTACAGACACACAGCGTAGTGAATATTTATTTGCCGGTTACGTGTTCGAATCTGCTCCTCAACGATTCAGATCTTCAAAATGGAGGGTCTCTTTAGACGAATATCCTTGGAACAAATGGCCGCCTTACGTAACCGCTGGTGCGTATGTATTGTCTAAGAAAACTATGAAAGTTATGTATATAGCTAGTTTTTTCGTGAAACATTTTCGTTTTGATGACATATATCTCGGTATTGTCGCTAAGAAGGTCGGTATTACGCCGACACATTGTCCGGACTTCCATTTTTATAAAAAGAGGTATAGTAAAGAGGACTATAAGAGTGTTATAGCCTCCCATGGTTATGAAGACCATGAGGAGTTAATTAGAGTGTGGAACGAGCAGAATAAGTTTACTTGAAGAGCATTTATACAAGTTAATTTCTTGAAACATGTCCATACGATATTTCGACACTCTCTACGTATATTGTCGCATAGCTTGTTTAAACTAAAATGATGTCCATAAAAACGTAAATTGGTTCATGAACTTGGTCATTATTAATCCCCTTATGTGCGTGAGAGAGGTGGTGGGGCGTGTCATTTGTGCTTAGACAAGCTATAACTGCATTAGATCAACTTTACAATCGTTTTTTTAATCAAGTCTTCCTAGTTATATGATTGAACATTAGCAGAATCATATTGTGAGCTTTAAATAACTCTGTTCTTATTATGGCTCTAAGTGCTTACCCTACCTATAGTGACGTGATTGTATTCTACCATCTTTGACTTGCAGTTGGTCTAACGCAGCTGAGGGTCGATTTGTCTTTAAAATATATTTTTTTGTATCTACAGATGCTTGAGTTCCTAGTATGTAAAAAGCTCAATTTATAGTTAAACGCTGCTTTGTATTTAATATTTATAGTGTAAGCTTCAGTGGCGAATAGTGAAAATTTTCAAAAGGGAGGCTGCAATTAGAAATTAGAAATTTCGATTATTAGATTAGTTAATTTTGGATTTTAATTTGGCAGAAATTGACTAAAGATACTATAGTCGCTAGTCGCCAATTGTTCCACTCAACTTAGGCCAGGCCAGTGCAGGTGGGGCTAGTATGACGCATATAAGCATGTCATAATCGCGAAACTGATCGTAGAAAGTATTGAAGTAGTCACAAAATTACATATATGTTAGCACGATAAGTACATAGGTATATAATGAATATATACATAAATGTATGTGTAGTAAAAATGTTTGTATAGTCTGAACAAGATCACGCGGTAATCGCTTCTGTGATTCCCGCGATTATCGCACAGCTTTTAAGCGGCTACCACACGCACAATCTTCACCACAGTTATGCCTACGCAGGCAAGATAGTGGTAAAAGGTGAAACTTGTGCGTGTGGTGAGCGCATTTTAGTAATATACTACCGGAGTATAGATCAAAATACTGAAAATACTGAAGATAATTTGTATACTCATATATATTGTAATTCGTCCTAGTCTATAAGAAAGGCGCATGTTACTTATATGTTCTCACGTACTATAAAATCGAGAGAAAGTGCCATAACGTTATTAGCATGGAAATAAACACATATAGCGTGGTATGGTATGCTCTATTTATGAGAGTTTTTTTCGTAACCAGTACCAAATGTAAACCTTATTGGTCATAGTTTGCAGCCTAAAAAATAATCCCGGTTAATAGTCAATCGCGTTGCATACATTGATGAACATTTGTTCAGTATTGTGGTACGTAAGCTGTATTACAGATACAGCTTACGTACCACAATACTGAGGCTTGTCCTGATTTTGTTCTGCACTGACGGCACAGAAAACCTGTTCTTTCAGGGTCGGCTGCACGAGTGTGATTCCTCTGGTGTTACACATATTCATAGGTCAAGGTAACCACTTTCCATCGGGAGAACCTTGTGCTTGCCTAAAAAAATTTGCAGATCATTTCTCTTGATTTTAAAATTATTATACAGGATAGAAATTTTCGACTGTTCTTGGAGGGAGGGTACGCTAAATACTGGAGATAGGTAACTGGTAATTTGATACAAAGGAAACATTCCTTTATTTGTAAAAAGGAACAATGTCGAGATTCTTGAATGTCCCTTTATTTAATTTACATGTTTCTTCGGTCGATTTCTTGTGATTGACTCTCTTGGTGTTGCACATGTCCATAGGCTACGGTAACCACTTTCCATCAGGTGGGCCGTGTGCTTGTCTGCCACCCAAGTGGTATAAAAAAAATCTAATCGAGTGATGCCATAAAAATACAGACTGTTTTTTTTTTCGGATTTTACTCGTTCGGATTTTTTTTATACCACTTAGGTGGCAGACAAACGCACGGCCCACCTGATGGAAAGTGGTTACCGTGGCCTATGGACGTGTGTAACACCAGAGAAGTCACACTCGCGCTGCCGACCCTGTAAGCACAGAGTTTCTGTGCCGTCAGTGTAAAGGACAAAGCAGGACAAGCCTTTAGTCATCCCACTGATAGCACAAATTCTCCAGTGAGGCTACCCGACTCACCGCTGGGAACACTACACGAAGTTATTATAACCGCGGTATTCTGTAGGGCAGAGGTACTTCCCCAATCGTACTGCTCAATTGGGCGGAAATACCGCCGTGTCCTACCTCCTATAACGAATTTTCTGGTGCGGCAAGCGATTTTTCGGAAAAAATGCAATATTGTTTCTTTAATAATTAAAGGGAATGTTATTTGAGCGAAATTAAGTATCTCCAGTAATTTTTCCTCCAGGTACCGTCAAAAATTTCCATCGTATAAATTCACTTATGCTATTTTTTAAGTCCCTAAGATTAATCTGTAAGGAATTGTCAAAGTACAGTGTAGTCTAGTAATACATATTTGTGATAAAGTAGTAATAGTTTAGTAAAGTGGTGATGATTGTAACTTGGGAGGATAAGTATTCGCGAGAGATCGAGCCCGCGTTTATGCATACATATAATCACGCTTGTAAATACTTAAAGAGGTAGATAGACGTGTATTAACCACCCACATTTCGGCAACTATAATATGAACTATGATTTTCGGTCCCACGTAATAGGGGGCGAATATATACAAATATATCTCTGTCTCTTTCGGATTCGGTCGAATCGGATGTTTGTAAGACAGTATGATATTTAAAGTCTAACTAGAATTTTAGACATTGAAACTTCTAAAATTTCGTAGAATATTACTAAAAAAAAAGCATATTACACAAGGTATGCCAGAAGACGCCCCTAGCACACACAATCAATTGTGTGAACAAACTTTGTCTTGTCACTTGTCAGTTCCTTGATATTAGCAAAAATGGCAGAGCTTTGTACGAGCTGTCCATACATACCCAGACTTTCTAACCGACTGAATCGCCCCCTAAAATCCCACCGCACGTCCTGATCGACCACCTGAATCTCGCGGGGGGTGGATACACAGAAACAAATTTACTGGCGTGGCTAACGTGGCTCTGGTGAAAATTCTTGAAAAACTTGACATTGGCGTCTCGCCATTAATAATTTTATAAACTACTACGGGACATTTGCGGAATTGATGCTAAAAGCACAGAGCCATTAATCAAGAATTGATTGAACCGACTGCATCTACTCTCCACCTTAATGTTGACAAAATGTTGTGTCCTATTTATAGTTGTTACTATCGGTATTTTTACAACCGATGCCCCTTGCATCTAAAAGTCCTAACAGACGACCGGATTTGGTGCGGCGTGAACCACCGAAGTTTGTACGCTTCAAACTAATCTGTTCGTATGGAGAGCAGTCCGACAGACATTCTTATTATTATCGTACACCGAACTTGGTCCTCTCCGTACAAAGTTCGGTCGTGTGGACGACCCCTTATAAAAGAATCAGATAGATCTGTCAAAAAACTATGCTAGTGCTGCACTCTGGCGCTAGAACTTTGCAGTGTTATATTATTATCATTATCTACCTACTTACTGACCAAAATATGGGCGAAGTATATTTTATATGGAGCACGCTAGCGGTGATATCCTCTTAACCTACTTTACCATAAGTGTTTTGTACTATATTAGTTCGAATGTCGCAATCTGTGTGATATTATTTTGATATCTCTCATAGCTATATGTTAGTTTGTGATTCTATGTGAAAAATGTAAGTTAGTACTTATCACAAATTAATAATTTATTCGAAAAGAATTTGTTTCTACAAAAAAATCTCAGTTAAAAAGTTAATTTGTTTTATTTCTCTTATCTTCCTTATAGGTTGTTTGTTATTTAACCACGCTCTAACGGCTCAATGGATTTGGCAGGAATTTGGTACAGAGATAGAGTATAGTCTGGAATAACACACTTCTTATCCCAGTAATAGTACTATGAAAACTGCATAAAAGTGGTTTAGCAGGAGTTAGGGGACATACATACAGACACGAAAAGCGATTTTGCAGTAAAGATGGCAAGTCACTATTAAGTACACCTTGAAAATGTAACACTTGTTGGGATAATTATTATGTTTTTTTACCCGACTGCGCCAAGCAGGCTAATGCAGTTACGCTCATATGTATGTCTGTATGTAGTTTTCTTTGTTCCCATCTGCAGGTCTAACGGCTAGACGGATTTCGATGAATGGGGTTTCAAATAAAAGTTATTCATCTCCTGAGCATCATAGGGTACAAAAAAAGACAACAAGAAAAAAATTACAAAAAAAGAACAGTCAAATTTATCGAGTACTTTGTATAGTATGTTTATAGATCGACGTTCTGTTAAAGAAGGAGAAACGGTGGAAATAATAAAACCATGTATTACTTAAGCATCACAATATCAATGAATGAAATTGTCCTCAATGGAAAATTGGTGCTATTCGTAAGTGTACGTAATAACTTCGTAATAATGTTGTTGTGTGCAAAACGTATACCTATACGGTATATACCTCATCTACCAACGAAAGCGGCAGAAAAATTACTTTACGTCCGATGATATCGATTCGCCTACCACTCGTCAGTTTTAATATACTTAGGCCATATTAAAACTGACGAGTGCTATAACAGTCTCCCTATAGTTGTCTAAATGGCTTTGGATTGTATTGTCACTAATGGCTTAAAAGTCTTGTAACCACGCCAGAAATCTGGGAAAAATATTTTGTCACTAACGTCAAATAAGTAAAAAAATTATATTATTCAAAAAGATTCACTACCACCACGTAATACGGCTTAATTTATATTACATAGCTGAATGAAATGTTATGAAAGCATGATAATAAAAATTGATAACAACTTCATACTTCAATTTAAATTAGAATACATTTTAATTTGCTTTTTCTTTTATTTTTATTCAGTAATCAATCTATAAAATGAGCTATTATTACTATGAGTTGTCTCCAGGTATCTTAGTGCAATGGTATATTGATATAATCACTAGCCGCACTAAAAAAGTGAGAACAAGTTCAACTTAGCACCACGAGTGTTTTTGTAGTCTTTATTCTATTGCCGGCGTTCCGACGGCTCGGTCACTTGTTAGGTTGTTTTTCTGACGAAATTCTAAATACTTAATTATAATTTGCCTAGAAATATGGCGTACATAGTAGATATGCGATCAGATACTGTTACGAAACCTACTGAATCTATGAAGCATGCGATGGTGAACTCCGCGCTGGGTGACGATGTGTTTGGCGAAGACCCCACGGTGAATTCCTTAGAAACAAAATTAGCGGCGATGCTTGGAAAGCAGGCGGCCTTGTTCGTAGCCTCGGGGACTATGGCCAATTTAATTGCAAGTATGTACATCAATTTATTTCATACTTACCACTCTGTTTATGTGCTTTTTGCAATCACTGTTATGTCACACATGAAAGTTAACTTTTTTTTTACAAGTGCTGAAAAAAAGACTAAAAATATAGGACTTATCCAGGATACTTTAAATTTCTTTTCACATGGGACATGGGACGTTTATTTTACTGTTTTTCTTTATTTAATTTCATTCTATTTAAAACTGTAGAATGTCTCTGCTGGTCACCTCCTCCATATACCAATTTTCCTTGGCATATCTACACAAAACTTATTATTGACCATTAAATAAATAAATATGAAATAAATATTCTACAACATTTTACACAACACTATCTAGACCCATGGTAAGCATAGCTTAACTAGCTTGTATTATAGAATCTAGAATGTGTATAAACATACTGCGACACTTGTTTTTGTAAATACATACATTTCATACATAAAAACACCCGGACCAATGCAAATATATATATTCTTGCATTCAAATATTTGCACTAAGCAGGAACTGAAACTGTGCCACCTGTGTAAACATAATGTACCTATGTTGCAATTGTTTGGTCTTAAATTAAATTAAATTGTTTAAAATTTAATGTTATGTAAACAAAATGCCTCAAAATGCAAAATAAATAAGTTGATTCTGATTAATTAGTAACTTCACTTTTACTAATACAAGAATATATATCTGTTGTAATTTAATGTGTTATACCTATACATAATAACTTGATATCCAGGATGTGTTCACAGCTCCTCAGATATCAGTATGGTTTATCATCAGGCCTTGTCTGTAAATATCAATTACCACTTACCATCATGTGTGCCTTGTGGCTATCAGTGGCAAGGGGTCCCTTTAACCCGATTCCTGCTGGCTTGCTCCATAGCCGTAATAAGCAGTGGTAGGAATGTTAAAATTTATGCTCTTATAACTAATATACTTTATGCATTATCTTAAATTGAATGGATCTGTAAGTCAGTATCTAATATTCAGAATCTGAAAACAGAATGCCAAATTCCATACAAAAGTGCTATTGCTATAAGAGGTAAGATTTTTCCATTGGCTTATCTTCCGAAAATGTATTAATATTCACCACCATAGTATAATGAATCTCTTTTCCATGATACCTTTTTATAATAGAAACTTTGTAGACTACCGGCGTATTCAACCCTTAAGAATAAAATTGGAAGTGGAGTACTGAGGATAGCCAACTTGGTGTGACCTAGATTTAAAAAATAAAGTGGCCTTATTCAGGATCTTACTTTTTTACGCTTTTATGTAAAAAGCAATCTATAAAAACATCCAAACAAACGAAAGTGTTGAACAAAAAGTTTGTATTAAATATTAAAGCAATTAGCATGCTATATATTCAAATCGAAAAAGTAGAAAAAAGTGTAATGACTCAGGCGGGACTCGAACCCGCCCATATTAAAAAATAGCTAATTTATACATACATATAATCACGCCTTTATCCTCAAAGGGTTAGGCAGAGGTGAATTAACACCCACATTTCACGTATAATTGTATTCGGTCCCACGTTTTTTTTATACCACTTATTTGGCAGTCAAGCACACGGCCCACCTGATGAGAAGCGGTTACCTACCGTGGCCTATGGACGTATGCAACACCAGGGGTGTCACTCGCGCTGCCGACCATGAAGAAAGGAGGTGAGCCTATTGCCGTTTTCCGGGCAATATTGTTTACTCGAGCCATTCATTTGAGGCAGAGTCTGGACTGTATATATCTGTTTGATGTTAAACAGCCCTATCCCTTAGTCGCCTTGTACGACACCGCATGGGAAGAGATGGGTTGGTCCAAATTCTACTCTGCCGGAAACCACGCGGCTATTTTACGCTAAACATGCTGAATACTTTTATTTGTAAATACACACCTACTATTAAAGCTACAATATATGTTGTTAACTACAACAGTCGCTGAATTTCGAGCGATTGAGCTTGTGGAAAACAGCAACAACCTAATTAGCAGTTGAATTAAAAACCTTATTTTCGGGATCTTTAAGTTCCAAATACAGTCATTTAGGTATAATTTGTAAATGTGTACCTATGTATGTATGTAATATTTTTATACTTATTGTATTTTTTGTGTATTTGTGTCTGGCTAAAGATCCAGCAAAGAGCCAACAATAATGTCCGGTAGACGGCAATAGCCTCACCTCTTATTACGTGGGACCGAATTCAATGATTAGTGAAATGTGGGTGTTTATTCACTTCTGCCTAACCCTCCGGGGATATAATTATATGTATGTATGTATGATCAAAATGGCCTAACCTCACCTGAGAGATAGAACAGCAAATTCTCCTCAAAGTATCCTTTCCTCTCAAAGTTGAGAAGCCAAACGGATGTAGCTCCCGTAAAGGCCAAAATAGCAGTAAGAAATATTGCTAGTAATATGATGATTTGCTTAAATTACTTTTGTTATTTTTAGATGTAAAAAGGAGAGCTTTGATAATAATTATCCACAATATAGATCAAGATTCAAGATTATCATTACGATTGAAGAAAAGGCGCGCGCAAAATTTATTAAAATTGATTAATTTGTAAACTGATAATTATTTGCATAGCACTACTGTTCAGTAGAGTGCTTAGTAGCTTCTATTGAACCGCTTAAACCACTGTACGCACCTAAAAGCGTACGAAATTCTACATCTACTGCGCTGCTACCACTTGCCAGGAGTTTTACAAAGACGCCTCGTAAAAGGAACAGGATAGGACTACCGCCCCGCTAAAGATGTATATGTACCAGATGGTCCAGATGCCGAAGAGCGCCTCCATGTTGGAGCACTAAAAAGTATTCCTATAATCCCAGAATTTTCTACGAAAGAGCATTTGTCGAGGCCATCAAGGACCATCATTCTGGGTACAGCATTTGGAAAGGCGGCCACTATTTGGACTTCTCGTTAACTTACTATGTCCTGTTACTCATTGTGACGCTACCTATTCTATTCTTCCATAGAAAGAACTTGATAAGTACCGTGTGAGAAGCCGGCAGGAATTGTATTCTAAGTGTAATATATAATATTCTCAGCAATTGACTCTTATTATAAACAACAAGGTATCAAGTCGTAACGGCCAAGCGTATGACTTAATTGGGCAGTAAGGTTGCGCAAGAGTCTCATCCGTCATTCTACGCACGTATAATCAGATATGGTTAGCGTGTAGCAAATATAATGTATTGTATATATTTTTAAATTTGTTCCATAAAAATGTTCAATGAATAATCTGCCTAATTAGGAGAATACACGCTTCTAACGTTCTCTTTCAACTACATATATAAAATTGGCAGGTTTCTGTACAATATTCAGTCAAAAAAGATTACCGATTGAGGTACCTCCATTGCAATCTAAGTTGCGTCATATTTCTACTACTCCCGAGTGTGAAATAGTAGATTGTATGACAAGGGAACAAAGTAGTATTTTTACGAGCGTAGCGAGAGATTCTTACATATAATCCTGCGCGCAGCGTGGGATTCAAAGTACATCGCCCGAAGGAAAAATAATTTGCTCCCGAATCATATATTCATCCCCTCTCTATGAGAAAATAGGTATGGTCATGTATTGATTACGTACAATACCATAAACATAATTATTGAATATGGGACTTGTATAATAATTTGCTTTCGATTTCTATGAATGAGATATGTTCCAAATTCAAATCACTTTTCGTCCCGCTAAAAAAGTCCTTAGCAGAAAAGAGCTAGTTTGCTCCCGCTTATAGAGGAACAAAGTGACTCTTTTCGAATGGAAGGAATGAAAAAATAATTTTCCTTTTCACTATGATTTCCAAAATTCTACCAAGTCCCAAAACTATTGGTACATCATCAAATTAATGAAGAATTACGTAAATCGGATCGTAAATCTCAGAGTAATCGCTTTACCTACGTAACTAAATAAATAATAGAAATTGAATTGAGAGCCTCGACTAGAAGAAGGTCGACTTCACACAATGACCGATAGTGAACACTTAGGTGCTTACGTATAATGATCTTGGGTCAAGTGGCAAAAACGTCACGAGTGCCGCGCGTTGACGAATTTATTGTATTGTGTGACCTCAAATTATCAATTTCAATTCACATGTCACAGTAATCAAACGTAAACCACCTTATAAAATGAACATAATCAACTTGTTTGTAATTACATTTATACATAGGTACATATAATCACGTCTTTATCTCCAGAGGGTTAGGCAGAGGTGAATTAACATCCACATTTCACCAATCATTAAATAAGGTCCCACGTAATAGGGAGTGAGCCTATTGCGTCTTTCGGGCACTATTCTTGACTCAAGCAATGCCTCTGAGGCTGAGTATATCTTTCTGAGCTGTATAATTTTTTTTGATGTTAAATAGTAATTAATACTGTGATACCAGAAACTTTCTGCGCCATCTGGCGAAATCGAGCTAAACTTTTACAGAATCCTGCATCGCGCTTTTATAACATCCCAACATCAACCATTGGGCCGCGGTGCGTCAGGCGTCGTTAAATGCAATATGAGTGAAGGTGATTCTTCTAAATCTCATCCCTATTGAAGAAGAGCGTAGCCATCTACTAGCAAGGTCTACCGAATCTGTTTATGCCGGTAGCTTAATGGTTAAGGAATCGTCCTTACGATCTACAGGTCCCGAGTTCAAATCCTGACTATTCCAATATCGTTGTAAACCCAAGATTTCATGGGTAAAACTTGATATCGCGGTTGTAGAAGTACACTAACCTGTCCAAGCAAGTCGACAGCCCTAGGCTTCAATTATTTGATAAGATTATAATATTAAATTCGCTACGAGATTGATAAGCTAATAGCTAAAATGGCCAAATACTTTGCATTGCTAAATATAAACATGTAATCTCACTTACGTTACGTTGATAGGTATCGTACCGGCATATATCTTGGCGTCGATCACGTTGCAAAATGTACACTTCATGCGTTTTGCGCCTTTTTGGATGTCTTTAACGATATTACGTGGTGTTAAGGCGGCGGAGATCAAATCCACCTTCTTCCTTCTTTTATTAATGGCTTCTGCAGCGAATCGCCGCAAAGAAATGAAAGAAGTGTCTCAAACAGCAAAATCTCGTTTTAAAAATTGATAATAGAATTATTGATACACCCCAACTGATAGTCAACATATTCTCAGATACCTTTGCAAATGCCAATGTGTTATACTCTGGTGATCACAGTGGGGTAGCAATGAGATATTTAACTGAAAATATCGGTAGAGTAGAAAACTCCATGAACTTCGACCCTATTTGGCCAACCGAGATATTTGGGATGGTCAGACAAATGCCGTCTAAAAACTCTACAGGTTATGATGACATTCCTCTGTCAGTATTTAAAGAGAACATTGATTTGCTAGCTGAACCAATTGCTGAGATGTTAAATAAATGCGTTGATATGGGGGAGTTTCCTGATCAATTTAAGATAGCCAAGATTTTGCCAGTATTCAAAAAGGGTTGTAAAACTGATCCCGCTAATTACAGACCAATCCCATTATTACCAGTATTCTCTAAAATATTTGAAAAAATCATGAAAAATAGACTCATAAGTCACATGAATTCGAGTAACATCTTAAATTGCAGGCAATTTGGGTACCAGAAAGGTATAGGGACTTTAGATGCTATAGATACATTGATAGGGGATGTAGTGGGTCATTAAACCAGAAACGCAAAGTGGTAGGACTATTCCTTGATCTCAGTTCTGCATTTGACACTGTTGAGCATGAATTGCTTATAAAGAAACTGGAGCACTATGGAGTACGTAATAATGTTCTAAAGTTGTTCCAATCTTATTTATCAAACAGGAAGCAGTTTGTTGAGACAAAAGTGGTCATAGAAGGTACAGAAAAATCGTATAAATCTAAAGCAATAATAATAAGGAGAGGGGTGCCTCAAGGATCCGTCTTGGGACCTATCTTTTTTAACTTATTTATAAATGATCTGGCGGATTACGTTTGTAATGAGATTCCTGACATGAAACTTGTGCTCTTTGCTGACGATACAAATGCAATAATTTCAGGTGATAGCATTGACGATCTTGAAACCAAGGTTAATACTGCATAATCTACTTTTGAGAAATGGTTTGCAATGAACAACTTGAAATTAAATATGACTAAGACAAAGTGTATGCTGTTCAAATCTACGTCAAAATCTAATGTAGAATTAAGAGTAAAGTCCCTGGGCACTGATGTTCATGTGGTGGATTCGGTCAGATTCCTGGGTGTTCAACTTGATACCATGCTAAATTGGAAAGAAGAGTTATTGGCTATAGTTAACTCCTTGAGCTCTGCTTGCTATGCCATAAGGAGTTTAAGAGATGAGTTAACAATCGAACAATTAAAAACTGTGTATTTTGCCCTATTTGAATCAAAACTTAGATACAGCATATTGTTCTGGGGAAATAGCTATGAATATAATATCGACTCAGCTTTTGTTGTGCAAAAAAGAGCTATACGAACCATTGTACGCATTAGTCAGACTGAATCATGTAAACCTCATTTCATTAAACTGAAAATTCTGACAGTGCCATGCTTATATATTTTAGTGCTGTTGACGAACCTAATGAAAAATTTACACAAATATGAAACAAATAGTGAAAGAGATTTAAGACTAAAAAGTCGCAGAAAAGACTTGAACAGTGTAATTGTGCCAAAGCTCAATGTTGTAAAGCATAGTTCAGGGGTACAGGCTGTGAAGGTCTTTAATAGACTCCCCACTGAACTGAAAACTATTACCAGTGTCAATATTTTTAAGCCAAAGCTAAGAGAGTATTTATTAGAAAAATGCTATTATGACATTGATGAGTTTTTGAATCATAATGATACATAATTTTGAATTGATTATTGAATTGATAATTTTAATTTATTTAGTATTTTATTAATGAATTTTAACGTGACATAACCATTGAAATTTCACTTTTTTGTAAACCTACTTCAATTTACTTTTTATCTAATAATACTATTGACATTGTTGTTGATTTTGCAATTTTTATTTTTTTATTTTTTATTGGGTTTTGAATGATAATATCACATAACTTGGAATTGATTATTATATTATTTTATTATTTTGTTGATCTATTTTAACATGACATAAGAACGGTTGACATTTTACATTTTTATTGATTTGCATGTATTATTATTATCGAAATTTTTGACATTTTTATTGATTGCTATGTATTTAAATTGAGTAGTAGGTATTCCCGGAGACTAGACCAACTCTCCAAACCACCACCTCCCCCCTGTCATTCCCTCCCCCCGCCATGCCCTGTCTCTCGGCTTCAGGGTGGCCGTCACGGTTAAAAAAAAAAAAAAAAAAAAAAAAAAAGTTTGGTGTCTATTCGGGGGTTTTCGGCGATGCCGAGTCGATTGCGCTAATCCGTTTTCGCGTACGACGCACCGTTACAAAGTTACAGAAACGTAATCTGAGGTAATTGACGAACAATTGATAACGGCCGACCCTTGATAACGACCAGCCGTCGTCGCTCAATGTTATCTCGGGTCTGTTGTCTTTTTTATCAATGTCTGCGTCATAGCCAATGATGACTAAACCTATGATGTAAACGGGTATGTATATGATTTAAAAAAAAGTCCTTTCGCAGTACTAATGTTCTTTATTATTTTCAAAACAATATTTGAATAACTTACTTAGTATGATATCGTTATACAGCGTATTGTTAGTGAACAGGTGCTGGAAATCGGCTAATGACATACCATAATGCTTATAGTATAAATACATTAAACAATATTCGCCACATACTGGAGTGTAATCGTTTTGGATTCGATTAGTGTTGTAATTCCATACTCTGCAATTTCGATCTAAAAACGTACGATGGAAACCTGTGAGTGCTCTACCATAGGAATCAAAGTACTGACCAACTCCATTCGCGTCTATGTGTATAGCAACCCAGTGAGAACCAGGCTTATTGTCACTATCTAAGTTGCTTATGATATATGTAGGCATATCTACATGAATCGGCAAGCGATTTGCGGCATAAACATTACATTCACTTTTTGAATCCACTTGTCTCAAGTATCTCCGTATTTCTAATGTATTCATGATCGCGTTACGATGTTATCAGGCTCGTAGATTATAAGCAAATAATGAGATCAACAATAATTTAACATATTATAGGGTCTACAAAAACTTTTGTTTTAACTGTAACATGACGTACGAGCTCCCTTTGCTCGCTCCCGCGCATAATAATTTCACTCATAATGAACATTGACCAAATTGGTCTGGTCTATGACAGAGTATCTTAACATACACTGCATTTCGAACATTCACGGTAACATAATATATACAAACACATTGTTAATAAAACAAAGAAATACTTTGTATGAATATATTTTATTGGGAGGATCAATATACAATAATGCAGACTTATTTCTAAAACATATTTAATTCTAATACGCGCTTAATTCTAATACACACTTAATTTTAAAACATTTAAGTTTACTTAACTACTATAGTCAACAGAAATGTTACGGTTTTTATCGATTTCTATAACATTATCAAATTCTGCATAGACAATACAATTAATAGTTTGTGTTAAAGCCGTATCAAAGCGAACTTCTATTCTTACGCTACCATGTTTTATAAGGTTCCAGTGATTAGAAGCATTCGCTGATAAGTCAGGTGTTAAATCGAACGCTAGCAGACAAAACCCTTTGGAATATTGATCTCTAGATATCCCGTTGCCTTCATTAAGGAAATGTATACCTGTACCCGAGAACAACGTATGATAACTAGAAGTAAAAATATTATTCCCAAATGATGGTTGTAAAGCTTTTGAAGGTATTTGTTGTCCGTCTATGTATAAACAAAATGTACTAATATCAAAATTTTCAAAGTTAAATGGGTTTTTAGAGAGATTTCCATTGAATGCTGCATTATTCACAAAACCAACTATACACCGTTTAGGTACTTGACCAATGAATATGTTATCAAGAGTTTTACCCTGAACACCTGATGGTATCGTTAAAACTTTAACTTCAGCTCGTGTGATAGGATATTTAGCTGTCGTAGATGATAACACTTTTTGATGTGCAAGTAACACAGTTGGATTAATTCGTGCTCTACGAACAATCAGGGTTGCATCTGTAATAGTAACTTTAAATTTAAGGTCGTCAGCAAACAATTAGAACGAGTCAGTCGCTATCTAAAACAAAAAAAAACAAAAATGTATGTGTCATCTAAAGTAATGACCACTCGTTATAAGCAAAATTTCTGTTATCTGGGAATATGACTAAGTAGGTAGAGATTTGTGGTTATCGAATACAACAAAAAAGTTCAGTTATCTGAGGTATTTAGCTTACAATTCAAACAAATTGGTTCGCTATCTGAAGGTAAATTATCTGAGGATATCATTACTACGTTTCTAAAAGCAACGAGATATGGGCTGTGTATAAAAGAGAGTCCTCTCTCTCACTAAACTCAGTTAAAACGTTGTCGTCAACAGTGGATAAGTTAGTACACTATAATAAAAAGACCAAAGTACAAGTTTGATAACTGAATATCATAGTATTCTTCATACATTACAGTGTGCTGTTCATACGTTGTGGTTACTATGGCTGTAAGTATTATCATATTTCAAATAGTGTTCTTAATTACATTTATACTTTTTTATTCGTGTGTCCATGTCAAATTTTTCAAAAAGATATTTTATATTGTTTCAGTTTCTAGATAATACATATAAACAGTTTTACTATCCAGGGGAAGAGGATGAGCGCAGTGACGAAGAAGGTACTCTGGAGTACAAAGTAAAGAACGCCATTCTACTAAAAAGGAAGAAAGACATAGAGGAATTCTTTGAGAAATCGAAGAAGAAGAAGAAGGCCTCCAAAAAGTCATCTACTGTTGGACGCTTATCAAACGGGGGTACAGCATATATCTCTACAAACAATGACGATGGAGATAATGCATCCCACCTCATAAAAATTGAAATTTACGATCTGAAGAAGACTAAAGAAATTGCACCGACGGAGCTATGGAAACATGCCGAGCTGCGTGTAAAATATTATACAGCAAACGATGGGGACAAGAATCTAAACAATGTACGTGATATCATATACGATATAACTAAACAGCTCGCTGCTACCGAAGATTGTGCTAAATACTTCATGAATAATTGAAGTAGTGAAGATACACAGAGACTTCTACCTTAATTTAGTTTTGATAGTGTATGAACTATTGTGTAGTACAATCTATCTAGTAAAACAGTGCGTATTCAAGAATCCTTGTGTTAAATATAAAGATTAATAGTGATACACCATGGATACATTAAACTGTGACTTATATAATTCGGAACTCGTGGTGCTTGCTGAGGAAGTGTCGTTAGATTTTATGTCATCTGAATTCAACCAGGAATTTCATATATCACAAACTGGAAAAGGAAAAAGAAAATCAGAATCTGTGACAACAACAGAAGAAGACTCAACTGCAAAAAGAATACATCTTGAAGCACCATCCACATCATCAGTGTTTTTTCAAACTGTGAGTACAGAAAGTTATGATACAATTAAATGTTCACAGTGCAATGTGTCGATAAAAAAAAAATTTTTGAGTAACCATTTGAAAAGTAATACACATAAAAATAATTCTTTAAAGAATGATTCAGAGTTAAGAAATGTTAAAATAGTTGAAAGTGCTTTCGGAAATAGAGTTATTACGCATAGAATTAAATCTGATATCATTATTGACAACAATCCACAACCTTTTCAAACACCTGAATTATTTTTAAAAGAAATCAAAGATGTCGTATTTACTTTACTTGAACGATGTATCATAGATCTTTTTATTGTAAAAGTAAATTTTATCCTCAATGCAGACTTTATACAGCTAACTAAAAACTTACGTAACACATTCGACTTCCAAATAACTAATTACGTTTTCAGTCGTGGTGATGATAAAGATATGATTTTTTCTTTAATAACTTCTGAAATAAGTACTAAAATTTCAAATTTTGAAAAAAAAGATAGTGGTTGGAGTTTACTAAAAATAAATTACATGGATATGAATGTTAATAAATTTAACCCATTGCGGGGCTCCTTCTACATAGACCTACCATTAGACATAAAAGTTAAAAAAGCAGTAATAAATGTACAAAATAGGGATAACGAATGTTTTCGATGGGCAGTTTTATCAGCATTATATCCAGCTAAAACCCATGTTGACAGGGTAGCATGTTATATTCCTTATAAAAATGAATTAAAATTTGGTAATATTTCATTTCCTGTAAAATTGAAAGACATTAATAAATTTGAAAAACTTATTGATATTAGTATAAATGTTTTTGGTTTAGATTACGATTCTAGAAAAAAGAAAAATATTGTGGTTGGCCCGTTATATTTTACAAAAGAAAAAAAAAACATCCATTTAAACTTATTATACATAACTCAGGCTAACAGAGGTCATTATTGTTATATAAAAAATATTTCAAGGTTAGTAGCTCAACAAATTTCATCAAGTAAATGTGCAGTTCATATTTGTGATGGTTGTTTGTTAAACTTTACATCGCATAATAATTTAAAACAACATCAAGAAAAAGATTGTTTCCACATTTCAACAAAACTACCATCGGAATCTAATAAAAAAAGTAATTGGTTTAATGAGTTAACACCTTCGAACCAAATATCATTTAACAATTATGAACGAAAATTAAGAGTACCCTTCGTAATATACGCTGACTTTGAAGCTTTTTTGAATCCTATTAACGGATGTTCTAATAACCCAAATAATTCATCAACCGAAAACATCCAAAAACATGAAACGTATAGCTTTGGCTATTACATTAAATGTTCATATGATGATAGGCTTTCAAAGTATAGGTCACATACTGGTAAAGATTGTGCACTTATGTTTATGAAAATGATAAAAGATGATTTAGTTAATATCTGTAAAAAAAATACATTTGTTAAAAGTCCGTTACCATTAACGGAAGAAAATATTAATATGTCTAATCAAACTAAAGTCTGTTATATTTGTAATCATAGTTTAAATGAAAATTTTGAGATTTGTTATAATTGGTTTACTGGTTTATATGAAGGAGTTGGACATACACATTGTTCTAAAAAGTATAGAGTACCAAACTTCGTACCCATATTTCTACATAACTTGGGTAACTATGATTCGCATTTTATTGTTCATGGTCTCAATTTTGAAGATGGTAATATAGAAATCATTCCTGAGAATAAAGAAAAGTACATTTCTTTTTCAAAAATATTAAATATTAATAACCGTGTTATGAAATTAAGATTTCTTGATTCTTTTAAATTCATGTCTAGTAGTCTAGAAAAATTGGCTCAAAATTTATTATTGGAACAATTCAAAGAACTCAAATTAAATTTTCCATGTGAGGAAGACTTTCGGCGCTTAATACGTAAAGGTATTTATCCTTATGAATATATGACTTCATTCGAATGTTTAAACTTAACATGTCTGCCTACTCCTGACAAATTTTATAGTTCGTTAACTGATATGCATGTTACTGAAAATGATTACCAGCATGCTCAAGATGTATGGCATCATTTCCATTGTAAAAATATGAAAGAATACTCTGATTTATATTTAAAAACAGATGTTTTATTGTTGGCCGATATATTTGAAAATTTTAGAGATGTGTGTCTTAAAACATATGAATTAGACCCAGCCCATTATTATACAGCACCGGGTTTGAGTTGGGATGCCATGTTAGTACATACTAAAATAAATTTAGAGTTGTTAACTGATATAAACAAAATTGGTATATCTCAATGTAGTAACAGACATGCTAAAGCAAATAATTCTTATATGTCAGAATATGATCCTTCTGTACCATCTTCTTTTCTAATGTATCTGGATGCAAATAACCTTTACGGTTGGGCTATGTCTCAATGTCTCCCTACTGGAAAATTTGAATGGGTTGATGTTAATACTAACTTTCATGTTCCTGACGATGCTGATTATGGTTTCATTTTGGAAGTGGACTTAGAATATCCAAAACATTTACACGACTTACATTCGGATCTGCCGTTATGTCCTGAAAATATATGTTATGGTGGTAGTAAAGACAAAAAATTGATTCCAAATTTAAATGATAAAAAGAACTATGTCATTCATTATAGGAATCTTAAACAATGTTTGAAAAGAGGACTTCGTTTGCTTAAAATTCACAAAATTCTTAAGTTCAATCAATCAGCGTGGTTAAAAGTTTATATAGATTTGAACACTCGCATGCGTTCATTGGCAACTTCAGATTTTGAAAAAGATTTCTTTAAATTAATGAATAACTCTGTTTTTGGTAAAACAATGGAAAATGTTTTAAAACGAGTAAATGTAAAATTAGTGAACCGTTGGACAAATTGTGGGAAAACTCAGGGAGCTGAAACTTTAATAGCAAGACCTGAATTTCATAGTTTATCTGTATTTTCAGAAGACTTAATCGCTGTACAATTAAACAAAACACAAGTTTTATACAACAAACCGATTTACCTTGGATTTTGTATTTTAGATATTTCAAAAACTTTAATGTATGACTTTCATTATGATTTTATGAAAGAAAAATATATGGAAAATATTAAACTATTATATACAGATACTGATAGTTTAGTATACCAGATATTTACCAATAATTTTTATCATGATATTAAAGAAAATTTAGAAAATTACTTTGATACATCCGATTATCCTCCTGACAATATATATGGTTTACCTCTAATAAATAAAAAGCGATTAGGATTTTTTAAAGACGAAAACAATGGCAAAATTCTTAAAGAGTTTGTAGGACTTCGAGCAAAAATGTATGCTATGGACGTACAAAATAAATTTATAGCTAAAGCAAAGGGTGTTAATAAATGTGTTACAAAAAAATTTACTTTAAATGATTATAAAAGCTGTTTGTTAGAAGAAAAAATACATTATAGTGAAATGTTAAGATTTAAGTCAATAAAACATACCATATACACACAAAAAGTTAATAAAATATCTCTTTCGCACAATGACACTAAACGATACATATTGGAAGACGCTATCAATACCCTAGCTTGGGGGCACTATAAAATTAAGAACATTTAACTTTTTATGTATGTTGTAAATATAAATAATAAATATTCTACAATCTACTGCCGCAACACGCTTGCTTCATGCTTTAATTGTAATATAAATATGTTTTTAAGATTGCTATAAATGTTTGTCCTTATAGGTCTCTCTATTATAAGATTGTGTAATAATTATATAAAATAAAATTTAACAAATTTGTTTATAATATTGTACCATAAATTTTTATCATTATAAGTCTGTCTATTATAAGATTGTATAATAAATGTATAAAATATAGTAAATTTGTTTATATGATTGTGTTATAAATGTTTATCATTATAAGTCTGTTTAAGTAATAATTTTTTAAAATAAAATATATAAATGCTTATTTTCTTAACAAATTGTTTCATTCTTTGTCTAAATCGTAACTTACTTAGACGTTTTTCAAAATGATCCACTTCAATCATCCATTTACTGCGATAGTTGCTGGTCCAAGTGGATGTGGAAAGTCAGTCTTTGTAACAAATTTTATAAAATTTGTTAAAGATGTTTGTAACACAAATTTTGATCAAATAACATGGTGTTTTGATGAAATGCAACCTTTATACAATATACGAAATGTTAATTACATCCAAGGCATACCAGATCTAACTATGTTTAGTGGAAAGGATCCTCAACTCCTAATAATTGATGACTTAATGAGAGAGTCTGATGGACGTATTGTTGATATATTCACAAAAGGAAGTCATCATAGAAATTTAAGTGTGTTTTACATATCACAAAATTTATTTCATCAGGGAAAAGGTCAACGAGACATATCTCTGAATTCAAGTTATATAATTTATTTTAAAAATCCAAGAGATAAAACACAAATACGATACTTGGCACGACAAGTATTTCCAGAAAATCCAAAATACTTGGAAGATTCTTACAAAGACGCAACTAACAATGCACATGGATATCTTATGATTGATTTAAAACAAGAAACAAATGACATGTGTCGTATTAAAACAAAGATATTTCCATGTGATGGATATTGCACTGTTTACATACCATCAAAAGGGTTTAAATATAGTAGAAATCAACAGATATCCATTAGTTACTAACAATGCATGGAAGCACAAAGACGCATAAAGGCCTATTAAGCGCTCTGATTACACTTAAACCAAAATATCAAAAAGCTCTTTTAAAAGCCTGCGATGAAGAAGAAATAAATTGTATTTGTGAATGTATTCATAACGTTTTACAAGGAAAAATAGAATTGAAAGAAAAAGAAAGATCAAAATTGAAAAAATACAAAAATATTCTACGAAAAATAGTACGGAAGGGATCACACAAAATTAGAAAACATTTAATAATACAAAAAGGTGGTGCATTTCTACCACTAATATTGGGTTCTGTTCTAAGTGCCTTGGTTAGTACACTTGTCTAAGAAAAATGGATAATGCTAAAAAAATGTTACTCATCGATCCATCTCTATTAGAAAAGTTAAAACAACCTAACGCGGTTGATACTCCATTATCTCGTTTAGACACAGATATGCAAAACATTTTAAATAGCGATATGGATGATCGAAAGAAGTGTATTTTATATTTACAAACTCTACAAAGATATTTAAACTTCACTAAAGAGGAGCGACAGCCCTATGAAATACCAATAATAAATCAAGACTCGAAAAGATCGGTGAAGTATATTACTGATGATGAAGATAATATATCTACAGTCCATTCTAACACATCAGTAAAGGAAGTAAGTTTGCAAGAAACTAATGCAGGACCATACACATCTAATTACATTTTAAAACTTATACCAAAATCCTATATAAAAAGGGGGGAATCACTGTTGAACTTACTCTCTTTGAATAAATATAAGATTAATTGGGATGAGACAGGCACTGTGGTTATAGATGGTCAAAAAGATCCTGAAAGTAATATTGTTGATTTGGTAAATGATTCATTGAGGACACTTAAAAATAGTGAACCTACTGGATGGCAAAAATTCGCTACAGCTTTAAAGGAAATCAAAGTACCGCTTATATATATTGGTAACACAAAAAGATCTGAATATATTAAAAAGCTACAATCACAAGAGCATCAAGATTCAATCCCAGCAGATGAATTATTTTCTACACCAATAACTGAAAGTAAATTTCGTAAAAAGATAAAAAGAAAAATAGATTGGGAAAAATGGACCCCATATTAGAATTAAATAAGATTTATTATGATTCTTCACATCCTGCAGGGTACAGTAGCCTTAGCAAATTAACCAAAGCAATGAAAGGTAAATTGAAAAGAGATGATGTGAAGAACTGGTTAAAGTCACAAGAAACATATACATTACATAAACTTGTACAAAGAAACTTTTCAAGAAATAAATATATTTTATCTAATATTAACGAACTGTGGCAGGCTGACTTGAGTGATATGAGAACTTACTCAAATTATAATGATGGGTTCAACTATATTCTTTGTGTTATTGACGTGTTTAGTAAATATGCCTTTGCGAGACCAATGAAAAAGAAAAACTCTGAAACAATCAAAGCATGTTTCGAGAGTATATTCATGGAAGCTAAAGTTACACCTACACATATACAATCTGACAAAGGGACAGAATTCGTATCCAAAGACGTACGAAAATACTTTACTTCAAAAAATATTAATTATTATACTACTAATAATCCTGATATTAAAGCAAGCATTGTAGAAAGATTCCAGAGAACTCTAAAGATGAAAATGTGGCGGTATTTCACACATAAGAACACGCATAAATATATTGATGTTTTACAAGATTTGCTGTACTCGTATAATCATAGTTATCATTCTAGTATCAAAATGTGTCCATCTGAAGTTAATCGTGATAATATCATTACTGTATGGGAAAATTTATATTACAAGAAAGGAAAAGACAAACCTTCTAACATCGCTTTATCGAAGTTTCGCGTTGGTGAGTTTGTCAGAATAACGAAACATAAACATATTTTTCAAAAAGGTTATGAATCTAACTGGAGTGATGAAATATTCATAATATCTTCCGTAATTCGCCGGTCTCCATGGTTAGTATACACTCTTAAAGACCTAGAGGGCGAAGAGATAATAGGAACTTTCTATGAAAAAGAGTTACAGAAAATCATCTTTGACCCCACTGCCAATTTTAAAGTAGATAAAATAATACGTTCTCGATATTCTGGTGTTAGAAAAGAAGTGTTAGTCAAGTGGAGAGGTTATCCAGACAAATTTAATAGCTGGGTCTTGGCTACTAATTTGAAAGAAATATGAACAAACAAAGCTTTTATCTAACTTTACTAAGTAATAGTTCCATGGAATACTTTCCAGATAACAAAACATCAATTTTTTCCACAAAATTACCGAAACCAATAATACTAGAAGGAGAATGGAAGGTTGGCGTTGTGGAATTCCAGTATCCATGCACCATGTTTACGGTTCAAGAACATGAAAATGTTATATACATTGCAAAATTAGCACAAATGCCTAATGAAAAAAAAGAATCTCTAATATATTACAAAATACACATTCCAGCAACGAATTATGACAATATTAATCACATTTTAAAGGCAATGAATAATATTCGAGAAAAAATAAGATTTCGTTATGATGAGATATCAAAGTTTGTTGTGGTTAGTGTATCAGATGAAAATATAAAATCCATAACATTATCATCCAGATTAGCCCTTCAATTAGGTTTTGAACCAAATAGAAACTTAGTAGAAAAAAATATAGGAAAATGTCCGGCTAATTTACACTTAGGCTTACCATCGCAAATATTTGTTTATTGTGATATAGTTGAACCACAAATTGTTGGGGATGTGATGACTCCACTTCTGCGAATTATACCATTAGATCCCTCGAAATACATTTATGGTGCTAATAAAATGCATGTTTTTTCTCCACCCCATTATTTGCCTGTTATGCGTAGAGAATTTGATACCATTGAAATAGATATAAGATCAACCACTGGTCAAAAGATACCATTCCAATTTGGGACAGTGTGCATTAAACTTCACTTTCAAAAATTATAATGTATTCTCAACATGATAATATCTCATGTCCTTACCAACACTATTATTCCCATCAAGCTGGATCAGGTATAGGAGTGATCTATAGGGGAGCACCATATCAAAAAGGACATGGTATTGGAAGTTTTCTTGGGGGATTATTTCGATCTGTTTTTCCATTACTATCTAGTGGAGCTAAAGCAATTGGTAAAGAAGCCTTAAATGCTGGCGTTGGTCTGTTGTCGGATATGGTCAGTGCACGTCCTATGGAGGAATCAATTAAATCCCGACTCAAAGAGGTCGGTACCAATTTGAAACGCAGAGCTGATAAGAAAATAAATAGCATCAACATGTCTGGATCAGGATATATAACGAAACGGAAACGTCTTTCTACATTCATTCCTTCGATAACCGCGAGAGTGAAAGCCGCAAAAAAATTGAAAAGTGATCATATTAAAGATATATTTTCGAATTAACTATGTCTTTTTTACATAGTCAATCTTGTGAATGTGTTAAGTCTGAACTAGATTTATTTGCATTACCAACAACTCAAACTAGTATTGAAAGTGGAATATGGATACACTATAAGCCCATTTCGTCCCTTGCTGACGATGGACCTATTGAATTTCAAATACCCGGAGCAGGCGACGACTACGTTGATTTATCTCATACTTTACTTCAACTAAAAGCGAAAATATTAACCCAGGATAATACAAAACTTGCTACTAGTGCAGTAGTTGCTCCAGTTAACAATTGGTTACATTCGCTTTTTAGTCAACTCGATGTGTACTTAAACCAAAAACTTGTATCACCTCCAAATAATACATATGCTTATCGAGCTTACATAGAAACACTATTGAACTATGCACCTGCAGCTAAAAACTCGCATCTATCATGCAGTCTTTGGTATGAAGACGTAGCTGGGAAAATGGACGAGATGGATGATAAAAATGAGGGATTTACAAAGAGACAACAAATGGCTAGTGAAAGTAGAGAAATAGAAATGATTGGTCATCTTCATGGTGATATATTTAATCAAGAAAAATTTTTGATTAATGGTGTTGATATGTGTGTAAAATTAGTTCGCTCCAGGGAAAATTTTAATCTAATGGCTTCTTCGCATGACCTTAAGTTTAAAGTTACTATTACAGATGCAACCCTGATTGTTCGTAGAGCACGAATTAATCCAACTGTGTTACTTGCACATCAAAAAGTGTTATCATCTACGACAGCTAAATATCCTATCACACGAGCTGAAGTTAAAGTTTTGACGATACCATCAGGTGTTCAGGGTAAAACTCTTGATAACATATTCCTTGGTCAAGTACCTAAACGGTGTATAGTTGGTTTTGTGAATAATGCAGCATTCAATGGAAATCTCTCTAAAAACCCATTTAACTTTGAAAATTTTGATATTAGTACATTTTGTTTATACATAGACGGACAACAAATACCTTCAAAAGCTTTACAACCATCATTTGGGAATAATATTTTTACTTCTAGTTATCATACGTTGTTCTCGGGTACAGGTATACATTTCCTTAATGAAGGCAACGGGATATCTAGAGATCAATATTCCAAAGGGTTTTGTCTGCTAGCGTTCGATTTAACACCTGACTTATCAGCGAATGCTTCTAATCACTGGAACCTTATAAAACATGGTAGCGTAAGAATAGAAGTTCGCTTTGATACGGCTTTAACACAAACTATTAATTGTATTGTCTATGCAGAATTTGATAATGTTATAGAAATCGATAAAAACCGTAACATTTCTGTTGACTATAGTAGTTAAGTAAACTTAAATGTTTTAAAATTAAGTGTGTATTGGAATTAAGCGCGTATTAGAATTAAATATGTTTTAGAAATTAGTCTGCATTATTGTATATTGATCCTTTCAATAAAATATATTCATACAAAGTATTTCTTTGTTTTATTAACAATGTGTTTGTATATATTATGTTACCGTGAATGTTCGAAATGCAGTGTATGTTAAGATACTCTGTCATAGACCAGACCAATTTGGTCAATGTTCATTATGAGTGAAATTATTATGCGCGGGAGCGAGCAAAGGGAGCTCGTACGTCATGTTACAGTTAAAACAAAAGTTTTTGTAGACCCTATAATATGTTAAATTATTGTTGATCTCATTATTTGCTTATAATCTACGAGCCTGATAACATCGTAACGCGATCATGAATACATTAGAAATACGGAGATACTTGAGACAAGTGGATTCAAAAAGTGAATGTAATGTTTATGCCGCAAATCGCTTGCCGATTCATGTAGATATGCCTACATATATCATAAGCAACTTAGATAGTGACAATAAGCCTGGTTCTCACTGGGTTGCTATACACATAGACGCGAATGGAGTTGGTCAGTACTTTGATTCCTATGGTAGAGCACCCACAGGTTTCCATCGTACGTTTTTAGATCGAAATTGCAGAGTATGGAATTACAACACTAATCGAATCCAAAACGATTACACTCCAGTATGTGGCGAATATTGTTTAATGTATTTATACTATAAGCATTATGGTATGTCATTAGCCGATTTCCAGCACCTGTTCACTAACAATACGCTGTATAACGATATCATACTAAGTAAGTTATTCAAATATTGTTTTGAAAATAATAAAGAACATTAGTACTGCGAAAGGACTTTTTTTTAAATCATATACATACCCGTTTACATCATAGGTTTAGTCATCATTGGCTATGACGCAGACATTGACAAAAAAGACAACAGACCCGAGATAACATTGAGCGACGACGGCTGGTCGTTATCAAGGGTCGGCCGTTATCAATTGTTCGTCAATTACCTCAGATTACGTTTCTGTAACTTTGTAACGGTGCGTCGTACGCGAAAACGGATTAGCGCAATCGACTCGGCATCGCCGAAAACCCCCGAATAGACACCAAACTTTTTTTTTTTTTTTTTTTTTTTTTTAACCGTGACGGCCACCCTGAAGCCGAGAGACAGGGCATGGCGGGGGGAGGGAATGACAGGGGGGAGGTGGTGGTTTGGAGAGTTGGTCTAGTCTCCGGGAATACCTACTACTAAATTGTTATAATTTCTACACGAATTATGTTTGTTGAGAAATAAATGAATTGAATTGAATTGAATTATGCCAATGTCAAGTAAATGTCATTAAAATTATTAATGGCGAGACGCCAATGTCAATATATTATTATGATATATTGATGATGATTACGATTAATGAGATGATTGCTCAGTAAAGAGTAAAGATTACATAAACGCTCCACGCTTTCTTTCATAATAAATCATAGTAAATATTCAATAAAGATGTTTACCTACTTATAACCATTTCATTCCAACCAGTTCATCACGAACTGAAATTGTTTATGTTTACCATATATCAAAATAAATGTCCGAATTATTTTGTAATTCTCAGTGCGTGCTAAAAGCGTGTTTTTTAGTTTTTTTTTAAATATTTATACCACACTTAGGTGACCGACAAGCACACTGCCTACCTGTTGGGATCTATTCACCTAATCATATTATAAACTTAACAGACGTCAAGGTATTTAAAAATGAGAACCAAAAAGGTTATTTCACTGGTGGTAGAAACTTGGTGGCACAAATTTGTCTCAAGTTTCGACCGGGTAGGTACCACCGTGCACTATTGCGAAAAACCCTCCATAGCAATTCAATCTCGGTTGGATTGTGTTCAGGGGTCAGCATGTGCATAGCCGGGCAGAGGTGGTGGTTGTCGCAGCACTAGTGGGACCAGTGGGTCTTGGCGTAGTCTAGTGGGGATGGCGCGGGGCGATGCGCCGAACAGGGAGACCTGTAGAAACGGTGGTGCCGCTGGCCGCCCGCGGTATAGTACAGGGGCCCAACTGGGGTTAACCACCTTGGGAGGCTGCCTCACCAGGCCGCGCATAATCCCGATATGGTTCGTCGTGCCGGTTGGTGACCGGATTTGGGAGCCCGGCGACCATACTCGGGGGGGTACGGGAGCCCTTCCGTTCGGCGCGTCGGCTCTCGCCATGCCTCACATTCATAGATAAAACCAGTATCCCGCGCTTTGTCACACGGTGCTGCGGCGGCAATCACTTCTTTTTTTTCACGCCTTCTCCCACCCAAACTCATGGCAGCGCAATTTATAGAAAAAGGCAACACAGCGGCTCGTCACACTCCCAAAAGCTTGCTATTTGAGGTGGAGTCCACTAACATCTGTGGGCTCCATGCAAACCTCAACGCCGTCCACCAACACCTAGAGACGGCGAAACCTGCCATGTTTTTTCTAACGGAGACGCAAATACACCGCCCTGACGACACGACCTACTTGCTCTACCCTGGCTATGTTCTTGAGGAAAGTTTTCGTGCAAAAGCCGGGGTGTGCGTGTTTGTTAGGGCGGATGTTTGCTGTCGCCGTTTGCGCTGCCTAGAGGACCCATCCTTCTCCGTCCTTTGGGTACACGTAGACCATGGCCCTACGAGTCAGATCTATGTGTGCCTCTACCGTTCCCATACAGGAGATGCTGAGACAACTCGACTCTTTGAATATCTGAGTCAGGCGGCAGATGATGCGCAGGAGCGATTTCCGAATGCCGAAATGGTATTTTTGGGAGATTTTAACGCCCACCACGAGATCTGGTTGGGCTCCTCCAAAACAGACCATGCGGGAAGAGCCGCCCACGCATTTGCTCTGGCGCACGGCCTGACCCAATTGGTGCACGAGGTCACTAGGATACCAAGAAGGTCGGGCCAAGCACCTTCTCTGCTAGACCTTCTGCTGACGAGTGATCCGGACCGGTACAGTGTATCGGTGCGAGCCGCGTTAGGCAACTCTGACCACTGCCTGGTCTGTTCCACGGTGCCTATTACGGCGCCCCCACGACCCGTGCAGGGGAAGCGGCGTCTCTGGCACTACTCGTCAGCGGACTGGGATGGACTTCGTGACTATTTTGCGTCCATCCCGTGGGTTGAGCGCTGCTTTGAAGGTAAGAACCCATCGGATTGTGCTACTGCTGTCGCCGGTGAGATCGGTCTGGGTATGGAATACTATATCTCATACACCGATGTCACCGGTGACCGCGGGGTGCGCCCTTGGTTCGGGCGCGAGTGCGCGGAAGCTGTTGAACAAAAACAGTCTGCGTACCGCGCTTGGGTAAGGGCGCGCGCCACGCGCCATCCCAATCTGGGCCACTTCAAGGCAGCGTACAACAGAGCCACAAAGGTCTGTAGAAGGGCCTATGTCAGAGCGGATGCCCTGCGCATAGCGCGGCTTGGTCAAGAGCTAGTGATGCATCCCACGGGAAGCCGTGGCTACTGGCGACTGGCTAAAGCCGTGCAAGCCAACTTCTGTCAGCCTTCGCTGCCTCCGCTGCGTAACCCTGATGGATCCCTGGCCCATGAGTCGCAAGAGAAGGCAAATCTGCTGGCTAATCTCTTTGCGGCCAACTCCCGAATCGATGATTGTGGTACGCAGCCACCAACACTACCCGACAGTGACCACGCGATGCCTGATATCCATATCAGACAACGCGATGTCCGTGCAGTGCTGCAATCACTCGATGTCCGGAAAGCCAGTGGTCCGGATGGTATTCCAGCGGTAGTTTTGAAAAAATGTGCAGCGGAGTTGTCTCCAATGCTTACGCGCCTGTACCGGCTATCCTACAGTTCGGGTACAGTGCCTTTGCCTTGGAAAGAGGCGAATGTTCAGCCGATTCCCAAGAAGGGGGATCGCTCGGAGCCAGCCAACTATCGACCCATAGCCGTCACCTCAGTGCTGTGCAAAGTGTTTGAGCACATAATTAACAAACAGCTCATGCGGCACCTAGAGGATCACTCCTTAATTAATGACCGGCAATATGGCTTCAGACCGAAACGGTCAACGGGTGATCTTCTAGCATACGTTACCCATCTTTGGGGTGAGGCTATGGACAAGCACGGCGAGTCACTGGCAATTAGTCTTGACATCGCCAAAGCTTTCGATAGAGTCTGGCACAAATCGCTTCTTTCTAAGCTACCTGCCTTTGGTCTGCCTTCTAGGCTGTGCAACTGGGTTGCTAGCTTCCTGCAGGGGCGCCGTATTCGCGTCCTTTGTGACGGACGAGCTTCAGAGTTTCTGCAGGTTAATGCTGGCGTGCCCCAGGGGTCCGTCTTATCACCCACTCTCTTTCTTCTGCATATCAACGACATGCTGTCTACCGGCAATGTTCATTGTTATGCAGACGATAGCACTTTACATGGGAGTTATCATGGACATCCAGCGGCCAAGCAGTCAGATATCGCAGAGAAAAGGCAGCTTCTTGTCACTGAGCTTGACGGGGTCCTGAATCACATTTCTCAATGGGGCTCTGAGAACCTGGTTGAGTTCAATGCCAAGAAGACGCAGGCATGTGCGTTTACAGCAAAAGTATCTTCTTTCCTTCCCCTCCCCACTCTTCAGAGCACGCCACTGCCGCTGCAGGACAATCTCAATATCCTAGGTATGGATGTTCGCTGCAACCTAAATAACAAAAACTACATCGAAAGCATCATCAAAACAGCCTCACGAAAACTCGGAGTCCTGAACAGAGTGAGACGATTTTTCACGCCGGAGCAGCGGTGTCTTCTATACAAGACACAAATTCGCTCCTGTGTGGAGTACTGCTCGCATCTCTGGGATGGTTCAGCAAAGTACTTACTAGATGCTCTCGACAGGTTGCAGCGACGTGCGATCCGCATCATTGGGAATCCCGAGATCACGAACACCCTAGAACCTTTACAGCTGCGTAGAGATGTTGCGTCCATGGCTGTATTTTACCGTCTGTACCATGGGGAGTGTTCTGATGAGCTCTTCCAATTAGTCCCACCCTCCCCTTTCCTACACAGGACAACGCGTGCAGGTCTTAGATGTCATCCGCACACGGTGCAAAACATCCGATCAAGAACCAAGCGGTTCGGAGACTCTTTCCTCTGTCGCACCATTAAGGCCTGGAATTCATTACCAGCTCACGTGTTTCCTTCTTCCTACAGTCCCGGGTCCTTTAAGCGGGGCGTGAAAAAGCATATGATAAGGCCGTCAAGCTGAGTGTCACCATTGTCACACGGTATGTGTAAGTAATGGTGACCCTCTTTTCTGGGATTTTGCCTTCAGCTTACCATCAGGCAAGGCGAAGTCCAATTGACGTGTCCTATATAAAAAAAAAAAAAAAAAAAATTTTAACCACTTTTACATACCCACCTTACCTATTGATAAATCGCGAGCGGTAAACAGTTTAAAAAATTGGTGAATAAAAAAATAACCTCGATCTTGTTTATCATGCACTGCGTGACCCATTGAGAAGATGTCAGGAATCACGACAGTTGTTTCTCTGGATTCCTGATAAAATAAAAATACCTATGTGTGATTTGCGAATTTGAACTATTGCTAATGCAGAGGCGATCAAGAGTCTCAATTCCGTCTGCCAACAGGGCTTTATATGGGCTTCTCTTTCCGCTACTCTTCATAAGTAACCCATTGTACAGTACATACCCTTTTTTTTATACCACTTAGGTGGCAGACAAGCACACGGCCCACTTGATGGGAAGTGGTTACCATGGCCTATGGACTCGTGCAACACCAGGAGCGTCACACTCGCGCCGCCGAACCTGAAGAAACCTCCTAATGCCCCTTTTGAAGAACCCCATATTGTAGGCGCATGGGAAGACCGCAGCAGGGAGTTCATTCTACAACTTGAGTGTGCGTGGGATGAAGTTTCTTTCATACCGCACAGTGCGTACCGTCTCAGGTTGCAATGTGTGGGGATGAACTCCCTGCCTACAGCGAGCGGTGCGATGATAGAATGTTACCCTCTCTTTGTAATTGCCACGATTTTTGCTCCACTAATGCTATACTTCATCCTAGTGTTAATCCCAGTCGCAAAATTCAACTCGGAGACTTGGGTCTTCGTTTTCCAATATGACTGCGGATTTGGCTGAACTTCTATATTTGACGTGAAGCGACTGCCATCTGACCTCCACAAACCTTTGGCGATATCGAAGAATAGCAGTTAGCTATTAGACCAGTAATTGAACTTTTAAATGCTATTCTGTAATTTAGAAATTCGATATCGGCTCTTGGATGATAATTGCTGGATTGCCGAAAGAAGCTATCGCCGTTCGTGAATCGTGATCTTACAGAATAGCACTACAAAATGTTCTCAGACTACATAACTTTCTGTAAAGTGTAAAAAAGTAACTGGATTTGTTTTTCAGTAATGGTGCATTGCAACAAACGCGGGTCCGAACTGTTCTGCGGCGATAAGACTCACATTTACAAGTACGAGCAAGGTATGCAAAATCTTTTTTTATACCGGTGGCAGACAAGCACACTGCCTGATCGGAAGTGGTTACCGTGGCCTATAGACGTATGCAACGCCAGAGGGCTTACACCCGCGCTGTCGACCCCAAAGAAACCTCCTAATGCCCTTCTTGAAGAACTCCATATTGTAGGCGCTTGGGAAAACCATAGCAGGGAGCTCATTGCACAGCTAGTGCGTGTTTCGATCTTCATTAAAATTGAGATATATTTCCGGTTCATGTCACTGCATGTGCCATTGGTGGCACAAAACGGAAAATAATTCCCATTTAGTGCCACTGTCACTAGCAGTGGCACAGAGTGGAATAGCAATAAACTATGCGCTTTATAAAGTAACCATCCTCAATGTAGAACATTGAGATATTACTTTAGTATGCTAACTATTATCAAATCGATTAAGATAAGAAAAAGCGAATCGGCTTAGGTGGGGTTTGAACTCGTGATCTTTTCCTTACAGACGGAATGCTCTGGCCACTGAGCATATATTAAAAGTTTGGATAGCTACAGGCGTGAGTCGGTGGGTCAGTGTCTCCCTATAAGGGAAAGATCGCGGGTCCCGCCTGAGCTGATTTGCTTTTTCCTATGTTATTCGATGGAACATAGAGCTAATAACACTTGAATTGGAGCCCTAGACTTTTAAGAACTGATAGCTCCTGGATTGGAGACCTATACTTTTTAGAAGTGATTAGATAAGATTGGAGCTCTGTACTTTTTGGGTGAAATAATTGATTTTGTTTGTCGGAGCAAACATAACTAAATCGACTTTAGTAATTACGAACACAATTACGTGTTGTGTTCAAGCAGGATTTCCTTATCCTTTAGTTAATATTTCAAATGTAAAATTAATGTAAATAGCTTAAAGATTTAATAAAGAAATATAAAATCTTATAATAACGGAAGTTATTATTCTAATGTACCTACTAGGTAATATGTGTCATACGCAATACAAAAATAATATAATTACCTAAGAGTATTAATAGGCAAGGATAACCAATCATTTAATGAATCATAAAGACATGACATGACGTAAAAAGCGTAAAACTTACTGGTTACCATGGAAGAAATTACCAGGAAGTTATCCAAGAGCCAGTACCGTTTGTATATAAAGCTTGGAGACTGGAACACGACCAGTTAAGGAAGGAGGATTGCTGCGCTCACAGCTAAGTGTCAAGAAAAATGCTTCTTGGTAAGAGATGTTTAGAAGCATTGACTTTTTTATACCACTTAGGTGGTAGACAAGCACACTGCCCATCTCATGGAAAGTGATTACCGTGGCCTATGGGCGTGAGCAACACCATGGGAGTCATACTCGTGCTGCCGAACTTGTAAGCACAGAGAGTTTCTGTGCCGTCAGTGTAGAAGACAAAGCAGAACAAGCTTTTAGCTTTTTTCCACTGACAGCCTAAAATCTCTCCAGTGAGCTCTGGCTACACTACTCGCTGCGGACTGACTGCGTAATTGTAGGATACCATACCATAGCAGAATTGCATACACCAATTAAGCAGCATTGCAAATGCTGCTTAATTGGTGTATGGCCGCCCTTAGATGCAACTGGGAACTACCTACGCTTTTTAATATAGAACACGTCAGTAAGGCGTCGTCTCGCCTGATGCTAAGCTGAAGGCAAAGTCTCAGAAGAAAAGGTCACCATTACTTACATATACCATGTTACAATAGTGACAGTCAGTTTGGCGGCCACATCATATGCTTTTTCACGTCCCGCTTAAAGGACCCGGGACTGTAGGAAGAAGGAAACACGTGAGCTGGTATAGAATTTCAGAACTTAATGGTGCTATATAAAACGCTAAGATTATGATGAATGATAATGACGTATTTTCCTTATTAATTTAAACAATGTTTTAATGAATCATTGTCCTTGTGCAAATTTGTCGAGAAAGTGTAATAATGACGCTTTGTGTAGTATCTGATGAACTAACTTTTATAAACAATTGCCAAATTTTACAGATCTTTGAAGCGTTCGGTTACCGCGAGTTTTCTATATTTTCGGTGACTCATGGAAACAAAAATCATAACCCTCCTTTGACTTTGGTTAGTCGGGTAAAAACTCAGTCTTCGCAATGTTGTGGGAAAAGCGTAAGCGACTGTGAAGATTGAATAATATTACGTCAAGCCTTCCGGTCGCGGCTCAATCCGCGTTTATCTCTTATCTCCGCTTCTACTCAACTCAACTCAATACTTCTACTCAACTAATATGCATGCTATGCTTAGGTATCCATCTTTTATCTGAAATTTATTGTACACTTCACATCCCCTTCTTATTTTAACTGCTTCTCTGCTACTCAAAGGTTTGCTGGGAGAGGACTCATATTGAGTTAAGCTCGCCTTTGTACATATTTCTGATATATATTCTTTTGTATATGACCTCTGTACTGATTTTGTGCAATGATTTGTGCAATAATTCTTTAATTAAATTAAGATTATTAAGTTTTACCAAGACCTTTCTAGTAAAAAAACACATCAAAATCCGTTCTGTAGTTTTTGCGTCCATCACGAACAAACATTTACAATAATATATTACGTCATTCAGCTCTTTAATATTTGTAGAATTTGGACTAATAATGATAATAATTCCATGCAATAGCAAGGGCAAAAGGTGACTGCGCCAACGGACTATTATAGTCTACTTGTCTCCTTTTATGCCAAGTCCTTTAGGACACGACGGTATTTCCGTTCAATTGAGCAGTCCGACTGGGGAAGTACCTCCGCCCTACAGAATACCGCGGCCATAATAACCTCGTGTAGTGTTTCCGGCGGTGAATAGGTTAGCCAGAGCTCATTGGAGAGTTTTTTATGCTGTCAGTGGGAAGAGCAAAAGCTTGTCCTGTTTTGCCTTTTACACTGACGGCACAGAATCTCTCTGTGCTTACAGGGTTGACAGCGCGAGTTTGACTCCCTTGGTTTTGACCACGTCCATAGGCCACGGTAACCACTTACCAACTATACGATCGTCCATCACCACACACTTTCCAATTAAAATATGGGACTTTTTGTCAGCAAAATTTAAATTTCATCAAAAGTTGTTAATAAAAATGGTAAATCTGTCGCCAAATATGATTTGCCACCCAATATTTGAACTATTGTCCGCAGAATATGACACTAATCAATTAGCCCATAGCAGTCCACTGCTGGACATAAGCCTCTCCCAATGTTGGGAAGCTTTGACGTACTGTCTCCGTGCTGGCCAGACGGGTTGGTACAAGGTTTTATTTCGAGCTTTCCTTCTCTCGCAGAGATATCGTCTGCGTATTTTTCTGTTAGTCGCCTCTGATGACACCCTTCGGATGAGATGTCGTGGTGATACTTGTATTCTTTCTCCGTCATCACACGGATAGACACCACGTTATCTCTTCTGACCCATGTGTGTGTCAGGGCACACAGATATATACAGGTTAGAAGAGATTAGTGAACAAACACTTTTACTTTGGGAACAGTTCAATCACACCTTTAAAACATTAACAGGATGTCGAATAGAGCCACTATGGAACCCCTCCTTTCGCATCTAACCGGAGTCAAACTGAGTTCAATATAATATCAGGTGGAGCTGCACACGTGGGTGGAGTCCTCATCTCTACTCTACAGAACAAGCCTGATGGCACGTTCGACCTGGACGAGCTCGAGAGTCGAATCAAGGGCACAGATATCCACGAAGCTTGCACTTCGCTGGTGGCTGTGGAGAATACACACAATGTTTGCGGTGGCAAGGTCAGTATTTAAAGTTGTTATACTATGGATTTTTTATTGTGTCAATTTTTCTTCCGTGTCCATGGCGTTCCGACACTAAAATAGTGTGTGCCAATGTGCTGCTACTTGGATGGCCTGCTCTGACGTGCTCATGAGTTTCTGCGGTGGGCATGTGTATTGTGTCAATTATTTCCATCTACAGTCAGCGCAATAAGATCTAAGGAATCAGGGTTTAAGGAGAAAATTGGAACACCGGGCTCTGAAGCTAGGCATTAGATGTCACCAGGCTCTACCGCTAGGAGGAGGATGATGATAGAGTACCGATAGCGTTGCTTTGGAGCCTTGGGACTCCATTGTTTCTACGAACTGTATAAAGAACAAATTGCGAACTCCTAAATATACTTAGGACGTTCAATGAAAATGGAAAAAGTGTAGAGCATTATATCTGGAGTCGAGGGGAGGCTCGAGTAGTCCCGAACAGACATGTCAGATTTAAAAAAATTATGGTCGGCAGCGCGAGTGTGACACCCCTGGTGTTGCATACGTCCATAGGCCACGGTAACCGCTTCCCATCAGGTGGGCCGTGTGCTTGTCTGCCAACTAAGTGGTATAGTAAAAAAAAAAAATCTGTACTAGTTACCGAAATTCTAGTAATTATTCCCGTTAACTCTGGGTGAGTAACTTAGCTGAATTGCTTATGTTACGAGTGAATTCACGTTGATAGTGTATTGGCCAGCGGGTCTAAAAACAAGTAACTTTGAGAATTTCCAATTCCATCTCAGTAGATTCCTATAAAATTCATTAAATGGTCACTCATATGAAAGGAATCACAACAATTCATTTACTAAGCTGATTCTAATTTGTTGTTTTTTTTTATATACCACTTAGTTGGCAGACACGCTCACGGCCCACCTGTTGGAAAGTGGTTACCGTGACCTATGAATGTGTGTAACACCAAGGGAGTCACAATCGCGCTGCCAACCCGTAAGCACAAGAGTTTCTGTGCCGTCAGTGTAAAAGACAAAGCAGGACAAGATTTTGGTCTTCCCACTGACAGCACAAAAACTCTCCAGTGAGCTCTGGCTACCCTACTCACCGCCGGGAACACAACATGGCAACAACACATTATGGCCGCGGTATTCTGTAAAGTGGAGGTAGTTCCCCAATCGGACTGCTGAATTGGACAGAAATACCGTTCTGTCCTACCTCCTCTTGAAATTTCGCTGCAAGACAAAATATTATCCTAATACGATTTCTATAAAGTGGCCTTTTAGACCTGCAGGATTCTCTAGACCTCTCGATGGTAAAGCCGACTCCTTGCTGATGATTTGAGTAATAAGTTGGTACAATTTTCAAACGATGGTCGTGTTTGATGTAGAAAGGGCGGCCTCTGCGCCCGCACGACCCCATCACGTCGCTCGTATCTGTGGAGAACACGCACAACGTTTGCGGTGGCAAGGTACGCTGTAGTTTTCGTCCGTAAACTGCACTAACTGCCACCTGCCACTTCATACACGAATGAGCGTCTTGTACACCGATCACTTACTAATGTAGATAAGAATTTCTAAAGTCACGCCTCTCCCAATGCGGTAGGCAGAGACGACATCTTTCCACTTGCTACAAATCCCAGCCTTCTTTCTTTCGCTTCTTTGATGGATTACCATTCATATATTAATTTAAAAGTAGGTATAGCCTCATCATTTTTACGAACGTTAAAAAATGTAGTTTCACCACGATTAAGCCCAAGACAGTGCGAAGTGGAAAAGAAAAACCGGAAAGCCGACTCGGAGCTCCGAGTTCTCCTCGACCTCGGATTCTAACAAGAAAATACGTCTCCGTGATGTTGATAACTAAAATTACCGTTTTTCTTGTAAAAGGTTTTAGTATTTCGATTATAACATTGAAACTGGACAATTCCTCGCTCTTTCATGAATGTTCAGAATCTTGGTTGGATATTCTGAGATGGCAAGCATGCTTGTATTTATACGAACTGTTCCAAGAAGATCTAACAAGTCCGGTTTTCCTTGCCTCCCACAAAAAGTAATAGAATAAAATTCTTCTATTTTATATTATTACTTTTGCTCGCGGCTCCGTCCGCGTGGATGTCGGTTATCGTGGCCCTATGTCCTTTCTCAAGGTCTAATCAACCCCTATACCAAAATTCATCCAAATCGGTTCAGCGGTTTAGGCGTGAAAGCGTAACATACAGACAGAGAGTCACTTTCGTACTTAAAATATTAGTATGGAGTATGGATTTTAAAGCAGTCGTGTTTCTTTTTTTACATGTGGGAAAACCCCACGCATACCCCCACCACCGGAGTCGGTGGGAGAAGTTATGTCAGACTCGAACCGACTAAATAGCACGACGTCTCTGGGTCGTTTTTGGTTGCCGAAGGAGAGGTTAACAGGCATATCCCTCGCACCCCGGCCGACCCAGAGCCTTCTCTCTCGATCTGGCCGTCTCTTTGGGTGTGTAAACCACAGAGTCCCCAACTCATCCTTGGAAACGGGAAGGCACGCAAGACGCACCACTGCCGCGGCCAGCTTCTGCCAGGATGACAGGCGGCTCCACCTGTCACCCACAGGCCTGCACTTATAGGGGGAGGAGGTCATTCATCGACCTCGAGTTGCCTCAGTATTCGGGCAGCTTGGCCCCGCCTCCTCCTTCACGAGCTTTACTTGCTCGCAGGAGGCGCCAGCCGCCCACGCATCCGCGCAGCGAACCATCACCGCTCGATGCGGTGGCGAGAGTGAGAGCTCTCCCTTCCTGGGCCGCCACCAGCTCCCATCTCGGCGTCTCCCACGCCGGACACACGGTGAGCGTGTGCAGCCCCGAGTCCTCGCTCAAGCGGTCGTGTCTGTACATTGGTTATATGTAAAAAAAACTTGGTTTATGCTATATTAATGATACTGAACACAATAATATCTTTATTGGAATTCTTGTCTGTTTGTTCGCAATGGACGTAAAATATTTTGATGTGATTTTATTGCCGCGAGCACATGCTAGTAGGTTATGCAACCGCCTTGTTCTAAAATAGTTGAAAATAATTATTATGTTGGATATGTAATTCATTCTGTTTATTAATTTACTTCTTACGTAGTATTGTATTCTCTTTGATTTACTTACGTTCCGAACTCTGGTAGGGGCACTACAGCACTTGTCATAACTGTTTTGCATAACAGGTTTATGACTAAAACCTGCTTATTAAGGCGCTTACGTAACTTGGTATGTATTTTTTTATATCGAACACGTCAATTAGACTTCACCTCGCCTGATGGTAAGCTGAAGGCAAATGTCGGATTTATTGGCCTTTTATGTATATTGTTATACGACTTAACTGGCAGACAAGAACACGGACCACCTAATGGAAAGTGGTTATCGTGGCCTATGGGCGTGTGGAACACGTAGCGCGTTACACTCGTGCTGCTGACCCTGTAAGTCTGATACCCTTCTTGGAGAACCTCATATTGTAGTTCGCTTGGAAAAATCACAGTAAATAGTAGACGCTTGTATGATTTATTGATATAAGCCTCATACATCACGTAGCGCCTGTATCATACATAAATATAAAACTTTGGAGCATTTATACAATCATGCCGTTATCCCCGGAGGGATAGGCAGAGGTGAATTAGCACCCACATTTCACCAATCATTAAATTCGGACCCACGTAATAAGGGGTGAGCGTATTGCCGTATTCCGGGCACTATTGTTGACTCGAGCCATGCATTTGAGGCTGAGTCTGGGCTGTATACATATATCTGTCTGATGTTAAACAGCCCTTGTACGACACCACATGTACAAGATGGGGTGGCCCAAATTCAACTCTGCCGGGAACCATGCGGCATTTATTATAGATGCTATTTACATATTTACTGAGATTACGCCACGCTCCCGTAGGTATCAAAGAACGTACTATACAATCAGATTTTAATATAGTTACCGGCATTATGTCTTGACCCCAAGTAGCGACAGAAACCAGGCCCTGGCCGCGCGTGCATCGGTTTGATATATAATCCATGTTAGGTGAATTAATCTCCTCCACTGCCGTAGCACCCCGTGCTATCTTTTTTTTATACTACTTTGGTGGCAGACAAACACACGGGCCCACCTGATGGAAAGTTATCTATTGGCTTCAGCACAAAAATTGTTCAGTGAGCTCTGGCTACCCCACTCACCGCCAGGTACACAACACGAGGTTATTATGGCCGCGGTATTCTGTAGGGTGGAGGTACTTTCCTAGTCGGACTGCTCAAATGAACGGAAATACCGTCGTTTCTTACCTCCCATCAAAAGACAAAAGAGACCCAAAAACGCGCACTATGCCCTGATTTTATGACCGTTTCGGATAAATAGATTTAGGGCTTAGTTTCGATAGTAAAATCGTCAGGAAGTATTAATTTGACGAAAAAATCCCCATATACACTACTAATTTTTAATTACCAGAGAAACTGCAGGGGCTGATATGGAAAGTATATACTTCAATATATATGGAATAATACAAATACCCCACCATACAAAAAAAACAAAGTTATTAACGTTTTTAAAATCTCACAATACGTGCTTAAAGAATAGACACCATTTTATTTACGCACGATGTGTGGATAGTAAATAGGTCATCAATGAACTTTTAACTTTCATCGTGAACTTTCTAGTGGCAGTAATTTTTTAATACCGTGTTTAATACAAGTTTGGGTGAACTGAGTAAACAATGGTAAAACCACAGTAACTTTTAACGTAATTCAGTAGATTTTTAAGTACCTTATCAACTGGCAGGTAGGTGTAGGTACACTAGGTACCTACTAAAGAACTTGGAATAGTAAATTAGCTTAAGGATTAATTTCTGTACTTAACACGTGCAAGACTTACCCTACAAGTACTTTAATTGTTGCTCGAAATGTCCTCCGTCATTTTGAATACACAAACGAGCCCGCTTTAACAAGTTTGATTTTAAACTTAGGAGAATGTCTCTTTGTTGACGAAATTCATCGAAGGCGTCAATTATCCTTTGTCGGACTTCCTCACGGGTGTTGGGTTCACTGACATACACTCTACGTTTCACTTCACTCCACATGAAAAAGTCCATTGGCGTCAGATCCGGTGATCGAGCGGGCCACGCGACTGAAGCTCCCCGTCCAATCCACCTGCCTTCAAATTGCGTATTGAGGTAGTCTCTTACCGCGATGTGGTAGTGGGGTGGAGCACCATCTTGTTGGAACCAGAGGTCTCGCAAGCTTGCGAGTGGAATATCATCCAACATGGTTGATACCAGGGTTCTCAACAGATCCAAATAGGTTTCACCCGTTAGACGTCCCTCGATGAAGTATGGGCCCACGATGTTGTCATTTAGGACTCCAGCCCAACGTTCACGCTAAATCTGTGTTGAAACGAATGTTGTCGCGCCAACTTGGGATTTCTTATTGACCACCAATGTTCGTTATGTTGGTTGAAAAGCCCGATTCTTGTGAACAAACATTCGTCACTGTAAAGGACGTTGGTCTCCGGGTGAAGGATCACCCAGTTGCAGAATGTAATCCTGGGTGCTCGGTCGATTGTTGTCAGTTCTTGAACCTTTCTGTAGCGATAAGGGTGCATACCAGCCGAGTTCACAATTTTCCAAGCACAGTGCTGGCTGATGCCAAATCTACGTGCCGCATCGTTTGTACTTCGTCGCGGATCGTCCTCAAAAAACTCGAGTACTTCGTCGTACAAGTTCTGCGGATAGGCGGGTCTGCCCCGGCCTTGTGCGTGCGTCGGTACGTGAAATGCGCCGTGATCTAATAGACGTTGGTAGACGCTCAACATCGTGGAGTAATTTGGCTGTCGGGCATTCGGGTAGAGATCACGATACATCCGTAAAGCGGCACTCACATTTTCACCGGATAACTACGTAACATTAATGCGTATTCGCGGTCGGTAAATTGGTACGCCATCTCGATAGTGCCGATAGTATTGATTAGGATGCGTGCGCGAATCGAGACGTCACAACCGGAACTGCATTTATGATTTAAATTTTATTAACATCAAAGAGATGCCGCCGGCTTGACGACACGTGTAAGGCGGTGCGGGGAGGGGTGGTCGCACGCGCCGCCCGCCTTCAAGGACAGTAGTAGAATGATAGAAAGAGAGAGTGCGTGTTTATTATTTTATCAATGACTTCTTTGTGTGATTTTGTTTTCGTGAATTAGTCATATTCCATTGAGAAAAATTTTGTACGCGTGAACATAATATTAGGTGGTTTTAAGAAAAAAACTGACATACATACTTTATTCATTTTTTTTTGCATGTATGTGTTTAGTATCGAATACCTATCACTTCGCCAAAATTTTTCTGGTAATTAAAAAATTTTCGTGTATATATGACATACATTAAAAATAAAAAATAAATTTCGCCAAATTAATACTTCCAGACGATTTTGCTATCAAAACTGTGTACAAAATCTTTTTATCCAAAACTACCAATAAAATCAGACCGTAGATTCTACTAAAACAAAACCACTTCGTGTTGTGTACCCAGCGGTGAGTAGGGTAGCCAGAGCTCACTGGAGAATTTGTGCTGTCAGTGGGATGACTAAAGGCTTGTCCTGATTTGTCCTCTACACTGACGGCACAGAAACTCTGTGCTTACAGGGTCGGCAGCGCGAGTGTGGCTCCTCTGGTGTTACACACGTCCATAGGCCACGGTAACCACTTTCCATCAGGTATAAAATAAAAACGGTCATATCACAGACACTGCAAATAATGTAATTTAATATTATACCTAATTTTATACCCTTACAGTTCAAATTTAAATGAAAATAGTTTCATTGCACTTTTTCATTCACTCTTCGCTTTTTAATTTTGAACTTTAAGGACATTGTTTTAAAGTCTAACATTTAATGTATTATTTTGCAGTGTTCCTGGTGTTACAGTAGTCATATTGTCATATTACGGACACTGCTAAAAATACATTAAATTTTAGACTATTAAATAATGCCGTTAAAGTCCAAAATTAGACAGGCTTTTTGTAGAGAGAATGAAAAAGTGTATAGAAACTCTTTTCATTTCATTTTGGTCTTTAACTGCATAGAAATAAAGTTTAAAATAAATGTATTTTTAGCAGTGTTCGTGGTATTACAGTGGTTTTTTTTGCTTTAGAAGAATTTAGGGCCTAGGTGTATGTCTTTAACGATACCTTTGTCGTAGATCGTTAAAGTGCATTAAAGATATCAAGGATCACTCCGTGATAACCCATCGCACTAAATAACTATTTATTAAATTACACTTGTTGTTTTAAGATTAGATAATTTATTTATATGTTATCTTATTATCATAGAAAACATTTAATTAGCGTAAAGTAAGTAATGAGCAAAAATAATAATATACAGAATAAATATACATAGGTTACACTAAAAGTTTCCGGAACTGGCCACTTACATAAACAATATTTAAAAATTTATTACAACATTTGAAAATAGAACTCTTTAGCTGTAGAATACAGTTTGTTTCATCTGACTGTCTTTTGTTTTTACGTTACTGTAAGGTAAAGACTTATTTTAACTGTTTATTAGGAATTAGGAACATTTGACAATTAAATTAATTGCTGAATAAGATTATATTTAGATTGCTACAATGTTATATGATAATTAAATTAGGTTATAAGGAAGGAGTGCATTCGTACTAGGTGAACCCTGGATCACGAATACCCAGGCAAAAAAAAGTGAAAATGGGTACATAGTGATGTTGTGTTAAAATGTGTTTATAAAAGGTAGTAATAAATATCGGTTACTCAGCGAAAGTAATAAACATGGTAAATATACCGGCGAGTTTTAACCTTCCGTATCAAAATAATCGGGATATTTACCATGTTTCATTGTTTTGCGTTTCCGATATTTCGGCGCTGTTGCAAGCACCATGATCACGGAGGAACTGGAGTAGTGGCGGTGAACAGAGAAAAAGTTTTTTCCTAGGAGTAATTATATTGATCTACCCTCTTTCGAGTTCTTTTACTACGCGTATCTGCACTACCACTGGTTTCACTCTCACTACAAACTCGAACCCGATCTCGATCACGTTCACGACTCACGATGCTTATATGGTAAATATCCCGTTTATTGTGATACTGAAGTTTCTTTATAACTTGACGTTTTGCTGTTTAGTAAAAAGTAAATGATTGGACTGGAAAAAATACCCAAATATCTTGGGTTCAAGTCACGTCTGAGTCGTTCCTCTTTTTCCAATCTAAATCGATTTAAATAGCATACTAACTGCTTTAAAATTTTACTCCCTTTAAAGTCAAAATAAATTAAATTTTCAAGGAGAAAAGTGAGATAGTTTACGCCGGACACTGAAGTCCAAGCTTTAGATGTAACCGGGGTTGGTGTTCGGCAGAACAAAATAATGTTAGTGATATAAATATAACTAGAAATCGAAATTTGCATTTTGCCTGAGTTTCAATCATGGCAACTCTTATTCTCTCTTTCTGTTCTGTAATTACATTTACCTTTCAAAATATTAAATGACTTTTTTCTAATTTCCAGGTCCTACCGCTCAAATTCCTGGACGACCTATCAGTTCTGTGTAAGAAACACTCCCTCCCCATCCACATGGACGGTGCCCGGCTGTTCAACGCGGCCGAGGCATCTAAACAGACGCCCGCGAGGATCGTGCGGGACTGTGACAGCGTGTCTGTGTGCTTTAGCAAGGGCCTGTCCGCTCCGGTTGGCTCGGCCTTGGCTGGGTCTTGCCACTTCATTGGACAGTAGGTATTTTATACAATTACTAGCCGATGGTTGACAACCTCTGTGGCGATAGTGAACGCGACTGCTACGCAAAGTACGCGCGTAGGTTCGATTCCTACTCAGTGTAAATATTTGTATGGATGAATATGTCTATTTGCAATGGTATCTAGACAAAGCCGCGTGGTTCCCGGCAGAGTATAATTTGGACAACCCCATCTCTTCCCATGCGGTGTCGTACAAGGCGGCTTAGGGATAGGGCTGTTTACATCAGACAGATATATCAGCCTCAGCCTCAGCTGCATGGTTTGAATCAACAATAGTGAGCGGAAGACAGCAATAGGCTTACCCCTTTTTACGTGGGACCTCAATTTTATGATTGGTGAAATGTGGGTGTTAATTCACCTCTGCCTAACCCTCCGGGGATAAAGGCGTGATGATATGTATGTAGAGCACGTTAAGCCGTCGGTCTCGGTTGCCATTCGAATTTATAGCAGTCGTTACGAGTAGTCGGATCTCTAAATAGTTCAACTACTGGTCCAACTGCAATACTTCGATGTCGCTGGTTGTGGAGGTCACATGGCAGTCGCTTCACAGAAAATATCTAAGTTCAGCCAAACCTGCAGTTAGACTAGAACATGTGAACTCCAGACTCCGAGGTGAAAGCCTCGGATGCGACTGGGATTAACGCTTGTGCAAGAGAACGCTACAAGAAGAGAATTGAGTATTTTCTTGTAATCAAAATATATTTTTTAACCTTGTTTATTAAATTAAGTATGATAAAAGAGTGGTAAAACTTGTGTTGGTTTTTATTTAATATTTTTTTTAATAATGTAAAAATACGCAGATGATATCACTGCGAGAGAAGGATAACATAAAATAAAACCATTTACCAACCTGTCTGGCCAGCATGGAAACAGTAGGTCAAAGCCTCCCAACATTGGGACAAGCTTATATCCAGCAGTAGACTGCGATGAGCTAGTTGTTTGTTTATTTATTTTGTTAGTAAATCATTTGACAATTAAATATTAAGACGTCACATTAAAATATTTCGTACAAGTTTCCTTATAATATAACTTACCGTTTTGACGTTTAGTAGAAAATAGATAATTTGAGTAGTCAGCCAAATACCCAATTGAGTTTTAATTAAAAAAAAAAAAATTTTGGTACCAAAAAACGTGTTCCTCTCGTCTCTTCCAGAGCTCGTCGCCTCCGCAAGATGCTGGGCGGCGGGATGCGGCAGGCGGGCGTGCTGGCGGCCGCCGCCATCGTGGCGCTGGACGAGGTGGTGCCGCAGCTGGGCCTCGACCACAAGCGCGCACAGATACTTGCTAAAGGTATAAATATATTTTATAGGAGGTAGGACACGGCGGTATGTTCGCCCAATTGAGAAGTCCGACTGAGGAACTACCTCCGCCGTACATAATACCGCGGTTATAATAACTACGCGTTGTGTTCCCAGCGGTGAGTAGGGTAGCCAGAGCTCACTGAAGAATTTGTGCTGTCAGTGGGATGACTGATGGCTTGTCCTGTTTTGTCGTCTGCACTGACGGCACAGAAACTCTGTGCTTACAGGGTCGGCGGCGCGAGTGTGGCTTCTCTGGTGTTACACACGTCCATAGGCCACGGTAACCACTTTCCATCAGGTGGGCCGTGTGTTTGTCTGCCACCTAAGTGGTATAACAAAAAACATAACTCAGATTCTCAGACTCTAGTAGTAGCCAGCCTCCTTACTTATACAAATACTTTACATGCACTTGTATAGGCATAGGCAGTAGTGTTGAGCAAATATTAATTGCAATTAAAAAATATTAAAAAAGAAAATGTAGGTACAACTTGCTGTCTAAAAGATAGAAACAAGACAGCAGGCTCTACCGAAAAAAATTTAGGGGTACACCTACTGTCTAACTTGTTTTGATTTTTAGACAGCAGTCGGGTTAATTGAAAGTTTAATTACAAATTAAATTTGTCCAACACTGGTAGGCAAAGGTATAGAGGGTTAATTTCGTCAACTGTGTATTTTGGCAATAACGAGGTGACACGCCCCCGCCGGATCCTAGTAGGAGGGATACGCCCAAGAAGGCCTGACTTGAGGTCGTGGAGGGGGACATAGGTACCAATAGTCTCACCACCAGGGCCGCCCAAAATCGGGGGAAGTAGAAAAGGAAACGCCGGAAGATGAACCCTGAGCTCCAAGTTCACCTTGGCCTCGGATGCAATCAGGAAAATGATGATGAAAATGAATGAGGTATGACGTCATTCTTCTACATCTAGTGTTTACTTCACAAATACTTGTAGTTTTTTTTAATCACACGCCAACTTGACTTCACCTCGCCTGATGGTAGGCTAAAGGCAAAGTCTCGGGAAAGAGGGTCACAATTACAGACACTAAATAATGTTACAATGGTGGCACTCAGCTTGGCGGCCTCCTTATGTGGCTCACTTCAAAAGACCTAGTTCTGATGTTAAATACTATCCCCAGTGATCGACGGCTTGTTCCTGAAGACGTTCACAGTGAACGCGGAGGGCGTGCAGAGCAACATCGTGCTCGTGAAGATAAGCGAGCAGAGTGACGTCACCGCCGACCAGCTGCTGCAGAGGCTCGCGCAGGTCAGCCTGGCGGAGACACAGGTACGTTTAGTGGAGGTGAACTTTTTCGCTGTATTTTTACCCAACTGCGCCAGCGAGGGTAATGTTTTTCGTGCGTATGTATTGTTTGTACTGTAGTGTTCTTTGTTTCCCTCTACAGGCCTAAAGATGTACAGATTTCGATGAGTGGGGTCTCAAATGAAAGGTATTCATCTCGCAAGTGTCATAGGGTACATAAAATGTCAACAAAAATTATGCTGTAGATTTTTGATGCTAAAATGCGTGTAGTAAAAAAAAATCATTCATATTTATCGAGTAGGGTATCAACATGAAGGATAATAAATTATTAAAAAATAAAACCCAACGGCTGTCTAAAAGGTTGAAACAAGTTTTATTGCAGGCGGTACCCTTTAATTTTCTTTCGGTTTATGATTGGCAAATGGTAATATATCAAACTTGTTGCGATCTTTTAGACAGCAGTCCGCAATGATATTTCATAACATAGATATGTCATATGCTCACAAATCAAGCTAAAAAAATGTTCCGAACACATTTTTCATTCATCTACATTTCACCGCCAAAACAATCGATTGAAAAGAGATGACATGAAAAAAACCATATAAAAAAAGAAGAAAGCTAGTGTTTGTCACTTCGATTTAATGATAACAAACTACACTCAACGCACCAATCATTGCGGTTGCTACATCGGTGTACATAGACTAATAAAATTACTGAGAAAGAAGGTACAAAGCTCTCTAAATTGAGGTAATTGCCTATTTTTAGACAGATATGTTTTTATTTGAAAACAAATTAAGGAGAAATCAAATTTCAGTCTACAAAATTAAATATATATATTTATTGAAGAATGGTCGTGACATCCTCTTTCACTATTACAGAATCATGTAGAAATTGACTTTTGCAGATAATATCTTATTCTATTGATAATAGATAATATAGATGGATAATATATTATTTATTCTTGTTCCGCAAAAGATTTTGTTGGAAAGTTAATTCTCGAACGCATTTTTTGAGTGCTGCCTTTCTGGGTGTTTCTAAAATTTCTTCCATATCTGGTATACTGACGTTGTCAAGACTCGACGGGGACATTTGTATAATATGTTGATTTACGAATCCCTGAAAAATAAAAAATATAATCTATTTGACCCCTAAATATGGCACCATAGTTATATTATATGTACTGAAGACAATTCGCTTACTATGTAAAAGCAATTTTATTACATGTATACATCGTATAAGGAATAGCTAAACATACACAGTTTTTTTTGTAATTATACACTCGAGAGCAATGAATCCGGGTCACTTAAAGAATCCTAAAAATCTCGGAAACTAAAAATGATAGGTTAATGCAATAAATTGTATTTAATAGACAATGTAATACTCCTTAAATGAAGGTATTAAAACTTCTTAGTTATTGTAAAGTTATATCATAAAAAAATCAAATTTGAAAAAGGGCCACTTTCGAAGATGGAACTACGAAATTACAGCATTTGGTGTTGCTTTTGTTTGTAATCTGTCATTTATGTGGGTACATAAACCATGTTGATAGTGCTCTATATTCATTAATCAAGCTGAAATTATGTCGCTTACGCCTGAAGAATGCACCAGAATACTTACAATGCTGGAAACCGGCCGGAGTCAGCGCGATACAGCCAGGACTGTCGGTGTGTCGCTGTCAACAGTACAAAGAGTTCTCCGACGTTACGAAGAAACTGGTTCTAACCTACGCAGACCAGGAACGGGCAGAACCAGGTGTACCACAGCACGAGAAGACCGATACTTGGTGAACACCATGCTTCGAAATCGCTTTCTCACAGGAACTGAACTCACCAATCAGTTTCGACGCCTCGGAGGAAGTAACCCAAGTGCATGGACAGTAAGACGTCGGCTTGCTGAATCTAACTTAAAACCCCTTAGACCTGCAAACGGCCCTAAACTGGAGCGTGGGCATCGTATTTCGAGACTAAGTTATGCCCAGAGCCACGTAAATTGGAGTATTGAAGATTGGTCAAAAGTTATGTTCTCCGACGAATCAAAATTTATGCTCTACAAGCACGATGGAAGACACAGAGTGTATCGAAGACCAGGGGAAAGATTCAAGCAAGCATGCATCGAAGAAAAAGTAGCCTACGGTGGTGGGTCTGTACTTGTGTGGGCCGGAATTTCTTCTGAAAGTCGCACAGAGCTGGTGATCATAGAAAACGGCTCTTTAACTAGCGTAAGATATGTGGAAGAAATCCTCAATGATCACGTTGGTCCATTTATGGTCAATTTAGGTGAGGATGCTATATTTATGCATGACAATGCCAGACCTCATACAGGTAGGATTGTGAATGACTACCTTCAAGAGATGAACATTACTCGTATGGAGTGGCCAGCGCGCAGCCCGGATATCAACCCGATCGAGCATGCTTGGGACGAGCTAGGCAGATGCGTAAAACAACGAAACCCTCCCCCAATCACGCTTCGTGAGCTCAAAATTGCTCTCACAGAGGAATGGGAGAATATTCCCCAAAATCGTATAAGGAACTTGGTGTACAGCATGCCAAACCGCGTAAACGCAGTAATGGAAGCACGAGGAGGCAATACGAAGTATTAAAATTCAAGAAAATCGTAATAAAGTTCAAAAATTTCATGTTTCCTATTTTTGTTTTAAGGAGAGATCAGCAGTTTTTTTCTTTATGTAATTTTGTGTTAATAAAATGTATGGTGACTCATATTTTTTTTACTTTCATTTAAGGAGTATTACATTGTCTATTAAATACAATTTATTGCATTAACCTATCATTTTTAGTTTCCGAGATTTTTAACATTCTTTAAGTGACCCGGATTCATTGCTCTCGAGTGTATAATAAATTTGGAAGGTTTATTAATTACCTTTATAAGAGGAACAGCATTTTTTTAAATAGTGTTCGACCTTTGTTTGATATATATTTATCAGTAGATTTGAAGTGGTTGCTACAGATTCTACTGCTTTTTGAATAAATCCAGCTTAACTCATTCCTTTGTTCACGAACAATTGCGATCCACTCTTGAAGTCGGACTTCATAGGTTGGAAACCTTAAAACGGAACAAACACGTCATTCAGGCAAAATTATCAAGTGCTAGCACGTAAGTTATAACTTATAAAATGCTATACTGTTCAAATAAGTTGATAAACGTTAGACCACAATTGTACTTCGCGTTCCACCGCAACAACAGTATAGTTCGTACGGTCAGGAAATTACTAAGATGTGTATACACATAGATATTGGTAAATGTATACAATATAAATGTTTGACGATGTTGTCTACTAGAATGTAGTTCGTTTATTATTTATGACCTATAATTTTTTTACCGAGATAGGTTTCTATGTATTATTAAGTAAAAAAACTAAAACAAAAAATAATTGTAATGCAAATGTAATTTACATTACTGTTGACTCGCTGTCTAAATAAAAAAAAAACATTATTTATTAAATTCAAATACTTATTGGTTGAACTAGCTTACGACCGCGGCTCCGCCCGCGCGTATGTCGATTTGCAGGTTTTTTGAATATATTTCCGGTCCTACTCGACCGATGGTGATGAAACATGCGTAAAATTTTAAGTATGACCAATACCTTTAAAAAAAAACAGCATCGAAATCCATTCAGTAGTTTTTGTGTCCATCGCGCACAAACAGATAAATAGACAAGAATTCCAAAAAAACAGTTACACAAGTTTACAATTATATAATAGTATAGATACACTTTGTTATCTATAATATTATAAAATTGTAAACCAGCTGTGTCTGTAAATTGGAGATATTTAAAAAAAATACGTGGGAAATATAATATGAACGATACTGAACACGACGATATATTTTTTTAGGTCTTGTCTGTTTGTGCGCGATGGACGCCAAAACTACTGATCACACTTAAAATCATACGCATGTTTTATCACAATCGGGCGAGTAGACCCAGAGATATAGTGAAAAGACGTGCAGACCGACATCCGCGCGGGCGGAGCCGCGGGCGTAGCCCAGTTGTATTATAAAAAAAGCTATATTATGACAGTAGAGGAAGCGCGTGAAGTATGCAAGGACAGAAGCAGTTGGCGGGCTGCCGTCTCTCCCTCCCCCGGAGGGAAAAAGGCGTGAGCATATGTATGTATTTTTTTTTATACTGCCAATAGTACAACTTTAACAAGTACCTAGGTAGGTACTTGCCACTGAAGTGAAGTTCGCACTCATTAACTTATTTGAACCACATAGTTTTAGTACACACTTACAAAAAATAACAATTTAGAATTGCGAGGTAGTGTAGTGAGTTTACTGCCTACGATATTCTCATCTGTACTATAATCTATGTTCGGAGTACACGCGTCCTTGTCGCTCACGTACCAAATTATATCATGCTGTCTCCTTTTATTTTCATGCTGACATTTTTAATTTGAATAACAAGCAAGTGAGAAAAGTTGAAATAAGTAATACTTACATGTGATTGAAATCCCTTGTGATTTATTAATTTTAGTGTGATAGTTTTTGCAATGTCTATACACACACGATGGCATTTTTGTAATTTTAAACGGTTTTGTTTCAAATCACTGAAGCTCTCGCTCTACGTTCGACCGGCGCCGGTCGGTATTGCGGACTAGAGACAAAACGTTCCAATTGACTCGTTTTCGGATCTTCACGTTTCTCGCGCAATAACACATCTACTCCTTTTTATATGTAATATCATTGGCAGTCCGGTTATTTATTCTTTTTATATTTTTTTTTATACCACTTAGTTGGCAGACAAGCACACGGCCCACCTGATGGGAAGCGGTTACCGTGGCCTATGGACGTATGCAACACCAGGGGTGTCACACTCGCGCTGCCGACCATGAAGAAACCTTCTGATGCCCCTCTTGAAGAACCCCATATTGTAGACGCTTGGGAAAACCGCAGCAGGGAGGTCATTCCACAGCTTGAGTGTGCGTGGGATGAAGTTTCTTTCATACCGCACAGTGCGCACCGTCTCAGGTCGCAATGTGTGAGGATAGAATGTAGCTACGGGCATCATGTCAAACAATTCATCTGAGCACAAACCATTGTATAGGCGGTAGAACACACACAGTGAGGCAAAATCCCTCCTAAGGCTAAGAGGTTCCACACTACCTGTGAGTATGGGATTGTCAACCAGCCTCAATGCCCGGCTTTGCACTGAGTCGAAGGGGTCAAGCTGGTATGCAGGTGCTCCAGCAAAAAGATGACAGCAGTACTCCATGTGAGGCCGGACCTGTGCTTTATAAAGAAGGAGTTGCTGCCCCGCAGTGAAGTACTGCTTCGCCCTGTTGAGCATTGAGCACTCCGAGTTTTCTTGATGCCAACTTAACCTTGTCCTGCAAATGACTTCGGTATTGGACGTCGCTGGAGATATCGACACCAAGGATCCCGATACTCGAGGAGATGGTAAGCGGTGTGCCCAGGAATTGCGGCGCTACAATGAATGGGGTTTTCTTAGCGGTGAATACACATACTTGTCTTAGTGGGGTTGAATTGGACTAGGTTTAGTCGTCCCCAATCGGATACTCCAGAGAGAGTAGTCTCGATTTTAGACACAAGTTGTTCGCGTCTCTTCTCCACCTCGGACTGAGGGATATTTGCACGGCCCGTGTAACACGTGTCTCCGGTACTGTCGTCCGCATAACAATGAATGGAGCCATCAGACAGCATGTCATTGATATGCAGCAGAAACAGCGTCGGAGACAACACGGAGCCTTGTGAGCCTTTATTATGATTGTTTTACAACAGTTTTATACCTTTTTAATGCCTTGTGGGTAGGTAGAGATTCGGTCTCCCTTAGTAAAAGTGTGACGTAATTTTTTTTCAATGTATTAGAGACTGATTACTAATATATTAGAGACAGTATTGTATTAGCAGAAGTACAAGCCTTCGTTGTTTTTTTTTTGTTATATAAATTCAATTTGTAATGTTTTGTGTTTCTCCAAGACACGGAGAGATCTCAATGTCTCGGAAAGCTGGAGTTGGCCTTATGGTCCGGTCGGTTGGTTGTATCGTTCTTTACCGATGTGGACTCAATCCTACACATGCATACATATAATCACCCCTTTATCCCTGGAGGATTAGACAGAGGTGAATTACCACCCACATTTCACCAATCATTGAATTTGGTCCCACGTAAAAGGGGGTGACCATATTGCTGTTTTCCGGGCACTATTGTTGACTCGAGCCATGCATCTGAAGCTGAGTCTGGACTGTATATTTCTGTCTGATGTTAAACAGCCCTAACCCTTAGTCGCCTTGTAGGACACCGCATAGGAAGAGATGGGGTGGTCCAAATTCTACTCTGCCGGGAACCACGCGGCTAACTACTAACACAAGCAATTTAGCTTAGCTGAAGGTGTTAGGGGGAATACTAGCAATTTTCCTCACTAATATTCTTTAAAGAACACAAGAACAAAGTGTCTTTTAATTTCAATAGAGACTATAAGAAAAGTGTCAATGGATACATTCTTAACTTGTAAGTGTTAGTAAATTAAGTTAAATTTAAATTACTTATTAGCCTCAAGGTCTAGATTGTAATTGTATGAGTAATCGTTTAACAACGAGTACATCATAATGAAAAAAAAAAAAAAAAAATTCTTTAAGAAGAGTTCCTCATGTGGTAGGCAGAGACTATCCATACGCACTTCGCTACTTCTACTTACACAATTGTTTTCATACAAACCATTGTCACCAGGGTGACTGCAAGACTCCCAACGACGAGGGCGTGATAGTGAAGGCGATACAATTCAACCGCAAGACCGTCCGCTTCACGCTGCACCACGACGTCAACGACGAGGACCTATGGCTCGCCATTATGAAGATCACCTTCGTGTTCAGAGAGCTGGATGGGAGTGCGTAGACATGCTTAAGATGAGAACGTGTTATGTAGTAGAAAATTAAAGTTTGTATTTGAAATAATATACCTACATACAAGGGTTAACAAAGCTTTTACTCGTACTACTACATATAATGTAGTACTTTTCACTGACTCCCCTCGCCGAGGCCAGCGAGGTGGTTAGGTCTGGCTCGAACCGACTAAAACCACACGGCCGTCTTGGGCTATTTGTTGCCGAGGGTGAAGTAGCTTCTTGCATATCCCGCGGCGGAGGAGCGTAAATCGCGCCGCCGTCGTAGACCAAAGCTCTTTTTGTATTCCATCGCTGTAAATAGAGCTGAACTAGTTTAATTTTGAAATTCTCATAAAACTACACTGAACCTACTGATTATACTTAACTAAAGGTAAAATCTCCAACCTTGATGTGTCTTTAAAAAAAATTTCAAAACTCATTTTATTATTATTTTTCTATTTAGAAACTCATTTTATTTTTATTTACTTTATTTTTTATTTTCTTTTATTGGAACACAAAACAGTTACACATTATGTCATACAAAATGAAAGTTACCATTGTTAAATTTGGTAAATGTATAACCCACACTTATGTCCGCAAAATAATATAGTGAATAAAGAGTTAAATTTGTGCTAATTCTGAGCCATATTGACTCAAAGAAGTGAAGATATAGCTATTTTTAAGACTAACAGTGCCCGGAAAATGGCAATAAACCACCTCACCCCCTATTACTGCTCATCCCTCCGGGGATAAAGGCGTGATTATAAATATTATGTATGTATGTTTTAAGACTAAAAACCGAAATTGTACCACTAGTTTATCAGTTAGTTTATCAAGGCCGTGTGCTTGCCACCTAAGTGATATAAAAAAAAAAGTTAGCCTAGTTTAATATGTGTTATTATAAAAAGGCGCCACTAGATTATTTATCTTTAGTTAAGTATCTAACCGATTAGACTATAGAGTTTGACGAGCTATTTTTGTAATCATAATTACAAAATAGCTCGTCAAAACCTAGTGCTTGTTATATTAGAGCCATTGATACCATGTAACACGTTTAACCTACACTTGGGCTCTGTTGACAGTAACCCTTTTATGTGCCTGAACAATACCGAAACAAAGTAGAAGTAACTTCATGACACTGAAACGCTACATAGTTTTATTAATGTTTTGTGCAGATTGAATCCTGCAAGTCTTGTACACACAGCTAAGGAGATAAGTATACACCATTACATACACCTACTCATGTAATGGTGTATCCGTATCTCTTTGGCCGCGTGTTAGTGTTTTTTTTTAATTAAACTTAGCTGTGAAGTTAAAAACTTGATGTTTAGATGTATATATGTTGTTAAATAAGTATAAGCTCTCTTGTGCCTGTTACCGGTAACATGTGTTACATTTATTGTTCAAAGTATCCTAATAAATATATTATGATAACTGGAGTTTTATTTTAACTTAAATTTTTTTTATACCACTTAGGTGGCAGACAAGCACACGGCCCACCTGATGGAAAGTGGTTACCTATGGACGTGTGTAACACCAGAGAAGCCACCCTCGCGCTGCCGACCCTGTAAGCACAGAGTCTCTTTGCCGTCAGTGTAGAGGACAAAGCAGGACAATCCTTTAGTCATCCCACTGACAGCACAAATTCTCCAGTGAGCTCTGGCTACCCTATTCACCGCTGGGAACACAACACGAAGTTATTATAACCGCGGTATTCTGTAGGGCGGAGGTACTTCCCCAGTCGGAATAAAAAAATTGTAAACTTCCGAGGCCTGATTCACGGATCCGAAATGGTTCTTGATATGTGGTGAAGTGGTGGACTTTGTCCTGTAGGTACTATGGAGCTTTGACTACCGGTAGCTTAGTCCCTAGTACCCAGAAACGCACCATTCATAAACCTACCTATTTTTGATATATATTTAAAATATTGGTTACACTCTACGCCGCTTATGCTATATCCACCTAAAGTTGTCAAATGGTCAAAGGTTTATGTGTAGACTGCAAATGTCGCTAGGATAATATTTCTTGGCGCTAAATAACTCTCAAAATTACCAAAAATGCTCTTAAGACCCAGCAAAGAGTATAAAAAATGAGCTAAAGTGTTATAAAATCTCTGTCTATGTATAATAAAATCTTAAATGTGGCAACACTGGCACCTATTCCATAGACATTCATGTGAACGTTCAGAAATGTTTTTTAATATAACTCATAAAAAAGAAAGATATTCTAGATGTATTAAAATAATATTGGTTTTTAAATAAAACTAATGTTCACGGATTATCATGATATCTATTCTTCATCGAAATTTATTATTTATAAAGAGAATAATATTAAAATATCCTGACTACAATGAAACAAGATCTACGATTTCTTGCATTTACTTTCCTATCAGTTTCTAGCTCGAGTAAATGCAGGCAATAGAATGATCAGATTGCTCATTCACGGACAGTTATGTAGTTTAATACGACTTTAATATTTTCTGTGTGTATTCGAACAATTATACAAATTAGTGAACGCATCTATAATTTGTTCTCTCTGACAATTCTGTCCATTTAAGTGACAGCTGGCTAAAAAGTGATTGTCATTGGCTAATAATTCTTACTTTTCTGAGTAAAGCCAAGTTCTGCCAATAGGAGCCTTGACAACATAACGGTCATTACTTTATTCGCGTAACCGAAATCGCACCTTAACGACAAGAAAGAAGTGTCGGCTAGAAGTCGTTAATTTATTTTAGTTGTTTTTCTATAACAAAACCCATATTTCAAGGCTATTTGCACCATAAACATTCTTTAGAAGTCTACATTATGCAAATAAGATAAAAATCGAGCTTATAATTAAGTAAAACAACGAAAATCTGTGTTCTTATTTTGGTTAGTCAACGTGAATCGGGCGTCAACCGGTTCATCCCTCCTACTCGTAACCGTCGTCGAGTTGCCGTCAGTCGCTATCGAGTATCGTCATTTTGTACTTATCAGCGCCGTTCGCGGTCACGGCATACGCGAGGTTACAGAACAACGCCGTGTGTATAGCAATAAGTAGGGCCGTGTGTTGTGGTGTGTCGGTCTGAGTGACCGTTTAATGTGGTATCTAGTGTCGGTGTTGAGTTATCGTACGGGCCGCGCGGCGTGATTGGGCGGCACGATGGTGGACATGGATAGGAACGATCCGGAACTCCGGTACTTGTCGGTGGATAGGAACAGCTTCAACGATCCCGCTACACAGGCTGAATGGACTCAGAAAAGGCTGGTATGGGTGCCCCACGAAACGCAAGGGTTCGTGGCAGCTGGGATAAAGGGGGAACGGGGAGATGAGGTTGAAGTGGAGATAGCAGAATCAGGGAAGAGGATTCTGGTCCCTATAGATGATATACAAAAGATGAATCCTCCTAAATTTGATAAAGTTGAGGATATGGCAGAGTTAACCTGTTTGAATGAGGCGTCTGTGCTGCACAATATCAAGGACAGATACTACTCTGGACTGATATACGTGAGTATGATTTAATTTTTAACTCTATCTTATCTTATTCTTGTCTATGAAGCAATATACAGCAACCCCAATAGGGGTGCCAAAAATCCAAATACTCACCCTGTTAGTTAAGCAAATATGCTTAAAAGCACTCAATAAACCACTGCTAATTCTAACATTTTCCAGATTCAAATACTAAGTAGGTATTAAAGAATAATGACAACCAAGGAAGATATAATATTTCTTGTATGACAGACATATTATTAGTTTTGGGAAAACTAATTGGATTGTCATTAAGTACACTTGGAATAAATTGTACATTCAAATACACTTCATATTTATAAATAAGAAAAAAAATATTTTTACTATTCAAAATCATTTGTGCATCCAGATACATCTGACCTGAAATGGGTATAGGATCCTTTAACTCTAGTAATAAACTCCTGAGATTGAAGACTACACCCAATATTCCATGTGACAGTGACAGGCTTATGATAGTAATCCAATATAAAAAAAAATCATAGTCAAAATGCAATTATTCTATATAGACCATCATACACCATTTAAACAACAATTACAGGGCAAAAAAAAATTATTAAAGAGAATTGAGGTATCTTATGTTTCTTATACTGATCACCAATTCAAAAATAACCCTCTAATCTACCATGGGCACTAAAAACTACCACCTTTAGTACTAAAAAGTATATCCTTCACACCAAACGCAAATATTACAACACTCTTTACCTTCAAGATTATTTAAAAAGTACAAAAAAGGAACTTAGACAATGATTTTCTACAAACGGATGATACGGTATGTCATTAAGTAACATAATTACATACCAAATTACTCTAATGAGTTCATTCTTCAAACCTAAAGGCATATTTAAATACTTAACGAAGGTTGCTATGAATCATTGGTACATAAATACGTATGAGGTCATATTTGTACAAACTTTATCTTTAACAAATTAAGGCTTGGTTATGTACGATATGATATTCTCTTTCAGGTATTTTTATTTTATTTATTGATCAGATTTTAAAAATTAAATCTATAACAATATTATAAAACTGAATAACTTGTGTTTGAATCTCAGAAACTACTGGTTTGAATTGAAAAAATCTTTTCGTGTTGAATAGTCTGTTTATTGATGAAAGGTTGTGCCGCTTCACCCAATACTACTTAAGGAAGCAGAGCAGTGATCATAAATGTCATGAAATCCAGTTGATTCCCATACATTATTTGAAAACTCAAGAAATGCAGGTTCTAATAGGTGATATGAAGTTTTAACATATGCTACGGGTGAAGTTGGGCGTTATAAGAAGCATTCATGGCTTGTATAAAGATTTATTTACAGTAGAGGATATTTGAGAAGTATGCAAAGATAGGCTACCCCTATCATAAAGGGAAATAGGAATGAGCATATATGCATGTATGAATGTAAGTTTTTGGCATATAATGGAAAGAAGGAGTAGGACAGTGTACCCCCAGCTCCAAAATTCACACTGGGTTCAACTGGGATTGTGCTGGAAATATATCTGCTGGTTAAAATTACCACACCATTGTGGTATTTTTCATGTTAGTTCAAAATGTAGCATGCTAAAATTAAAACAAAACGCATCATATAATATAGTGTTAAGGAAAATGTTATTTATGGAAGCACCTCATGATAAATTGCAAATAATGCTGTTAGTTAGTGGAAGTAACTAATTCACAAAGTCAAAAACAATTAAGTATGCCAACGTATGTAACTATTATTATAAGGAAATTTATGGCAAATATCCATTGTAAAGCATAGGTTACATTGGAATGAAGTGACACAAAACTAGGTCCCGTTTTGCTTGTCATTCTCAAGTTTGCACAGGTGGTCGGTTTAACTCATAGTTTGCAGTGTGGATGTTGTACCCAGTGTAGTCTGTGCCTAAAGCAGGTGATGTCACTATTGTAATTCAGCGGCTGAGTAATAGATAATTTACAGGAATAGATATCTTCAGTGTGTACCCAGTGTCATAACTTTTTAATCATTAATTGATTATAGAAGCAAGCAACATCTGATACTATTTGATATCTATGAAGTAATTTCATAGATAAACATAAACATCCTTCTTTTCAGTATAAGTCATACTTTTTAAAGAGACGGTAATGGATGTCTTATGACTTTATTGTATAAATAGTAAAAAGCCTCCTGTGCAAATCCATAGTTGTAACTCTTTTTACGTGCGACAAATTCCCAAGGATATCCCCCCCCCCCCCCAATGCAAAAAAAAGAGGCTGATAGCTCACATTGATATGATTCATATGAAGTAAAAAGTTTTGATCTAGAACTACGGATAGAGACTATCGTCACTTCATTTTAAGTTGTTAAATGATAGATTCCAAAGAAATAGTTTTGATTGAGACAATGATTTAAGATAGGACGATTTAAGTAGGAGGTAGGACACGACAGTATTTCCATCCCAATTGAGCAGTCCGACTGGGCAAATACCTCCACCCTACAGAATACCATGGCTATAATAACCTCGTGTTGTGTTCCCAGCGATGAGTAGGGTAGCCAGAGCTCATTGGAGAGTTTTTATGCATTCAGTGCAAAGGCTTGTCCTGATTTTGTGTTCTGCACTGACGGCACAGAAAATCTCTGTCCCTACAGGATCGGCACCAGGAGTGTGACTCCACTTTCCATCAGGTGGGCCGTGTGCTTGTCTGCCACCTAAGTTGTATAAAAAAAATTAGGTTTATTCCAAAATAAGTTGTTATGTACAATATATTATCCTATTTTGTAAATTTATCCTTCCTGTACCATTGAACATTTTGTAAAGAAACTATCAACTGAATGCACATATGGCGACATAATTTATACAACTTATATTCTCGACCATATGGCCATCCATCACAAGTCCACAACTACTCAAAAGTATAAAGCTTATGACACATTATAGATCTCCTAATAAGTACAGGTCACACAACTGGCCGTCTTACCTTTTAAGCTGCCAATTTCCAACCTGATAAGGCAACAACCGTGATCACTCTTTCTGCTGCCTAGCTTGATGTTTGAGCCAACTATTAAATAATTTTAAAAGTTAATTGTTGAAGATCCATTACAGTATTGTTACCTTGGCCTGGTTTGTGATATTTTGTGATGGCCACTGAGTTAAGTACTGTCTGATAAGCGCCATAAGGATGCTATATAGACAGCAGACCAAATGTAGAGCTTAATATTGGACTTTGTCTTAACAAAAGTAAAGGCATTCCCAGCCACCATTACTGGTCACTGCTCTTTCATTGGGAGTTGAAACTTACTGGCTGTATATCGTAACTGCGACCTTACATAGTTCATTGTGCAGTTGTGCATTGTTTTGTTCAGCTGTCTCTTACAACCCTTATCTGATAACAGCTTATTTACTCATTGCAACCTTTCTAGAGATGCATTATACAATTTGTACTATCTTGAACGCTATTTTATTACCCGATTACGGCGAAGCAAAAGGAGGGTTATGATTTTGTATGTATATAGGTTCATCTGTTCCCTCATTGCTCCTCAACCACTTATTAGGTCTGGACAAATGAGGTATCGGTAGAAGCGTCTTAGTCGTCCGCTGGTTATAGGCTATGTAATGTATCACTGAATCTATTGTGGCGCCCTCTAGCGGCCATTAAGCACTGTGTTAAAAAATAAATTTGAGATAAATATATCGTGTTGAACTGATAGGACTTACTTAATTAGCACATTTCAAATATGTACCTATAAAGTATACCTATTTCTTGCTCCAAAATAATATAAATAAAAAAATAAGTTTAACTAAATCCCGACTACTGAAAAAATCGCGAATAGCCATGTCCGAATGCCATTTAGTCTAAAAAAATAAAAGTGGAAATGCAGAGAAAAGTGGCATACAACCACGGCTATCCTTGATATTTTCTTGTTCAATACTTAACTTGTTGTTATAGCGTGATCTTTTGGTAGTCGGGTTTTGGTTTTAATGTTCTTTTTTTAGACATTCAACAACATATTTTCGTTATGCTCACATCTATTTTCTACCAGGGTTGGCATAAACAACAACCTGTCACATGCTTCTATTCTTCTCCTCTTTCAAAAAAACCTTACATGCAAGCCCGCCGATTTCGAGTTCTTCTGATAGTACTATGAGAACTTTAAAAAAGAAAATTAATTGTTTACAGAAAAAAAAACTGCATCAAAATTTTTTAACTATTCCATTTTCAAAGTAACTTATCTACCTTCGAAAAATTTGAACCGAGCGAACCGGTTCAGTCGTTGTAAGATAATGGCGAATTAGAACAACGCTCGCAGTCAGTCACCCTCCGCTAATGACACTTAGGCGCGTGGCGTGTGTGATAGGACGGTCAAATTGATAATTTATAGTGATTAATTATGTCTGCTATTAGAAACAGGCGCGCAGGATTCTGATTGCGAGCTAACTTTGTAGAGAATGTGCTTTTTTATCTAGGATACGCCAACTTGACTTCACATCGCCTGATGGTAAGCTAAAGGCAAAGTCTCAGGAAAGTCACCATTACAGATACTAAGTAATTTTACAATGGCACTCAACTTGGTGGCCTCATCAGATGCTCATTCACGCCCCGCTTAAAGGACCCGGGACTGTAGGAAGAAGGAAACACGTGTGCTGGTAATTAATTCCAGGTCTTGGTGGTGCGGCAAAGAAAATAGTCTCCGAACAGCTTGGTTCTTGCTCGTATATTCTGCACAGTGTGAGGGTGACATCTAAGCCCTGCACCTTATTTATAAAGAATAATTTTAGCGTCATTTTGTAATTAATCTCAACGAAGGAGGTACTCGGTTGGTTAGCCCTGGCTTATTCTATTCTGGGATAGTTCTAACACTACAGCAGGCACATGCTGTAAGAACTTTTCGAATAATCGAACTCGACAGCTGAATCCGCGGTGAGATTTCAATTTCTCATGCATATGGTGACGTCGATCACAAGTCGATAGTGATGTATGTTTATGTACTCGACCACGTGACGTCACCAAATTTACAGCATGTGAAATAGAAATCTCAAAGCTGATTCAGCTGTCGAGTTCGTTCGATCGTTCGAAACGTTCCTACAACATGTGCCTGCTGTACCTACTCTCTCATTTTTTTTAAAGCACCATCGTAACCGAATATTCTCCGTAAATTGCTTCTGTTGGAAAGTAGTTCCCATGGCATATGTTCCCGAGTAGGTCCGCATCGTTAATGCAATTACCAGGATTTGAAGGCGGCGAAAGATTAGGAGCTGGGTCTATCGCCGTTTATCGTTTATTTATAATTGGTCCATATAACTAAAGCTGAATACTCTGTCGTCTGCCTTAGTCGCCTTGTACTTTCGGCAAGAGACAGATTGATCCTTGTAATCTACTGCCGAGATACATTCGGTACTAAACTACCTAATAACAGTTCTTTAAAAAAGGCTGTAGGTCTTACTCTTAATCGAAACTCATAAGTCAATGTCATTAACTAAATAACCTACTAAAACTAATGATTTTATGGCACACGATTTAGCCATTAAGCCGTTAAGTAGACGCACGGACGAAATCGGTTTTGCTACTACAAAGATTAGGATAGGAAACTTTTGGATATTCATTATAATATTTATTGCTATTAGTTATTTATGGATGAGTTCAATATCTTACATATTTAATTGAGGCCTTTAAAAGGTTAAACCTTTAGATTCACATTTCTTCTTTAGATTGGAAAAATAAAGACAAGCTTTTACCAATATGAATGATAGGGGACGAGTGTGTAGGTTCCCACCAAGATATTTGGGCACAAACCAACATCATCTGAAACGGATATAGCTACGGATTCACTGACGAGGGTCTTGTGCAGATTTTTCTCCCTGAAAAAAATAAATTAATAGGTTCAGTATCACTTGCGGGTTGTGCCGCAGACTATAGCTAGTATAACATAACCGAAGAAACGTTCTAGATTTATGAAGTTTCCAGTTTACGAACATAAGTAATTTATTATCAATAAAATCATAGCGTAACTATTGACGTCAAGTGTTTGGTGCTGCTGTTGAAAATGCGTCGACTCCGAAACGACACGTGTATCTCGAATTTCTATTCTACTGGCTATTTATCTTACCTGGCGATGATGTTAACCATCTACGTATGCTGTTCCACTACCCTCCGTACTTGAAACGTAGTCATTTGAAACGATAGAGAAACGAGATCAATTTAGTCTTGGACTTATAATCATCCTCATAGAGACTTTTTCCTGATTGCATCCTAGGCAAGGTGAACTCGGAGCTCAGAGTCCGCCAGTCTTGGAATTTTCTACATATTTAACTACAGGTACGAACTTACGTACAGCGCCAGAACCTAGTTGCGAAGGTTATTGAGTGATCTTCTCTTGATATGGCTTTTATCATCTCATTCTGCTCTTTTCTATCATTGGTAGATCACTATCCCACCTGCTCAGTGATGCTTTTGACGACGAAAGAATACGCTTGTCTAGAAGTAACTTATTCCCTTGAAGATTCCTAGGTTATAGGTTACACAAACTTTTACACTGAATAACGAGCTTCAAGGATTTCCTCCTACGTACTCGTTTGAAATCTTATTGAACCTGATGTACCATTGTAGAGGACAACAAACTGTTCTGTGGTTGAGGCTATAAAATACATCCAGTGAGGATGGATATGTCTCTAAGACACAAATAAGGCGAGCGTAGACACGTATCTCATGTAGATGCATTGTTTTTGTTTGAGAATTTGTCTTCATTTGCAGGACTCCCAATAGTGCAATAGTATACTTGCTGTTTTAATCTCGATAGCATCTAATACGTACTATACAGTCTGACCATATTTTTATCACAATTTATGTGCCTCTTACTTCACGCTACTTAAACCATACAGTTGCTAATAAAAATATTTCAATATTACTTTCCTAGACTGCAACCAATTCAATTTCTATCGCGTGGAACCGCAAACATAGTTGTGCTAAGTGTGGCTATTAATAAACGTCTGTCTACCCTTTCTGGATATACTGACGTGAGTATATAAACCACGAGTACCATTGTTCGTGTGTTGAAATACCGCAGAGCGTGCAACCTCAAGTGTCATTGATTTAGCCAGTTCGCAATATTAATGGGGCATGAAATCCATCTATCTACATAACAAAAGATGCCTCGATCTGCTGTCCGACAGTCACTGGCGATTGTCCGAAATAATGTGCATGAATTTCCTAAATATAAGTGTTTCTTTTTTTCATTGACATTGACTGGTCTTCTTGAAGCAATAAATCTATATTCGTCCAAAATATTCAGGTTATCAGTTTATTCAGATATGGTAGGTATCTTATCCGTGTTTACGTCATAAATACTAGATGTTTTGTAATATTATCACGGTAAGAAATAGAAAATAAAGAGGCCTAGAACCGGTTGTTGTTTTTGTTTGGTTGGTCAGCTTTTCCGGAAACGACTGCCCGAATCCTGAGAGGAGAGCCTGCGTCAGAGCCCCGTCCTTCAATCAGCAAGTGAGGTTGGCTTCGACCCCGAATAACTTGATGGAAGATTGACGAGGAGATTTCAGAGAGTCTGAAACCCTCGTAAGCAAAAGTGTCAGTTTGAGCACGCGTTTTTCCACGGACGATTAGCTGATGCACCAACTTGTATGTGAGATTGGCTTTGGTCTAATGGATGTTTAATAAATAAGCATCGCAACGCCGAGTGAACCGAACCCTCTTCCACAGTTTGCGAAGGTTTTAGTTATGTATCACCTCTTATGGCTCCCCTGTGCGGTATAACTTATAATGGCTTCATTTAAAGCCAAGCTAACTAAGCATAGGAATAGAAAATTAATATTAGAATTTATTTGATAAAGTATAATGTAGAGTATTTTGCTTACTTCGGTGATATTATTCTTTAGTCCGATTTGCGAAAACTTCGCTGAGAAAAAATCCCACTAAAAAATTTTCGAATAGCATTTTCGAATTGCTCGTTTCGCAAAACTTCAAATTTTCACTAAAGGACTTAGCAAAAGGATGCGTGTTTTTTCTAGATTTAACCTTTTTTGAGCTAATTTCACTGGGCTAAATGTGTCAGTGTGAGTATGCGTTTCGCTCGTTATACTCGACTATTTTCTGTACCTAATTATTCCGTGGTATAAGATAGAAACGTGTTTACACAGTTTGTCCACGGGGTCATGTTGTTTCGCCATGCGAATTCCCCCAAGCTATGCAGCGCGAATTTGAACATAACTCGCATGTGACTCATATTTTTAACAATGGTGGCTCGAACCTTTTCTCCGCATTGTTCGTTTTCTTCTCTGAGTGGCCTGTTATTTAAAGTATTTTCCTTATATTATAAATATTACGCTTGTGCACATTACTATTCAGATATCTGAATAGTAACTGTGTGTATTACATGCACATTTTCTTGGTCCACGTATCATCCATATTGCAAAAGGTATGTGCAAAAGAAATGGTTTAACTGTAATTTTTTTTTTTTTACCTTATTTATCTATCATTTTTATATAACATGTAAACTAAAGTAATAAGATATAAACTAATATTTACAAGAATATAAAATAGGATAACTGTAATTGAATGATTATGAATATCTTCATCTATTGCTTGGCAATCTAGCTTCATCCTTAGTTTGCTTCATGGTTTACCGCATGACAAATTTTAAGCATAAAAACGAGCATTTTTCTACATTTTGTGAGGCTAATAAAAGAGTTCCCTTTAAGTTAAAATATTTGAGACATTAATTTGTAGAATAATATGACAGTGTCCGGTTAATGGCAATAGACTCACCACCTATTACATTGGGACCTAAACATAAACTGGCGAAATGTGGGTGCTAGCAACTCTGCCTACGCCTTCGGGGATATAGGCGTGAGTTTATGTTAATATGTTAATATGACAGAGGTTTTGAATTTTCTAGTCAAGCTGTCCTCTCGACGTTTAGGTTGTCATTTAGCTGCGATTATGACTCAAAGGTGCTTGTCGAATTTATTAATTTTATTTATGGGAATAAAGGCGATTGAAGTTGTCATGGTATAAGTAGGTTAATGATGATCAGAGCTAGTGCAATCTGCTCGAAACGTCGGGCAGTCAAAAAGTTTGAACCTTCTATAGCACAATCTTATTAATTCCTGTGTGTGTGCCTACCTGACGACAAAAGGCTTGCCCCTGTTACGTGTGACCAAAACTCATATTTATCAAAATGTAGGTGTTAATACTCCTTTGCCTACAGTTTCGGGAATTTACAGGCGTGAGTATACGAGTATGTGGGGTTATCATACTATAATCAGAACCCCGAACGCAGTGTGCAGTGTAATAAAACTGTATGTCATGAAATGTAAATGTATGTATGTTTATAGCAATCAAAGAAAAAAAAAACGCACTTTATAATTTATTCTATTCATGTAAAATAATTGTGAATATCGGATGATGTAAACTAAATTATAAACCTCGAAGATGATACAACATCTATTTGTATTTAGCTATTTAGCTAGTCGAGTTACAGTTACCGTTAAGAACGTTTCGGAAGGTCGATCTTAAAACGTAAGATACCGGCCTAGACAGACTCTTCGATCGAAGTTTGGGGTGAGAAGGGAAATTGTATAGTCAGTTTTATTACTTTTTGGGCTCATTTCCTGCGTTCAAGTGCTCGTAAAAATATAGGCTTTATAAGATAAACTGAACTGAACCGTTAGAGATATTGTTTTATAATGCTTTTAGGTTGGATGTTATAAAGCCGGTCCCAAAACCACAACGTTCACTTCTATTTAGGTGAACTGTCCTCCTTTGGTTGTCCAATTGTTTGTCAAATAATGGCGTACTGTCGACAAGAGCATGAATACTTCATTATGTCGCGGATAACGAGTTTGTGTACGTATCCACTACGAGTACATGCAAAAATATTTTCTTGTTCAGACTGTTGACCTCTGCGAATAGGATTAAAGAAGTTGTAAGTTTATATGGAAACGTCAAAACTGGTACTAAACTGTTTCCTAAAGGATTCCATAATATAAAAATATTGTAAATACGCAGAATGTTTAACAAAGCTGTCTCTTTAGTTACTTATCATATAAATGGTGAGTCACGTTTTCACAATAGTGATAGAAAACATATTCCGATTGTGGTCAAATACACTGTTTTATCTATAAAAACGACATTTAATTTCAATTTCTTCATTAGAACGATCATCGAGTACCAGGAGAGCATACAACCGTGTAGATTATATCTAGCCGCCGAAAAGTAACACGACCGATTCAAATGGTCGTCTAGTTCCATAGAAGGATTAGTTCTAAACCTCCGTTCTAAAGTCGTTAGAGTTAATTCAAACGTTTGGCTAAAGAGTCGTGCTCGAGATGAATGTCAAGGTGAGGCGCGCCGCCGGCCGAAACGGCCGCGGATGTCATTGACCCGGAGAGGGCGCGGGGGTGTGAAGGGGGACGGCCCACGCGAATATATACGCTACGATTCAACCTCCACCGGCGTTCTAACATCCTGGTACTTGTGGCAAAACTTGACTGTTAGTCCTTTTCACTCTCGTGTGCTTTTTTTTGTTATTGTTGTGTACGAGCAGAATAAAAAAACAATCTGTTCTGCTTAGACTAAAAACTTGTTTAAAGGGACTTGTTTTATTGCGTCTGTATTTTTGGATACAATACTGTTTTCTAGTTCAGTGATGATCTAATGACGCAGATCGTGTTGAAAAGATTAAAAAATGTTCAATGGAAGAAAGAAAGGTTTTGTTTTTGCCAACAATACCTATGAAATACGTGTTACCTGACGATACAAGAGCGTCAATGAGCTCCATGTTTACGAAAGGTTGCCAAAAGCAAAGGTTGAAATTACGCTTGTATCTGCTCCCGCCAGTAATAGTAACTAGTTAACTGTAAATATTTCTCACAAACTGTAGCTATTTAGTAAGAAAAGTGAGCAAACAGTTCACTGCTAGTTAATTTATGATGAGAATTATCTTTATGATGGCATATTTATTAGTAAATATTACTAAATGGTTCTCCTTAGTCAGTGCTTTGTATTGTAACGATTGCAGCTATTCATAGAAGACATAGGTAACGGGATTTTAACCGTCTAGATTTGGACGTGTCTATGGATATTTGGGTCACCTATATCTTTGAACTATGAAGATCTTCAGAGAAGCAACTTCACCTGCACTCTAGCATAGATTTTCTCTTAGTTGGGTGGATGAAGCAGAGATGTCTGACTGTTGAAATATTACTCTGCCTAAAAGTCTCTGCTTGACTGCTGGTCAACTAGTGTTGCGTTCCAGTTTTTTTAAGAAATTACTTATAAACGAAATTACTAGTACACCCGCAGACCCCTTCAGCTATGCTATAAGTGTTTATGTTAGGAGTGGCTTCACGTCGGTAGTGTAATGACCAGGATTCGAATCGGAGACCTTTCGATCACTAAGCCGACTCCTTCACCGTTAAGCTACCGACCCTTCAGTTCAGCGTTATAGCGCAGTTTAGTTCTACTTGATCGCGTTTACTATCATTGGTGAAAATAACTATTCACGCTGGCGCTGTCCTCGCAAAGAGTAACGGCAGACTGAGTCCTCTAATATTAAATTCCAATCTCCATACAGCACAGCGTCATCATTTAAAACGAACAGTCAAGTATTCACACAAGTCGCTGACCTGTGCGATGCGCAGGCGTTGATAGTGCATGAATTAACTTGCGTTTTGTAATTAAATAATGTTATACTATGAATATATTAGTGTGTGGAGTAATATTATTTAATAGTGAGAGGAATATTATACTTTTAGAATATGCAGTGTTATAGTAACACACTGTATACGAGAGCGGGGTGACTAAAAGAGGGTTAGGTTCAGTTAAAACCGATGATACCGTTTTTTTATATAGGACACGTTAATAACTCAATATGACGTCACCTCGCCCGATGATAAGCTGAAGGCAAAGTCTCAGTACAGAGGCTCACGTCACCATTACAGGGTCAACATTACAACAAACCCATATTAAATAAATAAGTAAATAAAAATTCCACAACATTCTATGGTAAGCAACTAGCGTATGTTATGGAAACTAGAATGCGGATAAACATACTTAGATACTTTTTTTTTGTAAATAAATACATATCATACATAGAAACAACCAAACCAGTGCAAATATCCATATTTATGCATACAAATATTTTCAGAACTGAGCGAGAATTAAACCCGCGCCTCCCCCGTAGCAGTCGATCGTTCTAGCGCTACGCCACAGAGACTGTCAGTTTTTTTGGTTCTACGCAATCAAAGACGAGCCTATTATCCTCAACTGGGTACTGGGTAGCCGGGTAGGCCAATGGCTTTTCGAATATGAATATGCCTATAGGAAATGAAGAACAGCTTAGTCACCATCACGTTGTACGGGACCCTCCGATAGAAATGGACTACTCCCTTGCGTTTCACTTCGCGAATGTAATATTTTTCGCTCCCTTGAGTTATAACTTTATATATTACATTTTATACAGCCTTTTTGGCACTAAACCAACAATTAAGAATGTGAGTCATTCTCGACATCCAGCGATTCCTAGCTTAGCAATGATCCATTGTCTCAAATACTACATAATTCATAGAGAGTCATAAATCGTAGATATTTTATTAAGAGGAATGTCAGTCAGGTTCATAATACCCCTACCTTAAGGCATAATCATATTTTGACAACCTAAGTTTAATTTATTTACTATTTTCGGGGTTCAGTACCTCAAAAGGAAAAAAAGGCACTCCTTATCTTATAGGATCGTCTCGTTGTCCGTCTATCTGTCTGTCTACCAAGACCTGTTCTCAGGAATGCGTGGAAGCATCAAGTTGCTCAGGACTATAACTAAAATCAAACTTCTAAGTCAACTCAATCAAAGTATATTGCGGTTTATGTAGCTTGAGTTCGTCTCTGAAACCAATTTTGTACGGAACCGTGCATCAGTGCACGAGTCTGACTCCCATTTAACCGGCTTTTATATCATATATAACTTTAATTTCAGCTTACCATTAGGCGAGGCGATCCAATTACCGTATCTTATATAAAAAAAAACACGAAATTACGTGGGGGGGCAACACTTCATATAATTTTTTAGTTTCAAATTGTCCAGTCACTTTTGGAGCCCACTGAACATTCGACCACAAATGTTGCTTAACATTAGCGTACATGTATCATTAAATTGATTTATAAGTAGGTAGTTTTATAATATTCAGAGGACAAGTCATTAAGAGTCAGGTCATTCACATTCGCATTTACGCATTTACGTAGTCTACCTCGACTTTGCAAATCATTTACCTGGAAATCTTAACATAAATAAAAAATATTCCGCATCTGGTTGTCTGGATAAAGTTTTGCTGATTTATTATATGTACTAATAAATTGGTAAACTATATGAAATACATATAGGATGTATGAGGCATTATTACCTCGATAAGCTGACTGATTGGGTTCATAATCGTATCAGTTATAGAATTACATAACAAAAAAGATTAAGCAGCTATAAGCAAGTTTAAATTTCGAAACAAAAATTATATTTCTAGTTCAATAATGTTCGCTGGGTATACATAGGAGCCTCTTTCCCTCCGGGGTAAGCAGGCAACCGCTCACCATCCGCTTCTGTCATTAGTAACTCACTTACTTAAGCTTCATCTAATGTCAATAAACCATATTCTTGCAAAGCCTGTTCTCTCTTGGTATTTTCCTGATTGTATCCGAAGCCGATGTGACCTCGGAGTTCAGGGTCCGCCTTGCGACTTTTCCTCCTCCACTGCACGTGGTCTTGGGCATCCATGGTGGGGAAGTCAAGAATTCGTTGGCCTATCCCTGTTCTCTCCTCGTGTCATTTGATTTATATCCCTGTCTTCAATTTATTCATATAACATAAAACTATATTCAAACTGATATGTATTAAAGCAGAATGCATTGGGTATATCAAACGTAACTTGCAGACCGTCGATATTCACGAAAGTGGTCTTGAGCAATCGTTGTTATCTGTGCTATCACAACACTTATCGCGGTGATAACACTGGAATCTTGTACGAATCAAAGTTTTATAAACGATAACGAGAATATTTTTGACCACCTCGCGTAAATTTAAGGAGCATTTGGAGAAACTTGGTCACCTGAGTGAATTCAAGTGAATTTTTGCAAATTTGAAGTCTAATGCCCATGAACGATAACATAAACATAACATAAACTTACGCCTATATTCCTGAATGGGTAGGCAGAGGCACCCACATTTCGCCAGTTTATGTTTAGGTCCCAATGTAATAGGTGGCGAGCCTATTGCCATTAACCGGGCACTTATAAACCTGCGATAAATACACACATAACTTCGAAAAGCATCGAAAAGTCATTGGTGTGTTCCATGGTAAAACCTGGGATCGAACCCGAGACCTCGTCTCAGCAGTCCATTACCCATACCACTAGGCTACCGCGGTAGATTACTCAGTCCTAAAGTCCGATTTATAACAAAACCTGAGGATAGATTGTATTCTAGGTGACAGTTCTAATGTCTGTGAGAGTCTGTCCACAACTGAGAGTTGTTTTCGAATACGGCCATAAAAGTGTTTCACCACGGAATCTTGTCACATATGTGATGTCACACAAGACTTGACTAAAATTATTCCAAACGAGACTTTGTCAAGTTTATTCCTAAAGACTTAAGTCGAACACTGAATCATCGTAAAGGATATCCGACTACAGTTTCCACTTAGTCACACATTTAGTTGCATACCCTCAAAGCAATCAACATTACAGTCTGGGCGCACCCTACCACTACACCTACAGCATATACCTACAAGGGGTGTAGACGGGGTTATGAAACTTTCAGACGGCAGATACCCCCGACATATGGCTCGCTGCAATTTATAGGGGTGCCAGAGTAACATATTAGGTGGTTTTCTTTCAATTTCCCGTAAAAGGGCTGGTTTTGTTTGCAATACAGGTGAGGGGATGTTACGAGGAATTCATGTAGGTACTGTTTATTTTGTGTTTTAGGATTCACTCAGTGTTATAGAAAGGGTAAAATATTTGTAACTTTTATAAATATAGAAGTTCAACGGACAATATTTCTGTCAAACATTTGTGACTACAGAACTTTCTTTGAGTTAACTCGAGTTACTTAACGTTAACTTACGAGTCATCATCAGATGATATGTTTTGTCCTGTAAAACTACTCTCGAATTGTTTCCAATCTGGGATTCAAGGTGAATACCCCGGATGCAATTGGGACTACGCTAAGAGGATGATGATTCTGTATTGAATGAAGTTAATTAGACAATTTTTATATCTAATGGATATACAATATACATATTTGTAATACTTCGAAAGCTTACGTCAATATAACCTACATATTACGATGAGTCATTGTTAGTTTTGTAATTCATTAAATTTACATTATATTCCCCACGTTTCGGTTGCTTCTCATCAAATATAATGTGGTTACTGTGAGACTTGGATGGTGTTCGTATCATGTCTAGGAGTGTTTATTGTGGTGTACTTTACGATAACTACACATTTCAGCGAATAAATCGCGATATATTCAGATACCAGTCATTTCAATGCAAATATTAAATCAATAAACTTCAGTCTGATGTTAGGTTAGGTATTCATTCTAGGTCACAAACATGCTTAAAGATCCGGATTATTCTGATTGATAAATAATATCTAAGCGCATTTTAAGAAAATGTTGATAATAATTATTGCTTATTCTAAATATTCAACACATAACAACGTCAGTACTCACACTTACTATGTAGAAATCCTTGTAGGGGCCTCGGCGCCAAAGTAACCCATCTGCATGCAAGCCGCAGACGTAATGTTTCGTGCGACGATTAAACCGCCATCATACAAAATTAATACTACTATAAAAATCACCCATCCATTGTGGTGCTGTCAAAACATACTGACGAATGGTGGAGAAGAGAATATTTGTTTTGGCAGCCAAATGACCCGGTAATGTGCTGAAACCGTACACTGACGCTCAGCGGCTTGCGAATGATATTGCAGGAACTTTTTGTTCAAATGTTTTCGGTATATCAACTTTCATTCGCCTTTAGTTTTGAACTTGGATAGAGAAATCGTCAAAAATAGGTGAGAACTCTGTATCAAATGTTTGTTTTCAATTTAATGTAGAAATTTAATGTGTTAGTAAGGCTTCAGCAGAGAAATACTGAAATGAATTCCAGGTTATACTAAATCTTTATTGGACTTTTTCGTTAGAAAAGCAGTACTTATATGGCGTCAGGAATTTCTGTATGACAGAAATTATTCAAGGGAATAATTTCTTTCATGTTTTAGTTCCCACTAAATTAAATAACGTATGTTAATACCTCTGCTTATTATAACTCTGTGTAACTGTATCAAAAATAGGTACAAAGAACTAAAAAAAAAATCGTTTTTAAAAAACTACAGATATCTATTCAAATCTGCAAGGGAATATAACCCTCAGCGTTTCAAGTTTAGATAGGTACTCCTGTGAAGCGATCTTGACGCTCCTGCGTTCTGCAGTGCGGATGCCGCAGCGCCCAGGTATCCGCATAACGAAGTAGTTTGTCCTATTTTAGCGCCAGTTTTTAGTTCACCCCTGTTTTGAATATGGACGAGGTAGTCATTGGGATTGATTTGAATCAAAATTTATATCTATATTTTTCTGATTTATATGTATGTATTTGGTATTCAATTTACAATTGAAATGTAAATTTTGTTTGTGGGTATCGTCGTTGCTTTTTTTTTATACCACTTAGGTGGCAGACAATCGCACGGCCCACCTGATGGAAAGTGGTTACCGTGGCCTATGGACGTGTGTAACACCAGAGGAGCCACACTCGCGCTGCCGACCCTGTAAGCGCAGAGTTTCTGTGCCGTCAGTGTAGAGGACAAAGCAGGACAAGCCATTAGTCATCCCACTGACAGTACAAATTCTCCAGTGAGTTCTGGCTACCCTACTCACCGCTGGGAACACAACACGAAGTTATTATAACCGCGGTATTTTGTAGGGCGGAGGTACTTCCCCAGTCGGACTGCTCAATTGGGCGGAAATACCGCCGTGTTCTACCTGCTTTGAGCTTATAAAACGGTAAAATTATAAAAAAATCCTTGCTTAATTAAATTTTCTCCGTTTATTGTATCGTAAATTAGGGCAGCTGCCACGTTTCTGCTATCAGCATTGTTAATTTAATCCCTCGTCTCGTAAACTTTCTATGCAATTTTGTTTTAAACTGGTTTAGCTTACAAATCCCCTTTGTGATTTTTGATTAACCATGTTTACGTATATAAAATGAATGTTTGGTTGTTTGTGTGTTCCTTACGAGTTTCCATATTACATTCTTTCCATTGTGATTAATTTCTGATCATGAAAAAAATCGTTTTTGGATACTACGGTAAAGAAATTCTCGGTAACATTATGGAGTCAGTTAAACATTATTATATCAGTCAGAAAATGCATCAGACATCATATATAAACGACATAGAAAAATATTAAAGTTATATGTAAACGCGTTCAAAGATATAAGCGTTCAACCATCTGTCCGACCTTCCAGCAATCGTGAGCCACGACGAACAGACCACACGTGCACGCAAGATTATTATTGAAATAATTGACTATGAATGAAACTGTTTATTACACTAGGAACATATATCATACACAGAGTATCCTAGCACGTATGCTTAAAGTTATTTTCGATCCAGTCACGTTGGTATGTTATCGGATATGTTTAGAACGGGTAATGTCGTGGCCAATTGAGATATTCGCACATTTAACATTGGTGTAATTGAAATTGTTAATACAGTACCACGTGGTGAGCATTGAAAAGGGAAATTAACGAAGTTTACAGCTAGAGATGAATTAAGTTTAAAGCCGACGGGGTGTAAACTATTCTGAACTAAAAAGTTCACAGAAAAGATGTTTCAATAGTACCTTTTATATCGTATTAAATTAAATAATATTGCTGGTTCTACTTCTGTACAGCACTAGTAAACATACGCAATTAAAGTATATCAATATCAGAAATACCTATAATAAAAGTATATGTGCACATTTTCCAAATTTTGGTAAAGCATGCATTAATGGCTTCTTTCTTACTTTGGAAAAGTCTGCATATCGTATTGCTAGTAAATAATGAACGTTTGTTATAATTTTTGATTCAATAGGGGAACGCAAAAGGCGTTGAACTTTGTATAGGTACAGATTTATTCTTTTTACATTCTTATTACAACAGACAAATCTGATATAGATAGTTAGTTAATCTTCTTCAAACATACTTAGTTTGCGTAATACGTGTGTTTACGTATTATTTATAAAAGTATGTTAGGTATTTTGTCATGTTTAAAAATAAGTACAGGTCCAAAGTAATACCCTGTGGAACACCGCATTATGTTTAGATAATACTTCCTTTGTTCTCTTGTTTTACTCATCATGACTCAATCACCTGTAAACTCACCATGCAAATAACGAACATTTCGCACCGATATGATGTTATAATCATATTAGGTATAATGAATAATAAAATTCTAACTTGAACATCTGCGACGATGTGTCAAACGTTGCAGTAAAATCTATTGTTTATATGAATGCAGAATTAACGCCCAGTTACTATCCAGTTGTGTACTACCCAGTGTGCGTTTGTGGTATTCTAACTATACCTTTTTACTAGGGTTGCCTTAAAATATCTAAAGTCTCTTAATATTTGTATGGAATTATATCTATCCCCAGAAAACCATTAGGCATTTTTTCAATAAAACAAAACGGAAATCATGCATTTTGATTACAATTTAAAACTGATTTATTGAATGGAATTTTGGGATCGACGCAAAATATTCTTCATTGTCTTTTATAAATTGTTTGGCATTTTCTCTGTTCTTCTGCCTTTACTGTGTTTTTTCACAAAATTCATCTTTTCTTGAGCGTTTGAGCTTTACTTTTTTTTTATACAACTTAGGTGGCGGAGAAGCACAGGTGGGCCGACCTGATGGAAAGTGGTTACCGTGACCTATGAACGTGTGTAACACCAGTGGAGTCACATCCGTGCTCCCGACCCTGTAAGAACAGAGATTTTATGTGCAGAACACAAAATCAGGACAAGCCTTTGGTCTTCCCACTGAAAGCACAAAAACTCTCCAGTGAGCTCTGGCTACCGTACTCACCGGCAGGAACACAATATGAGGTTATTATAGCCGTGGTATTCTGTAGGGTGGAGGTGCTTCCAGTCGGACTACTCAATTCGGACGGGAATACCGTCGTGTCCTACCTCCTCGAAAATTTCATTGTTAAGGATAAATAATATCAAATCCATATATTGCCAGTAGGTACTCAAATGTAGAAAATTTAATTAATCGTGAAATTACTTGCGAACGTTGTTAAAATCGACAAAATCGAGTAAATTGGGTTTCTGTGTCCCAAGTAAATGATGACTATGAGTCAATAAATTGACTCTGAGACATACACACAGTTCTTGAAACATTGATGCCCATGTTCCTCTCTCTTTAGATCATTAAATATGTTTAATTTTACAATTATAGGAGTGTGGTGAAACTTGCGATTTATAAACGCTAGCTAGTTTTGTCTTTGCTTGTTAAAGTTGGTCTATTCCTACTATATAAAAAAAAAACTATTAAATTCTTTTACAGTTAGCAACAATAATATAACCATATTTAAATTTACACATGGATATTCACACTTAGCAATGAATTAAATTAAACATTATCCTTAGAGGATTCCAAAAATATACATTATATTTACCGTTTAGTGTTCAGCAACTTTTGTCGCTAACTGTCGATTCCATTACTCATTTGTGTTACTTTTACGTCGCTGTGTTTGGTTTTGTGTGTCGTCTAGACAGTCGTCGTAAAACCTAGACATAACGAGTGGTGCGACTGTCGAGCGCCTCGCCCTCCGCCTCTAAAGAGGAACGGTATTCTACCCGAGTCTTCCTCTGTATACCTATTTACCTTTTTGGTGCTTTCCTTGTCTAAATCAAGGCATTCTTTCGTTATCTGAATGGTTGTGATGGTAAAACTAGACTTTTGATTGTTGAAGTTAAATTGGTTATGATATTTCGTTAATTGGAAAAAGGTATTATGTTTTTAGTTATTGGATTGCGCAAGAATATACAGGCCACGACAAAGTGCCAATTTGACGGCAATAGCAAGAGTAAAATAAAGTAATAGGTAAATTTTCCGTCCCATGCTTTCCATCATAGTTGGAGAAATGTGGGTGTGGGTGTTAATAAACCTCTACTCCTTCAAGTTTTATAGGTCACGCCTGTGGACAAAGGGATAGGTAGAGGTGGATTTGAAAGAGGATTAATGTATGTATATGTACCTCAGAATAAAGGAGCATACAAATTATTTCATAACCATTGGAAAAATGCATGGTTCAGTTCGAGTAATTTAATCATTTAAGGAATCCAGTACGTGTAGCCTTGTGTTAATTCTGTAACGAGTGCGTTAAGTAACCGCGTTAACATAAGAATGTCGATTATTTCGTTTATTTCTCGCTGTAAAGGTCTTTTCGGGTTAAGGATAAGTTTTATAGAAGTGCATTGAATAAGTTGCGTGCAAAGTAACTTAATTAGATTAATTGAAACTTTTCAATAATTCGTATTGTATGATGAATGTTGTAGAAGGTATGTGAGAATTAATTTTTAGAAAAGCAAATCTTGGTAGGCCGAAAGTCGTCGAGGGTGACAGCCGTGCCAATGGTTTCACCACCATGTACGCCCAAGATCGTTCGAAGTGGAGGAGAAAGAGCCGGAAGGCGGACCCTAAGCTCTGAGTCCAAAAGTTTCCATGTTGGCGTAGCCCCAGGAAGAAGCTAGTAAACTATGAATTAAATACTTTCAAGTTTCATTCCATCAGTTATGACCTGACAATATTACAAAAGATAAACAATCAACCTTAATTTGTCCTGATATAAAGTTCAATATCTTACATCATATTTAAATATAGTGTAGCACAAAGCCCTTGTGTGTTCGCTCAGGACATTATGCTAATGGAACTCTTTATCACTCTGTAACGATAAGAGTATAAAGTAGAAGAAACATCAGTGCTGTTTACTGTTGTAAGTTATTGAACGGCTGCGAGATTATCACAGAGTACATGATACTATTTCAATGTAGGGTTTATTGATATTTTATCGCAATGAAAGGGGATACATAAGATTCATCGAGAGATGTATATAGTTTTAGTTTTCTTCTACGAGAGCCGTTAAGAATGAGTTCGTAATCGACCGCATACAGCATACATCAGATCCAGCGTACCATGACACGTAAACTTGGATATATATTATTCATTGTTTTAATTCATTGCGGCAACTCAATGGCGCCGTTTACCCGTATCGAAGTTTAACAAGTAATGTATGTGAAAAATTAAAATGTGTGCGACTGTGTTGTGTAAAGACAGGTGCAAATGGCGGGCAATTTTCTCTACCCACTCCGCTCGTAGAAAGGCGTATGGAGTATTATGTGTGTAGATAAGATGACTTAATCAGTATAACAATAGTGGAGTGGCCATTGGTTACGCAACTGTTGACATCCCATGTTGATAATATGACACACCTTTTGTTCGTTATATGCGCAGATAAAGATAGCTAAATATAGTTAGCTATCTGTCCCGACCGTATCACCAAACTGGTGCAGTGCATCAGCTCTCTGAATCGCTCCGCGCTCATACCCTAGTCTATGTTAGGTTCTATTGACCCGCAGGGCCAAGTGACCTGCAAGTAGACCTGCTGATTGACAGCTGTACGCGGTTCAGGCGCAGGATTTCCTAACGGGATTAGGTGGTCAGACTGCTGTTGCTTCTATAAAAGTCGCTCAAGACAATTCTAAAGGAGAAGGAGTAAAGGGATCTTGGAACTGCAGCCAGGAACGTTGCTAAGATGGATGATATTACTAATCAAGCCCAGCAACTTACAATCTCATCAATCGCTATCGAAATTACAGTACTTGAAAAATAAATAATTGCAACAATTTATAATACCGTTAAAAATATGTCCTTAAACTGTAATGTGACCATGTTTCCTTATAGAATTCACCGTACAGAAAGTCACATGTCTTAATCCATCATGTCGTATATTATTCCAAATATATTTTCGAAAGCTCATTGTACACATTCTCCGTCAACCTCTTTACTGATATTCTTATGACACGTCCATATATCATGTCCGTAAAAGTTGTTACAATCGTTTGTACCGCTGAATTCGTCGAATGAGCTTGTCGTCCATATGTGCGGCCATATATGGGCAAGTTTTAGCCGCCATCTGTCTTGCTGTATCGCAGTACCATGCCTAGCTCACGACTGGTCATTAGTTCATTACACATGGTGCATTGATTAACAGAACTGTAAACTGCTTTGAATCGTAATCAACTATCGCATTCACATCGTTTTTGCTATGTTATGTTAGGCCAGCTCGGTATCAACACCTTGAAACCATATTGGGGTATAATTTGCTTCATTCATACGTTATTTTATGTACCATGCTTTATTATTTTAGGATAAATGTGTAAATCTAGGATAAACAGAATATCTCCATTCCAAATTTAACCCCTATTAACCTAGCCTAGGCCTAGCGCGAAGAGTAGCATACGTTATAAGTCACACACAGATGTTTGCTTTTAATGTGGGATTAGTACAATTAAGTACCATCCTCTTAGTCCACTAAAAAATTTCAAGTAACTGCATATAACAAGAACTTAATCATAAACCTGGTGATGGGATCCAAGAGAAGTTCTTTAATTGTGCAAAGGCCTTTTACAGTGTCATAATAGTGTTAATTATGTCGCGGCACTATGATGCTGCTATGTTTAAAAAGTTAATTCAGTTTACTCGCTCCAGATTACAGGACATAATTTACATAATTTTATGGAATTATGTATGTTCATTACTTTGCTGATAGTGATCTCGAGATTTCTCGCCCTTTGCAACTTCAGAACTTTCTCGAATTTTACAACCAAATTTATGTTTTAATCAAACGAAATCCTTTCCCAAATATGGCAAGCTTTTTAATATTTTTCATGTGATATAATATGAACAATACGAGAGTTAAGGTAGTAAAGCTTGTGTAACCCTGTAGGTCCTTATATGGTATAAGTCAGACTGGCCTAAGACCTTCAAGAAGTGGGTCGCATTTAATACCATCTGGTCGGACAGGGCGCGATGCAACCGTGGTGTAATACCACCGTAACGGTACCGCTGAGCCTGGCGAGAGAACCACCAGCTAATTAACATTCTGTCGATATTTCATTCCGGTTTTGATCCTTTTACGATTGGTTAAATTACTGCATTGGATAGCTTGTTTTATATACTGGTATTATGTAGGGTTACCATCTGTTGATTTTTTGAACTAGGATAAGGATATCGAATATGACGGAATTTTGAGAAATACACCCAGTAAATTCTTTCACACATACACACACATACATAAACTCACGCCTATATCCCCGAAGGGGTAGGCAGAGGTGCTTGCACCCACATTTCGTCAGTTTATGTTTAGGTACCAATGTAATAGGTGGCGAGCCTATTGCCATTACCCGGGCACTTATATACCTGCGATAAATAAACACATAACTTCGAAAAGCATCGAAAAGTCATTGGTGTGTGCCATGGTAAAATCTGGAATCGAACCCGAGACCTCGTCTCAGCAGTCCATAACCCATACCACTAGGCTACCGCGGCTTAACGCACAAAAATATTCCATAGAAATAAAAGATATGCCTAAAAGTCTATACGGATAAACGGCATCATTAAGAAACCGCAATGAATTAAAACAATAAACAAAATTATCATATTCAAGTGTATTTCACGGAACGCTCTGCATCGACAGTTTCGTCTGCGGTACCCTTCGGAATCATACCTTATCATAAGATGACGCATTGGTAGCGCATTGCGCAAATTTGAAACTTGGACGTCGACGTTTATCCTTGGACGCTCCCTAGACGTCCTTCGAACTAGGACAAATCCAATAAAATCCGAATTAATGGTAACCCTAGTATTATGTAAACTCTTACTAGAAATTGCGAGCTTTTATGCAAGTCTATGCAGATTTTTTTACCAATCACTACTTCGTCCTCATTAGCGCTAACCTATGAGCAAGTCTGTGATTATGATTCTAAATGATTCCGCATACTTCTTTTAGTAGGGCCGGGAACGCTTAATGAAAAGTACTTAATAGACGCTTATAAGTATGGAGCTTTCCATTTTTTTGACACGGTCAGCGAAGCGTACTTGACTTCTTTTGTTTAACAAGTGTCATCAAATAACGGTGACCCCTTTCAAGTACGTTGTATTATATGCAGGGTGCATTATCAATACGTATGTAATCTACGAGTCAAAGAATTCCTTCATATCGCTGTAATTTTTTTTACATACATTACAACTGTCAGTATCACGTTGAGTGATAATACCATCTTCATTTCGAGTTCACGAATGAGCAACTGGGCAATGTCATAAAGTTTTCCCGTTAAGACATTCAGAAAACGTATTCGAAATATTGGTTACAATTACAATATACTCCAGTATCAAAATAATCGGGATATTTACCATGTTTCATTGTTTTGAGTTTCCGATATTCCGATAACCGCGGTAGCGTAGTGGTATGGGTAATGGACGGCTGAGACGAGTTCTCGGGTTCGATCCCAGGTTATACCATGGCACACACCAATGACTTTTCGAAGTTATGTGTGTATTTATCGTATTTTTATAAGTGCCCGATTAATGGCAATAGGCTCGCCACCTATTACATTGGGACCTAAACATAAACTGGCGAAATGTGGGTGCTGGGGTGCTAGCACCTCTGCCTACCCCTTCGGGGATATAGACGTGAGATTATGTTATGTTATGATATTTCGGCGCTGTTATAGTTGTTGTTAAATATTTATATACACGACTTATCGTAGGGTTGACCAAACATACCTCGCGAATTAGGTTGTATAACCCCCGCCATATTACAAATCAATATAGCCATCAATAAAGTATGAATACGTCAGTGTGATACGGATGGAAGTGAGGCTACGTTGAATTGATTCTGCATGGTGGCAACAGCGGATGGGTCATGGTTGTTACCGATGTAACAAATGGCTTTCAAATTAAATTGTTGAGTTTGTTACCGTTTAACGTCTTATTGAAGAAATTTATATTAGAGATATCGGAATATTTGTCATGTATTGTTTTTCCCTCTACCCCGTCTCTAATAGTAAAGTGGAAAACCATGATATTCATATCAAGAAATTGTTATTTCTGCCGATTTATTTTTATTAGGGAGTCTTAAGACTGGATATTTTTAAAGCCCAAGATTTTTTATTCCTGATGATACTTCTGGCACAGGCTTTCTTCTTGGGGTAGGGAGATCCCGAAGGCAGTCGTTCTTCCATTATAACAGTATAGGCTAAACCAAAAAGACAATTCTACTTTTCAATCGTAGAACTTAGAACTTAGTACAGTCTTGTCAATCAATCAACTAGCCTTTCGCAATCCACTGTTGTACATGGCCTCTCCCAATGTTGAAGGTCTCCCAATGTTTAGCCTAGCCTAGCACTGGCCACTCTTACGCCCTTCGGATTAGATGGCGTGGTAATACTTGTATTCTTTCTCCGTCACCATGTGGACAATTTTGTAATAATAGTATTTAATAACGTTTAAACTATCGCGTTCCATGATATACAATAATGTTAATGGGACTTAACGCGATCATAGTATAGGTACAAACATACCTTTGATTTGCCTGACGTTTCGGCCAGGTTACACCGGCCGTGGTCACAGGCTGATTACAGTCTGACTACGGCTGAGTACAGTATTGTATAAGTTTAAAATTACAAAGTACCTACTGAGTTCTAAAATACCACGAACAAAACTCATACCTTCTGAACAGGTGTGGTTATCCCTCCTATTGTTAATGATTGTATTATGCGGGTGACGTCATGATACGGTGGCCGTCATCGATTGTGTCCACAGTGGTGTACATCCTTATCGGAGCACTTGCACTCTCTTCCAATGGTTTTACATTAAACTATGGATTGGTTACCTTCGGACCATGTACCTATGTAACTAAACGTACAATGAAGTTGAGTTAAAGTATTCATTTTGGACAATTTGGACTAGAGCCGGTATCTTAGTCGCGGTATCCCGCGGCGTAATGGACTGCTGAGACGGGGTCTCGAGTTCGATCCCAGGTTTTGCACAAACCAATGACTTTTCGATGCTTTTCGAAGTTATGTATGTATTTATCGCAGGTTTATAAGTGCCCATTTAATGGCAATAGGCTCGCCACGTATTACATTAAGACCTAAACATAAACTGGCGAAATGTGGGTGCTAGCACCTACCCCTTCGGGGATATAGGCGTGAGTTTATGTTATGTTATATATTTTAGACCTAAAATGTGCTTAATACGCGCAGTGCATTTTTCTTGGGGGTCTTTTGAGGTAAGCACGGATTGCTACTGCGGTCGACGAGCTCATTTTCACCAAGCATAGATTATTATAGAACAATTCGCACGCGCCAGGGCCAAGTTTTTATCGTGATTTACGTCCTGGGTCCTGGCGAAGACGTTCCCCACGGGCTTGGGAGGTCCGACGTTACGGTAGTCGCTCCATAAAAAGGGGAGGAGTAAGCGACACCTGGTCCCCTAGGTGAAAGCCTTGGATGTAACTGGTAAAAACGTGATAATGACCAATATAAGTTCAATTCATTATGTACCTCTGGTCTTCATATTCGCAGCTGGGGTTATTGTTAATATTCTGAGACCTCAGGTATGAACTACTTATTGCCATTTAAAAAAATATTAATGTTATTTTGTTTTTTTTTTTCAGGTAAGTTCCTGTTTGGTTCCGCACATCGTATGGAAGTATTAAGTAGATTAATTTGATATTTTTTTCATAAATCAATGACCTACAAAATCACTTTCGATAATTTCTACGTTCAGTAATGTATCTGTGGTTCATATGATCCTTTCCTCATAAAATCGAGATAACATTATAATGTGGTGAGCGAACGATCGGAACCGGTTGCTTTACCGTTGCTGGTATTTCGTTAGTCCCGGGTTCCAACCCGATTGAGACGGCGAGACGTGATTATGTTAAAGCGTGTTTTAAGGTTCCGTAGCTCGAAAGGAAAAAAACGGATCGCTTATATGAACATTTAGTTGTCCGTCTGTCTGTCTGTCTGTCAACCTTTTTTCTCAGGAGTGCGTAAAGGTATTATTAAGTTTCAATTCATACCATCTGTGATGTCTTGAAACTGCAAAAATCAATGCATTCAAAATATATTACGGTTTATATGCAGCTTAAGTTACAGAACCTTTGGTGAGTGAGTCCGACTCGCACTTGACAGGCTTTTACAGTCTGGTCAACACGAAATATAAAATCATATGAACACACACATATATATTTAACATCATAAATACGCTTCATTTGCCTTCATCGTAACTTAGTCTTAAAGCGTGATATTTCTGAAGTAGACACTTTTGCAGGAATCTAGCCAGATTTTCTATACCTATTATATCTGTGAATTTGGGTACACCTATTCAGCATCTGTGGTTATTTAAACAGCTGTTCGCCATCTAGATATATCTTTATACCCCTGCACGATATGACTTTTACCGTATTTGGTCAATTGGAACTCGAGTTTTCACCTTCACCTTACAAAAATGGTTATTTTAAACATTTTACTGCAACACGTGCAATCTTTTTCCATGGTTTTGGAATGGTTTAAATTAAATTAGTTGGATCCTATAGTTAGCTATACATACATTTAAATTGCCTACATTTCGACCAGGTTATATTCGCTGTGAGGCGGAGGATCGGAGAAAATGGCGCACATTGGGATAGGCCTATGTCCAGCAGTGGACTGCGGTGGGCTAATTGATTGATTTGATTGATACTTGCCGTGGCCATAGGTTCACAGGTTCGGTGGTACACGCCCTTTGTCGTCGAATTTACCTTCTACTTAAGAAGGTTCTCCGTCGATATTTTAAGAAATTTCAACGGTATGCGTACCGTGATTGTATTAATTCCCGTTAACATTATTGTAGATCTATTTGTTTTCACTTAATTGAGTAGTTTTGTCTTCCAAATGGATGTGCTAAGTGGCCGGTCATTGTCGTCGGACCGGGTCGGAGGCCACTCGGCGTTACACTTTTTATTGTTCCTTCCCTTGCACCTACTTTCTTTGTCATTGTTTTTTTAAGGAGAGGAAGTTGGTACTAACGTAATAGTTTAATATGGATGACAAATTATAAAAACCTGACGGAAGTTATGACGCCATCGCTAAACTTCATATAGCTGTATGAAGTCTAATAAATGCCTAAATTTTGGCAAATGACAAGAGCCCACCTCATGAGCTTACATTATTGTCCTAAACGTCGTACAGGTCTGCTGGCTTTAGTGCATCTGACCTGCAAAATCATATGTTCTACGAGTTAACCTTAAACATTACATTCCTTACATTATAAAGCGTATAAATGGATCGTGGCATTGACATTTCGTAGTTAATAGCACCATATGGTTAGCTGGTCAACTTCAATGTGATGAATTACTAAGTCAATGCTGGTATTCCAATAACTGCCATATTCCAAGCACCCACCCATTCTGAATTCTAATGTCCAGACTTAACGACTCACTATCAGGCAATCCTCATTGGAATTTGAACTCAGTGACAATGACTTTAAGGATTAATTGCGGCTTAAGTCGTGATCTAACTGGAAATGTAGCAAGGTGCGTCAAGGACATCACTTAACGTTTGACTCTGGTTGTTTCAACTTTTTTAACCAGTTTGTGTCTTAGAGCTAGGGTTGATAAAGTGAAGTTAGGATTGAAAAGTTGATATGCAATTAGAAGGAAAAGAAGCTTAACTCATTCTTCACATAAACGCTGTAGCGCTACAAGTATTCTTTATAAAATCAGTTTAGAAAATTTCAAGTGCTATTTCTTTTCAATGACGGTGCTAAAATAGCTAGTGCTACAGTTTCGATTCCATTGGGTAAAATGTGTTTGGAGTTTCTGAGCAGCACATCGGCTGAAACCATGCTCTGTATGCGTCAATAGCCATGAGGCATGAGCCCTATAACTTGTAGTAAACATACATCGACCTATACGTATAACTACGAAATATTTACACGTAAACGCAGTTTATTACACTGCTTACTGATATTTTTTGGCATGAAAGTGTACATGTACTCCACAGTCTGCGCACCTTCAGCGACAGCCCTAAAATTCCCCGCCCGCTCCTCGCAACGTCCTCATCGTCCGAAGGCCGGCGCATGCGCACCTCCTCCGAATTTTGAATACCGAACGACAATATGGCACTGGTTAGTGTACCGGATGTGTCGTACGCCTGTAACGATTCGCTAAATTTTAAAGTTTTCCTCCTATTGTCTGACTAAATTAATGTATTTATGAAATGTTTGTTGGATTTATTTGGCGTGACGTATGTTTTTGTTCTATAATTGAATTTTGATAGTAATTGGTCACGCCTATTTGTAGGAATGCCTTGCGTCACTATAGCGGTTAGTGGTGAATTGTAACTTGTTCATTCGTACTTTGACGTATTATAAGCCATTAACATCTGCACCTGTAACCATGCTATCATAAAGCTTACATACCAAAAAAGTTTAAGTTATCTCGATCCGTTCCCGGAAACCGAGAACTTAATTTTCAGTCTTGTCGCCTTAGTCGTCATACAAAAGTTTAAAGGATATTTTTGCAAATTTTTCTCATACGATGCCGGCACTTTTAAGCCACAGTCTGTATAGGTGTTAAGTAATGAATTTAAACATTAATTATTATTAAAATACCAGCTCCAACCTTCCAAGTAATTCGATTCACTCGTGCTTAAAGTAATGCTTTAGAAACAAAGAGCTTAGCGATTTACCGCTCGATCGGCTCGCAATTTCGGTTGCGAAACTTCCCGATATAGAAATTGTACGTTGGCTCTCTAGAGAACAACAGATCACCGTTCCTAGAACATCGTAAACAGTTCCAAATTAGGTGTCCGATTACTAAAGAGATATTTAAATGAAGGTTCCATAGATGAAGTGCCCTTATTAACATTTTTAATAGTGCTCTCTAGTGCTCCACTTTAAGTGTTTCTAGGGTTGTCCAGTATTCAGAACTGGGGGGCTACTATGAATCATCCGAAGCATCGGGCCTGCACGATATACAAATGAAAGACGACGCATTTAGCCATGTAGGTTCCATGAAATCACTTAAATTTTCTGCCACGAGGTTTTAAGCTAATCCGAAGTGTCTTCGTACTGTCTTGGCATTTTGGGATAAATCAGTACCATGGAATCGATTGCAAGAAACCTTGATCCGCCACTGCGAATGTTTCTTGGTAGGCCTTTAAAACTGCGAAATATGTTCAATATATTAGCCGAGCCTGAAAATTATGTTTCCTGGGGTCCATGGGTTTTCTTGTTTACCGGGTCTCGGGAATTAAACTATTGTCTCACTCTTATCTATATACATAATAGCTAAATATCACTTACTGATTAATATAGGGTGTAGACATCCACTAAGAACGGATTTTACGAAACTGCACCGGGGGTAAAATTGGTGGATGCAAACGATGTCGCGGGCGGCCTCTAGTCTACGAGTAATTATAAAAACGGTTTGACACTCGTGCTGTACTCTATAATAAAATGATTAGATGACTAAATTAATCTTATTCAGCGCAAATATTAATTGTTGACATATTTTTGTTGTTTTGGGTCCAAATACCGTTCACTAATTGGGCGACTAATTTGCTGTGGTGTACGATATATTTAATGCTTGCAATAACATCGGTGCAGTCTTCCTCAAAAGTCTTAACATTTTCCACGTTACCGATTACCTTAGGGTATGGTGTCAGTACGTATCATTGTGTTACATAACATAATATTTATTGAGTAGTAATGAATTGCTGTAAAAAAATATTACGGTGTATTGAAATCTATGGAGTAACGAACGCCGTTCATAGTCATATTAGGTCTTAAAAAGGAAGGTAGATCAAGCTCATAAAAAAAAACAAATGCAAAAAAATGTTGTTTGGCAAGAAATGGAACTAAGTGTGTATCATAAACGTAACATAACGTGCTGTGAAATACTTAGGATTACAGTACAGAGTTCTTAAAGAAGAGCATGAGAAAGCTCTTAAAGGATCGTTAGCACGAGTGTGACGCCCCTGGTGTTGCACACGACTCTAGGTCATGATAACCACTTCCCATCGGGTGGGCTGTGTTCTATTCTGCTACTTTTTGGTACGCAATATCTCCACCTTCGGCGCCGGTGAGGGAGGTTATGTACGACTTGAACGCACGCCGACTGTGAGGGCCGCAGGTTGCCGGAGGTGAGATTACCTTAGACATATCCCTCGCCCCCCCGGTTAGCTGCTTGTCTGCTACACAAATGGTTTAAAAAGAACGAACATGGATTTTTAAATATTAGATTATTCAAACTTCGTGCACTATTGGTACAAATGCGGAATTAATGCTAAAGTCTTTGTACTAGTTAACCTTGGAGTGATGCATACATTAAGTTGAGTAGTGCTTAAAGTGTTAGGTACCCCGTTATTATGAAGCACTCGCAAAAAACTCGATTTCAATAATTTCGAAACTTAGAAATTGTAGATGAGGTTTATTTTTAGGGTACCTACTAGACCTGTAGTAAATGACACATATTGGACACCTATTCAGGTGCCTTTTGGTCCCCTGATAGAAAATCAACCAAAATTGTGTATATAAAAGGATTAATAATTGGAGCCCGGGGTTCCCGGCATAGTCGCGTGGTTCCCGACAGAGTAAAATTTGACTAGGTTCACCCCCTATTACGTGGGACCGAATTCAATGATTGATGATATGATGATCACATATTATGTGGGTGTTACTTCACCTCTGCCTAGCCCGCCGGGGATAAAGGCGTGATTATATGTATGTATGTAATTTTAAGTGTAATCCTTCCTTGTTATCGAGGTCAATCTTTGCGAAGTCTATATAATCTAGATTTGCCTACAATGACTACGCCTTAACAGGCACAATTACAAAGTACCATATTAAAATCTGCATATGAAGAGATGTATTCTTATGAGTGAATATTGGGAGGGGCCCACCCACTAAGCGCAGGCGCCGGTCGCTGGTTCAACGTCCGTGCTGTTATGTGCGAATGTCATTGTACAATGTACACTCACGACAAAACAAAACAAGGATAATTGTATTATTTTTAAATAAATTGCCCACTAATATGATATTTTCCGGTGCTACGAGAATATTAAATATTGTAATTGAGCTAATGTTAGTTAAATATATTATATCGCGATTTATTTATTTGTTCATCATCACTATGTTTAATATTTTCTGAAGTCCTTTTAACTAGCTCAACCTATTTTGATAAAATTTCGTGCATTTGAGGTGGGCCGTCTATGTTAAATCAGGCTGCAATCGTGTACTAGGTTTTCTTTCATAGTCTGCTGCTGCTGTTTTCATAGGGTGGCTCCCAGCCAGATAGATTGACGATCTGAAAAAGGGTAAGGGTAGACTGGTTGCGATGTTATGGCTTATATAAGGGGAAGACTTTGTCTAGCAGTGAACGGCTAATAGCTGATTAATCTATACAAAGGAATAACTTCTTCCGGGGACATTGTCATCTTCTTCTCCTTTTTCTTCTGTGTATTTCAAGTGGAGTGTGAAAAAGCCTCTGGTCATGACCGTCAAGGTAATCCTTATCATCTGGACCAGCCTATCTTCTTACCATTCAACTGAATGTAGTTAATTGACTGCATACATAAACAAATCTTATAACCTCTTTTTTCTTAACTCGGCTAGCAACCTAAATACCAGGCCGTCATAACTCTCAGCAATCCAAATCAAAACATAATCAAAGTCAGCCGAACATTTCTCAATGGCCATAGCGGGAGACAATAGTGGCGCCGCGACATGACCCAAATGCTGTGTGGCTCGCGGTTACTGGTAATTACAACCATTGTGGCTGATCGACACGTTGGACAAAGATCTATAGCTGTTATGTAATGTCAAATATTAGAATTATTCGCTTCTGTGGGTTGATATTGATGGATGATTTGAGTTCAGTACTAGTCACAGCGTTAGATACGGTTACATCTAAAGCTTGCATTTTGCAAATTCGGGACCGTTCTCTTCATTTTTAGGGTTCTGTACCTCAAAAGAAAAAATGGAACCCTTAGAGGATCATTTCGTTGTCCGTATGTCTGTCAAGATCTTGTTTTTAGGAATACATTCAAAGGATATTACGGTTTATGTTGCTCATGTTACGGAACCCTCGGTGCGCGAGTCCGACTCGCACTTGATCGGCTTTTTTCCTCTTGATATAACTAGTCTTGACTTTTAAGGGCGCGATTTCTGTGAGAGATCCACTAGATACCACTTGGCTGTATTCTTATAATACAGCCAAGTTGTAACTAGTGGAACCCACCGAACAGAAACTGCTGTGGTATTTCCAATCGACCACTATTTATGTACTTCTTTATTGCGGAGGTGAATAATAAGATAGGTACCAGAGTATGGTTATATATTTATTAGCCGACTCTTAATTGATTATCTTAATCTAATGACTGTAGTTTATGTACTAAGATTTACAATACTTTTTAGTGGGTCTGGCAACATGTGTCACGTTTGTGAATACTGCAAATTTGCAGATTTGTTGTTATGGCAGAGAACGTGATTTCCTAATCTGTACGTTACTTTGTTTATACAATTTTATTTCCTTGTAGAAATCACGTCTCGCCTATCCATGACTGCCATATTCTTCAAGAAGGGCATTACAAAGTTCCTACAGAGTCTGTTGTTGCACTCGTCCATAGGCCAAGTCAGATGGGCTGTTTGCAACTCTGAAACTGGAGTCACAAAACTCTGCCGACGTCATCGACTCACATACGACACTATTAGCTGAAACAATGCCTTCTTTCCCGGAAACAGTACGATACAGATTTCCTTCTGCTGTTGTTGTTGATTCTCACAGTGGGTTAAAAGTAAACCAAACATCGTGACAATTGTCTATTGTCATTAATTACGACGTCTGTAAATTATTTATGAGCATTTTATTTAATCAGGTAGGTGATGATGACTTTCTCTATGATATAACGATTATAAATTTCATTGTTGGAAGTCATAACCAAGGTTACTGCAGTATGAGATGTTCTTAAACAGATAGAAACTTGTTAGACCTGTTAGCGTTGAAAAGAATTTTGTGGGTGACTGCAATACGATGACAACCCTAGAAATGTTACCAGCGTATCTACACAGGCTACCGATAATTACAGAGAAGATATGTAACAAGGCAAGGAATAGATGTAAGCACGCAGCACTCAGAAATGTGTGTGGTGGTGTAGGTTTATTGACAAAAACTCTACTAACACTTTCCAAATGAAAAACTCTTCCCTCCGTACTATAAGAATCTAATTCCGATATAAAAGTCAGACTGTAGTCTTGATCCGATCAGCCGCTCTGACGTATTTGAGTAACATATATTGAGATTGTGATATCTCCGTTACGAAATGACTTAATTTTGCAATTGTAGCAACTTACTCTTAGACTTCCAAAAAAAAATCTTTCATTAAACCTTATCCTGGACGATAATGAACGCAAAAAATATTATTATCCGATTTGGTGCAGTGTTTAGGAAGTCATGCGCGGAAATAATTATATTCCGGCATCTTATTTTTGTAATTATGTACTTTTTTTATTGTTTACTAGATTGTTATTTACTGGATTAGCTTCTAACAATGTTTACTCACTTATGGCAGTAACTGAAGGCAACTAATTAGTGAGATATCTGTAGTTTTGGATTCAGTTTCCTTGAAACCCGCCCGAATGGCCTGAATACCTACCAATTGTGGTTTAATTAAACCTTGTTATAATTTTAACATATTGTTGCGTGTTTCCGTTTGCAGCTTGGCTTGGTATTGATTGATTTTATACAATGCTATTTACTAGGAATCAATGTGGTTGAGATGACGTTATACCGAAGTTGGTGTCGAGTTGGTTATCAGGATCATTTATTCCAGAGTCTATCTTCACTATTATACAAATTGTAAAGTGGTTGTCTGTACATTGGAGGATATTAAAAAAAATACTTATATTTATATTCACGATCCTGACCAAATATTTTTTTAATACTTACATGTTTGCTCGCAATGGCCGCAAAAATACTGAACGGATTTTGATGCGGTTTTCTGCAATTTGAAATATTACGTATGTTTGATTGCGTTCCGTTAATTTGTACCAGAGATATGCCTAAAGGTCGTGATAAGCGACATCCACACGATAATCTGACCGATTTTTGTTAGTTCATATTTAGATTTATATCCAGAATCGCAAGGCAATAAATAGGTCATGCATTGTCATCCTGTGAGAAAAGATAATGGCTAGATGTATCAGTAATGCATACGCTGCTCGAATTGTTTTCTATGATCCCAATTCGAAGAAGCCCTCATTGATATTGCATTACTAATGTTTCTGATAATCTCCATTAGACTAAATACCGCTGTGCGAAGTTTACAGCATAGCAACAAGATTATTAAATTAGTTTTTATTTTACTGCTACATACCTATATGGAAATCGGTACGGGTAGTTAGAGCCATCAAAGGTTAGGCTACGTCAACTACAAGATTTCGATATCGCCTAATTTACAGTGGAAGTCAAATGGCAACCGCTTCACATAAAATATCAAAGTACGGCTGCGTCACAGACTGGAAAGCCGTTCCCAACTGAGTTAAAGAATGATGAATATGATAATATATATTTACTGGCTGAAGAACAATAAAGCCCTAGTTAGTGAAACAAACTATCAAAACACAGTTTCTCTGGGCAGTTAAAGACCGTACGAGACAGCGCCGTCTATTTATTCGACGATTCGACTTTGGCGCATGTCCAAATGTCGACGACAAGCTTGCAGTACCACCTAGCAGTAACAGATCCCCTAATAGTTGTACATGACTTTAGCACCCGTATATTGGTCTCACATGGGACTAGTAAACGTTGATTTATATATTAACTCAGTGAGTGAACATATGTCGGAAGAAGAATCCAATTAACTTTTGTGTTTGCCTGTTTAGTAATCCATAAACTCTGAAACTACGGGATATATTTCAAAAATTCTTTCATTGTTAGAACACTACATTATACTTGAGTAACATAGAGTACTTTTCCGAAGGAATTAGGATTTAGAATAGCTTTCGTTTCGAGGTAAATCACAGGACTTTGCTCGATGCAAATATTTGTATTGCTTAAGAAAATATATGATATTGTATGGACACGAATGTTTATTGTTAAGGCTTTTTGTAGGTTAAGTTTGCACAGTAATCGCTGCACGGATTTCAATGCAATTCGGAATAGAAATAGCTTGGATCATGTTAAATTATTGGGCTTTTCAATCAATTAGCCCATCGCAGTCCACTGCTGAACAAAGACCACTCCCAATGTCGAGAGGATTTTAAGATTGTTGCTTGTAAAATTAAAATATTTGTCGAAATAGCAATTTTCTAGACGATTGACCTTAGCTAAACATGGGCAGTGCCGTACGCAAAACTTGTGCGACAAATTTAGCTTTTCATGAGTCATACTAACGGTCTCGCCGCGTAGTTTGTCCAGTTTTTACACAAAAACTAATGAACTATACTCAACATGTGCGATCTGTGAATCATTACGCGCCGAGTTTGAATTGTTTCCGTTGGTATCGCGCTAATTTTGGCCGGGCGTCAATGTTTAGCTGGAAATGAAAAAGGAAATAAAATACCCTTTGCATACTGACGCTTGCATACCCCAGAAGGGATCGCCAGAGGTGTATTTTAAAACACAATTCGCCTACTTTGTTTTTAGTCTCATGTACAGCTATTGAAGTCTACCAGGCACATTTTCAAACTATAGCTTGCCGACTTGCCAACAGAAAAATCTAAGGAACACTGACTAATCCGGAAATTGGATGCACACGATTGCATACAAAGTGCAAATTTATGTTACTTCAAACAGACAGTAAACTCTACTAGAACTTTTGCATTCAAATGAGTAAGGGGAATTACTGATCAAATTTGCAGTCGTGCCTGTCCCTATTTAAAATTGTAGAGGCACTTACCAATGTAATTGCTTTAAAATCTAACAAAGTATCAGGAGACTACCATAAAACATTCGAAACTTCACGCGCGCAAGATGTAGCAGTAGCCCGGTAGGTACCATAAAGTCACTTCAGTTTTCTTATGATAAGGTTACCTGAACCGAAGTACCATGTACTGATTTCTGGATAAATGTGTTCCATGGAACAAATTTTTCGAAACTTCTATCTGTAAGTGCGAATGTTTTATGGTAGGCCTACTGTTACCGAGGGGGCTATCTCGGGATGGCCCGAGGTCAACCGAGGTGTAAGGGATATACCAGGGGCAATCTCACCCTCGGCAACTTATGACCCAAGATGGCGTGCGGTTTTTAGTCTTTTCGATTCAAATATCGGGAGTATCTATTGATTGTAAAGATAAAGATTTTCAATGCGTATGTTGCTTAGAAATAAAGACTCAGCATAACAAAGGTAGGACCGGTCAATTAACGCACGAGTCATGCTTAACCGGACCTTACAGACAAAGGAACAAACTTTGTTGTGCTAAATACAAGTTTTACCCACACCAATTGTACCTGTACGAGGTGTTGAATCGTTTATTTGATAAGTATAAATATTAAAAAAAAAAGGTCATTTGGAAATATTTTACTCAGTTTGAATGAATGCAGGGATAAATAGAAATATGTGATTAGGACACTATATGGGGTTCTTCCAAAAGGGCATTAAATGGTTTTTACAGGGTTGGCAGCGTGAGTGTGGCACTCCTGGTATTGTACATGTAACTGTACGGTAACTGCTTCCAGTCAAGTGAACCATGTGATTGTCTGCCATTTTATTAGTTTCAAAACAAATAATTATTGGTGAAGAAGAAGAAAAAGAAATTATATGTGTGGGTCTGCCATCGTCTCATAATCATGATCATAAGTATTACTTTGTGTCCTAATTGAGTCACATTACCTTTATGACCCTCTCGAAGCATTGAATCTAAACCAACAGTATTTGCGTAGAAAACGAGGTGGTTCTTCACATATCGGGAGTATTTTCGCAACATCGAAAAACCTTGACTCGCTAATCTGTCTTGAGTACTCTTGAGTAATTTTCCTTCTCTAGGTAAACTAGTATATTATTAGGTTAACAGCAAGTTAATTCGTTGTGGTAAATGCGACCGACTTGTTTGTAGATAGCCTCCTTCTCAATAAACTTGCACAAAATATTGCTTAGATATTTTTTTTATTAATAACGAGTAAAAATATCGACTGATATTATAGTTGTCGTGATATCCAAAGTTTATTAACGCTGGCTGCTCCACGGATTTGGCGGTCAATACACTTGAACAATGGTTTATTTGAAGTACAGTCATTAGCAAAGTTATAATCTGCCATAATTGTGTTGTTTATTGTTAAACCTATTATGTTTAGTTGACGCTTTAACAAAGTTAGGCATTCCAATAGTACGAATACTGAATCATTTTAAGTAACAACGGCTTTTGGTCACATAAATGTCAAGAACTTGTTGTGTATTTTTAAATTACATTTTGATAGATTATCCAATTTGTCTCTGTCAAAGTGACAAATCAAATTTATTTTGTAGATAACTGTCCTTAATCTGTTTTTAACGTATAGTCCGCGTTAGATTGTCTAATTGGTTATTTTTATTGAGATTTTATCATCAAAAGTCATCAAATATATATTTATTACGTCGTTTCTTAGTAAATACATCTTAAGTTAAAGATAGATTATTTGAACAAGCCAAATAAAATTTACACCGTACATTTTTACAAGGACGTTTAGTGCTTTTGTCAGCGAGTGTACTTTGATGCAGTGGTGGGTCATTGCTCGCGTGAACGTCAAAACAATGCTGATTTTACAACGGCACACGTGGTAACGTTTGTGTTCGGTGTTAATTGCACCAGATTGGGGTAGGCGATGTTTTTCACACGTTGCTATTGGTTTTTAAAGGAATTAAAAGCAGTAAATGTATGGTTTTGATGTTTTTATCTTTATTGGATATATATATGGCTTCGAGGACGTACGATTTGTTATTGATAACGGTGATGTCATCGTCTTAGAACGTTAGTCTTACATTTTTGAATAATTTTTAAAGGTTGTAGTTTAATTAAATTACACAAGAAAAATGCTTATCTATATTCTGATAGTTCCTGTTTGAAATTTATTATTAGCTCTATAAAATAACTGTCTTGGGACTAAAGTACAAATACAAATGAAAAAATGAATATTTTACTTTAATTTTAGAAAAGTTGAACTGGGGATGTTAGACTCTCGATCGCGTCGGTGGTCGATGAACGACCTCCGCCCCCCATGAGCGCAGGCCTGGGGGTGACAGGTGGAGCCGCCTGTCACCCTGGCAGAAGCAGGTCACGGCGGCGCCGCGCCTCGCGTGCATCCCCGTTTCCTGGGACGAGTTGGGGACTCTTTAGTCCCCACACCCGAGAAGAGGGTCAGATCGTAAGAGATGGCCCTGGGTCGGCCGGGGTGCGAGGGATATGCCTGTCAACCTCACCTTCGGCAACCAAAACGACCCACAGGCGGCGTGCGTTTTAGTCGGTTCGAGTCCGACATAACCTCTGCCAACGGCTCCGGTGGGGAGGTATCCGTGGGGATTATGCGCACGTAAAAAAAAAAGACTCAATATCACCTAATTCGATTACAAAATGTAGTAAATAAACTATGTTCTTATACAACGTACAATATTGTAAAATGGATGTTCTTTAGTTTAACGTAACAGATGTACCATTGCTGTCACCTCAACATGGGACTTTCATGGGCTAAACATACGATGGAGAACATTTTATCCCTTCTTCGTAGCCTCCTACGACACCTTGAGAACCATGGGATGACTTATTCCACTTCACATGGCAACACGTGCCAAATTATAGACAGATAGATAATTCTTTATTGTACAGCAATAGATTACAGTAAAATTATACATATATATACGAATAACGAAAGCAATTTAGGTAAATAGCAATAGCTTTTTACTTAGTGTTGCCTTTCAAAAAATACAGATTAGCGCACTTCTTTTGTATTTTTTTTTTCAATCATTAACATAACGCAGCATTGGCAACAATTTCACATCATCAAATTGTCGTTTAAGTGCGTACTCGTTCGAATTTCAAAATAAATCATTATGAAGCCTAGTATCCACTAGGCAACATAATATATGTTGCACAACATATTGCTTGCGACAACGTGCAATTTTGTTTTAACGTTGTCTATGTATGATTAGTCGTTAAACGAACATCTGGTAACGTCGAGCATTGTTGTGCAACGTTACCCATGTTGATGAGTGTCACATATTGTGCATCAATTCTTGCTTTTTCGGCCTATTCACGTATGCTACACCAGAGGAGTCACACTCGTGCCGCCGACCCTATAAGAACACAGAGTTTCTGTGTCGACAGTGTAGAAGACTAAGCAAGACAAGCCTTTGGTCTTCCCACTGTCAGCACAATGGCTCTCCAGTCGTCGCTCTGGCTACCCTACTCATCGCCGGGAACACAACATGAGGTTATTATGGCCGCGGTATTTTGTAGGGCGGAGGTACTTCTCCAGTCGGATTGCTCAATTGGGACTTGCCTAGTGAATACGAGGTTTTATATAATACCAGTGCTATAAAAAGTTGATGTTCGGCATAAATGAGTTTTGTTTATGCAAACAATACCTCATTGGAGTACTGTTTGCATAATTGTTTTTATATAGAATTAATGTATTCAGGTCAATGATTAATGCCTTACCTAGTTCGGTGATACTTAGCAAGAAACGATGACTTATCCGTTTGTAATTAAAGAGAATTTATCACGCTTAGTTAATTCTTTCATTATAATTACTTTTTCCTTAATTAGAATTCATGTTACCGGTTCTTCGAATTTGGAATACCTATGCTTGTGTGTATTGGAGATAACATTATTGGTATTTTTAGTGGTAGCATACCGTAGTTCATGATCCTAACAAGACTAGAAGTAAGTAGATACTTGTAGAGGGAAAATAACATGAGAATGAAAAGAGGAAGGCGGTAGTGTAGCTAACAGATTCGTCATTATCAATTTTCCGCTAATCCCGGTAGCATGCAAGGCCCTCATCTCGGAGACTGGGGTCCAGTGGAACTGCCCGATTGTTATTAAAAAATGGACACGGCTCTGCCTTATACATACATATATACATATAATCACGCATTTATCCCTGGAGGGTTAGGTAGAGGTGAATTAACACCCACATTTCACCAATAATTGTATTCGGTCCACGTAATAGGGGGTGAGCCTATTGCCGTATTCCGGACACTATTGTTGACTCGAGCCATGCATCTGAGGCCGAGTCTGGGCTGTATATATCTGTCTGATGTTAAGCAGCCCTATCCCTTAGTCGCCTTGTACGACACCGCATGGGAAGAGATGGGGTGACCCTAATTCTACTCTGCCGGAAACCACGCGGCTCTGCCTTCTATTATATTATTATTGTGTTTATTCTTTCATGTTTGAGTTGCAAATTAGACTGTTTGATGGTAATATCCTACAGCCAATATTTTAAGCCTAATGTTTGTTCTAAGCGGTAGAGCAATGGAATTGGGTGTTTACCTGTAGTTAAAACAAATTATTTAAACTGAGCTTATTAAATTAAGAATGGTGAAAGAGCGCTAAATGTTGTGTTGGCTCTAATTTTAGTGTTTTTATTTATTTTTAATCATCTACCTGACCTATAATAGTAAATGATTTGACTACTAAATATTATGACGTCACAATAATTTATTTCATACAAGATGCCTTATATATAACTTATCGTTTTGACGTATAGTAAAAAGTAACTAATTTGACTAGTCAGTCACATACCCCATTGCATTAAACCAATTTACAGTTTAAAAGCTCAAGGCGAATTATAGTTTCTGTCTACCCCACTTAAAATTTTCAAATTCTTTATTTTTCAAAATAGTGTAAAGTCATTACACTTTTTGACGTCAAATTCTGCTTAAAACTAAGTGTACCACCGCTTCCTAGGCGCTAGTGGAGAAGAAACGGCGCAACAAACTCCACTGACACAACGATGGTTTGAATATATGTACCTAAGTAATAAATGACGTATTCCACATTTTGTTTAAACACATTTATAAATCAGAGGAAATGAAGAATGGTTGTGTAAGTCCATGACTCACTGTATACTTAAGTTGTAGAATTTCGAGGAAACAAGTTTGCGAATGCTAATAAGTATGATTGTTTCTCCAACAGAGCTGTCGGTATTCGTCCCCCTGAGTCGTTTAAAACATTTCTCATAAGGTCGGGTACTCACCAAACGAACCGCGATTGGAACAGTGAAGACATCTTGGCAAAGGCCAACAATTGGGATTCATCATTATGCTGTATTTATTGATGAGTTCTAATATCTTGTGTTCGTTCGCCTTCGTTCGTTTGGTGTGTTCCCAGCAAACCAAAATAGGTACTTAGAAAAAATATACCGTTTCTGATATCAATAGAAGGAGAAGATAAATGACGATTACTTATTGCTAACGATTAACTCGCAGCTTAGTTCACCTGGCATACTTTTTTATCTTCGCCATTTTCAAAGAGATGAATTATGTGTACGAAATTTGATAGATCGGATACCATTTGGTGTACATACCCACATGGGTATTATCCATATTACAAAAATTCGCTTAATATCCTGTACCTATTATCATCAGGCAATTTGTATCCATGTACATAATGCTACCTTTTCTCCTTTCGGGGTGTATAGACAAGCGAACAGCTCTTAGCCTATTCATCATTACATCATCTTAACGTGGTTCTCTGTTTCATGCGCGTGTCAGACTTCGGAGCCCACTTCAGACTTTTATGTGTACGACTACCGTCTGATCTCGCTACCCTGAAAGGTCTTCATCAGAGCCTCGTTCATAAATCAACAGATATACCGGTTTGCACGCGAAGTTGACTTATCCCCAAAAGTCTTGGTTCGACCCCCATACACCTAAATCTTCACCTATTAGATCTTTTATATAAACCTGTCAACTTCAGATGCTCCTCACTTGTCTTTAGCAATTTATTTGTTTAGTGGATCAGTGGTGGGATGGTGATAATGGAGGGTTTTAGAACAGTATTTTTTTATTATCAATTTTTGGTTCACGTTTGAACTCAATCACACCTGGCGGTTAGTAATGATGTGATCTAAGATGGAAGACAATTATCTAGTATGAACCTAGTTGCTCGAGGCGTAAAAACTCCTAAATTATTAATAAGTCTGACGGAAACACTCAGGCTGGGAGTTCCACTCCTTAGTTAGTTATTAGTTTATTAGTAAGTTTCTCTATTCCTTAACGTTTCTTTCATTGTGACTTGAGACGCTTTAGGCTATACATACATATGCGATGTGGTACTATCTATTTAGGTCTGATGTGATGAATGGCTACAATCAGCGTGGACGTTAGCAGATTCATATGAGGCCAACTTTCAACAATTCTCAAGTAGCTATAAATCACTGCTCTCGTTCAAGCTATTCCCGTTTTTTTTATATTACACTAGCTTATACTCGCGGTTTCCCGTGAATGTCGGTTACCGTGACTTTTGGCCATATCTTCTCTAATTTTACTCAACCGATTGCGATCATATTTAAGTAGGATTTTAATCCTGACCAAGGATTTTCTAACGAAAATCCGTATCAAACTCTGTTCTATGATTATTGTGCATAACAAACAAATCCAAAAGATTTGTTTGCAGTATATATTTGTGTTTAGTATCGTTAAAATAACATAACCCAAGTATTTTTCTAACATCTGCAATTTTTTTTTATCTAGTTCACCCCAATTTGACTTCATCCCGCTATAAGCTAAAGACAAAGTCTCAGGAAAGAGGGTCACCATTACAAACACAGTAATGTTACAATGGTGGCACTCAGCTTGGCGGCCTCGTCAGATGCTTTTACACGCCCCGCTTAAAGGACCCGGGACTGTAGGAACAAGGAAACACGTGAGCTGGTGATGAATTCCAGGTCTTGGTGGTGTGGCAAAGAAAAGTGTACATACACGATCACTTTACAATTATATAACAGTATACATATATGAGTCATACCATGTATCAAAAAGTCTACACATAATGTGAGTAAACTTGTAAATATTTATCGAGTTAAATCATTCTGGGGAAAGGTTTCGAGAAGGCGGTTACCTGCGGTGAGTCAAGATGGCTGACCCGAATGATACGTGGATAATTTGTGGTGAATCATTTAGCGAAAGGGCGTTTGACCCTACTGATGATTATGACACCGTGTCGTTGATGGAATTATGTACTGTGTTAAGAAACCTTGTATTCATGATAATCGGTACTACTTGTACTTTTTCTTTCTTGTGTCATTAGCTTGAAAATTTTAGTTATGAAGATTTACTACTTAGTAAGTTTAAATTTTTAAGACACATTTTTATAAGTATCTGTATATTCTTGATGAGGTAAACACCTCAGTTTGATACACTAATAATTTGCGAACTGAGCATCCTTTTTTTTTTACGTGCGGAAAATCCCACCGGGGCCGGTGGAGGAGGTTATGTCGGACTCGAACCGACTAAAACGCACGCCGCATGTGGGTCGCTTTGGTTGCCGAAGGTGAGGTTGACAGGCATATCCCTCGCACTCCGTCCGACCCAGGGCCATCTCTCACGATCTGGCCCTCTTCTCTGGTGTGGGGACTACAGAGTCCCCAACTCGTCCCCGGAAACGGGGAGTCGCGCCACGCGCGCCACCGCCGCGGCCTGCTTCTGCCAGGGTGACAGGCGGCTCCACCTGTCACCCCCAACTGAGCATCCTAAGCGCTGCACTGCTGATGCACGCAATATTTTCCAAGGATTCGTTAATTTTAATATGACTAAGACTCAAGAACTACTGCACTCTCATCAACGTTTTTTTTTTTATTTAGGACACGTCAACTTGATTTCACCTCGCCTGATGGTAAGCTAAAGGCAGTCTCATGAAAGAGGGTCACCATTACAGACACTATGTAATGTTATAATGGTGGCACTCAGCTTGGCGGTCTCATCAGTTTGGGGTTACGATATAACTGCATTCTATAGAGACTAGGAAAATATATTATGTACAAAATTCTATTAATATGCCTCAATAAATAACTAAAAGAAAAACTGCTTTGATCAACCGGGGATTGAATAAGTAAACCGTCTCATCTGATGGTGTAGCTGCTTTTGAAAACTTGTACAAAATATAATTGTCGACATTGTAATCTTCATTTGAGTGCCGATCCCGGCTGCATTCGAAGCCTGCTCCTTGGAGCCCAGAGTCCACTCTTCTAATGCACCTTTCACGACTTAGTTAATTTGGCTACTTACCCGTACGATCTCAAAGTTTGAATCTCATTTACATAATATATAAATAAATCTGGACCTTGTTCATTTTGGACCTTCATAATCAATACTTTATCGCCCGATAGACCTTCCATCAAACATTGTGTTCCGTTGGACCTCATTAATATATCTACAAAAACATAAATAACTATCGCTAATCTTTGTTGCCCTTTTTTTTTTTTTTTTTTTTTTTTTTTTTTATACGTGCGCAAAATCCCCACGGATACCTCCCCACCTGAGCCGGTGGAGGAGGTTATGTCGGACTCGAACCGACTAAAACGCACGCCGCCTGTGGGTCGTTTCGGTTGCCGAAGGTGAGGTTGACAGGCATATCCCTCGCACCCCGGCCGACCCAGGGCCATCTCTCACGATCTGGCCCTCTTCTCGGAATCTTTGTTGCCCTTGAATTAGTCGGTAGCTGAGTGGTTAAGGAGTCGGCCTTACGATCGAAAGGTCTCAGGTTCTAATCCTGGTCAGTACATTACCGACATGAGCTCACTCCTAACACAAGCTATTTCGCTTACCTGGAGGAGTTAGAAGGAATATTAGTAATTTCTGTTCTAATATAAAATGAAAAAAAAAGGAAAAAGCCTTTAATTACGTCCAGTTGGTGACTAACATTTCCACTTTACAAGTTTCTCTTGCAACACCAGGTTCTGGTTTTGTTAGTCATATACCAGATACTGGCTGGTACAACATAGACTGTTGACGCACGTGACGCATGTGTGTGACGCAGTTTATATTAGGGATATTGAGTATTCGTCGAAGTTAACTGTTTTTTAATGCCATGACGTTTTTCTGGTGGTTGAGCTGTGGTTTTTTGAAATATACTTCACAATAGTTTTAATTGAGGTTTTTAGGTGTTAAACTGAGAGAACTCTGAGATGACGCGAGCGTTGATATATATATACATAATTAATTTCAACATTTTTTGTTGCTTTCTTTGACACATGATAACACAGTTAAGTTTTTATTGATCTCAGTTCCTATCATTGGTGAAATACTGGAGTGGCGTGGATACTGGAGTGTTAGGCAAAGGTGAATTAACACGCAATTTTCAGCAATAATTGTATTCGGTCCCACGTAATAGTGGGTGAGCCTATCGCCGTATCCCGGGGACTATTGTTAACTTGAACCATGCATCTGAGGCTGAGTCTGGGCTGTATATATCTGTCTGATGTTAAACAGCCCTATCCCTTAGTCGCCTTGTACGACACCGCATGGGAAGAGATGGGGTGGCCCTTATTGGTCTCTGCCGGAAACCTCGCGGCTCGTTTTTGATAAACAGTAAATGTACCACTAGTAACATCCTTAGTTTAGATTATCTGTCAAATCTGTCATCTGTCTCTACAAAATCTATCCTCAGAGAAACTTAGAAAAGTTTGTATAGTTTTAACAATCTATTAATAGATTAATTTCAATTTATAATATACATATTACCATTTAAACAGTATATTCAGTATGTTACATGTAAATATCTCCTTTAATTGATTCTAATGAGAAGAGGTGTGTGAATACAAACGATCGATTACAGGCTAGGTGATTACGGCTTAGGATTCAGTGAATAGCCTACCTTATAAATAAATGAACTTACACATGGTCACCCTTGTGTATGCCTTCAGGGGTAGGCAGAAGTGAATATCTCGCCCGTCATACTTTCGGCGTAGTACTATTATCTATTCCGTGCTTACGGTCCTTTGTAATTGGAGGTGAGCTTATTGCCGTCACATCAGCCTTATTCATGAGCTGTAAGTATGTTTACCTACTGCTGGTATGTTAATCAAGCAAGCTTCACGTTACGACTGTGATTAGGCACGTTACCAAACATAACGTCTTCCTTCATCTCTATTATGGTAAGATTCCGAACTCTGCAGCAAGCAAGCGTAGCAGTGCTGCACGGCTCTACCAGTTTCCATATAATCTCTATGAGTAATTAAAATTCCGAGCAACGTAGCAGTGTCGTTGCAGCAGTGTTGCACAGCACTGCTGCATGCAAATTAATGAATAAACAACAGCGCAACACTGCTGCTTAGCACTGCTGCGTGCTGTCGTGCAGCAGTGCTGCGAGCTGCAGAGTTCTGAATCATCCATTTACTATCAGAATATATCCCTAGTTTATGTACCCTCGTTTTAGTTAATATGCAGCACGCGCCACTATTATCAAAGAATCGGAAACCATTAAATCTGAAATGGAGTTGAAATAAAGATTATAAAGGGTTTTATTTGTAGGCAGACCGGTTCATCTACAGACCGGAAAATTGAATCGCGGTTCCCTCGCGTTACCACCCTCTAATTGAATAACAACTTTTTTGTTTCTCGCTATAGAAGAAGAGAGATATAGTTCTTTTGTTCTGGAATCAGCGGTCAGCTTGTAACAATTAACACAAACATCAACTAATACAAGCAATTTCTTTCACAGAGAGGGTTAGGAGCAATACTAATAATTTGGGTTAATAGGGTTGGCAGCACGCGTATGACTCCCCTGGAGTTGCGCCCGTCCATACGCTACGGTAACCACTTTCCATCAGGTGGACCGCGTGCTTGTCTTCCACTTAAGAGTTATAAAATACTGATGTTCGCTCAACTATTCATCTCAAACAAACTATTGTAAATAGATGCCCGCTGAATTTCTTGCCGGAGTCTTCTCAGATGGGGGCCGCGTTTTGAACCGATGGGTCCATTTACTAAACTAGCTTAATATATAACTAATTTTAATGTTTTGTAAGTGCCAATTTTATGGTCTATACAGACTTTGATGTCCTTAAAAAAACACTGACATTCTCAGTGCAAATATCTGTAACTATGCGAATATACGTATTTGTATTTAATTGGTCTGGGAGGAGTGGGAGGTTATATATTTACAAATCCTAAGTACCCTCATTACACATTATGCTTAGTTTGTTCTGTATGGCACCGTCTAAAAATATCCTAGAATATTATAACAGTTCTACGTCCACAATAATCCAATAAGAAACCAATTCGTCCTTTCCAAAGTCAGAACGCGCCGTCCGAAACCATTCAATACGAATCCAGTTTAATATTGAAGTGTCTCCGAATTTATAATTCAACAAAGCGGCAGGTGGTTCACCTCTCCCCTCGGTCCCTCCCCCTCCTCCCGGCCGCAGGGGCAGGTGCATTGCCCCTCGACCCTCCCGTCTGAGATTATAGGCTTACGTGAAAGTCATGCTCAAGAGGTAAATATATACGTTTTTTTTGGTCCTCTCGAAGAGTAACATATTGTGCCGTATGATCCTTGTATAGATCATCACTACGAGTATGGTATTGTGTATGAATTAAATTATTATTATTGCCAAGTAGGTCATTCGTTTAAATTCAATAATAAATATTGATGATTTGAGGAAAACATTAGTCAGGATGTGTGACAGAAACTATTTCCAATCTTTTTCGTTGAAAAAGCAACTTGTAATTAACTATTAAACAAGCAAGCATATAATAAAATCAGTTGATAAACCGGGGAGCAATGGATCCCGAAGATATTCTAGGCGTTTTATGTATGTAAATCTACATTGAGATAAAGAAAATATAATAACAGCTATTGGGTTTGTAACTATCCTAGAATCGTATACTGGTATAGTCCGAGCTTAGTCTAATCCAGAAGTTGCCGTAACTCTTCAACCATATCATAATTTTTGTAGTAATGTTTCATATTTTACTGCCCAACGCTTTAGGCCATATTTCTGCAATCTTCCTTTTATTGGTAAACACAATAGATCCCCACCCTACAAGAGTACCTTGTGTGTATCAGCCTATCGACTGTGTAACTTCAAACAGACTTTGTAACCTAGAGACAGAATAATATAAAAGGTACGGTAATTACTGAATATTTCCAGTTTAACGCTCGTTTGTCACAAAACTAAACCACTATTACCAAAGGTGTTATAATTACCTAATGGGTTTACCCGTAAGCCGCTCCCACTCAACTATAGGGGCATTAATTAGTAAAGTGGACACACTTAGTGCTGGAAATATATGAAAGTAATTTGTACTCATGTTAACGGTTGCTCCTTACTTGAATAATTTATGTGAGTTTTAAATAGCCAGCAGTTCAAAATTATGAAAGGGTTTTAGGAGTAGAAGTAGACCCAAAAAAAGATGGTTGGAATCATGTAAATAAGGATATGACAAGGGATAGATAAAAGATATACAATCATGTTAACGGGAATTAACGCGATCATGTTATAGGTATACCTTTGAATTGACTGACATTTCGACCGGGTGACACCGGTCCCGGTCACAGGGTTATTGACAAAAAAAAGTTCAGATAAAAGATAAATAAAATTCCCATGTTAAGATGTAGTTTCCCAGTCGACTTTTGGATATCTTTCCCAATGTGGGTCATAGCGTTCGATCTTCCAAAGGCGTTTTTTTTAAGATATCAGAACCGAAACTAGATCTAACCCCTCCAACTAAGCTAAATTGCTTGTGCTAGGAGTGGGTTCAGGTCGGTAGTGTAATGGACAGGATTCGAACCTAAGACCTCTCACTCGTTAGGTCGACTCCTTAACCACTAAGCTACCGACGCTTGAATTGAACTTTTAAAACCTAGCAGAATAAACTAAGACATAAGTTCAGATCTGGTTACGCAGCTGACGTCATCGCAATGTCTCGACAAACGTTATTACATCATCTTCTATCTATATTTCAAGACATTACCTATTGATTGTTTGACAATGGACGTGGTTTTAAGCATAAGGCTATTATGTGTTTGTGTCGCAATTCGGCACAAGGCGTCGTAAATATCGTAACACATCGCAATCCCTTTAATTGAAAATCATTGAAATCAGTTATCGAAAAACATAACACAGCGACTCGACTTCACCCTTTTTTTTCGTACGCAACTTCCCTTAGATAACCCTGAGTGCGAGAGATATGCCTGTCAACCTCACCTTCGGCAAGCAAAAATTACCCACAGACGCCGTGCGTTTTAGTCGGTTCGAGTCCGACATAACCTCACCCACCGACTCCGGCGAGGGGTATCCGTGTGATTTTTCGCACGTAAAATAACCCCTATTGAAGTGGTTATGTCGGTTTCGAACCGACTAAATCGCTTCTTGGGTCTTTAGATCCTCTCATATCCCTCGAATACCGGTGAACTGACCACCGTAGCTTCAGTGGAGTTTTATCGCTTCTAGACGATCATAAAGATCTCTTCTCTAAAGAGACTTCTCGAAATGCATTATCATAGCGGTATACCCGGTTGCATACAAAGCTTGTACTTAGAAGCTGATTAATTTTAGCCTACGCCAAAGCCTCCTTTAATAGGCAGGTGTGTGCCTGCCGATTGGCTTGCTGATGGGGCCCCCACACTGAAATGCAGTCACCGTTTTATCGAAAGACCTTCACTACGCACAGGTCTTCAAACAAACCTTGAATTAGGGCCGGATGACACGCAAATGATGTATGTAACATTTATTTTTACAAGCAGCAGCTGGCTCAACCGTTATACACATCGACTTTCGTAATAATTAATGTACTGTTGGTTTGACCGTATGTTACGTATCCTGTAATATTCAGTTTTACTTGCGTATTCCCTGCCAAACTAAATATGACAAGAAAAAAGTCCGTATACCAGAACAACGCTTAGTTGTGATTCAACTCTCACAATGACATTAGAGCTGTCATCTAGAATACTATTTGTCCTCAGATCTAGATATAAATCGAGATTCTAGACATTCGAACCTTTCTGGAATATGGACCTAAATGTCGATGTAATTAGCGTAGAGACAAACCCAAGATGAGGCTTATAAGGGTATCATTGAATATTTCTATACTTTGGTGATAATCTCACCTGCTAGCCGGTATACCTACTGATCGACGAACGAGGCTTTAGCGCACGATTTCCTCTAGGGATAGGAAGGTCAAACGGCATGCGGCAATCGCTTCTGCAAAACTCAAGATTAACCAAAAGAAGCTTTAGATGGAATCGGGCGCTGTGATAATGATGGATACGCTTCTAAGTTTCCAGAACAACCCTCAGTTGTAAATCGACTCTCACAATGACATTACAAATGTAAAAACGATTAAGATAGAAAAGTTTGAAACGGTCCAGGCGGGATTCGAACCCAGTCTTACGGCGACAAATGTTATCTAAGAATACAATCTGTCCCTTAGTTAGTCGATTATTTTTTACTAAAATTACCTTTAATCTTTCCAGCTAAGCTAGTTTTGTTTTGTTAGAAATGGGTTAACGTCGGTAGTGTTATGGCCAGGATTCAGACCCGGGACCTTTCGATCGTAAGGCCGAGTACTTAACCACTAAACTACCGGACTAAAAATCGACTAACGAATAAACGAACTAAGTATCGTTCTGGAATCTAGGCCTAAGAGTTTTCCCTTCGCGGCATAGATTATTATAAAAATCATATGCGTGTCAACCACGACACTCAAAATAACTTTCAATAACACGCACCGTTTGCAAATCGCGACGACGCTAACGCGATTTTGATGACAAGTTACCGTTATCACTTCTCCGTATGAATGAGTGAATGAACGATGATGAATGTACTTATCACCATTCATATTAGCACTCGTAAACATCGTCGTTGAACCAATTGTCTTAACAACAATAGAATAAGTACTGCAAGAACAAGAACGAAACAGAGTTATATCGCAGCGGAAGCGAACGATATGAGCCTATATCCGGCGCATATGCAGTTGAATGTCCGACGCTAACAATTTTGATAAATATATCAGCAGTTTTTAATCATTCTAATTATGGAAATTCATATTTTTATTACAATGGGTGCTGTTATTTCCTTTGTAAACGTGTCTGATAGATACTGTGATTCAATGTCTGTGAATAAAAATGATAAGCAGTGTTGAGTGGTTTAGTTATTAGAATTGGTTCTAGGATAGTGTTAGTAATCAATTCCGATTACCAGATATTGAGTTTTACTGACCTAGTCATCGCAGTACGAAATATTTTTAAACGGGGGTCCTGTCCACAAAGGTCCAATTCTTTTAATAAAAATCTGTTCAAAATTCAATCTAATGTCAATATCTCAAACGTCAAAAGCTGTATTTTCGTAACACAATTTTTGAGATCAAACATTCAACATTGTGATCCTTTTGGACATTTTAGTATATTGATAGAGGATTGGCCTGCAGGTTGCCATATCTAAACTCTCCGAGAATTAAAACCACTTCCCGTCAGGTGGGCCGTGTGCTTGTCTGCTACCTACATAACATAACATAAACTCACGCGTAAGGGCAGACAGGCAGAGGTGCTAGCACCCACAGTTTGCCAGTTTATGTTTAGGTCCCAATATGGTGGCGAGCCTATTGCCATAAACCGATGATGATAAGATGATGATGAGATGAATCGGTAAACCTGGGATCGAACCCGAGACCTCGTCTCAGCAGTCCATTACCCATCCACCTAAGTGGTATTAAAAATATTTTTATTCACAATGGTTACGGTAATGAAAAGCATTGCCGTAGCAGCTGCTTGGCTCGACAACGCGACTATGGAATTTATCGACATTTATCTTAATATGGTAATCCGAAAGCCATTATAAGTTACATAACTTAGTTAAATTGCCACTTGATACTATTTCATGTATAAATAAAGTATAGGGCTATCTAATCATGATCTAGCATCCGATCAATAGTATCTTAAGTATACACAACAATAGGAATCGCCCACATGCATCCAAAATCAACGACACTGCGCAATTTCGGCTAATTTATATTGTGTTTACAGTTGGTAACTGTTCACCATAGTTTATGTTCATTGCAAGGTTCTATAAGGTCTATTTTCCTTCGAAATTACATTATGACAGTAACTATAATAGAACCAACAATTTCGTGAACTAAATGGTGCGGCCACTGTCCCTTTAATATTGTCAAATGGTAATAAATTGTTTTTGATTTGCCATAAAACAGTGGCAATCTTAGTTTCAATTTTAGTCATTTCACGGATTCGTTGATTTATCTACGGTTCAAATACTTCAAATTTGCCTGTTAAACGTAAGATCGATCTCAATATTGAAAGCGATTTAATAATACGACAAATTTTTGGTTGACTGTACGCAGATTTGACATAAGCGTTTGATTGAGTGAAGCGTTCTGTCTATGTTGCGGTGGTATTAGATAATTATAGGGATTGAGTTGATGTCTTAGTTTATTCTTATTTATGAATGCACAGTTGTGAAGCTAATTTTGTTTCAGTAGTAGGTGGTTAATAGTTTGTTTGTATATGAGATTGTCGTTCAAGGAAGAAAATGATGTATTGTGTATGTCAATTTTGTATTAATGGAGTTGAATAGATAGCATACTAAATGCTTCGCAATTTAATTCAAATGTTTTAGTATTTGAAATTCTTTATTAGTTTAAAACTACAATTGAATTCAAATGTTTTAGTATTTGAAATTTTTAAATACTTTAAAACAGCTTTTTCCGTTGGTTGATTAAATTATACTAGTACTTAGTTTTAGTTAAGGTTAGTAGCAAAATAAAAAGCCAATTGCCTGCCGTGATTAATGGTGAAGTGGTAGCAACAACTATCTAGTTAGAATTTGAAACCCAAATTTTGTTTGTATTCATGAGACGGACATTGGGTTGAGGAAATTTTTGATAACAATTCAGAAGTTGCTAAGACTAGCCAAAATATTTTATTTTCTTAATGTCCTTGTTTGTTAAGTAAGTACCCGCCCTGTAACAACTACTTATTACAGCAGACTGAGATTATATCAAAACACACCAATACCCAAATAAGGACAACTTCACAGTCACGTATGGTCCATAAACGTACACCACGTCTGTTAGCAATGACTCATATGCTGTTTACACAATGTTAAAAGCAAATTTCAACTTTTCATGGAAATATTCAAGGGTTATTTTACTTTGACAAGTAGTTATGTGGGCGATAGATAACGTTTACCGTCGCCATGTACTTGCTGTACTAATTATATCATCTTTGGGAATTGGTTGTTCGATATGTGGATGTGGAATTTTGTACCCAGTTCTATGTCTGTAAATGATTGAATTATATTTTCATAAGAGTAATTAGTATTGAGTTAGGAGTCACACTTGAAAGGCTTTTATTACCACCACCTCTACGTACTCTTCACATAAATAATAAATGTGTCTTAACAATTCTTGAAAGTCGAATAGAAGTAACGCCTATGAGTTTGAATGTTTTAAGTATGTAGGTAACATTCGGTTGATAAAATCCAAATCAGCTTATTTGTTCATATTTGTTCATATCTGTTCAAATCACCCCAGCATAGCAGCATACCTTTTTCAAGTTTTCCTCAACTTGGTCATCATCATCCTCCTGCCCTTATCTCAAGATTATTTGGGGTCGGCGCAACATGTGTTCTTTTTCCATTCATCTCTAGTTGCAGTCATTTCAACATTCACTCCCTTCTTAACCATCCACTTCCATAGTTAGTGCACTTTCATCCCTACGCATTACATGCCCGAACCAGGACAAACTTGGTATCATCTGGTAATCGTCTCAAGGACACGAACGACTAGGAGAAGCTAAAAATGTAGGAATATATGGCCATGGGTTCTAAGGTGGAAGCTTCGGCTGCAACCGGGATCATTGCTAAGCTGATAATGATGACGATTCTCTTTCAAGCCACATTGCAATTAAAAGTAGACGTATTATTTCAATAAATACAATTTATGTAAGTGGTCCAACGATTACGTGTGCAATTTTCAATAGGCTTTATAACCTCAATACGCCATTAATGATTCCAAATATGGAGTCTGTAGTAATATTCATAATTACTGTAGATTCTGACACAGTAGACGGTATTGAGGTAGTTATGGTGCATTAATTAAGAGGCGGCCTCGCGCGGCCTTGCCCGCCGTTTGAACAGATGCGCGCTATCGGCGCGTGAGTCAGGATTGTGAACTCTTGTGATAACGATATTGGATAAATATTCATTGTATATCATTATTTTAATTTAATTACGATTAATTAGTTGTACATTTATATATATTTATTGTAGGAATAACGATCGTTTTGTCAGTTTTCTTTTGTTTATTCATTTTTTATGTTAAAATTTATTTTATGTTACTTCGGTGCAATACTGTCTCGTAGACATTAAGCAAATATTGAATGAAATTTTAAAGCATTTTATTCTAATTATTCAAATCGATTAAGATAGGAAAATAATTCAATCAATTCAGGCGGGATTCGAACCCGCAATCTTTACCTTACAGGTGGAATGCTCTGGCCACTGAGCCATCGAACCACGCCTGAAATCATCCAAATCTTCCTCTATATATCCGTGTTCTTTTATACCACTTGGTTGGCAGACAAGAACACGGCCCACCTGATGGAAAGCGGTTACCGTGGCCTATGGACGTGTGCAACGCCAAGGGAGTCACACTTGCGCTGCCATCCCTAAACCCTGCCGCCTTTCTTACGGCGACAGAGCATTCCCTGTAAGGGAGATGAAATTATTCAAATTTTTTCCTATCGTAATTGATTAAATTAAGCCAATAGTCAAAATATAGGTAGATCTTGTGGAGCTATCATACCATTGACTGAAGCCTGTTTCTTCTTAACAGACTAAATCAGATCTTTGGTGGTTTTTCTTTTGGGTCTAGTATATACTAATTAAAATTTGTAATTACCATGAATAGAAATTCATGGTAATTACAAATTTTAATTTCATGATGCAACTATTTTTATAGATTCATGACACCTGTACCTTTTTTTTACTATATTAATTGTGATTCATTAAATTAATTTCTGTGAGTAGATTATTTACCATTGTCTCCTATCCTTATATATCGCAGTAGATCTTTCTATAGTCATTATATTTTTTATGAGGTTATCTTCATTGTATTGCTATATTATAATCCTCATAGGATTTCCACCCAAAACCCACATCTTTCCTTTTTAAGATACATACTTGAAAAAATAGAAGGAAGTCTTCAGTTCGTTCAAAAAACTTTTTGTGTATGTTCCGCTATAATTCATTAGCATTTTATTCAATTTCAATTATAATACTCTTCATTTTTTAGGAGAGGCATACCTCAGGGTATATTTCCGTGGTCCCAATTCCACATACATTTAACCAAGATAAAAAAATCCTAGCGATGTGACATGTATACCACAGTGTTTTAGTGTAATATTAATAATTATTTATAACAAATATTCTTGGTTTATTGCTTTAAAATTGATTTCTACCGACTATTGAATCTCTTTAATGTGTAAAAATCTCTACCAAAATCTTCCTAATACGCTTAACAATAAGATAATTTCTGCAGCACACAAAAGAATCCAGTCGTGTTCGCAAACTGGTCCATATATAATAAAGTGAGCGGCCATTTTCGTTTGCCGAATGTCTTAGCGATGAGTCACACACGTGTAATGCTGTTAGTAGTTACCTTATTGTACGCGAGCGCTGATTGCGTTCCTAATGATGACACATTGTGTTGAGGAAGAACTGCTGGTTTTGAGTGGAATGTTGTAGTTCCGCTTATCGACTCAGTAAAGATTCACTGCTTTTTTATACCACATAGGCGGCAGACTGCCCACCTGATGGAAAGTGGTTACTATGGTGTATGGACGTGCAACACTAGTACCCCATATTGTAGTTGTGTTGAGAAGTATAGATAACTTTCTACTAACTAACTACTACTAACTACTATCTAACTTTTAAACTCCTACTTTTAAAAAGTTTACTGGAATTAATAATTGTTTAGGTCAGTCTGCGACCATACTGACCATGGCCAGTGTAACCTGGTCGAAATGTGAGGCAAATCAAAGGTATGTACTCATACCATGATCGCGTTAATTCCCGTTAATATCATTGTGTAAGTATAGATTCGTTGCACAAAAATAAAAACCAACAAACCGGCGAATGTAGCCTTAAACTGACATGTACTTTAAGGGGTGTGGGCCCCATCCCCGCCAAGGTCTGGCGAATTCTTTCTTCACAGATTAGGGAGGTCTTATAGCAGCAACTCTGAAAAAACCGTTCAAAACACACTTTCTTTTTTTATGTGCGAAAAATCCCCACGGGTACCTCCACCACCGGTCGGAAAGGTTATGTCGAACTTAAACCGACTAAAACGCATGACGCCTGTGGGTCGTTTTTGGTTGCTGAAGGTGAGGTTAACAGGCATATCCCTCGTACCCGGGCCGACCCAGAACCATCTCCTCGTGTGTGGGACGGGTGGACCACGGACTCCATTTATCATGCTTTGAGTGCACTGGTACTAACTTTGTGGTGATGGTTTTGATCATGAACTATAAATCCACACTAAAAATGGTAAACGGTTACTTGTATAATGTTTATAGCTCATACATTGTAAACTGTTATTTAATAGCTCATTTGAAATGCGTTAGCATTTATCAGCTTACCCCATGTTTGGTGAGCTAGTGAACACCCGTATAAGGCGGTGGTCTCGTGGAAACTGTGCCGTATTAGTTTTTGTACCGTTGCGTAAGAGGCGCTGCGCTATTGCGACATTCTGACAATTGGATATACAGCTGACTAAATCGTGGCGTGGTTTGCTTATGCGGGGTCGCACGAGCTAGATGACGCTCGAGAGATGTGGAAGTACAAGTGCAAATGCAAGAATGTGTAAGGGAAAATTATGTGGCTATGTGCATGGTGGAATAACATTTTTCCGAGTATGAAGTTGAACTGCATTGGAATTCTCTAAGCATATCCTTGATAGAGATTGTTATCCAGTCCAATGACGTCACCCAGTCCGACCAATGACAATCTTTGTCTAAGATGTCACAGCGCTGTGCTCGACGCTGTGTGTTTACAAAATCGTACAGCTGGTCTTCTCTCACCCTATGCAGGTATTTTGTTGTCCTGCGAATGATACCTCTGAGAATTGAAAGAACCGTTTGCCTTGTATTTGTATGCTACCTAAATATTAAAAGAATATTCTAGGTGGATAATATGATGTTGCATTTTAAAATATATTGATGAGGTAAGTTAGCAATTTGTTAGTTTGGTACAGCAGTTGTTCATCGGTAACATTTGTTCAATTACAATAGGTATGTCGAGGAATAGTATAAATATACACCTACGTAAAGTACACATAATTTAGTCTACTATTTAATCTTTACTTACCTACTACACGAAGGATGTTTTACATGTCGAATGTCGCGAATGCTACCAAAAACGGATTGATATCTCAACATCCAGGTCAGCTAGATTAGCAACTTACTGATTGTATCTAGTAAGGTAAATTGCTAGTTGCAGATGGAATACAAACAAACAACCTTAGATAACTATTGTACTTTTTTACGTCCTGCAGATGATCGATTTAAGTTAAATAGGACAGGATCAGTCCCTTTCTAGAGGAATCTTCGGACCAACTGAGCTACTTGAACACGTCCAATTTTCCTATAAAAACTCTATTTAAAATTCAGTCTCGATCTCTGAAAAGATAGATAGATAATATGCTTTATTGGACACCAACAGATTTACAGTAGGACAAGTAGTTATTGTGTAACACAATTTTCAACAAAAAAAAACATAAATTGACGTCGTTGCCATTTTAACGTTAGATCGAGAATTGGTTAAAAAAAAATGTTAATTCGAAAATTGGTCCTCTTCGTTTTTTGACATTTGGCAACTTGAGATTAGATCGAGACTCAATTTTGAATAGATTGTTATTAGGGGAATTGGACTTCTGCATATTTGAATTTCTCCTATACTTTCTTTTCGCCCATCTTACATAAATTCCGATAGAATCGAATCTACTTATTCACTTACCAGCTCAGTATTGTTTTACATACGAATGGGCGTACACTCCGTGCAGTAAACAGGTACAAAGGCGTTATCTATACGGTTTCCTGTTCAGAACCAGCTCCTTATCACCCGCTTAATATGTTTTCCAATGGTTTACCTGGCAACTTACGTGTTTATGTTTTTAATTGACTTAAGTCTACATGCCTGTTGATAGCTATTAGAAAATATATATTTAAGTTAAAGAGTATTTTCTCTACAATCCTTCTCCCTGCCGGACTTTTCGGACTCCAGCGACTCGTGACGTAACGAATGCCCGTATTCGTATGGCAACCAGTACCGACGCCTTAACTTAGTCTCCGAGACATGAAGGGCTTTGACTGTGTTAAGAACTTTTTGGCTAATATTTATTTAATTTTCCAATATGGTAACCTACTGGGTTCTTACACGAGCCTCTCACAGATAGTATGAAATAGCACATAGGCTTTCCAGAGAATAGGTTCCAGTACTTCCTGTGGGTTGCGAGAACGAGATCAGTATTTCACGCAGGTGGAAACGGGGCAACAGCAACAGCTAGTACTGTCTACTCATAAGTATTATACTTACCATGTTTAGCCATGTTTTAAGGTCTCATGAATTGCAAATACGTTACAAATGGTATTTGAAACTAATTGCTGGAAATACTTTTGCCTTAATATATATTATGTCTACAATATGGTCAATAAAATTACCGGTAAATACTTAAAAGGGTAATACACTATGTACAGGCAAAGATAAAATCAATTAAATTATTTTTTACTTAACGTACCACCTTCTAACCGATTACGTCAGTTTTGTCGCTAGTAGTATGTTTTTTTATACCACTTAGGTGGCAGAAAAGCACATGGCCCACCTGATGGAAAGTGGTTACCGTGGCCCGTGGACGTGGATAACAAAAAAGGAGTCACACTCGCTCTGCCGACCCTATAAGCACAGAGAGTTTCTGTGCCGTCAGTTTAGAGGAAAGCAGGATAAGCCTTGGCGATTACATAGCACCATCTGGACGCAAACTAAATATATCATATATATTTTTACAAAGAATATTTGAACCGAAATTACTAATATTCCCATGTATGTAATATGGGTTCTATGGCCGTCGAGGGTCCTCAATGCCACCCTCGAAGGCCTGGGTCCGCCGGGGTGCGAGGAATATACCTCGTGAACCTCACCTTCGGCAACAATGAGCCACAGGCACCGTGCGTCTTAGTCGATTTGAGTCCGTCATAACCTCTCCCACTAGCTCAGGCGGGGAGCTATCCGTGAGGATTCTTTCGCACGTAAAAAAAGGGTCCTCAATGCGGCGGGAGGTCTTCACTTTCTCAGCCCTAATTGATTTAGTAGATAATATAATACGTACCTATTGCATAAATACTCACTAATCATCTAGCTAGATCATCACTTAATAGGTCACAGGTTATAAACATACACACATAACATTATTTACATGCGCAGTAGACGGGTTCAAATCGTAAATTGAATGATTAATTGAGCTTATCATCGACTGATAACGTATCGCAACGCTTTTGATGTTGCCGAAGTGCGGTGTTTTCAAAAATAACGACAACTGATTTATCAAAGGACAATCTGTAAGATAAATGATTTACGAAAGAAAAACTGACTTGAAGTTACCTAAATGACTAGCTACAAATTACCTTGTATTTTTTTTAACTTTGCTCAGGAGCGCTTGAGCTATATAAAAATCTGGACTCTAGGGTTAGTCTTGTAACCGAACCATTCAACAAAAGTGGCCATCCTCACGTTACCACCGCTTAAATTGAACACGCGAGGAAAGAAAGGGATGTTGTATGAAGGAAATTACGTGAACTTTTGGAGTTTTTTTGTCCTGAAAAGAGAAAAATTTCTAGATCTTTTTTGCAAGAAATAAACACTGCAAAAATGTTTAATAGGCAAAACAGTTTCATATTGTGCAAATATCGAAGTGTAGCCAAATCTGCAGTTAGACTGGTAAAGCGGACCCCAGACTTCGAGGTGAAAAGCTACGATTGCGACTGGGATTAACATTAAGAGGACGAAGAAGAAGTTTCATATTGTACAAGATTATTATTAGTCTAACGGTCAAAATTAACGGGCGTAATTTATAATTAACTCAAGGAGTTTCCTGTCATCCACAACACAAGTTAAATCCTAGCTTGGATGGCAGAGATTCAACTAATAAATCATTAAATACAATATAGGTATTTAAACTATCATGGTCATTCACATCAGTATCAAAATAAACGGGATATTTACCATCCGTGATCATGGTGCTTGAAACAGCGCCGAAATATCGGCAACTCAAAACAATGAAACATGGTAAATATCCCGTTTATTTTGATACTGACATTAAATACAATTTTACATTTGCACTATAAGTTATTTATTATACATGTGTACACTGTAATTGTAATGCAAAATTTGTAAAATTTGTAATAAAGATTAATTAAAAAGAATTAATATTTATACAGCGGTATCTTCTCACTATTATCCTCTTAGCGACTGCCAGGAATCCCGGGGTCTGCTTATTATATTAGATTGGATTGAAAACCATCTGACCGTAAAAAAACCTCGTTCGTTGCTTATCAGATTAGGTTGATAGAGCCCTGTATACCCTCACATCTAAATGATTATTGTAACTACAGAAGTGGCGGTAGGAGACCAGGTATTAAAGTTCCGCAAGATTCAGCAATAACTTTAAGTTAATTCAATTTACTTCACTGCTAAAGTATCACAAGTATTACATTCCAATTAGTTCCAACTAACATTTATGTTGTTTATTATATGTTTGGGTCCAAGACCTAAGATATAAAGTTATACTATCTGCTCGACCTAAATAGTCGTGTTTAGTGCCAGATATTTGCACAGATAGTGGGCAGGGCAGGTTTCAATTACATCAGTTCAATCGCGATGATATAGTAGTATTTCAATTTGTTTTATTTTTTAATGTATATCGTAAGATAATTTTGTGATATAATGACTTATCTTCGATATATCAGAATGCTCTTTATCTAGGAACTAGCTGTTGCCCGCGGCTCCGTTTGAATTATCAAAATCGATACGTTAGATCCAGAGATTACCAAATGTAACAAATTCACAAGCTCTTTATAATAATAGTATAAAAGTATAGACAGGAAGTCTGGAGGATACTACTTCTTTTTTATACTAGGTGGCACTCGGACGTTGGCTCTTTCTCCATCCGACGCAGATACTGCGCGAAGCACCCGTGCTCGGTGATCATCTGCGTCAGACGGTACGAGAGGCTGGCACATGGCCCACCTGATGGGAAGTGGTTACCGTGGTATATGGACTTATGCAACACCTAATTACACTCGTGCGGGTAACCCTGAAAAAACCTTCAAATGCCCTTCTTAATAGACCCCATATTGTAGTCGCTCTTGGGAAAACCGCAGCAGGGAGTTCATTCCACAGCTTGAGCTTGCGTGGGATGCAGTTACTTTCATAGCGCACCGTGCGCACCCATTCCGGTCGTTATGTGTGAAGATGCATTCCCAGTTTATGGCGAGTGGTACAAAGAAAATGTTTACTGAGACTAATTGCATCACATTCTAAAGACTAAGCACATATATCTTCCGTTTACCTCCTTAACATGATTCTATTTACAAATCTACAAAAAGCACGAACACTACTTATATAACCCATGCATAACGCTGTATCACATACCATACAATAAAAAGGATGATATAATTCTTATAAGAAGCACCACAATACAATGATGTACGCGAATGCGCGGATGTGCGCGATAGTTGCGCTCGCGCATGATTCACGGGTTTCTTGCGCGCATTTCTCGACTGATGCGGATACTTTCGTTTTCTTATATGCGGATACTTACCTCATAAAGGTGACGATGGGTATAAGAATGCCCTTATTTGAAAAAAAAAAATGCATTATTAAGTTACTGAACTGGCTCCTAAGGCTCTTTTAAACGGATCTTGGCAAATGTATTGTGAGGCTCGACTCCTAAAAACAGCTAAAAGACAGTTTCCTTGTATGTCCTATCGTTTCAGATTTCCATCGGGCTGTTGTGTGAGGAAACATTTCTTTAAATTATGCGTTCTTCACCAACCGCGTTCCAGTTGGCAAAATTGAAAAGACTGCCAAAATTGATAATACAAAAAAAAGATCTTATGATAAATATCGGTTTGCTGCTATGGGTTTTAATTTCTCCAGTTAAAAAAAATATTAGTAATAAAAAATCCGACTGATGCTGAAAAGATGGAAACAAGTTAGGTAGGCAGTACCTATTTGCGAATCATAAACCGGATGAAAATTATTAGGTACTGCCTGCTATAAAACTTATTTCGATCTTTTTAGCATCAGCCAGGTTTATTATTTTCAATATTTTTCTTTTTTTTTACATTGGGACCTAAACATAAACTGGCAAAATGTGAATGCTAGCACCTCTGCCTACCCCTTTGGGGATATAGGCGTGAGTTTATGTTATGTTATATTATGTTTTTTTTTTTATTAAAATAGGATTATGATATACCATTTTAAAATTCTCATAATAAGCCCTCTTTGATACTCATATTACAGTATACAATTTGTTTTATTTTTTTCCGCTTTAAACTATAGTGTATTACAGCGGCCATGTTATTTTTTTTTCGCGTCACCTATCTAAGAGTACTTAGGTAACCGAGACAAATCTAACGATATATTAATTGAAGGAATCCGTCCCGTAGTTTGGAAGATATGAGGTGATAAAGAATATCACAAACATACATTCAAGATACGTGCGAAAAATATAACCCTTCTTGGCAGTCGGGTAAAAAAGAAACTATAGAAGACTTTGGTAATTACGTAATAAATTATGGACAATTTTCCTACATGTAAGCCGCCCTCATCACATCACATCACACACTGTCTTTAATATCCATATCGAATTTCATTTCAGTCCAAATATTTTGTTACACCGCGACAGATAGCTGGTGACAGCTACTTCAACAAATGCCATAGAATTTATATCTCTATTCCCTGTTGTTTGGGTTTAGTTTTCATTGTAGCCTGTTAGACTAATCATGCGTCAACGAGATGTTGAGATAAGGGGTTGATGAATACTTTATTGGGTTAATATGAGAGTTTCAATCATCAGACCCTTTAAATTTGTCGGTTCGTTTGACATTTAATTGCAATTAGAAAGTTGTTATGTCGGGTAGAGTCTTTGGTACTTTTTCAAATGATAATATTTAACAAAGTACAAACATGATTGTTTATGTAAAATTATTTTTACAGGCATATACGTGATCATGGTATAAGTGGTGGATGGCATTAGATTAGATAGAAAGGCATTAGATAGAAATAACTATCTTATGATTTTTTTGTCAACACCAATGTCGCAGTCTCGTGAGCCATTTCGTGCTTTTTTTTTTATACCACTTAGGTGGCAGACAAGCACACGGCCCACCTGATGGAAAGTAGTTACCGTGGCCTATGGACGTTTGTAACACCAGAGGAGTCACAGTCGCGCTGCCAACCCTGTAAGTACAGAGTTTCTGTGTCGTTAGTGTAGAAGACAAAGCAAGACATGCCTTTAGTCTTCCCACTGACAGCACAAATTCTCCAGTGAGCTCTGGCTACCCTACTCACCGCTGGGAACACAACACGAAGTTATTATAGCCGCGGTATTCTGTAGGGCGGAGGTACTTCCCCAGTCGGACTGCTCAATTGGGCGGAAATACCGCCGTGTCCTACCCCCTAACAGTAAACAGAGTCGTAAAAAGTGGTTAGGATGATGGATTGAATAAGGATCCGGTGCTAGGATGCACATTGGCAGGCTAATTCATTGTATGATTGAAACAGAATCATTACAATTACAAGGCGTCTATCGGTACAATTTGGCATATCGTCTGACTAGGTTGAACGTAGAACAGCATTAAAGCAGGAGCGTGCGTGGAAAGAGCCAGTAACCTTGTGTGTTGCACCAGAAAACCAGTTAACCCAATCTTCTTTTTAAGTGTTTAGCTAAAACCTCAAAGCCGGTACTAAAACTAGTTTCTTCTTCCACAGACATACTCAGGCCTCTTCTGCGTGGTAGTCAACCCGTACAAGAAGTTGCCCATCTACACGGAGAAGATTATGGAGAGGTATAAGGGCATCAAACGGCACGAGGTACCTCCCCATGTTTTCGCCATCACAGACACTGCCTACCGCTCTATGTTACAAGGTCAGTTCAGTTCTATATTTGCATGACTTCCCAAAAAGGAGAATTAAACTTTTGTATAGTAATCAATTTTCTACACAACCTACCATGAGAAGGGAAGTTTATTGTCTCCTCATGTCCCAGGATCGAAAAGCAAAGGTGCTTGCTACCCTGTCTCCGATATTAAGTAGCAGTATATGTACTTTAGGGATGACGGGTGGAGCCGCCAGTCACCCTGGCAGAAGCAGGCCGTGGCGGCGGCGGCGCGCTTCGCGCATTTCCCTATTTCCGGGGACGAGTCGGGGACCCTGTGATCCCCACACCCGAGGAGAGGGCCAGGTCGAGAGAGATGGCCCTGTGTCGGCCGGGGTGCGAGGGATATTCCTGTTAACCTCACCTTCGGCAACCAAAAACGACCCACAGGCGGCATGCGTTTTGGTCGGTTCGAGTCCGACATAACCTCTTCCACCGGCTCCGGTGTATCTGTGGGGATTTTGCGCACATAAAAAAATGTACTTGTTTTGAGTGCCAAAGAACTTTTCCATACGCGGGATCTCCCTCGCTTAACCTTATTAGAGCTAAGAATGAAGTGAGCATGTCCGAATCGAACCATGTTCTTTCTGTCTGTAGTAATAGGATGTAAAATGTATTAGAAATACAGGTTACACTAATAAATAACGTTGCCTTATACTAGCTAGTAGATACAGCGACAGTTGCTATAACTCAGCTAGTATCGGTGCCATTACCGAACAATTAGATGCACCGTCTTATCGTTGAATAGTGATGTCCCTTAGTAAACAGAACTATCGATAGATTGTGTCGAATGAATGTTTATAAGAGAGGAATGAATGTTATAGTTCAATTGTTTCGGTCAGTAAATATTGTAGAGGAAAGTAGATGTGATAATCGCAATCGCATTTTAAAATGGATTATTATTATTTTGAATAAAATTATATTTTTAACAATCCTAACTCTAAACATGATTTACAATAATGTTAACGGAAATTAAAGCAATCATGGTACCTACATATTATATTTGTGATAAACATTATATTTCACATCACACAAAACTTTTATTACTACCTTTTCAATTTCTAAAAAGCACTTGCTAGTCGAATTTTTAATATATCCGTTGAACCGATTTTACATAACTGATTTACATAAATTTAGTTTCTTATAGTGTAATAGTAAAATACATTATTACTCTTATTATTTTTTCTGGTATTGTTTACGAACTGCCTCCACTTTCATTAAATCTTACAGACCGGCTTTAAGTGCTTTTAAGTCAATTTGTAATCGAATAGTATATTTAAAATGTACCTAAGCTATAGTCAAATACTAGTGTAGTCCCATCACTAAACATCACTACAGCACTAATGACGCTTATGAGACAGGTAAAAGGCAACGCCCACGTAAGTGTTCTTAGACTACCACTATCATTGTTTTTATCAACATGTTTTGAGAAGGATGCAGACGTTAGGACAAAAAAAGTTGTTTCATCACTGTGGCCTACTCTGTATAGTGTGGTCTATTAGTGAATCACTCAAGCTTTCCTTGATTCATTTGATTGCCCTTCTAATTTCGGTTTTTTGTTTTGGAATAATACAATATAAGTGAATTATCACACAGCATCGTCTATTGGCGATAGATTAGCTAATTTAAGCGTGCGTACATTGCGGCAGCGCACAATTTCGTTTGATTTCATTTTAAACGTGTCTCCATGCATGCAAAAAAGGTTGATCCGATTCTCAAATTGATTTTTGATCTGATTCAGACTCAGACTTGGTATTTGAAGTTAAAACCTCTCTCCCTAAGGCGATCATAACTCCCTCCATATCTTCTAAATTTCGCCTACGTGAAATTCTGGTCCCGTTACCGCAGCCCAGGGGAACCTATTTCAGGGATGAATAGTAGTCTATGGGTTCCTTTAGTCCATATTCTATCCCTGTACCACAATTCAACTAGATCCGTTCATTGAGTAACAAACATGTTATACAAGTTTTGTAATGTTTGTTTTGTTATCAGTCTTGGTAACAGAACGGAACCATCTTTTTCCAATAGCCTTGCCAGTCCATTATTAGGTCGCAGTAATAAAGCGTGACAAATGTATTACCTAATGAGAAGTGGGAACACGCACCACTGGTTGTTCTGGAGTAAAAAACGTGCGTTGTGCAACGGTGTCGTGTTTATCAATAAAAGTAAAAAGTAACGACATTTAGGTTATGTATGAGTTGTATCAACGAATGTTGGTGAAAATTAAATCATACTCGCGGCAATTCCGTGCTGGAGAAAATTTATCATTGTGGGAGATCTACCCCAACTGACCCAGTTAGGGTTAATAATTACTTAATTACTACTAGTGGCAGGTTGTTGAGGTAGGAGTAAATTTTATATGTCATATTATGCTATTCCTGTATACGCACATATCTACGTTGTCGTTTGTCTTCAATAATAACTGCTATACGTTAGTCGAACTTGATCATCAATCAGTAAAATAAATAAATAATATTCCACAATATTCTACACTACACTATCTAGAACCATGGTTAGCATTGCTTAATTAGCTTGTGTTATGGATGCGGATAATCATACTTAAACATTTGTTTTTTGTAAATACATACAGAGACACCCAGACCTTTACAAATAAATATACGTACTATGCATACAAATATTTGCACTGAGCGAGAATCGAATCTTCGCCCCCTGAGTAGCAGTTGAAGGTTCTACGGCTACGCAGTACGACAGTTATTTTACAAATTCGCAATGCATTTGATCTGTTTCAATTGAATGACGTTATTGAATTGCAGAAAAATTATTAAGTTCGGATGTATTATTAAGTGGGTCCGAAAACAATTATATCTTCCAAATAGTGGTTGTTGAACACCCCCTTTTCCACCACCGTTTCAGAACATGTGGGAATGTTAAAATGTACATGGTGAAGGGTAGAGGACAGAAGTATGTGGTAATATTTTCCTCGGGATTGTCCTGAAATAAAAGGGTCTTTATAAAAAGGAAGGTTTACTACGTGCGTGATTAACTCTGTCTAGGAAATGTGTTTGAACGATAAAAGGGATTATTTGAGGAATTTGTACTCTATATTTTCTTTAATAAAAGTTTTGTTACGGTTTACGGAATACGGCGATAGGCTCACCCCCTATTACGGGGAATCGAATACAATGATTGGTGAATTGTGGGTATTAATTCACCTCTGCCTAACCCTCCGGAGATAAAGGCGTGATTATATGTATGTATTTATATTTATATTATTCTAAAATATAGTAGGTATGAAGTAACTGTTGGTACCATTATATATCCATCCACATCTGATATATATCAAAATGAATGTTGGTTGTATTTGAGATTGAAGTTCCAAAACAGATCAACATGAAAGACATTCAAATAAATTTTCATTACAATTTCACTTATTTTTTCAGATCGCGAAGACCAGTCAATTTTATGTACGGGAGAGTCAGGTGCCGGTAAAACAGAAAACACTAAAAAAGTGATCCAGTATCTAGCGTACGTCGCCGCATCGAAACCCAAAGGATCCGGCGCGGTAAGATATTAATCCTTCATCAGTTCAGAGCAACAACGTCATAACTTAAAAACCTAAAAGGTGGTTACTGACCTGTGTTACAGAGTTTAAGGTAGACTTTCGAAGCGAGCGTCAATAGCGTCAGTGGCGCCGCGACTGTCACGCTGCGACAGATAGATGTTCCATACAAATGTATGAAATTTTTAGGACGACTTTCGAGCTCAGCGACACAAACGCGGCATCAATGACGTCACAGTGCCGCTGTGACAGCGTTTTCAGACGCGACATTGGTGACGCTATAGACGCTGCGTCTGTGACGCTTAGTTCGAAAGTCTACCTTCAAATCACCTTTAGTGTAACATCTGCAGCGAGCTGGTAAAATCATTTACACTGCTGACTGTTGAGACTACACGAGTCTTGTAACATGTAACGTTGCGCCCCGTTGCGTTGTGTATAGTCAGTATCCACCTTAATGGTCGATTGACCATTTATTCTTATTAGGTCTTACCTATGAAATTGCCGAAATTTTCTTTCAGATTCATGAGTTCGTTATTCCTGTAATTTAATAGTTATTGCCATTATTTATATTTTGTTTCAATGTTGATTGCAAGATTTTTTTTATTGGCCGCTTGATAAATTAAATTCGATCTTCAAAAACAGTACTTCCTAAATGCTATCCATTTTGATGATAAATTTCGTATTACTTTTTTACAACTGTCACTTTTCAAAAATGTAATAATAGTGTTTGTTAGTTTAATGTTGTCTCATTCATACACAAAAAAAATCCTAAAATTTGATTTTGTCATACCTAAAAAAAGTACAAAAATGTTTGTACTGAAAATTGGGTTTCCTTCGATTACTTCAAAACAAACCGGCAATTTCATATGTAACGACCTAATAATATATTCGAATACTGTTCAAATTGAAAACCCAGAGGAATAATCAAAAAACGTAAAGTCAAATTCATTTCTATTTTCTTGGGTGAAATCTGTAGATGCCAAATTAGGTAGTTCCTACTGTATGTTGAGGTTTATCTCTTTGGGAATATAATAGACGGGAGCAAAAATATCTTCTACATATTGAAGTATCTACTCGACGAAGGGTTCGATCCTATTCACATTTATTCGTGTCAGCAATAAATCAGCGAGAAGATACGAACTCTGCAATCTTGATTTCGCTTTCGTAACATGAAATACGAAATAGAATACTACAATACGATATTAATATCTTTTGTGGCGGTATATCAGTGCGTCGGCAACCAACTGTCAATGTGTCAAATACCATTTGGAGTCAAGACCGCGATGCCACAAGGGGTACAGACAGTCATTGAACAATATTGAGATAAGACAGTATATTAGTCAATTTTGTATTAGTATTATAAAGTGTAGTATGCGATATTTTCTATATTGGGAACATAGCGTATGGTAATTATATAACGAATCGTAGTTTTAGGTTTAGAACCAGTTTCATTTCCATACATATTTGTATAAATAGCATAATGTACTAATTTGATTTAGGACAGTATTTGATTTTTTTCTTCATTATTTTGTTAAGCGTACGCATGTCTATTGGTTCGGCTATCACGTTCGGGTGAGAAATAACACCTCGTATCATGCTAGATAGAATCTTTCCATTTCAATAAACAATTATATTATGTAGGTAGCAATTTTTTTGTCAGCGAGCATAGTTAGCTAAAATGTATGAATCAAATTACCAAGTAATTAAAAGATATATTGTTCATTTACGTCAGAAAGACGTTATTGCCAATTTGCCAATTCTTGAACAGCACTATTAAGCATCATGTTCTTCTATGTGTTATGTGTTACAAAACAGAAAATAGTGATGTAATAAGCACAAGCTTTATACGACTTTCGAGTGAGTCATTGGTTTAAAATTGTGAATCATCAAAAATGTTGAAAGAGCTACTGCTGATCTAAACACCATAAACACTCAAATAACTTATTTTCTTTTGATATTTTTTTTTTTAGTATTTTACATTCTCTCCGTTTATTTCAAAATGATTGACCTAGAAAGGTCATGATCTTGAAGACCCCATGGTTTTCCCGACATGAATCCAAATTAAATAAGTACAGTTTTGATCATTATGTGACAATATAAATCGCGATGATTTTACTACATCACTATTATTTCACAGGAATTGATGAATCAAATATTCACAATAGCTAATTCTCTTTTTCTAGTTGTACGCTATCTTTTACATATTTTTACACCGGCATGCTAAGGAGGTGGCATGTGAAATGTACAGCACACAGTTGTACTTTCTTTAAGTGTTGCAAGAAAAAGTAAATGCTAATCTATTTGGTCACTCTTGGTATTTTTTTTTTTGACTTAGACCACCATTTCATTTTTTTTTATAATTTACAAATTGTGATAAATGTTTATCTTTTATCTAGCAACACAAACCCTTCACAACACTGATGTATATTTTTTATTTTCCTTTCTTCCACGCGATCCGCAATGGTACGACTACAACAGGGCCCGACACCACAGTTGATTATAGTAAGTCAAGGAATAAATGATAACAACGATTTGCCTGCAGTTTGGGGGTGATGACGTCATCAGATGTAGCCTATTATTCTCGTATTTGTAGAATATACTTAACATATTATCCAACAACATATTTCGAAGAATTCTGTTGATGGATAATTTCGAAGAATTTTTGCCTACATTAATATAAATTTTGTATGTCCACCGATACGAACAGATATTTTATGAATTACTTAAGTCAGTTAACTAAGATCTTCATTTGGGTCTTATAAAGTCCTCAGACTCATAATGTGAATTTTTTGAGCAATCCATATTGCACTTTTCTTACAATTAGGTGGACTAAAAAAATTTATTACTTCCTAAAAATGTTTTTGTTGGGTTTTTTGTCATGAGAATAATATTCTACATACAGGGTGCTTACTTCTGCAACACGTCATTGGTGGTATTGGATATTGGTTTATTTACATAGACGTAACCGGAAAGTAACGTTAAAAGTTACATAAAATAAAATAGTTATAGTTTAACAATTATAATTTAGATACAACAGAAAAATCTTCGTAATATACTTAGTAGATATTTACGAAGAATTTTATTTCGTTACACATTTTCTTTGAGTTACGTCTATGTTTTGGTTTTTATCAAATAAGGCTTGGGCGCATGTTTGCATGAATTACAAACGAACTGCACAACGTTTGTGCCGTCTCTTATTATTTTATTTACTTTGGACCTTTGCAAAAGAGACACAATACTTCACTGGGCAGTATCAATAATATACCATCCTGTACGGAATACTGCTCTAGTCGCTTTTTGCTCGTTCGAGGCGTAAACAATTACATACGTATCATGTGTATTTTTTTATATATGTATGTTTATCCGCCATTCTAGAACCTATATTACAATCTATGCATTGAGTAATGTGTACGTGTGTAATATATCCCATAAATATTTATTTATTTAATTGAAGGTTCAGGAAAAAATTTAACAATTATCCAAACGCACTTTATTTCGACCCCAACCAGCCAGTGGAACTGTGAACATTGCACTTTTTTACCAGGAACCACTTAACCTCACCTATGCTGCCAGTACCGCTACGTTAATGGCAGACTGTTTGTTCTTATTAACTTCAATCTGGGTATTTACAAAGTCAACATGCTAATGGACTTCTTTTTTCTAATGAACCTATTAAAAATTGTTGTTGCCATAACCGAAAAATACCTGAATTTTTTCTTTCGTCACTATCATAACATTCATATTGATACTGTTACTAACTACGATTTTTTACTAACACCTTTATATTTTCGCATATTTTTGAGTCAGTTACGCAAGTACCAATACTAAAATTATAGTTGGTACTCAAACCTGGTAATATTTTTAAGGTGCGAAACACCCTTTATTAAGATCAAAAGCCCCAGGTCTATTCTTGTGATTCAACTATCCACTCCCTTTCATTCATATTTTATCTATTCGCTTATTATGTAATGGAACAAAGACGTAAACGCAAAAAGTTAAAGTAAAATTTTTAAAAAAAGCATTTCCATTCCCTTTTATTACATTTCTCATTTGCCTTCCAATACTTTTTTAAATAAGATACTTGTTGTACTAGCATATAAGTAATGTACTTTATGCTAGTACATATAGCAACACCTGTTGAATTAAAAATGTAATATGACACATTTATTTAAAGACAAGTACTTAATTAAGAATACGTAATTGCGTCATTGTTCTGTTAAAACACGAATTGTATTTCAGCGTTGCACTATTAACATGTCTAATTATAATATTTAATGACGTCATAAAAAAAACTTTAACGTCGAAAGCCTAGCACGTAGCCTCCATGCGTCATGAGCTTACCAAATGTTGTGGTCATGATTTCACCATTACTACACAATGGATAATCTTCGCACAGTGGCTCGTAAATACACCTCTGTTATTTATTACTACTCGTAAATATATTTAGTTTCAAAAGTAATTATTTTGAACTTAGAATGTTTTGGAAAGTGGTTTTGGTTTACAATAAAGTGGTTGATAGATTTAACAAGACTCGAGTCGATAAAATAGCTGAAGAACCTTACTTAGGTCTTTTTCTTTTGTGGTCATTCAATTAACTGCATCCCGCCTAGTAATCATTTAAAAATTCAGTTCATAAATGTTTAGCTCAGGTTATATAGGAACTGGTTTTTTTTTTAAACTTTTTGTTGTACCTCATTTTTTTTTGTAAAGCATATTAGAACCGGAGTTATTAATATTTCTTCTAACTCCTCCAGCTAAGCTAAATTGATTGTATTAGGAGTGGGTTCATGTTGGTAATGGTCAGGATTCGAAATTAATTTGGTATAGTAATCATTTCTTTAAACATGTTCTGACGTAAACGATACCACTTCTTATTATATTTAGAAATAAAACTATAATAAATCAGAGGTATATTTGCACCATTAAATCTATGTTGTATTGTTGCTAATAGTGTTTCATATAACATATATAACTAACCCTGTAACATTAACGTTTCATTTCACGCTGCTATACTCACGTAGTCAAACGGACCTACATTCGAGGTAATGGAACGCTAAAACCATCATTTAATGGTGTTGGAAAAGAAATTAATGAAATTCACGTTTTAACAAATTCTGCGTTTCCTATTGCAATTTTATGCATTATAAAATTAGAGCTAAAACATGAATTTCGTGGGATACAAAGTTAGATGGTATTATAAGTTACCTGCAATCCATTATAGTTAAATCATTTAGGCTAACATTAGCTATTAAAAGTAATTTTTGACAAAAAGGCCCTAAGCTTTCTAATCAGAATTTACAAAGGAAGTTTTTGGTATCATAACATAAAGCCTTCAAGCAGTACTAATAGTTCATTGCCAAAAGAAAAATATATGCATGCATCTACATTTTTATTGGATTTGGATTCAATAATGAGTAATGTTTTTATTATAGGGCGAACTGGAACAACAATTACTACAAGCTAACCCCATTTTAGAAGCTTTTGGTAACGCCAAGACTGTTAAAAACGACAATTCTTCCAGATTTGTAAGTATACAACCTCTTTTAAACCTCATCCACATTGTTTGAAAGAATGCACGGATGTATTATGGACTGATCATGTTTGCAGGGTAAATTTATTAGAATAAATTTCGACGCATCAGGGTTCATAGCCGGTGCGAACATCGAAACCTATTTACTCGAAAAATCTAGAGCGATAAGGCAAGCGAAAGATGAACGGACATTCCACATATTTTACCAACTCCTCGCTGGAGCGACGTCTCAACAAAAAGCTGAATACATTCTCGAAGATCCTAAGAGCTATCCATTCCTGTCAAATGCTGCTTTGCCTGTACCTGGTATAGACGATGCTGCAGAGTTCCAGGCGACAATAAAGTCCATGAATATCATGGGAATGAATAACGAAGACTTCAACTCAATATTTAGGATAGTGTCCGCTGTGCTCCTTTTTGGTTCGATGCAATTTAAGCAAGAGAGGAACTCTGATCAGGCTACTCTGCCTGATAACACAGTGGCGCAGAAGATTGCACATTTACTTGGTAAGGACAATTAACATCTTCTTTAAACTGCTTTTTTTGGATACAATTCTTATGAGTCATATTTGTGTTCCAGGTCTTTCTGTAACAGAGATGACAAAGGCGTTCCTCAAGCCTAGAATCAAAGTAGGTCGTGATTTCGTAACGAAGGCACAGACCAAGGAACAAGTTGAGTTTTCAGTAGAAGCTATCGGCAAGGCCTGTTACGAGCGATTGTTCAGATGGCTCGTCAACAGAATCAACAGATCATTAGACAGAACGAAGAGACAAGGAGCATCTTTCATCGGCATACTGGATATGGCCGGTTTCGAAATATTCGAACTTAACTCCTTTGAACAATTATGTATTAATTACACTAATGAAAAACTCCAGCAACTCTTCAATCACACTATGTTCATATTAGAACAGGAAGAGTATCAACGCGAAGGTATTGAATGGAAATTCATCGATTTCGGTCTCGATTTACAACCAACTATCGATTTGATCGACAAACCTATGGGCATCATGGCTTTATTGGACGAGGAATGTTGGTTCCCCAAGGCAACTGACAAGACCTTCGTAGAGAAGCTCGTGTCAGCACACTCCGTGCATCCCAAATTTATGAAGACTGACTTCCGTGGCGTCGCTGATTTCGCTATCATCCACTATGCTGGTAAGGTCGACTATTCGGCGGCACAATGGCTGATGAAGAACATGGATCCTCTAAATGAGAACGTCGTCTCACTCCTACAATCTTCACAAGATCCCTTCGTGTGTCACATATGGAAGGACGCGGAAATCGTGGGCATGGCACAGCAAGCCATGACCGACACGCAGTTCGGCGCGAGGACCCGCAAGGGAATGTTCAGAACCGTTTCTCAACTATACAAAGAACAGTTGACGAAACTGATGGCAACGCTTAGGAACACCAATCCAAACTTCGTAAGGTGCATCATACCCAACCACGAGAAGAAGGCTGGAAAGATCGAGGCGCCTCTAGTTCTGGACCAGTTGCGTTGCAATGGTGTGCTAGAAGGCATCAGGATCTGCAGACAAGGCTTCCCTAACAGGATACCGTTCCAGGAGTTCAGACAGCGATATGAGCTTCTGACTCCGAATATAATACCGAAAGGTTTCATGGACGGTAAGAAGGCTTGCGAGCAGATGATTGAGGCTTTGGAACTGGACCACAACTTGTATCGCGTCGGTCAGTCCAAGATCTTCTTCAGGGCTGGGGTACTGGCGCACCTCGAGGAGGAGAGGGACTACAAGATCACAGATCTAATAGTGAATTTCCAAGCGTTTTGCCGAGGGTACCTCGCGAGAAGAAACTACCAGAAACGACTGCAACAGCTCAATGCTATTCGAATTATTCAGAGGAACTGTGCTGCGTACTTAAAGTTGAGAAACTGGCAATGGTGGAGATTGTACATTAAGGTAAGTGAGACACTGCCCTCAATTCTCATATCAATGTAGTCGTGACTGTGTGTGTGAGCGGAGACATTCAGAAACAGAATAACAGAACTTAATGTCTTACCAGTGTTGGACAAATTTTAATTGCAATTAAACTTGCACTTAACCCGACTGCTGTCTAAAAGAGCGAAAAAAGTTTGACAGCAGGCGGTACTCACAATTTTTTTTTCGGTTAATGATTGGTAATACAGTTCGGCCTGCTGTCAAACTTGTTTCGATCTTTTCTCATCTGTATAGGAGACGACGGTATTCCCGTCCCAATTGAACAGTCCGACTAAGGAAGTACCTACAGAATACCACGGCTATAATAACCTCATGTTGTGTTCATGGCGCGGCGGTGAGTACGGTAGCCAGAGCTCACTGACGAGTTTTTGTGCTGTCAGTGGGAAGAATAAAGGCTTTGCCTGATTGTGTCTTCTGCACTGACGGCACAGAAACTTTCCGTTCCTACAGGGTCGGTAGCACGGGTGTGACTCCTCTGGTGTTGCACACGTTCATAGGTCACGGTAACCTCTTTCCATCAGGCGGGCCGTGTACTTGTCTGCTACCTAAGTTGTATAAAGAAAAATATTTCTGAATATATATTAAAATATATTCAGAAATATTTTTCTTTATACAATTAAAGTTTGCCCAACACTGTGTCCTGCACTGCACACACACACATATTTCTATGACGATTTTATTTTTACTTTTTCGTACATAGTTATTTATTCACTTCACCTGATCGTAAGCGTAAGTGAATACTAAAACTTGAATGAAGGCCATCATTTTAAGTGTCAACATTGATCAAATAATGATCTCCAATTTGAAGGCAATAAATAGTAGGAGCAAATAAACACACTTGTTGGTAAAGAATTAAAATTTGTAAAGTGCCGATAAATAAGAAACGAAGTGAAAAAGTAGACATGTTCGAAATAGTTGCTCCCATAACATAAAAAAAACAGCGCTGCAGGTAATGGAGTAACTTAAACATTACAAGACATTGTAAAAAAAGAAAGTTATACAAACACTATTATTCTGAAAATTATACAAGCGCACTGTTTTATACGGCGTGTATTTTATAATATATTGTTTAGATAATAACACCCCACACTTGCATTCACTTTGCACTACAACGCATGAAAACATAGCGCTTATGAACTATAGAATGGAATAAGTCACTTAAATATCGAAGCGTGTAAGGCATTTCACTGTTGCAGGATTCAAAGTAAGCTCGTTAAGATGGTAAACGGAATTATATTAATTATTCTAAGAGAGGTATAAGGCACGGTGGAATATATGCTTAAAAACCAAAAGCAAGTACTGACATAGGAACTTTGTATCTTGTAATTGTGGTCCTTAGTTGATATACAATACAATTTTTTGTAGTTTCCTTGTTTTGAAAGGTTACTCCAGCTTCAAATACGATTCCTAGTCTTAATTAAGTTATCCAAATATTTGTTTACAATTGGATTTTGCAAGAGTTTATAAGATTACATATTTGAATAGATGCGCCGATATTGATAATACTTTATTCAAATATTTACATTTAAAATATGTAAAACTAAATGTAAATGTTATACATAAATATTATTGAATTATTGATAAACTTACAAAGTAGTATACTATAACCATTACGGTTTCTTTAAATGCCAGAGTTTTCGCTTATATGAAGTTCTAATTATTCTGAATAATTCATGTGTACAGGTCAAACCACTGCTAGAAGTAACGAAGCAAGAAGAAAAGTTGACACAGAAGGAGGACGAGCTCCGCCAGATCCGCGAGCGCTTGGAGACTCAGATGAAACGGTGCTCAGAGTACGAACAGAAGTATCAACAGTCCAACGCTGAGAAGACACAGCTGGCTGAGCAGTTGCAGGTAACTGTTCAATACATTCAGTCGATAAAATCGGTGAGGTTCTGAGTTCGCATACCAGATCTTTTAAAATTTTATTAGGTCATACTGTTTGGAAATTGTCTGAAGAAGTATGTAGTTTTATAAAAATGTCCGATACGGCAAAAAGTCTAGCTAGCATTACGTGAGGTTAGAAGTCTAATTGGCCGAAATGTAGGTGTTCCTGTTTACCCCTTCTGGGTTATAGGATTGAGGGTTTATTGAATGTAGTAGTGTTGTTAGCTTAGTGGTTAAGGAGTCGGCTTTGTGTTAGTGAGGTTCCGGGTTACAATCATGGCTATTACGCTACCTTTGTGAAATTGTGAACTCACTTCTAACACAAGCAGCTTAGCTTAGGGTTTGGAGGAATACTAATTTTGGTTAAGTGAAATTGCTTTATATTAGGAATGGATAAGATTATATATGCATACAGTCAGTCCTCTTTCCTTGTAGGGTAGGCAGAGACCACGATCCAGGCATACCTTTTTCACTTATTCATAATTGTTTTCATACATGCAAACTGTTAATCTCGGTACCGCTGTAATATTCATACATAAATAAATACATATAATCACGCCGTTATACCCGAAGCGTTAGGCAGAGGTGAATTAACACCCACATTTCACCATCATTGTATTCAGTCCCACGTAATAGGGGAAGGCCTATTGCCGTTTTCCGGGCGCTATTGTTGACTGAGGCTGTAATATTCATGTACTATTGTTATTTGATATATTTTCTTTTTCCTTCCAGGCTGAACTAGAGCTATGTGCGGAGGCAGAAGAGTCCAGAGCTCGCGCGGCGGCTCGCAAGCAAGAGTTGGAGGAACTGCTGCACGACTTGGAGGGCAGGATTGAGGAGGAGGAGGAACGCTGCAACGCGCTACAGCAGGAGAAGAAGAGGCTGCAGCTGAATATTCAGGTGCGTCACATTTGTACTACTAACTGTTGAAGGAGATATGGTAAAATCGAATTTAAGTTTCCAGACCCGTAAGAGACCTGGGTTTCGATTTATAACTAGATCTGAAAGCAGATCGTATTCTAGATGACAACTGAGTGTTGTTCTGGAAAATGGACCTTTAGATTCATTAACCTTTCATATGCTAAAGCACTGATCAGTGCACGTCTATTAACTGCGTAAGCACTGATCAGTGCTCTGGTCACCTGTAACGAATATCATCCAATTTTGGTGTTAAAACAGATATTCATAGAGTTTAAATTGCCTTTTTATTATACCTCGATAAATGAACGAACAATATATAACAATACTCTTTGAACGAACCTTGAAATACCGTTAGTACGCGGCCAGTTCAAATTTGAAATTTTGACGACAGAGTGAAAGACGTGTCCCGGACTGTATTCGGCATATAAAAGTGAATTCTTTGTCCAGGCAAGTTATATTTATATTTAAAATATACTTTACTATCCTAGGAATTGCTAAATACGAATCAATACATAAATACTGTCTAATTTTGAATAATAATGTGTCTACAAAAGTGACAGAGTTTATAGAACTGTTTTTGGTCCATTTTTATTGAGACTTTTTATACATTTACTCGATATTTCTGTTGATGTAATGAATATGAATATGAGAATAATCTAATATCGAACATATAATTACAACATAAATTGCTACAAAATTCTAAATATTTAGATAAAACTTATATTTATTACGCGATGAGCCAAATTACACGCACACATACGTAAGTATGATGGCTGACGCGCTACGTGCATACACGGAGTCGCCATGACAGTTATACATGTTGATGTTAATTTATCCTGTTCTTATTTCTATCATTATTTTAGTTGTTTTTCTGTATATTTTTTTTTATTATAGTGTTCAATTGCTATAATAAAAATAACGTAATAAATGTACAGTCACGTGCACTGATATATTATATACAGTGATAATTTTGCTAAATGACAAAAATGTACATTATTGCGAGAAAACCCGATGATTACATAGAATATATTGATAATGTAACTATTTATTTCTGAAATTTTCAGAGTGAACATTTATTCAAAATTCTGCCCATGTATACATTTCATTGCCTTGACTGTAAGTACATATACATCGCGAACAAACATAATTTTTTTACAATTATATAATAGTATAGATAAACAAGGGTAATGTTAGGATTATATGCATTTTGGTATAAATATTATAAAATTTTTACTTTTATATAATTTATATTATTTTTTATGTATTTTAAATATTTTATATTTATTATATAAGTTTATATATATTATTAGCCTTCCGCCCGCGGCTCTGCCCACGTGGACCTCTTATCTCCGGTTCTACTCAACCGATTGCAAGCAAACAAACGTAAGATTTTAAGTCTGACCAAGACCTTTCTAACAAAAAAAACCGCATCAAAATCCGTTCAGTAGTTTTTGCGTCCATCGCCAATTTACAATTATATAATAGTATAGATATAAGATATAGATTTGTTTAACATCTTTATGTACCGAATTGACTTCGAAATGAGGTGCGAAGATAACTTTTGGTCGCCGTCCCTGATTTTCTGAAATTGTACTTCTATGGGGAAAAGTAGGGGTCGTAATTGTAATGTGTACGTATTTATATTGTGTATAAACTATAAATGTAAAATGTAAGCAAGACGAGTAAGTATATAGACAAATGATATTAAAATATTACGTAGTTTCATCATTTCAAACCATCCTGTACATTGGCACTGATCAGTGCATGCGCTATTAGAGAATTGCAACTGTTGCACTGATCAGTGCTTGCGCAGATGAGTACTTGTCTGTGCACGCACACATAGATACCCTGAACGAACCCCGGTTGAGATATGCATGATCATCATTCTTTACAAATATCTCAATAGTTTTGTACTAACAATAGTGTGTACGTCCCAGTTTATGCATCTCCATTTCGTCCTCTGTGGTATTGATTCATGTCCATAGACTTTATACAATTATTTGACCTTGAAAATCGTACATGAAAACTGGCTTAGCAAATTGGGACTTTTTCTGTTATTGTTGAAAATAAACAGATTTATTGTATAATATACATATATTTTATAATGCATGGGCAAAATAAGACTAATTTCTAAACCAATAACATAGTTACTTACCACAAATACTCTGTAATAAGTGTTAGAAACGGCTATTGGTTTGGTCATCAACAGTGAAAAGAAGCGAATATTTAGACGTGATAAGCTTATTTCTGAAAAGTATTATAAACTGAATTTTAACTAGAAACGTCGTGTTTTTTATACAAGTACAGAGGCTTGTTATTGAACTACATGGGGAAAATTAAAAAAACATAAACTAAACCAAATAATGTATTGAAATTATGTTTTTCCGACAATGGGGTGCGTCAGGTGCAGTTTGGTTAGTTTATCTGTAAATATATAAATAAATCTGTAGTTCTGCAATAGGATATATCATAATACTGGACATAAATTAATCAATCTATCAATTAAAATAATTTGTTATATGACCATCTGAACATTTTTTTTTTTAATATTTCATAAAAACCGACTGCCGTCAAATGCTCTGAGATCGCCGCCATGTTGCCGCACCGATTAGTTTCGTTTCACAGCTACTTCACGCATATGAAAGGTTAAAGCGAAAAGAATAAGTTAAGTACACTTCGAAATTTAAAAAAAAGCTGTATTAATTACTGCTAATGAATTAACACTTACACACGGCCAAAGAAATAAGCATACACCTTTCATGTACACACGTAAAGATGCATAGTACGTTTAAATGTTACACAGTACGAGAAGGAGACTGGATCTCATGACATAGAGAAGCGTAGTGCGAGATCTAAAGAGTATTAAACATTTATTAATGTAACAATTTTTTTTTGTTTATTTCTGGCCATGTGTGCACTGAAAAATTTTAAAATATTTTATTATGTCAAAAACATGTTTTGCAGAGATAGCCTGTGCTAGGAGCCTCCGCTCCTCTACAACACAATACACATAAAGGAACACTATTTCTCTGAAAATATAACTCATTTGTATTCTTCTTGTCATTATGTTACAGGACCTTGAAGAGCAATTAGAAGAGGAAGAGGCTGCGAGACAGAAGCTGCAGCTCGAGCGCGTGCAGTGCGACGCCAAGCTGAAGAAACTGGAGGAGGACCTCGCGCTCAGCGAGGATACCAACCAGAAACTGGTCAAGGAGAAGAAGGTAGGTGTAATATGAATCGTTTATTTTAGGTGGGAAGACCAAAAGTCCTGTTTGTATCTTCTGCACTGACGGCACAGAAAATCTCTGTTCTTACAGCACGAGTGTGACTCCCCTGGCGTTACACACGTTCATAGGTCACGGTAACCACTTTCTATCAGGTGGGCCGTGTGCATCTCTGCCACCTAAGTTGTATTAAAAAAAACAACACCACATCTAAGACCTTGGACTCAAATGCAATCATGAAAATACGTCTTCATGATAATTATTTTACGTACTCAAGCCTTAATTTCTTCAGGGTAAGTGGTGACCCTCTTTTCTGAGACTTTGCCTCCAGCTTACCATCGGGCAAGGTGGAGTCTAATTGACGTGTTCTATATAAAAAACAGCACAATAAAGAAAAGATCTGTAATCTTATTTATTCCAAATAAAATATTTCAGTAATATAAATATTCGTATTATTGTTTTAGATCCTAGAGGAGCGCGCCAACGACCTGTCTCAAGCGTTAGCTGAGGAGGAGGAAAAGGCAAAGCATCTCAGCAAGCTCAAGACTAAGCAGGAGTCTGCCATCGCCGAGCTGGAAGAGAAACTTCTGAAGGTACGCTTGCTTAAGTCACAATTAGTACTTGTACAACTACTGTTCTTCGTAAACAATAATGTTAACGGGACTTAAAGCGATCATGGTATAGTTATGGATAGGTAGGTAGGAATTTATTATTATTAAATAAAAAAAAAGAATATATAACCGCGGTAGCCTAGCGGTATGGGTAATGGACTGCTGAGACGAGGTCTCGGGTTCGATCCCAGGTTTTACCATGGCACACACCAAAGACTTACGATGCTTTTCGAAGTTATGTGTGTAATTATCGCAAGTTTATAAGTGCCCGGTTAACGGCAATAGGCTCGCCACCTATTACATTGAGACCTAAACATAAACTGGGGAAATGTGGGTGCTAGCACCTCTGCCTACCCCTTTGGGGATATAGGCGTGAGTTTACAAAAGAAAAGAATATTATGATCTTTATTGCAACTATAAACATAGCCACCTAACGGTGTATTCCCGTAAACATTATTGTGTATTATGGAACGCGAAAGTTTACAAGTTAGTTCACTGTTCTTCGTGATCATTACTGCTGAAAAGCAAACGTAACGTCGGGAATTTTGTAGATATAAACATAACGCACGATAAATCGCGATAGAATCCCTGCAATTATTTGTATATTCTTCAGTTAAGAATATACATAGTATAATTCAAGTTATACTATGTATATTCTAAACTAAACTTCTTTTATGCCGCGTGGTTCCCGGCAGAGTAGAATTTGGGCCACCCCATCACTTCCCATGCGGTGTCGTACAAGGCGACTAAGGGATAGGGCTGTTTAACACTAGACAGATATATACAGTCCAGACTTAGCTTTAGATGCGTTGCTCGAGTCAACAATAGTGCCCGGAAGACGGCAATAGGCTCACCCCCTATTACGTGGGACTGAATTCAATGATTGGTGAAATGTGGGTGTTAATTCACCTCTGCCTAAATCTGATAAAGGCGTTATTATATGTATATATGTATGTAATAACAGTTAATAAATGAATAATATGAGGACAAACATTTACTTCGGCGATAGGGATATGTGTTTCCTTATGAACAAGGTTAAAATACAGTAAACAGTAAACTATTAACTAAAGAAAATATCTGCAGAGAGAATCGTAACTACTTTAAATTTTATAATCGTATCGTTAATATACCTTTTATAGTTTTTTAAATATATATAGACATTTAAATAGGTCGTACAAGGCGACTAAGGCATAGGACTGTTTAATATAAGACAGATATATTCAACCCATACTCAGTCTCAGATGCATGGCAAGACGGTAATAGGCTCACCCCCTATTACGTGGGACCGAATACAATTATTGGTAGAATGTGGGTGTTAATTTACCTCTGCCTAACCCTTCGTGGATAAATTCGTGATTATATGTATGTATATATTTTAATAAATTGATTGTAGGATCACCAAATGCGTCAAGAGACGGATCGTGCGAAGAGAAAGTTGGAGACGGAACTCCAGGATGTCAAGGAGCAGCTGGTCGAGAGGAAAGCACAATTGGAGGAGTTACAGATCGTATTGAGTAAGACACAAGGCTTTTTAGATTGTTATTAATGGATTGCGGTGTAGATGTCCAATTTTTAAGTAAAAATGTGAATTTGAATTTACATTTCTCCATTATACGTAATTGGCAAAGTTGCAGCTTTGGTCTGCCGAGAAAGACTTTGTTTTTTGATTCTTTTCGACTAATAAAATAATGGAGAAATTCTACTTGTAGAAGACAAACGAGAAATATTAGTTTTTCCCACTGTGGTAAAGTTGTTGCTTTGTGCTGTGTTCGTTTGTTCACTCGGTGATGTAAACACATATTAAACTTTTGTTGTAGTAAATTAAATTTAGAATTACTTGTTCCAGTATTCGTAATGATGTGTTCTTAACTTTTCTACTGGCTTTTCTAATATAGATCGTTTGCGATTCCTGTACCCCGAAAGTAAGAAACAGCCTTAGCACAGAGCGAGCGGGATACCGCCGTGAGCGAGATTCTCACTTGCTCTCAAATAATGCTCTTTTTTTTAACTTTGTCGCCCGTCACGCCGCGTCTGCCATTGACGCGATACAGCGGCGATGGCAGCAACTTTTGTACTGGCGTTAGTTCTACCACATACAACTGATAAATTTCTACTAGCGTTATCGCTAACTCTGTGTTTACTTGTTATGGGAGGACTCGGATATTTAGTGGTCCGATATAATCAATTCTCCCAAACACAATTCTCGTTCGATGTCAACTTAAAATAGTGGATAGTTGAGCCGACACTAAAGCATAGTTTGGTATTGCCAGTGTAGAAAAAAAGTGTCATTTAGTAATAAATCTAGAGGTGGTACGATTTAAAGGCGGTAAAAACAAAAACAAAAAAAGAAATGCCCGCTGAGATTCTTGCCGGAGTTTTCTCAGGTCGGGGCCGCGTTTAGAACCGGTGGTCCATTTACTAAACTGATACTTCATGTTCCTTTTTTGTTGACGTTTCGTAAGTACCAACATAATATATAGTAATATTATAAAGAGGAAAGATTTGTATTTTTGTATGTAACGAATAAACTCAAAAAGTACTGGACCGATTTTAACAATTCTTTTTTCATTAGAAAGCTACATTCTTCGTGAGTAACATAGACTACTTTTTATCCCGATATTCCCATGGGATCAGGATTTACTTGGGTGGAACTGCTGCACGATGCTAGTGGTGTATACAGTACAGTAGTGCTCCCCCCTCCGCAGGCAAGCGCGAGGAGGAGCTGTCGGCGGCGGCGGCGCGCGCGGACGAGGAGGCGGCGCAGCGCGCGGCGGCGCAGAAGGCGGCGCGCGAGGCGGAGTCGGCGCTGGCCGACGCGCACGAGGACCTGGACGCCGAGCGCGCCGCGCGCACCAAGGCCGAGAAGCTGCGCCGCGACCTCAACGAGGAGCTGGAGGCGCTCAAGAGCGAGCTGCTCGACTCGCTCGACACCACCGCAGGTACTGCCCCACTGCCCCACTCCACCAGACCATGTGCATCCACGTCTACCATTCCATATTCTCTACAGATAAAACCGTGCTAGCCATCCGAAATGTACCGTGGTATGGGTAACGGACTGCAGAGACGAGGTCTCGGGTTCGATCCCTGGTTTTACCATGGCACACACCAGTGACTTTTCGATGCTTTTCGAAGTTATGTGTGTATTTATCGCAAGTTTACAAGTGCCCGGTTATAGGGGGAGAGATGTTAGGCGCATCCAGCTCAACAATACATACATACATATAATCCATTATACCCGGATGGTTAGGCATAAGATAATTAATACCTACATCTCACCAGTCATTGTATTTGGTTCCACGTAATAAGGGGTGAGCGTATTGCCGTATTCCGAGCACTATTGCTGACTCGAGGCTGAGTCTGGGCTGTATATATCTTTTTTTTTATACCACTTTGGTGGCAGACAAGCACACGGCTCTCCTGATGGAAAGTGGTTACCGTGGCCTATGGACGTATGCAACACCAGGGATGTTACACTCGCGCTGCCGACCATGAAGAAACCTTCTGATGCCCCTCTTAAAGAACCCCATATTGTAGGTGCTTGGGAAAACCGCAGCAGGGAGGTCATTCCACATCTTAAGTGTGCCTAAACATAAACTGGCGAAATGTGGGTGCTAGCACCTCTGCTTACCCCTTCGGGGATATAGGCGTGAGTTCATGTTATGTTATATAAATATGGTAATATATAATTATAAAGAGTTCGGTAACTCATTGAGAAGGGCGTCAGAGGTGCTCGCTTCCGTACAGCGCGCCCGCCGCATCGTATAGGGTCTATTATATAATATATATTATATAATGTCGCAATAAACCTTTTTTTCTTTCTTTCTTTCTTTCTTTCTATCATCGTATTGTTTTTTACCTTTAAACTGAAATACTTTCCTTACTGTGCAGGTGAAATGTTGTACGTTCCACACGTAGACTAATTTTTCTTTGTCTCGTGCCTTTAAATTACTCACTGTGCTCAGTAATCTACACTAAAGTCACCCACTAAACTCGTGATTCCATTCCACACTAATGAGCAAAATGAGTGATCTAGAGTACACTCGCAGACAAAAACTACTGTACTCATTTGTGGAACCTATAATTAATTCCGCTCTCATTCAAATAATTATAAAGTACTTTCATATTTTCATGATCCTTTTTTATGTCCAATTATCATTTGTATGAAGAATGTGTTGTCTTAAGTTTATATGTTAACAAGAAACAACTAACCGATGTTATCTCCGTTACGCTTCGCAGCGCAGCAAGAGCTGCAGAAGAAGCGCGAGCAGGAGGTGGCTGTGCTGAAGCGCAGCATCGAGGAGGAGGCGGGCTCGCACGAGGCCGCGCTCGCCGACCAGCGCCACAAGCACTCGCAGGAGCTGCAGGCGCTCAACGAGCAGCACGACCAGGTCAAGAAGGCCAAAGCAGGTACGTGCCCGCTGCCGGGCTTGGAGGCTAGCGGTGCCATCAATTATTTAAACTATAGATGCGTTGTCCGCACTCTGAAATGGCAACGCATAAATAGGAGAAGCGACAGTGCGCTACCTAAAAAAAATTGTAACGTTATTAAGGACGTATATTCATCTCTCTTAACTGCAGGTAATCCGTATGATGTAATTTCTTCGAGTAAGTAGCTTTATAGGATGGAAGATTTCGACCTTACCTTTAGGGAGAGTACTTGAATTACTGGAGGTAGCGAATGTCTCTTAAAGGTAACAATTCCTTATTTTTTAAAAGCAGCAAATCCACATCCAAATATTATCGAAAACTGGCTTGCCACATCCGGTAATCGAATCGAGTCCGGGAGTCGAATCGAATCGAATCCGAAAAAGTAACATTCTGTTTTTATAGATCGGGTCAACCATAAGGATCAAATATCTCTAAGAAACATGGTAAATTAAATGACAAGAAATCCCGAAATATACTACTTTTTCATTTTAGTAATCTACAACAACTTCTCAAAAGTGATTGATCGCTCGCGTTCTACAACAATCCATAAACATCTCGTACACACGCAACCTATTTCGTAAATCAACAAACGTCTATCGAAAAGTTCAATTTAAAAAAAAAAATACCGAATTCCAATTCCAAAAAGCAGTACTGTCAAAACAGAAAAGCTGTCAACACCTTTTAAAAATCTATCGTATATACACAAAAATGTTTTGATTAATTTAATATATTTTCTTTTACTGCGTTTAATACTATGATATCAGAGAATGGCTTACATCAAAGAGCGTAGGCTAAAGAATGTGAAGTTCGGGCTGTCGAAGGATGATAGCTTTGATGTGGAGACTCTGCCCACTGAGCTGAACCAGCCGCAGGACGAGGGCAGTGCGTTCGTCTCTGTGAGGGATTATTGGAAGACGATGTGCAAGAATGATTCGTCGTCAGATAGGAAAGAGGACACTTTTAGTATGTTTACTTGTGTGTTGCAAGATATTTGTTTCTTAACGCGTAGAAGTTTTTCTACGTTCATATTATATTACAATCTCGTATGAATCTAATATGGTGTTTGGAATCAAAACAAATTTCGGTTAGATTGTGTAATAAAACATTTTTAGGATAGACATACACATACATATCTATAATGGTGGCACTTCACATGGCTATTTGCATTTGCGTATTTGATGTATCTGGAGAAAGTTTACCACATGTGAACATATATTCGACAAAATATTGGCCTTATTTGCCTATTTGACAAATATGCCCAATATTAAGTGGGTTTACCGTGCGCTTGTCGGTGGTTTGTGTTTTGGCTGCCATGTGTGGATGGATGATCGTATTTGCTTGTATTTACATCAAACATTGAATTAAATTTCAAGCATTTAGTATGCTAACTATTCATATACATTAAGAAAGATTAAAGACGGATATTATTATTATTTTATGTAGGATATATAGAAGAATTTGAATGATTTCAGGCGAAGTTTCCGTGGCTCAGTGGTTCGAATCCCGACGGAACCGATTTTTTTTTTCTATATTAATCGATTCATCAAATATTTTGCCAAAAAGAACCAACTCTCAATAGCGAAAGCAAATAACCTTGTAAAGTACCATCATTATAATAATACGTGTTTATGGGTATCGTTCAAATATTACGGTGACGACGAGCGTAGACAAGAAGTAATTGAGGAACTGATGACAGAACAGCATGTAAAGAAATGATATGTTGCGTCGACCTTAAAATAATAATAAATATTCTATAACATTCTGCACAACGCTATCTAGACCCATGGAAAGCATAGCATAACTAGCTTGTGTTATGGAATCTAGAATACGGATAAACATACTTAGATACTTTTTTTTTTGTAAATACATACATATTATACATAGAAACATCCAGACCAATGCAAATATACATATTCGTGTATACAAATATTTGCACTGAGCACTCGAACGTTTTAGCGCTACGCCACAGAGGCTGTCACTTGGAACGAGGATTAGCAGAAGATGGTTTGCATTTCGTAGGAACTTCCTCTAATTCCATTTGACGCATACATATCGCACACAATGTTTAGTATTTAGTAGACACCAATGGAGATTAGCGAATTCAAATTATTTTATATATTTATCGAGATAAAAAAATATAATATTAATACAATATCATTTTTTACGTAGCTTTGGAGAAGGCGAAACAAGCTCTCGAAGCCGAGAATGCAGACCTGGCGACGGAACTGAAGAGTGCGAGTGCCGCGCGCGCGGAGGGTGAGCGGAGACGAAAGCAGGCCGAGGCACAACTCGCAGACCTCACCGCGAAACTGCAGGATATCGAACGATCCAGGTACTGCTGGTTTTAGATACTGAACTGCTGGAATTACTGTTCATAATGAGATGTAAACTGTATCATAAATACTTTAGATTATTATATCATAAATACGTTCGATTTATGATATAATAATCTTATGTGTGTATTTATCGCAGGTTTATAAGTGCCCGGTTAATAGCAATAGACGCCTATTACATGTCAGTATTTATGTTGATAATACTTTGTGTAAAGCCGTATATTAATTTTATTTTACTCACTGTTCTCTCTTTCTTTTGTTTTAATACACTATCTATTTAAGTTTAGTCGGCAACTACACCATTTCTTATGTTTTTATAACATTACTGTCCATCCCAAGGTTGCCTGGAAGAAATCGCTTAAGCGATAAGGCCGCCCATTGTACATTGAACTGTATAGATGCTACCTACTTGTCCTACTGTAAATCTGTTGGTGTACAATAAAGAATTATCTATCTATCTAAACTTCCGAAATGTGGGTGCTAGCACCTCTGCCTACCCCTTCGGGGATATAGGCGTGAGTTTATGTTATGTTAGATTGGAAAAAGTGGAACGGCGAGACGGGTCTTTAACTCGCGACCAACCCCTTACAGTTGGAATGCTTTGACCACTATCGAACCACATGTTGAGCATACTTCAGGCGTCTGTGGGAGCTACCGAGAGGCGTACGATACTAGTCGCTGGCTCAAGTCCTGTCTGAGCGTCTCACTTTTTCCAATCTTATCGATATGAATAGTAAGCATACTAATTGCTTTAAATTTCATAAAAATACTTTGTTAGTCTATTTGATCCATTCATTGCAATTCATCGAATAGAACTGTTACTTAATACTTGTGGACCTATAATGTGGTCAAAATGTGCGCAGTACACGTTTCTTGGGTGTCTTTTGAGGATATCACGATTGCAATACAACACGAGGCTATATTCCCTTGCTGTATTGTAATCGTGATATCCTCAACGCAAATCCCTCAAAAACAATCGGCTCGTTTGTCTTGCGACTAGAGCCCTAGCAAGATATGTTTGTAACCGTGTGTGTGTGTGTGTGTGTGCAGGGGGGAGCTGGCGGACAAGTGCGTGCGGCTGCAGGGCGAGGCGGAGGGCGCGGCGGCGCAGCTGGAGCAGGCCGAGCTCAAGGCGTCCGCCGCCGCCAAGCACGCCGCCACCGCCGGCGCGCAGCTCGCCGAGGCGCAGGTACCGGCCCTCCCCTCCCTCTGCCCCTTCCTCAACTCGCCACCCCATAACGCATCAACTATACAAGCCGTGCGAATTAACATGGCACCTGTCGATAACAACACTCCTCCCGTTTCCACGCTCTCGTCCTCTGAGACCAGCTGCGTCTGGCAACACTGTGATCGTTGCACGTTCGTAGTTATTTTCTTTCGGATTTTGTTATTATTACGTTTGGATGCCATGTTAATGCACATGAGTTGTACATCACCTTACCGCCCATGTACTTTATATATTGCCCCATTAGCTTACTGCTAATCTAGGCTAACTTCTCCATTGCTCAACTCGCCAATCCTATGGCCCAGCTCACCCTTCTCTCCCCAGCTAAGCTTCACATTCTTCACCTAACAATCCCACATCTTATTATTCAACTTCTTATTCACCCTCCATTTCTGCTATCCATGCTAATCCAATAGTATTGTAAAAATAAGTCTTTACTAATATTATATCTTGAACACTCCCCAGGCTCTACTCGAGGAGGAGACGAAACAGAAGCTCTCTCTACAAACGAAGCTACGCAACATTGAACAACAGCTCGAACAGGCAAGAGACGCTCTCGAAGAAGAGGAGGAAGCCAAGAAGAACTTTGAGAAGCAGGTGAGTTAACCGTTGTATAGCAACCCCTCATTTACACCTAAGTATAAAACATATATTTGACAAGTTGTAATTATGTCACAGGTTTCAGTGTGAACGCAAATGTGTTTTATACTTGTTTGCAACTTGTTGGCTATACATACTTTGTGAACGAAAAAGTGTCTGAGACAGTCTCAATACATGCATTGTGTTTTGACTAGTCTTCTACAAGTCTTCGACAAGTCTTGTACCAAACCAGTTTACAACTTGTTTATTAGTGAAAACGAGGAGTTAGAATACAGTAATCAATCGGTCAATGATAGAGTCAGTCAGTATTTGACGTCAAGCAGGAGTTTTCACTACATCAGTCGTTAGTGAATGCATAGTAGGAATACTTAATATTTCATTATTCTTGAAATTTATCTACTGAATATAAGGTACTGATGGAATATAGCCATTTGACAGGGTAATTGTAAGAAGAGGGCCAGATCGAGAGGGATGGCTCTGGGCCGGGCTTGGTGCGAGGGATATGCCTGTTAACCTCACATTCGGCAACCAAAAGCGACCCACAGGCGTCGTACGTTTTGGTTGGTTCGAGTCCGACATAACCTCTTCCACAGGCTCCGGTGGGGGGTATTCGTGGGGATTTCACGCACGTAAAGAAAATGGTAATTGTACGACGTAAAGAATGTATCTGTCGATCAGCCAAAGCACTCGATTGACAATCGACTGATAAATATAGTAACACTCACAAGTAAACCCTATAAGAGAAAGGACACGACTGTATTTCCGTCCAATTGACCAGTCCGACTGGGGAAGTACCTCTGCCCTACAGAATACCGCGGCCTTAATAACCTCGTGCTGTGTTCCTGGCGGTGAGTAGGGTAGCCAGAGCTCACTGGAGAGTTTTTGTGCTGTCAGTGGGAAGACCAAAAGCTTATCCCTACTACGTCTTTTACACTCACAGCACAGAAACTCTATGCTTACAGGGTTGTTAGTGAGAGTGTGATTCCCTAGGTTTTGCTGCACACGTCTATAGGCCACGGTAATTACTCTCCATCAGAAGGGTCGTTTGCTTGTTTGCCACCTAAGTGGTATAAAAAAGTGTCATAAGATCTTAGACTAATAAAATAGAAATATGAATACTCTCATCAAACAAAATATTTTTCTTACTGTACGAATACAATTTCTCCTCACAGGTGGCAGCCCTCAATCTACAAGTGGCAGACGCCAAGAAGAAGGCTGAGGAAGAAGCAGAAAATGCCGCGGCCCTCGAGGAACAACGCAAGAAGCTCAGCAAGGACGTCGAGGCTTTACACCGACAGATCCACGAACTGCAGCAGGCTAACGACAAGCTAGACAAGAGTGAGTGGAGACATTCTTGGTTATCTTCTCTTTTGACGAAGACGATCTGGGTTGCGTTCTAAGTTTGCACTTTGCGGAAACGACTGGCGTCTAACTCTCAACCTCGTGACAATCAGCCTCGTGTGTCAATCTCCATGTGTACAGTACAGGTTAACTCGACTCCGAAAACGGTGTGGGCAAAAAGCTACTTATGACTATTGAACGAAATTTTGAAACATTTAGTATGCCAGCTATTTAAATGGATTTAGATAGAGAAAATTGAATCGGTCCCGGCGTGTTCGAACCTTATAGGTCAAGGGAAAGATCATGGTTTCGAATCGAAGCTGAGTCATCAAAAAAACCCCCGTCACAAAAAACAACCCTCAAAATGTCGGAAATAAGTTGTGTTAGTCAGTCCTATAACTTTGATATACCTAGTAATACATATTTTGATTCAAGCCTTGTCATGTCGGGGGACCCTAACTGGTAGAGCACTACGACATATTATCGAAACGATCCATGGTCCCCCCGACAATGGCAACCCTTGAATCAAAATATGTATTACTTACTAGGTATAATAAAGTTATAGGACTAACTATTAACTAACTTATTTCCGACTTTGTGGGGGTTGCTTTTTTTTGTGACGGGGTTTTTTTAAATTATCAATTTAATTTTTATGTTATTCTTTTTAAATTAATCTACTCGTCACGCTCTTTGATTTCAATCCCATATTGAGAGAGTTGTGCAATAAAATGTAATTCGCCATTTTGTGATCGCGGCCATCTTGGATCTGAAATTTGTCATATTGTATGGTATTCTACTAGTCAAGCCCTTACATTTGATACCCATATTGAGGGAGTTGAGAAAAAATAGGTACTCCGTCATTTTGTAGCGGCGGCTCCCTTTCCCCCTGCGAGGTAAAGATCACGGCTACCAATCCCGCCAGGACCGATTATTTTTTTTCTATCTAAATCGGTACTTCTGACTAATCAGAGAGATTCGAAATTACACTATTCAGACAGGCGTTAGTTAACGGTGAGGAATAATATGTCGGAAGAGTCATAAAGACTTCATCTATGTTGTAGAACTAGGCTGTATTTTGTTAGGTGTTATCCCCTTTTCGTATTTTTGAATGTCTAACACTTTAATTCTACTATAGGTAAAAAGAAGGTTCAAGCGGAATTAGAAGATGCCAACATCGACCTGGAGGCGCAACGAGCGAAGGTGATGGAGTTGGAGAAGAAACAGAAGAGCTTCGACAAGGTACGCCTCGATTTTTGAGGAATTGCTGCTATTCGCGTTAGTCCTGATTGTATCCGATGATACGACCACCTCTCCTCCCACTCACCACTCGGAGTTCAGAATTCTTCTTTCAACTTATACTCCACTAGTAAATGAAATTTTAAAGTAATTAGTGCGGTCGCGTCGCCCGAAGACAGTTGAATAGGAGAATTTCGAATGCTCAAGACGTGGCTCAATAGCTTAGTGGGTGTAGCATTCCCCCTGTAAAAGGAATGCTCACGAGTTCAAGTCCCGTCTGAGCATTCACTTTTTCCAATCTAAATCAATTTACTTCTCTACTTCGCACGATTTCGGGCATCTTTTTTATTTTATTCTATCTAGGACACGCTAACTTGACATCACCTCGCCTGATGGTAAGCTTAAGGTAAAGTCTGAGGAAAGAGGGTCACCATTACAGACACTACGTAATGTTACAATGGTGGCATTCAGCCTGGCGGCCTCATTAGATATTTTTTTCTCTTGAAGTGAGCACATTGGTATTGATGCTATGTTCTATGACGTCAAGCGTGCTCGTTTCGGGTTTACCCGTTCTACTGGCCTCTCCCAATGTAGGGAGGGTTTGGCCTACTGTTTCCACGCTGGCCAGACGGGTTGGTACAGGGTTTTATTTCGAGTTTTCCTTCTCTCGCAGTGATATCGTCTGCGAATTTTTCTGTGAGACACCCTTCAGATGAGATGGGGTGGTGATACTTGTATTCTTTTTCTGTCATTGTTCATCAATATGGAGCAAAATTGAGGTGTAAATAGATAGGTTCTACCCCTCTTACTGAGTAAACAACAATTTATCAATATTCAAACAATCAATTAGCTCACCGCACTCCACTGCTGGAGATAGGCGTCTCCCGATATGCGCCATTTTATCGGATCCTCTGCCTTCCGCATCCATTTTGTCCCAGCCACCTTTTTCAGGTCGTCCATCCATCTAGCTAGGGGGTATCCTACCTTCCGTTTGCATTTCTGCGTTCTCCACTCAATTATCAACAATGTTACTTGTCAGTAATATGGGGTATGAGCGCCTTTCCGCGGTCTCCAATCTATCATTATCAATGTTAGTTGTGAGTAACATGAGGTGTAAGCAGTAAGCAGTAGGCAGTAACGGCGCGTGCCGCAGGTGGTGGCGGAGGAGCGCGCCGTGGCGGAGCGCTACGCGGCGGAGCGCGACCAGGCGGAGCGCGAGGCGCGCGACAAGGAGACGCGCGTGCTGTCGCTCACCCGGGAGCTGGACGACGCCGCCGAGAAGGTTCGCCGCACACTTTATTTTATTCACTTTTTTTTTATACCACTTAGGTGGCAGACAAGCGCACGGCCCACCTGATGGAAAGTGGTTACCGTGGCTTATGGACGTGTGTAACACCAGAGAAGCCACACTCGCACTGCCGACCCTGTAAGCACAGAGTTTCTGTGCCGTCAGTGTAGAGGACAAAGCAGGACAAGCCTTTAGTCATCCGACACAGCAGTGCTCTGTAGCACTACTGCGTGCTGCAGTGTTCGGAACCATTAGGAATTAGTGAAACCACTAACTTTGGTGAAATTTATTTTTCTTTATATGTTATTCAATTTTGGATGTTAATAAAAAATATGGATTGCATTTAGTGTGTACAATTATTTCCCGTCTATTTGTAAGAATCTGAAAGTTAAATATAAATAACTTTAACTGAAAAGTGTTGTTAAAAATTCATTGCATGCCACGCTCGTTGAATATCACACTTAACAAATGTTCTCTGAACAGATCGAAGAACTAGAGCGCACAAAGCGCGTCCTGCAATCCGAGCTAGACGAACTGGCGAACACGCAAGGAACAGCCGACAAGAACGTCCACGAGCTGGAGAAAGCCAAGCGAGCGCTGGAGTCGCAGCTGGCGGAGCTGAAGGCGCAGAACGAGGAGATAGAGGACGACCTGCAGCTCACCGAGGACGCTAAACTCAGGCTGGAGGTCAACATGCAGGCGATGAGGGCGCAGTTTGAAAGAGACCTACAGGTACGTCCCAGGCGGTCATAACGTGAGTGGATATGATGGATTACTCTGGGGTCGGAGGTCGTAGAATGACCTCCGACCCCCATGAACGCGGGCCTGAGCGTGATGGGTGGAGCCGCCTGTCACCCTATCAGAAGCAGGCGTCTCCATATCCGGGGACTAGATGGGCCACCGTGGTCTCCGGAGGGGACCAGCTCCAAAGAGATTGCTATGGATCGGCAGGCAACTTCGCCTTAGGTAACCTACGACCCTTAGACAGCGTGCATTTTAGTCAGTCCACGTCGTAAACCGCCCCACCGGCTCTGGATTTTGCGTAAGATATACCAACACCTAAAATTCTGTTCTTCTTCAAAGCTTCTGAAAAGCTAGTAACCAAAATTGGTAGTAGTTCTGCTAACCGCCCCAGATAAGCTACTAAAATGTGGGTGTTAGGGGTGTAAAAAGGTGCGTGTACAGCTAAAAACACGCAACAACATTATAATAGAGATTTACATACTATGGTTTTTTTATAATGTTTGCCACTTTAGAGAAAGACAAAATTCTCTAAGGTGCTTTTTGTTAAACGGATAATAATTTTAAAAAACCCCTTAAAATGTAATCTCTACAATGTTTCGTTGCGTGTTTTTTGTGAAAATGTTGCGAAAAATATGAGCTGCAGCCGCACTTTTACTGTGCACGTCGGTAGGGTAAATTGAAATATCTAGATTAGAATAATAAAATATCTAGAAAAAGTGTGATGTGGAAAATACACCACTGTGCTACTACCCGGAAACGGGAATGAAATGAAATGAAACGGGATCAAAAGTCCTCTCGGATAAAGTTGCGAGCAACAGCTAGTTTAGTATTAATAGACAAAATCGTCGACAATATCTGGTAAATAATTCAAATAAATTTAATAGTTTCTAGAAATGCTGGAACTTTATTTCTATATAAAATGAGGTTTTATTAGCCTTTCAGATAATACCTGGCACAATATGAGCACATAATAATTTTATATCACAATGCTTGCTTGCCATTACTTACTCCATTTCAAGGCTGAATAGATACTTTTATCACTATCGGAAGTGTTTGCGTGAATAGTATAACACACGAGTGGGTTACTACTACTATATTGCTACTTACAGCCACTAACTTCAAGGAGAGTTTGTTTTGCCCATACATCTATATATATAAAACTCAAAGGTGACTGACTGATTGACTGACATAGTGATCTATCAACGCACAGCCCAAATCACTGGGCGCATCGAGCTGAAATTTGGCATGCAGGTAGGTTATGATGTAGGCATCCGCTAAGAAAGGATTTTGATTAATTCTACCTTCAAGGGGATAAAATTGGGGATGAAAGTTTGTAAACTTTGTCAATTTTAAACCGATCGGGCTGAGACTTTGCATGCTCAATAGCGCTGACTCAACACTAAGGGATATCCGACATCCACGCGGGCGGAGCCGCGGGCAACAGCTAGTCTATTATAAAATAAATTAATGTAATGCACATATCGGCGGCAGGCAGTGGGGCGGATCGCTATGCTTTCTTGCATTATCATCTGACATACTTATCGATGGGAACTGCGAGAAGACACACTTGTAACACCTCTGTTTAGTCTGAAGTATTATATGTTAATGTTAAAATTATATCTATCATATTAAAGCTATATCGTAATACCTAGATATGTTTCGTTTTCGAACAATTGAGAAAAAGGTAGTATTACTTCAAAACGGTTTTGTATTATTCAATATTATTATGTAGTTCATTGAACGGTAACAAGTAACTTTCTTCATTGTTTTTCGAGAAAATCACTATGTTTTTATATATGCCTCTATGCTAGATGTTTACAACGTTTTGCAAACTAAATTTTTCGGTTCGATTTTTGACTCAAACGTGGTACCGAACCCGTCATTATACACGGATACTTTACCAAAAACTACACGTTGTTTGTTTCTAGAAAATAAATATAATTTTTACTTATAAATGTAACATATTTTCAGGCAAAGGAAGAGCAAGGTGAAGAGAAACGTCGCGGTATAGTGAAGCAACTCCGAGACTTGGAGTCGGAGTTAGAGGAGGAGCGGAAACAGCGCGCGGCGTCGCTCGCGATACGGAAGAAACTAGAGGCCGACCTCAAGGATGCTGAACAAGCGTTACATCTCGCCAATAAGGTCAGCAGCTCATGTATTAATGACTTCTTACATATCATTTACTTTTGTAACTTTGTCGCAATACATATATTTGACACTTTGGATGTGATCATCAACTTTTGTTGCCGACTTAAATTTGATATCTAAAGGTTTTACGTAGTATGCACCTGCGACAACTATTTAGTCGACATAGGTACCTGACGAAGAGTCATTTTTCTATACTCCGGCGACTAGGTTTGAGTTAACCGTCGTGTCTCGTCGTACTGTAACGTCGGCTGGTGTCGGTTGCAGGTGAAGGAGGACGCGTGCAAGCAGGTGAAGAAGCTCCAGCTGCAGCTGAAGGAGGCGGCGCGCGAGGCGGAGGAGGCGCGCGCGGGGCGCGAGGAGGCGGCGGCGGGCGCGCGCGACGCCGAGCGGCGCGTCAAGGCGCTGGAGGCCGAGGCGCTGCAGCACGCCGAGGAGCTGGCCGCCGCCGACCGCGCGCGCCGCCAGGCCGAGGCCGAGCGCGACGACCTGCTCGACGAGCTCAACAACTCCTCCGCCAAGGTACGAGCACGCGCACGCACGCGCACACACGCACACGCATACGCGCGCACCACGGAGGAGAGATGCAACCAACATAACAAAACATGTATCCATACATATGTAATCCATTATCCCCGGATGGTTAGGCAAAGGAGAATTAACCACCCACATTTCACCAATCATTGTATTCGGTTTCACGTAATAAGGGGCGAGCCTATTTTTTTTTTTTTTTTATATATAGGACTCGTCAATTGGACTTCGCCTTGCCTGATGGTAAGCTGAGGGCAAAGTCCCAGAAAAGAGGGTCACCATTACTTACTCATACCGTGTGACAATGGTGACTCTCAACTTGACGGCCTCATCATATGCTTTTTCACGCCCCGCTTAAAGGACCCGGGACTGTAGGAAGCCTATTGCCGTATTCCGAGCACTATTGCTGACTCGAGACATGCATCCGAGGTTGAATCAGGGCTGTATATCTGTCTGATGCTAAACAGCCCGGTCCCTTAGAGGCTTTGTACGGCACCGCATGGGAAGAGATGGGGTGGCCCAAATTCTACTCTGTCGGAAACCACACGACTGCTCAACAACTTCTCCACAATAACCTGTGATAATTTTTCAACATTCGTTGGTTGACTAACGGTATAATAAAACTGTCGGTCCGAACGATATATACAGGGAAGATTTCTTATAATTAGATTTCCCTAACCCCTTGTTTGCACCTAAGTATAAATCATGTATTTGACAAATTGCAATATGTCACAGGCTACAGTGTGAACGCAAATGTGTTTTATACTTGTTTGCAACTTGTTGTCTATATATATACTTTGTGAACGAAAAAGTGTCTGAGGCAGTCTCAATACATGCATTGTGTTTTGACTTGTCTTCTACAAGTCTTCAACAGGTCTTCAACAGGTTCTGTATCAAACAAGTTTACAATTTGTTTCTTAGTGAAAATGAAGGTAAGAACGAAAGAAAGAACGTATAACACTTTGCGAGGAATTTGGTGAAAAAGTGTTAGAACGCGATTACTTCTTGATTTTCTATCTACTGCTGAAAAGTAAAACTACTAATTTCGTTTTTAAAGTCTCGCCGTCTAGTACAGAGTAAATTTATTTGGAGACAATAAGGCTAACTGAGCTGGACACGCTTAAGCCCTGTGATCGGATGTAATGCGAACCAGCTCTAATATTTTGTTCATCAGTAAATTAACCCAAAATTACCCCCATCTTAGAGTACATTACTGGTCGACGAGAAGAAACGCCTGGAGGCGCGGATAGCAGCCCTTGAAGAGGACCTCGACGAGGAACAGTCCAACAACGAGATACTTAACGACAGACTCCGGAAGGCACAGGTCAGTACATTGTACATTATGCGTAAGGATGAAATTTTGATAGCTTACGTATATGAAATGTCGTGGTTACTTTTTCGGTTAAATTTAAATGTTGAGGCTCTTGATAGCCCTAGGTCAGCCGAGACAGTTGATTGATTGATTGATTCTAAATTAATTTGATATAAATATGTTTTCGTATCGTATTGCAGAACCAAATCGACCAAGTCACGATGGAGTTGGGTACAGAGAAATCTGCCACACAAAAGCTCGAGAGCGGCAAGCTGGTGCTCGAAAGACAGAACAAGGAACTGAAGGCCAAACTCGCTGAACTGGAGACGGCTGTCCGCACCAAAACTAAGGTAGGTAGTTCATATCCGGCTCGAAAGACCACTACACAGATTTAGTGTTCCTTCGGGTGAATGGCGTCAAATGAACATTTTAACATATGCGGTTTGAAGGACCACCAGATGTGTCTCAGTGGTCCTTCAAAGTCTATTGGTATATGGAACTCTGAAGTTCATCAATATATATTCTCTTTTTTGTTATTTTTGCACTGTACAACATGGGGTCCAATATTCCAGGGCGTGATCACTTCCCTGGAGCTGAAGGTGGCGAACCTGGAGGAGCAGCTGGAGGCGGAGTCTCGCGAGCGCCTGGCGCAGCAGAAGGCGTCGCGGAAGCTAGACAAGAAGATGAAGGAGGCGGCACTACAGCTGGACGAGGAGCGCCGCCACGCCGACCAGTACAAGGAGCAGATCGAGAAGGTACCTCTTAGCTTTCTATCTCTTTTTCCAAGATTTTCACCTGTCTTAGCTGTGGATTTGGCTGATTATCTATATTTTCCGTGAAGCGACTGCCATCTAACCTCCACAACCTATTGGTGATATCGAAGTAATGCAATAACACCTATAGCTGAGACCCCACATAGTTGGACAACATAATACATCTTGCTGTCAAGTGAGATGGTCTCTTTGACAGTGTAACCGTTATCGCGTTTAAGCTTTCGGCAAGGTGCCTCATACCGAAACGCTTTGCATGGCGTTCGTGAAAAGTTCGTGACATGACAGTTGTTGTTTGTGTGGGCAGATGAACACGCGCGTGAAGGCGCTGAAGCGGCAGCTGGACGAGATGGAGGAGGAGGTGCAGCGCGAGAAGGTCGGCAAGCGCAAGGCGCAGCGCGAGCTCGAGGACCTGCTCGAGACGCACGAGACCGTCACGCGCGAGTGCAACAACCTGCGCAACAAGCTCAGGTACAGCCCCCCCACCCCACACCATAAATGCCCCCTCTCCAACCTTACCTTTCTCATACCATGGCTCCCTCCTTACCTCTCCCATACCATGGCTCCCTCTCACACGCACCACACATGTACCGTTCATACTCGCCCCCCTCTCCCCCACCACACTTTAGACTCCTCGCACACACTACACTCCCCCCACCCACACACTACACGCACTCCCACACACTACGCTCCCCCCCACACACACGCCATACACACATCCCCTTCCCCACGCCATACACTCATCCTCTTCCCCACACCACACATGCATCCCCTTCCCCACACCACAAGCATCCCCTCACTTGCGGCCTACACGTAACCTCTCCCCCACACCATTCACGCAACCCATTCCCCACATCATATCCACACAACACACATGCTCTCCCTCTCACGCACCCATTGACAAATACACGTCCCCACACCATGTCTGTGTGTAAACATATTCCTCTATATAATTAGTACACTGATTGGTGCAATACCCCTTAGTTTAAGATTTCCACAACAAAACAACACGATATCCCAGAGTCCGGTTTCTATTTTTAGCCACAAGCTACAGAGGGACTTATCCAGTAAGCCGTCGTTTACCGAGGCCACTGATAGCGAGTGAGGCGCGGCGCGGACCGAGGCCGAGGTACAAGTGGTATAACACTCGGAATGCAGCTACATGTCTGTGGAATTGGGATTGGAATTCAGGCTTATGAATTTGCACTGGAGATGATATCTGTCACGAAGTTATAACAGAAAAAAAAAACTAAAGATTTTGGCGATTTCTGTCATTTACTCTTACCTTAAATTATTCCAGAAAGTCTTTCTTTTCTTTTCAAATTATTTTCTGAATATTTTAAAAGCAATAAATGATTTCATAGAAACCTTTTTCTCTTACAATAGCGGGAGTGCTTCGCCCTTTTCGTGAGTGGAAATTGTATCAAAACAAATCCTTTGTTTTTGAATAACTTGGCCATCAAATTGACGTGTCATAATTTTATCGTGGTATGCTTATAATAACAATAAAATTATTAATTCCTAAATTATTACTGTCGTCAAATAGACATCAATTTTGAAACCACACCACTGCTAATAGTGTGGGTTCATAATTGATCACATTCGCGATCAACTTCGCGACAGAATGCTTTGCCAGTGTAAAAAATTAGAGTTCAAAATGTGTGCTTGCTTCACTCTCATCGAATGAACGAAATGGTTTTGATATCATTCATCAATCAATGTCATTCTCATTAGGCTGTATCACAAGTAATAACACCAACGGTAACTCAGAATTGCGCTTTGGTATGTCCGGGCCGTTGAGCCCGAGCCGCTTATTTGAATAACATTTTTAAAGTGTCGTCCTTTTTTATATAGTAAGTGGAATATGTTGGTACAACGTTGTTTTTTGTAAAATGATTATCGCGACATTTAGGCAATCAAAAAATCAATAGTAAAAAATAATCATACATTGAGGGCGTCCGCATACATGCAAAAGCATCGGTATGCATGCATCAATTGCGTCCGTGCTTATGAGGGGAGAGTATCGTTATCCATGCACCAACAAAGGGCGTCCAATTTCATATGTTTAGAGAGTGTGTATCGCGTCGAGGATATTCATTTTCATAGGAGGGTATTACTTTTCATAAATACCGTTTGTTTATGCTACTAAATTTGTCCAACAGCATGATTTTAGTCTGCTTCTATAATTATTAGTTATTAGTAGATCTTTTATTAATGTAATAACAGATCGATGTTCTAACTGCTGATCGATAATTTTAAAACATCGCCTGTCCAAATATTCATTGTTCTACCAACATACATTCCACTGCTAAGTTGTACCGTGTTGTAACCGCCCCCGTCCCCGCAGGCGGCAGGGCGGAGGCATCGGCCTGTCGGGCGCGTCGTCCTCGTCGCGCATGAAGCGCACGTCCCTGGCGCCCGGCGCAGGCTCCGGCGACGAGTCCTTCGATGACGTCAACGACACCACCAACTCCGTCGAGTAACCACCCACCCTACTGCCCCACCCTCTTCTCCCATTGCCGACAGTAGGCGCTCGTAACAGCACTGTGACGCGTCCACACTTCTATATTATACTGTTTATATAAATGCATGCGTTTCTAAAAGTGTTACGTCACATAACTTTTAATTTTAGTGACTTATTGGCTTAGGATAAGTTAAAAATTATTGTTATTTTTGTCTATTTAAAAGTACTTAATTCTGGTACCGTCACGTTGTTGTTACGTGGCCTGTAGTATGAAAGTTATTTCGTACGAATTTCTCTGTGAGAGATGTCGGTTAGTCTCCTGTACTGTTAACAGCATAAAGCATAGTTCAGACTGTCCGATGACGGTCACTACGCCTTCAGATTGTGGTCAAATCGTATGTAAATCTACAAAATCATGATCGTATTATGTTAAGTGGGCTTGTAAGTCGATGTAAATCGACTTAAGTATGAGTATAGCGAACAGCTGAGAATAAACGCATAGGCTTTTGTATCTAATAATATACATTTCTTTCATTGTATAATATTATATATATGTACGTGAAATTTTATTGTCATTATGAAATATTATGAGTACATTATTTAGTTCGAGATGTATGAATATGTACACTAGTTCTAATTACAATAGTTTAATTATTATTTAACGCACGGATTATTGTTATAAATTTATTGGTACAAGTAGTGGTGTAGTCAGGTCCCGGCACGGTGTACGCCTTCATACGTCTAGAACCACCACGCGGGTGCTCAATTTACACTAAAATAAACAGCATTTAAACAGTCGAATCTCTGAACAAACAATAGCAATTGGTGACGTATCCTCCCAGTATTATACTATACATTCCTAGCAATCGAGATTTTCACTTTGCCCAGACCAAGTCGGACGGGTAGATTGTTAAATTACTCATTGGGTGATATTTGTAATGAAATTTTTTTAAAGTATTATTAAAATGTGGCAAAATATTACTATACTGTTTGAATATTGCATTTAGTACGCGACTGAGTAACGAAGACTGTTGCGGTTATTGACCCCCCATTCCTCTCCTCACATTGTGCCCTCACATTACCGTTTGCTGAATATTTCTACGAATGATTTCGTGCCGGCCGCGCTCTACTATAGACACCAAGTAACAAACACAAAGTCTATCAAATTATTTTTAATACAAAATTCTCTTTCGTTGCACAGTGGAGCATGTCCGGCCCGTATCATTATCATATACATGTAAATATATCAGTGAGACACTGAGCGCTTAGTTGCCATACAAATTTAATTGATAGTTGATAAGTGAGAACATGCGAGCTTGCGATGTAACGACATGCAGCGGCGCATTCGCCCGCGGAAACTTTTTGGCTCAGTTAGATATACCGAGCACGAAATACTGAAGATTTGTTTTGTAGAACGGGCGAGCATAGACAGCGGAGGATGCGCCGACTCGTGTCAGTGATATACAATATGTCCTACCATCTCCGTTAACTGACCATCTCATGTAAATACACCTAGACAGGTGGAGTGATGTAAATTGTTGACTTAACGAGCGATATTCTGTGCGGCGCGAGACGCGAGGCCGCCTCACTCGCCTCACTCGCGGTCGCCTCTACATTTAGGTAAGACTCGTAGGAATAAATTGTGGCCTTAAGTTTTCTTTATCGACTTATACGTAAATAGATCGGAAATAGTCTCTTGTAACAGAGGTCTAGGAGCTTGGATCTTGCGAGCATTTTTTTTATCATTATTTACCAGTCTTCATGACCATTTTTTTTATTCATTAATATAGTTTTTTTCCGAATAATAATATAAAATTTAAATGTAAGTAAACATTGAAGCATAAACTTATTTTACATAAATATTATATTTAATTATTAACAATATTGATAATTGTAAAATTGGCCATAGGTTGTAACAAGTTATCAGTTGGTATGCCAATTAAACAATTTTTCATGATTTTTAAAGTAATTGTTTTATTTCTGTCCACCCTTCCACGCCCATAGGCCATGGCTATTCACTTTCCATTCTATCGTGTTACATCGGCAGCCTTTAGACCTAACGATCAATGTGTCCTGGATTCAAATCCTGACCATTACCCTGCCAACGTGAATGATGTCACTCCCTTACAGAACAGATGCACTACCATAGATGTAACATGACTGTTACCCTTCATCCAAGACCTGCATTTAAGATAAATTTACAGATTGCCTCAATCAACTACCTAATTAGATCCATCCATCCATCAATGGATTCAATGAATCGAAGTGGACGAAGGGAACGGCTTAACGTGCTTTCTGTGGGACAATCAGCACCAATGCAAATATCCATATGCATACAAATATTAGCACTGAGCCGGGATCGAACCCGCGCCGCATGTGTGACCACGATCACTACCGCCACGCCACAGAGGCTGACAAGCAAGTGCCAACAAGTTTTTTAATTTAACTTAGGTGGCAGACAAGCACGCGGTCCACCTGATTGAAAGTGGTTACCCTGGCCTAAGGGTGTGTCCAACAACATGGGGCGTCACACTAACACTACAGACCCTTTAAGAACAAAGAGTTTCTGTACCATCAATGCAGAAGTGTCATCATTATGAATATTCATTCTTTAAAAATTGTTTTTTTTTCAATGTCCTTTATTTCCAAATCTATTATAACATTATTATATCTTATTGCTGTCAATTCTACTTAACCGAAGTGAGTGTAGAAGAAAACCAGTCATTACATTGATAAAAAACTACTAAAAAGTACAAAAATTATGACTCCATTGGTACTTTTTAATTGTCTCTATTATAATGGAAATACACTTTATTCTTATGTCATAGTAGAACTCACTGCACTACATGACACTAACTTTTTTTTTATACCACTTGGGTTGCAGCTAAGCACACAGCCCACCTGACGGAAAGTGGTTACCGTGGCCTATGCATGTGTGCAACACCAAGTGATTCACACTCATCCTGCCGATCATGAAGAAACCTTCTAATGCCCTTCTTGAAGCACTCCATATCATAGTTGCTAGGGAAAACCATAGCAGGGAGTTCATTCCACAGCTTGAGTGTGCGTGGGAAGAACTCCAAATTTTTTCAGTCCGTTTTATTCTCATACTATGTCTATGAAAACTGTAGACGTAGTTACTTCGGCGTAAAAATTACAAATTTATTTAAACTGGATGATTGTGTGGCTGTATGGTCAACTTCAAAAGTCATACATTCAAAGTTATTAAAATCGGAAGGTTCCTGTTTACACGTGACTTCTACGGAAGGTTGTGACTGTGTCTGTTTAGTAGTTACTACACGTGCAGTACTTTCTTGCTGAGTTTCGATTGGCAAGGGTGATGGTGTGTACGGGTAAGATTGTACAGTTGATGATGATTGCCTATTGCACTCCCGTTCCAGACGTTCATCATATAATAACTGACTTATTTTAATCATCATTAGGTCTCTGCGATCTTCTGGAATTTTACTTAGTTTTTTTGCCACGAGCTTACCAAAAATGCTACATTCATCTTCTTCGTTGTGTTTTGACTGGGCTCCATTTTGAACAATGTATGGTTGTTCCATTTGTGTTTTGACCTGCTGACATTCTAAGGGGTCACGCTGCCTCTTCCTGATTATTGTTGGTGTCTGTTGAGACACTTGATATGCTGATAAAGCTGGACGTTCCTCTTCCAATGTCAATGTCTCATCTTCACAGACAGTATTAGTGTCATCCATCAGTTCTGTATTCTGTTCATTGTTATATTCGGTGAACTAAAATAAAAAGAATATTTAAATTATTTATTTCCTTGCAAAAGCTGATAACGGAACAAGAAGTGTTGACTGATGAAAATTGTTGACACCAGATTCCCACATACTATTGCAGTGACTGTAAAGTATGCAGTTCTGTAGGCAAAATTTGACATCAATCCATACTAATATTATAAATGCAAAAAGTAACTCTGGTCTGTATGTTATGCTCTCACTTCTAAACAGCTGAACCGATTTTGATGAATTTTGGTATAGATGTAGATTAGACCTTGAGAAAGGCCATAGGCTATGTTTTGTCACGATAATCGATATCCACGCGGGCACCAGTTTGTTTTTTAATAAATGTTTACATTTAAATCTTGGAGTTAAATCTCCTGTGTTTAGAGTGGTATATCCATTGCGTGGTATATCTTGGTATACCCTTACTAACCAACGTGTAGTTATGTATGGCTTGTTTTATTTTTACTTACCTCTTCCATCTGCATAGATAGACTGCATTTGTATATACCTGACAAAAAGGTATCCATAAACTCGTACGCAAACCATGTGGGGTTAAACACTTGAGATGCGTCTGTGCATGATAGTTGTGACTTTCTGACCTTGGTTTTATATCCTCGGTACATGGACATAAGCGAATCCTTCTTCTTTTTGAGTTCTCTAACTGTACATCCCGGATCTTCCATGTTATCTCTAATATCTGCCCAGGCATCGTTAACTTTACTTTTTACTTTATGGGAATTATGCTTTGGGTCCCAGATACAAGGGTGCATCTGATATAATTCCAAAAATTTCATTACTTTAGAATTGGACCACTCCATTTGATGTATATTTCTCGCACCAAAGAGAATACAATACTTAGCACAACACACAGTAACACACATAAAAATGTAAACAAAAACAACCGCGGACCACAGAGAAAGTAATAATCACAGATTACTATTATGTAGCAAGCTAGAGCTTAGGAGCCAGTCCTCAAAAGTCCCAAGCAGTGGTAACCTTCATTTCCAAACATACAGATCACCTTCGCGACGGTACAAGGCTCTTTGGTACGAGGATTCAACAGTGAACCTGGCTGGTCTAGGGGAGGGGCATCAGCCAGCTGACACAGTACTTACTTTACGAGACAGTGACCCCTACAGCCTACAGCCTCTATATGAGATCTCTATACAGATCCATATCCGGTTAGGCGAAGGCCATAAAATAACAATAAACATATTATCATCGTAATCATCAAAAATCATTTATAGAATATAATATAAAATAAGATTAAAGGTAAAGGTGACACAAAGCTTCTAGCTACCATGTCATAAAATGCCAAAAAAAATTACATTGACAGTAGTGACCTCTAGAACCCACTATAACCCACTATATGACCTCTAAACTCTTTGACAGTGACCAGGGCATGGGACACTTTTTTTTTTTTTTTTTTTTTTACGTGCGCAAAATCCCCACGGATACCTCCCCACCGGAGCCGGTGGAGGAGGTTATGTCGGACTCGAACCGACTAAAACGCACGCCGCCTGTGGGTCGTTTCGGTTGCCGAAGGTGAGGTTGACAGGCATATCCCTCGCACCCCGGCCGAGGCATGGGACACTTCCCTACTTGGACTCAGAACTTGGCGTCGTGAAATTCCAACCAATCAGCTTTTTTCTGTAACCAATCAGAGGAAAGTAGTAGTTTTCTCTGATGGGTTACAGAAAAAGTATACTTGCCTAAAGAAAAAAATCGATTTCTTTCAACAGGCAAACTTCCTTTCCTCTGATTGGTAATTGACGTATTTGACATTTCTGCTGATTGGTTCATTTTTCTGGACGCCGAGTGGCGATTGGCGAGTTTGTAACGCTGTCATTTAGCTCCTAGACGCCATATTTGTATATTTGTTTTGAATTACTTGTCAATTTATGAATTTTTACCGGTTCTCTACTGTTTTCGTGTTGGTGAAATTAAAAAATTGTTAAAATTGATGATTTCTGTTTTAAATATCTACTGCTTACGTTGAATTGAGTGACTACTCCTCTGTAGTGTAGAATACTGCTAGTTTATTCTGTTTTGTGAGAAATTGACTCCTTGTGTTGTGTGAGAAATTGACTCTTTGTGTTTTGTGAGAAATAGACTGTTTATGGCGATACATTGACTCTTATTTAGTTTTTTGAGATATTGACTCTATTTTGTTCTCAGATGTTGATTCTTTATTTCTTTATGTGAGCGTTTGACCTAGCTATATCAGCTCCGATAGGTTTGTATTCCTAACCGGTTATTACACATTATTACATCATCAGCTGTTGTGAATAGAGCATATAGTTGTATTTTTACAGCAAATAAATTTCATTTTTCACGTTAAAGAAACTAAAAATGCCTTCTAACTATGATTATTCTTAGAATATGTAATAACGTGAATAGTATGTATATATATATATATATATATATATATATATATATATATATATATATCAATATATATACCTAGTCTAGCCATAAATATTGTTACGAAGAAAAAACATTTTTTTTATTGCAAATAATATTTATTACTTTTACAGTGTGTTAGTTTAATACATAAATATAAAACAATTTGAAATATAAAAAGCTTATTCGAAGTGATCTCCATTGGCTGCAAAACAGTCCTTTAAACGTTGAGGCCAGTTATCAATAGAAGCACGCGCTCTTTCCATGGGAAAATTCTTCACTGCCAATCGTATGGATTGTTTTAGGGACTCCAAATTATCATGGCGTTTAGAGCAAGCCATACTCTCTAAAACTGACCATAAATCATAATCCAGCGGATTAAGATCGGGACTAGACGACGACGGCCAGACTTCAGCTCTGATGAAGTCCGAAACGTTCACTTCCAACCAAGAATGCGTGGACCGAGCTTTATGACCCGGCGCTGAGTCTTGTTGGAAGGACCATACTTGGTTATTGAACATGGTGTTGTTAAGGGGTTTAACTACCTTCTCAAGAATGGTATCTTGATACACTTGTGCCGATGTTTTGATACCTTTTTCACAAAAATATGGCTCAGTCACTCCTTCATAGCTAACACCCCACCAAACCATCACTGAAGTCGGATAATGACCACGTTGCACTCTCTCGACTAATTGGAAAGCTTCCTTAGAGCTTTGAGCATAAATACGGTCATTTTCTTTGTTAAAATGTTGCTCAATTGTAAAGATTTTCTCATCCGTAAACAAATTTTTTCTGTGACCTCCCTTTGCGTACCGCTTCAGTAGTTGCTTCGATTTTACCAACCAATTTTTTTTTAAATTGTCAGTTAAAAAATGACCAGTGCGTCTCTTATAGGCTGCAAGTCATAAGTCACCTTTTAAAATGCGCGACATGGTTCTGGGTGCTATCTTCATCTCCCGAGATAAAATCTTTTGCTTTCGGACAGGATTTCTTCGAATTCTTTCCCTTACTGCTTTGACCACCTTTTTCGTACGAACACTACGTGGTCGGCCAGATCTTTTTCTGTCACAAACAGAGGAGGTCTCATTGTACCTATTAATAGCCCGGTACACAAACATTTGACTAATACCAAGCGCATGGAGAGTTTTAAAAATTACATTCGGCTCCATACCAACTTTGTGTAATGCAATAACAGCGATTCGGTTTTCTTTATCACCCCACTCCATTTTAATATAGCAAAATATTGTACAATGAATTGTCGCCAAAATTAGAAAACACAATGAACAATCGTATAATTTTTTATTTTATTTTATTTTATTTTATTTGGAAAACAAACAGTATCTTAAAACTAAATAACAACTGCTTATGAAACTATAAACCATTGAAACGTTTTCGCATGTGTGTATTTAGTGCTTGTAGTAGTCGTTTTTTTTTTTTTTTTTTTTTTTTATATTCTTAATACAGTCAGAGAACCGAGTCAAACCATCTCTTAGAAATAAAGCGACTATAGGAGGATGGGTTCGTGTTAAAAAGATCCAATTCTGAATGGATTCCCAATTGATTAGCCGAGTCAGCCGCTCTTACAAGAAATGAACCCTTTCGGTAATTAGTGGTACCTCGAGGGACGTGAAGCGGATATTGTGCTCTAACGGACCTAGTGGGCACTCTCAATTGTAGTCTCTCAAGTAGGTAAGGAGAATCTATCCTGCTCCTGTGCAATCTTCACCAAGCAAGTGATATCTGCGCTTGCCCGTCTTTCATGAAGTGGTAGTAAGTGTTGCCTTTTACATCTCTTTTCGTAGCTATCGTCATAAATCTTGCACTTAAATTGTAGATACCGAACAAACTTTCTTTGCACTGATTCTAGTCTTTCTATGTAAACATCGTACCTACTGTGGATTCCAGACTTGTGAGCAATAGTCAAGGATACTGCGGACGTATGAGCAATATAGTATTTTAGCCGGTTTTACACTTGTGAACTGAGAGCACGACCTTATCACGAAACCTAACATTCTATTTGCTCTAGTGGCAATGTTATCGATATGACTCTCATACGTTAGCTTTGAATCGTGTATTACACCTAGATCACGTATTTCGTTCACTCTTAAGAGTGCAACTCCTTTCAGGGAATAATTAAATCTATGTATGTATGGTTTACGAGAGAAAGTTATAGTGTAACATTTGGAAGCATTAATTGCCAAATTATTTTGTGCACAATACTCTTCAAATCTAAGCAGATCCTGCTGCAAATCAAAGCAGTCAATGTATAAAAATGACAGATTCCAAATTCAAATTCTAAATAAATATCTTTCTTATTTTAATTGTAACATCGTTCAGGAATTTTATTTCGCTTTCCTCAATATTTTCGTTCAGAAATTTTATTTCAGTTTCCTAAATATTTCCAGCGATCAATCGATTCCAATTGTATGAAACCGATTTTTTAAATCGGAATTAATCGATTATTATGGAACTATGCAGTTCTTTAAGCCTATTTAGCTAGAGACGGCTAAAAAGGCGTATAGCTACGCCGGCGTCCAGACATATAAAAAAAAAATTGCCGAGCCGAACTCGGATTTTTTGTTTGAATTGCGCCCTCTTACTCTTATATACTCTTTGACAGTGACAGTTATGAAATGACACTATAAAACGGCTGGTCTACTATATTGTCGTATCGCACGTCTCGATTCCAATCATCTAAGCATAGCTTTTTCGTCTTTTCAACCACTTTCCTCCAATTGTCCGGAGTCACTTGACTACATGCCTCTTGTAGCAACGTAAGCATTTTATTAGCTGTGAATGGTGGAGTGGTGTTAAGCCTGGCTGCACAACCTGAAACAATAATGGTTTAGATTGAAAATGATGCAAAGTCAAAGAGCGAGATCGGGGTAAGTACATTATAAGTACATAATTTTGTACGTTAAAAGTGTGTAATTGATATAAGCACATGGATAAAAATAAAAATGCAATTTGCTAGTGAAATAAAATAGCTTTAAATAGTACTAGCCGACTAGACAGTCACCAGTGACCTAAATAAAAACATGTTAAAATAAATACAAATCAACCCACCTTTGATCTGCGCCCATATCATTTCGATTGCATTATATTGGCAGTGGTAGGGCGGTAGCCGAATCACGGTGTGCCCTTTTGATTTTGCCATCTCATCCAAGAAATATTTCTTCTTTGTTTGCTGTTTATGAAGGTTCAACAATCTAACTAATTCCTTTTTCAGCATTTGAGTATTAGCTGCCACACCATTGTTTTGCAGCCACTCTATTATTTCGCCTTTATTGTTGTTCGCGGTAGGCGCTTTATTAATTTGCACAGAGTGGTATGGGGCGTTGTCCATTAAAATGTAGTGGGGCTCGTTTAAATTGTCTAATAGTTTTGTGAACCATTTCTTGAAATTCTCAAAATTCATCTCTTCGTGATAATCACTTGTTTTCACGGATTTGAAGGCCCACAAGCAGTTAGGTACAAAACCTTTGGCTGTGCCAGCGTGGCAGATAATCAAACGCTGGCCCTTGCCTTCTGGTGCTTTGGTACAGGATTTCTCTGTGTCGTCTGTCCATGTTTTGGAGACTGAGTGATTGGCGTTGAGCCACGTTTCGTCCAGATAAACCACCTTGTCCCAGTTCTCGATGTTTTTTATTTGTCGTAGAAAATCACACCTCATCAATCCAATGTCCTTCCGCTCCATTATCACTTTTCTTTTGTCACACTTCCCATAACGAAATCCACATTTTTTTATAACTTGTCTGAGAGAAGTGAATCCACCTTTAAATAAATCAGCCGATTTCAGCGACGCTAATAATTTTGTGCAAGTCGGCAGTTCACCTCGAAAATAATAGCCGTAAATATGGTTTCGTATCGCTGCCATGTCGAAATCATCGGGGTTAGTTACGGGTCGTGCCCTATTATGTTTTTTCTTCTTTGGAGTTGATAATTTGTTCTCCTCCATCGACGATTCGCCGAACTTCTCCTTTGTAATTCGGGAAACGGTAGCTTTGCCAATTCCCAAAGCATCAGCAACACGGTCGCGTACGTTGTCAAGTGGCAACAAAGGTCCGCCATTTTGTAGTTCGCGAGCAAAATAGTCACGCAAGCGTACAACAAACTCCCGCGTTTCACTGTTGAGTACAGTTTTTCTCAGTCTTTTCGGCATTTTGAAACACCAACAAACACAAAACAGCAACAATAACAAAAACAGAAAACAACAATAGTAACAAACAAAGGATTCCGTTGACACAAGAAAACACGTGGCGCATACAAGGCGTTAGCACTCGTACTGGCGTAGCGAACTGACAGTACTAGCGTAGTGACAGATCAGATAGTGTTGCTATAACTAAAATTTTAATTCACATTAAAATTATACAGTCCGACCATGTTACCTCTGCATCGGAATATTGGCAACCCCATATACAAATACACGGATACTTGTAAATATAACAAGCATTATAATTATAGTAATGTAGATTATATTTTAAAAACATGTTTATCGATGTGGCTGAATGCAAGTCACGCCTTTGCCTATAAAAAGTTGCGATATATCGACACGACCCGTCACTAGTATGAACTGTCATAGGGATCAAGGTTCGCCGAGCTGATTATAGTGTTGTAGCATAACTGTGAAACTGCCAGAAACCACAGAAACTGCGAAGCCTTTGATAGACGGCAAAAGTAATAAAATAAAATTCAGTTTAGTGAAAATTTGTAAACATATTTTTCCAAATATCCAGGACTATATTCATTAGCCGTAATACCTACGTATTTTCACACAAAATGGATTCGGTAGATGAATACTTTGATGCTGCTCTAGCATTAGTGAAGATTGCAGGAAACCTTATAACTGAATACGTGAATGGCTGCAAAGATTTTGCTGAGAAGTCGTCTGATATTGACCTTGTAACTGAAATCGATAAGAAAGTGGAGCAGACGCTCATGGAGGGCTTATCTAAGAAGTTCCCTACACATAAATTTATAGGTGAGGAATCTGTTGCCGGGGGCATGAAATGTGAACTAACTGATGCCCCAACGTGGATTATAGACCCGGTGGATGGAACACTCAACTTTATTCATGGATTTCCTCATTGCTGCATATCTGTTGGGCTTGCTATCAACAAAGAATGTGTGGCAGGTATCATCTACAATCCCAATCTACACCAACTTTTCACAGCTAAAAAGGGTCAGGGAGCATTCCTCAATGACAGAAAGATACATGTTTCCGATGTTAAAGAGCTCAGCAAAGCATTGGTGGCATTTGAATGTGGTACAAGTCGAGATGCAGATAAATGTGCAGTTGTTTTTGAAAATTTCAAGCGTATTGTTCATAATGGTCATGGAATGAGGTCCTTGGGCTCGGCTGCGTTAAACATGGCTATGGTTGCTATGGGTGGTGCGGATGCCAACTTTGAGTTTGGTATACATGCATGGGATATAGCTGCTGGTGATATTGTGGTGCGTGAAGCAGGCGGAGTCTGCTTAGATCCTTCAGGGGGTCCACTCGACATCTTGTCTCGAAGAGTGCTTTGTGCTAGTACACCTGAACTAGCTGCAGAGATATCCAAAACTGTTATGCAGTTTTATCCTGAGAGGGATTAAAATAGATAATCTAATATATTTTTATTAAAAATATTATTTTATTATAAATGCATACTATATTGTACTTCCATATATGATTATAATGTTGGTTTTGTTGTACTTAGAAATCAGCTTAGCATGTTGTACTTACATAGTGAATACATACATACATACATAAAATCACGCCTGTCTCCCATAGGGGTAGGCAGAGATCACGGATCTCCATTTGCTACGATCCTGACATACTACTCTCGCTTCATTAACTCTCATTACATTCTTCATGCATGCTCGTCGGTTTAGAGTACTCCTGACCTGCCCCTTTTCTAAAACTTCCCCGATTTGGTCCAGGTATGTGCGCCATAGTGAATGTTAATTCATAACTTATTGTGTACTCATTTATGATTGGTAGAGACAATTAATTTATTTAAATGAATGGACACAGTAGCCATAATATATACAAAGATAAGTATATGTGATTTTTTAAGTTATAAGCATTATAGTAGTTATTAGAAATGTTCCAAGTCTAAGTGTTGACATTTCCATTGTGATTATTTCTGATTCTGAGAGTTTCAGTAGCAAAGGCATAACAAAGTAGTTTGTTTTGTAAACTAATGTGTTCCATGAAGTCAATCTATTTATGGAAATCAAAGAACTGAAGTCATTGAGGCCATACTAAACTTATGTTTTAGTCAAATTGTCTATTAGAAATTTGGTGACTAATGATAATAAGACGAATAGGTATTACAATTATACAACTATTTGGGACTTTTCGTGATAAAATCATGGAACTTACTATTTCTGCCGTCTTGAGTCGGGTACCAATCACTGGATTGAGCTTCATCAACACAAAATCCTCTTCATTAACCGCCACTACTATTAACGGATTGTGCATGAAGCCATTGAAATAAAAAAATATAAAAATTTCAATAGGGAAGATGGATTCAAACTATCTGGAACGTGGAATCAAGTGATTAAGATACTAAAACTAAAAAACACAGTGCCTTGGAAAATTGACATAGTGAGTGTGGTATGTCGCCAGCCTAACCGTTCATAGTAAAGTAATGGTGGGTAGGCGCACAAAAACTGTTCCCCGCATACCTCTCGTAGCTCGCAAGCTAGTCAAATCGTGACCACGGGTACTGCAACGCATCCAAATCGTCGACAGAAATAGTAAGTTCCATGATTTAATCCTTTGTTCCCATCTACCACCCTCGAACTTACCACCCGGGGTGGTAGCTGGGAATAATAAGTTTCATCTACCACCCGGAGTGGTGCATAGCACTGCTAAGTTTCGTTTACCACCCCGGGGTGGTGAATGGCCATCCTCCAGTTTCATCCACCACCTTCATAGTTATAGTACTGGGGTCTATTCTCATACCGTATTGGACGTTATCAATAACCTATCACTGGAAAACATAAGTTTGATGGTCAATAACTTTGGAGAGCTTTAATTATAAATTCTCTATTTCTTTCAATTTTATTCGCTCCCTGTGTCTATTGCCAGGTATATGCTTTCGGGTTCTTCCCTTAAGGCTCAATTCACACGGAAGGGCAGCGGCCGGCAGTTTTACCTTCAAATAATTATAAACCTTATCTCCATCGAGGAAGGCAAAGTATCCAAAAATGATAATTGAGCGTCCTGAATGAATTCATCATTGGATATACATTTTTTATTCCTTTTTTTAAATATTTTGTTCTGTATTTGTATTTCTTTAACGTTGACTAACGAAGCGTCGTCTTTAATTATATTTAAAAAATGCATTATATTTGGATTTTTTTCCCATAGCTTTGTTTAGCTTGTTGTGCCAACCTTTCAAAAAATTGTTGGTTCGGTGGCGTTGGCTTTAGGTTTAAAAAATATAACTATTTTTATTTACGTATAAAAACTAGTCGATTTTGTAAAACGATTATGTGATCATACTAGCTACCGAACACTATTTTTTGTTATTCCAAATTGTAACAATATTTTACGTTCATCATGTACGTTGTTGTAATAAAACAGAATTAATCGAATAAAGAAGAGAAATTTTAAATATTGTTAATATTATTTATCTACCCATGTGGTTCAGTTCACAAAATATACAACCCAGTACACAATAAAGTTGTGTACTGTTGCCGCCTACTACCTATTTGTCAAGGGATACTTTGCCTTCCTCGATGGAGATAAGGTTTATAATTATTTGAAGGTAAAACTGCCGGCCGCTGCCCTTCCGTGTGAATTGAGCCTTAAGGGAAGAACCTGAAAGCATATACCTGACAACAGACACAGGGAGCGAATAAAATTGAGAGAAATAGAGAATTTATAATTAAAGCTCTCCAAAGTTATTGACCATCAAACTTATGTTTTCCAGTGATAGGTTATTGATAACGTCCAATACGGTATGAGAATAGACCCCAGTACTATAACTATGAAGGTGGTGGATGAAACTGGAGGATGGCCATTCACCACCCCGGGGTGGTAAACGGAACTTAGCAGTGCTATGCACCACCCCGGGTGGTAGATGAAACTTATTATTCCCAGCTACCACCCCGGGTGGTAAGTTCGAGGGTGGTAGATGGGAACAAAGGGATTTAATCGCAAAAAGTCCTGAACCGTTGTATAATTATGAATTCACACATCAATAGCTTAAAAATAAGAATCTGTATTAGTCAAGATGACTTAAGAGTGTTGAACACTACAATTGGTTCATTAATAGCTATATATATATAAAAATTTACAATTATATTATAACACAGGAAATAAAACAAAGGTATATAAGTTGTACATATTTATTCACAATAACCCATTTTGTGTCGGTCTGTCATACATTGAAGGCAAGATTATATAATAGTAGGCAGTTTGTTGAAATAGGAAACAATGTCAACAAATGATAAGATAATAATATAAAAGACGACTTTAGTCAGCTTATCATTATAGCTTATCAACGTAATGTAATTGAAATTTGTTTTTGATCTGAATTTAAAACTTCTAAAGTAACTTATGTATAGTCTGTAACATAATTAAAGCAGTATTATATATTTTTTCTAAAGAATATTCTAATCTTTACATAATTTTTAAATAGTGTCCTGTAAATGTTTCTTTGCCGCGGAACAGTCTACATTTATGGTATATTACCTTGATATGCTATCAAACAATATTGTATTTAAATACTGTTAAGACTAGTGCACTCTGGGCTATAATGTTCGAACTGGATGTTATTGGCATTTCTACAATTTAATTTACCTAATTAGTGTATAAACACAAATAAAAAAGATTTAAGAGAATACCAATAAAATCACAAAGAATATTTTTTTGTGACTTTATTTTTATTGTAAATTTAATTTTACTGTAGCTTATTTAGGCTTGGTTTCAAACCAAGCCAAATTCAATTAAACAAGTTTATATACTCGTTTAATTGAATTTAAACTACCATTTTTTAATCAATAATTTTGTAAAAACTCAGTGAATTTCACTGGTGAAATTCATCCTTCGTGATAGTATGTCCGATACATTTGGTCATGGATTAAAAATATGAAATTATATTAATTTACTAACATAAATATTATAAGTTAAGCAGTCTTTAGTCAAACATTTTGTCATTATATTAAAGTCGGTGTATTGAGTCATTGTTATACGAGATCTTGTAAAATTTCTGTGTACCTGCACCTATATGTACCTGTAGTTCTAGTCACATTGTCTAAAGTCAATGTTGTAATGTGTTATGAATAAAGTCTATTTTGTCCAAATTAGTTTCTTTTTGGTTTTATAGGTAAGTCGGCTAAACAGTCTGTTCCAGTCATCATTTGATGTTATTTGATTGCTAATGGCAATGTCGAGCTTAGGGCCCGATTCAGAATTATTAGTCAAGTGTCATGTCACTTTAGTCAGTTGGTCACAAATGACAAGTCACAAGTCGCCATAAGTCTGTCGTTAGTTCACTTGTCATTGTCAGTAATATTTAAAATTCCTAGTGATTTGACAGAAATCTGTCAGATGAAGTCAGCTATTACCTAAGTCATGTCGATACATATTATTAGTTACTAATAGTTACTATAGTAATTACTAAAAGTGACCTGACATTATTACTATACGTAAAGTCAATTGGTCAGAAAAGTCAGTAGGTGGGTATGATAAGTTATTCATAGAAGTCCGTCACGTCATCGTCAGTGTAGTCAGTGGTGGTCAGTAAAGGTGGTTACTTCCGCGTCACTGTTTGTCAGTAAGTCAATCATGTCGTTGGTTGTTGTCAGAAAGTTGATCACGTTACATACGTCGCTGTCTATTGTCAGAAAGTCAGTCACGTTTTTGTCTGTTATTAAAATTATGTCAAGTTCAAGTTACTGTCCTTGCAACACTGTCTACTAACATATTCAAGTCGTCTTTCCCAATATAGGGTACCTATGTCCTATTAAAAAGTGGTTGTATTGTTATAAGTCAGTCGACCAGTCAATTGTGTCTAAATAAGTCAGTCACTATTAGTAAAAAGTTATTCATTAAAGTTCATGTCAGTCTTTAATATCCTATAGTTATCAGTCAACCATTAAATTATTTTGTTATAGACTTGGGCTTCCCATACTTATATATTATGTAGGTAGTTAGACTAGAGGAAATGAACCTCTTAAAATTTGTCAGAAGCTACTTTGAGAAACTGATTGAGTCAATCAGTCAAGCAGTAAGTCAGTCAGTCGGTCAGAGTCACAAGATTGTCAGTCTTAATAATATTTTTGTATTAGTGTCTTTCGAGATCATCATATCGGTTTTGTCAAGTCAAGTCAATAGTCTATATCCAGGGTAGGTATGTGCCGCTGCTGTTATTGCAGCTATTTCAGACATAACTACTGTTGAAACTAGGTCAAAGGTAGTCTTAATCTGTGTTTGAAGGCAGAAAAGTGGTATGTCAGTCTTTCGAGACATGTCGCCAGTATTTAGATCAGTCATTCGAGTTTTATTCGTCAATCTTTTTAGTCAGTCAAGTCATTATAATAACATGGTTCAGTCCTTAGATGAACATGAATATTCATCTAAGGTTCAGTCAGTACATATGTACAACTACGTTTCCGTCATTTTAGATTTTGATTGAGTCAGGGGTAGTTCTTGATTATTATAATTAAAAGTTGTATCAGTCATAAGGGTCTGTCATTGATGCTTATTATTTAAGTTTTTTTGTCATGTCAGTGTCGCTCAAGTCAGTCAAGCCGTCATCATTTGATACAGACAATACGCGTTTAAATATTTACTTGTGTTTATCAACGACTGAGTGTAATTGTGTCTCGGGCTGTCTTGTTAGTAATATTTGTGTCAGTGTCTTTCGAGTCATTTATGTCGTCATCATTTAGTTCAGTAGTATCTGTTACTCTTTTGTTAGTATTGAGTCAAGGTAATTATTTGTCAGTCTTATAATCTATTATCTTCGAGTCAGTCATGTTGCGATCATTCAGTCAAGTCGAGGTCAGTCTTCGATTGTTGGTTAGCAGTCAGCACGATAACAGTAGTCAGTTGCGATCAAGAGTCAAGTCAGTATGTCAGTTTCAGTTATCATTATAAGCAATGACTAAATTTGTGTAAGTCAAAGTCAGTTCTTGATTACAAAAATTTAACGAAATATAAAGTCAGTCGATATCTTCCGGATAAGTCACGTCATAATCATTTAATCAAGTCAATGTCATCACCCTATTTAGGGTACATCTAATGAAATTAAATGCTGCTCGCTTCATCAAATCTTACTTAACAATTCCTAGTCATTTCGTCTTAAGCTAATTTCGTTGCAATCAAATTTCTACAAATAGGTACTATTTGGGATTCTGGCAAGTAGGTTTCAATTTACATTAATGTCTATCAAACTCGGGTCTTCGTCTCCTGAAACTGTTGAACATGATGGGTCTCGGTATCTCCTTCAAGGAGTAAGGGTCAGTCTTCATTACCGGCATCCTGTGCTGTTCTTGTAAATCTACATCTTCTTCGTAAACTGCCCACTGAGATTTACTGAAAACGAAAACATTATTTGTAAGCCATGACTATTATTCATTTATTGACGACTGTTCTGAGTGATTAATTTGGGTCTATTTACCTGATCTCGCTTGGAATAACATCGAAAGCCACAGAAGGAGTCTTGGCAGAACTGGAAGGCTTTGCCTTTACGCGGTTCCTATGCCGGTCTTGGCCTTTAGGCTTTGTCTCCACTTCATCCAACGATGTCATCTTGTCTACTGAAGATCTTTCTTCTATACTTGCATCAGGCATCCCAGGGTAGTTATAGTTTTCATTCAGAATTGCCTGCTGTTCTTCTTTTGCTTCAGGTTTTGGTATATTTTTTTCAGTGCCTGAGTACTTGTGTAACACATTCTTTATGTAATAATATTTGTTGGCTGGTACAGGCGCTTCGTCGTTGCGTCTTGTCGGTCTTTGTAAGTATGGTTTAGTCGCCGTGTCGTACATATAGAAAGTCGATAGTTTCATATTACTGTCAGTCGTGTGAGTAGTCGTGTCGTCTTTGATAACAGTGTTAACTTTGTGTCTTTCATTTACTTCTTTGTCAGTCACGTCCTTCAATGTTTCAGTTGTAGGCGAATTGCCTTTGTAAGTGCCTACATAACCAAAAGTGATAAGTTTGTACAAGTCAGTCGTGCTTTCTGTCTTAATGTCAGATCTTTCGGTAGGTTTATTTTTTTGAGTCACAGTCTCCTCATTAGATCTAGCTGAGGAATGATAATTATGTCTAGTCGTGTAAGTCGGTCTGTTATACCTGTAGTTGATGTCTTCATGTCTGTTGTTATAGTAGTAAGGTTTGTTCGGTCGTCGGTAAGTGTCGTCATATGTCTGATAGGTCACTTTTACTACGTCTCTATCACGTACAGGAGTCGAAGGTGGTCTCCTAGTTGTATGTCGCCAGGACTGCGTCGGTCTTGGAACGTAATTTATCAAGTAAGTGTATTTGTCAATGTTTTCTGTCACAGTAATCACTGGTCTTTGATTGTAAGGTCTTTTATGAGCAATATTGTTTATAATTACTGATTGAACTTGCTGTGTGTCGTCATCGTCATAGTCATAGTCATCATATTTGTTGGGTCTTTGTCTAGAGTCCATTTGGAAGTCGTCTACTAGTCTACTTTTGTTTTTGAAGTCAAGTTTGTCATCTATCTGTACGTGTCGTCTCGTCGTGTCAGGTATAGTCGTCATGTTAGGTTTGGTCGTCAGGTGGTCTTTACTTATATTAAAGGGTGCAGAAAAGGTCATGTTATCAGTCAAGTTCAGATTAAGTTCGTCATTGTCGTCGTCTTTAGATTGTTGGTTTACATCAAGCTTGTTACTTTCTTTTGTCCTGTCTTTAGTCGTGTCTTTGGTAGGTCTATTAATACCAGGTTTATTTTGATTAACTTTAGGAGTCACTTTCTGTACAGGTTTTTTAGTGGTGGTAGTTGTAGGTTTTTGAGAAGTTGTTTTTATTTTAGGTTTTGCTGTTGTACTATGGTCTTCAGATTTGCTAATGTCATTGTCAGAGTCAGGATCTATTTCGATCCATGGGGCTAAACTAAAGTTATTAAGCAGTCCATTCTGGCAGGAGATTCTATCATTGTCAGTGTTGTCAGAGGAAAGGAATACAAAAGGCTGAACGGTTTCAATGCTGTCAAGAGTTCGACAGAGTACTTGGGCGAAAGAAATTCGACGAATCTGCTGTAGCTGCGCTGGAGTCAGTGATGAGTCGAAGCCTCCATTTTCGTACCTGCAAACACATTGTCGCTTTGTCAATAATTCCGGATAGTTTACAATTAAATAAATAAATGAAATAAGTCGTCATAAGAAATTGTACAAGAAATAAGTTGTCAAGAATATTAGTATGTAACCGAAACAATATTATTTGAACTCAAGATAGAGAGGTCTGGGGTTCGTAAGGTCAAGACCTTAACCACTAGTGTGTTACAATATTTGAGGCGGGTATAGGAAGTCTAGTTTTTTATTATTTATTGTGTAGTTAACTCACCAAAATCGGTCACCTTTCCTCAGGTTACTGAACTGCTGCGCGATAATACAAGCGAAGGTCGGTCCCACGAGTCCGCCCACGACTGGTCTCTCGGCCATGCCGGCGGTGAACAGGTCTATATCGTCCACGTGCCTGGAGAAAGTCGCAAGGGTCATGGGCAATATCGTACTAATGGATTTTGAGCTGGATTGTGGAGCTTACGTCTAAATTAGATGGAGTAATGCTCGAGTAGTTTTTAAGTGGTAATTAAATATCAACCTTATTCCATTATACCAAAGCTTAAAATAGTAGGTATGCAATAATGCGGTATACTCTATAATACTACGGTCACTTCTCCATATCTGATATTTTCAGTTTTGACTGAAAGGAATGACGTTGATGTTTAATTAACGTTTAAAAAGCATTTTCGCCTTTGAATTGACTCTAAGAAAGTAAATTTGGATGGCAATGGTGAACGGTATTTCAGTTCAATTAATTGTTACTGTACCGCGGTAGCCTAGTGGTATGGGTAATGGACTACTGAGACGAGGTCTCGGGTTTGATCCCATGTTTTACTATGGCACACACCAATGATTTTACGAAGTTATGTGTGTATTTATCGCAGGTTTATAAGTGCCCGGTTATTGGCAATAGGCTCGCCACCAATTACATTGGGACCTAAACATGAACTGGCAAAATGTGGGTGATAGCACCTCTGCCTACCCCTTCGGGGATATAGGCATGAGTTTATGTTATGTTATCTATAGGCCATTGGTTAGGTGGACTTGACTATATGATGGACATTCTACTAACTAGGATCCATATGTCGGTCCGATGTGGTCCTGTTCTACGCAGTAAGCCAGTGTTTGGGGATCTGGGCACAATTCCTCAACATCTATGTATCTCTCAACACTCTCGTTCGTTCGAAATACCACAAATGTAGATAGTAAGGAAGTATTGAATGCTGGATAAAAGTTTTTGCAGTTTAAAAACAATTGTCGTACTGGGGAGAAGATTCGTCCCACCACCATTGTGCTAAGACCCAAGTTTTGATTGAAAGAAAATCTGAAGTCAAGTACCAAATACCAGTTCGAAAGAAATATGGCTCTACTTACAACTTTGGTTAAGCTCAAGCATTCACCCACCTATATAACCCTTGAATCTTCCTTGCAGCCCGTGCAGGCATAACCCTGAACAGATCTTCAAAATCTTCAATAGCAGACAGCCCACAGGGTTCCCTCCACGAGGTGTACGGTGGAACTCCATGGTCCCTTCCTCTCTGTATGTTTATGGCGGCGAGGTCCATGCCGAACCCGAAATGGGGGGTTTGGAAGAGATGGTTGGTGAGTTCTTCTGTGATAAACTCGTCACGTTTTTGGATGGGCTGGTTCAGCATGCCTAGGAGAAGACGGTCTACTGCGCCGATGCTCCAGATGTTTGAGGGGTTGGTCAGCTCATTGTGGAGGCTCACGTCTAGAATAAAAAGTAATAATAATAATGAAAATAGTTTTTGGAAATTAGGTTTATCTGCGAAGTACCCGATGGGAAACAGCAGAAATAAATAGCCCACAGAAATAGATAGCAAAGGAAATAAAAAATATAATTGCTAATGCAACATGTATGTTTTATAATGATTGCAACGACAAGGTTTGCTGACAACCAGCTATGATCAAATGAAGAACTATAATAAAAAACAAGAAAAAGAAAAACATAGGGGGATTGAGAACAAGGTTGCCTGGCAGAAATCGCTTCAGCGATAAGGCTGCCGATTGTACATTGAACTGTATACATGGTACCTACTTGTCCTACTCTGTTGGTGTACAATAAAGAATTATCTATCTATCTATCTAAAAAATACCAATAAAACTAGGTATAGACAAAGATTCCGGACTTTTCGTACGTAAAAAAAAGTAGGTAGATTTCTAGTTCTCAATCGATTACGACTATTGTCTTACGCTATTGTCATTTGTTACAATTACATCGCAATTCTCTTAGAAATCGGAACGAGAGTGTGGAAACGATATGTTTTTAGTATGACGCTATTTATGGTAAAATCCATTGTTATACAAAAGGTAGGTAAGGTTACTCTCTAGATTCCGGTCGGAAGTGTATCATATTATACAATATCTCTTTGTTTATGGGAACCTATTTCATTGATAAAAAGTGTTATTCCCGATTGTAATCTATCTCTATACCAATTTTCAGCCAGTTCGATTATGATTGAGTAACCAATATCCAAAAAGCTTGACAAATTTTCATATTTCTACCTAAATGGTAGAAATGCTTTTTGGATATTGGTAGGATATTCGAATACTTACTGTTTTTCATCGGTCGATGGAACTTGTCGAACCGCATCATTGAGGACTGCACCAGACTGTGTCCAAAACGGAAGGCTGCAGAGCCGAATGAGCTGGCGGGGTTGGGGTTGATTTTGGGGCTGTAACCCTTGTAGTAACCTTTCTTCTGCAGCTCGAGCTCGAAGCGGTGGATTACTTCGCCTCCTAGAGAGTAGGGTCACCGTTAAAATGCTGATAAAGCAAATCCCCAAGAATGTTGTTCTTTAATATCATCAAGAGTACCAGCTTCTCAGAGTTAACGATGAGATGGCTATTTCAGAATCGATGCAGGTGTGTAAGGTACCTACTGTTGTATTTCCAAGTGACTATAATATGGATATCTTCAAGAAGGGCACTACACGATTCTTAGTGGGTTATGCCCATGTCCATAGGCCGCAGTAACCAGTATCCTTCAGAGCCACACGTGTGCTTACCAGCCACTGAAGTAGTTTAAAAAAATCTAGAGAATGTACTCCATATTTCTAGATTGCGGTGTGGCACAATTTTATAAAATTGTTCAACGTTATTAGCAAAGTGATTGGCTACCAATCTACTCCTAAAGAGGCAACATCTCTACGCAACTGTTATACCTAGCTGGTTTGGTAGTACCTCACCTAATATGATGGGCAGGAACTCTCGGTATGTGATGTGCTGTATCATAGCGCCGACAATTTTCCGCGTCTCCTGATAGATCTTCTCATCACTCCACTCGGGGTTTAGATGGGCTAGTTCTTGTGCCATTCTAGAAAATGCAAAAAAGTTCAAAAGTAAGAACTCCCTTTCACTGTCACAACTTCAGTAAGGGTGCTTGATTTTAAGCATTCTCGAACCCCTTTCATGGCAATTGCTTCAGTGAGACCCTCACCTATTATGCTGCCTCATCCACACGATGTGTGCGGCCACCAGTCCTGGATGTTCGTTGACCCTAGCGTCTCCAGACTTGAAGCACTCAGTGGATACTGCTCCTCCGCGGCAGAGCTCGTCACGGCGTTCTGGAGGCAGGACTGGTCGGCGTTGCTGGACGCGTCCGTATTGTAACATACCTGGAGTATGGAGAGAAGCTGATGAAGCTGGCTTGTGTTTTGCAGATTTCATGTTCATTTGTGTAATTATGGACCAAGATTTTTGGGGCCGGTAGCATACCGCTATACCAGCTGATTGATGGAAGTGGCTTTGGTTCAGGCATTCTTATTGGGAGTGGGAGTCAGATGACAATCGCAGCCGTAAAAATTAGAATAAACAAAATATAAAGTGGGCGCGCAGACCCCAGATTTCAAAGCACAAGTTTTAGATGAAAGCGAGATTGGCGCTGACATTAATTGGGCAACAACACGACGCGCTGATGGCTTTAAAGCTACCTCTTTCACTCCTTGCGTATACTTTTAGAAGAGTACTCCCTGTACTAATGTTGACAAGTTTAGTGGACCCTCCTATCATAACTTAATTTAGTTTATTCAAATTTCATGATATTAGATGGATATCCTTTAAAAGTACTGAACACTTAATTCGATCATCGTGTCTTACCATTTCTGAATAACCTCAGTTTATCAGACTTCGCAGCGGAGCTTCCGTATAGCGGGGACCCATCGATGTAGGCAGACACCTGATTGAGCTGTTCCCGCCATCCCAGGGAGCAGTCGTCACGTGGAGCCGGGGCTGAACGCACAAAGTCCAGGCAGCGTATTCCTTTGGGGCCGTAGAACGGATCGTTTGATGGCACCGTGATTGGGAGGCATTCTGGATGCTATGGGATCATACATTTATAAGTAATTTTTCTTATTAAATGTCAATAATAAATATTACTTTTGTCTGTCTGTTCGTATGTCGTTATCTCTAAAGTATCTAAGTCAATTTGGACAGGTTTTTACTGCAGATAGTGTTATAAAAGACGTTATTTAGAAACTACATTTATTTTAGAAAAAATATTAGTGTTCCGAGCAAAACATGTGAAGACCCAGAACGAAGTTGCGGGCAAATGTAGTTAGTCATAAAATAAACAGAAGATCTCTTTTCTTCTGGAAGAAAATCAATCATTTCATAGTGATTAGTCATCTATCAATAAAATATCGGCCAGATAACTCACTAAAAGCTCCACCGGAACAAAATCCTTTCCTCCATCCTTACAGCATCTAGGTACTGAACCATTGAACCCTCTGGACTGAGAAGACGACGTCATATCATGGTCTAAGAACTGCCCCCACTGCATCAGAAGATGGGTAACCCCTGTACTCTCTATGTTTTTGCCCTCATGGATCGAAGAGCTGATCTCTCTGGCTGAAGGGAGTTTGACCCCGAGTACTGAGCGTCTTGGAGCTTGAAGTCCGTCGGAGTAGGAAGGTGGCAGGAAACGCTGGACGGGAGTCATTGTGGAGCCCCACCTCGGACGGTTGATATTGTTGCATGTGCCATCGTGGGTACGGTACCTGAAATTTTTTTTATTCAACATAAATAAAATTGAGATGCCAGGAAAGGGAATAACTGAGGAGATGGTTGACTTCTGACACAAATATATGGAAAAATGTTTTGTTTTTATACCACCTGGTTGGCAGACAAGCACACAGCCCACCTGATGGAAAGTGGTTACCGTGGCCTATGGACGAGTGCAACACCAAGGGAGTCACACTCGCCCTGCAAACCCTGTAGGCACAAGAGTTTCTGTGCCGTCAGTGTAAAAGACAAAGCAGGACAAGTTTTTGGTCTTCCCACTGACAGTTCAATAACTCTCTAGTAAGCTCTGGCTACCCTATGTCATGTTGCGCCGCCCATAATTAATTAGGATACAGGTAGACAGCTTATGAGATAAAGTCCTACGGATATTTCAAACTAACTAAAATTGTAAGTTAAAGATTTTTAATTTAATTAAATTAGTTAGCCTATTGCAGTCACCTGCTGGACATAGGCCTCTTCCAATATATATACATATACATATATACATATTCGCATAAATATATAAATATATATATATATATACCTATATATCTTACCGTTTGGACGCAGGCGGACACTTAGGAGCTCCTTTCAGCGGGCAGTGCTGCATAAGAGCTGACTGCTTCAGGGCACTCGCTGAAGGAAACTGGGTCTCCTGCGCACGGCTCTCCAGTCCATCCTCATTGCCACCACTAGAACAAGAATAAGATAGTTGAGTTGCAGATTACAGAACGAAAAAGTTGTGTACTGGCTATTGAAAAAAATGGGGTTTTTTTTTGTCTAGGCAGAAAAAAGGGGATGGCGCTTCAGCTAACCTCACTTTCATATCAGGACTGCTAATTAACAGAATAAACTCTTGCATAGGCTTTTCTCTCAGGATTGGAAATCAGACTGAAGTCGCTCCCGTAAAAGCCAAGGAGCAAAATATAAAGTTTTAAATATGCCAATAGCAATTGTGAAATAGGTACCCTGCATATTCACAAATTGTTTTAATTGGCTCACCAACTATATCCGCGTTCTTAAACCCATTCCATAACTTTTTCTTAGTTCGGGTCTAGATGACGGTGTGCAATATGTCATAAACATTTATTGCCAGTTAAAGTTCCTCATTATTAACATAACTACGAACATAAAATGTGAAGGAAAGAAAGTGAAAACATTATGTAAATTTATTTTCGGTAAGATTTCAAGTTTGATTCATTGCAGACAGGTGAAAGTGATTTTTGAGATTCCACGTCGTAAACATACAAATGGTCGTCTCTGGTTTTATTTTTGTTATATAAATAACTGGTTTTATGATGCTATAAGTTATGCAAATGGTATAAAATGCAAGAGAGTCGCCTTCGTGGTGCGGTCACGTTTTACGGAAGCAGCCAGGCTACGTGGGTAACAAATGCCTGGCAATGGCGGCCCTTTCGGGTCCGGGTAGGAGGGGTAGGCCCAAGAAGTCCTGGCTTTACGTCGTGGAGGGGTGACATGCGTGCCTATCGTCTCACTACCATGGACATCTATGATCGTGCGAAGTGGGGAAGAAAGAGCCGGAAGGCGGATCCAGTGTTCCTAGTTCACCTTGGCCTCGGATGCAATTATGAAAATACGTCTCCATGATGATGATGATGATGAAGTTATGCAAATGGGGGAGCAGTCGGCCGCCATCATTGACTATAGTTACTGATGCGTTCACGCGGTTGTACTTGACACTGATCGTTACTTGAATTTTTATTCGGTTCGAGGCTCTGGCGAAGGCTCTCCTCTCGTAGTTGAGAGATCAACGAAAATGCGACGATAACGTACTAATCTATAACTATACAAATGAACAAATTTATAGTTGGAATATCCGATACCTATAACAAAAAAAAATATTTTGTAACTTTTGTTGGTCAGACAGATACTGTTAGTACCTTTTGGTAGATAAGAATATAGCAGGAGGTAGGACACGACGGTATTTCCGTCCCAATTGAGCAGTCCGACTGGGGAAGTACCTCCACCCTACAGAATACCACGGCTATAATAACTTCGTGTTGTGTTCCCGGTGGTGAGTAGCCTGAGCTCGTTGGAGAGTTTTTGTGCTGTCCGTGGGAAGACTAAAGGCTTGTCCTGATTTTGTGTTCTGCACTAGCGGCACAGAAAATCTCTGTTCTTTCAGGGTAGGCAGCACGGATGTGACTCCCTTGGTGTTGCACACGTTCATAGGTCACGGTAACCACTTTCCATCAGGTGGGCCGTGTGCTTGTCTGCCACCTAAGTTGTATAAAAAAAATCTCCTTTGTTAACCTAGCCAAAAATATTAATGCATGAACGCAAATGGGAAATCGTTCTGAGAGTGATGATGGTGACAGGAGTTGGTCGCTATACGTTTGTCAAACCTTCTTGGGTAGTAATAGAAGAGTGACATCTGTATCTGAAATGAGGGTAGAAGAGCTTTGAATATTGTCTCTGCCTTGACCTCATGAACAGCAAGAATTGCTAAATTCTGATCGTTCTAATTGCGCGGATGTTCCTGAAGGCCAGGTTAAAGAGTATTAAGCGATTGGATATACCTGTTTGTGCCAGATTAAAGAGATTGTAAATAATGATTCGTTTGTTCACTCAAATGTGAAGATCATTTAACTCACGTTTATTTAATGGTTTCATATAATTTTATTTACTTAAGTGATAATAATAATTGTCAATACACGAATATTTAAGTAAGCATATTTATTTATTTATATTTTAACTTTAATGTTATACTTCTGAATATCTATATTAGAATGGATACACAGAAGTGTGCTGTACTCTCATATTTCAAGACTTAAATTCTGTACGTAATGCAAAATTCTGGTACTGAAAGTCGATGTCAATTGTAAAGATGATACTAGGTACCTAGGTCAATAATTAGATATACTCCCTCTCCTAGTTAGTAGGTACTTAGGACCAGAAAGATAATTATTTTAGTAGTTTTCTATGATTATCTTAAGTAACCCTCCGCGACCATGGTTACTAAGAGTAGTCGAAACGTTAGGTTAAGTGTAAATAATAAAATGATAACAAATATTATAACCGCGATAGCCTAGTGGTATGGGTAATGGACTGCTGAGACCAGGTCTCGGGTTCAATCCCAGGTTTACCATGGCACACACCAATGACTTTTCGATGCTTTTCAATACTCAATACTCAATACATTTATTGCGTTCCATAATGAAGTACAGTTGTTCAGGTTAAAATTATTGTTACAATTATGGACCCTGTCGGGCACAGCACAATGTTTGGAGAGAGGAAGAATTTGTCATACACAATATGTTCACTCTTAATTACAGTTTGTTGATATTACTTATTATATTAAATTTAAATGATTTTTAGTAGGTATAAATGTCATTTTACTCGTTTTGTTTCGGCCCAAAAAGACAAGGACAAAAATGTAATGAAAATGTCAATATAGAATGTTAAGTGATACATATACAATTTATACAATTTGAAAATATATTGGGTTGATATTTTATCAGTTTAATATTAGTATGATATGTCAATCTTGATGTCAACATAGGGTTAATTAATTAAAAGTAAGAGTAAAAATAAAAATAAAAATAAAAATACGTCAGTACGAATAAATGTCAGTCAATATATATATATACATATTTTAAATTAATTAAATGATATATTTGAAATTATTATTATAAATTATTAAATATATTTATATATACATTTTAAATGAATTAAATTATTAAAATTGAATTAGATTATTAAAATTGTATTAGATTATTAAAATTGTATTAGATTATTAATATTATTTTTTTATAAATTTTGGTTAAGTCAATATTTAACTATTCTAGATTGATTTTATCAATTTATTTGCCAAATAAATATGTCCGTACGTATGTTTATTTATCATTTAGATATTCCTGTATGCTGTAGTAGGTTTTGTTTAGTAGGAAGGTTTTTAGTTTGCTTACAAAAAGCTGTAATTTTTTTTCTTCTTTTATGGGCTCTGGCAATTTATTGTATATTTTTACTGACATGACCAAGGGACCCGAAGAATGCATTTCCAGTTTTGAGGTGGGCAGGTTTAATCTATTTTTGTGTCTTAGTGTATATCTAGTTTGTATGTCCTCTCGTGTGGTGTAGTGTCCAGGGTATTTTCGGACAAACTTACATATTTCCAATATATATATGCATGGTAATGTTAAAATTTTTAGGTTTTGAAAGTGGGGCTTACAGGTGTCTGTTTGTTCTATATTTACCAGAATTCTCATCAGTTTTTTTTGTTGAGTGAATAAAGTACTCGCGTCCGTACTATTTCCCCACATAATGATGCCATAGTTTAGCCAAGAGTATGCATAGGCATAGTAGGTAGCCAAAGCAGTTGCCAAATCAGTTGTCTTTTTGACTTCTCGTAGAGCGTAAGAGAATTTTGATATTTTGGCTCTCACCTTTTTGATGTGTGGCTTCCAGCTTATATGTGTATCTATGGTCAAGCCAAGCAAGTCAAACTCTTTAACAACTTCCAATCTGACATTATCAAAACTGAAGTCTATAGAGATAGGCGCTTTCTGGTGAGGGTGGAAGGGCATTATTTTTGTCTTAGCGTAATTTATTTCTAAATTATGCTCAGTCATCCAGGATGACGTTTTATTCAAAATTGAGTCCAATCTCTCATTCAGCTTCAAATTGCTTTCACAGGAGACTAGTATAGAGATATCATCGGCAAACAATACACATTGTTCCTCTATAACTTTTGGCAGGTCATTTATGTAGATGAGAAACAATAAACACCCTATCACGCTTCCTTGAGGTATTGAAGCTTTTACAATCAAATTGTCGGAGCGGATCTTGTCTATTCGGCTAGTGGTCTCGTTGAAAAACTCAATTTCTACTAATTGTTTTCTGTCCGTGAGGTACGATGAGAGCCACTTGTGGGCTTGTCCCCTTATACCTATCCCATACAGTTTCCTTAATAGAATGTCAAACTGCACCTTGTCGTAGGCCTTAGTCATATCAAGCAGTATACCTATTGCGTATTTTTTGTGATTAATAATATTGAGATCTTTTCGAAGTTATGTGTGTATTTATCGCAGGTTTATAAGTGCCCGGATAATGGCAATAGGCTCACCACCTATTACATTGGGACCTAAACATAAACTGGCGAAATGAGGGTGCTAGCACCTCTGCCTACCCCTTCGGGGATATAGGCGTGAGTTTATGTTATGAGTTTATGTTATGTTATTATAAATAAAATTGGTCAAATAGTGACTTTATTACTTTATGTACTGCCTTTATTATTTTTAAATCGCCCATAAATTACATTATACTTCATCTGTATTATTATAATCCATATATACTGACAGTAAATTAAATTATTTAACGATAGCACGGTATGACATCATAAATTGGTTTTTTAATTTTAGTTTTGTATAACTTCCGTTTTAACTACGTGCTACTTTAATTAATATCTAAATAAATAATGTAATGAGAGTGAATGAAGCGAAAGTAGTATGTCAGGATCGTAGCAAATGGAGATACGTGATATCTGCTTACCCCTATGGAAGACATGCGTGATTTTATGTATGTATATAAATAAATAATTTCTACAACATACTACACAACGCTATCTAGATTCTAGACCCATGGTATGCATAGTTTCACTAGCTTGTATGGAATCTAGGATGTGGATGAACATACATAGATCCGGTTGAGATATATTATACATATTATATTTTTTTTATACATTTTATAAATTAGACCGACGCAGCCGCGTGGCTCCAAGCATAGTAGAATTTGGACTACCCCATCTCTTCCCATGTGGTGTCGTATAAGGCGACTAAGGGATAGGGCTGTTTAGCATCAGACAGATACATACAGCCCAGACTCAGCCTCAGATGCGTAGCTTGAGTCAACAATAGTGCCCGGAATACGGCAATAGGCTCACCCTCTATTACGTGGGACCGAATACAATTATTGGTGAAATGTGGGTGACTAATCCTAACCCTCCGGGGATAAAGGCATGGTTATATTAAAATGCGTGATATACTATATTATACATAGAAATACCCAACCAATGAAAATATACGTACTACCACTACGCCACAGTTGCTTCAACTTCAAAAGATTTTGCTTGAATAATTAAATTTGTGACGTCATACCACCGCTTCCTAGGCGCTGGTGGAGAAGAAACCGTGCAACAAACTCCACTGCGGCAACTACCTTCTTATTGTTTAAACATGTTGTTACTTGATTGTTTTAAACTTCAGATATTTGCTGGTGGGTGTGGGAGTGTGAATTAACCATGTTATCATACCAAACAGAGTTCAACTTGAATGTCTGGTTACGTATTTATAAACAGAGAGCGGCTGTTTTCACCAGCGAGACGGAGAAATGTATTAACTGTGATAATACCAGCCAAACCAGTTCTTTATGAAGTTGATGATTGTCGCCTATTTGCGTCCGCCAATATTTACTTTTTCTATAAGGATTTGAAAGTATGTTTGATACATAATGATGTCTAAACTGCTGGTATATAGCGGATGTTGTTATAGGTATGGTAAAGATTCGTTTTGTAATGACTTTATTTGTAGATTCAACATAATACTTATTTTATTATATAACTATATTTTTTTATAGTGGGCACTATTTCTTATGGGTTTTACGGTAGTCATCGGTATTAGCCCAGTAAGTTCTAAGGTACCGATCGCATTAGCTCTGAAACTTTATAAAAAACAATTACTTTTAAAAACTTGATTTCAAAAGCTAAAAACTATAAAATAACATAATAAAGATCAGAGAAATATTACTGAAATTGCAGATTTACTGATGTGGTAGAAGCCGGTGCCTAGTCCAAGATAGTTTAATATTATGTTATCTGTGCCCAAGAGGTCATATTATTTCAATTGAATAATAGTTCAAGCACAACAGAAAAAGTAAGCACCGCCTTTTTGGAAGTCGGTTAGTAATAAACAAAAATTGATGCATGCATGATCTAAAATTATCCTGTGAAGTTTATAAAAAGATCGGCGCTTGACTATTATTACGAATACAGGAAAAAGAAATCATCCAAATCGGCGGAGCCATCCTCAAATTTGCGATTAATGACAAATTAAACAATTCATTGTTATTTATTCAGATTACTTTTATAATTAATTTCTAATACATTAATTTAAGATAATATTTTCGTAGGTTTATTAACAATAAAAAAGTGTGAATCACGAATTGAAATGTAAAAGGTGGAAAAACGTAGTCTTTGCTTACCCCAATGGGAAGGAGGCGTGACTATACATATGTGTAAATTACACATTTAAATATTTCAACATTTACACACTACAATATCTAATTACCTATGTTTAGTTTGGCTCTAGATAGCACCGTGCTAAAGAAAGTGCTGTCTCACTATTATTATTATTATCTTCCAATAATTTATAGAAATGAATGCGCCGATAGGTGATAATAACCATTTATGTGTGACCCCAAAAAAAATAATAGTGATGTGAACAACAGAGAAAGCACGTCACTTTCATGACGTGCTTTCTCTGTTGTTCACATCACTATTATTATAATTGAGTAGGTGCCTATGTTTTTTTTTATACCACTTAGGTGGCAGACAAGCGCACGGCCCACCTGATGGAAAGTGGTTACCGTGGCCTATGGACGTGTGTAACACCAGAGAAGCCACACTCGCGCTGCCGACCCTGTAAGCACAGAGTTTCTGTGCCGTCAGTGTAGAGGACAAAGCAGGAGAAACCTTTAGTTATCTCACTGACAGCACAAATTCTCCAGTGAGCTCTGGCTACCCTACTCACCGCTGGGAACACAACACGTAGTACTGCCATAGACGCTAATATTTCTTGAATAACCACAATATTCTCAATTCACGTCGTACTAAGTAAATAAGAAAAAAGTAATTAAAACATATTTTGACCTTTTGTAGAAAAGGACCACCTCACCTCTTAGAAAGCGACTAAGGGATAAGGCTGTTCTCCACCCGACAGTAAACACACAGTTCAAGTCTAGGTAAGTACCCGCTTGACGGTTATAGGCCCGCTCCCTATTACATGGAACCGAACATAGCAGTTGACGAAATGTGGGTGTTAAAACACATTTGCCTACCTTTTCGGGGATTGTATGTATATGTGTATACTAGCTGACCCACCCCAGCTTCGCCCGGGGTATATTTTGAAGCTTCAAATCCCTTTGAGCCCGTATGTTTTAGTCTTCAAAATATGTATGAAAAATTGCCGAATTTGTTAACATTTATTATCAATGCTCCGCTCCCTTAAGTAGTAGCGTGATGATATATAGCCTAAAACCTGCCTCGATAAATGGACTACCCGACACTGAAAAAATCATTCAAATCGGACCAGTAGTTCCAGAGATTAGCGCGTTCAAACAAACAAACAAACTCTGCAGCTTTATAATATTAGTGGGATTTATAATATTAAATGCGGCAGTTACGTAGGAAGCGCGGGTTCGACCCCCGCTGATATTGAATTGGCTAGTCGTGCCTCTGGGAGCACGTTAGCCGTCTGTCTCTGTTGGAATACCTACAAACATCTATGGCAGTCGTTACGCGTAGTTGGATCCCTTAAAATTCCGACTTTTTTTTTTACGTGCGCAAAATCCCCACGGATACCTCCCCACCGGAGCCGGTGGAGGAGGTTATGTCGGACTCGAACCGACTAAAACGCACGCCGCCTGTGAGTCGTTTTGGTTGCCGAAGGTGAGGTTGACAGGCATATCCCTCGCACCCCGGCCGACCCAGGACCATCTCTAACGATCTGGCCCTCTTCTCGGGTGTGGGGACTACAGAGTCCCCAACTCGTCCCTGGAAACGGGGAGGCGCGCCAGTCGCGCCACCGCCGCAATCGCGCCACCGCCGCAAAATTCCGACTAGTCTAATTACATAACTTCGATATATCGCAAATTAGTCGTTAAATAGTTACTTTTTGTAATCTTATCAATGTTAATAGCTTGTTCACTATCATAATAGCTTTGACAATTGCCAATTGTGGGTGTTAGTTGGATTTTAAATACTCTTTGTTTTGCTTCCTAGGTCTGTTCGGAGGACTTTGTGTTTTTATCACGCTCACATCGTTTTCTTCACCTTGTTTGGTGGTAAGCAAAAGATTATAACCAGGGTCATCATTACAGATAAATGATAATCCTCATTTTGACGGTCTCATCACACGCTTAAAGGATCCGGGACTGTAGGAAGAAGGAAACACGTAAGCTGGTAATGAATGCTTTTTTCGTCGTGCTCGTTTCGTCACACCATAACGCGGTTGAGAATAAATGCCATGGTACTATCGACGTGATGGTACCACGGCAAATAAAAATTATCACAGTACCATTAATGGTACTGGTACTAATAGTACCACGGTAAACAAACCCCGTTTGCGTATTAGGATAGGCTAGACTAGAATATGATGAATATATGTACTATAATAAAACTATTGTATAATATACCTACTGCTACTTATATTGTTTACATACATACATATAATCACGCCATTATCCCTGGAGGGTTAGGCAGAGGTGAATTAACACCCACATTTCACCAATAATTGTATTCGGTCGCACGTAATAGGGGATGAGACTATTGCCGTATTCCGGACACTATTGTTGACTCGAGCAATGCATCTGAGACTGAGTCTGGACTGTATATATCTGTCTGATGTTAAACAGCCCTATCCTTTAGTCGCCTTGTACGACACCGCATGGGAAGAGTTGGGGTGGCCCTAATTCTGCTCTGCCGGAAATCACGCGGCAAAATGTTGTACACATATATTTTAGCAAAATTAACATTATGTTTGAATAATAATTCATATTTAAATTATTCTTTATGAAAAGTATTATCATAATATATTACGTGCTTTGTTAGCGGTCGAGTAATCGGTTGCTACATCAGGGGTCGCGGTTTGTTTCCTGCTAATGGCATTGGCCAAATATTTAAACCTATGCGTTTTATTTATACTATGTATACTAGGCAGGCTTTAAAAAACCATATCACGGTTCCTTTGTGAACATGACATTAATATAAACACGCCAGTAAATCGACGAAGGGGTGGGCAGGAGTTTATTAACACCCACATTTCGACAGCTATTATATTTGATTCCGTGTTATCGGGGGCCTATTGCTGTCAAATGAGCACTTTATTTTGGGTTGTAAGATGGAAAACAGCCCTATACTTTTTTGGGTGAAGTGGAAATTAATAGCAGTAAATTCAAATTTGCAGTATGAACCTGGTGCCCGTACAAGTATTTAGTTAACTAACAGTCACCGGTGACCCGAAGACAGAATATTTTTATACTGCCATACTTTTCAAGACGTTACAATCGAGAGGACCCGAGTTCGAATCCTGGCCATTGCAATGCCGAAATGAGCCCACTCCGTACACAAGCAATTTATTTGAAGGGGATAGAGGGAGTTCTGTCAATAGAGTAAATAGAAAATAAAATTGATATTTGTAATTTGTGTTAGTACTATTTTTTTAAATTCCTAAACAGAATTAGAGTACTCTACCTTAGAATTAGAATAATTACATATTACTACAAGAAAAAGAATAATTACCAACCTGTGTTTCCCGCCAACAGTCAAGTCCAGTCAGTCAATCCAAGTCAAGTCACGTCATTGTCACACTGTCACTGTCACCGTCACACGTCAGTCAAAACATTATAGTCAGCACCTTCGTCTCAAGTCTTATAAAAAAAAACAAATTTATGTATCTGTAGTCTACGATTTAAAAAAAGAATGACTAGCATTTGAATTTGGTGCGCGAGTACGTCAGTGCGCGTCGGGCCGCCATGCCGCCCGCGCCTTACTGTCGTGGGGGGAGGCGCGCTCGCGCTCAAATACTACCACTACTACTCGCAAAATGTTGTAATTATATTTTTAAAAGGTGCATAATATGTTGACGTTAGAGGTGCGACGGTACGATAAAATGCATTAAACGATTCTTAGTGGAACCGATCGATTTGATTGTTGGACTGGTGTTTGCTGAAGTATTTCAGTCTCGTCGCTGATATTAGGTTTGTTGCAACTGATGAAAGGATAGATTGCAAAATTATTATGACATTAACAGTGTCTTCATTAAACTAAAGAGAAACGTTGGGTTGTTAATCAACTGCAGAATGTATTAATTTAACTAGTTATGAATTAACTTTATTTCTTATTACATCAATTACTTATTATTATTCCTTATGTCCAATAAGGAGCAATAATTAATATCTATCCACCGATATGTGGAAACGAAAGGTGTCTTTGTATTTGTTACTTGACAATCAGATTAGGACAAAACGTGTTGCGACCAAAAGAAAAACACGTAAAAAACTACTAAACTTCCAATAAGCTTTAAGTATATTTTTACCCAACTGTCAGGAATGGTTATATCAATGCTTTACTTGGACAAATGACGAGTCAGTTTCACAAAAACATGTTGATAAGAAAATTCGCAGGCGTCAAAAAACCTCTGTAACTAAAAAGCTAAAATTAATGAAATGTGTTTTTTTGTTCTCGCTACCCTTAAACGATCTCAAAATAAATCATCCAATTAAATCTGCTGCTATTATTTCCATATCATGTCTACCGCCTAAACGATGGTTTGTGCTCCAATGAATTGTTTGACATGATGCCCACAGGTACATTCTATCATCGCATCGCTCAACCTGAGACGGTGCACACTGTGCGGTATGAAAGAAACTTCATCCCCTGCACACTCAAGCTCGGGAATGACCTCTCTGCTGTGATTTTCCCAAGCGCCTACAATATGGCGTTCTTCAAGAGGGGCATTAGAAGGTATCTTCAGGGTCGGCAGCACGAGTGTAACGTCTCTGGTGTTGCACACGTCCATAGGCCACAGTAACCACTTCCCATGAGGTGGGCCGTGAGCTTGTCTGCCACCTAAGTGGTAAAAAAAGGAGCTGTAACTTTGATAATACATATCCTTAGTCAAAGTGCACTACTTATTTCTTTATCAATAATGTGGTATTGCAAAGGATGTATGGAGAAGTTGGGCAGAATGGGGCAAGATTTCACTAACTATAACGGATATAATATATTTTCTTCGTTATTTACTCAACGAATTTACTTTCGATATTTTAAACTTTTCGCATGTAAATTTCGATAGACGACTGACCTTTCACTGCTCTCATTATGAGCATCAGATGCGCGAACAGCTGACAGGTTTCACCTTTGGAGGCTTCTGAAGAAGTTGCTTCGAATCCCATATGTCAAGGACTCTTGCGCCGGCGCATTCACATCTCGTTTTTACTGTTTTAAGATCCTGTACACCTTCACTTTATGCTACACTATTAATATCCATAAGGGGAGTTAGATTGGTAGATAATACAAGTTGATGATTGTTACAAGGTTTATAATGTTACACGGGTAGTGTATCCGTTGAAGTATTTTAATTTATGATAATGATGAAACATACATGTAATCACGCCTTTATCCTCGGAGCTTTAGGCAGAGGTGAATTAACACCCACATGTCACCAATCATTGAATTTCCCTCGTAATTGGAGCTGAGCCTAATTGCCGTCTTCCAGGCACTATTTTTGACTCGAGCCATGCATCTGAGGCTGAGTCTGGGCTGTATATATCCCTATCTTTTAGTCGCCTTGTACGACACCGCATGGGAAGAGATGGGGTGGTCCAAATTCTACTCTGCAACTGCCACGCGGCTAATAATGATGATACTATTTACATTACGCACTTATATGTTTGTCTATCCTTTGAGGGAGGCAGAAGTGTTTAAATGTTTATATTTCATTACAGTTTTTTTTTTACGTGCGCAAAATCCCCATGGATACCCCCCCTCCCCCCACCGGAGCCGGTGGAAGAGGTTATGTCGGACTCGAACCGACTAAAACGCACGCCGCCTGTGAGTCGCTTTGGTTGCCGAAGGTGAGGTTGACAGGCATATCCCTCACACCCCGGCCGACCCAGGGTCCACCTCTTCTCGGGTGTGGGGACTACAGAGTCCCCAACTCGTCCCCGGAAACGGGGAGGCGCCGTGGTCTGCTTCTGCCAGGGTGACAGGTGAAAGGTGGAGAGCGTGAGAACTCTCACTCCCAGGGCCGCCACAAGCTCCCGTCTCGGCGTCTCCCACGCCGGACACTCGGTGAGCGTGTGCGGCCCCGAGTCCTCGTATTTCATTACAGTAGGCACATGGTTTCGAACGATCGACCGAACTCGACAGCTGATCCACGGTGAGATTTCAATCTTGAATGCTGTAAATTTGGTGAGGTAATGTTGTCGAGCACATAAGCTTAAATCACTATTGAATTATGCTCGATATCGTGACGTCACCAAATTTGCAGCTTGCGAAATTGAAATCTTACCGCGAAATCAGCTTTCGAGTCCTTTAGATCCTTTCGAACGAACGTACGGATTTGACAGATGAATTCGCGGTGAGATTTCAATTGCGTATGCTCTAAATTTGGTGACGTCACGTTAGAGCATGCGCAATTGTAATCTCACCCCGAATCTTTCGAAACGTTCTTACAGCATGTGCCTGCTGCTGTAACAGGTAAGGTTTGGAGTTTTTTTATACCACTTAGGTGGCAGACAAGCACACGGCCCACCTGATGGAAAGTGATTACCGTGGCCTATGGACAAGAGGAGCCATACTTGCGCTGCCGACCCTGTAAGAACAGAGTTTCTGTGCCGTCAGTGTAAAAGACAAAGCAGGGCAAGATTTTGGTCTTACCACTAACAGCACAAAAACTTTCCAGTGAGCTTTCACACAACACAAGATTATTATGGCCGCGGTATTCTATAGGGCGGGGGTACTTCCCCAGTCGGACTGCACAATTGGATAGAAATACCGTCGTGACCTACCTCCTAAAAAGGAGTAAAGTGAAACGCAAAACGCAAGACTCATAGGGGGATAGTAGAACGCGGCGTCACGCTCTCCATCCCTATCTAGTATAAGCTAACAGGGGGCGTGCCTATTGTATGTTTTTTATCGCTAACCAGGTAATCAATTAAGCTGTATATTCATAGTGGAAGAAGAAACAGCGTTATCCCCTATACGACACACACACAGGCAGAAATAAATTGTGGAATACAAGATGTGTACAATTTGTTAGCAAATAAACCTATATCAACAAATATTCACACCTTTAAATGTGTATTAACGCCCAGATTTCGTCAACTATGAATGTCGATCCCACGTAATAAGGGGCGAGCCTATAGCCGTTAAGCAGGCACTTTGTGGCTGTATGTTTATTGTCGTATACAGAACAGCCTTACCTTTTACTTGCCTTCTACGGTAACCACAGGAAAAGATGTTTGTTGGCTCTGAAGGAATTGTCTGACCCAGAAATCGAACCCGTGTACTACAAGTTTGGTCATACCATTGCGTACTGACGCAAATCTAAGGGGCAGTCAGCTGAGACCTTGCGTGACTAACCAATGATTTTATCACTATACCACAAAATTAAAAGCACCAATAACCGCCTATTGCGATGGGTCTCTATGGCAATCGAACGTTGCAATGGTGACAACTGCACGGCCTAATTCTAATTGTCTATGGTTTTATGCAATCATAGTTATATAAATGAGATTAGGAACTAAATAAATGTTTTCACAAGCTGTCATTCTAGCAAAGCTAAACTTGGATGGGCACCACCCGTACCACAGGATCTACGTGGTTCCTACACCCAAGGAGGTCTTGCGTGAGCTAGGGTGTGAGAGATATCTTAGATACTTTTAAATCTAAAGATCCGAAAAGGCGTACGGTTTTAGTCGGCTCGAGACTAGCATATAATATCCAGTGGGGTGCTGATAAAAAAGAAAAGGTTACTCGTGAAGATCTATGTGGTTTCACAAAAGTTGTTGACTGTTTAATGAAGTATTTTCTTTTGCTGGTGAATTGTGAATGCTCAATTCACCTGAGTCCACACCTTCACTGATGTACAGCAAAAAATATATAATATTTAGCATTTATAGAAAGTAAAAACGAGAAACTTACAATTAGTGTTAACTGTGGACATTTTTTGTTTGTAATTCATTTAAGAAATTGGAAACAACTAATTTTTAAACCTCTTTAGGCCAATCAACGCAGTTATAAATAATGTATTTTGTTATTCAATAAAGTTAATTTGTATTTTATTGGTTAGATCATTTTTAGTTAAGTATTTTTTTGTATTATACATTCAAATTTAATTAACTTATAGTGATATACTTAAGATAATAATAACGTCAGTGGGTTATAGAGGCAGTCGCTTTGGATGGTTAGACAGAAATCTTACCCCAAATGAGTTTGGAAAGGGCTCAAAGGATGGTGATGATTCAATCAATTAGCTCATCACAGTCCACTGTTGAACATAGGCCTTTCCCAACGTTGGGAGACTTTGGCCTACTGTTTCAACACTGGCCAGACGGGTTGGTACAGGGTTTTATTTCGAGTTTTCCTTCTCTCACAGTTATATGATCTACGTATTTTTCCATTAGTCGCCTCTTACGACACCCTTCGGATGAGATGGGGTGGTGATACTTGTATTCTTACGCCTCCACCACACTGATGGTGAATGTTTTTAATATCTCTTGTGTGGTCGACATTTTTAGATTTATTTATTTCGTGAACAATTTACATTGTGACAAGCACACAGCCCACCTGATGGAAAGTGGTTACCATGGTTACCGTGTGCACCACCAGGGGAGTAATAGCCCTCTCACATTTTGATTAGAATTATTATCGTCCGACCAACAGTTACATTGATACGCATAATGTGCATGAATAGCTTAGATTCTGTAGCGTAACAGTAGAACGATCGAACCTACGTAGGAGCTGTAGGTTCGATTCCCTCTCAGTGCAAATATTTGTATGCAAGAATATGTACATTTGCATTGGTCTGAGTGTTTCTATGTATGATATGTATTAAAATGTCAAGCTAGTTAAGCTATGCTAAACATGGGTCTAATTCTGTAGAATATTTATTTATTTATAAGTTAATCTGTATTTCCGTTGTGGGTGTCACAAATAAGATGATTTTCTTTCTTTCTTCTTACATAATATTTTGATGGTTGTAATAACGCGATTTAAACCAAACACAAAAAAATACTAAAACATAAACTTATTGCAGTAAAAAGAATCATCTACAAGGTTACTGCAAACATAACTAACTGCCGCGGCTCAGTAAAAAGTCAATTGTAACTGACCGCGAGTCGTTTCGATCTATTTCTCTCATAGCGTTACATTGATTGCGGAACAGCCGTTCGTTAACGGGTATGATTCATAATCTTATGTGGTTTTCTCATAAAAAACATAGAACTGTTATCGGCACGAGGCAATCCGTTTTCCGGGAGGCGTTGGTTGCGTGTAAGTTTTAGAAATTGAAACTGTACAAGTACTTATATAGTACTAGCCGACAAACCCTGGCTTCGTTCGTGGCATACTTCGTCCGCTTATCATTTCTATATACCATAAATATACCTGCAGTTTAGTAATTTGCCGTGTGGTTCCCGGCAGAGTAGAATTTGGACCACACCATCTCTTCCCATGCGGTGTCGTACAAGGTTACTAAGGGATAGGGCTGTATTACATCAGACAGATATATACAGCATTATGTATTATGTTCATATCTATAATCTGACGGATTTGTTCCGCGAATAAATATTCCACAACATTCTACACAACGCTATCTAGACCCATGGTATGCATAGCTTAACTAGATTTTTTTTAAATTCTTGTGTTAGTTCGAGTATTTAATTAAACTCAAAATCTGTTGAATGTTTGATCACAATTGGTTGAGTAGAGAATCGGAGATATTAACCAGGGCGCGGCAGCTGTCTCGATAGAAAAAGTAAATTATATTAGCGGAAACTAATAATTAGAAGTGTTTATAAACACGCCATTTCCTTAACTATGCTACTTTTCACTTAGGTTATGTCTGACGTTTTTTCCTTGATTTTATTAATTACTAGCTGACCCGCCCCAGCTTCGCCTGTGGCATATTTTGGAACCTCATATTTACCTTTGAGACCGTATTTTTTTACTCTTCAAATAATGTGTGAACATCTGCCGGATTTGTTAACATTTACGATCACTGCTCCGCTGCCTTAAATAGTAGCGTGATGTTATATAGCCTGTAACCTTCGTTGAAAAACGGACTATTCAATACTAAAGAATTTTTCAGTTTGAACCAGCAGTTCTTGAGATTAGCGCGTTCAAACAAGTGTTTATTTCAACACACATATATCTTTTCTTTCTTAATAAGGAAGAACGTAGCGAAACAGGTAATGTTTTCACTTCGTTGTATTTCTATTATTATTGGACGCGCTCACCTAGAAAAAGTTAGCGTAGAAAATGTGTATTGTTAAGTACAAATTGTTATAAAATCGAGCAAGCAAGAATTGTCGTGTTGTTTAGTTGTCGAGGTACCTACTAGTATACTACTGGTGAATACTACGGCCCGTTTAAGGAAAAAGTATATCCAATCATATTAGAATCTAGGTATCATACTAATAATAGGTCGTTACATATGAAATTACCAAAAATCCCAATTTTCAATACTAACACATTTTGCATGTGGGTGTTAGTTCAGCTCTGCCTAACCCTCCAGGGATAAATGCGTGATTATATGTATGTATGTATGTATTTTTGCATTTATTGTAAGAAATAACAAATCCAAATTTTATATCTTTTTCTGTTTGAATGAAACCATATTAAGCTAACAAACACTTTTATTACATTTTTGCAAAGTGACAGCTGTAAAAAATGTAATACCAAATTTATCATCAAAATGAATAGCATTTAGGTTTTTGAAGGTCGAATTTAATTTATCAAGCGGCCAATAAAAGAAAATTTAATACAGAGTTGTAAAATCTTGAAATCAACTTTTAAACAAAATATAAATAATGGAAATAGCTATTAAATTACAGGAATAACGGACTCATGAATCTGTAAGAAAATTTTGGCAATTTCATAGGTAAGACCTAATATTTCCATAATCTGATAATCATGATAATCATCAATTAACCCATGGCAGTCCACTGCTGGACAAAAGCCTCTCCCAATGATTAGAGAAAGATATCAGTCACACCGATAAGGTGGTTGAATAAAACTTTACAAATTTTTGAAGTGAAAACTTCTTTAGCAGCACTGTGTACTTTTTTTGGAATGGGTAAAAATTTCTAAACTCGCGTCAGGACACGTGACCTAATCGAAAATTCGTAAGACGGATGGAGAGAGGACAGGCGGCGCAGGGCGCTTGCGCGAATGTCACACGACTGTTCACATGTGTGATGGCGGTGATAAACTTGTTAATGTAAAATAATTGTAATAGTTCTGAAGTGTTAAATTTTTAATGTAATATAAATTGTCATGTTTGTGTACGATAGCGCAATAAATGAATATTGTATTCCACCACATAAATAATAGTACTTTTATACTGATAATGAAAGCAATTCGTACAAAATTATTCTCTAACCATTCCAAAATATCAAAAATGCACAACGTTAATAGTTAATATTCAAGTTTTCACTTCTGCCGGCACTCCCGGAGTGTAACCCGTCGTTTTTTTTTGTGCATTCCCCAAAACGGCTTTTCTCGTTTAGGTACGTATTAAATATTTTAATGGAAAACGATGTTGGTGTTTTCTTAAATTTAGTATATTATTATGATCTTGATTACATATTTAATTATTTTAAAATTACCTACTTTATATACATTGTGTAATTAATACCGTTATATAAAATGTTTATAATTCACAAAATAAAATAATGGAAAACCATTTAATAGTTCAGGCCAATTTGTTTTTGTTTTCGCATGGTTTTAATAAATTTTATCTTTTCTTCTAATTACATAATTTAGTACTATTATTACGCAGTCTTGTAATTTCCTATTCAACGTCTATATTTAAAAGTGTAAAAATTTCTTGAACTATAGTTTAGGAGTAAGACGTACGAGAAGTTCCGGGTTTGTACAGTACCGACATGAACCCACTTCTAATACAAGCAATTTAGCTGGGAGAGGGGAGGGAGGGGGGGGGGGAAGGGGTTAGGGTGAATATTAGTAATTTTGATTACTAAAATTCCCGGGGATAGACTAGAAGCGAAATACCGAGAATCAATCACTGTGTAGTTGATACGTTGATAGCCCTAATCCTATAGCCAGCTTTTTTTTTTTTACGTGCGCAAAATCCCTACAGATACCGGAGCCGGTGGGAGAGGTTATGTCGGACTCAGGCATATCCCTCGCACCCTGGCCGACCCAGGGCCATCTCTCACGATCTGGTCCTCTCCTCGGGGCCCTATAGCCAGCTTAGGTAGATAGGTTATTTAGTATTAACAATATATACTGAATCAGTTCAGACGGGATTCGAACCCGCGATCTTTTCCTTACAAGAGAAATGCTCTGACCACTAAGCTACCGATCCTCGCCTGAAGCCATCCAAATCGTATACGTCTTACGATTTTTTCTATTTTAATCGATTTGAATAGTTAGCATACTAAATGCTTTAATATGTCAATCAATAATATATTCTTTTGAAAAAATACAAGAAATCATTATAATACAGTTGATGGATTTTTATTTTATGATTTTTTTTATAGAAAGAAAGAAAATACGTTTATTACACACACACACACACACACACACAAAAAAATAGTAAATGCCATAATAGACCATGTATACAAAAAAAATTAGAATAAAGACATAACTATACTTTATCTACTCTCGGTTTCCTAGTATAGTCTACTTCACCAATACCATGTGTCAGTGTGGAGTGTGTGTTTAAAAGGCCGCAGCTTCAGCTGATGCTGCAGATTAGGCACAATCTGCAGCGCTGGTTTTCAACTGTAGCCTAACCAAACCAGGTAGCTTACTGTATTTGCCATTATTCCTATTAAAAAGAAAAACAAAGTACATTATACACGTACCCGTACCGTACATACACACAACATGTACTAGGTATACACAAAACACACATTAAGCGCACACGGAATACAATCACACAATACAAAGAATAGATGCTTATACCACTCAGATGGCAGACAAGCGCACGGCCCATCAGATGGAAAGTGGTTACCGTGGCCTATGGACGTGTGTAACACCAGAGAAGCCACACGCTGCCGACCCTGTAAGCACAGAATTTCTGTGCCGTCAGTGTAGAGGACAGAGCAGGACAAGCCTTTAGTCATCCCAATGACAGCACAAATTCTCCAGTGAGCTCTGGCTACTCTACTCATCGCTGGGAACACAACACGAAGTTATTATAACCGCGGTATTCTGTAGGGTACTTCCCCAGTCGGATTGCTCAATTGGGCGGAAATACCGCTATGTCCTACCTCCTTTATGGCACTTGGTGAAACCTGCTACACATATTAAATTGACCGGTTTCGCCTCACGGCATCCTCAAGTGCCGGTCAGGTGGAAAATAAAATACAATGGAAAAGTGCAGTGTCTTATTCAATACAAGGAAACGTGAAAAGGAAAATGTTAGTAATAATATTATTGGATCGCCTTAACGTCGCGTGATACGATACTTCTGTCCCGCGACATCCGCAGTGAAAGTTATTGCAGTGAATAATTACTGTGCATGAAATTTAAAACTTACTGTTTGTACTAAATTTAAAACTGACTTCTGTATGTGGATATAATGTATAAAAAAACATATTTGTCACATTGGTTCCCGGTGGAGAGTAGGGCCGCCCCGTCTCTACCTGTGGGAGACATTGAAGACGGTAGGATAGTGCTGTTCTCCATACGACAGTAAACATACAGGGACGATATTGTTACGTACTACCTAAAAACATCATAGTTTACGAAATGTGGATGTTAAAACACATCTGCCTACCCCTTTCGGGGATTTATGTATCAATCAATCAAACCACCGGAGTCCACAGCTGGACATAGGCGTCTCCCAATGTTCGCCATTACGTCAGCCACCTTTTTCAGGTCGCCCGTTCATCTGGCTAGGGGGCGTCCTACCTTCCGTTTGCCTTCTCACCGTCTCCACTATAGGACTCGTTTGGTACAACGGCCATCGGTCCTTCGAAAGATGTGGTCAGCCCACTGCCACTTCAGCTTACTTATGCTGCGAGCTATGTCGGTACCTTTGGTTCTTTGTCGGATAACCTCGTTTCAAACTCTATCCTTCAGAGAAACTCTAAGCATAACTCGCTCCATAGCTCGCTGCACGACTTTTGTATGTATGTATGTATCACACATACAGATGTAAAGAATACATTCTCGTGTCTCTACCTTTTAAGTCACGGGCTGGATCTGAGATAGGGCTAAAACTAACTATATAATATTTAGTATTTGCTGCTTATATTCTGGGCGGGGTCATTCCCATTATCCCCCTCAGAATTTGCCACCATTGGGAACTGAAAATTGGGAAATTGTATTGAATTTTTTTTACATATAATCACGCCTTTATCCCCGGAGCGTTAGGTGACTTAACACCCAGATTTCACCAATCATACAATGATTCGGTCCTACGTAACAGGGGGTGAGCCTATTGCCGTCTTCCGGGGACTATTGTTGACTGAAGCTACTCATCTGGGCTGAGTCTGAGCTGTATATATCTGTCTGATTTTAAACAGCCCTATCCATTAGTCGCCTTGTACAACACCGCATGGGAAGAGATGGGGTGGTCCAAATTCTACTCTGCCGGGAACAATGCGGCTGAAAAAATTCTCTGCAGTTTAACTACATTAGTCGTTGACCCATCTATGGGGTAACTTTTTTTATATTTTTTTATATAGGACCCGCCAACTTGATCTCACCTCGCCTGATGGTTAGCTAAGGGTAAAGTCTCAGGAAAGAGGGTCACCATTACAGACACTAAGTGTTATAATGGTGGCACTCAGCTGGGCGGCCTCATCAGATGCTTTTTCACGCCCCGCTTAAAGGCCCCCGCACTGTAGGAAGAAGGACACACGTGTGCTGGTATTGGATTCCAGGTCTTGGTGGTGCGGCAAAGAAAAGAGTCACCGAACCACTTGGTTCTTGCTCGTATATTCTGCACACTGGCAACTGGGCATGCTGCAGGTATTTTGACCGGGTTATCGGTCAATAAAATTGAGGCATAAACGAACTATGTATTTATGGGATAAATCAGAAACGATTATAAGTTTAGACATAAAATGATTGATACGGAGCGTGTAAACTTTTTGATGTATCTTATATAATATTTCTCGTAGATTTACCTACATTTGTGAGACCATATCCATTTGCGTGTAAGGAGGTAATATTTCGTGAATGGTAGCAAACGGTCAAATGCATTTAGGAACTGTTTGTGGTATATGGTTACGAATATTGCTTTATTTATAGTAACAATCGTGAATGCGAATTTTCTACGAGTCATAAGATAGTCATTTTTATTTGGAATATGTAATATGAGTATAGACTGACGTCATAAATGCATGACTGAATCTGAAATTATGACTTTCCCTCCCTGATGCGAATTTCACCTCAACCATAATGTTTTTCAGAAATAATTGATGATTTTTTGTACTGCATAGGTGGTAGGCAAGCACGCGGAAAGTGGTTAGTATCCTAGAGTGGAAAGAGGTTACCATGAGCTATGGATGTGTGCAACAATAGAAGACGCTACACTGCCGACGCTATAAGAACCTTCAAATGGCCCTTCTTGGAGAATCCCATTTTGTAGTCGCTTGGGAAAATCACGGCTTAGTTCATTCCTCAACTTAACTTTCTAAAGAACTAAAACAATTACTTGTAATGCTGTCTGTCTGTATGTTTGTTATGAAATCAAACTGTGAAATGCAGCAGTACATTATGATTATGTTAAACTCGATAGCGAGAAAACTTGACTTTCGAAACGAAACTAGTGTTTATACATAAAACTCAATGAGATTTTTTTAATACAAGATTTTGGAGATTTGAAATTTTTTTTAGAATTAGAATTTAGAATTACGAAACAATATAATATGGTCAACTAGAATCGTGGATCCGGAATTACGAAACTCGACGATCGGCACTCTGAAATAATTTACATAAATTAAGTAATACAGTGTAGAGAACTTTAATAGAGTGGTAGTTCGGATATGATTTTATCGCAATTTGTATGCTGTTATTTCATTCATCATCATCATCTTTGAGGCCTTCACCTCGGAGTCCGGGGTACGCTTAAATAGGACATAATTTGGTTTCTTTGGTTATATTGGGAGGGAGGGCCGTCTTGCCTACCAGCTTAACTTGTGGTTAGTAGTACTGTACAATTGTTCAACCTCTATAGCCAAGAGGCAATTCGTTGGCCGCTGCCGTATTGTAGAATATAATATATAGAATATATAGAATAGAATGACGAATGTTTGGAATTTTATGTTTTTTACATGCGTTGACGACGTCAAATCCCATATATATGTCATTCTATTCTATTACACCGACCAGCGAATTGCCACTGATCTCACCACCAACCACAGACACTACAAAAAATGACATTAAATTTTAGACTATATTTTTATAAGTTTAAAATTCAAAATTAAACGAAAAGAGATTCATTACACCTTTACATTAATTCTGAAATTTAAAGGCATTGTTTTGTCTAAAATTTAAAATTTTTGAGCAGTATTCGTGGTCTGACAGAGGTTTAAATTTAGCAGAATTGAGGCTAATCACAACTGCTTCTTGGCTTATTGTAAACTTGCCACAATGAAAGTTTGCCGCACTCAAAAATCTAACCACAACTCCTACAGTTTTTCCCGGTGTTATTTTATTAGTTAGACTGATCCCGACATTACGAGAGCTTTTCTGCAGCCATCTATCACTCTGCAGGTAACATTCGCATAAACTTCCATCAATTAGTATACAATATTGACTGGTTCCTATAGAACCTGCTTGTTTAACAACATCCTTCGCTACTATGTAAGGGCAGACGTGTTCCCTCGTAATGCTGTCCATCAACTTTCCCTTCAAGTATACCAGTTTCTTCTCATTACTTGCAGCAATATTTGAATGCAACATAACTGGTTCCTTTCCGGAGATTTCACCCTGATTGTAATCGAAATTATCTTAGGGTGTGTTTCAACGATGCGGTTTATTGCCGAGAACGATTTCTGGTCAGTATCGTGTCACTTTCTATGTTGCATCCAAAGTTAATTATACTTTGGAACCCAAAATTCGCAATCCCTCTCTATCTTTTGATTTGGCTTTTGCGGGAATGAATGTAGAACCTTCCAACCTCGAGAAGAAAACCTGGCCCAGTCTTTTCCATTAATCAGCAATAATCAGCAAGTGTTAAAGCTAGCAGTTGATTTTTTGTTTGTTTGTTTAGGGTTCCGTATCTCAAAAGGAAAAAAATGGAACCCTTATAGGATCACTTTGTTGGCCATCTGTCCGTCTGTCTGTCAAGACCTTTTTCTCAGGAACGCGTGAAGGTATCAAGTTGTAATTTATACCACGTACTAAAGTCCATCAAATCTAAGAGGTACCGTTTGACGTTTCATATTTTTCAAACCGAAACAACTTTGTTCATACGTACATTATTCAGTTTCGATAACCTTTTTCATAAAACCATGAATTTAGAAAGATTTCATTATTGTATCTAAAAATGTACAATTCTTAATATCTAAATGTAATTGAAAACTTTCAAACAAAGCAAAATAACACATATTTACACAGTAAATAATTTCTAATAGTTATATTCTTGACCGCATTACAAAGTTACGTAGTTAGGTCACTGCACGTAGTGTTGCGACTCTTCGGATACACTTGTATGCAAAAAAATCGTTTACATATACGAAAAATCGAATGTATTATTTACAAATTACACTTGACAACCAAACAAATATTTTTTCATGTGAATGGGATTTATCTCACATATTACGATTACATAACTAAATAGTTATGTAATCGTAAAATATGAGATAAAACCCATTCACCAAAAATACGTATTTATAAATCAAATATATTTGCTTCTTTAAAAAATTGTCGAAAGCGATTTGTCGATTTTTGATTTTCGCGCCCAAATAAGTCGGGGTTTCTCGCGCTAACGCTGTCGAAATAGTAAATGGAGTCAGGGATAGTATTTTTTACATTTATTTTTGTGTATGATAGTATGGGTTTGCATATTACAGAGAAATAAACAAATTTTTAACAAGCACATCCATTGATTTTACAATTACAATTTTTTCTTCTAAGTCTTATTTCTACGTCTAAAACTAATAAAAATAAGGTATGTAGAACCCATTCACAAAAATGTTGTTGCCTGATGTTATAAATTAACGACGTTACTGCGCGACCGCATAATGCACTGAATACACAGATACCCTAAAATAAATTAATTTAATTATTTTTAGGTCAATAGGCAAAATCGCAGGTGTCCAAGTCTCTACAATTTTTTTTTTCTGGCAACACTGCCAACTACAAGCGCACGCGGTCCGCTCGGTCGGTTCGGCGTCAGCAGTCTCTCGCCATCTTGGAAGCTGACTGTGCGCGTACTTGCTTTCTCGTTTGTGTTTTACAATTTGTGACTTGGCTATTACTTTTCTGGACTGATCATTCTTTATCCGTTTACCTTGGCAATATTTATACTGGACTCCGAACTAAGCAAGTGTTTATTAATAATGTCGAAAAGAGGACGTACTTTGAACAGCCAGGCTCGTGAATTGGTGGTGAAATTACACGAGTATTTTGAGCGTGAATCTCAAAATGGTGGACTTCTACTGCCAGTTACACAAGTTCGGGATCGCGTCGGTGAAGCTCTCGGTATTGGTAGCCGCACCGTTGGCAAAATATTAAGTGAAAAATATGGGCCTTCGGGGAGTGACAGTAACGTACTTCACACACCGAAAAAACGAAAAAGAAATAAACCTGTGACAGGCATCGATGAATTCGATAGTCATGCTATTAGAAACCATATATACGGGTATTTTACAAGAGGCGAATTTCCAACATTGGCAAAGTTATGTGCAACTTTAAAAGATGCCGGGCTGTATAAGGGAAGCATAGTGTCGTTGAGAACGGTAATAACAGGAATTGGCTTCAGATACAAAAAAGTTGACAAACGAAAAATTGTTATGGAGCGACATGACATAATTATGCAGCGACTAACATTCCTGCGCGAAGTTAAACAAATTATAAACTGGGATAATGTAATATTTTTGGACGAAACTTGGCTAAATTCCAACCATTCTGTGCCGAAAACATGGACTGATGATTCTGAAGCTTCGTGCTCGAAGGTGCCGATAGGAAAAGGTGGACGCCTCATAATATGCCATGCTGGGTCAGCGTCTACAGGCTTCGTGGAAAACTCTTTATTAGCTTTCCAATCCAAAAGCACTAAAGAGTATCATGAAGAAATGGACGCAGTAAGGTTCCGAGAGTGGTTCTTAAATTTATTACAGAATATCCCTCCTAACAGCACAATTATAATGGATAATGCCCCATACCACTCTGTGCAAATTGATAAAGCACCTACGTCAGCCAATAAGAAAGCAGATTTGGTGGCATGGCTGCAAAGAAAAGGAGTGGATGCCGACATGTCACTATTAAAAGCTGAATTATTACAGTTAGTGAAATTGCATAAACCACCAAAACCGACATATGTAATTGACCAATTGGCCGAAGAGCACGGGCACAAAGTCATACGACTTCCTCCGTACCATTGCCAATATAATGCCATTGAACTGATTTGGGCCCAAGTTAAAGGTAATATTTTATAATATTATAATAATAACACGAGTACTTCTAACATTTATAATTTAAACAATGGTTTTCGTCTGCTATCAAATAGTTACATTATTGTTTTACAGGTTATGCAGCAAGACACAACACAAAACCACCCTTCAGTGTCAAGAAAATGGAAGGTTTATTAAAGGAAGCATGTGCCCAAGTTACACAGGAAGATTGGAGTAAAGTAGTACAAAAAACAAAGAAAATAATAATGGACGACTTCGAAAGAGACGTACACTTTGATAATGTAATGGACAATCAACTGGTCATTAATTTAAATGACGATGATGACGAAGACGACGATACTAGTACTAGTAGTGAATAAAAAAATATCCTAAACATTTCTTTTATTTAATTATAACAATTGATTTCTTAAAATTCGGATATTATAGTAATCGATCTCTTAAAGTTCGGATATTATAGTAATCGATTTTTTCATCCCATCCCTATCATTCAATTGTCAGAACTGTCAAACGGTACTTCTTAGATTTGACGGACTGTAAGGTCTATAACGTCTTGAAGCAGTGAGAAAATCAAACATTTATAAATAATACAAAGATATTGCCGTTCATGTACCATAATTTCGTCCTTCAATTCAGTTTTGTACGGAACTCTCAGTGCATAAGCCCGATTCGTTCATGGCCAGATTTTTTCAAATATAATATTATGAACATTCCCTGTAACCCCTGCAGGTGATCTAAATTGCTGGTGGTAGGAGTGGGTTCGCATCGGACTCCAATTCGGGACCTCTTGAACGTAGGGCCAACCCCTTTACCAGGTCATACATACAAACTCCAATAATCCATCGAACGGGAAAGTGCATTACCGTGAACATACAAATTAGTTAGAAAGGCTTTACTCTCACCAGATTACAGTGCAGCTCAATAATCGCGAGCTTGTCGGCGACTTTCGCCGGCGCATAATGCTTTTATAATATCTAGAGGAAGGAGCTATTGAATAGGAGTACCGCTGGTTAAATTTCCATGCCTTTAGTAGTTTCTGTCATACATATATCGGAATCATAACACACGTGGTAGTGGGCTGGCCATATCTGTCGAAGTGTCGACGAAAGACCGACGGCTGTTGGAGCAAACGAGTCCTAGAGCGAGTGATGTCCTCTAGCTAGATGGACTGACGACTGGTCTACAATATAAACTGGATGTGGAAAGCGAAGGATCGGGAACAATGGCGCATATTTTGAGAGGTCCATGTCCAGCTGTAGAGTGAAATAGGCTGATTGATTGAGTGATTGCTCAATTATGAACGATATTATTTTTTGCCGCGTGGTTCTCGGCAGAGTAGAATTTGGGCCACCTCATCTCTTCCCATGCGGTGTCGTACGTCGATTAAGGGATAGGGCTGTTTAACATCAGACAGATATACACAGCCTAGACTCAGCCTCAGATGCATGGCTCGAGTCAACAATAGTCCACGGAATACGGCTATAGGCTTACCCACTATTAAGCGGGACCGAATACAATGATTGGTGAAATGTTGGTGTTAATTCACCTCTGCCTAACCCTCCGGGGATAAAGACGTGATTAATGTATGTTACTTGTTTCTTATAGTTAACTTGGTGTTACCCATGTATGTGGATTTCTGCTCCCGTTCCCGTACCTAAATTTGTTCAGCCGTTTGAGCGTGATTGAAAGAAAAAAAGGAGATAGGACACGACGGTATTTCTGTCCAATTGAGCAGTCCGACTGGGGAAGTACCTCTGCCCTACAGAATACCGCGGCCATAATAAGTTCGTGTTGTGTTCCCGGCGGTGAGAAGGGTAGCCAGACCTCACTTGAGAGTTTTTGTGCTGTCTGTGTGTCTTCCCACTGACAGCACAAAAACTTGTCTTGCTTTTTCTTTTACACCGACGGCACAAAAACTCTCTGTCTTTATTGGGTTGGCAGCGCGAGTGTGACTCCCTTGGTTTTGCATACGTCCATAGGCCACGGTATCCACTTTCCATCAAGTGGGCCTTATGTTTGTCTGGCACCTAAGTGGTATAAAGAAAGAAAGAAAGACAGTTATTTTAGTTAAATGGTGTGAAAATTACGTCATCATTGTGTGATGTGTAGCGCAAATTGATGATTGAGTATATAACCTCTGATATGACTGTGTGAATCAGTTGAATCTATAAAAAACAATTATGCAAACTGGTATATAATATTTACAGCTGATAAAAACTAATGATATCTCCACTTCATCATAATTGTGACCGAACAAAAACTACATCATACTTCCGCAAAAACTTATTGCAAAAACCCATAACGGAAACTCCTATCGATGTACTTATGCATGTTTACATAAACATAAACTCACGCCTATATCCCCGAAGGGGTAGGCAGAGGTGCTAGCATCCACATTTCGCCAGTTTAGGTTTAGGTCCCAATGTAACAGGTGGCGAGCCTATTGCCATTAACCAGGCACTTATAAACCTGCGATAAGTACACACATAACTTCGAATGATTCTCCTGGGTGCGGTCAATTCAAATAAGAACATTAAATGCAGTCTATGTTCACGAAATCTTATCAGACAATAGTGCGTTGTAGCGGGTATGCCAGAAGAATCATTATATTCTTTCAGTAATATCGTAAGGAAGGCACTAACTATGGAAGTGGATGGCTACAAGGGGATAGGGAGACCTAAAATGAGGTGGATGGACTGTGTAAATGATGATATGGTTGAGAAGGGAGTGAATGTTGAGATGACTGCAACTAGAGATGAATGGAAAAAGAACACATGTTGCGCCGACTCCAAATAAACTTGGGATAAGGGCAGGAGGATGATGATTAAGATTTCAAAGTAACGCTTGCCTAGAAGACTGCTACTGGTCGGTTGACCAGGAACAGACTCAACCAATGAAAATACCTAATCGCACAAAAAATAATAACCATTAAACTCATACAAATATTTAAATAAGTATCTGTGTTGCATAACACGTAAGAAAATGTTCGAGTGTCAAACTAAACACAGCTGTCAGACATAAGTGTTTTTGTGCGAAGTTTTTGTTCGAGAGAGCATAATACGAAATTAAATTTCGATAAGTTCATTCATATTATCTAACTTTCTTCGGTTACCGTTACGTAAAGGAGTGCTGATTCATCTCACGAGGCTTTGGCGGAGTGTGAGACTTGATGTATCAGTGATAGGCACTCTCGGGTCGAAGTGATTGATTCCAAATACAAACAAAGATTATCCCCAGCACAAATCAGAGCGTCAGTAAACGACTGGGTTAAGGGATGTTCTTACGAGTTTGTACCATGCACAAAGGATATGTTGGGGTTGCTTGGTCACTGATACTTGTTGAGTAAAAAAAAGTCAGAAGGATGATTAAATATTTACTGCATTAAATTTGGTTATGACAAGGTTACAGGGTTACTAATGCTAATACTGAGAGTTGACGTGTTCAACCTACTGCCCGGATCGGTTGCGACTGGCGAACGCGCCGGGCGCTCGATCGTATGACTTATAATTTTCGGCGTCAGCATTCCTGTCCCCACAGATACAAAAATATAACAAAGCTAAAGAGTTTCTTTGCTTGTTTGTGTGGTTGAACGCGCTAATAACTTTAACTATTAGCTCGAATTGAAATAATATATGTGTCCGTTATCGAATAGTCCGTTTATCGATAAAGGTTAAAGGTTAAATATCATCACGCTACTACTCAAGGGAGCGGGGTAGTGAACAAAAATGTCAACAAATCCGATAGATTTCCATACATTATTTGAAGGCTAAAAAATTACTGGCTCAAATTTGTGATACGGGGTGTGATTGTGTTCAGAATATGGCACGAGCGAAGCCGGAGTGGTCATCTAGTCTTGAATAAAATGATAAAACGAAATATTAATAATATTAACTCTCTTCTTATTTCAAAACCAATGAATAATAAATGTTGTACGAAATTCTACAGAGCGTACAAGCTTGTGTTGTTTTACTCTCATTTACTTTTACACATATGATTTGGATTTAAAACACATATTTGAAAATTTATCGAAGTGATCGGGATGTTTACAACGTTGTATTGTTTGGTGTTCCTGATATTTCGCCGCTGTTGCAAGCACCACGATCACGGAGGAACTGGAGTACCTATTGGCAGTAAACAGAGAAAAAAGTTTTCTCTGTTCATACCGCCAGTACTGCAACAGCGGAACTGCAATATCGGAAACTCAAAACAATACAGCATGGTAAATATCCCGATTACTTTAATACTAATATGAGTGACCATGATAGTTTAAAGACCTATATTTGAAAATTTGTTCAGAAGTAATAGATAGACATAAACATAAACTCACGCTTATATTCTCGAAGGGGTAGGCAGAGGTGCTAGCACCCACATTTCGCCAGTTTATGTTCAGGTCCCAATGGCGAGTCTATTGCCATTAACCGGGCACTTATAAACCGGAGATAAATACACACATAACTTCGAAAAGCATTGAAAAGTCATTGGTGTGTGCCATGGTAAAACCTGGGATCGAAGCCGAGAATCAAAGAATCAAAGAATCAATTTCATTTATTCAGTTTAGGCACATAAAGAGCACATATGAACGTCAAAACTTTACAATTATGTATGTCAAGAAATAATATAAAAATATTAAATAACGTAAAAATAAGCCATTGGAAAGTGATTCTTTCGCTGGTTCGGTAGATTAGTTCTACTGAGAAGATACCAGCAAGAAACTCAGCGAACTACGTTAGAACTAGATTATTTTTATTTTTTAAATTTGCTTTAGTTTACAATTTATTTTGTGCGAGCAAGCAAGAGACTTATGTTGACCACGCATTAACATCATTAAGGTACTCATCCACTTTATAGTAACCTTTACTCATTAAAGGTTTTTTCACTTCTATTTTAAATTTATTTATTGGCATATTAATCAAGTCCTGAGGAATTTTATTAAATATTTTTATGGAGCTACCTACAAATGAATCACCAACCTTGTGAAGCCTAAGTTTTGGTACAACTAGTTTATTTTTATTTATCGTATTAAAATTGTGTACATCACATAGTTTTTCGAAAATATTTAGGTATTTTCGTACATATAAGATATTTTCATAAATGTATTGAGAAGCAACGGTTAAAATATTAATTTCTTTGAAAACTTCTTTCAGCGAGTCACGGGGTCTGAGACTATAGATCGCTCGTATCGCTAGTTTCTGTAGCACAAATATAGTTTCAATATCGGCAGCTGAGCCCCACAGCAGCAGACCGTATGACATAACGCTATGAAAGTAGCTAAAATAAACTAATCGTGCAGTTTCCTCATCAGTCAGTGACCTTATCTTTCTAACCGCATAGGCAGCTGAGCTAAGTCTTCCTGCCAAGGCTGTGATATGAGAACCCCATTGCAGTTTACTATCTAGAGTTATTCCAAGAAAAACTGTGGTATTGACTATTTGGACAGATTCGTTATTCATTTTAATATTAATATCTGCCTGTCTCACATTTGGCATAGTAAACTTTACGCACTTAGCTTTCTTCGCGTTGAGCAGCAAGTTGTTACTTGTAAACCAATGCAATATATCAGAAAGGGTATTATTCACTTCATCAAGTACTACTTTATGTCTATCAGTCTTAAAGATTAATGATGTGTCATCAGCAAATAATACAATTTCACAAAGATTTGTCGCGAAGTAAGGAAGATCATTAACATATATCAAGAATAGAAGGGGTCCTAATATCGAGCCCTGGGGTACTCCCATAACTAATGGGGCACTAGAAGAGTCAGTGCCATTAACGTTAACTTTTTGAATTCTGTCCGTGAGGTAAGACTTAAGTAATCTAAGTGAACCGCTTGAAACACCATAATATTCTAATTTTAGTAACAACGTCTCATGATCAACACAATCAAAAGCTTTTGATAGATCACGTCACGTGATAGACCTCTCAGCAGTGCATTACCACTAGGCTACCGCAGTTTTTTCACTATCACAATAGATAGAAATTGTATAAAACATAATTTAAAGAGAATCCAGCATCACATGCTCAAAATGTAATTTTAAGATATGAATAAACATTTTTTTCTTTCAAATTAAGTAGACTTATTAAGTAAACATCCCAAAATAGTTTTGAGATATGTACTACAATAGTTACGTAAAATATAGTAAAAACTCGTACTTTCACGACGATCTGCAAACTGTCAAGTAATGAGGTATTACGCAACTGCGCAAGAGTCAATACATTACGTTGTGCGTTGGAACCGGCACGTCATCTCACTCGTAATTAGCAAATATGTAATTAGCACTTTCACTGGGAAAATGTTAGACGTGTGCTGGGAATGTTGGCATTTGACACACATGTGTTGGGTTTGTTTAGTGTTCCGTGGGACAGGGACAAGAGAGTTGCGAATTGACGGCCTCTTTGAGCTAGCTGTAGAACAGAGCGCGGGTCCCAATTGAGCAGTCCGACTGGGGAAGTACCTCCACCCAACAGAATACCACGGCTATAATAACCACGTGTTGTGTTCCCAGCGGTGAGTAAGGTAGCCAGAGCTCACTGGAGAGTTTTGGTGCTGTCAGTGGGAAGATTTTGTGTTCTGCACTGACGGTACAGAAACTCTCTGTTCTTACAGGGTCGGTAGCACGGGTGTGACTCCCCTGGTGTTGCACACGTTCATAAGTCACGGTAACTACTTTCAATCAAGTGTGCCGTGTGCTTGTCTGCCACCTAAGTTGTATAAAAAATTGTATATTTGCATTGGTCTGGGTGTTTCTATATTTATAAGTTTATATTCACAAAAAAAGTATCTAACTATGTTTATCCGCATTCTAGATTCCATAACACAAGCTAGTTAAGCTATGCTTACCATGGGTCTAGATAGCGTTGTGTGGAACGCTGTAGAATCACATTTGTATGTCAATGAATTGCAAGTGTCGCTATTTTAGTGGCTCAGGTCTCGGTATTGGGATTGTGAGGTCCCGGATTCTATTCCTGCGTGAACCCATTGCTTAATCCAATAACAATATATTTCAATGCTAGTAATATATATTTTTTTTATACCACTTAGGTGGCAGACAAGCACACGGCCCACCTGATGGGTAGTGGTTACCGTGGCCTATGGACGTGTGTTTTTTTTTATTTTTTTATACCACTAAGTTGGCAGACAAGCACACGGCCCACCTGATGGGAAGCGTCACACTCGTGCTGCCGACCATGAAGAAACCTTCTGATGCCCCTCTTGAAGAACCCCATATTGTAGGCGCTTGGGAAAACCGCAGCAGGGAGGTCATTCCACAGCTTGAGTGTGCGTGGGATGAAGTTTCTTTCATACCGCACAGTGCGCACCGGCTCAGGTCGCAATGTGTGGGGATGAATTCCCTGCCTATGGCGAGAGGTGCGATGATAGAATGTAGCTACGGGCATCATGTCAAACAATTCATCTGAGCACAAACCATTGTATAGGCGATAGAACACACACAGTGAGGCAAAATCCCTCCTAAGGCTAAGAGGTTCCACTCTACCTGCGAGTATGGGATTGTCAACCAGCCTCAATGCTCGTCTTTGCAACGAGTCGAAGGGGTCAAGCTGGTATGCAGGTGCTCCAGCAAAAAGGTGACAGCAGTACTCCATGTGAGGCCGGACCTGTGCTTTATAAAGAAGGAGTTGCTGCCCCGCAGTGAAGTACTGCTTCGCCCTGTTGAGCACTCCGAGTTTTCTTGATGCCAACTTAACCTTGTCCTGCAAATGACTTCGGTATTGGACGTCCCTGGAGATATCGACACCAAGGATCCCGATACTCGAAGAGATGGTAAGCGGTGTGCCCAGGAATTGCGGCGCCACAACGAATGGGGTTTTCTTAGCGGTGAATACACAAACTTGTGTCTTAGTGGGGTTGAATTGGACTAGGTTTAGTCGTCCCCAATCGGATACTCCAGAGAGAGTAGTCTCGATATTTTAGACACAAGTTGTTCGCGACTCTTCTCCACCTCGGACTGAGGGATATTTGCACGGCCCGTGTAACACGTGTCCCCGGTACTGTCGTCCGCATAACAATGAATGGAGCCATCAGACAGCATGTCATTGATATGCAGCAGAAACAGCGTCGGAGACAACACGGAGCCTTGTGGGACACCAGCGTTTATGTTCATGCGGTCCGAGCAGCTGCCGTCGACGACGGCTTGGATGCTTCTGTTGGACAAAAAGCTGGCGATCCATTCGCAAAGTCCCTCGGGGAGTCCATAGTACGGCAACTTCGCAAGAAGACCTTTGTGCCAGACCCGATCGAAGGCCTTCGCTATATCGAGGCTGACCGCTAGTGCCTCACCCCGACTCTCGATGGCTTGCGACCACCGGTTTGTGAGATACACAAGAAGGTCACCGGTTGAGCGACGGTGGCGAAAGTCGTACTGTCGGTCGCTCAGTAGATCGTTTCCTTCAAGGTATCTCAGGAGCTGTGTATTAATGACACGCTCCATAACCTTCGAGAGTAGGGAGGTTACAGCGATAGGCCTGTAATTGGTCGGATCTGTCCTGTCACTTTTCTTAGGTACAGGGTGCACGAATGCGGTCTTGGGCTGGGACCTGCCGCGCGGAGTATGAGAGTGCGAAAAGGCGTGTAAGTACAGGGCACAGCTCGGGGGCACAGTGCTTAAGCACCATCGCCGGTATACCGTCCGGCCCACTCGACTTCCGGACATCTAGGGACTTAAGCTCGCGCCGGACCACCCGTTGCGTGATTTTAACTTCGGTCATGGAAGCACCACAGCTGGGGATGATGGGTGGTTCGGCGTTTCCGTCGTTCATAGTCGAGTTTGACGCAAAGAGATTACCCAAAAGATCGGCCTTCTCCTTAGCGCCATGGGCCAGACTACCGTCGGATTTTTGCAGCGGCGGAAGGCAAGACTGGCAGAAGTTTCCCTCGGCAGCTTTGGCGAGCGACCAAAATGCGCGACTGCCAGATGGGTATCGCGCAAGCCGTTCGCCAATTCTGCCGATGAACTCAAACTTTGCCCTAGACGTTGCCTTTTTACTGGACCTCGAAGCAGCATTCAACTTCCGCTTCACTTCAGCGATGTTCGGATCCTTATTGGCAAGAGCCGTGGTCCAAGCCTTGTATGCAGATTGCTTGCGGTCTCTAGCTTCCCTGCAAGGCCTATTAAACCACGGGCGTTTGTTCGCTCCTGTCGCGACCCAGCGGTTAGGGATGTAGCATTCCATACCCACTAGAATCGCGTCAGCGACTGCTGTTGCACAGGAGCTTGGATCATCAGAAGTGAAGCAAAGCTGCCTCCACGGGTACGATGCGAAGAATTCTCGCAGTCCGTCCCAGTCTGCCGACTTGTAGTGCCACACGTGTCGCCACTGAGGTGACCGCGGTGGTTCAGGCCGCGCGAGTGTCACTTGCGCCCGGACGAGGCTGTGGTCCGAATTACCAAGAGGTGCTTCCACCCTTATTGAATATTCATCCGGGCGCGTAGTCAGCAGAAGGTCCAGTATAGAGCTTCTGTGGGTCTCAATTTCTGGTGTTCTAGTGATAGAATGTACCAGTTGAGAGAGCCCATAGGTCAGGGCAAAGTCGTGAGCAGCCCTTCCCGCGAAATCAGTCCTGGGAGACCCCAGCCACTCCACGTGGTGAGCGTTGAAGTCCCCCAAGAATACTAAATCCGCAGTGGGGTATTGCTCAATTACGCTGTCCGCTGACCGTTGCAGATGCCGAAACAGTTGAGCCGTGCCCAGGTCACCGCTATGAGACCTGTATAGGCACGCATAGATACGGGTGTGGCCACCGTGATCTATACGTACCCATATAGTTGACAGGTCTCTGTCCTCAAGACCATGGAGACGGCGGCAGCAAATATCATCCCGGACGTACAAGCATACCCCGGCGTGACTCATAAAGTTGTGCTCGAGTTTGTACCCGGGGTACATTAGGTAGGCTGTATCGGCCGGGCATGATATTTGCGTCTCCGTCAGAAAAAGCAAGGTAGGCTGCGCGGTCTCTAAGTGGAGATGGACCGCGTTAAGGTTGGAGTGTAGGCCCCTGATGTTGCAGAAATCCACATTAACTGTGGATGATGGAGCCGCTGTGGTAACGTTACTCTTGCCTTTTTTAAATTTCATGTTTGTGTTGGGGGGAGGGGGGGGGGGAGGGGGGGGGGGAGAAGGTAAGAAGAGATTCTGTGCCTCCAGTGTAGAAGACAAAGCAAGGCGTCCCACCCTCACAGACAAGTTGGGGTTGTGTGACTGGCTGGCGCGGTAGGCGGAAGGGCCCCCGGTCCCCTCCCAGATACTGAAGCCGAGTCCACTCCGGTTTCCTCTTCCGGCACGGCTACAGTACCGGGAACTTTACACAGGCTGCTGGTTCAGCCTCCTGGGGCGGAGATTAAGTAATCCCCAGGTTCGGGAACCGTACAGCCTGCGGGCGGCCAGCGGATAACCGTTTCACCGGGTCTCCCTGACCACCGCGCCAACATTTCACGCCCCCACCAGTCAGCGGGGTCAATTTAAGCCTTTGGTCTTCCCACTGACAGCACAAAAATTCTCCTGTGAGCTCTGGCTACCCTACTCACCGCTGGTAACACAACACGAAGTTATTATAACCGCGGTATTCTATAGTGTGGAGGTAATTCCCCAGTCGGACTGCTGAATTGGGCAGAAATACCGCCGTTTCCTACCTTCTTGGTTACCTCATGTTACAGAAATATTCTATTCCTGCATGAACCCATTGCTTAATACAAGAACAATATATTTCAATGCAAGCGATATAGCTAAGTTAAGGAGAATATTAGTAGGAAATTTCGGTTAAAAAGATAATTAATATATTGACAAGATCGCGACGGTCACACTCAAAGCAAGATAAAATATATCAATCCATTAGGAAAGGAGTAGGAAAGCGGACCTCCGGCTCCAAAGTGCAGTCATTGGAGCCCGGATAGTATCAAGACTCATTAATTCACTTACTACTGCTTATACGACAAACGACAGAACTTAAACGTTAACGTTCAGTCCCGTAATGACTTTACACCGTTACGTAACGTTAACTTGTACGTGCTCGTATGTGCGAGTTATGACTTATGATCCATCAAGTACGTGCCAGTAATGCTGATATAATAAGAACATATTATGAAATACAGTTTCGTTTTTATCATTAGAAAGTTGGGGTTTTTGTGGTTTTGAAGAGAACTTACTGAAAAAAACCGCAGTAGCCTAGTGGTATGGGTAATGGACTTCTGAGACGAGATCTCGGGTTCGATCCCAGATTTTACCATGGCACACACCAATGACTTTTCGATGCTTTTCGAAGTTATGTGTGTATTTATCGCAGGTTTATAAGTGCCCGGTTAATGGCAATAGGCTCGCCACCTATTACATTGGAACCTAAACATAAACTGGCGAAATATGGGTGCTAGCACCTCTGCCTACCCCTTCGGGGATATAGGCGTGAGTTTATGTTATGTTTTTCTGGGAATCTGCGAAACGTAAATTAAGTCTTCTTCGAGTCAATGGCTAAGTCTGACATATAATGGTCTGGTCTTTTAATTTTATTGACCCTGAACTTGGCCACAGCAACAGCGCTCTCCGTTGCTTACAGAGGTCGTCGGTAGTGTAAGTGAAGGGGCACATCGAGCAGGAAAGCAAATGTGATATGGACTGAGATTGGACCCCGCAGTTACAGGACTCTTGCGACCGGTCGAAAAAGCCCCATTTTGCTATGTTTTCTGTGCAGCGGCCAACTTGGGTCCGCAGACGGTTTAAACACTTCCAAGTTGGCCACTGGAGATGGAATCCAGGCTTCGCTTGGTCTAATGAAACCTATCGGTGCTGGATGCTTATCTTCCCACCTTTGCTCTCTCGCTCGCTGTGGCGGACTTTCTGTTGCCAGAGTTGGAAATCCTGAGGTCACGAACACCCTAGAGCCTGTGCAGATACGTAGAACTATTGCTTCCTTGACTGTATTTTAGCGTCTTTACCATGGTGAGTGTTCTGATGAGCTCTGCCAATTAATCCCACCCTCTCCTTTCCTACACAAAACAACAGGTGCAGGGCTTAGGCTTAGCAAGTGATCTCATGAAAATCCGGCGGCTTTTTAAGCGGACAGGGGGCATTTTGTAACTGTACAGTGGGTATCTCGGATCCGTTTCTTGTTTTTGCTTCTCCACTGTGTAATCTCGCTTAAATTAAGTGAGGTATTATAAGACCGCGTGGTTCGCGGTAGAGTAGGACTGACGGCTTAAACCATGTGAAGAACGGTGACCAACCCTAAGACTGACTTGGCTATCATTACTAGCATTTATAATGCCGCGTGGTTCACGGCAGAATCGAATTTGGACCATCCCATCTCTTCCCATGCGGTGTCGTACAAGGCGACTAAATGATAGGGCTCTTTAACATAAGACAGATATATACAGCTTAGACTCAGCCTCAGATGCATGGATCGAGTTAATAATAGTGCCTGGAATACAGCAATAGGCTCACCCCCTATTACGTGGGACCGAATACAATCATTGGTGAATAATTGTGGTTCACCTCTGCCCAACCCTTTGGGGATAAAGGCGTGATTATATGTATGTATAATAAATGATTTACTGACTGTTACTCTTGGCTTCTCTCATGTGGTTGTCGGTTATCGTTACCTAACATAGTTTATTAAGTTCTTTTCCAAGGTATAATTTTTCTCTGTAGTTCATCAAGATCGGTTCAGTGGTTTAGGCGCAAAGACATAACAAACAGACATATACACTTACATTCGCATTTATGATATCAGTATGGAGTATGAATAATGTAAGGTATCTATTAGCTGTCTGTTTTAAATATCAAGCCGACCAGTTAAGCCGACGGTCCCGGTTGCCACACCATCATCTACAGGAGTCGTTGCAAGTAGCTGGAGCCTTAAAAAGTCCAAAAACTGGTCTGGCTGCAATACTCCGATATCGCCTTTGGGTTGTGGAGGTTTTTTTTTTTTTTTTTTTCTAGCACCTTTCACAGAGTGAAAGCCTACTTTACGCTACCAGGTAGATCACGCTAACCTAGTCTGCCTATCTTCTAAAATAACCCACTCAGGGTTCATTACTTGCATATTTTTAACTAAACTTATTTCTATGTTGGGGGGGGGGGGGGGGGGTTGTGGTGGTTAGATGACAGTCACTTCACGGAAAATATCGAAGTTATCCAAATCCGCAGTTAGTCTGGTAAATTGGATCCCAGGCTCTTAGGTGAAAGCTTCTGATGCGGCTGGGATTCACTCTAAGAGGAAGAAAGCTTAGCAGCTAAGGACGATCGAGAGGTCCCGGGTTCGTCCCCGTGAACTGGAGTATAAAATAAACCTCAGCTCACCGCTTCAATGATATACAAAAAGCACATATCACATTGCACAAACAGTTCGTAAAATGTGCGTTATTATCACGAAATGCCCAAATATTTACGCTCCACTTAAACAAAGAAATGAATAGGTGGTATTGTGAACATCCCACGGTTAAAAACGTTCAATTATGTGTTGCAACTTGCAACCTACATCCAATCGCGATCTGCTCAGAGGTTGCTGAAAACCTTTTTCAAACTCTGTTGGGTTTTTTTTTATACCACTTAGGTGACAGACAAGCACACGACCCACCTGATGGAAAGTGGTTACCGTGGCCTATGGACGTTTGTAACACCAGAGAAGTCACAGTTGCGCTGCCAACCCTGTAAGTACAGAACACCGCCGGGAACACAACACGAAGTTATTATAGCCGCGAAGGTACTTCCCCAGTCGGACTGCTCAATTGGGCGGAAATACCGCCGTGTCCTACCGGGTCGGTTTTCCAGGGTAACTATGAGATGGCAGAACTTCTATGCAGCGACTGCAATCTGACCTCCATTACCAATTAGCGATATCGAAGTTCTTTAGTTACACTAGTCGGACTGTTGAAGGCTTGGTTGGACTACCCGTAACGAGTGCATTAGATATTCGTATGGCAACTGGGATCGATAGCTTAACGTCTTATCTAAGGCACGAAAGTACCCAGACAAATGTAAAAATAGTAAATGTAGTAGTACAATGGCTGTGCATTTGCGCCAAGCCACAGAGTCTGTAAACAATACAATCGCATATAATTCAATACTAATCTCACCGTGAAATCTAACCCCAGAACATCTCAATCAATTTCTACCAATTACCACTTTGCAAAAACCAGTTCCCACCTGCTTGGCTAACAATAATAACTGGCATAGATACTGAACGATCGCTTTTTTCAATGCTGTGAAAACTGCCGGAGCCGGTGTGGGAGGTTATATCGAATTTAAACCGACTAAAACGCACGCCGTCTTAGGGTAATAGATTCCTGGAGGTGAAGTTGCCGGAGGCATATCCCCCGCATCCGGCCGATCCAGGGCCATCTCTTTCGAGCTGTCCCTCTTCGGGTGTGGTAACCACGGAGTCCCTATTAAGTTCCCGCCACGGTCTGCTTCTACTAGGGTGATAGGCGGGTCCACCCGTTACTCCCAGGCGCGCGTTCATGGGGTACGGCGGTCATTCTGTGACCCACGACGCCCGAGTAGACTCCGCTCGTCGAGGGCTGTGCGGTTAGTCTCCGCCTTTCTCGCTTTGCCTCTTCCTTCACGAGCATTACTTGCTCGTAGAAGGAAGCGGCGACAGCCAAAGCACCCGATTAGATATTTCTTAAAACATTAAGACCCCCTCCGTGCCTTGGAGAGCACGTTAAGCCGTCGCCATTGGTCCTAGTTATCATACGAACATCTATGGTAGTTAGTGTGAGCAGTTGGAGTCTTAAAAGGTTCGACAAACTTGTCTAATACATATCAAGTTTCACGGAAAATATCGAAGTTGAGCTCTATTGTAGTTAAGCTGAGGAGTCGAACCCAACTAAGTTGGAAAAACCTTCAAAGGAGATATCAATCAACCAATCTGATTGATTGATTGATATCTCCTTTGAAGGATTTTTAGCCACTAGCCCACCGCAGTCCTCAGCTGGATATAGGCCTCTCCCAATGTGCCCCATTTTATCCGATCCTCTGCCTTCCGCATTCAGTCTGTCCCAGTCACCTTTTTCAGGTCGACCGTCCATCTGGCTAGGGGCGTTCTACCTTCCGTTAACCTTTCGCGGTCTCCACTCTAGGACTTGTTTACTCCAACGGCCATCGGTCCTTCGACAAACGCTAGTTCTCTGCCGGATAACTTCGTTCCGAATTCCATCCTTCAGAGAAACTCCACGCATAGCTCGCTCCATAGCCCGCAGCCCGCTGCGCGACTTTTAAGCTATGAATCAGCCCCATTGTAAGTGTCCACGTTTCGGCACCATAAGTCATAACGGATGCACTGTTCAAAGACCTTTATATGATATCACTTGTAACAATCTATTCCCATCACATCATTAATCTTATCAGACGTATTTCATTCCATTTTACGAACTTATTATGGGAATTAGAAATTATCGATTGTATTTTTATCACTGTCATTCTTCCTATTGTTCCGAACTTATCAACTTTTTATTGATATAGAAATCTGATCGACACTCTTAACGTGTGTGAATTTCATGGAGCTTTTGTTGTGATTAGAAAGTGTATTGCTTTAACACGTTTTTATTAGTTTCTCTAATCATCATTATTATGATCATCACATATAGATTCACGGTTGTATCTTAAGCTTCGACGATGGAGCCTGGGTTTCTCTTTTCTAGAAATAATACTACTCAACGTTAGGAAGTCATATGGCTGTCGCTTCTGGAAAAGCAGACCTCGAGATATGTTTTTTGATTTAACTTTATACGCAAAGAAATTTTGGAAGTCGAATTTGATTTTTATTTGTATTGATTTAAAACGGTTTGTATGTATGTACAGACTGAATGTGGAAGATGGAGGGAGGATTAGGAGAAATGGTGCACATTGGAGGAGGCCTATGTTCAGCAGTGGACTGCGATAGGCTAATTAATTGATTGATTGTTTGTTTGTTCTTCAAGAAGGTATTAGAAAGTATTTACAGGGTCGGCAGCACAGGTGTGATGCCTGATGTAACTAACTGGTTAGCACCCGACCATGGCCACGTTTCTATCAGATGGGCCAACTAAATGGTATAAAAATATCACATACCTATTATGTGGATGGTAGTATAACAATGATATCTAAGGGCACACCTAACATCGACATATACCATGATTCTAAGAATAGATTTAAAATTAAAATATTTAGTGCCCTTCGAGCCTCCAATAATAAAAATATAGTCACCACTTAATTAAAGTAGATAGTATACCTACTCAGTGTAATGAATGAATTGTGGTAGGTATGTAATTCATTTTACTTATGTCTGCTAAACTCACGCATAACTGTCATTTGTCTAATCAATTCTCTGTGCTAATATAGGTTTCTTTTTTCTTATCTCTTCAATGTTATAATATTACGCATGCTGGTTTATCCGTAATTGGCAAATGTATCAGCCACATTACTCGTTAAACATATCTTGTATAACGATTTGTAATACATTTGCTGTGGAAAAGCCTATTAAATAAATAAATAACTAAATAAATAAATATGTGTTTTTTTATACCACTTGGTTGGCAGTCAAGCACACGGCCCACCTAATGGAAAGCGGTTACCGTAGTCTATGGACGTGTGCAACACCAAGGGAGTCACACTCGCGCTGTCAACCCTGTAAGCACAAGAGTTTCTGTGCCGTCAGTGTAAAAGACAAAGCATGTGTAATTTTTCTTCAACCGAGCGCCAAGTCATGTCGCATTCAAAGCTTGCACTTTTCGAACTTACCCTCTTAAACAAGTAGCAATTCGATGGCCGAAATTTAGTGGAATAGCATGACAAATTTTAGGATTTGACGTTGACAGACGTCAACGTATGTCATAAACGTCACATCCCATACATTCGTCATTGTAACCTTTTTTTAAATTATTATACAACTTAGGTGGCAGACAAGCTCACGGCCCACCTGATGGAAAGTTGTTATCGTGACCAATGAACGTGTGCAACACCAGTGGAATCACATCCGTGCTGCCGACCCTGTAAGAACAAAGATTTTATGTGCCCTCAGTGCAGAACACAAAATCAGGACAAGCCTTTGGTCTTCCCACTGACAGCACAAAAACTCTCCAGTGAGTTCTGGCTACCCTACTCACCGCCGGGAACACAACACGAAGTTATTATAGCCGTGGTATTCTGTAGGGTGGAGGTACTTCCCTAGTCGGACTGCTCAATTCGGACGGGAATACCGTCGTGTCCTACCTCCTAACCTATAATACGCCGGCCAATTCAAAAGTTAATATTGCCCCATTGTGCTACAATAGATTATTTTAATTAGGTATTGTTTTTCGATGCGATTTCCCTTTTGAAGCAGCGATGGGCCAATGGTAATATGCATATAAAAAGATGAATCGTCGAACAACTGCACCAAATTAGATACTTAATGTTAGCATATTCAATAATAGGGTTCATAATATTTATTGATACAACACCAATTTAGTACATCGTTTTCCATTTTTGGTCTGGCAACAAGGACAAAAACGAGCGAATATGAAGTAGCCGCCATTTTTGTAGTACATTATTCAATTTTGTCCGCTTTTCGACGTTGAAGATTGTCTTAGAAGTTATATATTATATGAATATATTATAAGTTGAAGAATATTAGTTGTGATGCAAGTAAATAAAGAGATGGAAATATGCAAGTAATGGAGTAGTATTCTTTCAAGCACGTTGAAGGTTGTCGAAGAAGTTACTTATATTTATACTACAAGTTGAAGAAGTTATATTAGATGTGATACAAGTAAATATAGAGATGGGAATATGCAAGTAATGGAGTATTATGCTTTCATTACATATTTTTTCTTTGTGTTCGTTATTTTAGTGTAGTACTATAATTATACTCGTACTGAGGTGAAGCCAGTGAGCGATGTTCGTCAGATATAGCCGAATACAAAGATATCTCGCGCCTCAATTACAACATAATAGTGGTATACTTACTATCTCGTAGTTTAACGAGATACGAAGAACATTTTTACTATAGTTAGTATACTCTCTCTATTGTGTGTTGCCAGCGAAAGTTTTATAATTTGATACATTTGTATATAATTCAACTTTGTGTGTTAATAAAATTCAATTCTCAACTTAATTATGTTGTTATTAATTTGGTTTTTAATTGATCATAGAAATATACGGTTCTGTGAGCAGGAGCTGCATGCCACGGAAATGAAAATGATGAAGTGAATGTGCGGAGTCATATATAAGGATCGCGTGAGGAGCTATCCATATATCGCATCCGCAGCAGCCTTCATTTCTGTGACAGGGTAGATAAAATCCTGGAGACAATCTTCGTCTGGCAACCGAGATCAACAAGGGCTTAACATGATTTTCTATGTGTCAAGAATGATTATTCGTCCTAATATTGACTGGGCAAGTATTACTTGATCTTGTTATTGACTTTAAATTAGGGGTCCTTGGATGGCCCGCTTGGAGGAACGTGGCTTTCGTGGCCTATGGACAAATACAAACCAGAGATCTCACTCTCGCGTCCCTGTAAGAACTTTCTAATGTGATTATTCTATGCTGCATTTTATAAGGTTGTGATAATGCTGGGTTTGCTTTTTTAATTTCCTTGCTTGTAGATAAAATACAATAAATACATACGAACAAGTCATCACAACCATTCAAAGACACTCGCTATCAGTACATTAACAAACCTGGAAGAAATCGCTTCCAGCGATAAGGCCGCCCGTTGTACATAAAACTGTATGCATGCTACCTACTAGTTCTACTGTAATCTATTGGTGTACAATAAAGAATTATCAATCTACCTATACAAACATATACGCACAGCTCAGTGCCGTACGTCCAACAGTGTGTTATGAGCACCTTTCGCTTTCAAGTCCAAGGTTTGCTTTCTCGTCACTTTCGATTTTCTGCAGCCCAGTGCATGCCGCTCCCGGGTGACTGACCTCTGCCATACGAATGTTTGTTTAGCGTAATGATGACAGCTTTTGTTAACAATTGGGATATCGACGGAAATATTGTTTGCTAATGTTGTATATAGGTTTACGCGCCCTACAGAAATAGTATCGATGATCGAGAGGTCCTGGGTTCGTATCCTGGTTATTACATTACTGTACCCAAACAATTTAGTTCAGATGAAGGGGTTAGCGGGAATAAAAAAACAAGGAGATAGCTAGGTTGCGAAAACTAAATAAATTTAAAATTAAATTAGAAATTAAAAAATAGTTAAATGCGTGGTCAATATAAATCCCTTGCAAGCTCGCACAAAATAAATTGTAAACTAAAGCAAATTTAAAAAAAGATAATCTAGTTCTAAACGAGTTTTCTGAGTTTCTTGCTGGTATCTTCTCAGTAGAACTAACTAACCGAACCAGCGAAAGAATCATTTTCCAATGGTTTATTTTTACATTATTTAATATTTTTTGACATAATTATATAATTTAGACGTTCATATGTACTCTTTATGTGCTTAAACTGAATGAATGAAAATTATTCTTTGATAAATGAGAGACTACCTATATAGATGTGTCGTGATGGAGAAAGAATACAAATATCACCACCCCATCTCATCCAAAAGATGTCGTAAGAGGCGACTAACGGAAAAAAGACAATATCACTACGAGAGAAGAAAAACTCGAAATAAAACCAATCCGTTTGGCTAGCGTTGAAACAGTAGGCCAAAGTCACTCAATATTGGGCGAGGCCTAGTGCAGCAGTGGACTGCGATGGGAAAGATTTTGGTATTTTTTTAATGAGGGACAATAGGGGATTGAACTCTTAAAACATTTTGCACTCGTCCTTGGTCCATGTCCAAAATTACACGTTAATCGTACATGAAGAAAGGTATATGTTTAATGTGAGTGGTGTCATCACCAATATACCATTGCAACTATTTAAGTAATCTGTGCTATTGGTCCCATATAAATATAAAGAGTGAGTCTATTTCTATGTATCGGGTATTTTTCTATAGTTACTGGCGACTGTCAATGACTCAATTGTTTTTACTTAAAGGTAGACTTTCGAAGTGAGCGTCAATAGCGTCAGTGGCGCCGCAACTGTGACGCCGCGACAGAGCCACAGATAGATGTTCCATACAAATGTATGAAGTTCTAGGGAACGACTTTTGAGTTCAGCGACACAAACGCAGCGTCAATGACGTCACAGTGACGCTGTGACAGCGTTTTCAGATGCGACATTGATGACACTATAGACACTGTGTTCTATATATAGAAATATATATGCGTTGGTGCGCGTACGAAAATGTATAGCCATCATAAGCTACTACACATGAAAACGCATATTTTTCTGTCACAGACGTTCGCATGGCAATCGGGACCGTACCTCTCTGAGGCAAGGAGGGGTTTCAATGTCTTAAGATAAATATAGTATCATATCCAAATGTAATAATCAATCTAATCTAAATACATAGATTAGAATACCTATCTTGTTCGTTAGAGATACGAAACTGCAGTCTGTTTCAAAAGTTAATAAATCATTGAACACATAAGGAGCAATGCATTTGCAATCTTTAGATTAGTAGATGTAAATATGCATTTATTTTAGCTATTAAATTTATGTTAAATGTCACAGTTTTCTCAAGAGTATTTAATAGATATGCACTGCGCTTTTTTATGTGTTTTATCGGATGCATTTTAAGTGAGTATACTTAGTTCTATCACAATAATCGGGATATTTACAATGTTGCATTGTTTCGAGTTTCCGATATTTCGGTGTTGTTGCAAGCACCATGATCACAGAGGACCTACAGAATACCGCGGTTATAATAACTTCGTGTTGTGTTCCCGGCGGTCCTCTCACTACAAACTCGAACCCGATCTCGATCACGTTCACGACATACGATGTTTACTGTATTCACTCGCGATTTTGTTTAGGCTTGTTTCCAGTTGTTTTTGCGTTCGGCTGTTGAAACCCATCCCCACAATTGAAATTTTTATACTTTTTTATTTCAATCGCTTCCCTAACCAGTCTTGGTATATAGTGGCGTTCTGTCGAGAACATCTGAGGGTTATGTAACTCGATCCAGTGGTCAGTACCGGACTCCAAATTTTATTTCTATTATTTTGACACTGATGTGTGAGTGACCATGATAGTTTAAATACCTATATTGTGCTTATTTCTTTTTTTAGTGTATAAACTACCAAGAGTACTACGGTTACCTGGGGTCCCCCTGTCACAGGTGACGTTCCTGGGAAATCGTAAATAAATAAATAAATAAATAAATATTCCACGACATTCCACACAACGCTACCTAGACCCATGGTAAGCATAGCTTAACTAGCTTGTGTTATGGAATCTAGAATGCGGATAAACATACTTAGATACTTTTTTTTTTAATAAATACATACACATTATACATAGACACACCCAGACTAATGCAAATCGGAAAGCGGGAATCGAACCCGCGCCCCTGCATAGCGGTCGAATGCTCTACCGCTACGTTCGGATATCCTCCAAGAATTTTCCAGGAACTTCGAGACTTACGGCGACACCCACAGTGGATATTCAACTCGCGTGTTGCTAAGGATGGCAATGACTTGCCTGAGTCCCGGAAAGTTATAACCCGGGTATCTTCAAGTGGGATGAATACGTTATTTCTACGTCTGTGTGTGAAGACAGAACATTATAAATGTATACAAATGAATAAATATGACGCATTACATATACACGGACGCAATAAATTTGACATTATAAATAATAATGTATACGTATTTAAGAAAGCATATCATTATTACACTTTAATTCCTTATTACGTACAATGACTTGCTTCTAGACAGAATTGTACAAATAAATACGTATCACAGATTTAGAATACGCTAGATGCCGCATGTGCATTAAGGCTGAACGTCTAGACGACGAAAAAGCCATGTCGCACGCATTGGACAGAAGAGACGAGCCATTATCATCATTTTGCGTTGGGTGCCGTTGTACCCAATGGTCCCGTCAGCCGTTGGAACTTGGTGTTTACTCTACGGCTTATGTCCTCGATGGCTTGAATTGACAATACACACGAATTTAAAAATAATGTTTTACAGTTACTCCTTACAAAAGCATACTACACTGTAGATGAATATCTGAAAGACGTTTTGTAATTTTTGTAGTCTCATTGCCTTTGATATTTGTTGCCATTTGTATGTTAGTTTATCCTGATTATGTATTAGTATTGTAGTATTTAATAAATTGATTGACATTGAATATAGTTACTAAATTTAAACTGACATTATAATAAACTGACTGTATAAATATTATGTTATGACATCATTATGCTGTAGTCAATATTATTCTTAATGTGGAAATGTCGGACTTAGACATACTCTTGTTTAAAAGATAATGTTGATCTGTATTAATTAATGATTATAATTATTAAACTTGTGGAATTATAAGAATTGCATACCTATTAAGGTGAAATATGGTGACACTATTTAACCTATAATAACATCTTATGTAACCCATATTTGCAAGTAATAAATGAATATGAATATATGAATATGATCTTGGGCTTGTGCTAGGGCAGTAGGATCGTAATTTTTTATGAAGTCAATCCAGCACTTTTTGCTGTGATTTTTAAGCTTTATATAATACGAAGACTGCCGCGCATGCAGCTCTTGCAGTGAGTCTAAAAATGCGTTTATCCAAAATAGTAAAAAAATGTAATTTGTGGTATTTCACAGTCATCCTAGGACCAAGCCCAAAGCTAGCATAACCTATTTTCTACCCTTATAGATTGGTTTATCTTGATTTTTGCGGTAGAAACTGCCGCCTGACGAATTATGTGAGGCAAGTCTGTGCAAGTCCCTCGTATCTATCCATCGATCTGTAAGTGGGTCACGAAAATTTTGATGGGTGCCCAAACGCTCAAACCTAGGCAAAAACAGGAACATAGAATACGCGTATGTACTATTCACTTTGTTTATCTATTTATATGCTAAAGTTATATATTTATTTTACTTTATTTAAACTTTTCTCTTTATATTTCTTTCTTTTTGTTTTTAATACACCTTGTTGCCAGTTCATTTGCTAAGTACACCAAATATTTTGCTTTTATTACATTACTGTCCATCCCAAGGTTGTCTGGGAGAAATCGCTTCCAGCGATAAGGCCGCCCATTGTACATTAAACTGTATAGATGCTACCTACAAGTTCTACTGTAAATTAATTATCTATCTTTCTATCTATCTTAAGTTTACGCGTTACTTCATCAGTTTAGTGACGCATGGCTTTCGGTATCTAGTCTATCTACTCTATATCTATGACGTGTTTGATATCGAGTGAAACCTTGCACTTGAAAACGAAAGGCTCCCCGTTCATAAGTGATAATTCCACGACGTATCATTATTGCTGTAGCTAGTGAGCAAATCGAAAAGTGTGTAATTTCGCGATCCACGGTATATGAACGTCACGGTACTTTATTAGGGCTTTGATAGATCAAAACGCCGATAGCTGGCAACACTTTCTACCAATTTTAGCATTATAGTAATCGAGAGGTTGCGGTTTTGAATCAGCATAAGTATAGGTAAGTATTATTGGCGTGAATAGGAGGAAAATTTATGTCGGAGTGTGTAATGTGTTCGGGTAAAACTGTGCGGATCACAGGAAATCATTAAGCTTAAATGAAAAAGTGATTCCCGGCAGAGTAGAATTTGGACCACCCCATCTCTTCCCATGCGGTGTCGTACAAGGAGACTAAGGGATAGGGCTGTTTAACATCAGATAGATATATACAGCCCAGACTCAGCCTCAGATGCATGGCTCGAGTCAACAATAGTGCCCGGAATACGTCAATTGGCTCACCTCCTATTACGTGGGGCCGAATAAAATTACTGGTGAAATGTGGGTGTTAATTCACCTCTGCCTAACCCTCCGCGGATAAAGGCGTGATTATATGTATGTATGAAAAAGTATGAAAAATGGCTTTGGTTTAGTTAGAGCACCTAGCCGAATTGCGAATGACACCTAGCCATAGAGCACTAATATTCACTTAGTCCACGAAGTAACACACAGTAGCACCTTTAAAATTTTTCAGGTGCTATAAATATGTGAATAGTTTTTTTTGTTTACTAACTGTTCTTTTGAAATTTATTTTGTCATTAATTGATATAATGTACCTACATATACCCACAGCTCCACCAGTGTGGATGCTGGTGCCATCTGAATCATTTACAACTACGAGATTTTATAGGGAGGTAGGATTTCCGTCCAATTGAGTACCTCCGCCCTACAGAATACCGCGGTCATAATAACCTCGTGTTGTGTTTCCGGCGGTGAGTAGGGTAACCAGAGCTCACTGGAGGGTTTTTGTGCTGTCAGTGGAAAGACCAAAAGCTTGTACTGCTTTGTCTTTTACACTGACGGCACAGAAACTCTCAATGCTTACAGGGTTGGTAGTGCGAGTGTGACTCTCTTGGTTTTGCACGCGCCCATAGACCACGATGACCTCTTTCCATTAGGTGGGCTGTGTGCTTGTCTGCAACCTAAAGGGTATAAAAAAAACGAGAATACTACAAAACAAAAACTATTTCGTATCGTTAAGTAAGGTTGTAAATGATTCCTTCCAAAAAGGACCTGTCGAATTTAGACAAAAACTACAGACTCCACGTGTGACCAAAACAGACGAAGATAGATGACACTGTCATAAAGAATCATAAAAAAATGTTACAAGAAAACTCTTCGGTAGAAAAAATATTTACGTTCAAGAAATGCGAATGACGCACAATTGTGGATACTAACCCGTGATAACATCCCATGCACCAAAAGTTCAAAAAGATTTAACATAAAAACAACTGACTGTCGAATTATCATTTTCTGAGCCTTTTCCTAATTCAGTTAGGGTCGACTTTCCAGTCTAACTATGAAATGACTGCCATCTGACCTCCACAACAAACTGGCAACAGATATTTTTTTTTATTTTTTTATACCAGGTGGTTTAGGTGGCAGACAAGCACACGGCCTATGGACGTTTGTAACACCAGAGGAGTCACAGTCGCGCTGCCAACCCTGTAAGTACAGAGTTTCTGTGCCGTCAATGTAGAAGACAAACCAGGACAAGCCGTAGTAGTGGTCTTCCCACTGACAGCACAAATTCTCCAATGAGCTCTGGCTACCCTACTCACCGCTGGGAACACAACACGAAGTTATATTTGACAGTGATAGAAAACTCAAAATATTTAACAATGAAATACAAGATGGTATCATTCCTTCACAGGCAGTATGTTGGTTGCGGCATCTTGCTGATAGAATTTGTAAACACAGTTAACTATTGCAATTACAGGAGATTGAAAAACTGTGACCGTGAGTTTTTATTATAGTTAGAATCTTTTCTTACAAACTCTAGCTATTGCGTTGTGAATCTAACTGTAAACTTTATAGAATGTTTCAATGTTGACGCTAATTAATTCAAAAAGAATTTTGAGTTTGAAGAACTTGTCAAAGAGGTTTATGATGCAAAATTTTCGGGGAAATAGAGAAAACGGGGAAGCGTTTTCTCTATTGGTCCGAAAATTATTAAAAGTATGAAATAAAATATTGTATAACTTGTCAATATTTGGCGATGGGTTCCAAAATTTGTTTTCATTAAAACAATAATCAAAGTAAATAATAAAATAAATCAAAAGGTTGCAAAATGTTAAAAAACTTATTCTACGGCCCATAAATAAATACCTTAAAACTAAAAATACATATAATATATCTTAACCTAAAACACACGTAATGACGTCGACGTGTCACGGGGCGGGGGGTGCCAATTAGACACAATTTTTTTCCGAAGAATGAAATCTCTGTGGAAAGCTCCTGTTGTGATTCAGGCATGGATTTAGGGACGTATCATTATAAAATCATAGATAGAACATGTGTTACAATAAGTACAATGAGCCTGCTGTGTTATATTTTGCATTGTATATTGTATATAGCCTCTGTGGCGTGGCAGTAATGAACCCGGCCGCTACGCAGGAGGCGAGGGTCCGATCCCCGCTTAGTGCAAATATTTGCATGCATGAATATCGATATTTGCATTGGTCTAATCGTGTCTCAGAGAGTACATTAAGCCGTTCGGTCCCAATTGCCATACGATCATCTATGGCAGTAGTTACGTGTAGTTGGATATCGCCTTTGGGTTTTGGAGGTCAGATAGCAGTCGCTTCACGGAAAATATCGAAGTTTAGCTAAATCCGCAGTAGGATTGGTGAAGCGGACCCCTGACTTCGAGGTGTGAGGGCTTCGGATGCGTCTGGGATTAACGGTAAGAAGAAGAAGATATTTAAACTTACTCTAAACAAATTTATGCACAAGAATTATTAAATTTGGAAAGGATTTTAAAAATTAAATCATAGACTTGGAATTCATAGCTTTCGCAGATTAACGCTTTCATAAATGTTAATATTGCATCGCTAGACTAGACACAGAAGCTAATACTGAGCACGCCATTTTTGGCGTGTCCAGTTGGCGATATCAGAAAATGCCATAAAATTAAAATTTCACCAACTGTTTCCTTCCTGCTTTCAGCCCCCAGACTCGCTGATATACTTCCAATGGGTTGCAGACTTAGCAGTTACTAAAGAGATGGAGAGTAACTACTGGAAAACTCTGAGCTGTGAGGTTTAGCTTGTAGGAGGTAGAGTATTTCCATTCCAATTGAGCAGTTCGACTGGGTAAGTACCTCCGCCATATAGAATACCACGACCATAATAACCTCATATCATGTTCCCGATGATGAGAAGGGTAGCCAGAGCTCACTGGAGAGTTTTGTGCTGTCAGTGGGAAGATCAAAGGCTTATCCTGTTTTGTTTTCGGCACTGACTACACAGAAACTCTCCGTTCCTACGGAGTAGGCAGTACGAACAGTGTGACTCCCCTGATGTTGCACGCCCTTGAGACACAGTAACCACTTTCCATCAGGTGGGCCGTGTGGGGTGTGGTCTACTACTTAAGTTGTATAAAAAAAAGAAATCAATTTTTAAAAAGTCTGCGGCGTGACCGAGGATCGATCTAGATACCCTGTGTGACATTGGGGGGTAAATGTTATTGGGTTAAAGTGATGACCTTGGTTGGACATTCATTTGATTAACAGTAAGAAGCACAGATCTTGAGCAACATAATATTTTATATGCTCGTGTATACTATTGGGTAATAAATCATTCAGGTTGATATTAATGATCTGAGATCCACCGGCTTACATGAGCAATTAGGCATGCCTCAAGGTCTGATATTAGGTCCTTTTATATTTTTGATAATATTAGCGCTGTGCTGTTGGCTGTAGACAAATCATTAATTTTTATAGTTAATAGTTATATTTTAATGGAGGTAGCTATACACTGAAAAAACAAGATACAAATTTAAAGCAGGTAACTTAATAGCACGTAAGTACTATCGTAACCATTTTCCTAATCAAAATAATTTATGGAGGTTTGGAAACACTTTCTTGCGTTTTATTCTTGCGAATTTTTCTCATCCTACAGTCAGTTTTTTTGGATCCCTTAAACGAAGCGTGAAATTAGTTTTTTTTCGTGGTTGTGACGCAGCACTATATAATTAATCGCGAATAAAATAGAAGTAATCGTGAAGATGAAATGTCAAACTTTGTCTTTTGGACTTCCACAGCTATCAGACGAGGTTAAGTCTATTTGGTAGACCAACTTACTTACCTATGAATTCAAGTTAAACAAAATACTCAGCATTTAGTCTCGTTTAATAAATTATTCGAACGGTGATGATGCACACTAACCAGGATTCGATTTCCTATCTTTATTTTCCGTGCGGAAATCAAATAGCAAGGTTACTAAAATACTGTTTGGTTGGTAAGCGCATCAGCTATATCAATAATTAATAATATTCTTCAACGTATTAAACAAACGGTGATATTTTATTAAACAAATTAAATTTACGTGGCATTGACTGATAATAAACTATAGCCAATACCTAATAGCTCATAGCTGTGTATAAAGGTATAGGCAACGTGGATCCTGGAAGCGAGTTCCCTTTCGGTGCTATACCGGTTCCGAAAAGCGGCGCGGGAGTGGAGTCACGATCGCGAGCCCGAAGAAATTCGGGCCTTGAGATCCCGGCTCCACAGGGACATGGTGGCAGAATGAGAGCTACGACGGCGACCAAGCGCAGGGCGCGCCGTAGTAGCGGCGGTAAGACCCATCATGGGGGAGTGGCTAGAGACGGCAGCCTCTCGCACCGTCTGACGTAGGTGATCACCGAGCACGGGTGCTTCGGGAAGTATCTGCGTCGGATGGAGAAAGAGCCAACGTCTGATTGCCATCACTGCGACGCGCGCGTGGACTCGGGGCCGCACATGCTCACCGAGTGTCCGGTGTGGGAGACGCCGAGACGGGATGGCGGCCCTGGGAGTGAGAGTTCTCAAGCTCTCCACCTTGGTCGCGGCGATGGTCCGCTGTGCGGATACGTGGGCGGCGCTTCCTTCTGCGAGCAAGTAATGCTTGTGAAGGAGGAGGCGGGGCGGGAGTGGCAGCGGGAGCGACGAAGGATCGCAAGCCAGGCTGCCCGCGTACGAAGGCAACTCGGGCGTCGGAGGTCGATGAACGGGCCAGATCGTGAGAGATGGCCCTGTGTCGGCCGGGGTCGACCTCACCTTAGGCAACCAAAAACGACCCACAGGCGGCGTGCATTTTGGTCGGTTCAAGTCCGACATAACCTCTTCCACCGGCTCCGGTGGGGGGAATCTGTGGGGATATTGCGCACGTAAAAAAACACATAAGGTATAGGCAACGGATTAGAAAAGGTGATGGAGGTCGACCAGTGGTCCTGCAAAAAATCGACGAAATTAACGGCCCCCAAAGTATTCATGTTCCAGTCCTCATAAGACAGTGATAATACTGAGACTCACCTGTTCGGGCTATGGTCCTCTGCAATCTATGGTCCACCTTCTATTGTGTCCACTGTGCCCCAATATCTTTTATAAATTTTTTTATACCACTTAATTGACAGACAAGCACACGGCCCACCTGATGGGAAGCGGTTACCGTGACCTAGGGACGTATGCAACACCAGGGGTGTAACACTCGCGCTGCTGACCATGAAGAAACCTGCTGATGCCCCTCTTGAAGAACTGCAGCAGGGAGGTCATTCCACAGCTTGAGTGTGCGTGGAATTAAGTTTCTTTCATACCGCACAGTGCGCACCGTCTCAGGTCGCAATGTGTGAGGATGAATTCGCTGCCTATGGCGAGAGGTGCGATGATAGAATGTAGCTACGGGCATCATGTCAAACAATTCATCTGAGCACAAACCATTGTATAGGCGGTAGAACACACACAGTGAGGCAAAATCTGGACAACTGATAGTCCAAGAGCAGTTTTACATTTTTGAGTAGGTGCTTTAGGTATATATATGAAAAACTGCGACCGTGTTTTCTTTGTCGATTGAAAATGTAAAATAACCGGAACCCTCCAGCCAGATCTACATCTCTGTGTAAGTATAGTTTTGATGTAAGATTTATCTATAAATTTTCAGATTGCCTCAATAATCTACTCAGAAATGTTTAATAGCTGTCAGACTATCATTTGTCATAGTGGTCTCGATAGAAGGTGGACCATTGATTGCAGAGGGCCATAGACCGAGCGGGTCCCCAGTATTTTGCACATCATAAACAAACAAAAGTGAATGTGAAAAAAAAATGTATCTCAGTGTTTATATTCATATCAAAATTTTAAAGCATAACTTCATAATGACGAAATTGTGAAACTTGCGTAACTTGATATAATGTATTCATTAATTAGACGCGAACGCTTCGTTGAGTATCAGATAAGTTTTAATTATTTCTGTGTTCGGCTACAGTGTTATAAATATTTAATATTATGCTTTAATTACGGTTTAAAAGTAATTGTAGTATACTTTAGCGTGTTATTGTTTTCTCTACGAGTGAAGAATGTGTTTTAGTTCAATTAAGTCTTACCATTAATGTGAATTAAGGTTTCTCAAAGTTATAGATCTTCGTATCTTAGGAGACTAATCATTATTCTCATAGAGATTGACCAGTTGTGTCCAAAGTTTGTTCTTTGGAACTTGAGGTCCGTTTATTATTTGTGATTAGAATGTCGGGAACCAACGCAAGCAACCAACCCAACGCTGAGAGGAAATGAGCCAGATCCTCGTCCGTTTATTCATCTACCCTCAACCGAAGGCTTTTTTTATACTACTTAGGTGGCAGACAAGCACACGGCCCACCTGATGGAAGTTGTTTACCGTGACCTATGTACGTGAGTAACACCAGGGGAGTCACACACCCGTGCTGCCGACCCTGTAAGAACAGAGAGTTTCTGTGTCGTTAGTGCAGAACACAAAATAAGGACAAGCGAACTCTGGCTACCCTTCTCAACGCCGGGAACACAACACGAGGTTATTATTGTCATGGTATTCCACCTTCCACCTCCTCCAAGCTTTTCCATAAAATATAAGTAATAAATCGTAATGTTTTATCAAAGTATGTCTAAGTACATTGTGGTGGATGGTAGTATTCATGCCATACTGTTGTTACCTTAAGATACGGTACCTTTTACCTTTTAGTATAAGAATTATATTATATTATCTGTGCCTTTAGTGTTTATTTTACTGTAATTAAATGTCACGTATTACGCCTGCTCTCCTCTGTCTGGATTTTCTTGATTTATAAGTGAACAACTGCTATTGACCTCCCAAACCTGAGAGGTGAGCCAGCGTCAGAGCCTTGTCCGTTGTTTAGCAGGTGTACTGGAGGTTGGCTTGGCTCCCAAGGTCTTGATTAGGTTTTCCTTTCACTATGGTATGACGCATTCTTTTTTTGTAATGATTAGTACCTGACATGGTTAGAATTCCCGCTAACCCTTCCAACTAATCAAAATTGCTTATGTCAAAAGTGGGTCATACACACATGTCGGGTAGTGTAATGGATTCGAAACCAGCACCTCTCAATTGCAAGGCTGCCTACTTAATGACTAAGATACATATCATAACATAAACTCACGACTATATCCCCGAAGGGGTAGGCAGAGGTGCTAGCACCCACATTTCGCCAGTTTATGTTTAGGTCCCAATGTAATAGGTGGCGAGCCTATTGCCATTAACCGGGCACTTATAAATCTGCGATAAATACACACATAACTACGAAAATCATCGAAAAGTCATTGGTGTGTGCCATGGTAAAACCTGGGATCCAACCCGAGACCTCATCTCAGCAGTCCATTACCCATACCACTAGGCTAACGCGGTCTTTTTTTTGTCACTAAGATACCGACGCATTAATTAGCTTACTACGAAAGGAAGGAGCCGGTACAAGCTTGAGGCATATTGGCTTAGAGAAAATCGTATGCAATTTGGTTCAAAATGGCTGCATTAGCATTTATATGATGATTACTTTACACTTTCTAACATTTTTGAGATAAGATCAAAAAAGATGTACGTACTATTATTTGACACACATTAAAATAATAATTACACATGTTTGTTAATTGACACGGATAATTTTGTGTAATTATCGTTATATACGTAATAAATACATTTGTTACTTTAATATTATTTAATGGAATAAGTATATTCAGGTTTTTGCTAGGTAATTATACATTACTTGAAGTAGTAATACGTGTTATATGACACTATACGAAATTTTTTTGTAATATTGACCATCTCTCTCTCTTTCTCGCTCTCAAAAGCTGATGAATAAAATGATTCTTTGTTTCTTTCTTTCCATCTAAGTCTAAAGATTACTTATGACCCCGAAGAGGGCCAGATCAAGAGGGATGGTCCTAGGTCGGCCGGTTTGCGAGGGTTATGTCTGCCAACTTTACCTTCGGCAAACAACAAATACCTTCAGACGCCGTACGTTTTAGTCGGTTCAATTCAGACATAACCTCTCCCACTAGCTCCGTGAATGGTATCCGTGGGTATTTTAGACACTTTAAAAAAAGGGCTACTTATGGTCATTATAATAATCATCATCATCTTTAACGAGGTTCATCCAAAGTTTTCACTTCAGAGTTTGGACTCCGCTTACTTTAGCATTATGTTATCTGTGCCGTTTACTACTTGTCCTTCTTTTGTTTTGGTTTCTACGGTTTTAGAAGTTTCTCAAAGCCTCGTTCGTCAGCAATCAGGTAAAATATAGACCTACCAGGTCTTGTTGGAACTTCATTCATCCAATTTTTTTATATGTAGGTCAGCAAATTGACTGGACCCCAACTGATGATAAGCTGGGGTACAGTCCAGAATAGTGGTCGCCATTACAGATGCTGTCCCTAGAATAGCTGTCCCAACCTTGACGGCCAGACGGATATTCTTATCATAATTGATTCCTTATTGAATAAGACACAAGTACTTTTCCACAGTATTTATTTTGCTGTGTGCAGAGTAGAATTTGAAGCATCCCGTCTCTTCCCATGCGGTGTCGTACAAGGCAATAGGGGGATAGGGATGTTAACATTAGACAAATATATACAGCCCAGACTCAGCCTCAGATGCATGGCACGAGTCAACAATAGTGCCCGTTATACGGCAATCGGCTCACCCCCTATAAAATGGGACCGAATACAACTATTGGTGAAATGTGGGTGTTAATTCACCTCTACCTAACCCTTCGGGGATAAAGGCGTGATTATATGTATGTATGTATATATTTTTTAACTTGATCGATTTCACCTCATGGCATTTGCAAAGGTTTACAATTTCTTATTGTAGCCATTGATCATTAGAAATGTTGTCTAGAATAGTAACCATTTCTAAAGCTCAAGAACAGCATACAACAAGTTGTCAATGCCGCGAGTGCAGCAAGCTTCACACAAAGCACCGGTTTTCGCGGGAACCGGTATAATATCTCCATCGTGCTTTCTAGAGAGCCGGTGCGCAGGCGCAGCTTTCGCACCACGCTGCGCTCGCGCATTTTGGCGTTGCTACGAGTTTTCTATTTTTAAATACTTGTAAGTATTGTGGTCTGATGCTTTTTTTTTATGTGCGGAAAGGAAATGGGATACACCTCACCGGAGCTAGCGATGAGGTGTAGGTATGTTAGACTCGAATTCACTAAAACCGCACGATATTTCGTTTTTGTAAACCTATAAGTAAATATTTATCAAAATGTGGGTGTTAATAGAGAGAAAGAAAATTTAACATAATTAAAGACATTTTTTGTATATAGAACACGTCAATTAAACTTCACCTTGCCTGATAGTAAGCTGAAGGCAAAGTCTCAGAAAAGAGGGTCACCTTTACTTACATATACCATGTGATAATGGTGACACTCAGCTTGACGGCCTCATCATATGTTTTTTCACGCCCCGCTTAAAGGACCCGGGACTATAGGAAGAAGGATACACATGAGTTGGTAATGAATTGCATTGGGTGGGTGACATCTAAGCCCTGTACGTGTTGTCCTGTTTTTTTTAAATCAATGTTTAAATTGGGCAAAACCAGCCGAAAGTTGGCACAGCCACTGCCTACGGTGCCCAGGTGAATATAATATAAAAGAATAGCTTATACACCTTTGCCTATTCCTCCAGTGATATGCAGATGTCAGTGAAAGCCTCTAGAGCTCTCACAAACCATACAAATTGCAGCCTATAGCTTATAATCAAAATTAAGTGGCACTCTACTTGATCTCGTCGACCCATTCATACCGAGATTACCCACTAAAAAGCATGTCTCTAACGCCTACTACTGTCTTTTGTTGTTCACAAAAGCTGGGTGTGGGCTGGGGTGGCTGCTTGTCAAACAAGGCTTCCTACCAATAAATTACAGATTATACAACAGCATTACAAACACTGTGCATGCGCGACAATGAACTACCTATTGCTTCGTCAGGGTTGTCACGAGTGTAAGTTTAGTTATTGGGTTAGTAAGCTCTTGTTTTTGGATTATGAAAAGCTTTTAATAAACATATGTTGCAGGTGTAAAGGGCTTGTTGAATTCTCCCAGCTGTAGGCAGTGGGTTTACTCTCTATTACGTAATATTGAAAAAACTTAAACTGTATTTAAAATTCATTCATTCAGCGTATTATCGATAGTCCTGGTTGGTGTACTGTTTCTTAGGCAAGGCATTTACAGGTAAAACCACGTTAATATAATTTCTCTCTCTCTCTCTCTCTTAACTTAAGAGCTGTGCTCTTGTCGGTGGAGTATGTTAAATAATAAAAGTTTTGTTAAACTTTTATTAAAACTATTGTCTGCGGCTACACCCGCGTAGAATATTGATCCCGTTCCAGCAACTTAGAAAACCTATTCCCAGTTTAAAAAGTCATTCGCGGTTAGAGCGTGACAAATTGAGTTGAATCGTTGAATAACAAACATACAAACACCACAAACTTTTACATTGATAGATAAGAAGTTACTAGAATAGGTTTTACTTCTGTAACTGCTGTAATAAATAGGAACTCTTTGGTGACAGCCCTAACTTCACTAGTTGTTTGATATACAGCTCTCGTCCTCCGCAATGTCAGTTTGCGCAAATGACAATGAAAATTGTGGTCCTGTCATGACTAGGAATCGCGATGAACTGTTTTGTGTGTACAAAGTATTGGTTTACGAGTATTTTGTCATGTCACGGATGGAGGACATCTAGAGAACATGCGATCCAAGATGATAAGGAAAAGGGTTGGCAGAGAGATTTTGAAACTCACTTATCGCCAATTCTTTTTTTGATTCACCGCAATGGATACTATTCTTGCTTACTGAAAATGTTTTCAGACTTACGTTCTTAGTCGGATGTGATGATGATCACTTAGACTCAGAATCATCATCATTATAAACGGATATATTTTAGTTGATCTAGTTACCGACTATTAATATTAAGACTGTGATTAATACTCGTATCAAAACTGATTTGTTCTGGCTGTTCATCTTGCTCCCAACGAGATGTTTTCATGAAGAACATGATGAATGCACTACCTTCGTTCGATCATTTTGTATGTTTAAATTATTTACAAAATGGTGGACATTCTCAAGGTATGATTCTGAAGGCGACCGCATACGAGAAATGCAGACGCGGAGTATACCGTGAAATAGACCTGATATAATAATAACGATATGGATAAACGACATCGTTGAAACATAACATAAACTCACGCCTATATCCCCGAAAGGGTAGGCATAGGTACTAGCACCCACATTTCGCCAGTTTATGTTTAGGTCCCAATGTAATAGGTGGCGAGCCTATTGCCATTAACCGGGCACTTATAAATCTGCGATAAATACACACATAACTTCGAATAGCATCGAAAAGTCATTGGTGTGTACCATGGTAAAATCTGGGATCGAACCCGAGACCTCGTCTCAGTAGACCATTACCCATACCACTAGGCTACCGCGGTTTTTTAGGGAAGCCGCAATGAATTAAAACAATAAGCAAAATTATTAAACCAAGTCTGCATTTTTCGTATGCGGTGGGTCTTCGGAATCATACCTTTAATGAACATAGCACGACTCATGGGATGTAATTATTTACTTCAAAAAACAAATCACAAAAAATATTTAAACAATAAAATTAAAAATAACAAGAATATGTATTAACGTCTGAAGGTGTTCAGCAGGCTCGCAGGGTGCATGACAAATTAGATCGAGGTAAATTTTATTCCTACCTATTACTGGCGTCTACACTACATTCTAAGTATTTTTAGTTGCTTCACTTTTTTAAGTAGGTATTAGTGGTAGCTCTGCAATGAAAGACAAAAATGTCTGGCCTGAGCATAGTGCAGGCCCCTCCTAAAATGCTGTAATTACGTCATAATATTGTATGTACTAGAATGCGACTTTCTGTACTTTAATAAGGTTAAATATTTTATTAAAAGACTTATTATATTTTTTTCAAAGTTTTTTATATACTTTTTAATTATCTTGACACGAGACTAATGTAAATTCGTCCATATTTAGCCTTAAGAAATTACTAATTGTAAATTGACGTCTCGAAAATGCGGCAGTGGAGTTTGTTGCGCCGTTTCTTCTCCACTAGCGCCTTGGAAGCGGTGATAGTTTGAAGCAGAATTTGACGTCAAAAAGATGTTTTTTTGGTTTAAAGAATTTATTCTCAAAAAGACATACACAGTCACTTACATGAGAACATAACAAAAAATATGTACTTAAATAGGTCACCGACACGACAAGAGAGGGGTACTCATTTGGCGGTTCCGATCTCAAAAGTATGTTTGCCTAATCACGCTTCAATTCAGTATGTAGGCTGACAGTTGAGACTTAAAATCGCGAAACGAGCTTACATTTTTTATTTCAGACGGAAGACCATTATATATTTGTGCTCCTTCATAGGTAATATTCTTTGCGTAATTTGTACGTATTTTTGGCAAAACAAGCAAACTAGGCCGACGAAGAATGCGTTTACTTGTCATTGATTTCTTCATAAAACTTATATTGGTGTGGATGGCTCCATCCATAATTCTTCTACTCAATATACAAGTGGTGTACAGATATAGTTGCTTGATATTCATAAGCTTTGTTTCCTTATACACTTTGTGAGTTGGTGTCATATATGGATAATGAAACAGTGTCTTTATAGCTCTATTCTGCATTCTCTGCAGTTCTTGAAGCCTTGCTTTGCTAGTGTTTCTCCAGATCTCGATGAGATATAGTAATTGTGATTTGACAAGAGAATTGTAAATAGTATAGCGTATTTTTTTTGGTGTACAGTGACTTATGTTGTGGAGTGATGCAGTAAGAGCCGAAAGTTTGTTTTTAATGTAATCAATTTGATTGTTAAAAGTGAGATAACTGTCCAATCTCAATCCAAGGTATTTTTCACAAGATTTTTCTTCTAATGCTATGTTATTAATAGTTAATGGATTATGTTGCAGGATTATTTTATTTTTGGGCTTGAAGATCATGTAAGAAGTTTTAGATATATTTACGGTTAATAGATTACCTTGGAACCAATCAAACAGAGACTTCAGATCTTCTTGGGCCTGTGAAACAACGTCGTGTATATTAGCTCCAAAGTAAAACAAACAAGTATCATCCGCGTACAAAGTTAAATGTCCATGTAACCCTAGTTCTGTAATACTATTAATATACGTTAAAAACAGCAAAGGCCCCAATATAGATCCTTGTGGAACGCCATATGTGATTGGTGAAGCATTACTTTCAGCATTACCTATTTTAACTATCTGAAATCTGTTTGTGAGGTAAGATTTAAACATCTGGAGAGCATTGCCTATGATACCAGCGTTTTCTAATTTTTCTAATAACAGTTTATGACTTAGGTATTGTATCAAAGGCCTTTTTCAAGTCGATGAATATCCCCAACACTACATTTTTTTTGTCTATGTTAGTTCTAATTTTTGTAACTAAGTCAATGGTAGCTGCAGTAGTGTTATGTTTAGGTCGAAATCCGTATTGGCGTTCTGATATAAAATTAAGGGTGTGTGTATAATGTGATGACGTTACACAATTTTGAGAAATAAAGAATTTGAATTTGAATACGCTGTATCTTGCCAAAAATCGTACTCAAATTATAATAATTATTAAGCGTATCAAATCAATTTTATCCAGATGTTTTATATAAAATATTTTTTGTAAATTTATACATATTGCAATAGGTACTTATGTATTTTGACATTCGATATTCAGTAATTGCCTATTCTCTTGCTATTGTAATTGTTTGATTGCGTAATTATTTTGATAGTTTTGTTTTGTTTGATTGAAGGTTTTCATCTTGCAACTGACTTCTAATACGTTTAGGTTAATTTTTATGTTATGATCTCAGGCAAGGTTGGATGGCTTATTAGTCAGAGCATTTCCTGCCTGAATTGATTCAAATTTTTCCCTACCTCATCGATTTGAATAGTAAGCAAACTAAATGCTTTAAAATTTCATTCATTAGTATGGAATGTTTGAAATATTCGTACTAGCTGTTTCCCGCGGCTTCATAGGCGTGGAATTTTGACTTGCAACTTGAAAACTTGCAGCAAACGTGTTACTCGAGACCAGAGAGTTCCTACAATTCTGAACCCCCATCCCACCAAAAGTTGCCCACCACTGATCTAGACTATTTTCTATCCACATATTGAAATACACTTGTACTTTTTCCACAGTATTTTTCATTTTTACACCTGAACGGTTTCGCCTTACGACATTCTTAAAGGTTTACAATTGCAGTTAAAAAGGTAGGAAAAATTAGAATCAGTTCAGGCAGGATTCGAATCCGCGATCTTTCCCTTACAGGGGGAATGCTCTGACCACTGAGCCACATAACTCCGCCAAATCATTTAATCTTCCTATATATAAAGTATTTTCAAGGAGGTACGACACGGCGGTATTTCCGCCCAATTGAGCAGTCCGACTGGGGAAGTACCTCCGCATTACAGAATACCGCGGCTATAATAACTTTGTGTTGTGTTCCCAGCGGTGAGTAGGGTAGCCAGAGCTCACTGGAGAATTTGTGCTGTCAGTGGGAAGACTAAAGGCTTGTCCTGCTTTGTCTTCTACACTGACGGTACAGAAACTCTGTACTTACAGGGTTGGCAGCGCGACTGTGACTCCTCCGGTATTACAAACGTCCATAGGCCACGGTAACCACTTTCCATCAGGTGGGCCGTGTGCTTGTCTGTCACCTAAGTGGTATAAAAAAAAAAGTAGTCAGCTCAGTGGTCAGAACATTGGCCCTGTAAGCGAAAGGTCACGGGTTCGAACCCCACCTGAACTGATCATATCGTGATGCAACAAAGAGACAGACAGTTACAATAACGAGTGGGAGGACGTGGGATGATGACACTTTCATTCATTGAAATTTATTAAATAAATGTAATTACGATGCGTGGGATGTGCATCGCTGTGAAGTCCATCATTATTGATACATACATACATATAATCACGCCTTTATCCACGGAGGGTTAGGCAGAGGTAAATTAACACCCACATTTCACCATCATTGTATTCGGACCCACGTATTAGGAGGTGAGTCTATTTCCGTTTTCCGGCCACTATTGTTGCCTCGAGACATGCATCTGTGGCTGTAATTATAATTGATAACTATTAATAAAGAAACACCAGAACTCAGCTCAAAGATGTTGTCACAATTATAGCTCATTATTGTAATTAAAGTAGATCAGTACACAGTTAACAAACAAACATACGGTGCAGTTATTTTTATTTTTACTTTTGCTTAGACGATTAAATCGGCACTTACAAAATGTCAATATAAAAAGTCCCCTTCATATTAGTCTTCATATCATTGGGTAGTAGTCATATGTAGAAGTTAAACGTAGAAGTCATACGTAGATCTCAAACTTACAAGTTATACTTAGAAGTCATATGTGTAGAAGTCAAACGTAGAAGTCATACGTAGAAGTCAAACGTACAAGTTAAACGTAGAAGTCATACGTAGAACTAAAACGTACAAGTTAAACTTAGAAGTCATGCGTAGAACTCAATCTTTCAAGTCATACTTAGAAGTCATATGTAGAAGATATGTGTAGAAGTCAAACGTAGAAGTCAAACATACAAGTCAAACGTACAAGTAAAACGTAGAAGTCATACGTAGAACTAAAACGTACCAGTTAAACGTAGAAGTCATACGTAGAACTCAATCTTTCAAGTCATACTTAGAAGTCATATGTAGAAGATATGTGTAGAAGTCAAACGTAGAAGTCATACGTACAAGTTAAACGTAGAAGTCATACGTAAAACTAAAACGTACAAGTTAAACTTAGAAGTCATACGTAGAAGTCGTACGTAGCAGTCACACGTAGAAGTCATCCACCGTCCAGATGAATTTAGATATTTTATGTGAAGCGACTTCACAACGTTCACAACCCATTGGCGATGTCGAAGTTTCTTTAGTTAGTCCAGAGTTTATTGGGCTACAAATACCCATAATGAATACCACAGATATTATATGGCAATTGATATAATAATTACTGACAACTTAACCCTGTCAAGAACGGTGACCAACCCTAAGACAGATTTAGCTTGGATTACTAACATTTAGAAAGCCGCGTGGTTCCCGGCAGAATAGAATTTGTACCACCCCATCTCTTCCCATGCGGTGTGGTACAAACCGAATAACGGATAGGGGTTTAACATCAGACATATTTGCAGGCCATGCTCAGCTTCAGATGCATGACTTGGGTCAACAATAGTACTAGAAGACGGCAATAGGGACCGAATTCAATTATTGGTAAAATAAAACATAACAAACTCACGCCTATATCCCCGAAGGGGTAGACAGAGGTGTTAGTACCCACATTTCGCCAGTTTATGTTTAGGTCCCAATGCAATAGGTGGCGAGCCTATTGTCATTAACCGGGCACTTAGAAACCTGCGATAAATACACACATAACTTCGAAAAGCATCGAAAAGTCATTGGTGTGTGCCATGGCACACACCAATGACTTTAATAACATTTTTAATAACCATAATTACCATGGTAAAACCTGGGATCGAACCCGAGACCTCGTCTCAGCAGTCCATTACCTATACCACTAAGCTACCGCGGTTATATATAAACAGTACAAACACCCACATTGGTAAAATGTGGGTGTTTATTCACTTCTGCCTAACCCTCCAACGATAAAGGCGGGGTATGTATGTATGTTTGTAGAAACTTCGTGCCAATTTAACCACGAGCCCCAGCTTTACAAACTGCCATTTATCTCTTCATTTTAGCATTAATCCCAGTTGCATCTGAAGATTTCACCCCGGTGTCTGGGGTTCCCTTTACCAGTCTGCGGGTTTGGCTGAACTTGAAGTATCGCCACACAGAGGTTGTCGCACGTATTGCCACAGATAACATAGTATTGTTATTTATCTTGTGGCTAAATTAGAAAAAATAAACAAACTACCAAAAGAAATAGTGACACAATTGCATCTTGCGGGAGGTCCATAAACCTTTTGTATTTGTGCAATGGCATAAAACTTAGATAAATTCGATTAGTCGCTTTTAACCGCGAAAGTGTGTTTACATAAAAATGCTCTCCAATGCATAACACCTACAATTGGGTCGTAGCCACGGCTGGTTGCGCCTTCGGCCAAGTTTAATGCAATATGAAATACTTACTACAAATAATTTTCTAAGGGTGCCTTTCCACTAATGAGGTAACCAAATTCTGACGAGGTGAGACCATTTCATTCTTATTGATCGAGGCTGTATATTTCCATTGGATGCGATCAGGCGAAGAAACAGCAGGAAGAAATATGCTCTTTTAATAATAATAATAATAATATATCTCTTTATTGTATGTACACAGAGAATGGACTCTACCAGGCAACCATGGGATGGAGTGAGTTAGATAAATAGATAGATATAGTGGGCGGCTTCCGGTGTACATATATTATTTATTTTATATTATTATTTATACTCTGATAGATTATACAGTTATCTAGTTCTACCCTCTCTTACTCGCATCCTAAGATTTTTTTTGTATATCGTTATGAGGACATCTTTAAACAATTGATACCTGTAAGAAAGTCTGAAAAAAATTTAATCGGTTCGGTTCAAGCGGAATTCGAATCTGCGGACTTTCTCTTACAGGGAGAACGCTCTGACTAATAAGCCACAGAACCTTTACCCGAAACCATACAAATTCTTCTATACGTATATCCGTCTTACGGAGAAGGTTAAGAGCCATCTAGCGACACTCGTACGAATTATCGGAACCAATGAATGATGTTGCAATCATTTTTTAAACATTCATTTTTGATGACTACGCTGACGCCAATTTTTTTATGAAATTTCTATTAAATAAACCGGTCAACAATACATTTTTCCATATGGCTTATATGTTTACTTTCGAATGAAGAATGATGTCGGGTTTTAACTATATCTCATAATGTCAGTGGAAAAGCACCTTTAGTTTTTCTAAAAGTGTTAAAAATAAAACTAGGTCAGTAAAAGTTGCAAAAAGTAATAAAAAGCTCAATACAATTGATTGCATACTAAACAGAATTAGTAAGCGCCCATTATTCGAAATTTGACAACAATCATTACTGAAAATTTGAGAAAAACATTAGTCACTTTGATATTTATGGTACGAACCCACTGGTCCCCTGAAATTCGTATCCTGCATCTACCCGTTCCTTGGTCTGGAAGTTTGGGTTGGACGGGTTAATTAGTTTTTAAATCTTTTGCTCCTGTACATAACTTTATTGTTATCAATGATATCCTAATACAGTTAACCCAAATTATTAGTTCGATTATTCCCCTTAGCCCCTTTAGTTAACCTACAAGTAAATAGTGGGTTCACTTCGGTAAAATAATGACCCAGATTTGAACCCGAGACCTCGTGATCGTGCAACCGTCTCATTAACCATTAATTTTATTTTAAATTTTAATTTTTTATTTTAAATTTATTCGGAGGACCAACAGCCATGAAAAAAAATTGTTCATAAAATACATCTTAGTTACATAAAGCCAATAATAGGTCCTCGCTATTACAATGCTGAATAATATAAGTACACTGTGAACACTAGGCAATATTAATTCACATAATAATGTATTAGGTTAGGGGAAAGAGGAAGTGTTGACAATTTAAACCTACAACAGCAAATGTAATACTTACATTTTAAAACATTTCAAATTGTTGGAAGAATTCTTGGCTGAGCAGCCTCCTGACTGACGTTATGCTGGCATTAAATATGTCTATGCTATGTTGAGAGCTTGTCGCGTTCACCGTAGAGCACGCCCTCCACAAAAAGGTTTTTTGGCGGTAATTGGATGGCGCGACTGACACATACAGGGGCGTGTAGTGACGCAGAACTTTTGCAGGTGCATTAATATTGATTCTAGACAGAAGGGCAGGGCTATCGACTTGGTTGCATAGGATTTTTATTATATAAATGACGTCAGCAATTTTGCGTCGATATGCTAATGGGAGGAGATGGAATTTAGCACACAGTTTAAGGTAATCACCAGACTTGTAAACTACATTGGCGCGGTAGCATAAGTATCTGATGAACTTCTTCTGAATACCTTCTAGCCTGTCGATGTATTCATCATATCGCGGATTCCAAACTTAAGTTAACTTAACTTCCAACTTAATTAAGCTACCGATGTGTCTCGTAAAACAAATAAACATTAATCTTAGCAATAACACCCATCAAAACCAAATTACCCACATCCGAAATACTGAATAACCACCACATCCTAAACAGTGGTTAACTTTGTGTGGTAATTGACCACCCATGACCACGCAACGGTAACTAATGGCAGGTGGTGACCACAATACGTAATAAGTGTAATAACTTACACTTACCGTCATCTAGCTATTAAAAGACAATGTTTTGTATGAAGTTTCATACAAAGTCCTTTAATCAGTTAGAGTTAGCAAAATATGTGCGTTCAACCTTCTTTTTATACAACTTAGGTAGCAGACAAGCACACTACCCATCTGATGGAAAGTGGTCACCGTGGCCTATGGATGTGTACAACAACAGGAGAGTCACACTTGTGCTGCCGACCCTGTAAGAACAGAGAGCTTCTGTGCAATCAGTGCAGGAGACACAATCAAGACAAGGCTTCTTCCCACTGACATCACAAAAGATCTTCAGTGAGCTCTGACTACCCTATTCCCTGCCGGGAACACAATACGAGGTTATTATAGCCGCGGTATTCTGTAGGGCAGAGGGGCTACCCCAGTCGGACTGCTCAATTGGGACAGCAATACCGTCGTGACTTACCTCCTATATACCTTTAGGGGCGAAATGACGATTGAAGATACAAAGACCGCAGTCGCGCCCGTAAATGCGAAAATAAATCATTTAATAGTCTAGTTAGTAAGCAGAAGATGCTCGATTTGAAGATAAAGAGAGGACAGGATCAGATATTAATCAATTAATCAAGCCTGTCACAGTCCACTGCTGGCCTCTCCCAATGTTGGGAGGCTTTGGCCCACTGCTTCCAGTATCAGATATAACTAGATTCAATTCAATGTCCTACAGCATTTTAATTTATTAAAGCCTGAATGAAATTTATAATATGAACATACACACCCATAACACCCACACACAAACACACATGCACACACACACACACACACACACACACACATAATCTATGTCAATTAATTAACTTTACATATTTCAATTACACGGTAAATGATGTTAATCTAGGTAAAACTACAAAGTAAATAATAACTACTGACTGTTGTCCTATAAAGCCAACTGCTAGAAAATTGCGACATGCGCGCTGACTCATCGGATGTGACCCATGAATGGACCAACCAGTTCTGTGTGAACGGTACCTAGTGGTTAATGGCCGTGAGGGCATCTTTAAGTACTCCTACTAAACATGTATACAGTTACCCCTGGATTAAAAGAGATGTCATTGGCGCTGATATGTTCAAGTCCCAATGTCATACTTGTTCTGAACAATTATTTTTTTGTTTAGGACACGCCAATTTGACATCACCTCGCCTGATGGTAAGCTAAAGCCAAAGTATCAGGAAAAAGGGTCACCATTACAGATAGATAGTAATGTTACAATGGTGGCACTCAGCTTGGCGGCCTCATCAGATGCTTTTTCAAGCCGCGCCTAAAGGATCCGTGGCTGTAGGAAGAAGGAAACATGTGAGCTAGTGATTAATTCCAGGTCTTAGTGGTGTTTCCTCGTTTCCGGGGGTGAGTTGGGGACTCTGTAGTCTCCACACCCGAGAAGAGGGCCAGATCGTGAGAGATGGCCCTGGGTCGGCCGGGGTGCGAGGGATATGCCTGTCAACCTCACCTTCGGCAACCAAAACGACCCACAGGCGTCGTGCGTTTTAGTCGGTTCGAGTCCGACATAACCTCTTCCACTGGCTCCGGTGGGGAGGTATCCGTGGGGATAATGCGCACGTAAAAAAAAAGGTCTTAGTGGTGCGGCAAAGAAAAGAGTCCCCGAACCGTTTGGTCCTTGCTCGTATATTCTGCATAGTGTGAGGGTGACAACTAAGCCTTCCACGTGTTGTCCTATGTAGGAAAGGAGAGGATAGAATTAGTTAGAAGAGCTCATCAGAACATTCACCATGGTACAGACAGAGGTCTAGTTATAAATCGAGCTTAAGGATTGAATACGTTCTGGAATACGAGCCTAAGTATTGTATTCCGATTCAAAAGACGACGGTATTTCCGTCCAATTGAGCAGTCCGACTGGGGAAGTATCTCCGCCCTACAGAATAACGCGGCCATAATAACCTCGTGTTGTGTTCCCAGCGGTGAGTAATCAGAGCTCACTGGAGAGGTTTTGTGCTGTCAGTGGGAAGACCAAAAGCTTGTTCCTGCTTTATCTTTTACACTGACGGTACAGAAACTCTGTGCTTACAGGGTTGGCAGCGCGAGTGCGACTACCTTTTTGTTGCACACGTCCATAGGCCATGGTAACCCCTTTCCATCAGGTGGGACGTGTGTTTGTCTGCACAACCGTGTGGTATAAATTAAAAAATCCATAACCATATGCGTATGTGAGTTATCATACAGATTCACTTAGATCACCTCAACCCAGCTTTTATCGCCATACAACATTTTACAGCTAATGACCAAGGTACGATGAAAATTACCGTGTCAAAAGAAAATTATTTTGATGATGCAACACTGCAGTTTTTATTAAAATTTACAACTTTATGACCTGTTTTATTTATTAGGTCCTCAGTCTTAGGAAGCAGTTAATTTGTAGCTCACTCTTAGGCTGGATTGCACCAGTGAAAATATCTGAATAAGATTCATTGAGTGAAACGCGATAACAGTGTCAGTCATTAAAATCTACCTTAGAATTCTACCATACTAGCGAAATTGAAATTATGATTTAGTAATTTAGTTGAAATCCACCGATTCACACCAAAATGTTCGAAATATATGTGCGAACGTACTTTTTATTACAATTTATTAATATTTTATTCGTCACATTAAAATGTCAAAATTGTTTGCTTGTATAATATGTATATATACAGGAAGCTAAAAGTCTTATTAAAGAAATCGGACAGAGGCTCATCGAGGCGACCGGTGACACTCGTTCCGGGTCGTTCCTGGTCCAAAGGCTGTCCATCGCCATCCAACGTGGCAACGCAGCAAGTGTTATGAACACTTTTGCACCGGGAGCGATCAGGGACGGATTATTTGATTAGTACTACTAAGCATTGTTTATTAAAATAAATATTTGTATAAAAAATCGTATTTAAATAAAGCGATCGAAACTTTTCCAAACTTTATAAAGAACTTGTAAATTCCATTTTGTATATCAATGCATGAGGTTTATAAATCTATTCGCAAATATTTAGCCACAAATCATTTGCTATGTAAGGTAACAATTTGGTACTATATTTGTAAGCGTCATATTGCAAAATAAACTGCAACATAGTAATTTAACAAAGTGAACGTCATATCCTGTATATAAACTAAATTTTATCGCAACATCTATTTTGATTCTATGCACATGACAATACCGATAATGTTAGTTATTTACTTGTCATAAAATTATATAGTTGAATAAAAAGCCGTATGTGGCAGAATATGAAGGACCAAAGTACTGTAACATCGGCTGTCAATCTCAACTTCGGCAACCAACAACGACCCACAGGCGTCGTACGTTTTTTTATACCACTTTGGTGGCAGACAAGCACACGACCCACCTGATGAAAAGTGATTACCGTGGCCTATGGACATATAACACCAGGGGAGTCACGCTCGCGCTGCCGACCCTATAAGCACAGAGCTTTTGTGCCGTCAGTGTAGAAGCCTTTATTTTTTTTTATACAACTTAGGTGGCAGGCAAGCACACGGCCCACCATGACCTTTGAACGTGTGTAGCGCCAGTGGAGTCACATCCGTGCTGCCGACTCTGTAAGAACAGAGATTTTGTGCCGTCAGTGTAGAGGACAAAGCAGGACAAGCCTTTGGTCATCCCACTGACAGCACAAAAACTCTCCAGTGCGCTCTGGATACCCTACTCACCGCCGGGAACACAACACGAAGTTATTATAACCGCGGTATTTTGTAGGGCGGAGGTACTTCCCCAGTCGGACTGCTCAATTGGGCGGAAATACCGCCGTGTCCTACCTTCTTATTATACAATAATGAACAAAAAAAGTCGCGTGCCTATAACATACAATATTATGCCGTAATTACAGCATTACAGGAGGGTCCTGACTAGTCTAACTATAGAATTTCAATATCGCCAATTAGTTGTGGAGGTCAGATGGCAGTCGATTCGCGGCAAATATCGAAGTTCAGCCGCATCTTAGACTAGAAAGCAGACCCTAGTTGAGTTGAGAAAAGACTCAGAGAATGATAATTTGTTAGTTATCACCAATGTCAAAGTATACGACTAAATAGGTAACTACCATGAACTTTAAAACTTCGAAAGCCAACTTTATACAAACGATACATCTTAGTCGAGTCGATATTCTCGATAGAATCACCAGTAAGAGCCACTTAGCGTAGAATTTCAATAACATATATATTTATCTACTTATTAATTTTTAACTTGCCACACTTAGAAAGGTATTAAATGTTTAAATAGCAAGGTTTCGTAACATTTTGAATTTAGATGCAATAATTAACATTTTTGATCAATGGCAAGCCTTGATGTTTTTTTAATTTATTAAAATGTATCATTGTCTTTGGTGTAGGTTAAGGTTTTTAATTTGAATATATTCTTAGAAAGTACATTCTCACTTTGTGGCGTGGCGGTAGTGCATTCGACAGCTGCACAGCGGGCGCGGATTCGATTCCCGCTCTGTAAATTATTTTTTATCAATATGTCTATATCCATAGGTCTGTGTATTTCTATGCCTCGGAGAGCGCGATATGCCGTCGTTCCAGGTTGCCATACGGCGATTGTTACGGGTACTTGAAGGTCAAAACAATCTCACTGTCTAGCATCTGGCAGATGCTTCACGGAAAATATCAACGTTCAGTCAAAAACACAGTTCTTTTTTTTTTTCTATTATTGGGACACAAAGCAGTAAAACATTATATCATACAAAATGAAAGTTTATATTATAAACCACAATTATGTAATGTAGTAATAAATGTACCATATTGACTGAAAGAAATGAAGTAAAAGTGCGAGAATATCTATTCTATAAATGAACAAAGTTACAGTTAGACTGGATATTGGTCGTAAATTCAATATTGCTGGTAAAACGATATATAACACACAATCTTTCTATTACTCCGAGAATATTCAATAAATATATTATTTAAAAAATGCTCTCCTTGGTAACGAATGCAATTCTTTATAATGCAACTTATCTAAAGTTATGTTACGTAATCAGATCTAGATTTTAATTATTATTTATTGAACGCACACTGACAGATTTATTTATTACATCTATATAAAACGTTTGAGATTACACAAACTTAGTCGTTTGTAAAATAAATGCATACCCACGCTGTTAGATTAGTTACTTAAAAAACTATAAGCCGTTTTTTACAAATATATGACGTGAGCGGTGAGATGTATGATATGACTTCTCGTGTAATGATGCGTAGTTTAACTCTTTCCTGTGTCGCACCACCAAGACCTGGAATTCATTACCAGCTCACGTGTTTCTTTCTTCCTACAGTCCTGGGTCCTTTAAGCGGGGCGTGAAAAAGCATATGATGAGGCCGCCAAGCTAAGTGTCACCATTGTCACATGGTATGTGTAAGTAATGGTGACCCTCTTTTCTGAGACTGCCTTCAGATTTATTTATTTATTTATTTGGGACAAAAAACAGTTACATGATATAAACAAATAATCTTAAAAACTAAAACAGATTTTCAACCATGTAACCAACACAATTGTCCACGAATTGACCATAGACATACACAGACAATTTTGTATATATATATATATCAGATTATCATCAGGAGAGGCGAAGTCTAATTGACGTGTTCTATTTAAAAAAAAAAAATAAAAAAAAAGATTCTTAATCTCGACCGCGTTATTAGTGGCTTTATTCAGGACGTTTTTTACATGCGATAAACCCTTACGGATACCCCTCCAATCGGAAACGGTCGGAGAGGATATGTCAGACTCGAACCGACTAAAAGGCACAGCGCCTGTAGTTCGTTTTTGATTGTCGAAGGTGAGGTTGACAGGTATATCCCTCGTACCCTAGCCAACTCAGGGCCATCTCTCTCTATCTGGCCCTCCTCGGGTATGGGGACCACAGAGTGCCCAACTCGTCTCCGGAAATGCGGAGGTACGCATTGCGCGCCACCGCGGCCTGCTTCTGCCATATCATTCAGGGTTTAGAATATAAGGAACACGAAATCGGGCGTTTACCCATGGTCCCGCCAGTAGTACTATTTTACCCATGTTCTAAAGTCTTAGTCTAGCTACGTCTAGATCGGTCTAGAAATCGCTATGTAATATGTTTTAAAACGTTATAAATTATTCATAAAAACATCATTAACTAACAATTTTATAATTTCGACCTGTTGGTTCAAGATAACCTATAAATCAGTCTAACAATGCTGTCGACCTAGCGTCTATCTCAAGGTTACAGAAACAATGTTGCTCAAAAATAACAAAAATATGCATAAAATACAAGTTATTGACTTCATTCATTTGCAGTTGCAATATCTTCTTCATCCAAGCAACAATCCAAGTCAATTTGGAGACCGGGGTCTGCTCTCTACTTCGCTTTTTGACTTGTATTGACTTTTATAGTTTCGTTGTGGTGACGGAGAAAGAATACAAGTATCACCACCTCATCTCATCCGAAGGCAGTAAGAGGCGACTTACGGAAAAATACGCAAACGATAAAACCCTGTACAAACCAGTGTGGAAACAGTAGGCCAAAGCCTCCCAAAATTGGGCCTGTGTCCAGCTGTGGATTGCGATGGGCTTGATTGATTGATTTGACTTTTATAGAAACTGCTGGCAGCTTATACCAGCGCTTCATCCATGAATGAGCAGGAGTAGAGGCTTGCAGGTGAGATAAAGTTATGCTATTTTCCTTCAGAGAGTTTCGATATCTTTATACCATTTAGGTGGCAGATAAGTACACGGCCCACCATAGAAAGTGGTCACCGTGGCTTATGGATGTGTGCAACACCAGGGGCTCACTCGCACCGCCGACCTTGAAAGATCTTTCTAATGCCCTTCTTGAAGAACCCCATATTGTAGTCGCTTGGGAAAACCACGGCAGGGAGTTCATTCCACAGCTTAAGTGCGGGGGATGAGGTTCCTATCATACCTAACTGTGCGAACTGTTTAAATGTCGCAATGTGTGGAAGTAGCTACTCCGCCTGTAGCGAGAGAAGCGGTGATAGAATGTAGCCGTGAGCATCATGGCGATCAAAATTCGTTTGAAAACACACCATTGTACAGGCGGTAAAACACACACAGCGAGGCAAAGTCTCTCTTGAGACTGAGTGGTTTGACACCGCTCGTGAGTACGGGCTTGTCAACGATTAGCGCCCGCCTTTGCACTAAGTCAAAGGGCTCTAGCTGGTAATCCGGTGCCCCAGCAAAAAGGTTCAAGCCAATTATTTTTACTAGCTGTTGCTGTGGCCCTCGTGGGCATTCATTAAAATATCGTGATTAAACATGGCAATTATGTTCCTTAACAAGCTATCTCTGCACAAAGTTTTATAAAATCAATTTCGAGGTTTAGATGTGAAGGCGTAAAAACATACAGAGATGAAGTTACTTTCGCATTGACAGTTAATATCAAGTACACAGCTGTCTAATTGGCTAAAAAATAAACAAACAAACTCATTTTTATATTCATCATATCAGTCATCACAATGGCAGATAAATGACGTTTTATACAACACTTGTTGGGATTGATAAAAGATTTGACATTGACATTTTGTAAAGAACTTTTAATTTTATATCTAAAGGTTTTAGATTATTTAATTGATATTGAATTCAAATGGTCATCAGACTTCAAACTAAACTATTATTGACATTGAAATTCTTGTTTCACCGATAAATGGGACGTGATTACTGTATTTAAAAAAAACCGCGGTAGCCTAGTGGTATGAGTAATGGACTGCTGAGAAGAAGTCGGGTTCGATCCCAGGTTTTACCATGGCACACACCAATGACTTTTCGTTGCTTTTCGAAGTTATGTGTGTATTTATCGCAGGTTTATAAGTGCCCGGTTAATGGCAATAGGCTCGCCACCTATTACATTGGGACCTAAACATAAACTGGCGAAATGTGGGTGCTAGCACCTCTGCCTACCCCCTCGGGGATATAGGCGTGAGTTTATGTTATGTTATGTGTAGTTACTGTATTATACAGTCAATTTAATTCAATTCATTTATTTATTTGCTTGTAATGTGGTACAACAAAAGATGGAAATAAAATATATAGTGATCAAGCACATTTCGCCATAAAGTTGGCATGCAAACACAGATAATTATGTATACAAAGCAATATTTACTTAGCGACTAAAAGTATTGCAGTCACAATAATAGTGCAGCCGCTACAACGCATTTCTGCAGTGGTACGAATGACATGCATATTTCTTTAAAAAGTCTTCCACTGTATAAAAAGTCTCGTAAACCAACCATTTATGTAATGCAACACAAAAAAAATTATGAGGTAGGTCTATAATCGACGCTGGCGATGAGTTGAAGTGGAGCGATATAAACACAACCTAGTGGGGTAATGGACTGCTGAGACGAGGTCTCTGGTTCGATCCCAGGTTATACCATGGCACACACCAATGACTGCGATACTTTTCGAAGTGTGTGTATTTATCGCAGGTTTATAAGTGCCCGGTTAATGGCAATATGCTCGCCACCTATTACATTGGGACCTAAACATAAACTTTAAGCGGGGCGTGAAAAAGCATCTGATGAAGCCGCCAAGCTGAGTGCCACCATTGTAACACTTAGTGTCTGTAAAGGTGACCCTCTTGCCTGAGACTTTGCCTGTAGCTTAACATCAGGCGATGTGAAGTCAAGTTGGCGAGTCCTATATAAAATAAAAAAATGTGGGTGCTAGCACCTCTGCCTACCCCTTCGGGGATATAGGCGTGAGTTTATGTTATGTTATAAACACAACTACGTCTAATATTTCCAACCTGGCAAGTCTTTGGACTCATAAATTACCAATACGCAAAAAAAAAATAATAATGTGATCTTCAAGTCCTTTAGTTTGTTCTCTTTTAGGACTTTAACTATGCGTGACAGATGTTCATATAACACCTCTTTAATATGTTGTCAGGGGTACGGAAGGATCTCTCTATCTTAAGAATGGCCATCTGTCCTAAGGCTAACTTGGTTGGGGGTGATGGGTGGAGCCGCCTGTCACCCTAGCAGAAGCCGGCTGCTTCCGGGGACGAGATGGAGACTCCGTGGTCTCCACACCAGAAGAGGACCGTTTCAAATGAGCCTACACAGTCAGCGTGCGTTTTATTCCTCCCCCACCGGCTCCGATGGTGGGGATAATGTGGTTTAATTTTGCAATACGTTAAACTACTCGGTTACCACTTAGCCACGAGGTAGGGGAAACTAAGGGTATATAGAGGTATTAATGCCTTCAGAGAAAATATTCAATAGTAAGCAACTGTATACGCTTTTTTAACAAGCTCCCTAATGAAATTAGGGATTTACCTGTGAATAAATTAAAAAATATGGTTAAAAGTAAATTGTGGCAGAAAGGCTATTATAAAATCCAAGAATACTTGGATGATAAACAAGCTTGGAAATGAGCTGCTCGCTCAACTATGCTACTCAAGTAAATTTTTGAATTTAGATGAGGTAGACTAAGTGTATGTTTGTAAATAGACCAAAAAAGAGAAATGCCCGCTGAGTTTCTTGCCGGAGTCTTCTGAGGTCAGGGCCGCGTTTCGAACCGGTGTGGTCCATTTACTAAACTGATATTCATGTTCCTTTTTTGATGACGTTTTGTTAGTACCGATATAATTGTCTATACAGAATAAATGATTTTTGACTTTGACTTTGAGTATCTTCTTCGACTTCGACGGTAAATTGCGTTTACAGATACACATACCAAAAAAGAATTTTGGTAAAGCAAATGGCAAGCAAATAGTTATAGTACAGCTAACATTGTGCTTAAACATATAATAAAAGAAATTAACACTACCATTCGAATATAAGCAACTATTTCTGAATAAGGGTCAGTTCATACTAAAGTAGAGTTAAAACTCATTTAAGCGTTCATATTAAAAGTCATGAAGATTGACTTATGACATATCATATTAATATTAAACTGATAAAATATCAACCCAATGTAATTGCAAATTGTATAAATTGTATATGTATCACTTAACATTCTATATTAACATTTTCATTACATTTTTGTCCTTTTCTTTTTGGGCCGAACCAAAACGAGTAAAATGACATTTATACTAAAAAATCATTTAAATTTAATATAATAAGTAATATTAACAAACTGTAATTAAGAGTGAACATATTGTGTATGACAAATTCTTCCTCTCTCCAAACATTGTGCTGTGCCCGACAGGGTCCATAATTGTAACCATATTTTTAACCTGAACAACTGTACTACATTATGGAATGCAATAAATGTATTGAGTATTGAGTATTAAGTTATAAGCCTTGTTTTTTGCTTCGTCGTACTAGGATAGAAATAACAAATTCGTCTTTATCTCAATAACTTCTCGTATCTTTTATTATACTCTCTTGCAAAACTAACTCTGTCTATCTCTCTGCCTGTTATGCTTTCATGCCAAAACACTGAACTGATTTCGATCGGGAAAATGGATTTAAATTATCGGCAACATGGAACCCAGTGATAACAAACATACAACCTCGCTATTTTGCGCAGTTGGATAGACACCGGACAGTTTGCTTACAGAATAGGCAGTGAGCTGTGAGTGTGGTATGTGACGGTATATGGCGAAAACAAAATCTAAAAAATATCGAGAATGTGCGGGTAGATGAAGAACCTTCTACATCACGAGCTCGAAGACGGCGGGCGTGCACCGCTGAGCCAGTCAGCCTGTGACCACGCCCGGTGTAACCTGGTCGAAACGTCAGGCAACCCAAAGGTATGTTTGTACCCATACCATGATCGCGTTAATTCACGTTAACATTATTGTATATCATGGGACGGCGATAGTTTCAAAGATGATTTCGATGAAATATGGTACAAATATAGACTGGAGCTAGGAAAAGGACATACTAAATTTTTGGTTACGATAATTGACACCCAAGTGGGCGAACCCCGCAGGCAACATTTAACTACGAATTTGCGTACATTCTACCGAATATTCGCGTTTGCAGAATTTTGCTTCGCTGTGCTTCACATTTTCCCTAGTATGAATAGACCCTAATACCACCGTTCGGAAACAAATAGCTATATCTAAATAAGAGTGAAATGTTTGAATCTGAATGAATTGTTGCAACAGTTCTGCGTCCGGTGTTATTGGGTGGAATTGGAGGAATTACGTAAAAATATCGAGGATCATTGAATATTTATAAGTTAATAGAAAAAGCGTGTTGAAAATATCATTTATCTTATATTTTACGACTTAATAAGTCGATATTATAATATTTACTTTTAACAGAACAATATATAAATGCATTATATTAATATATTTTCGATTCATTTAAATTATTATTCTATTTAAACGTTATCTATATATAGGAGGGAATTAGAAAGTTAGTCCAGGCTCGGCAGCACACGTTCATAAGCCACCATCGGTAACCACTTTCCACCACCAGGCGGTCCGTGTGCTTGTCTGCTACCTAAGCGGTTTAAAAAAATAGTAAACAAATACATATGTTTTATCATCCGAGCGTCAATCCCAGTTGCATTCAATGTTTGGACATTGAAGTTTTATTTATTTATTTATTTTTATCTCTTCTACATCCAACTTAACAGGGTACACCCTAACACTGGTGGTAGAAACTTGGTGGCACAAATTTGTCTCAAGTTTCGACCGGGTAGGTACCACCGTGCACTATTGCGAAAAATCCTCCATAGCAATTCAATCTCGGTTGGATTGTGTTCAGGGGTCAGCAAGTGCATAGCCGGGCAGAGGTGGTGGTTGTCGCAGCACTAGTGGGACCAGTGGGTCTTGGCGTAGTCTAGTGGGGATGGCGCGGGGCGATGCGCCGAACAGGGAGACCTGTAGAAACGGTGGTGCCGCTGGCCGCCCGCGGTATAGTACAGGGGCCCAACTGGGGTTAACCACCTTGGGAGGCTGCCTCACCAGGCCGCGCATAATCCCGATATGGTTCGTCGTGCCGGTTGGTGACCGGAATTGGGAGCCCGGCGACCATACTCGGGGGGGTACGGGGGCCCTTCCGTTCGGCGCGTCGGCTCTCGCCATGCCTCACATTCATAGATAAAACCAATATCCCGCGCTTTGTCACACGGTGCTGCGGCGGCAATCACCTCTTTTTTCACGCCTTCTCCCACCCAAACTCATGGCAGCGCAATTCAAGGAAATAGGCAACACAGCGGCTCGACACACTCCCAAAAGCTTGCTATTTGAGGTGGAGTCCACTAACATCTGTGGGCTCCATGCAAACCTCAACGCCGTCCACCAACACCTAGAGACGGCGAAACCTGCCATGTTTTTTCTAACGGAGACGCAAATACACCGCCCTGACGACACGACCTACTTGCTCTACCCTGGCTATGTTCTTGAGGAAAGTTTTCGTGCAAAAGCCGGGGTGTGCGTGTTTGTTAGGGCGGATGTTTGCTGTCGCCGTTTGCGCTGCCTAGAGGACCCATCCTTCTCCATCCTTTGGGTACACGTAGACCATGGCCCTACGAGTCAGATCTATGTGTGCCTCTACCGTTCCCATACAGGAGATGCTGAGACAACTCGACTCTTTGAATATCTGAGTCAGGCGGCAGATGATGCGCAGGAGCGATTTCCGAATGCCGAAATGGTGTTTTTGGGGGATTTTAACGCCCACCACGAGATCTGGTTGGGCTCCTCCAAAACAGACCATGCGGGAAGAGCCGCCCACGCGTTTGCTCTGGCGCACGGCCTGACCCAATTGGTGCACGAGGTCACTAGGATACCAAGAAGGTCGGGCCTAGCACCTTCTCTGCTAGACCTTCTGCTGACGAGTGATCCGGACCGGTACAGTGTATCGGTGCGAGCCGCTTTAGGCAACTCCGACCACTGTCTGGTCTGTTCCACGGTGCCCATTATAGCGCCCCCACGACCCGTGCAGGGGAAGCGGCGTCTCTGGCACTACTCGTCAGCGGACTGGGATGGACTTCGTGACTATTTTGCGTCCATCCCGTGGGTTGAGCGCTGCTTTGAAGGTAAGAACCCATCGGATTGTGCTACTGCTGTCGCCGGTGAGATCGGTCTGGGTATGGAATACTATATCTCATACACCGATGTCACCGGTGACCGCGGGGTGCGCCCTTGGTTCGGGCGCGAGTGTGCGGAAGCTGTTGAACAAAAACAGTCTGCGTACCGCGCTTGGGTAAGGGCGCGCGCCACGCGCCATCCCAATCTGGGCCACTTCAAGGCGGCGTACAACAGAACCACAAAGGTCTGCAGAAGGGCCTACGTCAGAGCGGATGCCCTGCGCATAGCGCGGCTTGGTCAAGAGCTAGTGATGCATCCCACGGGAAGCCGTGGCTACTGGCGACTGGCTAAAGCCGTGCAAGCCAACTTCTGTCAGCCTTCGCTGCCTCCGCTGCGTAACCCTGATGGATCCCTGGCCCATGAGCCGCAAGAGAAGGCAAATTTGCTGGCTAATCTCTTTGCGGCCAACTCCCGAATCGATGATTGTGGTACGCAGCCACCAACACTACCCGACAGTGACCACGCGATGCCTGATATCCATATCAGGCAACGCGATGTCCGTGCAGTGCTGCAATCACTCGATGTCCGGAAAGCCAGTGGTCCGGATGGTATTCCAGCGGTAGTCTTGAAAAAATGTGCAGCGGAGTTGTCTCCAATGCTTACGCGCCTGTACCGGCTATCCTACAGTTCGGGTACAGTGCCTTTGCCTTGGAAAGAGGCGAATGTTCAGCCGATTCCCAAGAAGGGGGATCGCTCGGAGCCAGCCAACTATCGACCCATAGCCGTCACCTCAGTGCTGTGCAAAGTGTTCGAGCACATAATCAACAAACAGCTCATGCGGCACCTAGAGGATCACTCCTTAATTAATGACCGGCAATATGGCTTCAGACCGAAACGGTCAACGGGTGATCTTCTAGCATACGTTACCCATCTTTGGGGTGAGGCTATGGACAAGCACGGCGAGTCACTGGCAATTAGTCTTGACATCGCCAAAGCTTTCGATAGAGTCTGGCACAAATCGCTTCTTTCCAAGCTACCTGCCTTTGGTCTGCCTTCTAGGCTGTGCAACTGGGTTGCTAGCTTTCTGCAGGGGCGCCGTATTCGCGTCCTTTGTGACGGACGAGCTTCGGAGTTTCTGCAGGTTAATGCTGGCGTGCCCCAGGGGTCCGTCTTATCACCCACTCTCTTTCTTCTGCATATCAACGACATGCTGTCTACCGGCAATGTTCATTGTTATGCAGACGATAGCACTTTGCATGGGAGTTATCATGGACATCCTGCGGCCAAGCAGTCGGATATCGCGGAGAAAAGGCAGCTTCTTGTCACTGAGCTTGACGGGATCCTGAATCACATTTCTCAATGGGGCTCTGAGAACCTGGTTGAGTTCAATGCCAAGAAGACGCAGGCATGTGCGTTTACAGCAAAAGTATCTTCTTTCCTTCCCCTCCCCACTCTTCATAGCACGCCACTGCCACTGCAGGACAATCTCAATATCCTAGGTATGGATGTTCGCTGCAACCTGAATAACAAAAACTACATCGAAAGTATCATCAAAACAGCCTCACGAAAACTCGGAGTCCTGAACAGAGTGAGACGATTTTTCACGCCGGAGCAGCGGTGTCTTCTATACAAGACACAAATTCGCTCCTGTGTGGAGTACTGCTCGCATCTCTGGGATGGTTCAGCAAAGTACTTACTAGATGCTCTCGACAGGTTGCAGCGACGTGCGGTCCGCATCATTGGGAATCCCGAGATCACGAACACCCTAGAACCTTTACAGCTGCGTAGAGATGTTGCGTCCATGGCTGTATTTTACCGTTTGTACCATGGGGAGTGTTCTGATGAGCTCTTCCAATTAGTCCCACCCTCCCCTTTCCTACACAGGACAACGCGTGCAGGTCTTAGATGTCATCCGCACACGGTGCAAAACATCCGATCAAGAACCAAGCGGTTCGGAGACTCTTTCCTCTGTCGCACCATTAAGGCCTGGAATTCATTACCAGCTCACGTGTTTCCTTCTTCCTACAGTCCCGGGTCCTTTAAGCGGGGCGTGAAAAAGCATATGATGAGGCCGTCAAGCTGAGTGTCACCATTGTCACACGGTATGTGTAAGTAATGGTGACCCTCTTTTCTGGGACTTTGCCTTCAGCTTACCATCAGGCAAGGCGAAGTCCAATTGACGTGTCCTATATAAAAAAAAAAAAAAAAAAAAAAAAAAAAAAAAAAAACACGGCAGAGTAGGCAATCTAAGCATACATTAACATGATTAACATAATATCTTATTATTATCTATAACATACAACTGATAATGTGTGTACTGTGAATTCACTCAGAAGGTTTCTTCGTGGACGGCAGCGCGAGTGTAACACCCCTGGTGTTGCATACGTCCATAGGCCACGGTAACCACTTCCCATCAGGTGGGCCGTGTGCTGGTCTGCCACCTAAGTTTATTAGTTTACTATGCATATTTTTAGCTAAAATACTGAGACATTAAGCAGTATTGGTAACAATTCGATGATTCAGGACACTAACCTATTCTGCTAAAGCAAAACCACTGTCATACCACGGCCATTGTTAAAATAAACATAACATAACATAAACTCACGCCTATATCCCCGAAGAGGTAGGCAGAGGTGCTAGCACCCACATTTCACCAGTTTATGTTTAGGTCCCAATAGCAATAGGTGGCGAGCCTATTGCCATTAACCGGGCACATATAATCCTGCGATAGATACACACATAACTTCGAAAAACATCGAAAAGTCATTGGTGTGTGCCATGGTATAACCTGGGATCGAACCCGAGACGTCGTTTCAGCAGTCCATTACCTATACCACTAGGCTACCGCGGTAGTTTGTTAAAATAACCAAGTAATTTTAGACTTTAAAGTTCAAAATTAAAAGGCGTCTTATAGAGAGAATCAAAAAGTGTTATGAAATTTTTTAAATGTAATTTTAGGCTTTGTGCGCATGGAAATAAAGCATAAAATTTAATGTAATTTTTTGCATTGCCTGTGATATGACTGTGGTTTTGCTTTAGTTGAATCGAGCGGGTTTAATGAACAGCTCGCCATAACAAATCAAGCCATTCTATTGATGGTTCACAAGCATGGTGATGGTGATACCTATATATAGATATAAGTAAATCAAATGCATAGTTTCACTATGTTCCCTACATGGCTTGGGTCGACGAACGCAATCTAAATATCTCCCAAGAGATTACACACAACTAACCATACATGTCTGTTCTTTTTTGTCTAAACATAAAAGGAGCGATCCAAAAATATCGTGACGGATCTTTAGTGTCTGATAACTCTTAGCCGTGTATGTATTGCGAGGGATATGGTTGACAGCAACCTCACCTTCGGCAACCAAAGCGACCCACAGGCGGCGTGCGTTTTAGTCGGTTCGAGTCCGACATAACCTCCTCCACCGACACCGGTGGGGAGGTATCCGTGGGGATTTTGTGCACGTAAAAAAAAAAAAAAGCCGTGTATGTATTTAGACTATAGATTAAATTAGAAATCTACTTTTTTTCTTGTGCGCTAAATCCTCACAGATCCTCACAATCCCCACTACCGGAGCCGATAGGGTAGGTTATGTCGGAATTAAATGCACGCCGCCTGTGTGGGCAGCATGTTGCCGGAGGTGAGATTTTCTGAGACATATGCCGGCTAGAAATCTACTTACACGATATTTAAAAAAAATAATTGGGTATTGACTAACTAGTCAAATTAAACACTTTTACTAAGCGACAAAACGGTAAGTTATAAGGAAATTTGTATGAAACAAATTATTGTGGCGTCATAATATTCAATAGTCAAATGATTTACTATTGTAGGTTGGATGGATGATTAAAAAAATAAATAAAAATATTAAAATATGAATCGACGCAACTTTTACCACTCTTTTACCACTAATTTAATAAGCTCAGTTAATTAATTTATTTTAACTACAATTAAAATAATGGCTGTTTAAATAAATGAGTCCTAAAGTGGTGACTGTGAGATGGTTAACGAAAGGTGGGATGAACAGTAAATTGGTGACTGGGATAGACTGGAGGCGGAAGGTGGGGGATCGGGAGCAATAGCGCACATATTGGAGAGGCCTAGGTCCAGTAGTGGACTGCAACAGGCTTATTGATTGATTGAATTTAAACTAAAAAAAAAACCGCGGTAGCCTAGTGGTATGGGTAATGGACTGCTGAGACGCGGTCTCGGGTTCGATCAAAGGTCTTACCATGGTACACACCAATGGGTGCTGGCACCTCTGCCTACCTCTTCGGGGATATAGGCGAGAGTTTATGTTATGTTATGAATTTAAACAAAAAATTGTAAAACAGGGGTCTGATTAAAAAAAGTCACGTTTCAAAATGTGTGATACCAAAATTATTAAATTAAACTTTCAGGAGGACACGGCGGTATTTCCGCCCAATTGAGCAGTCCGACTGAGGAAGTACCTTCACCCTACAGAATACCACGGCTATAATAACCTCGTGTTGTGTTCCCGGCGGTGAGTAGGGTAGAGCTCACTGGAGAGTTTTTGTGCTATCAGTGGGAAGACTAAGGCTTGTCCTGACAATTTCTTCTGCAATGACGGCACAGAAACTCTCTGTTCTTACAGGGTCAGCGGTATGGGTTTGACTCCCCTGGTGTTGCACACGTTCATAGGTCACGATAACCACATACCAAAGGCTTGTCCTGCTTTGTCCTCTGCACTGACGGCACAGAGACTCTGTGCTTACAGGGTCGGCAGCGCGAGTGTGGCTTCTCTGATGTTATATACGTCCATAGGCCACGGTAGCCACTTTCCATCAGGTGGGCCGTGCGCTTGTCTGCCACCTAACTTGTTTAAAAAAACCGATTCAAACTAGGAGTGATACTGAAAGTAGAACAATCCTACGAAAACGAAGGTAGATTTGCTTTAGCCAGGTTATACGAAAGGTTATTACGTTTTTCACGTGAAAACAATATTTTCATAAAGGCGTATTGACAATTTGCACAAGAAGCAGTCAACCAAGTTACAATCTACATAATTATTATTGATACAAAAGATGTTACGTATATGGGTTTTACTAAATAATAAATATCCTGCTGGCCGCTTTCACCACCGGAACACATGTCATGGACTATATAATTTACAAAATTCTATATTCTGTACCACTGACCTTGTAAGTTGCTTGAGCTTGGTAGCAGCCTGCAGTGACGCGTATCCATATCTCCAGAACTTTTCAGCTTCCTCCGAAGGCGCATTGAAGGCGGCCACGTACCGAGCTGGGCTTGTGTCGTCTAGCCAAAGACCTGGAGATATGAGAAAATATTGTATGACTGAAACCTCGCCAGACACTCGACAGGATGTCGAGTGTCTGGCATCTAGTGATCCGTATGTCCACAAGACCTGAGCAAACCAGTGCGAGTCGATTCAGTGAGTGTTGTGTGTCGTGAACGTGATCGAGTACAGTGTGAGAACGCAGACAGTAGTAGGGGCGATGCGCGTAACAAACGAGTGCGGAATAGGGTAGACTGATATGGTCTGCCCAATAACAACTAGCTCGGTGGTCGTCAGTACACCGTGATCATGGCGTTTGTAACAGCGCCGAAACATCAACATGGTGAATATTCCGGCGAGTTTTATACTAATAATGAGAAAATATTTCTAAAATCATTGTACTTTAAATACCCAAAATAGGAACAATTATCTACAATATTCTGTATCAACAGAATACCGCGGTTACAATAACTTCGTGTTGTGTTCCCAGCGGTGAGTAGGGTAGCCAGAGCTCACTGGAGAATTTGTGCTGTCAGTGGGATGACTAAAGGCTTGTCCTGCTTAGTCCTCTGCACTGACGGCACAGAAACTCTGCGCTTACAGCGCAATGTGGCTTTTCTGGTGGTACACACGTCCATAGGCCACGGTAACCACATTCCATCAGGTGGGTCGTACGCTTATCTGCCACCTAAGTGGTATATAAAAAAAATACCCTTAAAGTCCAAAAAAAATGTAAAACATTTATGAAACATAATTGACTTTAGTTGAAATTATTTGTCTTTCACTTACCCATGGAATACAATTTTGGCTCCAAAACAGTATAAAGTTCATGCATCTTCTGCATTCCATACTCAGCAGCTTCCATTATTTCTCTCTTTTCACCAAGTGTGTAATTCAATGCTTCTCCATCTCCTTCTGTAGCATCCAAGTCTTCATCGCTATAGTAATCTTCATCAAGATTGTCTTCTTGTTTATCATCAATATTACTACTTAACGTAGCATTTACCTCAGTCAAGTTCATTTTATCGCAATAAGTTACTATAATCGTTGACACGTTCTTCGTAACAGGAAAAGCAGGGTCGTTATTGGGACTTCTTTCTATAATAGTAATGTTATGTACTTCTTTAGACAAAGTACTGTTAAACAAAGGCATTAAATGTTTTAAAACTTCAATAATGTTTGCTGAAGTGGTGTTTTGATTTGTATGAGGTATTGTTAAAATTTCTACGTAATTAGCTGCCTCTGTAGTTGTTGAGACTTCATTGTTCTCTATACTTTTAGTTGTTGGTTTCTTATTTCTAGTTATATCAGTTTTCTCTTCTATGCCGCCTTTAACCTGATTTACTTTTTTGATATTATGATTATGTTCAGGATTTATTATAATAGCTTCATTTAGTTCATCAGGTTCAGTACTGACATTATTTTTAATTCTGTTTATTGAAGCTATGATGACATTGATGAGGTCCTCTTCTTTTCTGCTTATATTTTCGTTAGTTATATTTGCTATCGTGTTTAAGAATAGTTTCACTCTGTCTCTATTTTGTTCTTTTGCTCGTGTGTCTATATCTGAAGTTCTATTGTTGATTTTGAATACGTCCTCTATGATTTTTGTGAAAGGGCATTTAGGTGTGGTCGTTGTCATATCTGTATTTGTTTCTTCATTACTAATGCCATTTATAAGCAACAGTGTCGTTATGAAAATATACTTGTATCTGTAATAAAATGTTTAAACTATAGTTGTTTTATAGCTGTATCTTGATTTACATTCGTTTTACGGGAGAAGGCCATGGTAAACACTTATTATCAGGTGGTAATACCTGAGCTTTGACTTGATAGATTGAGCTAATATAAAATTGGATTTTTTATCTCTGCGAGAACTAGTTTGTATCCTTAATTGTTCCAAAAAGCCCTCCCTTTTCTTATTATTATTCATCACCGGTAACAGTGAGTTAAGTCATTTTAATTGAACCTAGATTTTCGTGTGACTAAGATCGATTTCGAGGTATTTAAAAGCAAATACTTTCCTATGGCAGCCAAGAAAAAAGTGTTTAATTCTTGCATCTTGCCATGCCTTACGTATGGGTGCCAAACATGGGCATTGACTCAAAAACATCTTTTAAAACTAAGATCGTGTCAAAGGGGAATGGACATACTCCTTTATGTTGGGCTTAACGCTAAAAGACCGCAAAAGAGCAGTAGACATTAGATCTACAACAAAGGTGGAAGACGTACTAGAGAAAATAAGACGGTTAAAATGGCGATGGACAGGACATATGACAAGGGAAAGCAGACTGAAATGGACAAAAATTATAACAGAATGGCAGCCACGTGAGGGCAAAAGAAATAGAGGTAGGCAAGCTAGAAGATGGACAGATGATATCAAGATGATTGGAGGAACAATCTGGTCCAGAAAAGCTAACAATAGAAAAGAATAGAAGCAGCTGGAAGAGGCCCATGTGTCACAGGACACGCTGATCACTGAACCGGGAAACCCGATATATTAGATTTAAGTTAAAAAACTTTGTTACATGTTAAGTTTTTGTTTGTATCAGCAATAAAGGCTAATAATAATAAAAAAGATCGATTTATTGGGAAACCTCAATTTATTATTCAAGTTTTTTGACATGATGCCCACAGCTACATTCTATCATCGCACCACTCACCATAGACAGGGAATTCATTCTCACACATTGCGACCGGAAAGGGTGCGCACTGTGCGGTATGAAAGAAACTTCATCCCACGCAAGTTCAAGCTGTGGAATGAACTCATTGCTGCGGTTTTCCCAATCGACTACAATATAGGGTCCTTCAAGAAGGGCATTAGAAGGTTTTTTCAGGGTCGGCAGCATAAGTGTAACTCCTCTGGTGTAGCATACGTCCATAGGCCACGGTAACCACTTCCCATCAGGAGGGCCGTGTGCTTGTCTGCCACCTAAGTAGTATAAAGAAAAAGTTCAATCGTTTCTCAGATGATGTCCACTCTGCTGTACACTTGGCTCTTGTCCTTAATATCAATATCTTTTATTTCCCTCTATCACTCTAGTTTTCTTCCAGCAAACCACTGGAAGAAAACTCAACATTGAGTTATCCTCGCCTTTGTACCACAATATCCTTCTATGTTTTGCTATAAAAATGTGTTTGCTATAAAAATATATATGAATCAATGCCGGAAGCCGCGTGGTTTCCGGTAAAGTAGAATTAGGGCCACCCCATCTCTTCCCATGCGGTGTCGTACAAGGCGCCTAAGGGATAGGGGTGTTTAACACTAGACAGATATGTATAGCCCAGACTCAGCCTCAGATGCATGGCTCGAGACAACAATAGGCTCACCCCCTATTACGTGGGACCGAATACAATTATTGGCGAAATGTGGGTGTTAATTCACCTCTGCCTAGCCCTCCAGGGATAAAGGCGTGATTATATGTATGTATGTCTAATGGTATGGATAACGGACTGCTGAGACGAGGTCTCGGGTTCGATCCCAGGTTTTACCATGGAACACACCAATGACTTTTCGATGCTTTTTGAAGTTTTGTGTATATTGATCGCAGGTTTATAAGTGCCCGGTTAATGGCAATAGGCTCGCCATCTATTACATTGAGACCTAAACATAAACTTTCGAAATGTGGGTGCTGGCACCTCGGCCTACCCCTTCGGAGATATAGGCGTGAGTTTATGTTATGTTATGTATGTATATATATATGAATCAATCTCTGATTGTCATCCACGAATTACGTCTCTATTATTTACTCCATAGTCCGCCATTGAAGTTTCACATTTCAATAGTAAACTGCTACATCATCAAGCGTAAGATGGTTACACAACTCAAACAATTCTTTAAACTTTCATCCATAGTCTTCAAAATCCCTAAGTCATCTGTCATTTTTATCTTTAAAGTGACACATTATACAATGTTACGTTCAGTTGCGTATATGTTTAGTAAAGGCTAAGGTGTTTGTTGTCCGCATACTTTCTCGAAGGCCGTCAGAAATGGAAAGTGAGCTTTCACCTGTGAGACAAGTGTCGCGATGTTATATTGTATGCTATTGTTGTGTAAACGTGTGTTTATGGACACTTTGTTGTTTAGTATCAGTATTGCAAACCTGTATTTGTAAACACTAGGATTTATATATTTTTTCTTAGTAATTCTAGCGTTGTCGCCTCGTGATCATCCATGATTTGGTTTTTAAGACTAAGTGTTTCTGAACTTGATACTAGTTTTATTTTTAAACTATCGCGGTATGAATTCATAATTATAGGACCCGCGGTCACGACTTGACTGCCCTCCCTTTTCGTACTATTATCAGTCAAGTCGTGATCACGGGTGCTGCAACGCATTCGAAACGTCGGCAAAAATAGTAAGTTTCATGATTTAATCGCGAAAAAATCCGTTGTATAATTATTGATACTAGTTGTCCCTGTATCATTAGTAATGGCTAGGATTCGGATCCGACATTAACCACTAACACGGTGCATGTAGATATATTATTTTCTTTCAACATATACGAATATTTAGTTATTGATAATGCCATGTTTAGATTCTTTTCACCTGAAGTTTTATGATAATCTCTTCTCCTATTATCGTGGCTAGATTTTTATTTTTATACAAATTAGGTGGCAGACAGGCACACGGTTCAACTGATCGTGAACTGATCCTGACGTGTGAAACACCATTTGAAGTGGCATCACACACATGCTGCGGACCCTTTCTTTGCCGTCAGTACAGAAGACGAAACAGGACAAGCCTTTGGTCTTCCAATGAGCTCTGGTTACTCTACTCATTGCCGGGAATACAACACGAGGTTATTATTGCCGCGATGTTCTGTAAGGCGGAGGTACCACCGTGTATTTTATAAGCTGATCGTTAACAACCCTGCAGTCACATTATACGACCTTACGGTTGCCCTACCTCGCCATCCTCACTTTACTTAACCGGGAACCAACATCAACTGCAATGCATAATAAGTTTTTAGGGTCCATTGCGCAAAATTAAAGCAGGCCACGTATCAGCTATTTAATAGATTGACGGAAAGGAGATAGGATGAACAGGACAAGAAACGAAGACCGGTTGCTATGACGTCACAAGAATTAGGCCTATGTTAGCTGTAACAGATTTATTGGTACTACAAACAGAATGTTACATAAATAATTTGTTACAAGTGCTATCTAATCAATGTAATAAAACGGCCACAATTGTCATGTTGAGCAATCTTTACCACGCCTATTATAGCTATTCAATTTAACTGTAACTGTGCAAGTACCGAATTGATCACCGATAATAGTAGCATGAGTAAAAACTGCGATTTCGTTCGTTGTCAATAGTCGTCGGCCATTACGTACAGTTCTCCAATTTAAAAACGTACCGTTTGACAGGTGTCATCTGTCTTTTTTTGGGATTTTTTGCTAAGGCTAAGGTGGCTAAGGTCAAGTCTTATTTTGTATTATGATATCTTCATTTCAATGATTGTTGATGGTGATGGTGATGATGATGATGATGATGGTGGTGATAATGATAATGGTGGTGGTGATGATGATGCTGATGATGGCGATGATGATGGCAACGATGACGATGAAGAAGAAGAAGAAGAAGATGATGATGATGATTATGATGATGATGATGATGATGATGATGATGATGATGATGATGATGATGATGGCGACAGTAAACTCAGCAGAGTGGTGGAGACTTTACTACAGGTTTCTAGGGAGATTTGGAACCAATACGAATAGTCACAATTTACTGTAATACGCCATTTTCCTACTCTTGTGTGCGATGTCTAAAAATCCACAATTTTTATACACAAAAACATGAATTCACATCCGAGTGCCCGTCTTTTATTTCTAAACGTTTAATTGACGCTACCCGTGACGAGAGGGCTGGTTTATTCCTTGCGCAAAGAATTGGTATTGCCATTCAACGTGGCAATGCCGCCAGCCTTCTGGTCACCTTCCCGGCTGACATCGATGGGGAGGAATTGTTTGACGCCTGAACCTGCAGGATTATTTAGATATATATTCTGGTTTTTTCATATATATACTGCCGTGTACATTATGTAAATATTAAATAAATAATTCACATCAATTTCGGAAAATATTGTACAAACTATGTTCTTACAGGATCGGCGGCGTGTGTGATTCTCTTGGTGTTGCACACGTCCAAACGCTACGACAACCACTTTCCACCAGGTGGGCCGTTTGCTTGTCTGCCACCTAAGCGGTATAAAATTATAATACTGTGATGCGCGCTTCTTTGCGTTGGCGCCAAAACTCTCCTGTCATCTTTCATATTTGGTTCATGTCATATCATGTCATATTTGGTTGGAGATTGAGGCTCACGAATGTCGATTCACAAGAGATGTAGATTATTTTATTCGAGTCCAATTACCGTCTTATTTATTTTCAAAATAAATTTGATATTTAATAATAATAAACGAAGACAATAAGATATGGAGCGACATAGTCATGTTGTGGCTAAGCTCCGTAAATAAAGATTAAAAAAAAAAAGACAATAAGACATAATAATGCCAGTTTTCTTATAATTATTATATTATAGCTTCTTGTAATTATTAGAATAACCCACATTGGACTGTTCACAAAGAAGCATTATTAAAACAAAGTGGACATATTTTATACACACTTTGTATTTTTAATAGTCTAGATTATTAAAAAAAAAGAATTATAAGAATTTGTCATTTATAAATATAAATAGCTCTTTGAATATTAGGACCTACTTACATATTTTTTGTATAACAATGAATTCAAATAATTGCATTTATTACCTAATCTAATTGTTTAGTTATATAACGTTGAAACGACACATGACGTCACAAATACTGAATTCCGGTTAATTCTGTGTTTATAGTCTGTTGTTATGAAATATTCAAGTATAATTTTGGTGGCTAAGACCAAGTGCACTTAGCACTGACAGGTCACCAGAATTAGTTCCTCACGTGTTGCTATTTAGTTGCCAAAGTCTTCTTCATTCTAAATAAGTTTGACATGAGAATTGAATAATTTGGCGCGTTTTATTTACGAATATGTCAATAATATGTATTGACATATTGGTAAATGAAAACGTGCCAAATTCTTTCATTTAGATAATATATAGCGGAAAAAGAAATATTTTTCATACAACGACCTACTGAAATAACGAGTGAAATTTTCATCCCATGGATAAAAAGTAGTTTATGCGACCAGTCTTTAATCTGTACCTGTACCTAATTTCAGCGAGATCTGAACGAGAATAGACATTCAAACATCGAAGCATCTTCACAAACTTTTCAAAATAATATTAGTAGGAAGGAAAGGATGGAAAGAATCTCAAAAAGTTAAATAAATACTAACAGTGTGAAAAGTCAAAAGACACACACAAACAAACACACTCACACACTCATACACTTATATATACACACACACACACATACATACACACACACACACACACACACACACAATATAGTAATATTAATTCTCACATGTGTCAAAAACTACGTATCTTGTATAGTGATATCAATTTGTAAATCTATTTTGTGAAATAAATAAACTTTACTTCATGAAACATAGATATAAAATAATAATACAAATATACACCGGTAAAAAGTTGTTATTACGTAAATAATAAAAAAGATATTTCGTTCGTTGGCCAAATAATGCAGTTAAGTAATATAATTAACGAATCGAATGCATTACCCGAATCGATATCTTTCTTAACACCAAAATCGCACCTAATTACAATATTGCCCAACTTCGATCACAATAAGATTCCCCGAATATTTTGAAAGTCCAGCACTAGTTGTGTTTTCGGTTCAAGTTTCGCAAAGTTGCCAAACATTGTCCGTTATTGTTGGACAAATTAACGAAGGTTTTACCTCACCGTAATTGAATCTATTGAGCAATAGTTGTTCAGATTTCTGTGCAGTTTGTACAAAATTCTATTGAAAGATTGTAGATGCAACGATCGGTACGTAGACCTTTGTCGCTTAGAATCTTTTTGTTTGATTTATTGATTCATTATTGAACGTCAAGCTGTATTTGTATTTAAAAAAAGATCTATAGATCTACGTATAATAATAGAATAACTGCCAGTAACAGAATAGATTGTTGGTAGCCTAAAGATGCGTCTACAGCTCATATTTTGCACAACAAGAGACACAACAAAACATTGTAGAGATTTACATCTCTGTGGTTTTTCAATTTTTTTTATGATGTGCGGCACTTTGAAGAAAGAATACTTTCTCTAAGGGGTCAAAATTTTTACAACAAGCACATTGGAGAAAGTCTTCTTTCTCTAAAGTGCCAAACATAGTTGAAAAAAAAAATTGAAATACCATAGAGATGGAAATCTCTACAATGTTTTGTTGCGTATTATTAGTAAAAATGTTGCTAAATATTTCAGCTGTAGCTGTAACCGTCACACATTTTTTTATTCCATAATAAGGTAGAATCGTGAAAGAATCGTGTCCCAGTTAGGTAGGGTGATGGTGAGGGGCAATGACGTCATACCGCTACGTACTGGATCAAAAATTAGGCACTGTATAGTGATCGTTAAAACTGATGAACATTGTGCAAAAGGAAAATTTGTCTCTATGGGGGTAAGCGGCGGGGGCGTCTATCAACCAATTCAAAACAATAGGTTAAGTTTATCAATCTAATCAAGGATTCAAAGAGCTTGCGTCATTTGATGATAAGTTGTTTTATTTTTATAAGTAGCCAGTTAGTGCACATGTACCTACGTATTTCTTTAACGTGGGTTCAGGATTTTTGCCGATGACTATACCTACACATAAGTCTTTCTTGTAATCCTATTATTTGTTTTATGATGACGAAATTTATTGAATACGTCTTCTATCAAAATAATATCTAATAAAACTTTGTAAGAAACGTCTAATTAAAATGATTCCCACGTTGCCAGTTATTACTGTCAATGCCACAGGCAAACCTTTCACAAGCAATACAAGAGAAGATATGAAAAGCTAGATTGCAATACTGTCTATGATTATTACAGAACGCTGTGGCGATGGCGTAGCGGTGGAGCGTTCGACTGCTACGTTGGAAGTCGGGAGCTCGAGTTTTTTTAATATAATTTGGGTGGCAGACAAGCCCACGTGATGAAAGTGGTTACCGTGACCTATCAATGTGTGTAAAACCAGGGGAGTCACACCCGTGCCGCCGACCCTGTAAGAACAGAGAGTTTCTGTGCCGTCAGTGCAGAAGAAACAATCAGGACAAGCCTTTAATCTTCCCACTGACTGCACAAAAACTCTCCAGTGACCTCTGGTTACCCTACTCCGTGTTCTATAACGTGGAGTGAGGGTATGCCGTGTGGCCGTGTCCTACCTCCTGTTCTATATAGGGTCTAAATAATTAATCCAGTCCAATATATACATGCCTACAAATATTTTCGTACAGTGAGCATCGAAACTGCAATTCTAGAAGGGACACGGTGGTATTACCGCCCATTTGGCTAGTCCGACTAGGGAAGTACCTCCGCCCTGCAGAATACCGCGGCCAAAATAACCTCGTGTTGTGTTCCCGGCGGTGAGTAGGGTAGCCAGAGCTCACTGGAGAATTTGTGCTGTCAGTGGAAAGACTAAAGGCTTGTCCTGCTGTGTCTTCTATACTGACGGCACAGAAACTTTGTGCTTACAGGGTCGGCACCGCGGGTGTGACTCCTTTGGTGTCGCACACCTCCATAGGCCATGGTAACCACTTTCCTACAGGTGGGCCGTGTGCTTGTCTGCCACCTAAGTGGTATAAAAAAAAACTCTCAGTCATCAGTTAAATGTCTGTATACCACACAATGCTTCTACCGTGCGTGTTATATTCAGACACATCCGTGTAACTCGATTGAGATCAAGACTGTTTTGCGGAACATTGCATAAGCAAATATCAAGACTATCAAGTTCCGTGTCACGGGAATGAGGAAAATCCGTATATCTTATGTAAAATAATATGATATGTAAGAAACCAGTGATTATAAACGAGAAAAGGTTTAACTAAAGTTGTTTTCTTTATTTGTAAATATTTAGCTCAAAGGGGTGTTTTATCAGATAACCCTAAAAACTGGGTTTCTCTTTTGATATTTTTGATCTGTATCAATCTGCAAAAATCTTGCGGAGAGTTCGGGGGAGCTCAAACAGCATCGTGAGCATATTGGTTGATAGGTGGGACTGTCCGAAGCTGGGGTACAGGGTACGATTGCACGCAATGTAGACAGTGTCCTAGTATTGTGTAGTAAAACTATCAAAAATATGTGATATCTATTAATAATATTATATTGTTGCTAACACTAGTATTAAGATTATTATTACTAATACGCTATGGACGCTGGTCCGAAATAAAAGCATTTATTTATTATGAAAATAGAACTATGGCAGATCTCTTTTATACCAAGTGGGATACAAACAGACGACCCACCTGATGGGAAGTGGCAACCGTGGCCCGTGGACGTGTACAACTGGGTCAGCAGCACGAGTATGATGCTTCTGGGATCGTCATACTCGTGCTGCTGAACCTGAAAGGAACTTTCTAAAACCCTTTATGAAGAATACCATGTCGTACTTGTTACTATAGCAGTGATATCATTCTATAGCTTAAGCGTGATGATAGAATGCCGCCTTTTAATATATACTGTGCAGACACAGCGTTGTACTGACAAGCATGATAAGAGTAATGGCCTATCATCAGAGTCGTGGGGGTTATTTGCTGGATATTTTATTCCATACTTAAATAGAACATGTCTTCTTCACAATACAATAAAAATATCACAACTCTGTCATAAAATACTTGTTTTTATTTTAAAATGAAAAAGTGCACTCTTACTGAGACTGTCGTTATAAATCTACCAATATGTATGTAGCCATGGGCATAATATCAGACAATTCCTATGAACACAAGCCACGGTACAGGTAATATATATTTTAATTGTAAAATTTAGTCCAAAGAGGTTATAGCTGGCGTGCAGGTCGTAAATCTGCCTGCTAAAACTTTTATGAACCGAAAGGTACGTAGTCTATATTTTACGTTTTGGAGCGAAATTCAATAATAATTGGAAAACTTTGTATGCATTGTTCACATAACTGCTTCCGACTGTGATTTAGCGCGTCTGCTTTCACCTGTGTTGGAACACGTGAGTTAGTGATTATTTCCTATTTGTACTGTTCATATTTGGTTTATTTATTTATTTAGTAAATTTAGATTTAGTTATGAACGAATAAAGGACAATGGCTTAACAGTTCCCGGAATATAAGGGAAATAAATATTGCATCTAGAAAAATGAGTTAGGTTTTGACCACAAACTTTTTTTTTTATACCACTGAGGTGGCAGACAAGCGCACGGCTTACCTGATGGAAAGTGGTTACCGTGGCCTATAGACGTGTGTAACACCAGAGAAGCCACACTCGCGCTGGTCAGGTCAGGTCCGGCACCTGTAAGCACAGAGTTTCTGTGCCGTCAGTGTAGAGGACAAAGCAGGACAAGCCTTTAGTCATCCCACTGACAGCACAAATTCTCCAGTGAGCTCTGGCTACCCTACTAACCGCTGGGAACACAACATGAAGTTATTATAACCGCGGTATATAACTTGGTAGTACTTAAGTTTATAATTCGAAACTTCGCCCGAAACCATCCAAATTCTTCTATACATATATCCGTCTTACCGTCGCCGTAGGCCACAGAACCGTGGTTCTGTGGCTTTTTTTTTTTTTTTTTTACGTGCGCAAAATCCCCACGGATACCTCCCCACCGGAGCCGGCGAAGGAGGTTATGTCGGACTCGAACCGACTAAAACGCACGCCGCCTGTGGGTCGCTTTGGTTGCCGAAGGTGAGGTTGACAGGCATATCCCTCGCACCCCGGCCGACCCAGGGCCATCTCTCACGATCTGGCCCTCTTCTCGGGTGTGGGGACTACAGAGTCCCCAACTCGTCCCCGGAAGTCCCCAACTCGTCCCCGGGGTGGTTCTGTGGCTTAGTGGTCAGAGCGTTCCCCCTGTAAGGGAAAGATCACGGGTTCGAATCGCGCCTGAACCGATACAATTTTTTCTATTTCTTAATCGATTTGAATAGTTAGTGCTTTAAAATTTCTTTCAATTATTACAGCATGTTCTTACAGCATGTTGATTTTTCCAAGCGACTACAGTATCGGATTCATCAAGGGCCTTAGAAGGTTTCTACAGCGTCGGCAGCGCGAGTGTGACGTCCCTGTTGTTGCACACGTCCATAGGCCACTGTAACCACTTCTCATTAGGTGGGCCGTGTACTTGTCTGCCATCTAATATCATAAAACATCATATCTCTACTCCACCCCTCTATATTCCGTCTATCTCCGCTCCACTTGCGTTGACCACTTTGTCACGGATCTGCAACGGATGTAGATCACTATTATGTCACTGGCAATTAAGTCGGGTATTATCTTAATAAATTGCAATTTTCGCATAATAATTATATTTAACTGTTTGCAAAGATATCGCAACGGTTATGTGATCAACATTAAAAGATAATTGAAATTTATTCTTAAATTAAGTTTCACTCAAGTATTTGCGAAAATAAGAATAAACGAATTCAATTTAACTTTTAAATATTACTTTTGTGTAAAAAAGAACGTTGCCTCTATGATCGCTCTAAAGTTGCGTACACATTGTGATTATAAATTTGTGCCGTTTGGAGTCGAAACGTTTGGGCCGTGGGGTCCGAGCGCCAGCAATCTCTTCAGGGAGATTGTGAAGCGTATGGTCGACGCTTCTCGTGACCAGAAGACTAGCCTTTTCTTAGGTCAAAGAATAAGCATTGCCATACAACGTGGCAATGGTGCTAGTCGTCTGGGAACGCTACCACATAAGGCATGCGATGTGGAGGAATTCCACGACGCATTTTAACTTTTGTTTTATTTAAATTTTGTTTAATTTTTTTGTTTTATTTAATTAATTATATTTATATAATAGATTTAATGAAACATGATATATCTAAAGTAGCTACTTAGTTACATAGTATAGATTAGATCTTAATTTAACTGTACTGCTAAAGTGAATTTTCATTGTATGTGCATTAAATTTGCCATAAACTTGAGAATTGGTGTTCGTATGAGAATTTGGCTATCTAGAACAATTACGGGTACGACTCTCAATTAAATGTGAACTTTTCCTGTTTTATTCACCTACTCATAATATCAAAATAGCTGTTTTACATCTGACATTAAAGAGCCCATGGCAAATTACTCGTTTAACATCAAGAAAATCGGCCCATGTTATTTCACTACTTGTCCGTTCGTCTATCAGCAGAACTGTACCACCTTGTAGACGAGATTTTGGTAGGAATCCATATTATTGCTGCTCTCCCGACCGAGTTCGACCACAGCGACTAGCATCTGATTAATGAGACCTTCGTTGACGTGCCCTCAGGTGACTGAAGTAGCCTATCTTTTATCTTTGAAGCGCATGTACAGCCACATAAGCTACAATTCAGTCTCATTTTTATCTAGTACACGCTAATTTGCCTTCGCCTCGCCTGATGGTAAGCTAAAGGTAAAGTCTCAGGAAAGAGGGTCACCATTACGGACACAAAGTAATGTTACAATGGTAGCACTCAGCTTGGCGGCCTCATCAGATGCTTTTTCACTCCCCGCTTAAAGGACTGCAGGAAGAAGGAAACACGTGAGCTGGTAATGAACCCTCCCCCCACCCCGACGTAATAGTAATGTATCTTGGTCCTTGAGCTCGTCTCGTATTGCATCGAGCTCCTTTTTCCGCCTCCTCTAAAACTCAGACACCTTGGCGTACATGGTATTCCTCCACCATTACGGTCCATATACATGAGTGTATTTTTCATTTCGCTAATCTCGATGGGATAGGTGAAGTTCTGGTACCTACTTTGGGAGAGTATTCGTTTTCTTAATATCGTTGACTAGACATATTCGCACCAAACTTCGCATGACAACGCAGGCAAAGTGAACACAGCCTAATGTAATCCGTGCATGAAATCAGTATAAATTACTTGTATTGGACGAGAATTGCCGTCTTCGCAGATAAAACAAATTTAGTTCGTTTAACTGTAACTAAACTCTAAATACAATTACGCTGTCTAGATTTCCGTTTATAAAAGTAACTAGCGTAATGGCCGGCGCCACCTGCGAATAATGATCCTAAACCTGCATTTCACAGAATCCTTTATCTCGGGCACACATAATATAATATAATTTTTATATCCCGGATAACAAGGTTATGTTTGACTCCCAGTCGTATTCTGTCTGTGTTTAAGATTTCACCCAAAATATATCATATTTTCTTGGAAGAAAAAATACAGTTGACAAAAAGTTACCTAGTCTTATTAGTTATTATACTTCTACCTATTATTTTTACGTCTGGAAATCCTGCAGCTAGCATGATGTCGGAAATCGATTCGAATTAGGTACTAGTACTATTATGAGTACCTACTTTATCTCATAAATCACCACCGATACAGTCGTCGTTTGATGTCAAAAAGATGTAGTTACGTTGCATTATATTGAGAAATACAGAATTTGAATTTGAGTCAGCATCAGATCGATGCAATGAGTACAAAGTACCCAAATTTATTTTAATACCACCAATCACGACTTTATCCCCGGAGGGTTAGGCAGAGGTGAATCAAAACCCACATTTCACTAATAATTGTATTTGGTCCCACGTAATAGGGAGTGAGCCTATTGCTGTATTCCGGGCACTATTGTTGACTCGAGCCATTCATCCGATGCCGAGTCTGGGCTGATATATCTGTCTCATATTAAACAATCCTATCCCTTAGTCGCTTTGTACGACAGTTGTACGCCGAAGTTAAAATCACGCAACGGGTGGTCCGGCGCGAGCTTAAGTCCCTAGATGTCCGGAAGTCGAGTGGGCCGGACGGTATACCGGCGATGGTGCTTAAGCACTGTGCCCCCGAGCTGTGCCCTGTACTTACACGCCTTTTCGCACTCTCATACTCCGCGAGGCAGGTCCCAGCCTCGTGGAAGACCGCATTCGTGCACCCTGTACCTAAGAAAGGTGACAGGACAGATCCGACCAATTACAGGCCTATCGCTATAACCTCCCTACTCTCGAAGGTTATGGAGCGTATTATTAATACACAGCTCCTGAGATACCTTGAAGGAAACGATCTACTGAGCGACCGACAGCACGGCTTTCGCCACTGTCGCTCAACCGGTGACCTTCTTGTGTATCTCACAAACCGGTGGTCGCAAGCCATCGAGAGTCGGGGTGAGGCACTAGCGGTCAGCCTCGATATAGCAAAGGCCTTCGATCGGGTCTGGCACAAAGGTTTTCTTGCGAAGTTGCCGTACTATGGACTCCTCGAGGGACTTTGCGAATGGATCGCCAGCTTTTTGTCCAACAGAAGCATCCAAGCTGTCGTCAACGGCAGCTGCTCGGACCGCATGAACATAAACGCTGGTGTCCCACAAGGATCCGTGTTGTCTCCGACGCTGTTTCTGCTGCATATCAATGACATGCTGTCTGATGGCTCCATTCATTTTTATGCGCACGACAGTACCGGGAACACGTGTTACACGGGCCGTGCAAATATCCCTCAGTCCGAGGTGGAGAAGAGTCGCGAACAACTTGTGTCTAAAATCGAGACTACTCTCTCTGGAGTATCCGATTGGGGACGACTAAACCTAGTCCAATTCAACCCCACTAAGACACAAGTATGTGTATTCACCGCTAAGAAAACCCCATTCATTGTAGCGCCGCAATTCCTGGGCACACCGCTTACCATCTCCTCGAGTATCGGGATCCTTGGTGTCGATATCTCCAGCGACGTCCAATACCGAAGTCATTTGCAGGACAAGGTTAAGTTGGCATCAAGAAAACTCGGAGTGCTCAACAGGGCGAAGCAGTACTTCACTGCGGGGCAGCAACTCCTTCTTTATAAAGCACAGGTCCGGCCTCACATGGAGTAGGTACTGCTGTCACCTTTTTGCTGGAGCACCTGCATACCAGCTTGACCCCTTCGACTCGTTGCAAAGACGGGCATTGAGGCTGGTTGACAATCCCATACTCACAGGTAGAGTGGAACCTCTTAGCCTTAGGAGGGATTTTGCCTAACTGTGTGTGTTCTACCGCCTATACAATGGTTTGTGCTCAGATGAATTGTTTGACATGATGCCCGTAGCTACATTCTATCATCGCACCTCTCGCCATAGGCAGGGAATTCATCCCCACACATTGCGACCTGAGACGGTGCGCACTGTGCGGTATGAAAGAAACTTCATCCCACGCACACTCAAGCTGTGGAATGACCTCCCTGCTGCGGTTTTCCCAAGCGCCTACAATATGGGGTTCTTCAAGAGGGGCATCAGAAGGTTTCTTCATGGTCGGCAGCACGAGTGTGACACCCCTGGTGTTGCATACGTCCATAGGCCACGGTAACCGCTTCCCATCAGGTGGGCCGTATGCTTGTCTGCCAACTTAGTGGTATAAAAAAAAAAAACACCGCTTGGGAAGAGATGGCGTGGTTCAAATTCTACTATGTGGGAAACCACGCGTACCTACTTAAGTACCCAAAATGGACCGGTGCGAAGCTGTAAAGTACCTACCCAATAGGCTCTTAGTATCAAGGTATTACAATTATTTTGAGTACTTGGCTAGTTAGATCGATCTAATCCTGACTGTACCACCTTAACAGAAACTAGCACCGCGCCGCGGTTTCACCCGCGTAAATCCTGATCCTATGGGAATATCGGGATAAAAAGTAGCCTATGTTACTCACGAAGAATGTAGCTTTCTAATGAAAAAAGAATTATTAAAATCGGTCCAGTACTTTTTGAGTTTATTCGTTACATACAAAAATACAAATCTTTCCTCTTTATAATATTATATATTAGTATATATAACAGTGAAGCCTCTTTGTTGGAATCTAACCGATAGAACTACACAATATACCATCACTGGTATTTATTGCGAAGAACCCGGGTAGGTTAGAAAGGAATTCACTAGGAACCTCACCAGGCATTGGCTTCCTATTCGGTAACGGTAGCCTTACTATGGAGTCTAAGAGCCTTACATTTCATTCCCATTTCAACGTCTTTCGCGTTAGTCTAGCTGAATTGATTCCATGGGGGTAACTATCGGTAAAAGAATCATGAGAGTTAAATCACGTAAACTCTTTGGCCCCGGTTGCCATACAAACATCTATGGTGGTCGTTGCGGGTAGTTGGAGTCTTAGAAAGTTCGACTAGTCTACAGAACTTCGATATTGCAAAATGGTTGCGGAGGTAGGATAGCATTCGCTTCTCGAAAAATATCGAAGTTCAAAGTGGAAAGACGACCCCAACTGAGTTGGTGAAATATACATATATAATCACGCCATTGTCCCTGGAGGGTTAGGCAGTGGTGAATTAACACCTACATTTGACCAATCATGTATTCTGTTCAACTTGATAGGGGGTGAGCATATTCCCGTATTTCTAGCACTATTGTTGGCTCAAACCATGCATTTAAGACTTATATATCTGTCTGATGTGAAACAGCCCTGTCCCTTAGTCGCCTTGTACGACACCGCTTGGGAAGAGATGAGGTGACCCGAACTCTACTCTGCCAGGAACCACGCAGCTATTGCGAAGTTTGTAAAACGCTCATAGAATGTACGACAGCAACACTCATTTGTTTAACTAATTATTAAAAACAACAAAATTTTTAAGTAATTGTAAAAGAGTGGCCGTGAATATTTTTAATATTTCCTGACTCTTTTCTCACTGATACTAGCAGTTGTGCGAACCAGGGTTCAATTAGAGGTAAATGTTAATTCTGACCTTCACCAAAATCACATTGTTTAATATTTTCTGTTTTTCGTTTTAAACTAAAGATTTCTACACAGTTATTATTGTTCTACAACGCTCTTGTAGAAGTATACTTCCTACGAATAGTTTCGAAAATAGAATGTAATTTTTTTGAGATTTGACATTTGACGTATATGACAGACGTCAACGTATGTCATAAACGTCAAATTTCATACATTCGTCATTTTAGTCGGTTAACGAATGGTTACTTGTCCATGGAGCTAGGGCTGGTCTGTTATTCGTTTGATTGCCAACACCCAAAGCTTGGGCTATGTACCCGTATGACGTCATAGTTTAGACCTTATCTATAAATGGGTCATAAAATGATATCGAACGGGTGTTTTTGTGATAGGGTCCAAACTCTGAGGTCGTACAAAGCCTATGCTTGCATTTTCGAGCTTGGAGCTTGTTTTCCAGGAGGAACACTCTCTTGGATTTGGTTCGTTTTGGTTTTATGTGAGCTACTGCCGTCTACTCACGAACCTTGAGAGGAAAGCCTATGTGTGGTAGTGGCTCCTCGACCCTCAATCAGCAGGAGTACATACTTGCCCGGGTATAAGGATACCCGGAGACTACATGGGGACTCAGTACTCCCAACAAATAAAATAGATGGCCTAGGTTCGGTCGGATCTCCGGTCGGTCCTCAGATAGCGTGAGTTTTAGTCGGTTTAAGTCCGACATAATCTCCCCCACTGGCTCCGGTGGGGGGAGAGGGGTATCCCTGGGGATTTCCCGCGGTAATAATAATTCGCTTTAAGAATATTATTGTAGGAGGTAGGAATCGACGGTATTTCCGTCCCAATTGAGATATCCAACTGGGGAAGTACCTCCACCCTACAGACTTAGGAAACCTACAGATCTACAGAATACCATGGCTATAATAACCTCGTTTTATGTTCCCTGCGGTGAGTAGGATAGCCAGAGCTCACTGGAGAGTTTTTGTGCTGTCAGTGGGAAGACCAAAGGCTTCTCCTAATTTTGTGTTCTGCACTGACAGCATAGAAATTCTCTGTTCTTACAGGGTCGGCAGCACGGGTGTGACTCTCCTGGTGAAACACACGTTCATAGGTAGGTATAGGCAGCTAGACACACTTTTTTCGGAACAACAGACGATTTGATTTTCAGTCATATAGTCCAAAATGAAAAATAGCCGCGTGGTTCTCGGCAGATTAGAATTTAGACCACACACCATGTCTACCATGAGGTGTCGTACAAGGCGACTAAGGAATAGGACTGTTTAACATCAGACAGATATATACCCAGACTTAGCCTGAGATGCATGGCTTGAGTCAACAATATTACCCGAAAAACGACAATAGGCTCACATGAATTGTTTGTCTTGATGCCCACCGCAATATTCTATCAACGCACCGTTCGCCATAGGCAGGGAAATCACATATTGGAACCTGAGACGGGTCGCACGGTATGAAAGAAACTTCATCCCACGCACACTCAAGCCCTGCTGCGAATTTCCCATGCGCCTACAATATGGGGTTCTTCAAACGGGGCATAAGAAGGTTTCTTCAGGGTTGGAAGCGCGAGTGTGACGCCTCTGGTGTTGCATACGTCTTGAGGCCACGGTAACCACATCCCATCAGATGGATCGTATGCTTGTCTGCCACCTAAGCAGTAGAAAAATCCCCTATTACGTGGAACTGAATACAATGATTGTTAAAATATGGGTGTTTAGTCACCTCTGCCTAATCCTCCAGGGATAAAGGCGATATTATATGAATGTACGTAGTCCAGCCATTTTGAAAATTGCATTCATTTTTAAGTGTTCGGTGCCAAACGGAACTCAGAACGGGCGATTCCGGTTATTAGCATTTTATCCGTTTGGTGTAAAATCGCTTTGCATGTGAATTAGCGCCATCGGAAACTTTCCGGTCGGTAATTCCGGTGCGTATAGCGGTATGTTGGAATTCCTTAGATTGTCAAGGTAGGTAATGGAGCTATAGAGGTTTTACCGTCTCCATCTTTATCATGTTCTCTAGGACGTGAATATATGTTGTTCAAGGGCAGTGTGAAACAGGAGCCCTGTACGAGTCATATATCGTACATGGCACGCGCGCATCATTCACATCAGCACTTTTCTGACGCCTTACATAAATTGTATATTTTCGCGACAGTACGCATTCACAGTTCATAATAAGCGGTACTCATCAATCCATTTTAGCATTAGTTACGGGATAGTTAAGTGATCAATAAACACATTTTATCTATCAGTGACTTATCATTTCAAGTAACAAAGTTTTGTGTGCGCCACATTCAGCAGCGCAGATAAGCCCATTAATACACAGAATTGCGTTTATCCAGCGACCACTCTTGATTACGTAGGGAACAAAATGTCTGGCGATGGCGTCTCCGCCCCGCCCCGGTAGGGGAGGTAGATCCCAGAAACGCTGGCCTGATGAATTAGAAGGTGACATATATACGAAGTACCTAAGTCATTATTAAGCAAAGGGCAAGATAATAGCAAGCTCAACCGGCGTACATGTAAGTATGTATGAAAACAATTATGAAAATAACCGAAGGCGTATGCCAGGATCGTACAAGCAAGTAGCAATATAGTTTCTGTCTACCCCAATGAGTAAGAGGCGTGGCTGTTTCTTTGCATAATAAAATTGTCATTGCGCGCTTAATATTATGTAACAGATATAGTTTTGCAGATTTACCGAGCAGTTTATATGACCATACGTACATATAATCACGCCTTTATCCCTGGAGGGTTAGGCAGAGGTGAATTAACACCCACATTTCACCAATAATTGTATTCGGTCCCACGTAGGGGTTGAGCCTATTGCCGTATTCCGGGCAGTATTGTTGACTCGAGCCATTCATCTGAGGCTGAGTCTGGACTGTATATATCTGTCTGATGTTACACAGCACAGATATGACCAGTAGCTTGGTAATGAGAATATTTTTTGATGATTGGTGATTTAGTAATATGTCTATAATAGTTGAATTTTGTGATCAATGATTTCTATAAATATTACGTATTAAAATGACTGTAGGTAACCAAAAATAATATAGCAATTGGCCGCTAATAGACCAGCAACAATGCGCAAATTTTTATAGCTGTCATATAGAATAGAGGAACCTTATTTTTTTTTATGTGCACAAAATCCACATGGTTACCTCCACCACAGGTGCCGGTGGGGGAGGTTATGTTGAACCTGAGCCAACTAAAACTCACGCCGACTTCGTGGGCGGCAGATTGCCGGAGGTGAGATTATCTGAGACATATGATACACCCCGGCCGGCTCAGGACCGTTTCTTTTGAGACGGCCCTCTTCAGGTGTGAGTAAGTGACCCTGACATAATCAATATTTAGTTAAACAATTTCTTTAGTAGGACCGGCTCGCGCGCTGTGAATACATTTCATTTCTGTAGTACATACTGTCCTGTACCTGATATCACCATACAATCACGCCTGTAGATTCCCGATGGGTTAGGCAGAGGTGTATATACCCACATTTCGTTAATCTATAATTTTCGGTTTCATGTATTAGGGTCTATTACCGTTTAGCGGGTACGGTGTTATAGGTTGTTTGTATACTGTTGGATGGAAAATACCTTTATCCCTTGGTCTCCTTCTACGACACCCACAGTAAGAGGCCCTATTGTACCTACTCCTCCGGGAACAAACACATCAATCCAGATACTTGATATACGAAACTTATGAACAAAGATATTTAGATAAACAATGTTACAAACCTTAAAATTTCCATAATTGCAACATAAACACTCTAATTTCAAACTCTTCGCTCACAGACTATAAACGTGCACTCCCGCCAAAACTTTGACAGCTCAAATCTGACAGGTTTGAAATCCTTATTTTTTTTAAATCACGGCTAGCGATCCCGGCGCGTGTTGTGATACAGCCAAGCGCCATTGGACTAGCAGTTACATAACGTCGGGAGGCTGGAGTGATTAAAGTACTGTTACAAGACCTCGCATCGAACGATGATCTCGTCTCACGTCCGCTTGCTTGTTTTGTGGCGAAATGAGCTTTTTTTTGGCTCACTCACACCGTTCAAGAACATTTATAAGATTCCGTTAAATTACTATCTTGTTATTGATACATATTGTAATAATATGCTTTCAATAAATGACGGGTATTTGGCAATATCAATGCCGGTAGATGATGAGGAAAAAATGTAATTGGATGAAGTTGATTTTGTATTGAGAAGCTTTGTAATAATTTGTACGACTTTTTTCTATTAGTATATTAAGTCGTGATTGCTAAGACATGAATTTCGACTGCATGTTTTCCTTGACTTTGCCACCCGTGGTTCTTTTATTATTGACATTTTGTAGCTCTTTAATATCGACCATAGAGCACAGTACATTTTTTACTTCAAGTATAAAAGTAGGTGGTTTGCAAGCAGGCTCAATTTCGACTTTAATCAAGAGGAAATAATGAACAATCACTTTACAACTGATATTTTGGCAATACGTTCACTATTCGTATTGCTGTGGGTCTGTATTTCCTGAAAACTAAAGTCTGGGAATTTTCAAGTATTCTTTACTCTTCGTCAATTCTTTATTATATTTGCTATATTTTATACACACTGTGAGCCTAGTAGGTATAACTAATTTGTAGTATGGGAATGGAATGGAATGGAAAGGAATATACTCCCTTTTCCGCCCTTAGCTTCCCTTGTGGGCCATTGTGCGTGCAGAGTACTGGCTAGCCAGTCTAGCTTCGCCCAGAAGCGCAGAAGCTTACTGGGGGCTTCACAGGCTTTGCGAAGCGACCTCACTGTACCGAGGATTTGTGATCGTTGATAGGCTACTGCCTCGCATTCCAGTATTACGTGGGCGGCCGTTTCCTCGGCGGCAAAACATCCCCTGCAAAGGGGACTGTCCGTGACACCAATAGTGTATAGGTGCTTGTGGAGGGGGCAGTGGCCCGTTATTGTCCCCAGTATGGGTTCTAGAATAGAATAAACATACTTTTTTTTTATACCACTAAGTTGGCAGACAAGCACACGGCCCACCTGATGGGAAGCGGTTACCGTGGCCTATGGACGTATGCAACACCAGGGGTGTCACACTTGTGCTGCCGACCATGAAGAAACCTTCTGATGCCCCTCTTGAAGAACCCCATATTGTAGGCGCTTGGGAAAACCGCAGCAGGGAGGTCATTCCACAGCTTGAGTGTGCGTGGGATGAAGTTTCTTTCATACCGCACAGTGCGCACCGTCTCAGGTCGCAATGTGTGGGGATGAATTCCCTGCCTATGGCGAGAGGTGCGATGATAGAATGTAGCTACGGGCATCATGTCAAACAATTCATCTGAGCACAAACCATTGTATAGGCGGTAGAACACACACAGTGAGGCAAAATCCCTCCTAAGGCTAAGAGATTCCACTCTACCTGTGAGTATGGGATTGTCAACCAGCCTCAATGCGCGTCTTTGCAACGAGTCGAAGGGGTCAAGCTGGTATGCAGGTGCTCCAGCAAAAAGGTGACAGCAGTACTCCATGTACTGTACTATACTATACTATACTTAGATGCAGAAGTTAACATAGAAATAATTCCTTCAGTCGCATAATTTATACTGTATCCAATAGTCCATTGTATCAAAACCTCCACTATATCAAACCGTCCATTTGCACTCATCGAGAATCGAACACCATAGCAATCAAACTCAATTCATTTTACGATTTACCTACCTTTGAACCGCTAAATCCGATTGATTATATTTTTTGTTGCTTCATTGCAAGCGGTATAAAACGTTACTATAATTGGATTGCCGTTACAGCATTGTTACATATTGAATCAACGATAGGTAACTGGTTACGCGGGTGATCGATGACGGCCATCTTGTTTTTGTTTCTTTTTTAATTCGACAAATGACAAAGGCGCAAGAGGAAAACAAGTAACGTCAGTGGTAATAAAAAGTTCGGAAACAGTTTCTTGTGAAATTGTACGAAATAAAAACTATATTAAATTAGAGCTGGCTTGATTGAGGAAGTACTTACCAATCTACTGCTTTTTTTAAAGAATCTAGTACAAATAGATCTGTGGAAATCTAGATTCAATCTTACCCTCGACAAGTAATAACCTAAGATGACGTGCGGTTTTAGTCCGGTGCCGGTCCCGGTCAAAGGGGGGGGGGGGGGAGGTTATCCGGTTACGGACAAGAGTCCCTTTCCATTAGAAATAGGTCTAGGTTGACCACCCTACCTTTTTAAGGAGAACATAATAACCGTTCTTCCCTCCCAAGAAGCGGACCGCCTCATCTGGCCCTTTAATGAAATTATGAGCTGAGCTGATGTTACAGAAACTATAGAACAGCTATACTGTACCGTTACCTATCAGGGTTAGGTATCTTCGTCAATCGGTAGTCAGTACCAGAAAGTGGCTCTTATAAAAAAAACAAATCAAAATTAGAAGATGGGCACGACGGTATTCCCGTCCCAATGGAGCAGTCCGACTGGGGAAGTACCTCCACCCTACAGAATACCACGGCTATAATAACTTCGTGTTGTGTTCCCAACGGTGTAGGGTAGCCAGAGCTCACTGGACAGTTTTTGTGACTTCTGTTGCACGCGTTCATAGGTCGCGGTAATCACTTTCCAGTCAATCACGTCAGGTAGACCGTGTGCTTTTCTGTCGCCAAAGTTGTATAAAAAAGGAGTAAATGAACGTGCTCCGAGGTAAAAGCCTTGATTTCAACCGGAAACCACGACAAGAAAATAATAATGATGATATCATGTTAATTATTGTATTCCATATTGATTATTGTATGGTATTGAAGTATTTTTCTATTCATCAACATCGTCCTCGTCGTCGCATCATCGCATTTGAGGTCTTTCGACTCGATTCGACCTCTGACTCCAGAGTCCGCTTAAATACGATGTGGCTAGGATTTTCGACTAGACTGCCTCAATGGCGTGGTATTGAACGCGGCCGCTACGCAGGAGGCGCGTGTTCGATCCCCGCTCAGTACAAATATTTGTATGCATGAATATGGGTATTTGTATTGGTCGGGTGGTGCATCTGAAAGAAAGAATAATATTTTATTTAAGTTCCACACAGTGTGCATCCTACTAAATACAAATAAGGTAAGACAATAATTAGTAGGTACATTAAATTAAAATAGTAGGTATATTAAAATTAAGCTACGGGTGCAACATTCCACACTATGCGAACCCAAATAGGGCCCCATCTCAGCATTGAATGCTGCGCACACCCTTCGTTGAGTATGCACAGCGCCGGTTTTCATATGTAGCGCTGACGCCACGCACAGTTTTATAGGTACAGTACATTTTATATCAAAAAAATACACACGATAACACTGTGAGAGAAGGAAAACTTAAAGCCCGTCTGGCCAGCGTGGAAACAGTAGGCCAAAGCCTCCCATCATAGCCCACAGAATACCGCGGTTATAATTACTTCATGTTGTGTTCCCAGCGGTGATAAGTCCCGATGCGTTATATAGTTATCAATTCTATTCTATTCTAGAAACGTTTAGTCATTTGTATAGACAGGCGAGAGGCTGACCACGAGCGTAAATAGTGAAGGAACCTTCACGTTCTCAAGCTCAAATCGGTGCAATTGAGTCTTGACAGCTCACGGAGAACACGCTTTGTATCACCGGACATAAGTGATTTTACGAACGGTTAAAGACCTTTTGGTGTGAAAAACAAAACAATGCTATTGTCACCGATAGCCTGGGAATTTCTGGACGAGATGAGTTTACGTTTAAAAACGGTAGTAGCAATTTTGCTAGTCACAGATAAAAAAGTTAAGTATTATTTATAGTTAATAGTTTTATTTTTCGATCTGGAAGGAAACAACTACCTTACTTTACATATAACGCGACTCGGGGATGTCCCGATGACGGTTATTCTCACAAGAATGGGGGTCAGACGGTTGTCACTTATACTATTATGAAGACGTACCTTTTCATTTTCGTGGGTAATCCACGGAGCTCTCCACCACCCAGCTAGTGTGGTTATGTCGGACTCGACCCGATTAAAAACGTACATCATCTCGGGTCTTCAGATGCCCCATGAGGGAGTGTAAGGTATTTCTCCCACATCCTGGCAGTTCCAGGGTCAAACGGTTTTAGGATGACCTTCTCGGGGGTGGGTGCCACGGTGACCCCCTTTTACCCCGGATGCCCATACCTACCATTCCTATTCCAAAACTCTGAATCTAAGGTGACATAAATATAGCCTTTCGTCCTTCATATTAGGGTAGGCAGAAATAATTTGTAGTACCCCTCGCCGCCACTGCGCTCCGGATACTTACTTACCTTCACAATCTGATCTCTTTGGTACTGAAATCCTACACAAGCTTCTTGAGGTTGCACATTCGCCCTCGCTTCATCAATCTGTTTCGTCAATCTCCTTTCGTCCACTGTCTAACGTGACACCATCAAAATACGAAGTAAGTACTAAAGCATCTGTGACCTAATCAGGACGCTATACTTTTTAGATATGTGCAGAACGTATGCCCATGCCATTAGTAACCAAGGTTCGTTTTCGCAATGTTTTATATGACAGCACGTGCCGTGGTCGAGTGTCGAGTGACCCTAACCTGTTTTTAGTGGTTTAATGGCGTAATCTCAAGCCTATGGGGATCGATGAATGTTTGAAACTGTTTACAGCGGAAATTACTATTTCCCGTTTAGGACAAACTTTATGAATTTAATATAGGTAGTAGAATTTGGGCCACCCCATCTCTTCCCGTGCGGTGTCGTACAAGGCGATTAAGGGATAGTGCTGTTTAACATCCGACAGATATATACAGCCCAGATTCAGCTTCAGATACATGGCTCGAGTCAACAATAGTGCCCAGAATACGGCAATAGGCTCAGCCCCTATTACGTGGGACCGAATACAATTATTAGTGAAATGTGGATGTTAATTCACCTCTGCCTAACCCTCCGGAGATAAAGGGGTGAATATATGTATCTATGTATCTATGTATAAGGGGTGAATGCGGATGCGGATTTTTTGCGTTCACATCTGCAGATGCGGATGCGGATGCGAATATTTTTTTTTTACAAAAAAATAAATGGGAGGAGAAATAAATTAACAAGAATAGAATGAATTTTCATATTTTTATTAATTAGTAGCAGAAATTAAAAATTGGAGCATTATATTTAATAACAAGCAATATTGCCGCTTTCTCGGGGTAGTCTGTTACCCAGAGGTTCGTAAATCAAACCTGCACTACTGAAGAATCGCCGAAGAAATGGCAATCGAGCGGACGTCATAGGTACGAAATTCGTACGAAAACGCCCGAACAACATCCGCATGTAACTCCGCATCGATCTTTGCAGATGCGTAAGCGGATGCAGATGTCTAAATTGATGCGGAAGTTCCGCATTTATGGATGCAGATGCGAATATTAGCAACATCCCTGGTATGTATGTATGTATGGTCATTAAAATCTAGCAAAAACAACCGGGAACAAACCAAAACAAAATTGCAAGCGGATACAGTAAGTACAGTGAATGTGATCGAGATTGGGTTCGAGTTTGTAGTGAGAGTGAAACCAGTGGTAGTGCAGATACGCGTAGTAAAAGAGCTTGAAAGAGGGTAGATCGATATAATTACTCCTAGAAAAACTTTTTCTTTTCACCGCCACTACTCCAGTTCCTCCGTACAACAGCGCCGCAACAGCGCCGAAATATCGGAAACTCAAAACAATGCAACATGGTAAATATCCCGACTATTTTGAAACTGATTTGTGAATTTAAAATAAAAAATAAGTAGGTCAAAAGTAATGAAACGTTTATTCGCTCTGGTACAATAGTGAAAAGTAATTGATTGCGCATGTCATCTTCGCTCTTGTGAGTATTTATCAATCAATCAAATCATTCGATAATCCACCGCTACGAATTCCGAATGCTTCTACAAATTACAGGCAAAACAGCTACATAGTGAGGGCTACTCGTAACTTTAACAGGCTATGTAAGCAGCACGATATTGACCCATTCTCGACTAGTGTGCCCGCGGCAAGAAGGTGCTTGAGTTAAGCATTTTTAAAAAAAAAAATTTATACTACTTAGGTGGCAGACAAGCACACGGCCCACCTGATGGGAAGTGGTTACCGTGGCCTATGGACTCGTGCAACACCAGAAGCGTCACACTCGCGCTGCCGACCCTGAAGAAACCTCCTAATGCCCCTTTTGAAGAACCCCATATTGTAGGCGCTTGGGAAGACCGCAGCAGGGAGTTCATTCCACAACTTGAGTGTGCGTGGGATGAAGTTTCTTTCATACCGCACAGTGCGTACCGTCTCAGGTTGCAATGTGTGGGGATGAACTCCCTGCCTACGGCGAGCGGTGCGATGATAGAATGTTGCTTTTTTCAAATACAGAAATTATTGTACTATGTTGCTGGTGTTGACTATGTATTGTAGATCTATTGTGTAGTTTTCTATTTTTTTCTTCCATAAGGTTTGTGCAATGCGTGTTTTTGTTTACAATGTTTTACCTACGCAGCGACTATAAGCGAAAACTTGTTATTGGCTTTCTATTACCTAATCCAACGCTATTCATGTTTTATGCTGTAAGTTTTCCATGTACTATATAAATAAATGCTAAATAATAATATAATTCGTCGTATATGGTTCGTCGTGCCGGTTGGTGACCGGAATTGGGAGCCCGGTGACCATACTCGGGGGGGGTACGGGGGCCCTTCCGTTCGGCGCGTCGGCTCTCGCCATACCTCACATTCATAGATAAAACCAATATCCCGCGCTTTGTCACACGGTGCTGCGGCGGCAATCACCTCTTTTTTCACGCCTTCTCCCACCCAAACTCATGGCAGCGCAATTAAAGGAAATAGGCAACACAGCGGCTCGACACACTCCCAAAAGCTTGCTATTTGAGGTGGAGTCCACTAACATCTGTGGGCTCCATGCAAACCTCAACGCCGTCCACCAACACCTAGAGACGGCGAAACCTGCCATGTTTTTTCTAACGGAGACGCAAATACACCGCCCTGACGACACGACCTACTTGCTCTACCCTGGCTATGTTCTTGAGGAAAGTTTTCGTGCAAAAGCCGGGGTGTGCGTGTTTGTTAGGGCGGATGTTTGCTGTCGCCGTTTGCGCTGCCTAGAGGACCCATCCTTCTCCACCCTTTGGGTACACGTAGACCATGGCCCTACGAGTCAGATCTATGTGTGCCTCTACCGTTCCCATACAGGAGATGCTGAGACAACTCGACTCTTTGAATATCTGAGTCAGGCGGCAGATGATGCGCAGGAGCGATTTCCGAATGCCGAAATGATGTTTTTGGGGGATTTTAACGCCCACCACGAGATCTGGTTGGGCTCCTCCAAAACAGACCATGCGGGAAGAGCCGCCCACGCGTTTGCTCTGGCGCACGGCCTGACCCAATTGGTGCACGAGGTCACTAGGATACCAAGAAGGTCGGGCCTAGCACCTTCTCTGCTAGACCTTCTGCTGACGAGTGATCCGGACCGGTACAGTGTATCGGTGCGAGCCGCTTTAGGCAACTCCGACCACTGTCTGGTCTGTTCCACGGTGCCCATTATAGCGCCCCCACGACCCGTGCAGGGGAAGCGGCGTCTCTGGCACTACTCGTCAGCGGACTGGGATGGACTTCGTGACTATTTTGCGTCCATCCCGTGGGTTGAGCGCTGCTTTGAAGGTAAGAACCCATCGGATTGTGCTACTGCTGTCGCCGGTGAGATCGGTCTGGGTATGGAATACTATATCTCATACACCGATGTCACCGGTGACCGCGGGGTGCGCCCTTGGTTCGGGCGCGAGTGTGCGGAAGCTGTTGAACAAAAACAGTCTGCGTACCGCGCTTGGGTAAGGGCGCGCGCCACGCGCCATCCCAATCTGGGCCACTTCAAGGCGGCGTACAACAGAGCCACAAAGGTCTGCAGAAGGGCCTACGTCAGAGCGGATGCCCTGCGCATAGCGCGGCTTGGTCAAGAGCTAGTGATGCATCCCACGGGAAGCCGTGGCTACTGGCGACTGGCTAAAGCCGTGCAAGCCAACTTCTGTCAGCCTTCGCTGCCTCCGCTGCGTAACCCTGATGGATCCCTGGCCCATGAGCCGCAAGAGAAGGCAAATCTGCTGGCTAATCTCTTTGCGGCCAACTCCCGAATCGATGATTGTGGTACGCAGCCACCAACACTACCCGACAGTGACCACGCGATGCCTGATATCCATATCAGGCAACGCGATGTCCGTGCAGTGCTGCAATCACTCGATGTCCGGAAAGCCAGTGGTCCGGATGGTATTCCAGCGGTAGTCTTGAAAAAATGTGCAGCGGAGTTGTCTCCAATGCTTACGCGCCTGTACCGGCTATCCTACAGTTCGGGTACAGTGCCTTTGCCTTGGAAAGAGGCGAATGTTCAGCCGATTCCCAAGAAGGGGGATCGCTCGGAGCCAGCCAACTATCGACCCATAGCCGTCACCTCAGTGCTGTGCAAAGTGTTCGAGCACATAATCAACAAACAGCTCATGCGGCACCTAGAGGATCACTCCTTAATTAATGACCGGCAATATGGCTTCAGACCGAAACGGTCAACGGGTGATCTTCTAGCATACGTTACCCATCTTTGGGGTGAGGCTATGGACAAGCACGGCGAGTCACTGGCAATTAGTCTTGACATCGCCAAAGCTTTCGATAGAGTCTGGCACAAATCGCTTCTTTCCAAGCTACCTGCCTTTGGTCTGCCTTCTAGGCTGTGCAACTGGGTTGCTAGCTTCCTGCAGGGGCGCCGTATTCGCGTCCTTTGTGACGGACGAGCTTCGGAGTTTCTGCAGGTTAATGCTGGCGTGCCCCAGGGGTCCGTCTTATCACCCACTCTCTTTCTTCTGCATATCAACGACATGCTGTCTACCGGCAATGTTCATTGTTATGCAGACGATAGCACTTTGCATGGGAGTTATCATGGACATCCTGCGGCCAAGCAGTCGGATATCGCGGAGAAAAGGCAGCTTCTTGTCACTGAGCTTGACGGGATCCTGAATCACATTTCTCAATGGGGCTCTGAGAACCTGGTTGAGTTCAATGCCAAGAAGACGCAGGCATGCGCGTTTACAGCAAAAGTATCTTCTTTCCTTCCCCTCCCCACTCTTCAGAGCACGCCACTGCCACTGCAGGACAATCTCAATATCCTAGGTATGGATGTTCGCTGCAACCTGAATAACAAAAACTACATCGAAAGCATCATCAAAACAGCCTCACGAAAACTCGGAGTCCTGAACAGAGTGAGACGATTTTTCACGCCGGAGCAGCGGTGTCTTCTATACAAGACACAAATTCGCTCCTGTGTGGAGTACTGCTCGCATCTCTGGGATGGTTCAGCAAAGTACTTACTAGATGCTCTCGACAGGTTGCAGCGACGTGCGGTCCGCATCATTGGGAATCCCGAGATCACGAACACCCTAGAACCTTTACAGCTGCGTAGAGATGTTGCGTCCATGGCTGTATTTTACCGTTTGTACCATGGGGAGTGTTCTGATGAGCTCTTCCAATTAGTCCCACCCTCCCCTTTCCTACACAGCACAACGCGTGCAGGTCTTAGATGTCATCCGCACACGGTGCAAAACATCCGATCAAGAACCAAGCGGTTCGGAGACTCTTTCCTCTGTCGCACCATTAAGGCCTGGAATTCATTACCAGCTCACGTGTTTCCTTCTTCCTACAGTCCCGGGTCCTTTAAGCGGGGCGTGAAAAAGCATATGATGAGGCCGTCAAGCTGAGTGTCACCATTGTCACACGGTATGTGTAAGTAATGGTGACCCTCTTTTCTGGGACTTTGCCTTCAGCTTACCATCAGGCAAGGCGAAGTCCAATTGACGTGTCCTATATAAAAAAAAAAAAAAAAAAAAAAAGAAACTGAACACCTCCTTGCAGATTGCTTAGTGAAGCTTGGTACGCGTGAACAGATACATTGTTTTTTCATCATCATTGTCATTCTTACATTTGCGTTGCATCCGAAGCTTGCACATTTGGGTCTGGGGTCTCCCAGTCCAACAGCGTCCCGGTTGAACTTCGATAATAATTATTCCCGGGAAGTGACTGCCATCATAACGCATTCGGTTTCTCTCTTTACTACCCTACTAAGCGTCGGTAGCTTAGTGGTTAAAGAGTCGGCCTCACAATCGAGAGGTCCCGGGTTCGTATCCGGCCATAACGCTACCGACGTGAACCCACTCCTAGCACAAGCAATTTAGCTTAGCTGGAGGGGTTTGAGGGAATATTAGTAATGGCGGCTGTTAATAATTATTCTTAAAAAAATGTCATAGCGAACACAATTATAACTTTATGTATGCATGCTACTTTAAGCAAATGTTATATTATTGCATTGCTGTATGCTTACTCAATAATAAACAACCCAATTGTGATGTTCCTGTATTGCAATTAGACCTTGTTGGATAACAGATCAATCAATCAATCAGCCCATTGCAGTCCACTGCTGGACATAGGCCTCTCCCAATGTGCGCCATTTTCTCCGATCCTCCGCCTTCCGCAACCAGTCTGTCCCAGCCACCTTTTTCAGGTCGTCAGTCCATCTGGCTAGGGGGCGTCCTACCTTTCGTTTACCTTCTCGCGGTCTCCACTCTAGGACTCGTTTGCTCCAACGGCCATCGGTCCTTCGGCAAACGTGGCCAGCCCACTGCCACTTTAACTTGCTTATTCTGTGGCCTATGTCGGTAACTTTGGTTCTCTGTCGGATAACCTCGTTCCGAATTTTATCCTTCAGAGAAACTCCAAGCACAGCTCGCTCCATAGCCCGCTGCGCGACTTTTAAGCTATGGACTAGCCCCACTGTAAGTGTCCACGTTTCGGCACCGTAAGTCATAACAGGTAGGACGCACTGTTCAAAGACCTTTGTTTTGAGGCATTGCGGTAGGGGTGAAGAGAAAACTCGACGTAGTTTGCGAAATGCTGCCCAACCCAGTCGGATCCTTCTGGCTAGTTCTTTCTCGAAGTTGTTTTTACCGAGCTGGATAACCTGCCCCAGGTAGATATATTTTTGAACAACTTCGAGTGTCGCCCCTTCGATGGCAATCGGTCTCGGTGCAACATGTTCGTTGAACATAATTTTGGTTTTATCCAAGTTTACACCGAGTCCGACGCGTCGAGAAGCTCCATCTAGGCTATGCAGCATTTCGCCCAGTTGTTCCAACGATTCCGCTACTATGACGATGTCGTCGGCGAACCGAAGATGTGAGATGTACTCACCGTTAATGTTTATACCCCGCCCATTCCAATCCAGAGTTTTAAAGACGTCCTCCAACGCGTTGGTGAATAGTTTGGGTAACATCTCCCTGTCTCACTCCACGTTGGAGGCTAATAGGTTTCGTCTTCTGGTCTTGGGCCTTGGACGGACATTGTGGCAGTGTCATACAAGCATCTCAGCACCTCGATGTATCATCTACAAGTCAATACAAGTCAATCGACAAGACACCGCTGCAGGGCATCCAGAACTGCCCACATTTCACCAAGCATTGAATTCATTCCCACGTAATAGGGGGTCAGCATATTGCCATCTTCCGGACACTATTAAGGCGGTAATGAAATTTCAATTTCGAATTTGAAACGGTTGCAGAAACTAGGTAATGCGTTGATGAATTTTGACACCTTTCTCTATAAACTACATACATACATATAATCACGGCTTTATCCCCGGAGGGTTAGGCAGAGGTGAATTAACACCCACATTTCACCAATCATCGAATTCGGTCCCACGTAATAGGGGTGAGCCTAATGCCATCTTCCGGGCTCTATTGTTGACTTTAGCCATGTATTTAAGACTGAGACTGGGCTGTATATAGGTATATCTGTCTGATGTAAAACAGCCCTTAGTCGCCTTGTACGACACCGCATGGGAAGAGATGGGGTGGTCCAAATTCTACTCCGCCAGCTATTTCATACGATATATTATTGTATGACAGTAAATAAGAGTTGTGCGTTATTGCTGGTCGAAGAGGTCTCTTGCAACACCATTTGTTTGTTCCATTTACGGGGATGCAAGTAGGTATACCTCGAGACATATATCAAGGTATATGTCCGAGGTACCTAAAATGTGCTTACTTATAATGTGCCCAATACGCGTAGTAGGAACAAGTTTCTTGGATGTATTTTGAGGATTTCTCTAAGTATAGATTATATCAGGGCCTCTTTTGTCTCACCACTTAGGTCCAAGATATATGTTCAAAGGTAAGTATGGGTACTTAATTTTGGTTATTAAAATTGTTTAAAAAAATAACACCTCACTCATAAAAAATGTATTATCATAAAAAAATCCTTAAGTTAAAATAAGTATACATTTTTAATACACTGATTCTTTCACTAGTTTTTGTGACATACATGGAGCATCATATGAGGAGGTAGGACACGGCGGCATTTCCGCCCAATTGAGCAGTCCGACTGGGGAAGTACCTCCGCCCTACAGAATACCGCGGTTATAATAACTTCACGTTGTGTTCCCAGCAGTGAGTAGGGTAGCCAGAGCTCACTGGAGAATTTGTGCTGTCAGGAGGATGACTAAAGGCTTGTCCTGCTTTGTCCTCTACACTGACGGCACAGAGACTCTGTGCTTACAGAGTCGGCAGCGCGAGTGTGGCTTCTCTGGTGTTACACACGTCTATAGGCCACGGTAACCACTTTCCATCAGGTGGGCCGTGCGCTTGTCTGCGACCTAAGTGGTATAAAAAAAAATCATGAAAATTATAGTTGCAAAAAAACTAGTTTTAAAAAATGGAGTTATTTTTGATTTCACAGTAAATTTATTTGTGATAGGGCAATTTTAAACTTGGAACTCGTACCAATAAAAATAGTACTTGAATTGTCAATTTGTTTCTTTTTTTTCGAACTCTGCTTGCACAACAACCACAGATACCAAATTAAACCGTATGAAAATATTTTCTATTTGATTTTCATAAGTCTTCAAAAGTCAAAAGTCCCACTAGTCTAACTACAGAACTTTGACATCGCCAATAATTGGTTGTGGAGGTCAGATAGCAGTCGCTTCACTGAAAATATCGAAGTTCAGCCGCATCTTAGTTAGACTAGGAACGACCCCAACTGAGATGGAAAAAGGCTCTGAGAATTATGAGACATTTTAGTGGACCACCATCCATTTTTTTTTTGTTTAGGCAGGAAGAAATGTACCTTTCACATTCCGCGGGCTCGGGGAAGCCGCGCGGGTATGTGGGGCTCTCACCGTACTAAAACAACCTGCCGTGTGCCATACGCCCCGACTTGAAAAACACACAAACATCGTCGACGGGTCACCCAAGTGCTGAGGTGCGGGTACGTCTTCTGATTGGGCCATGTCAGACACACCAGGGCATCACCCTTTCGTGGGTGGTGTCATAGCGGGTGAGCGGACCATCGACCCTTCGTTTTTTTTTTGTTTAGGCATGAAAAAATGAATAAGGTTTGACTTCTTAACCAGCAGAGTCATCAAAAATCCAGTAATAAAACAAAATACTTTTAATTTAAAAATTTTAAAATACGTTAAATAGATTTCAAAACGTTATATAGGTATGTCACTCAAGGTCTAAACCAATAGATATACTTCCCGCTAAAGTTGACAAAACGCTCTAAACCATAGATTTAAAATAAGAACAGAGGCAAGGTAACAGTTTTTAATCATTCAGCGAGTCAAAACTTACGCATGATGGTATAGACGAGGTTAATATTATGATGTATCTAATTAGAGAATTTTATCTATTATTATTTTAGAAATAATTTAAAGATTACATTGAGACAAATTAAAACACGCCAGTTCAGAGCGGTTGTCAAATTTGGCGCGAAGTGTACAAACTGTCACATTTTTTTAATTTACAAAGAGGCGGGAATTTCAGGAATGTCTTTTTTTTCTAATGGCTCCTAATTAATTTTAAAAATCTTATAAAAATATTAAAATTAACATAAATCGTAAACTTTATACCAAGCATAGACTAAAAATGTAGACTCTTATATTTAATATAAAATTTATAAAAAAATATTAATATTATTTATTATGGACAATAAACTCTGTCTTCCGAGATCACTCCTTGGCTTCCAATATTTTCTTATCACATTTTCCGCGTCTGAAAATAGAAAAGAAAACAGAAATTATATTAATAATTAATCATAATACCTATCTCCTGTGCGTGAGTCCCGTAAGTAACTGTCTACTTACTACTGGGAATCCAATCCCAATGGATAGTGGGGTACGATTCCCGGTTGAAGTTAAAGTGTTAAAGTTCCCAGTGGTACGTCGTATAATATAGTATTCATCTACTACGCCATCTAGTGAATATATCTGGAGACTACGTTATTGTTATTTTGTAAAACCAAAATATTACCTCAATTAAGGAATACTTTTTTGAAATAAATATTTACAGTAATGCAGTTATTAAAAAATCAGCAAAAGTCATAAGATGAGTATTCTCTTATTTATAATAAGGTTAAAAATATGTATAACAACGCCATCTACTAAAATTTACACAAACTAGTGCAATGACCACACCACCATCAATGTAGAATAACATTTGTTTTAATCACCTGTATCTAGATGTCGCTAGTGCGTCCTCCGCACTTCCCGCTCCGCCTTATCCTGCCGCTTGAGGTCATTGATCGTGGTGACACTACCAAATATCACTTTTGTTGTCATTTGCTGAAATAAACAACATATTATCGTTAAAATTAATTACCAATTAGTTTTAGCTAAATATTAGCTTCTTGTTATGAGAAAGATAATGGGGACGCGGTGGGGCTAGATATAGGTACAAACAGCTATTTACCATTTTTCAGGTGACAAAGTTATGGTTTAATATTTTATTTTTATATGACTAAATAATTATAGGTACTGCTGTGTTTGAGTCCAACCTCGGTGTACCTACTTACAAATTGTAAAACAGGGTAGGTATTTGCTATCTTAAAAAAGGGGGATGATATGAAATATAAAAAAAGTATTTTAAGTAAAGAAGGTGCCTACGTCTTCGAAAAGTTGTCCTTTAGAAGCCATATTTCAACTGAATTGGGTATTTGACTGTCTAGTCAAGCTACTTACTTTTTACTAAACGTCAAAACGGTAAATTATAAGGAAACTTGTATGAAATAATTTATTGTGACGTCATACTATTTAATAGTCAAATAAACTACTATTATAGCTGGGATGGTGATTAAAAAATATAAAATAAAATAAAAACAGACGTAATTTGGATGTCCCTTATTTTGCCATTCCTAATTTAATAAGCTCAGTTGAATAATTTATTTTAACTAAAAACAAAACCTCCGCCATACAGAATACCGCGGCCATAATTACTTCGTGTTTTAATCCCATCGGTGAGTAGGGTAGCCAGAGCTCACTGGAGAGTCTATGCTATCAGTGGGAAGACTAAAAGCTTGCCCTGCTTTTTCTTCTACACTAACGGCACAGAAACTCTGTGCGTACAGGGTCAGCAGCGCGATTGTGACTCCCCTGGTGTTGCACACGTCCATACGCCACGGTAACCACTTTCCATCAGGTGGGCCGTGTGCTTGCCTGCCACCTAAGTGGTATAAAAAAAAATTGATACCCAGTTATGAGCATGTAAAGAACGTGCCCATTTGATAGCAATGGGTTTCCAATTTCGAACTCTTACTAGTTAATTAATAAAATCAATAAAATATTAATTTCCTAGGATAAAACCTCTCCCCGCGTAAATACTGTCTTACAGTAACTTTTACACAAGTAAAATTAGGGTTTTTTTTTTTTAACGTGCGCAAAATCCCCACGGATACCTCCCCACCGGAGCCGGTGGAGGAGGTTATGTCGGACTCGAACCGACTAAAACGCACGCCGCCTGTGGGTCGCTTTGGTTGCCGAAGGTGAGGTTGACGAGTAAAATTAGGCTGAGCATTTGGCACAGAGCCCAATATAGAATAGGTTCTGCCTTGTGAAATAAATACAGGACGTCACTGTCAGTTCTGAGGACGTCTTGTTACGGTTGCGCACTTTCGGATGTCATTAAAATCAAATTATATGTCATGTTAGTCGTCGTTTGACGTCAACTTACCCTTGTCTATTTACGGCAATATATTGTAAAATAATTTATTATCCTTTTTTTATACCTCCTGATGGAAAGTGGTCTTTTCTTATACCACTTAGGTGGCAGACCAGCGCACGGCCCACCTGGAATGGAAAGTGGTTACCGTGGCCTATGGACGTGTGTAACACCTAAGAAGCCACACTCGCGCTGCCGACCCTGTAAGCACAGAGTTTCTGTGCCGTCAGTGTAGAGGACAAAGCAGGACAAGCCTTTAGTCATCCCACTGACAGCACAAATTCTCCAGTGAGTTCTGGCTACCCTACTCACCGCTGGGAACACAACACGAAGTTATTTTCACCGCGGTATTCTGTAGGGCGGAGATACTTCCCCAGTCGAACTGCTCAATTGGGCGGAAATACCGCCGTGTCCTACCTCCTGGAATTATTACTGTGGCCTATGGACTAGTGCAACACCAGGGGAGTCACACTCGTGGTGCCGACCCTCGTGCCGTCAGTGCAGAAGACAAAACAGGATAAGCCTTTACCAGGCATTTCTGCGTTCGGGGATCGAACGGCATTCACTCTCGCAAAAGCCGTTTCAAGAGCAAGAGTAGGAAAGGACCCCGTGTTTCAAGGAGAGCAGTGCTCTATAGATCAAGCTTCGGATATAATCAAATTTAAATAAATAAATAAATATTCCACAACATTCTACACTACGCTATCTAGACCCATGGTAAGCATAGCTTAACTAGCTTGTGTTGTGGAATCTAGAATGCGGATAAACATACTTAGATACTTTTTTTATGTAAATACATACATATTATACATTGAAACACTCAGACCAATGCAAATATACGTTACGTATTCATGCATACAAATATTTGCACTGAGCGGGAACCGAACCCGTACCCCCTGCGTAGTCGAACGTTCTAATTCATTCATATAAATATCTGTACTAAGCTTCGAATTTGTCACGTCTGACTTAGTGCCGAATGCTGTACCACTACGCCGTAGAGGTCTTCACTAAATAAGGTTATTTAATACAATTTTATTTTTTAAATCTTGTCCACGAATATGGTGGGTAAAAGAAATCTTACGTCACAGACATTAAAAAACCTTCTTCCGTGAAAAAAGCATTGCTTTTGGGCAACTGTAACTTGCTCGTGTTAAAACCTGCCCAATTAAGTCCGCCATTATGATGGGGCTTCAGAGAATTGTGGTTAAGGCCAAGTTCGATTGCTTGGTGCTAAATATTATGAACGAAGTGTAAAATCTCAAAGTAATTCAAAGTCAAAAATCATTTATTCTTCATAGACCATTAAATCGGCCCTTACAAAACGTCAATACAAAAAGAATGTGAATGAAAACTAGCTTAACAAATGGACCACCGGTTTGAAACGCGGCCCCGACCTGAGAAGACTCAAGTAAGAAACTCAGCGGGCATTTTTTTTTTGGTCTATTTACAAACATACACTTAGTCTACTTAATCTAAATACAAAAATTTACTTGAGTAGCATACTCGTAGTTGAGCGAACAGCTCATGTCCAAGCTTGTTTATCATCCAGGTATTTTTGGATTTTATAATTGCAAGGTGTTATCAGATGCGGTTTTAGTCGGTTTCAGTCCTAAATATCCGTTTGGGGTTGGTTTCTGATTTCTGTAACTCAAAGGTATAACCTGAGAATGGATTCTTGTAATAAAAATTTTGGTTAAATTTCAGTACCGATGTTCCGCCACTAATGTCATACAAGGTATTCCCAAATAAGTTGTTAGGCTAAATTAGACTTTTTTTTTACTCACGAAACTTCAGAATAATATATTAAAACATAAAGTTCACTTAAAATTAGATTTACAATAATTTAGAAATTAGAGTACGCCAATATATAAAAATTAATTATTACATTATACAATTATAATATTGTCCACATTTTTGTACAGTCAGAGTGACAGTCTAATCTATTAACCCGCCCCTCATCGTACCTGGTGCAAAGGTACCCATGACACGTGCGGCATTGCCCCGTTGAACAGCTATGGCCAACCGTTGCCCCAGGTACGAGCCGGAGCGGGAGTCACCGGTTTTGTCCCTCAACCTGCGCCCTAATTCGCTCACCAGATTCTTGGCGTCGGTACCCCAACTACCCATTGTCTCGACCGCAAAGGGAGCGAACATATATATTAAAATGATATGCAAAAATTATATATTCTTACGACAAAATAAATATAGATTTTGAAAAATCAATACCTCGCGTTGCCCGAATACGCTCCAATGAAATTAGTAGTAGAGTCTGGTCAGCGAATGATGGTTCAGAAAAGGGTGACAAATTTGAAAAATAACCAGGGCCGGCAGTCTGTACATGAGATAGCGACCGAATTCGGATGTTAAGTACGTAGCGACGCAAACTAACCGAAATTCCCAAGTCTGTACTTAAAGTTACGATTTTTGTCGGTTATGGTAACGAAATTCGTCGCAAACTTAACAAATTCTCGGATAGTACCTTAATATCATAGACAAGCATAGATTTAGTTACTCTTGCCCTTAGATTCTCTTTGGTTAACTGTGTAATTTGTTGATATTTTTATTCTATTTGTACAATTATGCTTTATGAATTTGTTAGGTATTGTATTTTTTTTGACTGTACAATTTCATCAAACAGAAAAATCTCTCCGCTGAATGATTTTTCACAACACCCTTACCATAGATTATTATATATATATAGACCATACATAGACTTTGGCATGGCAAGTTGACACAAGTCACATAAGTGACATAACACACAGAATCAAGAAGCCAAGGAAAAAGAATTGAATATTTTTGGAGGTTGTAGGGAAATACGAGAAATATTATGGCTGAAGCGTGTTTAGCATGGGATTAGTTTACTCTAGAACATAGGCGGTAATGCGACGGCGAGTCGCAATGGATTCTGCGCGCTAGTGAAAATTATTTGAATTTGGCTGATGGTGAACACCTATCATTGTATCGCATTACAAAGGCAATGTTTAAAGAACTTGTTGATGAAATAGCGCTATCACTTGAAAGAAAACGCCCTTACGGGCTTTCTGTGGAGTCCTATGTAAGTTTCATTGTATAACTTGTACATTGTTTAACCTATAGTTGGGTTGATTAAAAATTATTATTTATCTAGAAGTACTTCATCTCATTTAATGTATTGTAATTGTATAATTTATGTGTTTTTTATCATTTTAGGTGTGTGACTCTATTCTGCTCATTTTAAATATAAATGCTCGATGGCCAGGAGCTCGGCATGATAGCCACATATATTATATGAAAATTCCCCAGTTCATGCCCCATGAAGACGTCTGTTAATAACGGAGACCACCATGCATGGTTACTTGGTAAGTTTCGAGTCAAATAACTGAACACCCCATGTGTCAATATACTATTACTGCCAGTGGGGCTGCTGTTGACAGTATATAATGACTGTCATACATGTTAACTGCAACCAACGGCTTAAATTATTTATTCATACAAATATTTGCACAGAGCAGCAGCTGCATTTAATACCGCTTCACCACAGAGGCTGTCAATGTGTCAATATAACATATATTATATTTTGATTTAATCCGCAGGTGATGATGGACATCCACTAGAACCATGGCCGATGACCCCAATGAAGAACCAGCCCCTTGGCCTAACGACAAGCAACTATTGGAAGTATACACTGAAGACTGTGTATTACACTGAACTGACACTATGGTGAACATCTGTGGCATGCCACCGCCCCAGAGAATCATTCAGAAACATTATTTTCGATTGTTTTCGCCTTGTCAACTGCAAGTCAACCAAGTGGCCAAAATTATACATCAGCAACACTTCAGAGGTGCCATATTACAAGAATGTGCCGACCCAGTTCTTGAAAATGGTAGATATTGTACAAGTAACCTTGCGAGTACCATAGTAGTACATAATATATATATATACCCCACTGACACACAAATATGTAACTTACATGCAAGACACTACAGTAACGTTCTACAGGTGAAGTAGGAAGTGGTTTCTACTCTTTCATACTTAGATGTGTGCTATGCACTTGCAAATTATTAACTACTATTATATAAACTAACAATCCCAAACCAATATTCTGCAGGCATTTTCTGCTTTTGATGGAACTAAAGGTTGTATCCATGAGGGTACAGTTTATATCAGAGGAAAATTGTATAATCCTTTTGCTATCTATTATTATTCATTACAAATGCCAGCAGCTGTCACTCAAGCTCAAGTGGTGGATCCTTCCAGCAGAGAAGCTGTTAACCGGACAGACGGTTAGCCCTTCTGCACGGGCTTTTGCCATATATAACGACTGCCATAGATGTTAGTATGGCAACCGGGGCAGACAATAGGCAGATACACAACCTTTGCAAATAGATGTATTTGATGCATATACATATTTTCACTGAACGGAAATTGAACATTGTCATCAACATCTTTGTGTAGACATACTATACTGATTGCATTGTTACCTCGCAGCTCAGGGTCCGCCTTCGGCTCTTTCTCCTCCACGACGTCAAGCCTACTCGTGCAACCTATATTGTAATCCTATTGCTATCTATTTCTTTTTATTGCAGATGCCAGCCGTTGTTCGTCACTCAACTCAAGCCTGAGGAGAGGATACCCATAGCCGAAGTCACAACAAAATGTTACAAAATGAAGACTGAGAAAATTTTATTGTCTGTAAAGACTTAATAGAAACTCTTTGTATTAAATACTTTGAAGCAATAAATGCACAAGATATGAACTTATATATATTTGTTTTATTTAATTTACCTGTATAGAAATCTACTTACTACCTACTGATAGTCTTTGTATGAACTCTGCAGTAACTTATATTGTGTTAGTTACTAGTCCTACATACATGAACATGACAGTTACAAATAAGCACCCATCAGAATATAATTATCTATTTCATAGCCTTGGGAAGTTATTCAATATGAAATTGAGCAATATAACATACACATTTCACCAAAAGTCTACAAATAATAACTTGAAGTTCAACCAAGTTCACCAAATAAGCATCCACCATCTTATAATTCTATTTTATCATGAAATTGAGCAATGTAGCATACATAAATCACCAAAAGTCAACAAATAATAATTTGAACCTCAACCAAATTCAGCAAATAAGTAGCCATCATCATATAATTGTATTCAATCATCCATTTCATAACCTTAGAGATTATTAAATATGAAATTGAGCAAAATAACATACACATATCACCAAAAGTCAACAAGTAATAATTTGAACCTCAACCAAATAAGCATCCATCATCTTATAATTGTATTTTGTCATCCATTTCATAACCTTAGAGATTATGAAACATAAAATTTAACAATATAACATACACATATCACAAAAAGTTAACAAATAATAACTTGAAGCTCAACCAAATTCACCAAATAAACATCCATCATCTTATAATTGTATTTTATCATCCATTTCATAACCTTAGAGATTATTAAAATGTAAAATTGAACAATAAAACATCATTATCATCTAAATAATAACTTAAAGCTCAACCAAATTCACAAAATAAACATCCATCATCTTATAATTGTATTTTATCATCCATTTCATAACCTTAGAGATTATTAAAATGTAAAATTGAACAATAAAACATCATTATCATTCAAATAATAACTTGAAACTCAACTAAATTCACCAAATTAGCCTCCATTTATAATATATAATACTTATTTCCTCAATGTTGCCCAATTTCATATTTAATATTCTATTAAAAACATCAACAAAATGTGGACAAATAGTTAACGACGTTAACTACTTTGCGGGCCTTCAAGAATGCTCGCATTCTTTACGACGAAATTTGATAAGAAACCGTTAATTTTTGTTAACTTGGAAGTCGAGACTTGCTAATATTGCCACCGTACCAAATACCGTCGTTAACTCGCACCGATACATGTAGAGACTTGCATCCCCCATACATTATTGCTCGCTTAGTCGCTACCTCAAAATGTACAGACTTGGGTTTGACGCAAACAAACCGAATTTTGTTGTTAACTTTGCTTACGATTTCGTAAGATAAGTATTAACGACGAATGTACAGACTGCCGGCCCAGGTTGCAACATCGATTATACATCGACAAAACGGAGTTGATAGTACTATGATTTATAATAGGCTACATCAAAACGATGCTACATATAATTACTAATAATAAAGTATTGTTGTATGTGATGATATCGTCCAAAAATTTAATAAATTATTCACCTAATAACGTCGCCTTAACGTTACACTTACAAAGCGGATCAGCATTCGTTGCTCCACATTTAATAATTACGATCACCGCTCAAAAGCCACTGATCCGAACTCGGAACACGCAACGTCATATTAAAAGTAAAAAAAAACTGGATCAACTCGCTTATTGATGTCTTTATTCTTCTTTTTTGACTTTCTTTAATTTTATCATCATTGTAGAGAATACAAATTTCTTTTCGATGAGTAATTTTAATCGATATTCATATTTGATCGTGATTTTAAATACTTAAGATATTTAAGTTTCATACTTCTGTTTCATCTAAGCGTTAATCCCAGTCGTATCCGAACCTTGAAGTCTGGGGTTTTATGCTATCGAGAAATGATTTCTTGAGTCGAAACTTAGGTAATATTAGTTTCAGTTTGTTTATATCACTTAGGTAGCAAACAACCATACAGCCCACCTGATGGGAAGTGGTTACCGTGGCCACTGGATGTATGCAACACCAGGGCGTTACACTCGCGCTGCCGACCATGAAGAAACCTTCTGATGCCCCTTTTGAAGAACCCCATATTGTAGGCGCTTGGGAATACCGCAGCAGAGATTTATTTCCACAGCTTGAGTGTGCGTGGGATGAAGTTTCTTTCATACCGCACAGTGTGCACCGTCTCAGGTTGCAATGTGTGAGGGTGAATTCCCTGTCTGTACAAGTTTCTTAAAGATTTAGATAGAAAAAGTGAACATCCAAGACGTACCTGGTAATCACATTGTTCTGATCAACTGAGCTAAATGTGTTGGATATTCGAGATTAATCTCTTATACGTTTGTCTTGGTATTAATAAAATTATATAGGAAAATAGCATACGAGTACTTATTTATAATTATATAACGGTTTGGGAATTTTTGCTATTAATCATAGAACTTACAATTTTTGTTGACGTTTCGGAGTACCACACGTGGTTGCGACTTGACTCGCTTGCGAACGTTGAGAGTGTGGGGAATATATTTTGGCCGTTTACCCCCCGGGTGCTTCGGGAACCAGGGAACATATGCTTCTATCAACATTGGAAGAGGCCTACGTTCCCTTTATAAAACCGCGTGGTTTCTGCCAGAGTAGAATTTGGGTCACCCCATCTCTTCTCATGCGGTGTCGTACATGGTAACTAAGGGATAGGGCTGTTTAACATTAGACAGTTAAATACGGCCTCAGATGCATTGCTCGGGTCAATAATAGTGCCCGGAATACGACAACAGGCTCACCCCCTGTTACGTGGGACTTAAAACAATAATAATTATTGGTGAAATGTGGGTGTCAATTCATTTTTGCCTAACCTTTCGGGGATAAAGGTATGTGTAACCCCTGGTCAAGTTAAGCAAATTGAAAAAAATAATTATAACATTAATCTTAGGCGTTCTAAACTAGATTTCAGTTGTTAATATAAATTCTAGGAACAACCTTTCATTTGTCAAATTAACCACGATTTTGGTCTAACATTTCTGTCTGTTTCTCTTTGACCAGCTAATTAGACATTATTAATGTGACCATTTATTTGTAGACTCAAAACAGGACAATCAAATGTACGCATTAGATTTAATATAGTGATCTCAATACCATGGATGACGAAGATTTTGCGAAGTGGAGAAGGCAGAGCATGCCATTTTGATTCTTCAGATGCCGGGTGTGACATTACCTAACGCTTATCCTTCGCAACCCTTCCTGACACAGAGGTTGGGTGTGGGAACTACGGTAACCCAATCTTGCTCCCGGAAAGGAGCGTCGCGTCGCGCCCTCGCACCGTCCCGGTCTACTTCTGCTACGAAGACAGGCGACTTTACCTGTCACCGCCTGCCACGAGCTCACGGTAAACGCAGGTCGTTGAAGCCTAAGAAAGCGGACCCCATGTGGCTTCGGATGCCATCAGAACACAATACTAAGAGGATGACAGTGACTTAATTTAATGTAGATAGTTTTTTTTTTATCTAGGATACGCCAACTTGACTTCTCGTTACCTGGTGGTAAGCTAAAGGTAAAGTCTCAGGAAAGAGGGTCATCATTACAGACACTAAGTAATGTTACAATGGTGACATTCAACTTGGCGGCCTCGTCATGCTTTTTCACGCCCCGCTAAGTTTTAAAATATGTTCATGGAGCTTTGAGGATACCTTCGGGGCTTTAAAACAACCTTTGCAAGTCGGCATATCTGTTTATTGTCGGGAAAAAGTAAGACGCAATATAGACCCAATTTTGCCGAGCCCAACTAATTTTCTATAAATATATAAATCTTTTCATATTGAAGATAGGTATGTAATTGTTGAGGAAAACGTGACGTTTTCCCGAAACTCTTTTCAGGGACACTGGTTGAACAGATAAAAGGAAAGGTTGCGGTCCAAACGACACGTGTGGTCACAATACAAACATGACACGTGTTTGCACAGAATAATTCATATATGATACAATTGCCCGCTCATGCGAAAATCCTATTCACAGACAGGCTTCGCAATGAGCTGTACCCATTATGTTATACTCGTGTATGTTATTAAAAATTGGTAATAGTGAATCTATTTGGCAGATATTTTTTTATACCACATAGGTGGCAGATAAGCACACGGCCCACTTGATGGAAAGTGGTTACCGTGGCCTATGGACGTGTGTAACACCAGAGGAGTCACACTTGCGCTTCCAACCCTGTAAGCACAGAGTTTCTGTGCCGTCAGTATAGAATACAAAGCAGGACAAGCCTTTAGTCTTCCCACTGAGCTCTGGCTATTCTACTCGCCGCTGGGAACACAACACGAATTTATTATGGCCGCGGTATTTTGTAGGGCGGAGGTACTTGCCCAGTCGGACTACTCAATTGGGAGGAAATACCGCCGATATTTTTGATAACAATTCATATACAGTGGAAATATGTGTCAATCAGAAGGGTTATTGGTTTGTAGGTGGGATAATGGTCCCGAAGGTGAGGATTTATAAACAACATAAGATCTTTTTAAACCATTTAGTATGCTAGATATTCAAGTCGGGTAATACGGATATATGTATAGAAGAATTTTGATGGTTTCGGGCGAAGGTTCTGTTGCTTAGTGGTCAGAGTGTTCCCCGTCTAAGGGTAAGATCGCGGGTTCAAATCCCGGCTGAACTGATTACATTTTTTCTATATCTTAATCCAACATAAGATCTGTAGCATCGCAAGTTCCTTATTTAAAACAATTATTTTAAAGACCAAGAGACGAATGGGAGACTCAAATATTTGAGGAGATGAATGAGAGAATTTTAGGGGACCGGTTAGTTCGTGGTAAAAGCAATCTTACGTTAGAGTCTTTACGTTAGAGAAGACCAAAGGCTTCTCCTCTGTACTTGTCTTCTGCACTGACGGCGCAGAAAGTCTCTGTTCTCACAGGGTCGGTAGCACATGTGTTACTCCCCTGGTGTTGCACACGTATATAGGTCACGGTAACCACTTTCTATGAGGGGAGACGTGTGCTTGTCTGCCACCTAAATTGTATAAAAAAGAGTATAAAAAATCTTCCAACGTGTTACTGGGGGCTTAGTAGTTTTATACCTTGAATTATTAGTACCATGGTTCGAATCGTTCAAATACGCTTCAAGTCATTGGAACACATAGATGATGATGAAAAAAAATTAGGCCTAATGATCCCTCTGACACTGCCGAGCCCTTTCACCAAATGAGGTGTTTACCTCGCCAATACGCTCCGCTGGTGTGTGCTCACATCATACGCTCCACCGGCCAAAGGCCTTCTGTCCTTACAAATCGATTTACCCCAGGAGTATTTCCAACTATGGTTTCGTGAAAGCTTTGAAAATCAGTGAGTTACAACGCTTTTCACTACGTAAGTCCGTGTTACATTGGGTCCTTTGACTGGGATATTTGTAAGAAAATCATGGAAATTTACATAAACATACAATATATGTTGTATTAATATTTTAAAAAAGAAATTGTAAAAAAGGAATAAGAAAGATTAACACTCTGGATTTCTGGTTTTTACAAATACTAATTTAAAAAAGAAAATTATATGCATAACCATTGCGTGTAAAAGCATATGATGAGGACGTCAAGCTGAGTGTCGCCATTGTCACATGGTATATGTGAGTAATGGTGTCCCTCTTTTCTGAGACTTTTCCTTCAGCTTAGTAGGCATAAGTCGCCATTCTGCGCAGGTACACCTACATTACTGTATTAAACTAAATACATTTGTAATAATTATTTTGCAATGTGTAAGAAAGAAAGAAAGAAAATGCGTTTATTAGACACACACACACACACAAAATACGACATAAAATCAATAAAATTAAATACTAAACATGCATAATAAAATACATAATTATTAACAGGTAGGTACTTAAGTAAAACAAGCAAAAAAAAAACAACAAACAAACGCTCGCATACAGTACGCACCGCCATGACTCGTAACTCAATACAATTTCGATTATTTATTAAATATTGTATAGTGATTTTGGTTTGTTGTTGTAAAAGAATGTATTGCGTTTACTACAACCCTCAGTGGTTTTTAAATGCACTCTAAATAATTATGTATATTATGCTTTTGTAAGATAATAAAAAGAACAAAAAATCTAGAGCCCGCTTTCAGCTTTGTGTTGCAAGTCTATGTAGGTTCATACCTAAGTTAAATTAGTTATGTCTGAACATTTGAAATATATAAAGTCTCATGATAAACCAAAGATTTTGAACCCAAGTTTATTTTTTTTACCATGTAGGTGGTAGACAAGCACACGACCGACCTGATGGAAAGTGGTAACCGTGGCCTATGGATGTGTGCAACACCAGATGCGTCACACACGTGCTGCCGACCCTGTAAAAACAGAGTTTCTGTGCCGTCAATGCAGAAGATAAAACAGGACAAGCCTTTGGTCATCCCACTGATAGCACAAAAACTCTCCAGTGAGCGCTGGCTACCCTACTCACCTCTGAGAACACAACACGAGGTTATTATAGCCACGATATTCTGTAGGGCGGAGGTACTTCCCCAGTAGGACTGCTCAATTAGGACGGGAATACCGTCGTGTCCTACTTCCGTTTACTTTTTAATATTTGTTTATTTGGTGACGATAAATGAAAATTACCGTGATAGATTTCGATTTGTTTTTTTTTTAATGATGATGATTAATCTGTCGTAAGAGTGTAATCGTAGATATGACCAAAATTGAAGTGATGACCGACCACTATGCTTGCGGAGTCACGGGTATACATTATATGGCTCCATGTAAGCAGAGGTGTTAATATTAACACTCATATTTCGTCAACTATGATTTTCGGTCCCATTTAGGTAATAGGGAGCGAGCCTATTGCCGTCAACTGAGCACTTTATGATGGAAAAGGGAAATAGCATCCATAAATATAATATATTCACGTCTTCCAATCCACGAAGGGTAGGCAAAGATGGATTAAACCACACCGAGTGCGCACCAGTCACCGAAGATGCTTTATTTTGACTGACAGATAGTTCACAGAGAAAATTGTAGTAAGTAGCTATCCAATTTTAGGGTTCTGTTGTCAATACAAAACCCTTGGCGTCCTACGTGAGCGATTTTGGAGATGATGATGTCACTCTCACACTGTGCAGAATATACGAGCAAGAACCAAGCGGTTCGGAGACTCTTTTCTTTGCCGCACCAACAACACCTGGAATTCATTACTAGCTCACGTGTTTCCTTCTTCCTACAGTCCCGGATCCTTTAAGCGGGGCGTAAAAAAGCATCTAATGTGGCCGTCAAACTGAGTGCCATCATTGTAACATTACTTAGTGTCTTCAATGGCGACCCTCTTTCCTGAGACTTTGCCTTTAGCTCATCAGGCAATGTGAAGTCTAATTGGCGTGATTTTAAAAAAATGTGGTGTCAGAACTTTGCCCACTGTATCGCACGACATCGCATTTCATTCGCGTGATATCGCATTGAATCGCTTCGTAATTCTAGTCGCTTTGAATCGCCTACATAGGACTTATTTTCGTCATGTTCGTTTGTCCGTATGTCCGAGTTTCGCGTCTTTACAGTTCCTAAAATACATACCTGATAGTTTCCATTGCTGGTGACGCTGGGGGGTGTGTACGCCCTGCCTCCGTAGCCCTGCCCGGGACCTCCATGGTACAGCGTGTTGTTATTCGCATCTCTGGTAGTCGCTGTGGTGTACGAAGTCTTGCAGTTTTGAGACATGGTGGTGGACTTCTAAAATTGTAAAGAAAACATATTTTATAACTGACTGTTTCCGGCAGTTTCCACCACGTGGAATTTCGATTTCATCCTCGCAACTCATGGAAACATATTCCCGCGATATAAACCCTATGTGTTATTATTGCTGACTGTAATCTATCTCTTAGTCACATTTGACATTCTGAGCCATACCCGTTCAGCCATTGGAGTGTGATTTTAAGGAGGTTGGACACGACGGTATTCCGTCCCAATTGAGCAGTCCAACTAGGGTAGTACCTTCACTCTACATAATACCGCGGCCATAATAACCACGTGAGTAGGGTAGCCAGAGCTCACTAGAGAGATTATGTGCTCAGTGGGAAAATCAAAGACTTGTCCTGCTTGTCTTCAGCACTGACGGCATTAAAACTCTCTGTTCTTACAGGATTGGGAGCACAAGTGTGAATACCCTAATGTTGCACACGCTCATAGGCCATGGTAACTATTTTCCATCAGGAGGGCTGTGTGCTTGTCTGCCAACAGAGACCTCGAAAAAAGACACGCCTTGAACACGTAAAATGTAAGTAAACATTAAAATAAATAAAATTGAACTGTCTGGTTGTATTATTAAAATAACAGCTTTTTGTTTATTGCACATAGCAAAAATACACTTTATGAAATCTGTCCTTTCTGTTTGTTTCATGTAATCTCTAAATAAATGTAAATGAGTAGTCCGACTGGGGAAGTACCTCTGCCCTACAGAATACCACGGCTATAATAATTTCGTGTTGTGTTCCCAGCGATGAGTAGGGTAGTCAGAGCTCACTGGAGAATTTGTGCTGTCAGTTGCAAGACTAAAGGCTTGTCCTGCTTTGTCTTCTACACTGACGGCACAGAAACTTTGTACTTACAGGGTTGGCAGCGCGACTGTGACTCCTCTGGTGTTACTAACGTCCATAGGCCACGGTAACCACTTTCCATCAGGTGGGCCGTGTGCTTGTCTGCCACCTTAGTGATATAAAAAAAAACTCTGGTGTGGCTGACACGATGTAATCGGGATTTTTACAGCTGATGTAATATCGTGTAACTTGGGACTACGTATCATAATACCGGATTACAAAATCCCAAAAAATAGATGTTTTGTTGGTTTTGTTTAGGCGGTAGCCTAGTGGTTTGGGTAATGGACTGCTGAGACGAGGTCTCGGGTTCGATCCCAGGTTTCACCATGGCACACACCAATGACTTTTCGATGCTTTTCGAAGTTATGTGTGTATTTATCGCAGGTTTGTAAGTGCCCGGTTAATGGCAATAGGCTCGCCCACCTATTACATTGGGACCTAAACATGAACTGGCGAAATGTGGGTGCTAGCACCTCTGCCTACCCCTTCGGGGATATAGGCGTGAGTTTATGAGATGAGATGAGGTTAAAAAAAAAACCTCGAAGGCTAATGCGGGTGGTCCTTAGCCTTCTAACTTTTATATACTTTTAGTGTTTTGTACTTTCGGTATCATAAACATTTAATCGAACGAACATTCGGGCTTCTGAACTTCATCCTTTAGTACATCGATATTAGAGGACAGTTGGATAGAAGATATTGATTCACTCAGGTCGGGTGTTATCTTCTTTCTGTTTTATTGTTTCTCTTTGTTATTATTATTATTATTTCTGGTATTATTTTATTCTTGTTATTTTGACTAACATAGCTCTCAGACATGTAGTACTTATTATGAATATGAACTTACTCTGAAATAAAAATGAATTGAATTGAACTATGAGAGTTGGTATCATGAACTTTGGGATTTTGATATGTAACCAACTTAGAAAAAGTACCATGTAATGAAAAAGTACTATATGATGAAAAAGTACTGTATGATGAAAAAGTACTATGTGATGAAAAGGTACTATGGTTACTTATTAGAAAAAGTATTATGTGCTGAAAAAGTACTATATGATGAAAAAGTGCTATTTGATGAAAAAGTACTGTATGATGAAAAAGTACTATGTGATGAAAAAGTACTGTGGTTACTTATTAGAAAAAGTATATATGATGAAAAAGTACTGTATGATGAAAAAGTAATACGTGATGAAAAAGTAGATACTATGATTACTTATTAGAAAAAGTATTATGTGATGAAAAAGTACTATATGATGAAAAAGTACTATATGATGAAAAAGTACTGTATGAGGAAAAAGTACTGTATGATGAAAAAGTACTATATGATGAAAAAGTACTATATGATGAAAAAGTACTATATGATGAAAAAGTACTGTATGAGGAAAAAGTACTGTATGATGAAAAAGTACTATATGATGAAAAAGTACTATATGATGAAAAAGTACTATGGTTACTTATTAGAAAAAGTACTATGTGATGAAAAAGTACTATATGATGAAAAAGTACTATATGATGAAAAAGTACTGTATGATGAAAAAGTACTATGGTTACTTATTAGAAAAAGTACTATGTGATGAAAAAGTACTATATGATGAAAAAGTACTATATGATGAAAAAGTACTATATGATGAAAAAGTACTATGGTTACTTATTAGAAAAAGTACTATGTGAAATAAGAAACCCAGAATGATACTCGTAAATATATGACGTGAATGTTAAAGTCGGAAGTTTACACGAGTAGCACTCATTAATTTTTCTCTTCTCAATATTGAGTCCCCAGTTTTCAATCCGATCGTTAGCTACTTATTTAATAAGTACGATGCCTGTTAATAACGTGATCTGATCTTGAATGACGGCGGAGTGCGAGACAGTTGCATCATGGCGGCCTCGGTAATGCGAGCAAATTTTATAACGAGAACAATTTAGCCCAAAAACGTTGCGTAACTGTATCGCCAATCAATAAAATTAAGCAAGACTTGTGTATGAAACATAATATTAAATTTACTTATACAATACGAAGCGGTCTACCCGCATGGAATTCGATCTCGTTTTCGCAACATGGGAAGGTACTCCAGGGTTGAAAATAGTCTATATATTGTATGTATTATAGTGGCGAGTGGTCTCTATAACCCGATTCCTGCTGTTTTTCTAATAGGTCGCATGGTGCGTAATACACTAGATCTAGGTAAGATATTTTCCTACGACTCCCTTATGAAAATGCGCTACTGATGTATCCAGACTATAGTCAGTCGGTCCCTGAGGAACTCCACAGGGGTCAAATTTATGGAGTGTAATTGCTTAAATACTTTTGACTATTCTTAGTAAAGTTTTTTATGAAATGTTGTGGAATATCGGCTGATTTTATAGTCGATCTTGAGTGAATGGTCTCTTGATTCTTCTTCTGAAGTCTTGATTGAAGTTAAATTTGAAAAAAAAAAGAAGAAATTATTTTATAAAATCTATACATTATTTCGTTTACCGGTATGTTATTCTCATACATAATAAAAATGATATTTTTTTCATATTAATACTTCCAAAATGATTTTGAAATAAAGTTGCTCAAAATCTTTTGTTTCAAAACGATTATAACATCGGCCGGTATGTTATTCTTATCACAATAAAGTTTTATCATTCATTTAGCCCCTGTTCTGCATATAATTAAAAGATTTAAACAACTAAATTATTTGCAACAAAATATACAGTTAAGAAAATTTACGAAATAATTTAACTAAATTACGTCATGCCAGATGTAAACAATATGTTCGTTCATTCATTCAAATATTACATTCAAAAAGCTATGAACTTAATGCGGAGTAATAGTTCAGGGTCCTTCCAGTCTTTTAGTTATTATACTCGTATATAGAGTAGTGACAGTAAAAAATAAACAAAAGAAAATCTCTTTTAGTTGAAATATATATTTCCAAATTGAAACGGCTTTTTAGAGTAACAGAGAGACATACATTAAAAAAAATGGTAAATAAAAAAGGTATTGTTGATATTATATTTGTAACTTTTTTTTATACAACTTAGGTGGCAGACAAGCATACTGATGGAAAGTGGTTACCGTGACTTATGAACGTGCGTAACACTAGGGGAGACCCCTACCTACCCTACCGACCCTGTAAGAACAAATAGTTCCGTGCCGTCAGTGCAGAAGAAATAATAAGCCTATAGTCTTCCCACTGACAGCACAAAAACTCTCCAGTGGGACACTACTCGCCGCTGGGAACATAACACGAGGTTATTATAGCCGTGGTATTCTGTAGGTTGGAGGTATTTCCCCAGTCGGACTGCTCAATTGGGACGGGAATACCGTCGTGTCCTATTTCACTAACTAATTCACTACCGTATTTTTCCGTTTTTATATCCGTTTTCGTCTTCTTCAATCCGGGATTGAAGAAACGTGATTGAAGTCGTGAAAAGAAACTGATGAGATTTTCAATATAAAAGCTACCAGCATTGTAGCTTTCCGCCGCCTCATGCATGTCATCATCTACTTCGTGCAAACCATATAAATTTTTTGCACGATTTTTTCAAAATTATTTGCACAAAATTAGCTCAGTATTATTTGGATGAAATAGTAGTATTATCTACATGCACATGCAAGTGTTGGCGCATGCCCTTATTCGTGTCTGGTTACTCTAATTCCGGAGACTTTACATTTATTTATCTTAATATCTCGTGAGGTGATTTATATTAAGTACATTAAATTATTTAAATCTTAAATTACCGTCATTGCATTATTTTCTCATCAGTGGTTATTTTAAATTTTGTTCTAATTAAAGTTGCTATACAACATAAACGCCAAAAGATAATGCTGTATTAAAATAAAAAGGCCGAGTCTCGCAATGTCTTCGGTGTCGGTAATTAAAAAAAAAAGCCGCTTCCAAACTGAGTAGCGGTGGTACAGTTAGTAACTGTAACACGAAACGAACAATTAAATACTCGCCACAAGATATAAGCGAGAACGTTTTTATCTAAACTTCAATTTTGTAGGATTATAATATTGATTTTTTTTACACTTATGTGGTAGACAAGCACACGGCCCACACTATGGAGGTGTGTAACACCAGGGGAGTCACACTCGCGCTGCCGACCCTGTAAGCACAGAAAATCTCTGTCCCGTCAGTGTAGAAGAGAAAGTAGGACAAGCCTTTAGTCTTCTCACTGACAGCACAAATTCTCCAGTAATTCAAATTAAAATTTGAAAGGGTCATCATCCAGGACGGGGTATGAACCCATAATAAGTATCATTATAAGGGATAACTTTTAACAAAATGAACTACCCAGAACAGTTCTAGATAGTAAAAAATCTAGTTTAAGTAAAATCCTAAGGTGTCTTGTATATTGTTGCTTAATTTCCTACCACTCATCGCATTCTATTTCCTTTCTCAGCCAGCCAAGAACGATATAGAATGGTGTGAATGGTTCTCTTATTGTTTCTGGAATGCAGAGAAAGTAACTTATGTGTAAGAAGTTCATGGATCATATCCAGGGAACTACAACTCCCTAAGCACTACAAATATGTGGTCCATCGCGAACATTGCCGAGAATCCGAACAATCCCAAGAACTTCACTACAGATGTCGCCCGCTGCCTCTTTTCACTCGACCCCAAGAAGTAGAAGTTTGTATTTTTTTTGGCGCGCCGTCAAAATGGATTACCCATTTTCTTTTTGCTGACTGTGTTGACATTGAAAGATGCCGTTTTTATGTGTACCTCTTTATAATTTGGATGAACATTCAATTTTATAAGGAGATGCTGGCATGTGTTGGCAAGAGCTCGCGTGAGTTATGTGCACGATTTGTGTCTGTTCACGCTTCATTAACATAGCGTTTTACATTTTAAACATAATATAACATAAACTCACGCCTATATCTCCGAAGGGGTAGGCATAGGTGCTAGCACCCACATTTCGCCAGTTCATGTTTAAGTCCCAATGTAATAGGTGGCGAGTCTATTGCCATTAACCGGCCACTTACTAATAGCATCGAAAAGTCATTAGTGTGTGCCATGGTAAAACCTGCGATCGAACCCGAGACCTCGTCTCAACCGCGGTTATTTTAAAGTTAATAAAATATAAGAAAAACATTTTGTATATATAGTATAGTTAGGATAGTTTTATATAAATTTGTAAGTAAGTAATTGTATATTATAATAACATATTTTATGTACCTTAAATGCGTACATTCATCATAATTAATTGTTATATTTGTTAATGTTGATGAACCTAATATATATTATACATACGAGTACATAATTAAAGAAGGTAGGTATTATATAGCAGTTAAAATATGGTAACGCTTTTTAAGTACGGCAAATGATCATCAGTCGAGTTCAAGTTGCGTCCGAATCTTGTAATTTGGAGCATTACCACTCCCTTCTACAATTTTTGTCATTTTAGTCATAGTCATAGAGTTTTGTTCAATATAGAATTATAATTCCTTATTGATGTCAATAATGATTGGGTATTTTCCTGTAGTCAAAATAAATTATGTAATTGAGCTCATTGCAATGGCTGAGATAGGGAAGGAAATGGAGGTCAGTGTTGCCGTCAGAAAAAAAAAATTATAATTAGTTTTAGGTTTTGTTGTAAATTTTATATGTGTTAGTAGTCAAATTTTATGTGCTGCAGCAAGTTGAAATAAATATATTTCTTTTTATTTCTTTTCTTAAATAAAATTAAGAATGGTAAAATAGCGGTAAAGGTTACGTTTTTTTTATACCACTTAGGTGGCAGACAAGCACACGGCCCACCTGATGGAAAGTGGTTACCGTGGCCTATGGACTTGTGTAACACCAGAGGAGCCATACTCGCGCTGCCGACCCTGTAAGCACAAACTTTCTGTGAAGTCAGTGTAGAAGACAAAGCAGGACAAGCCTTTAGTCTTCCCATTGACAGCACGTCGGTTAAGTCGATAATTTGTTTTTTTTTCTCAATTATCTACCCAACCTATAATAGTAAACGATTTGAGTATTAAATATTATGACGTCACTATAATTTCATCCAAGTTTCCTTATAACTTACTGTTTTGACGTTTAGTAAAAAGTAACTAATTTTACTAATGAGTCAAATACCCAATTGTATTTAAAGCAAGTTTATTACCGCTTTGAAGGTGCTGGTGGAGAAGAAACGGTGCAACAAACTCCACTGCTGCATTTTTAAGACGTCAATTTATAACAGGTAATTTCTTAAGGCTAAATGTGAACTGTCGTCTAATCTCTTCAACCTAATAAGGAAACCCTGCACCAGAACCTCGTTCGTGACTCACGAGGTGTACTGATTAGTAATTATGGTTGGCTTGGGTCTAAGAGACCTTTAATGGAGTCCTATATAACAGTTAAAAATGTTCGAAAAAATTCTACTACAACGAATTACTAGAAATTGTACAATCGCTACATCTTATGACTTAACACGTTTTATCATAACGCACTTAGCAACCGCATATTACCTTGAAAGGGACCTGTTCGCGAATTTAATATAGACCGATTAAACAATTGCAAAATTATCCTTTTCAACCAAAAAAGACAAGATTAACCTTATCTTCTAGTTCGTAAGGTTGATAATTGAACTAAAAATATATATAGTTGTAAGAGTATGGAATTTTACCGCATACAGCTTTTTAAAAGTAAACACATTCATGTTTAAATATTCGATTGGTGCTCTGATTATTTGGCTGTCGAATTACTTTAAATGGACATAAGCTTCTTTCAAGGTAAGGTACATACCGTTATAATGACGTTCCGAGTACTATTGCTGTTATTATTCTTTCATTTTTGTTCTGAATTTAAGAAAATAAAATCTACGCGCTACTAAAGTCAGTTAAAAAAAGAAGGTGATTTAACTTAATGTAATGCTAAAAGAAGTTTTTTTTAAAACGGTACATTAACAATATAAATACCGGAAATAAAAATAATAATGATAAATAATGATAATAAAATAAACACAAACACAAGCCGTTACACATTTAAAATGGGAGTTCGGAAGCTCATGCTGGATAAATTGGAGAAACTTCATTGTAATTATATTTATAAATATATAGTTAGATATTATAATGTGTATGTATATTTTATTTATGTATATTTGTTTGTATAACTATATATTTTACCTAGTTACTTTTCATAATGCAACTACCTTGTTATTCTCTGCACCACCTAATTGTGTTGACAGGTAGAAATGACTGTGGCATTAAGTCCACCTGTGTACATGTGTGCATGAAGATAGAAATTTAAATAAATAAAAAAAAGGAAAATAAAAGATTCCAATGAATTGAAAACATTCGTTCGATTGGAAATCGGTTGAAAATTGACACCGTACGAACTTAATGTGCCATAATTCTAATACAAATCAAGATAAACACACACAATGACGTATTAATTTATTAGACACGCCATACAGGAATACGGCGGCTAAAAATAAGTATAAACCTAAATTATAGCTACTTACTCGCTCGAAGAAATAATACGTCATTATTATTATTTTTTAAATTAATTATGAACTATCTAAATAATTATTGCGCATGTATTATTAATTACGTTATTTTCGCGTCTCTGATTAGTGCGTAAAATCGTCATAATAACGTCATCAAACGTTCATCATAATTTTTTGTTGCCATTTTAGAGTACGGACAATACGGTAGCTTATTGGTTCAGGAGTCGGCCTTACGAACGAAAGGTCTTGGGTTCGAATCATCGCCACTATGTAATAAACCGACGCGCGACGTGAACCCACTTCTAGCACAAACAATTGAGCTAATAATATTTTTTTAAATTCTAAATTGTGTATAAGTATGTATTGTGCGTAGTGTTTTGCAATAAATGTATTTTCTTTCTAAGCTGGAGGGGCTTAAAAAAACTATTTAAGCAATAGATTTTTAAAACCCCTTTTTAATGTATCATTTATCATACATATATAATATACATATATGTATATAATACTACATATCTATAGTTTATTTAGAGCGGGTATCTAATATGTGTGCCTACATGATGGCCACAAGTAATTGGCCGCAACATTTGCCACAATGGTGGGTAATATGTAAAGCCGGCATAATACAAATACCTGTGGTATGGGTATGGTGTAGTGCGTGATATAGCCTGAAGGTATATTCTCGTAATAACAAAATGTAATCTCAATCTAACATCAATCTCAAAAATATCAAAAACGATATGCACGCAACATAATTTTACAATGTTTTCATTGTCATCGAATCGTGTTCAATTTTGATTTGATAGATTGACGCAATGACGTATTAGATACATTAATAGATATATAGTACGTGAAACACGAAGATGGCGGCAATAAAAAATGGCGCAAATACTAACTACAGAAAAAATATAGCTAATTCAATTCATAATACGTCAATATTATTAATTTATATGAATTATATTATTATCTATATCAATAATAATATTAGTATCACGAATTTGTTATTAAATATATTGGTGGCGCGATTCTCATGCCACCTGAGCTAGTGGACTGTATTTTGCGGGGATGAAGCTAACATGTTTCATATGACACTTTACACAACAAACAAGATAGGTGATCGGGTTGCCGCGGAGGTGGTTTAGGCATTGAATGCAACCCAAGAAATTAGGAAAGGATGCACTAACCTTTATGACGTCACGTGCTGTCAGAGCCGGTGCACCGGTCTTCTCTTCCTGGCTCAGGAGTTGCTGCCCACATCACTAAATCACTTGAGGGACACACGAGAAGCACAATCCGATCGGTAAAGGTCTATGAAAGCGGTTAAAATCCAACAAATATTATTAATTTCTAAGAGTCGCGCGCGCCGCCGCCATTGCTGATTGCTAGTTCAAAGCGGAAGTCAAGATGCGGCCACTTTGACCATTGGCGGGGCGAAAACTATTGTTATCTCACTTTAGAGGTAGTGCGGGAGGGAGATGGGTATAGGGAGCGTGTGCTCAGCGTCAACCAATTGAGACGATTTGAATTTACTACTACTGGCGCCACCATATGTATTTTCTTTTTGTCACGAATCTGAATGGTGGTAAATATTATTTTTTGTCGCCATTTTCGAGTACGAATAACATCGATCTACAGTTTGTAATAGGTACATCATTGAATTGACGTTACTGAATTTTGAATATCTTATTAATAAGAGTATTTACCTTTACCTTATGGTAAATAGTGGTCTTGTTCCTGCGACTCCGCGTTCAGGCGGATTTACGTGAAAGAGATTGCTCACAAAATTCTACAGTTCCACTTTATAATAGGATGACTAATAGAAAAAAAAGTAAATGAATTCTCTGTTGCCAGACGTCAGAAAGCCCGCGCATTGGTTTTCGAAATATTCCAAACTCAAAATAATTCTAATTAGTATTTTTGGAACTATTATGAATTTGGAATTTATTAGACGAAGGTTAAAATAATGTATATTTATATATTTCTTGTATACAATGAAATATGTTGTTAAATAATCAAAAATTATATAATAAATTAACATATAGTACGGGAAATTATTTACTATTTTTTATTAATTATTAACTTTATTGTTCACCAGGTAAATTAATTAATTAAAGGCACTTAGAGGCCACGGAAGCAGTACAATGGGTGACCTTATTGCTTAAAGTAATTTCTACCACACAACTTTAATTTTGTATGTGTAATTTTTTTTAATAAAAATGATTTAAACGAATTTTCTTGCGATATTACTTGGTTTTATTTGATTACTAGCTGACAGCCAGCTTTACCCGTGGCATATTTTGCAACTTCATAACATCAATTTGAGCACGTTATTTTTGTAGGTAGGTAATCATAAAGTCCAAAAAGATTATCCAAAGTAATTCCTTCACAAACATGATGGAAAGTTCATTTTTTTCTGACACTTAAGCATTTGAAATGTAACTAAAGCACTTAGCTTAAGTGCTGACAAAAATGGGTGTTTATTTATTTGTTTACGCGAGATCCGATTCCTTTCGCCGCCATCTTGTAAATCTATTTCGGTATAATATTAATGTTGATTTACTGAGAAAGTTGTTGGTTATGTACAGATCAATATTACTTGTATTTTGTGGTAATTTTCAGATACTGACATAGTGTTCAGAATTATATATTTTTGCTATTAAATCACGGAACTTATAAAAATAGTAAGTTTCATGATTTAACCGCGAAAAGTTCCGAACCTTTTTTAATTATAAATTCACACCACGATAGTTTAAAAATAACAATAGTATTCAGATATAGTGATCAGATATAGCGATTAGATATAGTGCTCTGATATAGTGATCTAACAAAGTGATTAAATATAGGTAGTGATCAAATGGAGTATACGTATGTTTGGAAGGCAGAAGGCAGGCAAAGTTCCATTCAAGTGAGCAGTCCGACTGGGGAAGTACCTCCACCCTACAGAATACAGCGACCATAATAATTTTGTGTTGTGTCCCCAGCGGTGAGTAGGGTAGCCAGAGCTCACTGGAGAGTTTGTGCTGTCAGTGGGCAGAAACTCTCTATGCTGACGGGGTTGGCGCGGTTGTGACTCCTCTGGTATTACATTAGTCCATAGGCCACAGTAACCACTTTCCATAATCCGTGTGGTTCCCGGCCGACTAAAACCTAAAACTATTGACAAGCAACTCAATTGGAAGGCACAGGTTGAGGAAACGGGAAAAGAGTTACCAGTTCTGCATACGCACTATATAAGCTGGCATCCATTGTTAATATTGATGCTCTACTTACTGCGTACCATGGTCTATCTGGGTCCTGTCTTCGTTATGGTATTATTTTTTGGGGGAATTCGACTAACAATGACGTAGTTTTTTAAAGCTCAAAAACGCTGCATCCGGGCTATGTTCACTTTGCAGTCTTCAGACAGCTGTAGACCATACTTCCTAAAGTATAACATCCTAACACTTCCAACGCTTTTCATTCTAGAAGTGGCTTTGTTTGTTCATGGTAATCCTCACTTGTTCCCACTTAAATCTGAATTTATAAAGCGCAACAGGCGTATGTTTCATAATAATGGTATGAAGTTGTGTTTACATACTTCAAGAACTACTATGATGTCAGACAGCTTGTTAGGTATTGCACCAAAGGTTTATAATAAAATACCAGATGCATTAAAATAATGTAATATAAACATATTTAAAATACAATTAAAAAAGTTATTAAACAGAAAATGTTACTTTGATTTAAGTGAATTTCTAATTGATTCAGAGTTGTACTAATCTAATCGTGAGAGTTGTACTCTGAATCAATTGATATTTTGATTATAATAAAATCTAGAACTCTTTTTGACATGATAATATGGATCTAGTTATGTTGAGAATAATTAAATTTGACAATTTATAATTTTAAGATTTGACATTTATAATCACATTGATAATTGATTTTTTAGCTTGATTCTTCTAACTATTATATTTATATTTATTGTATCACATATTAATTCTGTGAATATATAAATGAATATGAATATAAATATATATATATATAATATATAGGATGTATGGTCTGCTTACCGCCAAAGATTATCTAGTTAACATTGAGCTATCAAAAAGATCGCTTATTATACCATCACTAGAATTATCAGCACATAGATTTATTAAAATAAATGTTATATTGAATAATAAAACTATCCAAAACAATATAAATATAATAAATATGAGTCATAGATTGAACATTTGATTTTATTTTTGATAACATTATGAAATGCAGAATTATATACTTTATTCATAAAATCTATACAATGTTGGAAAAAAAAATCCAGTTGAACTGCTCATTTGGGACGGAAATGCGGATAAACATACTTAGATACCTTTTTTGTGTAAATACATACATATTATACATAGAAACACTCAGACCAATGCAAATATATATATATTCATGTATTCAAATATTTACGATGAGCGGGAATCGAACCTACACCTCCTGCGAAGCAGGAGAACGTTCTACCGCAAGGCCACAGAAGCTGTTATACTAGTAGGGGGGAAATCCAGGTCTCTGCGATGTAACATTGGATGTATTTTACCGTCTGTACCATGGTGAGTGTTCTGATAAGTTCTTCCAGTTAGTCCTACCCTCCCCTTTCCTACACAGGACAACACATGCAGGTCTTAGATGTTACCCGCACACTGTGCAGAATATCCGATCAAGAACCAAGCGGTTCGGTGACTCTTTCCTTTGTCGCACCATTAAGGCCTGGAATTCATTACCAGCTCACGTGTTTCCTTCTTCCTACAGTCCCGGGTCCTTTACGCAGGGCGTGAAAAAGCATATGATGAGGCCATCAAGCTGAGTGTCACCATTGTCACATGGTATGTGTAAGTAATGGTGACTCTAATTCAGTATTCCCTATTTTGTGAGTCTGAGCTGTATATATCTGTCTGATGTTATATAACCCTATCCCTTAGCCGCCTTGTACGACACCGCATGGTAAGAGATGGGTGGTCCAAATTCTACTCTGCCTTGATCCACGCGGCTGTATCAAAAAGTAATTTACCTGAATTGAACTTAGAACTTCTTGATAACAAAGTCGTTCTTCTTAATTAAAAAGTCGTTATGGCACAGTAGCACAAAACATAGCAGTCTAATTTGTATAGCTATCGTTAATAACGACATACGAGCCATTTTTTAATCCGCTACGGTGTATTCAGAGGCAGGCGGCTACTAGAAAATAATTATAGTGCAGACTAACGGGAGATCCGTGTGTGGTGACCTAATGCTCCGAATACTTTGAACCGGTATCTGGTATTTGGTACCGGGATTTTTGTACAACACTCTATCATGTTTATAGATTGGTTCATTGAGGTTGTTGCACTTTTGGCACTCAATCACACGTTTGATTCTTGTTGTAGGTCAACTTTTGGATGGTATATAGAATAATTACTTGGCTCGATTTCCCGCCTGAACTGATTCACTTTTTTTTCTATCTTTTTTTTACACAACTTAGGTGGCAGACAAGCACACGGCCCACCTGATGGAAAGTAGTTACCGTGAACAGAGATTTTAAGTGCCTTCAGTGCAGAACACAAAATCAGGACAAGCCTTTAGTCTTTCCACTGATAGCACAAAAACTTTGTCGATTTCAATAGTTAGCATACTAAATGCTGTAGCTGTTTGAAATATAATTACTTTTAAACAGATTCTATCGCGATTTAATTTCTTCTTTTTCATCGGAGGTAGGACACGGCGGTATTTCCGCCCGATTGAGCAGTCCGACTGGGGGTACCTCCGCCCTACAGAATACCGCGGCTATAATAACTTCGTGTTGTGTTCCCAGCGGTGAGTAAGGTAGCCAGAGCTCACTGGAGAATTTGTGCTGTCAGTGGGAAGAATAAAGGCTTGTCCTCCTTTGTCTTCTACTGACGGCACAGAAACTCTGTACTTACAGGGTTGGCAGCGCGAGTGTGACTCCTCTGGTGTTACAGACGTCCATAGGTCACGGTAACCACTTTCCATCAGGTGGGCCTTGTGCTTGTCTGCCAACTAAGTGGTATAATAAAAAAATCTGATAGCGTTAATCCCAGTTGCATCCGAAGCTTCGGCCTCGGAGTCTGGGGTCTGCTTTACCAGTCTAACTGCAGATTTGGCTGAACTTCGACATTCTCTGTGAACGACTGCCATATACCAAAGGCGATATCGGAGCATTGCAGTTAGATCAGTTGATAGAAATTTTAGGGCTTCAACTACACGTAACGACTGCCATAAATGTTCGAATGGCAACCTAGACTTAACGTAGATACTCTCCGAGACACGACCAGACCAATGCAATAACTAAAAAATAATATTCATGCATATAAATATCGGCATTGAGCGGGGATCGAAACCGCGTCTCCGGCGGTAGTGAACACAGCTGCTGTGTTCACTACCGCCACACCACAGAGATATGAAGCCTATCTAATGTCGCATTTTATTAGGTATAGTTTCACCCCGCGACCGTGTGTGCTGAAATGTAAACGAAACGCCGGGTTAAATGTAAATAATTCCAAATCAATCGCGATAGAAACAGTGGTCTTGTAGCCGCGCGGTTCCCGGCAGAGTAGAATTTGGATCACCCCATCTCTTCTCATGCGGTGTCGTACAAGGCGACCAACGGATATGGCTGGTTAAAATCAGACATATATAACTCAGACTCATATTTTGAAGACCTCTCTTTCTAATTTCAATTATTTGAATTAGATTTTTTCTTGTATTAGAAATAGTTTTTAAGAATAAGAATAATCTTTATTTGTGTTTTTTTTTTACTTATTTACAAAATATAACACAATCATTACACACATTAGCACACCCTAAACCACTGTGATTTTATCTGGTGCGCCATTAAACAAGCTGATATTACTTTGCTTTAGTTATTATAACAATATAACATATATGTAAAGTTAAAGTAGCGAGCGGGCGGCTGCATCGATTGAGCAAAACCAGTTTTTGTTTAAAATCTCATTCTTGTACAGTAACGTTTACGGGAATTAACGCGATCATAGAACGCAAAAGTTTAAAAGGTTTTCATTAATTAATTATTATTTGTTTTTACAATTATTGTTTTTCTTATCTAAGGACACTTCTCGCTGATCAAGGGGAAAACCTGTATGAATCAGCGCTTTGATCTATCGTGTAGTCTGGATGTGGACCATGCAGAAATTTAATCGAACTGCAAAATTTTGTTAAGATATGCCTCAGATTTTTTTACTCATACCACTTAGATAGCAGATAAGCAACATGTCCCACCTGATGAAAAGTAGCTACCGAACCCTTTGGAAGTGTGCAGTACTACAGGCGTTACACTCGTGTTGCCGACCATGTAAGAACCATCTGATGCGATATTGAATCAGAAGCAATTTTTTTTTTCTTATTCATCGGATGCCGCGTGGTTCCCGGCAGAGTAGAATTTGGACCACCTCATCTCCTCCCATGCGGTGGCGTACAAGGCGACTAAGGGATAGGACTGTTTAACATCAGACAGATATATACAGTTCAGACTCAGGTACAGACATAGGCCTGAGTCAACAATAGTGCCCGGAGGACGGCAATAGGCTCTAATTAATTACGTGGGATCGAATTTAATGATTGGTGAAATGTGGGTGTTAATTCACCTCTGCCTAACCCTCCGGGGATAAAGGCGTGATTATATGTATGTATGTATTTATCGGAAAAGTATTGAGGTTATTGTAAAGGGATTGTATTAATTAATTTGTAAATATTAGGTCACGGTACTATCGTATTTGATTTCCACTGTAAAGGTAGGGTCAGTGTGTGTGTAATTAAATAAAAAAAAATCTTTGAAAACTTGCTTTACAGATTACAAGATACTCATAAAAAAAATTGAACTTAACTAGCTTATACCTTAACGAATTACCACAACAGTCCCAAAATTATTATATATTGAATTTATATTTTTATATATTATTTCTAAATATTAAAATTAATAATATATTAAAGAAATCGGACAGAGGCTCATCGAGGCGACCAGGACACTCGTTCCGGGTCGTTCCTGGTGCAAAAGCGTGGCAAGGCAGCAAGTGTTATGGGCACTTTTGCACCGGGAGCGATCAGGGGCAGGTTATTTGATTAGTAAATGGACAAAGCATTGCTTGTTGTACCATTTAGATATATTGTATTAATTTGACGAATAATAAAATATTTGATTGTATTGTAAATTTGACAACTCAAAAAAAATATATTTATATTATATATTAAAACTATGGATGCCTGTAAGAAATCGCCGCAGAGCGATAAAGCCGCCATTAAAAACCTATTATTCTAATTAAAACTATAATAAATCAAATATTTACTCACAAAATGACCTATTGTCGAACAAACCACGCGTACTGAGACTACTTAGAATTGAGTATGTCTTTATATATATCGACCAGTAGCCCATGGATTGGTTGGTATAACGGTAGCCCACCACATCCGGGTTCGTGTCACATAATAAGAACATCAGCTAAACTAGTGATGTGGGGAAATCCGTTCCTATTGCAATTAGCAGTTCATATCCGGATTTAATGAGAACTAGTTTTCCTCCCTACTTCCGTTGAGGCTGGGAGTACTGTATGTGGGTGTGTATATATGCAACTTGTGTAATCATAGGTACAGTCACCGATGGTTAAGAAATTCCAAGTTACCGACTATTTTAGCTCTAACACTTTATAAAAAAGGAGTCAATGAACGCTGCACAGTTGGATCCCGGTCTCGCTACCAGTGGGAACCCTATATATACCCGGGGCAGTTCCAGGGAGTTCAGTCGTCAGAGCATTTCCTCTGTACGGGAAGGATCACGGGTTCGAATCCCGTCTCAATCAATCAATCAATCAGCCCACCGCAGTCCACTGCTGGACATAGGCCTCACCCAATGTGCGCCATTTTCTCCGATCCTCCGCCTTACGCATCCAGGCTGTCCCAGCCACCTTTTTCAGGTCATGCGTCCATCTGGCTAGGGGGCGTCCTACCTTGCGTTTACCTTCTCGCGGTCTCCACTCTAGGACTCGTTTGCTCCAACGGCCATCGGTCCCACTGCCACTTCAGCTCGCTGACCTATGTCGGTAACTTTAGTTCCCTGTCGGATAACCTCGTTCAGAATTCTATCCTTCAGAGAAACTCCAAGCATAGCTCGCTCCATAGCCTGCTGCGCGACTTTTAAGCTATGGACCAGCCCCACTGTCGAATCCCGTCTGAACCGATTCAACTTTTTCTATCTTAATCGAATTGCATAGTTAGCATACTAAACGGTTTAAAATTTCATTCAAGGGGGTTCAAATAAGGGATGAATATTTGTATGAAAGGACGTATTTTTTTATACAACTGAATGAAAGATTTGTTCCGCGTTCGCCTCGCGAAGTTTTGCCCCACATAAAAAATTCCGCATTCGTCCTACATTTTATTCCTTTTTAGCCCCACACGTAATATTTATTTGGAATTTAATATTTTATTCTTGTTTCGTCCTATTTTCCTTTCCTTATTCGCCTTGAATATTTTTAGAGTGCAAATTAATACAATTTTAGTACAGACAGACTGCAAAGTTCTTAAAAACAAAAGTTAATATTAATTAATATTCATATTTTTGTCCCAGTTTCTTCAAACTTATGAGCAGGTAAAAACTTAAACAATAAATCGAATTGCAAGCCATTTTTTCAAGGCCAGCCAAATTACCAGTAAGGGAGATGGCCGAGTGACTAGACATTGCAATATGTAAGCAATATGAATATTACTCATTCGTTATTTTCTGTGGTTTGTGTGTGATCTATCAAATAGTTAAAGTGGAGGGTGTTTTAAGGAGTTGAATACGGTAGGTCGTAATTATTAAAATTAATAGATTAATAGATTAATTATAGAGATTTGTGTCAATGTAGCCAACCAACCTACGGTATAATTTGATTGTGTGTATGTTTACATATGTATATACCACTGGCTTAACGAAGTTGTTTAACATTTGAACGTTGTGTACAAATATAATTGGATTTCAGGTTTAAAAAGTGTACTTGAAGATGTTATATTGAATTATGTAATCTGTTATCTGTTTTTGTACCTAATAAAATAAAATAAAATAAAATAAAATATTTAAATATTTAAGACCGTATATTCCTTTTCAAAACGTAACGGTATTTATTGGCAGTTTGTTCTTTAAATGAAAACCACGATTTCAATTATATAAGTTTTAGAGTGTTTCAAAATGTAAGTAAAATGGCGAAATAATAAAAATGGTACAGTTTCGTGGAGATGTTTAAATAGAAAGTGTAAAAGTGGACTAATCACTAGTATCAACAATCAAGTGAGTAAAAGATTGCAACACAATATTTGCAAACTCAATGTGGCAAGCAACGAAATATAAGAAGAATTTTTTCGTTGTAAGCAAGATGCTACATCTGCAGACGGCATACCTGTCACATCTATTTATAATGAAAGTTTAATAAGGCTGAAGAATAAAGGTACAGATTTGGTTGAAGCTTTACCTGAATTTTCTAAAATCAAGACAAGTCTGTACAATGCGAGAAATAAAACACAAAATATTAAGAAGTCAACGTTTAAAACTGCGTCTGAAGTTCAAATACCAGAGACCTATAAAGATTTTTTACTTTTCGACTACGGGTATAAAAATTCAAGAATATTGGCATTTGCTGATAAAGAAATCAAAAGATGTGTCCAAAATATAGATGATTATCTAGGAGAGGGTATTTTTTAATACGTTGTTAATCCTAAAAAGGATAAAAGGAAACGACTTACGAAACTATATTTACACTAATTGAAGCACAAATTCCTGATTGGAATTCAATTTCGTTTATATCGGACTATGAAAAAGCAGCTATTAATGAAATAAACAGTTTATTCACAAACATAATAAGTAAAGGTAGCTATTTTCACTTTACGCAGGCATTATGGAAGAAAGCCAAAGAACTTGACAAAAAAAAGATTTTATAGAAAGCATATTGCCCTATGTTCCGCACTTGCTTTGTTACCAGAACAGTATAAATCTTACGGGTGGTTGTATATTATGAAAGATTGAGCTAAAAACTACAAAATTGACAAGTTTAATGATTACTTTATTTCATCCTGGCTTGATAATAACTACATGAAAACTAAATATAATAAGTTTTTAAAAGTAGGTAAGGTAAGGCTCTTTGTTTAGACGATATTGACAGAGATAAAACTATTAATGACTCCATATTATCAATGGTTATTGGCACAATATCTTTGGGTCATTGCTTAGCAAAAAATTGTCCTTTCGTGTTTTAAGTTATATTTCTGTGAATATTTTATTTTTATATTGTATTTTAGAATTAAGTAGGTAAGTATTAGGAAACAAATAGTAAATCATAAATGGTTCCAATTTGAGTATAAAGTTAATTTGGTAACTGTTTACATTTGATTTACGTTCAAAATACATACATCTAAGTAAAGTAATTATTAAATGTTTAATTATTATGTATACTGTTGATTTTGCACTATTTTATAACTTAAATAGTAAGTTATCTTGTAATTACATTGTTGATTTTGCACCGTTGTTAAAAACTATACTAGTTAATTCCTTAGCAAACCTTCTGTGATTCAAATTGTCATTAATAATTAGTAGATTATATAGTAAACGTTCTGTGATTCTGATTGTCATTTATAATCAAGAAATTTATTAAAAATATTGTTATTAAAAATATGACTGATGAAGTGGTTTTATTTTTATTACCTTTGCATGAGAAATGTTTACTCGTAGCTTGTTTCAATGTAATTGGGAACTACTTAAATACAGATGTCTGATCACAAACTAGGTAAGGTACTATAGTAGACATTGTGATGGCCGCGGATTCATACTTGGTATTGGAGAAACATAGGTCGAAAACTATAATAAATATTATGATTAAAATATGGTATTTAGAAAACTGACAAAGATACTTATACGTTTCTAACCCAGACAACAAAATAACCATCTTACCTACTATTTAAGATTTGTCTTGAATGAAAACCGAAACCACACACTTTGGCCTAGCGTACGTTTGCATATCTAACCAATGCACCAACAGGACTTTCATAACAATATTATAACACATTTAAATTTGCTTTGCTAACCATACTTTGGTCGGTACTATGAAGTAGGACGAAACAAGAATCAAATTTAATGTGGGGCAAAAGAAGAATTCTTTGGAATGTAGGACGAACAAATGGGGCCAATGTGGAACAAATCGAATGAAATTTGATACACGTATAGATTATAGCTTCTTTTTTTTAAGTGTGCAAAATCCCCACGGATACCCCCCACCGGAGCCGGTGGAGGAGGTTATGTCGGACTTGAGTCGACCAAAACGCACGCCGCCTGTGGGTCGTTTTTTGGCTGCCGAAGGTGAGGTAATAGGCATATCTCTCGCACCCCAGCCGACTCAGGGCCATCTCTCTCGATCTGGCCCTCTCCTCGGCTATGGGGACCACAGAGTCCTCAACTCGTCCCCGGAAATGAGAAGGCGCGCCTGCTTCTGCCAAGGTGACAGGCGGCTCCACCCGTCATCCCCAGGCCTGCGCTCATGTGGGGCGGAGGTCATCAACCTCCGAGTTGCCTTCGTACGCGGGCAGCTTGGCTTGCGATCCTTCGTCGATAGATTAGAGCTTGAGAAAAGACACAGGCTATATTTGATTACTGTAACCGACACCAACATGGGTGCAGTCGCGGGAAACAGCTAGTCTTTTATAGTTGGGTTCACACAATGTTCTTACCATTTACATAGATGGGAGTAGAAAACAGGATAACAATTCTCCCACCAATAAGTACTACTAGTACCCGAGTATTAGTTCGCCCCCTTCTCGCGTTTCACCCCCCAAAAACCACCCTGTGGTACAGTTACGTAACCTAAGTGGCGATCACTAGTGCTTACTGATATTCGTTTTAGATAAGTTGGTGCTCTTATGCTGATTTTATTAGCGCTGCGGTCACAGTAATAGCGGGGAGCGTTTTTGAAAAAGAAAGGTTGTATTTCATACAAATTGGACTGTATGAAAGATAAAGTGTGTCGCTTAGTAATTTAAGTTTAAGTTTTACAATCGAGAGGTTCTGGTTAGTAATCCTGGTACTACCAATGTACACCCACCCACTTTTAATACAAGCGATTTAGCTTAGTTGTAAAGGATAAGGGCTACTAGTGATTTTGGTTATTTGGTCGGCTAAAAATAAACTGGTCATGTGCGAGTCGGTGTGGCCTACGAAAGGTTCCGTATCATTATCTAGCTCCCCTTTAAATCAGGTTTGTTGTATGAGATCTCTTCCCATATGGTGTCTTACAAGGCGACTAAGGCATAGGGCTGTTTAACATCAGACAGATATATACAGCGCAGGCTCAGCCTCAGATGAATGGCTTGAGTCAACAATAGTACCCGAAAGACGGCAATAGGCTCATACGTGTGACGGAATTCAATGATTGGAGCAATGTGGGTGTTAATTCATCTCTGCCTAGCCCTCCGGCGTGATTATATGTATGCATATGTATGTTGTATGAGGGCACACTTTTAATATTTATTTTATAGTATTTTAGTTCCGCTTCCTTTTTTGGGGTTCCGTACCTCTAAAGGAAAAAAACGTAACCTTTATAGGATCACTTCGTTCTATGTCTGTCTGTCAAGACCTTTTTCTCAGGAATGCATGGAGGTTTCAAGTTGATACCACATATTCAGGTATATAATGTCTTGAAACTGTGCAAAAATCAAATTTATAAATTAAGGGAGCAAAAATATATTGCCGTTTATGCAGCATTGTACGGAACCCTTAATATGAGAGCCTGACTCGCACTTGACCGGGTTTTTTTTGTTATAGCGGCTACAAAAAATACATCATATGTGAAAATTTAAACTGTCTAAGTATCACGGTTTGTGAGATATAGCCTAGTAATAGATAGACAGACAGATGAATAGTAAAGTCTTATAATGGGGTTCCGTGTGTAGTCTTTGCGTACAGGCCCAAACAATTAAAGGACCTCGGGTCCCAAGAGCACACTTGGAAACCGAGGTCTGGAAATTGGAATATAAATTACCCATTGCCAGCAACTGGAAAATCATTATGATGACGACAATGAAATAAGTCATTATAAATATATTTTTTTTAAAATAAATATTCTACAACATTCTACACAACGCTATCTCGACCCATGGTAAGCATAGCTTAACTAGCTTGTGTTATGGAATCTAGAATGTGGATAAACATACTTAGAGATTATTATAGTTTATAGAATACATCTACCAAAATCCGTTGATTTAAGTATAACTTGTAGTATAAGCACACACCTTAGTGGTTTATCAATATTACTAAACTGTTATTTAAGTCCACATTATGTAATTTGTTAAACAAATAAAAAAATCTCTCGTAGCCTGTACAAGTGCTGTCTAAAATCCGCTATCGCTTATATTGCCACTTAGGCTTTCTTTTTCGTAGTCTATTTTAGATAATAAGCGATCCCGTAGTTCGCTTGTGTAAATAATGCTAATGGATTAAAAAGATTGTTTACTACGTTTAGCGGAATTAAGTCAGCGAAATCTAAAATTGTAATTTTTTAAGTTTCCGGAATATCTAGGAAGTAAACAACTAAATACGAAAATACGTGGGTAATTTTAGAAGTTATTATTGTAGAACTGTGAAAATAGAAATTATCTTCTTCCGACGAGCATGTATGAAAACAATTATGAAAGTAGAAGAATCGAGAAATTGTATGCCAGGACCGTATCTAGTGGAAACATATTGTCTCTGCGTACCCTATTGGGAAAGAGCCGTGACTGTATGTATGTTTATTAAAGCAGCATTAGTTTAAATAAATAAATAAATCAGCGCTTGTCATAGACAGGGAGTTCATCCCCGGTGCGCACGGTAAAAGAAATTTGAATGAACTTCTTGCTATTTTTTTATACCACTTAGGTGGCAGACAAGCGCACGTGGCCCATCTGATGGAAAGTAGTTACCGTGGCCTAATGACGTGTGTAACGCCAGAGAAGCCACACTCGCGCTGCCGACCCTGTAAGCACAGAGTTTCTGTGCCGTCAGTGTAGAGGACAAAGCAGGACAAGCCTTTAGTCATCCCACTGACAGCACAAATTCTCCAGTGAGCTCTGGCTACCCTGGGAACACAACACGAAGTTATTATAACCGCGGTATTCTTCAGGGCGGAGGTACTTCCCTAGTCGGACTGCTCAATTGGGCGGAAATACCGCCGTGTCCTACCATAATGACATGATGACATAAGTTTTCACTCTAAAATCAAGCAGAAGGATCACAAACCATACTAAGACTGCGTTCCATACTGCTGATGATGATGCTACCAACCACTTCGACTCCTAGTCGGCTCTGCGCTGATGCGCTCGAAGATGGCTAACATAGCCGACATTCGCGGTGAACTCTCGTGTACACTGAGGGCGCATGAGAACACCACCTACGTAATGGGTGTTCTTTACTAGGCTAATATTAAACCTGTGTTTTGGAACGCAGTATTGGGTTAGCAATAATTTCTTATGAACTAAATAAACTACACCACTAATTAAACATAACAACTTTGAACTTTATCTAAATAAGAAAAACTAAATTAAGATAAAAAAAAAGAAACTTTTTAATATATATACAACTGACAAATTAAGATATTTACAATTTTATTATTTTTATTAATCTTTTTATTGTTAAAACTTATAGCTATGCTAGTATCGTAATGTAGTTAAATTCAAGATCATAATTAAAATTATATTAAATCAATTAAAATAGTATAGGCTTGGCAATAATAATAAAGGCTTGAATATGTGTGTGTGTATAGCAATAACAATGACAATTCATATTAAATTCATAAAAAAAACCTAAATGACTTAGTTTTTTCAGATTAATTTCTGTACCGAGTTATATTAGGAAAGAATATATACAACATACAGAATAAATTATATTGATTAGTATTTTTTTAAGGAATACTTTTAAGGTGAGCTAAATTGCTTGTGTTAGGATTGGGTTCACGTCGGTAGTGTAATGACCAGGATACGAACTCGGCACCTCACGATCGTAAGGCCAACTCCTTAATCACTAAGCTACCGACGCTAAGTAAAAAATGTAGCAATATCGGTTAGAAGAATTCCTTGAAGAAAAAGATAAGATACCTACAAGCAGTTGCCCGCAGCTTCGTCCGCATGGAATTTTGATCTAGTTCCCGCAACCCATGGGAACCTATTCCCGGGATAGTGTCATTTCAAATAGAAATCTCTAAAGAGACGGTCCTGGGCCGGCCTCAGATAAACTCACTTTCAGCAACCTGCGGCCCACACAGCCGGCGTACGTTTACACAGGTTAGTCGGTTAAAGTACGACATAACCTCCCGCTCCGGCTCCGGTGGGGGAGAGGGTGAGGGTATACTCATGTGGATTTTGCGCACAACAAAAAAAGATTGAAATCTGTCCCAACAAGATCCACACATCCGTTACCGTCCGACCGTGATTAAATAACAAACATCTAAATACATAAACACTAGAACATCTTTCAAACTCATGGGCCATCTGATAGGAAGTGGTTACAACACGAGAGGCGTTACTCTACTGCTGCCGACCCTGAAGAAACCTTCTAATGCCCTTCTCGAAAAGCAGAAACCATTGTATAGACAGTAGAATACACACAGCGATGCAAAGCTGAGAGAATTCAAATCGCATGCGAGTATAGGATTATACAATAATGTTAATCAAAACAAATCAAATCATTTTATTTGCATAAGACAGGTACATAAAGGTGGTTTCATTTACAATAATGTGCTCTGCTTATTACCTCGATAGGCGTGCAAATTTATTATTTGAAGATAAATTGTCAAGTGTTAAAATATCTAAAGAAATTGTCACATCGAATTTTATTTGTAATAGCATAACATAAAATATAACGTATCGAAGAACGAGAATAAAAGCGATCGTGGTTTAGGTACATACAACCCGAGGAGAGGGTCTGATCTAGAGAGATGGCCCTGGTTCGGCTGGGGTGCAAGGGATATGCCTGTCAACCTTACCTTCGACAGCCAAAATCGAAACAGGCGTCGTGCGTTTCAGTCGGTTCGAATCCGACATAACCTCTCCAACCGGTTCCTGTGGTGGGGGTATCTATGGGGATTATTCGCACGTAAAAATAATAATAAAAGGTACATACATAGATACCTTTGGTTTGTCTGACATTTCGACCAGGACACAGGCCGTGGTCACAGGCTGGCTGGCTCAGCGGTGCATACCGCACCCGCCGTTTTAGAACTCGTGATGTAGAAGGTTTTTCCTCTACCCGCACATTCTCGTTATTTTTTATATTTTGTTTTCGTCATGTACCGTCACATACCACACAGAGTCCTTATTCTGTAAGCAATCTGTCCGCTATCTATCCGACTGCGCAGAAAACACGCAATGTTTATTGTCACTGGATGCCATGTTGCCGATAATTTAAACCCAATCTTACTTATACCATGATGGCGTTAATTCCCGTTAACATTATTGTTTATCATTGAACACGATAGTATAAAAGAGGACAGGATTGTCGACGAGCCTCAACTCCGCAAATAGTGTGTTTTATAGTGTGTTCGTCTAACTACATAAATAAACACGGAAAATATGAATAACTGTAAATAATTATAGTAATGATTCATTTAACCTTCGGTGCTGACAAAGAAAGTGAGAATTTACTGTCGCATACCTGTGAGTTAGTCATAGTTATAAATAAACAATTAATAATTTCGATTCAATCATGGCTAGGTCATGCTTGTGGTTGTATACAGGATGTGGTTATTACCGGCAATAAGTGTCGTATTTATAGTATTGACTTTGTTTTACGGTGTTTGACTGAAAGTAATAGTCTGGTTAGGAATATTTTATATATATATGTATATAGCCACGTGATTATCGGCAGAGTAGAACCACCCCATCTGTTCCCATACGGTGTCGTACAAGGAAGCTAGGGGATAGGGCTGATTAATGTTAGACAGATATATATAGCCCAGACTCCGTCTCAGATGCCTGGCTCGAGTCTACACGATTCAACAATAGTGCCTGGAAAACGGCAAGTGGCTCACCCCCTACTACGTTTAACCGAATATAGTGTTAATTCACTTCTGCATAATCCTCCGGGGATATAGACGTGATTATATACCTACATGAGGTCCTAAGTTCATTATCTATGCTGAGCAGAATTTTAAAGTGTTTTTTTGTTGTTGTTTAAGAGTGTTTCTTTGTTTCTTTTAGCAGATTGTCATTAGCCTCCAGAGTGAAAAGTTTGTCCTATATAAGGTACGTGGGATCAAAACACAGAGTCCTTCAGGGGAATAAAAGTGTACGTAAATAGCTGAATACCTAAAGAAACAAAGTCTTGTTTGCTTTTACAGTTCATTTAAAATAATTATAACCAGTACATACACCATTATGCTTAATTATTTTTAATTTACATAAAGCATTTCCTACAAACTGGTAGGTCATTTTGTCACATGCAAAAATGTACGAATATATTTATACATCCTGTAACAATGTACAACTAACTATTTAAATCAAATAACATAGGAAATATTTGGAATCGGTTTATGCATCCCCACACATTACGACATGAGACGGTCCGCACTGTGCGGTATGAAAGAAACTTCATCCCACGCACACTCAAGCTGTGGAATGACCTCCCTGCTGCGGTTTTCCCAAGCGCCTACAATATGGGGTTCTTCAAGAGGGACATCAGAAGGTTTCTTCATGGTCGGCAGAGCGAGTGTGACACCCGTGGTGTTGCATACGTCCATAGGCCACGGTAACCGCTTCCCATCAGGTGGGCCGTGTGCTTGTCTGCTAACTAAGTGGTATAAAAAAAATGCATCATTTGAATCCGCGATCCGATTGTTCGTACAAGTATCGGTAGATGGCTCCCACCGTTACCGCAAGACTGATATATCTATATATAGGAAGATTTGGATGGCATCAGGCGAGGTTCGGTGTCTAAGTGGTCAGAGCACTCTCCATTTAAAGGGAAGATCGCAGATTAGAATCCTGCCCGAACCGATTCAAAAATTTTTGTTATGCACTCCATACATTTTCACTACGCGCCAGTGCGCTGTGACGTCACCACGTGCCACGATTTTGTAAGGAGCGTTTTCGGGCGTCTCGAGAAATTGAATTTTTAAAATCAAATATGTTTAAAACTATTTGTCATAAGAAAGTTTCATTTTTACAGTTCATTATATTATTGTAAAATTTACAGTTTATGATAATATAAAAAAATAGGACACAACCCTATTGTAAAACACAATCTGCAACAATTTAAGTTGCTAATAGACCGTATTCTAGGAATGTTAGCCTAAGCCTAACAATGTACCTATTAGTATTAATTGGCCTTAAGTCTAAATGGAAGTAAAGACATATTAGGCAAGATCGATGAGTGCCGGGTACTGGACCCGTCACCATAATTGGCAGGCATACGGACCTCATTTCGATAAGTAACCAGCTATGATATACAGACTAGACTAGCCGCTACAGGTATACCATCACATTCCTGTCAATTCTGCTTAAATGTCTTCGTTTTTTCTTTATACAACTTAGGTGGCAGACAAACACACGGCCCACCTGAAGGAAATTGGTTATCGTGACCTATGAACATGTGTAACACGAGAGGAGTCACGCCCGTGCTGCCAACCATCATCAGAAGGTTAATTAATGGTCGGCAGCGCGAGTGTAACACCCCTGGTGTTGCATACGTCCATAGGCCACGGTAACCAAATCCCATTAGGTGTGCAGTCAGCCACCTAAGTGGTATAAAAAAACAGAGATTTTCTGTGCCGTCATTGCTGAACACAAAATCAGGACAAGCTTTTGGTCTCCCCACTGACAGCACTGGTTGCCCTACTCACCGCCGGGAACACAACACGATGTTATTATAACCGTGGTATTCTGTAGGGTGGAGGTACTACCACAGTTGGGCTGCTCAATTGGGACGGAAATACCGTCGTGTCCTACCTAGTAGTTTTTTTTAACTAAAAATATGTATATTAAACTAAGATATTGTCTAACTATAACTATGACTTTTCCTTATTTTGAATTCCCAAAATAGGTCAAAATATAATATAATTGAAAAACGCAAAATTTACACCTTTTTAGATTCCTTATTACATTTCAAATCAATCTTACTAGACATTGTATATATATAAACGCAACATGGACTGAGATAAAAGCGATATTCTTTTGCAATCCATACTTTTGCATTAGGCGCTAGCACGCTGTGATGTCACCACGTGCCACGATTTTGGAGCGTTTTCAGGCGGCTCAAAAAATTGAATTTAGAAATATTTTTAGCTGAAAGCTTCGGATGACTTCGGGAACAACGCTGAGATGATGGTGAAGAAGAAACATCAGTAGTCCATAATTATACTTATAGGTAAATGATTATGTACACTTCTGTAGGCCTACCATGAAACATCAGCAGTTGATCAAGTTTCGGTCTATTGGTTCACATTTATCCCAAATTAGACCCGAAGACAGTACGTGACACGTTTTCCGCCGAACCGTGATTCGACTTAAATCTTAAGAAAAGAAAACCGAAATTCAAATTCAAATTATTTTATTCTTAAAATAGTGGAACGTAATTATTTTTTCTACCTCAAATACTGTTCAAAACTAAGTTTACCTCCGTTTTCTAGGCGCTAGTGGAGAAGAAACGGCACAACAAATTCCAATGCGGCATTTTCGAAACGTCAGCTTATAAATAGTGATTTCTTAAGTATAAATATTGACGAATGTACATTTTAGTCTCATGTTAAGATAATTAAAAGTATATAAAAAACTTTTACATTAAAAATGTATCTTAAGTTAAACGTTAATAATATAATTGGAAAAATTAAAATATGGTTAAGAAGGTCACGTGCCTACTATAATTGTATGCTGTATTTAGAGCATTTTAGGAGAGGTCTGCACCATACTCAAGCATAGCATAGTCATAGTATGTCACTCGATAATGAAATCCTAGTGGGCGAAAAATTGATACAAATCCCCAGGAATCACATGATGGATCCATAGTAATGCACCAGGAGATCACACTTGTTAAGGGGATCGTAATAGATGAAAAAAACCAAACAGATTCCTCATGTGATTTAAGCAGGGTACCCAAGTGGAACATGGTGGGCGAGCCTTATTAATTTGGACCTCAACCTTACTGTTCGCCACTACATTAAACACACATTTATAGCCATAACCCTTGCATGTAATAAATCTAGATAAAGATATCGAACTAGACAGGCACTGGGTGTACCGTGAGAGCATCGCCAGATCTAGAGAAAGCGCGGTCTTTGACTCTAGAAAGCGTAGGCAACCGTGGAAAACGTTTTATACTCATTAACTTTAATATCTTTGTACATAGACAGTCTCTTATACTATAGTACAGGTATTAATTACTAAAATGTCTCCTTTATGTTCACTAATAAGTAATTATAAGTAGTAAATTTATTCTCTGTCGTTAAATTATTTCATTTGCAGAAACATTCAACATAAATTTCATCAACATATTAGTTCGGTCGCATTCAGACTTTCATTTCGGAGCCCGGAGTCCGCTTTCTGATTCCCTTCCTTTCAATTTGGTTTAAATGATTTTTATGGGACCGTCGGCTTTCTGATCTGGCAACACCAAGAGGTCATTAGACAGTAATGTGGTATTTCTATGATTAACGAATAGAAATAGCACATGACTATCTAATGCAGGCATTTTTATGGAAATGTCTGACATTGGATAAAAAAATTGTATTGATTTTTTTTATACCACTTAAGTGGCAGACAAGCGTACGGCCCACCTGATGGAAAGTGGTTACCGTGGCCTATGGACGTGTGTAACATCAGAGAAGCCACACTCGCGCTGCTGACCCTGTAAGCACAGAGTCTCTGTGCCGTCAGTGCAGAGGACAAATCAGGACAAGCCTTTAGTCATCCCACTGACAGCACAAATTCTCCATTGAGCTCTGGGCTCACAGCTGGGAACATAACACGAAGTTACTATGGCCGTGGTATTCTGTAGGGCGGAGGTACTTTCCTTCCTTCGGACTGCTCAATTGATACCAAAACACTCATATCTGTTATCTCAATTAAGTTGATCATTTCTCTGTAGTAGGTTAGTAAAGACATTAGGGCCAATAAAACAGCTGCGACAGGACCGTTTATGTCCAACAGACTCGTAACAGACAACAGTAATGGCGACTCGACATCACGCTGAATTGCCGATAAAATAATTTATTTGCCTCACACAATTTCGTCGAGGTGTTCCGTGGCTAGGGAGTCAGCGGGGAATATAACCTGATAGAGGTTGATTACTGTGGAGTGGGGTAATGAGTTTGTTTTTATATTTAGGTCGACTAAATGACTGCCAGCCGTGTGGTTCCCGGCAGAGTACAATTTGGGCCACCCCATCTCTTCTTATGCGGTGTTGTATAAGGTGACTAAGGGATAGGGCTGTTTAACATCAGACAGATATATACTGCCCAGACTCAGCCTTGGACGCATGGCTCGAGTCAACAATAGTGTCCGGAATACTTGAACATACTCTCCCCTTATTACGTGGGACCGAATACAATGATTGGTGAAATGTAGGTGTTAATTCACCTCTGCCTGACCCTCCGGGGATAAAGGCGTGATCATATGTATGTATGTAATTGACTGTATCATAATGATTAGCTAAGCAGTACAAAGAATTGTGGCCACCATTAGAGATGCAGTCCTTAGAATGTCGAACTGTCGAAGTTGAGTGTTTGATTCCTGAATAGTGTAAAAATGTATATTTAAATTGATCTACGTGTAAACAAACTTATGCGTGCGTCTTTTTCCATCCGGGGTAGACAGAGATAACAGCCCACTTTCTGCTTTTATCTTCATTATATCACTTCTGGAGTATCTTCCACGGTCATATAATATTTATAATTTACAAAAAAAGTATCTATGTATATTTATTCGGATTTTAGAACCGATGGCATCTGACCCTCTAAGCTCTAGAGCACCTTGGATTGTGCTGTTATACACCCTAAGGGTGTTTTCAACTAGATGTGCTCGTATTTAGAAATTGGTTATTGGGTAATAAAAATAAAAACCTTACTTAAAAATGCACCTTTATAACATAAATCTTGTATTACTAATCAATATACATAAATCTATACGTAAAACAGAAAGTAGGTTTGTTTGAGTACACTAATCTCTGAAACTACAAGTGCGATTTGAATAATTCTTTTCATATTTTATAAGGTCAGTTCTTGGAGAAGGTAGATTATAGAAAATCACTCTACTTACGTATTTTAGAAATTGTGCAGTAACAATAATGTCGGCGGGTGACTTGGTATTAGCAGTATCCAAACTAATAATATAAATGCGAAAGGAACTCTATCTTTCTGTCTGTATGTTACGCTTCCGCGCCTAAACCACTGAACTGGTTTTGATGAAATTTGGTAAAGAGGTAGATTAGACTTTGAAGGACATAGGCAATATTTTGTCGCGATAACCGATATCCGCGCGGACGAAGCCGCGAGCAACAGCTAAGTTATAATATGTCATTGAGGCATGCAGTATATTACCTGCTTCTAATAAATGTTGCTGCGGTAGCCTACTGGTATGAGTAATGGACTGCTGAGACGAGGTCTCGGGTTCGATCCCAGGTTTTACCATGGCACACACCAATGACTTTTCGATGCTTTTCGAAGTTATGTGTGTATTTATCGCAAGTTTATAAGTGCCCGGTTAATTGCAATAGACTCGCCACCTATTAAATTGGGCCCTAAACATAAACTGGCGAAATGTGGGTGCTAGCACCTCTGCCTACCCCTTCGGGGATATAGGCGTAAGTTTATGGTACGTTATGTTATGTAATAAATGTTATGAATGTGAAAATAACTTTCTTTATTTGTTACATAACCATACAAAAACAGCGGAATAGATTTAATTGAAAAGGAGTACGACCGTTAGTAAGTCTATATTATATAATTATTAATCCCTTGTCATCTTGATAAAGGAGGTAGGACAGGACGGTTTTTCCGTCCCAATTGAGCAGTCCGAATGGGGAAGTACCTCCACCCTACAGAATACCACGGCTATAATAACCTCGTGTTGTGTTCCCGGCGGTGAGTAAGGACTCTGGAGAGTTTTTGTACTATCAGTGGAAATACCAAAAGCTTATTCTGCTTTGTCTTTTACACTGATGACGGCACAGAAACTCTTGTGCTTACAGGGCTGGCAGCGCGACCCTTGGTGTTGCACACGTCCATAGGCCACGGTATCCACTTTCCATAAGTTGGGCCGTGTGCTAGTCTGCCAACCAAGTGGTATAAGCACATTCCTTAGCAACCGTTTCTTTCATTACGTACATTAATTTAATAGTCTTTATAATAATTATTCCAGTAGCGGCTAGTTTAATTTTTGTTTCTTTTACTTTAAGTTCCATTACAAAATATGTAAGATACAATTAATCTTTCGAGAACCTGATTGCAACAGTAACAAAGTTTAATACAGGTATACAACCTTGGTATAACCACAAATATTTGACATTTTCAACAGAAATATTAAAGAGTTTTAACGATTTAATAAAATATAAGAATTATTATTTGCGACAATGAGTAATGTTTTATATGAGACTAGCGACAGATGTTGTTTTCTCCTGTATAACAGAGCACATACCGAGAACAGGACCACCCACCGGGTCCAAGGCATTTTCAAACCATCCAGGAACCTATTGAAATATACATGCAAAATGTCATCCAAATCAGTTCAACCGTTTCGGAGAAGCTAGGTGACAAACACACAGAAGAACTAGGAAACAACCCGAAATATAAACAAACTAGTATCATGGGACCTGGTTTCACAAAGGAACAAGACATAAAGAACACATAGACACATAAATAGATAGATAGATTCTAAGAACATAAATGCATAGAAATCGATAACTACAACACCAGAGAAGACACACGCGTGCAAAACAGGTCCAGGCTTTGGTCTTCCCACTGACAACACAAAAACTCTTCAGTGAGCGCTGGCTACCCTACTCACCGCCGAGAAAACAACACGACGTTATTATGACCGTGGTTTTCTGTAGGGAGGAGGTAATCCCCCAGTCGGACTGCTCAATTGGGCGGAAATACCGTCGTGCCCTAGAACGCCATAGTTTAAAAGTTATTTTATTACTTTTAAACTATCGCGTCCCATGATATACAATAATGTTAACGGGAATTAACGCGATCATGGTATAGGTACAAACATACCTTTGGTTTGCCTGACGTTTCGACCAGGTTACACCGGGCGAGGTCACAGGCTGGCTGGCTCAGTGTTTTAGAACTCGTGATGTAGAAGGTTCTTCCTCTACCCGCACATTCTCGATATTTTTTATATTTTGTTTTCGCCATGTACCGTCACATACCACACTCACAGAGTCCCTATTCTGTAAGCAAACTATCCAGCTTCTAACTGACTGCACGGAAAGCGAGGTTGCATGTTTATTGAACCTTTTTTGAACCTACGATCGTGTTTGTTCCCGCTAACATTATTGTATACCAAGATAATTATATTCCTCAAGGTAAGCTCAAAGATTGAGCCTCATTTATAAATGAGACTACAAAATTAGGTTGTTTGGTTTTTTTATACGACTTAGGTGGCAGACAAGCACACGGCCCACCTGATGGGAAGTTGTTACCGTGGCCTATGGATGTGTGCGACTCCAGAGGCGTTACACAGGCGCTGCCGACCCTGTAAAAACCTTCTAATGCCCCTCTTGAAGAACCCCATATTGTAGGCACTTGGAAAACCGCAGAGTTCATTCCACAGCTTGAGTGTGCGTGGGATGAAGTTTCTTTCGTACCACACATTGCGCACTGTCTCAGGTCGCAATGTGTGAGGATGAATTCCTTGTCTATGGCGAGCGGTGCGATGATGGAATATATTTGTCTTTATGACAGGGTCTAATCTTAAAGATAGTACGGCTACATAATTATCTTCAATAAATTAATACTAACGGTACTTGTAATAAATCAAGTAATTAATGTTGAGATCGTTGAGCCTGCCTTATTGGAAAGCTAAAGGTTACATGGCATTTTCAAACGGAAAATTGTGTTTAGCGTAATGTAATTAACTGATGATATCTGTGATGTGGCGGTTCAATTGAGTGAGGTCGCGGATTCAATTCCTGGTTAGTATAAATACTTGTATTTATGATGTATTGAAATGGACAACCAGTGTGGTGCGGCGGTAAAATAAAAATAATAACATGGGTATTTGCATTGGTTTCTTTGGTACGGACCAAAGAAACCAAAAACGGTCCCGGCTGTCAATAGTTGTCATAATAATAATAATAATAATCGTTATTTGTGAATATGGTTGTTTACAGATATAATAATAACATGATATATATGTGATGTCTCATCATATTCTGCCATTTGTGGCGTACAAATTATCTGGTTAGGATGTCATATTTAAATTAAACTATTGCATGCATGTTTTTAACAATTCAAATTATGTTATTAATTATTATTTTTATACTATTGTGAAACAATTATTACAAGGTACTTACTCCTAATGTCAAAAGTGCCCATACTAAACACCTCAACAAAGTCTAGGGAACAAGATGACCCCAATTATTTTATTTCGTGTAAATCTTGTTTTGCAAATAACTGGCAGCAAATAAATAAAAATAGAGTAAAGTAGATTACAGAGTTGTTCGAAATTTAAAAATAAATTTAAATAAGTAATGATTTTCGAATATGGAGGGAAAACTTTTAAAAGTGTTTGATTGTGCAGTTTCTCTGAGGCAAAATAAAAATTATTTTTTTTGATTGTAAATAACGTTTATTATCAATAATACGTCTTTTACGTATGGTTTGTGCATTTTTGTGACTGTAGTCATCATGTCACGTCGTCATTTAAGTCGCGAAGAGATGTTAAGGGCTGTTGGTATGCTGCAAGCTGGACGAACTCAACGCGACGTAGCGGATGCTGTCAACACCCAACCAAGCGTAATTTGCAGATTATGGGCACGCTACAGGTCTACAGGGGATGTTGCCGAACGTCTCAGGGGACGAAATAGGGTTACTACCCCGCGACAAGATCGTTTCTTGCAAAATTCCGCAAGGCGGCAACCCACGATTACTGCTCGTCTGTTGGTCGCAGGCCTCCAGTCTCAGCATCAAGTGGTTATTAGCGATCAAACTGTCAGGAGAAGACTACACGAAGCCAATCTTCATGCTCGCAGACCGCTTACGGTTCCAGCTCTTCGACGTGGAAATCGAGGTCGTCGCTTATTGTGGGCTAACGCACATTTACAGTGGACCGACCATCAATGGGCACGGATTCTGTTTTCCGACGAATCTCGCTTCGGTTTTCATCCTGATTCGAGAAGAGTGCGTGTATGGCGGGTTCCTGGACGTCGGAGTCGTCTCCAGAATCCGCAAGAAGTTCATCCTTACCAAGGTGGAACAATCATGGTATGGGCTGGAATTCGCCTTGGTGGAAGGACCGACCTCGTTTGGATACGGGGCAATTTGAATGCAAACCAATACATTCAGGAGGTTAAACACCCCATGGTAATCCCTCATCGACAGCAGTTCGGTCAAGATTTTATGTTCATGCAAGATAATGCACGATCACACACCGCGAGGGTAGTGGTCAATGCGTTAAGCGAGCACAATATGACGACGTTGGAATGGCCTGCTCAGTCTGCCGACCTCAATCCCATAGAGCATGCCTGGGATTTGCTTGGGAGAAGAGCTTTCAGTGATTCTTTGGAAAATCTGAACACTGAAGAACAACTTTTTTTACACCTTCGCAGTGTATGGAGCCATATTCCACAGACGATGATTGACAATCTCATACTAAGTATGCCACGCCGTTGTCGAGCTGTTGGTAATGCTTTAGGAGGTCCTACAGATTATTAAAAACGTTTAAAGTACGGTTAATTACTGTATTTCTTACTACCTCGTTATTTTTGTGCCTAATCATAGAAGGTTGTAATACTCAATATTGGCACTATTCAATACTTTCTTAAAAAAAAAAAAATTTTGGTATGAAAATGTTTTTATTAAAATTAAAATTAAAAACGGTATAAAAATACCCTTCTATTGATATAAAACACTCACTATTACAAGAAAGGGTTTTTAAATAAAAACTAGAAATGTCCTTGTTCCCTAGACTTTGTTGATGTGTGTATTTAATGTCAAAATTTAAGTCAAATTGTAATATTAACAATAGCATTCATAATTACCTAATTACAATTCAATTTATATTATGTCAAACATCTTTATCATTTAAAAAGTCTTCAATGTCATAATAACATTTTGTGATTAATAAATCTTTTAGTTTTTTCCTCAATAAGTTACAATTTAGCTCCTTTAGTGCATTTGGTACTTTATTATAGACCTTAGGTGCCATACAAAACATGCTTTTCCACATGAGTGCTGTTTTGGCACTCTGTATACGTAGCCTGTCTTTGTCCCGTCTGCTACGTTGGACACCATCCGATAGTCGCGGAACCAAATGAGCGTTTTGTCTTACAAATATCGCCATTTCTAGAATGTATAGTGACGGTAGTGTTAGTATTCCATGCCTGATGAAGTACGGTCTACAGCTGGCTGTGAGTTTAAGACCAAACATTGCCCTTAAACATCTCTTCTGAGCTAAAAACGCTATCTCTCTGTCTGTAGAGTAACTCCAGAATATTACCCCGTACCTTAATATAGACGCTACCAGGCCATGGTATGCAGTGAGCAATGTATCCGTACCAACTGTCGGAGCAAGTTATATTAAGATTAAGATCTATGGCCTCTGTTGCGTGGTGGTAGTGAATGCGGCCGCTACGCAGGAGGTGCTGGTTCGATCCCTGCTCAGTGCAAATATTTGTATGCATGAATATGGCTAATTGCATTGGTCTGGTCGTGCCTCTGAAAGCACGTTAAGCCGTCGGTCCCGGTTGCGATACGAACATCTATGGCAGTTGTTGCAAGTAGTAGGAGCCCTAAAATGTCCAACAACTGGCTTAGCTGCAATGCTTCGATATTTAGGTTGTGGAGGTCATATGGCAGTCGCAAAAGCCTCGGATGCGATAGGATTAACGTTAAGATAAAGAACACGGTGTCTGTAAAGGTGACTCTCTTTCCTAAAACTGCTTTCAGCTTACCATCAAGTAAGGTGACGTCATATTGACGTGCCCTTCGTATAAAATGTGCAGAGTTTGGAAGCTATCAGAGTGATGACATACATATATAATTATAATCACGCCTTTATTAACCTAACCTCCGGGAGGTTAGGCAAAGGTGAATTACACCTTTTCACCAATCATTTAATTCGGTCCCATGTAATAAGGTGGTGGCCTATTGCCGTATTCCGGGCACTATTGTTGACTCAAGCCATGCATCTGAGGCTGAGTCTGGGCTGTATATATATATATATATATATTTGTCTGACAGCCCTATTCCTTATTTGCCTTGTACGACATCGTATGGGATGAGATGGGTCCAAATTCTACTTTGCCGAGAACCACGCGGCTAAGTGATGAATATGTCTGAATTTACAAAAGATAATGTATAATGTATATTACAAGCTAGTAAAATTATATTTTAGATCTAGATTCCGCTGTGTGGTATGCTATAGAATATTATTATGACTTACTCCGAATCTAGGATTAGGTACTTTAACAATATTACAGCGATTAAGACTCCACCTGTGGTTAACAAGCGTATAATTTATTCTAAAGATTTAATTAAATGTGCAGTTTGTGTAAAATTAGGTTTTATTATTAGATTATACTGAGTCCTATCTTTAAGACCCAAGACAAATTCGTCTGTTAGCAGGTGGTGTACTCGTACCTGCTAGATCAGGACTTAACCACATTTGACTACGAAGCCCCTGTACAGTAAGCATCATAGTGATCTTGACTACAAGGGTTCAAAATGATCTTAGTACCAGAATTGAGAGATAACCAAATTGTTTTATTGATTTAAATTGTATTATTGTCCGAATTTAGGGTGTTTCTTTTTAGGTAGCAGACAAGCACACGGCCCACCTGATGGAAAGTAGTTACCGTAGCCTATGGACGTTTGTAACACCAGAGGAGTCACAGCCGCGCTGCCAACCCTGTAAGTACAGAGTTTCCGTGACTAATGGACAAGCCTTTAGTCTTCCCACTGACAGCACTACTGACGGCTACCCTACTCATCGCTGGGAACACAACACGAAGTTATTGTAACCGCGGTATTCTGTAGGGTGGAGGTACTTCCCCAGTCGGACTGCTCAATTGGGCGGAAATACCGCCGTATCATACCTCCTTAAAAAATGTGTTAAATATCAGAACAATCAAGCAACAGGAAGAAGGAAACCATGGTATTAAGATCTTTGAGTACTTCGTTTATCAAGATCGATGCTGATTGTACAATCTATGGCGCATTCATATCCCTTATGGCAGCACGAGTGTGCTACCCCTGTAACTGCGGTTTTCCCAAGCGCCTACAATATGGGGTTCTTCAAGAGGGGCATCAGCAGGTTTCTTCATGGCCGGCAGCGCGAGTGTGACACCCCTGGTGTTGCATACGTCCATAGGCCACGGTAACCGCTTCCCATCAGGTGGGCCGTGTGCTTGTCTGCCAACTAAGTGGTATAAAAAAATAAAATTACCAACACGGTAACCACTGTCTATCACGGGGGCTCTGTGTCTACCATTTAAGTGGTATAAAAAATATTCAAACTCCTTTACAAATTATTGCACTGAGCGGGGATCGAACCCGTGCCTCCTGTGTAGCGCTCGCGTTCACTACCGTCACGCCACTGAGGCTATCCCATCACAGACACCTACTATGATTTCATAGTGGCCCACAGTTTAATGGCCTCGTCAGATGCTTTTTGACGTACCGCTTTTTTTAAATTTTTATATAGAACACGTCAATTAGACTTCGCCTTGCCTGATGGTAAGCTGAAGGCAAAGTCTCAGAAAAGAGGTATTTTTATTCTTTCGCTTATTCTTTTGTTTGGTATGTCACCATTGTAACATTACTTATTGTCTATAATGGTGACCCTCTTTCCTGAGACTTTGCCTTTAGCATACCATCAGGCGAGGTGAAGTCAAGTTGGCGTGTCCTTAGATATAAAAATCCTTTTTAGAGGGACTGCCGTTTGACTATTCGAGGAGTAAAATCTGTGCCAGAGCCTCGTCTATTGATTGAAAGGTTAGTTTATGGGCTTGGGTCCAGAAGATTCACTGATATTCTCCCTTGTTCCTGCTACTGCTATAAATAATACAGTAATGTTGCAGCACGAGTGAGACGCCACTGGTGTTGCATTTGTTCATAGGCTGCGGTAACCCCTACCCATCAGGTGGTTTATCTCCCACATAAATGGTACAAAAAAATAGTTACAATCTCCGCGGTTTTGAGAGCCGTACACGCATTTATCGCCCTATTCCCAAATTGGTACCGATGGCAACGGAATTAAAACTCGCAACTTATAGCTCCAGTGATTTATAACTGGTAACAATTCACTTTGCTGACTGTACAACAAGCGTAATAATTAGGCTCATAAATTTCAACGGATTCTGCTGAAAATCATTTTTTCGATGTAATTAATGGAAATTGAAAAGAATTTTTTTCACTAATTTTACTTCCTACTTTTTTCTCCGAGGTGAAAGCTTCGTATACAACTGGGATTAACGTTAGGACAAAGACATTATACTTTTTTCTTGTCTGGAATATTTTATAGTGCTCAGCGGGTTATTTTATTACCAATCCTCCTGCCATCTTCTCTAGAGCTAACATTGTTATGCAGGTATGTTAGAATCAAGACCCATTAATTCTCACCTTCAGCAACTAACAAAGACCCACAGGCGCCGTGTGTTTTAGTCGGTTTGAGTCCGACATAATCTCTCCCACCGGCTCCGTCAGGGGGTATCCGTGGGGATTCGCACGTAAAAAACCTATTAATTGATGACTTTTCGATGGTTTTCGAAGTTATGTGTGTATTTATCGCAGGTTTATAAGTGCCCAGTTAGTGGCAAAAGGCACATCACCTATTACATTGAGACCTAAACATAAGCTGGCGAAATGTGGATGCTAGCACCTCTGCTGGTAGGCTCACGCCTATATCCCCGAAGGGGTACCTTCGGGGATATAGGCGTGAGCTTATGTTATGTTATGTAATTGATGACTTGTCTTGGTTGCTATCAATTGACAATTGTTAAAGTGTTTCTTTTCTAGCAGCCTTTATTTTATTTTATTTATTGGGAACAAAAACGGTTACATGTTACAGTATAAAAAAACATTTAGATAATAGAATGAAGTAAACACATAACCCACAACATTGTTCACAGATTAACAAAAAAATTACAATAGCGAAGAAACAGGTTATAAATACTGATATTACCTAAGTACAGAAATTAAACTGTGAAACTATGTAAAATTTTAATACTTACGGACACCAGTCTAGATTGACAATACGGTTAATATTTCAACAGCATGACTTTTGAATTGCTTATAAAATGAAGCAAAGATGTCAATGTCATTGAAATGCTTATTGTACGTTTCCAGAAGTCGTCGAAGAGGTATGCGGACACCAGCATTGGTATTGCTAGATGAAATATGAAAAAGCTGATATTGGCGTGCCTTTCGCCGAAGGGTTGTTCTAGGTACAGTGTAGCATATGTCGTTAGTGATGGCCAAACAGTCAAATCTATTATTACATAGGCCATGCAACATCATGACATTAAGAAGTTGACGTCTAGATTCCAGCCTCAATATATTAAAGTGGGTTAACTATTCAGAGTAAGGTAGTCTAGACCGCGTACATTTATAATAAGTTGAGCAGAGAAACTTTTTCTGTAAACTAAAAAAAAACCTTTGGTTTTTATTCGTTCCTTACAGAATTACTTTCAAATGACTTCGTTAAATTATTTCCAATAAATAATCACACGTACTCTCTGGTCGTTTTCTGTTGTGCTGAATCAGTCGTATTAAAAATAACACTAAATATTAACGTCTATTTCTATTCTCTATTTATAACATGTCTAGAAAATTCTATGATTGGTGAATTAGAGATTGTCCTCCCGTAACACTCCATCCTCAAAACACTCCCAAGAAAATTGTACTGCGCGCGTGTAGAGGCCATATTGGACACATTTTAAGTTCGAGCAATACTTCTACTGTCCAGAATGCTGAAATCAGATTAGCCTAGGATTTTCAGTTGAACATTACAATAACAAGTCTTACCGAAAGACAAGGAAGAGAGTCATGGCCCTTTCTATAGCCAGGGTGCTAGTACAACCCGAGGGAACGAACCATCTCGTAAGCCCTGGGTCACTGGGTCAGCAAGGGTGAAAGGGATATAGGCCAGTGGTAACCTCACCTCCGGGAATAATGACTCAATGAGCGGGGGTTTCCGTGGATTTCCACACTTTAAATAATAAAGAGGGTACTACTACAAAAAAAATTCTAACCCTGCTTTCCGAGTGCTTGATGACACTGATGTCGTAGGCAGTACTTAGGTATAAGCAGTTAAAGTTTAATGATTTTATATTTTATCATTTATTTTACCTTGATCATATAAAAATATCGTTGATAACGGATAAATATTAATTAACATAAAATATAAACATAAACTCACGCCTATATATCCGAAGGGGTAGGCAGAGGTGCTAGCACCCACATTTCGCCAGTTTATGTTTAGGTGCCAATGTAATAGGTGGGCAGCCTATTGCCATTAACCGTGCACTTATAAACCTGCGATAAATACACACATAACTTCGAAAAGCATTGAAAAGTCATTGGTGTGTACCATGGTAAAACCTGGGATCAATCCCGAGACCTCGTCTCAGCAGTCCATTACCCATACCACTAGGCTATCGCGGTTGTACTAGATATTAATTACTTAACCATATAATTGTAGGCCAGAGTAATGACTGTAAATTATATCCATCAAGTATTTATTAAATTGGTAAAATGGCGGTTTTGATTTAATGTCTTAATTGTAGTGTAATCGCTAAATATAGGGTTTGAGAGGTTGCATGAAGATCTACGAGTTCTTTGCTTATTGACGGATCTGTCCCCCTTTTTTCTTCATTGCGAAAAGTCCCCACGGATACCTCCCCCCACCGGGGCCGGTGGGACAGGTTATGTCGGCCTCGAACCGACTAAAACGCACGGCGCCTGTGGGTCATTGTTGGTTGCCGAAGGTGAGGTTGACAGGCATATCCCTCGCCCCCCGGCTAACCCAAGGCCATCTCTCACGGTATTCCCGTTCGAATTGAGCAGTCCGACTGGGGAAGTACTTCCACCCTACAGAATACCACGGTTATAATAACCTCGTGTTGTGTTCCCGGCGGTGAGTAGGGTAGTCAGTGAGAGTTTTTGTGCTGTCAGTGGAAAGATCAAATGCTTGTCCTGATTTTGTGTTCTGCACTGATGGCACATAAAATCTGTGTTTTTACAGGGTCGGCAGCACGGATGTGACTCCACTGGTGTTACACACGTTCATAGGTCACGGTAACCACTTTCCATCAGGTGGGCTGTGGTTGTCCGCAACCAAAGTTGTATAAAAAAAATCTCTCTCGATCTGGCCATCCTCGGGTGATCTGTCTCCCTAGTCAAGTAGCAGTCCATGGACCCGTGTATTGTAGTATGTTATAATGAATGTTGGACGTATTTGGCAGTCAGCAACGTACAGTCTCCGAAAATCATTATTGAGGTGTCCTTTCAAACCAAATCAAATCAAATTTTATAAAGTTTACAAAAATGAGCGTGTTTTTTTAAATCTAGGACACGCCAAATTGACTCGCCTGATGGTAAGCTAAAGACAAAGTCTCAGGAAGTTGCCAGCGCAAATTTTATTTCCTATCAACAGTATCAACGCCTTTGTTCAAGAAATTCATCAATACTATAGAAGCTATACTCATTTAGCCATTTTTACAATTCTTTTTTAAATATTTTAGTGCTTAGTCCTTTGAGATACATTGGTATTTTATGGAAAATTCGCACACACATAGCAAGACAACTCTTATTATTATTTGGTGCGCTTGCCCCCTAAAATCTAACCACATGTCCTGATCGAACACCTGAATCCCGTGAGGAAACATATTTACTGGCGTGACTAACGTGGCACTGGTAGAATTTATTGAATAACTTGACGTTATTATTAAAACAAATTACACGGGGTATATAAAGTAATGACAGCTGTTAGTCTGTGTATTTTTTAGTAAGTAAGGGTAATAGAGAAATGTTGTTTTTTTTTCTTTATTTTGTTTATTGACACTTGTACTTTTACACGTTATTTCGATCAGTAATCAGTATATAAAAACTGAGTTGTTGGCAGAATCATTGGGATAGCCATAGAAGAAGAAGAAAAAAAAAGGATAATAGACATTTACTTGACATTGGCAAAATTGCGACGATTTGCTGCAGAAGTCTTAAAAAAAAAATTAATAGGGAAGGTGAATTCAAACTATCCGGAACGTGGAATCCAGTGATTAAGATACTAAAACCAAAAAACACAGTGCCGTTAAAAACTGACATAGTGAGCGTGGTGTGTCGACAGCCTAACCGTTCATAATAAGTGTAATGTTGGGTAGGCGCTCAAAAAATGTTCCCCGCATACATCTCGACGCTCGAAGACTAGTCAAGTCGTGACCACGGGTGCTGCAACGCATCCGAAACATCGGCAGAAATAGTAAGTTCCAAGATATAATTCACGAGAAGACCCGATACCTAGTATAATTATGAATTCACACCGCAAAAGTTTAAAAATAGCAAAACAATAGAATTTTCTAAAATACTGAGTAGTCCACATTTAATAAAGATAAATTAGGTAGGTAACTAAAAGAAACTGACTTCAAATACGACATAATTATGACTAATAAAAAGGCAAAATAATATACATTTTTTAAATTAATTTAATATTTATTTTTGTTGTTCCGTATGATATAATGAAAAACATTTGCATATTAAGTTATTATTAATAATTATTTTTTATTATACATATTAATGTACATGCCGAGTAAAATATAAAATAAAGCCTAATAAATCGGTGTCAAGGATAAAATATTTTTTATTTTTATTAAACTTGAGTTTAATTTTATATTACAATCTTAATTAATATTTTTTCTTTATCTAACACATTTTGTCTATTGCTGGGGATAACTGTCATCATAATAATGAATAGATAGATAGATAGATGAGCCCAGAGACAAAATAATGAGAGGTTATTATTTGTATTCTATGTTTCGTATCAATCAATCGCAGTCCACTGCTGGAGACAAACCTCTCCCAATGTTGGACGGCTTTGGCCTACTGTTCCCACGCTGGCCAGACGGGTTGGTACAGGGTTTTATTTCGAGTTTTCCTTCTCTCGCAGTGATATCGTCTGCGTATTTTTCCGTTATCGCAACTAACGACACCCTTCTAATGAGATGTGGTGGTGATACTTGTATTCTTTCTCTGCCACCACATAGATGATGAACATCGTATCGTATAACATCCATATAAATCCTGTATATTCAGCTGGAGGAGTAGGCAGAGGTGTATTAACATCCATATTTCCTAAACTATGATCCCCAGTTCCATGTAATAATAGGGGGCGAGCCTGTTGCTGTGATGCTGGCACATGTTTACTGTCGGATGGAGTACATCCCTATTCCCTAGTCACCTTCTATGACAAAGAGATGGGATGGGAAGAGGTGAAGTGGCCCTTAGCTTACTCCGAGAATCAAAACGTTGTAAATTTTATAACATCTGGTTAACATAAATAAATTTAAAAAAAAACACGGTAGCCTAGTGGTATGGGTAATGGACTGCTGAGACGAGGTCTCGGGTTCGATCCCAGGTTTTACCATAGCACACACCAATGACTTTTCGATGCTTTTCGAAGTTGCCGGGTTAATTTTTAAGTTAACTATTACATTGGGACCTAAACATAAACTGGCGAAATGTGGGTGCTAGCACCTCTGCCTACCCCTTGGGGTTTGGGGTTATAAATATTCTACAACATTCCACACAACGCTATGTAGACCCATGGTAAGCATAGCTAACTAGCTTGTATTGTGAAACATAAAAGTATAGAACATTAATTTCAATCAGGTACTAAAGACAATGAAATTGATACACATTAATAGTGATCCAAACTGTCCATACTGATAAATGGGTATATCCTGACCTGACACGAACCTGATAAGTTATGCAGAATTGCTAATGCTATAAAGATTTGCGAACGAAAAACCTTTTCCCCATATATTTTAATTAGGGAAATCGGATTATACATCAGCCAACTGAATTAACTCTGAATTGTGGAGATTTTCAGTCTCTCTGCCGTGGCGGTAGTAAACTCGACTGCTGCGCAGGGGGTGCGGTTTCGATTTTCGTTCAATGCAAATATTTGTATGCTTGAATATGTCTATATGCCTGGGTATTTCCGTGCCTCAGAGAGCACTTTTTGCCGTCGATTCTAGGTGTTATACAAACATCTATGACAATTTCATTATTTCCTACTAAGGTATGTGTGTACATGTACCATGATCGCGATAATTCCCGTAAATATTATTGTATATCATGGAACGCGAAATTTTAAAAGTTAGTATTCTGGTCGTGCCCCGGAGAGCACGATAAGCCGCCGGTTCCGGTTGCCATACCAACATCCATGGCAGTCGTTACAGGCAGTTAGGAGCCTTAAAAAAGTCCAACACCTTGTCTAGCTGCAATTATTCGATATCACCTTTTGTTTTGGAGGTCAGATGGCAGTCACTTTAAGGAAAATATCGAAGTTCAGCCAAATCCGCAGGTAGACTGGTGAAAGGGACCTCGGACTTCCAGGTGAAAGCTTCGGATGCCAATGAGATTAACGCTAAGATGAAGAAGAAAAATGTGCTTTGCTTTGATAGATACATAATAGGAGGCAGGACACGGCGGTATTTCCGCCCAATTGAGCGGTCCGACTGGGGAAATACCTCCACCCTACAGAATACCGGGGTTGTAATAACTTCGTGTTGTGTTCCCAGCGGTGAGTAGGGTAGCCAGAGCTCACTGCAGAATTTGTGCTGTCAGTGGGATGACTAAAGGCTTGTCCTGCTTTGTCCTCTACAACATTAAACTAACAAACTCTTTTATTACGTTTTTGAAAAGTGACAGCTGTAAAAAAGTAATACGAAATTTATCATCAAAATGAATAGCATTTAGGACTGTTTTCGAAGATCGAATTTAATTTATGCAGCGGCCAATAAAAACAAAAATTTAATACAGAGTTGTAAATTCTTGAAATCAACTTGTAAACAAAATATAAATAATGGAAATAGCTATTAAATTACAGGAATAACGAACGAACTCATGAATCTGTAAGAAAATTTCGGCAATTTCATAGGCACCTAAACATTATACATTTTATACTTGTTCTCTTTCACACTCACTGATAAGTGCATGTCCTCTTGTCTAGCGACTTGTCAATTCGTGTTACGTTGAATGGGCTTTTTATCCTTATATTGAGTGATCATTTTTAGCCAACTGTGTACATATATTTTTCTATTGCTCTTTAATAATATGATTATTGCTAACCTACCTATAAATAATTAAACTCGCTCCACTTTCACGAGATGGGAACATTATATGAGTGGCAGCAGTTTTTTTTTTAATTTTCGTAAACATAATTTCCACGGATACCGTGGTTAATTTAGACTCGAACCGACTATTTCGCACGCTGTCTTTGGATATCCAGTATCCGGATATCCGGAGGTAAGATTGCCAGAGGTGAGATTACCGGAGATATATCTCACGTACCCCGTTTGACCTAGGATCATCTCTATCGAGGTGGCCCTCTTCGGTTGTCGGGACCACGGTGTCCTCATCTAGCCCCCGGATGTGCGTAGGCGCGTATTGCGTCGCCACCTCAAGTGCAGTTAAACTACATAAATAGCACACAACAATCTATATAAATGTAAACAAGTACAAAAAATGTCACAAAAACTGTATTATACATTTTTTGCGCCGAGTCTGTCAAGAACAACTCGTTTTTTTTGACGCGTGTTTGTTTTGATAAGCCTTAGATTACTCCAACTTGTCATTTCATTTATTAAAATGTTCTTACGCTATTACCAGACCTATTAAGTGAACTTTTTATTTTAATTAAATGGATTTAAATCATTTTTCAAAACAATTTTGTACGAAAAACGAAAACATACATTTAAATTCAATTAAAAATACCAATATCCTTCAAACTTTGTATAAAAACTACAAAAAATTTCAATAGGAGTAATTAAAAAAACAAATTAAAAAGTTAATCAAAAACTCACCGTTGTTTGTGACAGAAAAATGTGAAAAAGACACTTGAAAATAGAACACAATAATAGAACACAATTCCCGCGCAAATCTCGAATTTCAAATAAAACAAAATGGTGGTCTGACAGTAGAATATAATGGAGCACAGCTATAGAAATTTTCTTGATATATTTTACTTTTAATTTAGCACAATTTTATTAAATAACTCGAAGTGTTAAAAAGCGAGATTTTGCTAGCAACGAGTGCATCAGTTTGTGCGGTACAGTAATGAATGGTAGCGAGGTGCTCGCTTGAACGGCTTTGGCGGTAAATGTGTGTCTTGATGTGATTGGTGCTGCATAGTTTGATACTTTCGGTTAAAGAAGTCGCATACGAAATAATTGATTGTAGGTCATATCATAACACAATTACGATTCACACCTACATACGTTGTTATTGTGATTCCTGGAGCTTAAGACACATTTGAATTTCGTAGGCTTGTTACTTTCATGAGCTTAATTATTGTGTTTTTTTTACTTATTTTATAAACTTAAAATATTTTTGTCTATTAACTTTTTAAATATATTTTAATAATTTAAAATAGTAATCAAAATTTTGTTATAATTATAACACTTAGGTTATTCGTTTAGTATTAATGTATAATAATACTAAAAAAGATGAGGGGGATAAGGTGGTGCCTCAGATCTGTTCCTAATAGGGTGTTCATAGGTGACAGGTTTGAACAAATCTCGTGCAACTATCTAAGAGACGGTAGTGGTAACGCGTTACTTATCTTTAGGGAAAGTGTTGTTGCTTCTAACCATTTTTCTGCAGCAACAGAAGAAGCTTGCCTTTTAGAGCCATCTTTTAGATTACCATGTAACCCTCTGAATATTTATTGTGCAACATGTTCTGCAATAACATGATTGGGTACAGTGGTTTAAAAAGGACTCTGAAGTTTTTAACACGTTTATAGTGCGACATACAGAACAATAATATAAAATTATAGATCTAATAAAAGTGTATGTAAGACTAATCAACATAGCAATATTGATTTGAGAATTTTGACTCTAAAATAATGAATATTTCAGTACCATAATATTTAAATAGTAGTGGGGTAGCCAGAGCTCACTGAAGAATTTGTGCTGTCAGCGGGATGACTAAAGGCTTGTCCTGCTTTGTCCTCTACACTGACGGCACAAAGACTCTGTGCTTACAGGGTCGGCAGCACGAGTGTGGCTTCTCTGGTGTTACGCACGTCCATAGGCCACGGTAACCACTTTTCATCAGGTGGGCCGTGCGCTTGTCTGCCACCTAAGTGGTATAAAAAAAACTAGTAAACAGCTCAGAATATAATTTAATTAATAAAAACGACGATGTAAATTTCATTTATTTTCATGATACCTACTGTCTGAAGTTTACGAGAATATGACTCATTTAACTACATTTTAACGGATTCTATCCAATATATTCATTTATTTTCAACAAGTATCAAAATCAAATAGTCCATTTATACCACAGTTTTAGAGCAGTCGAAAGAACGATACTATTTGACACAGCAGAATTTAGCACGACAAGTATCAAGCCAGTGTTGTCGCAGTACATGGTGTAGCGGTCTGTAGAGTCGAATCGACTTGGCATTTTGGCTGACAAAACGCTTGCGCAGGTTAAATAGTATGGAGAGGATTTTTTATATGTTTTGTGTTTAGAATATAGTACTACGCGGTTCATTTATTAATTAATTTATGAGTCTAACGCCAGTTTATATGCAGATTACATACGTAGTTTTTATTTGTATTTAGTCATTTTTAGTTGTTATTCATTGATCGAACCTGATTGGTATTGTGCACGAAGAAAATCGAGGACCAAACCAGTATACTTCTTGATCGACGGACCAGTTCTTGAGCACGTTTTCTTCTCGGGGTTGTGGGGTTAGACGGCAGTTGCTCATGTAAGTCAAATATTGGAAGAGAGAAAAACAGTAGGAAAGTACACTTGATTTTCAAGATGGGAAGGTTTCGGAGGTATTGAAGCAGGTATTTTTGATGTCATATTTTTTTTTCAACCCTTTCGAATTTCACTCTTCTATGGCTGTCTCATGTAGTGATACTATTGTCAATGTTAAAGTCTTCTTCAAAACATAAACTCATAAACTACGCCTTTATCCCCGAAGGGCTAGGCAGAGGTGCTAGCACCCACATTTCGCCCGTTTATGTTTAGGTCGCAATATATGGCGATAGGTGGCGAGCCTATTGCCATTAACCGGGCACTTATAAACCTGCGATAAATACACACATAACTTCGAAAAGCATCAAAATGTCATTGGTGTGTGCCATGGTAACCTGGGATCGAACCCGAGACCTCGTCTCAGCAGTCCATTACCCATATTACTAGGCTACCGCGGTTCACTCTGCATGCTTAGACTATATACAATTTTTATAAACACACCGCGTTGTATAGTTTCGAGTTTCGAATAGAGTTTTCGAGTATTTACTCCTAGAAACAAACTTTCTCTGTTCACCGTCAATACTCCAGTTCCTCCGTGATCATGATGAAGAACAATGCAACATGGCAAATATCCCGATTATTTTAATACTAATATTAACGTTGGCTCACTCACGCTGTTGTATGTTGTTTGTGTGTGTGAAAACTTGCGTTGTGCAACTCAAGTCGTTTGTTGCGATGCCTTTTGTGTGTCTGTGTCACTGTGTCTATGCAGAACATGATCAAAGACTTTCTGCTTCTACTAAACGGCTTCTGTTATGTCACCAATCATCCAGAGATATTTTGAACTGCATTCACAGATTTTGACAAAGTCGTACTCAGTCAGCAAGAAAAATGCTAAAAATTTGAAGAAGATTTTTGTTTTTGTCTACTCAAAGCTAAGACGGTCCCATAGATTCTTGATCCCCACATGATAGAGGATCGATTGGGACAAAAAGAAATTGGAATTATAGCATTTTTCTTGCTGACTGCACGATTGTATCAAAATCTGTGAATGCAGTTCAAAGTATCTCAAAAAGTTAGGGAAAAGGACAAAAAGGAAGAAAAAGTAAAGGGAAAAGTTAGGTCTCGTAAGAACATTTGTCTGTAACTTCGACGGATAAGGTACTTGCCGTTACAACCCCGTTTCAAAAATACAACTGTATAATCTATATTATTGTTAATTGCGAGACATCAATGACAACTTATTTCCGAAAGTACCAAAACAAGAATCAATCAATGACAAATTTAAATCGCTTAGATCACCCACATAGAGTGTGAATGTGGCCCGATCTGTTTGTTGCTCGTGGTCCAATTGCTGAGTCCTACTGGTTGGTCCAAGCGCAATTTTTTGGCCCGTGGTTCTATCAATTAGACCACGGTCAAATCAAATTGTCTGTGGTCCCATCAATTGGATCATAGGCAATGCATGAAATAAATATATTTATAATTATATATAATTCAAATTGTCCGTGGTTCTATCAATTAAGTCATGTGCAATTCTAAAACACTTTACCCCTTCCAGATTAGAGGAGATTTGGAGGAGGTAGGACTCGACGGTACTTCCAATTCCTACTGACCAGTTCGACTGGGGAAGTACCTCCACCCTACAGAATAATGCAGCATAATAACCTCGTGTTGTGTTCCCGGTGGTGAGTATCTCACTTGTGATTACGGGGTTGACAGCGCAATTGTAACTCCCTTGGTGTTGCACACGTCCATTGGCCATGGTAACCACTTTCCATCAGGTGGGCCGTGTGGTATAAAAAAACATAATAAATATCAATATAAAAATTTTAGGCGTAATAATGTTTGGAGATAATGGCCTTTGGACTAACCAGTAGGACTCGGTGATAGGATCACGGGCAACACGGGTCCTAGGGCCTTTTTTTTTACGTGCGCAAAATCCCCACGGATACCTACCTACCGGAGCCGGTGGAGGAGGTTATGTCGGACTCGAACCGACTAAAACGCACGCCGCCTGTGGGTCGCTTTGGTTGCCGAAGGTGAGGACCCCAGAATCGGGGAGGCGCGCTAGGCGCGCCACCGCCGCGGTCTGCTTCTGCCAGGGTGACAGGCGGCTCCACTTGTCACCCCCAGGCCGGCGCTCATGGGGGGCGGAGGTCGCTCATCGACCTCCTACGCCCGAGATGCCTTCGTACGTGGGCAGCTTGTCTTGTGATCCTTCGTCGCTCCCGCTGCCGCTGGGGTCCTAGGGCCTAGGGCTCAAACTAACCCTACCTGAAAGTTGGTACATTTGCAGATTGATGGAAGAGGCTAAGAGGCTATGGCGCTGACTTTTCTCTCAAAGTTGGAAGGTCAGACTCCAGTGACTACTATAATATCCAAGATAAGCTAAATCGAGAGAAATGATAGGAGAACGGATCCTAAGCTTGAAAGTGTAAACATTAGATGCAACGATTATTGTTTTACCCGACTACGCCAGCGAGGGTAATGTGTTACGTGCGTATGTACCTATGATGTATGTAGTTTTCCTTGTTCCCCTCTACAGACTTAACGGCTAGACGGATTTCGATAAATAGGGTTTCAAATGAATGGTATTCATTTCCCGAGTGTCGATTAGGGTACTAAAATAAAGAGAATTAGAAGGAGATTACAAAAATATACATACGTCATATCAAAACTAAAAAGTTCAAAAAAAAAACCGAGTTGGTACAAGTAACGAGTTTTCCTTCTATCGCAGTGATATTGCCTGCGCATTTTTCCATTATTCGCCTCTTACGACACCCTTCAGATGAGATGGGGTAGGGATACTTGTATTCTTTATCCGTCACCACTCGGATACGATACTACAAGCCGCTGTAGCTCCTCGTGCTATAGTTAAAAAGGGCATTCATTTTATTTATTTATTTCCACAGACAATACAAGCTTACAGTGAAACAACACCAAAGCGCTTATAATGTTACACTAATTAATATTTAAGTAATACCATGCAATTCAATTGTCAAATACAAATATTAAAATAACAAAAAATTTGAATAGTTAATATTACAATTACAAATAATTACAGTAATCAATTTAAAAACAATGAGCTATTCATTACAATATATAATAGATACAACAATAAATAATCAAGCAATAAATCAATCAATCAATCAACTAGCCCATCGCAGTCCACTGCTGGACTAGGCCTCTCCCAATGTTGGACGGCTTTGGCCTACTGTTTCCACGCTGGCCAGACGGGTTGGTACAGGGTTTTATTTCGAGTTTTCCTTCTCTCGCATTGATATGGTTTGCGTATGTCTCCATTAGTCGTCTCTTACGACACCCTTCGGATAAGATGGGGTGGTGATAGAGAAAGAATACAATTCTTTCTCCGTCACCACATGGATGGCGTCACCACACGGATAAATCATCAATAAATAAAGATCAATAAAAAAGATGAAGCAATAAAAACATTCAAATAATATTCCCAATGAACATTAATCAATAATAATCTAAAACAATAATTAAGTAATCTAAATAATCAAAGGTCAACTAATTAGAGGAGTCAATATTAAAATTACTAATAAATTGCAATACTAATATTAATTGTACCATAGAAAAAACACCTTACGAAGGTGCATTCAAAAATGATAAGACTTTTTTTGCCATTACATAAATGTTGTCAAAAAATAAATTTATATCTGGATTCGCTTGTAGCAAACCATTAATTAAATATATCGCCCTTGAGGTAGGGCAAGTGGCAGCCTGAGCCAAACGCCATGTCAGTGGCTTTGCGAGAAGGCAATGCTGACGACGTCCAGTGGCACGCATATAATTATCTGGCACATATAAAAGTATACATTCCATGACTGATGGATTATTTACCTTATTGATCAGTACCAGGTAGCAGTGCACTACGTGTATGAAATTTCGCCTCAGCTCGAGGGTTACCAAACCTACCATACCTATGACAAACATGGAGGGATATAGAAAAGGATAATATCCGTGTGAGCGCCTGTAATGATACCGGGCGAACCTGCACTGTTTTATTTCAATCATTAGAGCATAAGTCACTTCATACGGGCTCCATACAATGACATTGTATTCCAATTTACTTCTCACATACGCGTAGTATAGGAGCTTTACTAAATGAACGTCATTAAATTGGGATGCTGTCCTAAGTATGAACCCCAGTGATCTATTGGCTGCCTTACACGATTCATTTATGTGCTCATGGAAGTTTAATTTCGAATCAAACGTTAAACCAAGATCTCGTATTGTCGTAACACGCTCAAGCTGCTTTCCACCCAACGTATACGGCATCACTATTGGTGAACAGGACCGCGTGAAGGTAATCAATTTGCACTTCGAGATGTTTAATGATAGTTTATTAGTTGCACTCCACTCTGCAACTGCATCAATATCCCGCTGTAGGGCCCCGCAATCATTAATGCTCCTGACGCGAATAACTTCAAATCGTCAGCAAACATAAGACATTTCGATCGGGAGAGGACACTAGGTAGATCATTTATCACGAGAAGAAACAGAGTTGGCCCAAGAGTACTTCCCTAACTGACCCCTGACCTCGTATAATAGTCCTGTGATCTATGGTTTCCCAGTCTAACATACTGTCTTCTGTCTTTGAGATAATCAGCAATAAATCTCATAAGCTGCTTATCGAATCCTATCGATGAAAGCTTACTTAGGAGGATATCATTATCTACGCGATTAAACGCCTTTTCGAAATCAAAGTATGCCGCATCTACTTGACAGCCTGACGTTACGTTTGTTTTTAAATAATCTACAAAGTTTATATGATTGGTGGAGCGCGCCGCACGGAAACCGTGCTGCGAGTCATTCAAAAGAGTGCGGACTTGAGATGTGATACGTCTATTGAGGACAGCCTCGAATAATTTACCGAATACTGACCTTATTGCTATAGGTCTATAATTACTAACATCTATTGATGTCCCATTTCTGGGAACCGGCGTAACACGCGAAACTTTCCAACCACCAGGATAGGAACACTGCTGTAGGGCAAGATTAAATAAGTACAGTAGTGGTTCCTCGAGGACCGATAGACAATCCTTAACGATGAAAGGTGGTATGTTGTCCGGTCCATGCGCCGATGCTGATTTGAGACGCTGTACTGCAATTCTGAGGTCAGCCCCATTGATTTGTGGGATGCTAATCTGGTGACCATGCGCATTATGATCCAGCATCTGTGGGTTTAATTGCGGAATGTTTTTGTGAAAAACAGAACTGAAGTAGCTTGCTAAGGAGTCAGTAGCTTCTTGTCCCTGAACTGTTCTACCTTTATACATGTACTCCTTGCTCAGCTGTCTGTTCTTCTTTTTGTTCCTAACATATTCCCGAAAACAACTAATGATCCTTCTAAATTGTAGAAGGATCATTAGTTGTTTTCTGGCCTACGATATTTAAATAACTTTGATACGCACTATTAATAAGAGCCTTGACTTTAGTTCTATAATATTTAAATAGCTCCCTATTGAATTCCAATCCATTTTGCCTAAATTTTATTACATTTTATTAGATTATAACGCGTAAAACGCATATAGAGTATATTTTGTGACGTGGACAATATAAAATATATTGATTGCTCAATTCAAATGGATTTGATATACACCTACTAAAATACTTCGAAATAAAGGAGTTATTTGGTGCCAGACAGGACAGATGCAACCACAGCCACACAGCTTGACCTTCTAGTGGTTGTCATGCATCAATGGCCACACTGCCGCAGGCTATAATAATAATGTTTGTTTCTCACCAAAACGTTTACATAACAAATCTCAAATAAAATACAGTAGAACGTAATTAATAAATTAGTACAAGGATCAATCAGAATTATGGCGGGCTGGCACCTGAACTAGGAGAATCCTGTGTCTCAGGCTACCAACCCTCCACCCCTGGCCAGAATCTAATATAATTTATAAATGAAGATGTGTGAAAATACGTGTGGGTGTGGGTGTGGGTGTGTGTATGTATGTGCGTGTGTGTGTGTGTGTGTGAGTGTGTGTGCGTGTGTGTGTGTGTGTGTGTGTATGTGTGTGTGTGTGTTTTATGTATACATATGTTCGTGGATGTGTACGTATATGTTTTGTTTGTCTTTGGGTGTGCATTGAGTACCTATGTGTGAGTGTGTGTTGCGTCTGAGTGAGGGTTATCGAGAGTCAATGTGAGGTATTGACGGTCAGCTTTAATTTAGCGACAACTTTCAATCATGTCTAACACGGAAAAATTCTACTGATATTGCCAATTTATTAATTAAGGGATTTTTTTTTACGTGCGCAAAATCCCCACGGATACCCCTTCACCGGAGCCTGTGAAAGAGGTTATGTCTCTGCTGCTGCCAGGGTGACAGGTGGCTCCACCAGTCACCCCCAGGCCGGCGTTCATGGGGGGCGGAGGTCGTTCATCGACCTCCTACGCCCGAGTTGCCTTCGTACGCGGGCAGCTTGGCTTGCGATCCTTCGTCGCTCCCGCTGCCGCTCCCGCCCCGCCAACCTAACCTAACATATGATATTGCGTGCTCGACCCGTTAGAAGTTAGACTACTGGGTCGAGCGCGCGTTATCATATTCTGCAGACAATAATCGATATATTTGATAATAGATTTTTTCCATATAGGCCGTCTCCGGGGACGAGTTGGAGACTCTGTAGTCCCCACACCCGAGAAGAGGGCCAGATCGTGAGAGATGGCCCTAGGTCGGCCGGGGTGCGAGCGATATGGCTGTCAACCTCACCTTTGGCAACCAAAACGACCCACAGGCGGCGTGCGTTTTAGTTGGTCAACGATGAAATAGGGACCATGCACAGCAGGGTCCAGTCGTCGATGTCGCTCGAAAATACACTTTGGCGAGAATAGTTTATTTCAGCTATATTCATAGTAGGTATTTAGAGCGAATTACTGGGGTAATTCAGCAGATTTAAACACAATATTTGTGTTACAAAAGCGGGCTGTACGAGCTAATTTATAATTTAGGCCCAAGAGTCTCCCTCAGAGAAAAGTTTAAAGAGATAGATATTCTAACCGTACTGTCACAATAAATATTTGAGAACATTTTTTTTACAACTTAGGTGGCAGACACGCTCACGGCCCACCTTATGGAAAGTGGTTACCGTGGAGTTACACTCAGGTGTAAGAACAGAATGAAATTTTCTGTGCAGTCAGTGCGAAACACAAAATCAGGGCAAGCCTTTAGTATTCCCACTGACAGTACAAAAACTCTCCAGTGAGCTCTGGCTACCCTACTTGCCGCCGTTTGTATGTAAGGATAAATATTTCAAAATTTTCTAGAGTTTTTGACAGGTATAACGTAAATACCAGACATTTATTTGTCGACTTCAAGTAATGCCGATTTAATGGTCTATGCAGAATAAATTTTTGACTGCTCTACATACACGATATGCTGACTTAAATCACACCCTATTTATATTATCTACATGAACAAACTGAACGTTCAATCTTGCGATTTATTTATAGTGATATATATTTTTTTATGAGAATTGAAAGCATTTAGCGAAAAAGGTAAAGACGTGGGCATCATTGGGGTCCGTGGTACGTCAGCCACTTCGCCATAGGCAGGACTTACAGAGGCAGTAGCCTCGATAATATCTACCTATTAATATTATTGGTAAACGAGTAGGTATCATTGCAGAAGTAAAGAATTTCATATACATCTTTGTAAATAGACCGTGAAGTCACACGGCCCACTTGATGGAAAGTGGTCACCGTGGCCTATGGACACGTGCAAAACCAAGAGAGTCACACTCGCACTACCAACCCTGCAAGCATTGAGAGTTTTTTTTCTAGCTTTTGTTCTTTCCAATGACAGATATGCGGATTATAGATGGCGGAGATACTTCCCCAGTCGGACGGCTCAATTTGGATGAGAATACCGTTGTGTCCTACCTCCTACAACTAAATGAAAATGGCCAAGAAATTAAAGAAATGAAACTATTGATAACATCTAAATTTGAATTAAATTCGAATTAGAATTATTATACCTAATTAAAACGGAAATTAAAACGATTCATTTTATTATTTAGTGAGATTCAATGGCCGAGACATTAAAATGTCAGACACTTTCAAAAAAATATAATCCATTGACATTTTTAAACTCAGCTTACATATTTTTTATGTAATATGATTCACTAATGTTATGTAATGACTGGAGAATTTCGTACAGCTGTAAACATTAATAAATATAAAAAAATTTAAAGAAGATGATCTGGAATCTGAAATATGGTTTTTTAACAAATTTGGATGATGATGCTAGTCAAATTTTCAAGTTAAAGTTATAGAACTTCAATTTTTTATGCGTGAAATTTAATTTTCCATTAAATTACTTTTACCATATTTTATGCAAGGAATAGTTAGCTTTTGCATTTGATTTAAAACCATTCACACATATCTTTACAAGATGACGACCGAGGGACTAGGGTACGACCCCACAAATTAAGACTCAGGCTAACTCCTTTGACATATTTTTTTTTATTAACGTGCGGATTCCACTCGATTACCCCCTGCCGAGGCCAGCGGGGTGGTTATACCGGGCTCAGGGTGAGGTAGCCTCTGGCATATCCCTCGCTCACCCCGACTGACCCAGGGCTATAGAAGGCCCCATTGGGTGTGGGACTACGGTGTCCACATCTTTCCCCAGAAAAAGGCGGAGGGGCACTAACCGCGCCGTCGTCTCGGCCTGCTTCTGCTACAGTGGCGGCTCCACCTGTTACCCCAGGCCGGCGCTCATGGATGACGGAGGTCATTTAATGATTGTAACGACGCGCTCTGCAAACGTCGTCACACCGGTTTTAATTCTATTTTTGAACGAAAAGTTTCGGAACGCGGAGTGAATGACATTTTGACGTATAGCTGTCAAAGGACCTTTCTTCCTAGCGTTGAGGCTGGATGGTCGATATTCATGGCTTCGTAACTTAATTTCAATAAATCTCATAAAAATGAGAGTATTTTGGCCTAAAGGATAATAGTTTGTGTCTTCACAACTATCCTCTTGTGGAATTATAGTTTATTTCTGGTGAGTTGTCATTTTTTAATAAGATTCACTTTGTTGGAATTGCCACGTTCCTAATTTGAAAAATAATTGTTAAAATTCTATTGTTTCAGCTCTTAATCTGAGAATATTATGATTTTTTTTTTTTTTTTTTTTTAATATACGACACGCCAACTTGACCTCACCTCGCCTGATGGTAAGCTAAAGGCAAAGTCTCAGGAAAGAGGGTCACCATTACAGACACTAAGTGCTACAATGGTGGCACTCAGCTTGGCGGCCTCATCAGATGCTTTTTCACGCCCCGCTTAAAGGCCCCGGGACTGTAGGAAGAAGGAAACACGTGTGCTGGTAATGAATTCCAGGTCTTGGTGGTGCGGCAAAGAAAAGAGTCTCCGAACCGCTTGGTTCTTGCTCGTATATTCTGCACAGTGTGAGGGTGACATCTAAGGCCTGCACGTGTTGTCCTATGTAGGAAAGGAGATGGTGGGATTAGTTGGAAGAGCTCGTCAGAACACTCACCGTGGTAGAGACGGTAAAATACAGCCAAGGAAGCAATATCTCTACGCATCTGCAAAGGCTCGAGGGTGTTCGTGACCTCAGGGTTCCCAATAATTCGGACCGCGCGTCGCTGCAACCTGTCGAGAGCATCTAGTAGGTATTTCGCGGAGCCATCCCAGAGATGCGAGCAGTATTCCACGCAGGAGCGAATTTGTGTCTTATAGAGAAGACACCGCTGCTCCGGCGTGAAAAAACGTCTCACTTTGTTTAGGAGTCCGAGTTTCCGCGAGGCTGTTTTGATGATGCTCTCGATGTAATTTCTGTTATTCAGTTTGCAGCGAATATCCATGCCTAGGATATAGAGATTGTCCTGCAGTGGAAGTGGCGTGCTCTGAAGAGTGGGAAGGGGAAGGAAAGAAGATACCTTTGCTGTGAACGCACAAGCCTGCGTCTTCTTGGCATTGAACTCGACCATGTTCTCGGAGCCCCATTGAGAAATGTGATTCAAGATCCGGTCCAGTTCAGTGACAAGAAGCTGTCTTTTTTCCACGATATCAGACTGTTTGGCCGCAGGTTGTCCGTGATAACTCCCGTGTACGGTACTATCGTCTGCATAGCAATGCATGCTGCCGGTGGACAGCATGTCGTTGATATGCAGAAGAAAGAGAGTGGGAGATAATACAGACCCCTGCGGTACGCCAGCATTTATTTGCAAGAACTCCGAAGCCCGTCCATCACAGAGGACGCGGATACGGCGCTCCTGCAGGAAACTAGCAATCCAGTTGCACAGTCTAGGAGGCAGACCAAAGGCTGGTAGCTTGGAGAGAAGCGATTTGTGCCAGACTCTATCGAAAGCTTTGGCGATATCAAGACTAATTGCCAGTGACTCGCCGTGCTTGTCCATAGCCTCACCCCAAAGATGGGTAACGTATGCCAGAAGATCACCCGTTGACCGTTTCGGCCTGAAGCCATATTGCCGGTCATTAATTAAGGAGTGATCCTCTAGGTGACGCATGAGCTGTTTGTTAATGATGTGCTCGAAGACCTTGCACAGCACTGAGGTGACGGCTATGGGTCGATAGTTGGCTGGCTCTGAGCGATCCCCCTTCTTGGGGATCGGCTGTACATTCGCCTCTTTCCAAGCCGAAGGCACTGTACCCGAGCTGTAGGACAGTCGGTACAGCCGCGTAAGCATCGGAGACAACTCCGCTGCACATTTTTGTAAGACCACCGCTGGAATACCATCCGGGCCACTGGCTTTCCGGACATCGAGTGATTGAAGCACCGCACGAACATCGCATTGCCTGATACGTATTTCAGGCATTACGTGGTCACCATTGGGTAGTGTCGGCGGCTGTATACCGCAATCATCGACTCGGGAATTGGCCGCAAAGAGATTTACTAGCATATTGGCTTTCTCTTGCGGTCCATGGGCCAGGGATCCATCAGGGTAGCGCAGCGGTGGCAGCGAAGGCTGACAGAAGTTGGCCTGCACGGCTTTGGCCAGTCGCCAGTATCCACGGCTGCCCGTGGGATGTGCCACTAGCTCTTGACCAAGCCGCGCAATGCGCAGGGCATCCGCTTTGACGTAAGCCCTCTTGCAGACCTTTGTGGCTCTGTTGTACGCCGCCTTGAAGTGGCTCACATTGGGATCGTGCGTGGCACGCGCCCTTACCCAAGCGCGATACGCGGACTGCTTTTGATCAACAGCCCCCGTACACTCGCGCCCGAACCAAGGGCGCACTCCTCGGGCACCGGTGACATCAGTGTACGGAATATAGTATTCCATACCCAGACCGATCTCACCGGCAACAGCAGTAGCACAATCCGAGGGTTTCTTACCTTCAAAGCAGCGTTCAACCCACGGGATGGACGCAAAATAGTTGCGCAGCCCATCCCAATCTGCTGACGAGTAGTGCCAGAGACGCCGCTTCCCCTGCACGGGTCGTGAAGGCGCTATAATTGGCACCTTGGAGCAGACCAGACAGTGGTCGGAATTGCCTAAAGCGGCTTGTACCGAAACACTGTACAGGTCTGGGTGACTCGTCAGCAGAAGGTCTAGCAGAGAGGGTGCTAGGCCCGACCTTCTTGGTATTCTAGTGACCTCGTGTACCAATTGGGTCAGGCCATGCGCCAGAGCAAATGCATGGGCGGCTCTTCCCGCATGGTCTGTTTTGGAGGAGCCCAACCAGGTTTCGTGGTGGGCGTTAAAGTCCCCCAAAAATACCACTTCGGCGTTCGGAAACCGTTCCTGCGCATCATCTGCCGCCTGACTCAGATATTCAAAGAGTCGAGTTGTCTCAGCATCTCCTGTATGGGAACGGTAGAGGCACACATAGATCTGACTCGTAGAGCCATGGTCTACGTGTACCCATAGGGTTGAAAAGGATGGGTCCTCAAGGCAGCGCAAACGGCGACAACAAACATCCGCCCTAACAAACACGCACACCCCGGCTTTTGCACGGAAATTTTCCTCGATAACATAGCCGGGGTAAAGCAAGTAGGTCGTGTCATCAGGGCGGCCTATTTGTGTCTCCGTGAGAAAGAGCATATCTGGTTTCGCCGTCTCAAGGTGTTGGTGGACGGCGTTGAGGTTCGCATGGAGTCCACAGATGTTAGTGGACTCCACCTCAAATAGCGAGCTTGTGGGAGTCTGTAGAGCCGCTGTGTTGCCCAATACTCTTAAATGCGCTGCCATGATGAAAAGGAGAAAAGGGCGTGAAAAAAAGAGGTGATTGTCGTCGCAGCACCGCGTGACAAAGTGCGGGATATTGGTTTTGTCTATGATTATGAGGCATGGCGTGAGCCGACACGCCGTACGGAAGGGCCCCCGTACCCCCCCGAATATGGTCGCCTGGCCCCCACTTCCGGTCACCAACCGGCACGACGAGCCATACCGGGATTATGCGCGGTCTGGTGAGGCAGCCTTCCAGGGTGGTTAGTCCCAGTTGGGCCTCTGTACTATACCGCGGGCGGCCAGCGGCACCACCGTTTCTACGGGTCTCCCTGACCGGCGCGTCGCCCCGCACCATCCTCACTAGACTACGCCAAGACCCACTGGTCCCACTAGTGCTGCGACCACCATCACCCCTACCCGGCTATGCATTTGCTGATCCCTGAACGCAATCCAACCGAAATTGAATTACTATGAAGGGTTTTTCGCAATATTGCACGGTGGTACCAACCCGGTCGAAATTTGTGACAAATTTGTGCCGTCAAATCTCTACCACCAGTAAATTTCTTTTGCTATTGGCATTGTTCCAGCAAATTAAGGCGGTAAGTCGCACAAATTTATAGAAAATTAGGACCTCGTGTTCATATTGGAGTTTGTTCTAATGACATGCAATTTTATTACAGGTTTCCAAATTGGAACCGCCTTTTTCTTTTTCCTTTGGACTTTTTCTTTGGACCTTTGACTTCGGTCATCTGCATTTCTTTATGGAGGGTTTGGACTTTTCGCCTCAAACCTGGATGTACCGCATGGGCTTAAACTGAGGACTTCGCCTGCTACGAGCTTTCTCGCTGCTGTGTTTACATATACTCGCCGAGGGATGCCGTGAGCTTACTTTAATTATATTTTAAATCTAAACTTCAAAATAACCTAAAAATGCATTGGTGACATAAGATCATATTGACATAGGAACTGATTGACCTAGCTTATAAAACTCTAATTTTAAATTTAAGGTTAGTTATACATTAGGATTGTATCCTTGCAACTATTTCTAAATGCACACTGGAGTGGACAATAAAACCTTAAACCTCACCGTTTGGTTTCATTTAGCTCACCTCCGGCAGATTAAAAGTTTCCAATCTCCGCTGATTATCCTAGGCATGTGTATCTCCAAGGCGCCCGAACTTTTATGGTAATGTACTTACAAACCAATTTTATTTCTATTTCTTTTAAATAGGAGATTACACACTTACTTTGTCACATTTAACTTGCTCCATTCAAGAGTAAACCAATGATAGGAATACAAATATAAAATCATCTTTTTTTTATTATTACATCTGGCGCCCGAACAGGGACATGACAGTGTGCATATATCTTTATTCCTTGTCACCTTTGCATTATTTTTTACCTTATCATGTTAAGAACAGTGTTTTCTTCATGTATTTTACTGTTACATAACTGTGTATTACAGTAAATCTTTGTTATTGTTTACTTTGCAAAACTAATCATACTACAAGTTAGTACTATTGTTTGTATCTCTCAATTACAGGTGAATGTTTCAATTTGTATAACATGGTTATTGTTATAATTGTTTTATCTTATATAGCTTTTGTTTATTACAGGTAAGATTTTCCACTTAGTAATATTATATAATTACTAGTTCTTAACCTTTATTCACATGTGTGAAAACATAGTAATATTTGAATATTTGCTGTTTACCTTAAGTAGACATAAATAATTTATTTTGTGAATCACTAATGCATTTTTATCTTTATAGGCATTTGACCTAAATAATTTTTGCAACAATAACATTCCATTCTATGAGTTTGTTTGACTTTTGAGTTTAGCGTTTTGCTATCAATGCAATTAACTTCATTCATAATTTAATTAACTTTAATTAGAAACTTTAATTGATACTTTAATTAGAAACTTATAGTGTATTTAATACAACTTTTTATTAGATTTTCACATCCTTTTATAAATCAAACATGGATAAGGAAATACAGGTCCCGCCTTTGTTTGAGAATATTGTTGGTGATGTTCCAGTTGGTACTTCTACTCATGTCATGGCTGATTTATCTGAAGTTGTTGATCCATTTTCGAATAGTCGAGGAGCTGGTGATCATAGTCTGAGAGCCGCATCTTCATTTAATATGATGAATGTTTTATTGAATGATAATTTGAGGAAAAACTTGCCTTCTGTTACTAAGTTGCCTGATTTAAAACGAAGTAAGCTTTTGTATGATGGTAAATCGTGCGTTAGGGAATTTATTACTCAAGTGGAAGAATATTTCTTGTTTAAAAATTTTAATGAATATTTTTTGGTTAGTTCATTCTCTGATCTTTTGTCAGGCACTGCGCTTAAATGGTTTCGTAGTGTTCGTATTCGTATTGCTTCTTGGCAGGATTTGAAGGCTGCGTTGTTGAAACGTTTTGATAGAATTGAATTTGATTATCATTTGGAACATGAACTCCGTACTCGTAAACAAAAGATAACTGAGTCATTACCAGATTTTATTACAGACATAATGGATATGGCTAGCCGTTTGTCTATGCCTGTTTTTGATGCTACCCTCATAACTATTATTAAACATAACATGTTGAATATTTACACACCTTTTGTGTTTGGTAGAACTATTTCTTCTATCGACGAATTTATTAACCTCAGCAGAGAATTAGAGAATTTTGTGTCAAGAAAGAACTTGAGTGAGAATAAAAGTATTAAAAAAGAAAAATATTCTGCTCAAATTAGTGCTGTTAAATCAGATGATTTAACTTGTTTAAAATGTAAGTCCTCTGGACATTCTTATAAAAATTGCCCTACATTTCCAGGTGTAATTTGTTTTAAATGTCACAAGCTTGGCGTCACTACGAAGAATTGCGAAGTTTGTAATTCAAATACTGTTCAGTCAAAAAACGTATCAGGTCCCATCGAGCCCTAGTTTTTGATAAAACCTCTGGTGACTCGATGTTGAAAAAATTTAGCAATGCTCCGAATGAAGCCACTTGTAAGAAAGAATTTAATGAATGGTTGGATTATTTGAAAGTTTTCTTTAATAATATCAGGGCTGCTCCTGTTTTGTTTGTTAAACATAAAGACACTAGACCTTATTTAAATTTTAATATTAATAATAAATTTTATTCAGGTTTGTTAGATAGTGGAGCTTGTAGTTGTGTACTCGGTTCTAATATTCATCAAACATTTTTGCAATTAGGTTATAAATTTAAACCTTATAAAGGTAACGCTGTTACTGCTGATGGTTCTGCACACAATGTTATTGGAACTATGGTTTTACCTATCACTTGTGATAACTTAACTAAAAATGTAGATTTTTTGATAATACCTTCTTTTAAGCCTTCAATTATTTTGGGATTTGACTTTTGGTTGAAATTTAATCTTGCTAAAGACTTATGGAATAATATTACTTTTGAATATGAAATTTACAGTTATCACTGACCATGCTAGTTTAACTTGGCTTCTTAAACTTGATAATCCTAGTGGTCGTCTTGCACGTTGGGCTGCTAGAATTTCTCAATTTACTTTTGATGTTAAATATAAAAAAGGTTCTTTACATTTAGTTCCAGATTGTTTATCCAGAATAGAAATTTCTGCTATTAATATTCCTGTAAATAATATTATTGTTATGCCAAATGAGGATATCGTTGATCCTTGGTATAGAAAAATATTTGTAAATTGTCAAAAGTTTCCTAGAAAATATAAAAATTTCAAAGTTGAAAGTGATACTTTGTATAGATTTTGTAAAGATAAATATAATCCTAATAATCGTTTAAATTGGAAAATTGTCATACCTAAAGAACACATCTTAGACACTATTAAATCTAATCATGATGATGTTAATTCAGGACATTTAGGAATTCATAAAAATTTAAATAAATTAAAAATACATTATTTTTGGAAAGGTATGTTTATTGATGTTCAAAAATACATTTCTTCTTGTGATACTTGTAAAGCTTATAAATCTTCTACTAATCCACCTCATGGAATTATGGTTAATCCTAAGAAAGTTGATAAACCAATGTTAATGCTTTCTATTGATATTATTGGAACTCTTCCAAAAGCTTATTCTGGCCATAAGTATATACTTTCAATCATAGATGTTTTTACAAAATATTGTTGGATATTTCCTATGACTAGTGCTACCACTAAAGTAATTTGTGGGATACTTGAAAAAGAAATATTTCTTAAGTTTGGAACACCTAAAATTTTTGTTTGTGATAATGGAAGCCAATTTACAGCTAAGCAATTTGTAGATTTTCTAAAAAGTTATAATATTAGTAAAATATTTTATAATACTTTATATACACCTCAAAATAATCCTGTAGAGAGATATAACAAAACAGTCGAAACATGTATTTCTTGTTTTGTTAAAGATGATCATAGAACTTGGTCAAAATATTTGCCTCATGTTCAATTAGCTTTAAATAGTAGTGTGAATCTAGCTACAGATTTCACTCCTAATTTTCTCATGTTCGGTAGAGAACTTATTTTTGATGCTTCATTGCACCGTTTTAGTAATTCTTTTGATAACCTCAATCAACTTGATGTTGTTGATAGGTCTTCATTTGCTTTTTCACTTAAATCACTTAGTGATATTTTTATAAAAGTTCAAGCTTCATTGCTTAAAGCTTATAAGCGTAATGCGCGTTATTATAATATAGGAAGGAAGGTCATTTCTTTTGAAGTGGGAGATATAGTGTGGAGGAGAAGTTTTGTGCAGTCTAATGCTCCTGCATTCTTTTCGGCTAAGTTAGCACCTAAGTTTGTTAAGTGTGAAATAATAGATAAAATTTCCTCTAATGTTTATGTTTTAAAAGACCTTAATAAAAACTATACTGGTCGTTATCATATTAAAGACATAATTAAATATTAAAATTATTCTTGTTTTGACAATGTCTATCTTTGTCTTTGGTACTTTGTTTGAAGTTTGATCCCATTGTAAGGTGATGTTTGTGAGGCTAAGGGATCTTGAAAGGTGATGTATGTTAGGAACTTCACAACAATTTATTAATTTCAATTTTAGTTTCCTTCAAAAATAACTTAGGTCATTTTAGGACTTGTTATTGTGTAACTCTACTCCATATTAACAAATTGTTCCACATCAAAAGATCTTATATTTTTATTTATCTTTGTTGTATAGGATTATTTTCCTGTATATATTTTTATACACTTGTATATTTAATATTGTATATTTTGTACAAATTTAGGAATTTAGTTTCTACTCTAATATAGGAGTGAAATTTAATATTCATTTTCTACATTAAATTCACTTGACTTATTTCCACTCACTTAGGGAATGGAAAATTAAGTTTCTTGAACTTTATTTTTGTACAGTTCTGGGTTATTTTCTTAGTATTAAGATTCTCGGATTGGACGCATTTTATGCATTTTTTACACACCTTGTTATACCATTTTTTGGGAAACTTGTGTCTTACTGGACTTTACAATTTTTTGTGCTATTGTGTTTCATACACATAGTCACACCTTACGCTTTGCGCACGGGAAGCTGGTGGTGTTGAGCCGGTCGTAATTGTCGTTTTTCTCTTTTTGTACGATTGTGTTTTTATACACATTGTTACATTTTTTATGCTTTGCGCACGGGATGTCGGTGGTGTTGTGCCGGTCGCAAATGTCATACTTTTCTTATGCGGTTGTGCTCAGAAAGTCAGTGGTGTTGTACTGGTCACAATTGTCATATTTTCTTTATATTTTGCTTGTGCTCGGAAAGTTGGTGGTGTTATGCCGATCACAATGCTTATAAATATATTATTACGACACTTTTGTTGTGATTTTGTTTTGACGTTTTGGATGTTGGAATAGGAATTTGAAGTCGGCGGCTTTTCAACCTAACCGACAGTGGGAAAACTTCATTGTTTTTACCGATTTTCTTTCAGATTCGGCAGCGTTGGTGCTTAACCGATATCTTGTTAGTTTCATATTTTTGTTTCAGGAATAGCTGGTATAGAGTCGGTGGCGTGGGAGCTCAACCGCACTTTTGTATTGATGCTAGAAGGCTGGTTAAGATCAAGGATTAGATTCGACGGCGTTGGTTGCCTAATCGATATCTGGAATGGAATTGAGTAGGGATTGTTTAATTTGTTTTATTGAAGGATTTATTTTCACTTTTGTGTTGAAATAAGTTTTTACTCTTTTCTGAGTTTGGTTTCGGTTATTCCATTAAGTTGGATAGTGTCCTTTGTTTCCATTTGAAACTGGAAATTCTTTTTCAACTTAATTCTTTACTTTTCGAGTGTTTTCACATTCTTTGATTTTTAGGAATGCTTTCCCATTCTTTAATTTATAATTATTTCTGCAATACCCAATGCAAGATGCTTTCGCATTGCCTTTTTTGTTTATTGAAAAATGTTGCAAGACATTTTGTCTTTTGAGGTTTTTTGGAATTTTGTTCTGGACTCTCATAATTTTCATTAGAAAAGGAAGTTTCTTTCTTTCTTTTTTCTTTTTGGGGAGGGATGTAATGTAACGACGCGCTCTGCAAACGTCGTCACACCGGTTTTAATTCTATTTTTGAACGAAAAGTTTCGGAACGCGGAGTGAATGACATTTTGACGTATAGCTGTCAAAGGACCTTTCTTCCTAGCGTTGAGGCTGGATGGTCGATATTCATGGCTTCGTAACTTAATTTCAATAAATCTCATAAAAATGAGAGTATTTTGGCCTAAAGGATAATAGTTTGTGTCTTCACAACTATCCTCTTGTGGAATTATAGTTTATTTCTGGTGAGTTGTCATTTTTTAATAAGATTCACTTTGTTGGAATTGCCACGTTCCTAATTTGAAAAATAATTGTTAAAATTCTATTGTTTCAGCTCTTAATCTGAGAATATTATGATTTCTTTTGCTATTGGCATTGTTCCAGCAAATTAAGGCGGTAAGTCGCACAAATTTATAGAAAATTAGGACCTCGTGTTCATATTGGAGTTTGTTCTAATGACATGCAATTTTATTACAGGTTTCCAAATTGGAACCGCCTTTTTCTTTTTCCTTTGGACTTTTTCTTTGGACCTTTGTCTTCGGTCATCTGCATTTCTTTATGGAGGGTTTGGACTTTTCGCCTCAAACCTGGATGTACCGCATGGGCTTAAACTGAGGACTTCGCCTGCTACGAGCTTTCTCGCTGCTGTGTTTACATATACTCGCCGAGGGATGCCGTGAGCTTACTTTAATTATATTTTAAATCTAAACTTCAAAATAACCTAAAAATGCATTGGTGACATAAGATCATATTGACATAGGAACTGATTGACCTAGCTTATAAAACTCTAATTTTAAATTTAAGGTTAGTTATACATTAGGATTGTATCCTTGCAACTATTTCTAAATGCACACTGGAGTGGACAATAAAACCTTAAACCTCACCGTTTGGTTTCATTTAGCTCACCTCCGGCAGATTAAAAGTTTCCAATCTCCGCTGATTATCCTAGGCATGTGTATCTCCAAGGCGCCCGAACTTTTATGGTAATGTTACGGTAATACAAACCAATTTTATTTCTATTTCTTTTAAATAGGAGATTACACACTTACTTTGTCACATTTAACTTGCTCCATTCAAGAGTAAACCAATGATAGGAATACAAATATAAAATCATCTTTTTTTTATTATTACATGATCTCTGATGCCAGAGTCACCTTAGCGCTAATCGGGCTATGCGGGACGGAAGGGACCTAAGTCTCCTCCGAGATGCATGGCTCGAGGCAACAATAGTGCCCAGAAAACGGCAATATGCTCACCCCCTATTACGTGGGACCGAATACAATGTTGGTGAAATGTGGGTGTTAATTCACGTCTTGTTGACTGACTAATAAACTACCGAAAATTACGAATTAAACAGGTCTCTTCTATGGGCTAGGTAAACGCTGCGAAAGAGTTTTGAAAAAATCTACTTATTTTTCTCCAAAACATAATCATGAATCCACATATAGCAATGTTCTCCCAACTTCTTAAAACAGACTACTACAAATTAAACTACATCAAAAGCGTCCTGAAAATAGCTCTAAGAAAACCTAGAGATCTGCATAAAGAAGTTTGTTCACGCTGGAGCATTGGTCCTTTCTTTATTGATTCAATGGCTTGTACCGGTTTTAAGTTAAATTTACCGTCCACAGGCATATCATTGTTCACGCAGTTGATGTCCACGCAGAAGATTTCTTGTGGTGTTGGTTTCACATTTGCTTTTTTTTTGTATTAATTGGAGCAGCGGTATCTTTTGAATAATACATAGATTGACTTCTCGTGGCATACTGTTCTCACCTATGTGCAGTACTTATTAGACGCATTCGATAAGATTGAAGTGGCACGCGTTGGCAGGATAATGACATTTTAGAATCTTTACAGTTGCGTAGAGACGTTGCCGTATCGCCTGTATTTTACCATTTTCACCGCATCACGGCGAGTAAAAGAGCTCATTATGACTCCTTCAACTTGTTTATCCGTCTTCCTTCCTATCGAGAATAACACACGCTGGACTGCGATCAAATACGAGAGAAATAATACCGCCTCGAACCAAGTGGTTCGGCACTTCATTTCTTTAGCGAACGTTAAAGAACAATATTACTTTACCCACACACGTGTTCCCTTCTTCTTATGATCCCGGGTTCTTTGATACCCTGCTGGAAAAGCAGGGTCGTTAAAGTTGGAACAGCTAGGTATTTCAGGACGGACAGCATCAAAATTGGTTGCCTTATGGTTAGGTCATGGTGCGGTTTGTCGATTTGTGAGGTGTTAATAAAGGCAAAAGAAGCGCCGGAAAGTATACGGGAGTAGACCGATTTGCTGAGTCAGAGAACCTGAGACAATCACCTTCCACCATGTGCGCTGATTAGATAGCGATGAGATGGGCTACCCGTCACCCTAGCCAAAAAGGACTCGAGACTGTGGTGCGACATGTTAGACACGCAAGGTTTCGGTTCTATTCCGACATATGTATGATAAACATAATATTTAAATCAACATCCTGTACAAAGTTTAAATATAAATTTGAACGACCGAGTGTGGCTTCAGGCGTTCCTTCCAGTACGTCTCGGGGCCTCGTCGTTCGCAAAATTGCAGATGTAAGTATGCCGGCGTTTTTGTATTCGTTCTATGGCACTGAAGAATTAGTCAGAAAAATTCTACCCCCTTCAATGATTAATTCGTATGTCAGGTACGGCCGAAGCTGTAAGTGCTTGAAAAATGAGTTGCCCAAATGCCGCCATGCTCGCCAACTCATATTCCCAAGGGAATGAGATAAGCCGCTCTCTCTTAATGTTAGAAGACATATACTCAGTACTGGCACCAGTGCTGCTGAGCGTGCTCGCCTAATGGCTGTGGGGGAATGAGAATCTGGTGTATGACTTCAGTCACCTTCTTCGCCCAACATTGACCCGACCTTCCGCATTGCTACTTGCCTACGTTCAGGCGTACTGTGTGTTTCTCCGCATTGGTGTCTGCATCAACAGTCGATAGCCGAAGCCCATGGACATTTCGGATTATCTTGCACCAGGAGCACAGGCCGTATGTCCCGTCATGCTATTATTAACGACATTATCCGTCGGGCTCTTGTCACCGTCGCCGTGCCATCGGTAATTGAATCTGTTGGCTGGGCACGCTATGATGGTAAGAGACCGTACGGTATATCGTTGATGCTTTGGAAGATGGGTAGGACTTTGGTGTGGGATGGAACTTGCGTTGACACCCTGGCACCTTCCCATCTTCCAAGTACGATGGACTCCGCATGCGCTGCTGGTGCATCAGTAGAGACTCTCAAACGGCGCAAGTACACCAATGTATCTGGTAATTATATTTTGAACCGTTTGGAGTCGAAACGTTGGGTTCGAGGGGTCCAAGCGCGCACGCACTTTTAAAAATAGTGAGCGAAGAAAAATTCCAATAAACGTTGTTTTGACTTCCCGTGACTATAGGCCTTCACCTCACTCAAAGAATTGGCGTCGCTATGCAGCGTGGTAATACCGCCAGCCTTTTGGGCACGGTATCAGTAGAGATCGATGGTGAGGAATTTCTCGATGCCTAAAGTTGCAGTCTTCCTCTTTTTCTCTATTTCGTATTTGTATAGTTAGCATAGTTTTGTAAAAAAAATTATAAGTAATTGCACTGATTATTTCTGTATATTGTAATAGGACATTTTATGTACCTAAACCAATGAACAGCTAATATTGTATAAAGGAAAACCTTAAAAAAGAAGATCAAGTTCTCAAACGCTGTCGACCGACCAATTGTGACTACGTGGTGTAGCCTGGGCGGTGGAAAAATTAATGCCTCTTTTCCATTTTCGGAATTGATTGTTGACGTGTGAAGTTTGACGACTTCTCGGGCTGGTGGGACTATCTTCCCTGTCTTCCTTGTAATTATAAAAATATTAAGTTAAGGTCGATGTTGTTCAAGTGAACTCCAGTCACACAACTTAGTTTTATCACGACTTTATGATGTTTTTAACTATGAATAAAAAGGATTAAAACAAAACTAAATCTTATTAAAAAAAAAAAGTGAAAATAAATTTTATTTTTATTTTTTAAAGAAAAACATGGTTAAAAAAGATGGATTCGAACGCGGATCAATAAATTATGTTAGTCCGCCGCAGACCTACTCAGTCACAATTACCACGGAGTTATAGTGCAAAATAGATGCTTATATATTATATGTGAGCAAAATACATTCTGCCTCATTCCTTATTGTAATGCTGTGATGATATTAATAATTATGCAAGATTTAGGAGCGTTTTTACTAAATCGTCTGTTCACTATTCTATTCGAGTGAGATGTGAATTCTGTCGAGACATGCTGAGCCGAGGATTCTGCAGTATGCAACCTGGCCTGACTTTGCTGAGATACAGTAGTTCTTGTCTCTCGAAGTTCGTCAGATTCTTATGATGATTATATATATGTGCTATGATAATGGTTTTGCTATAGTAGAATCGAGGAACTGATCGGAGATTGTCGATATTGGAATTTAATATTTTATTACTTATCAAATGATAAAAAAAAATGTTGCAATCTGTTTTTTATTTTCTAAGACATTTCTGATTTAATATATTTCCATAATATAATTTAATCTCAATTAATTTGCAGTTGATGCGCAATGATAAACCAATATTAATTCTAATTATATTAATTTATTTTATAAATATTCATCATATTTTATATATGTATGTGTATTGTATTTGATCTACTCCAGTATGTTCAACTATCTGTTCAACCGGTTGAACAAATTGGACAACTTTTCTTGTCTAATTTGTTCAACCGGTTGAACAGATTGATTGAGATTTAGTGTATTTATCGCAGGTATAAGTGCCCGGTTAATGGTAACCGCACCTATTACATTGGGACCAAAACATAAACTGGCGAAATGTGGGTACTAGCACCTTTGCCTACCCTTTCGGGGATATAGGCGTGAGTTTAAGTTATGTTATGTTAAATATAATTCTTCATGACATTTGTACACTGCTTAACTGCCCATGCATGTTATGATTTCAATGCACAGAATTGTCACAGGTTGTCTGCAAGAAATAGCGTTTAGCGATTTGTACTCTCTTTATTTGTAAAATGTAATGTTTTTGTATATAATGTTTATAGTGTACGATAAAGAACATAGATATAGAGAACCGCGGTAGCCTAGTGGTATAGGTAATGGACTGCTGAGACGAGGTCTCGGGTTCGATCCCAGGTTTTACCATGGCACACACCTATGACTTTTCGATGCTTTTCGAAGTTATGTGTGTATTTATCACAGGTTTATAAGTGCCCGGTTAATGGCAATAGGCTCGCCACCTATTACATTGGGACCTAAGCATAAACTGGTGAAATGTGGGTGCTAGCACCTCTGTCTACCTCTTCGGGTATATAGGCGTGAGTTTATGTTATGTTATGTATTGTACCTAATGTAACCATGTCTTTCGAGGTCGACTTAATACAATAAATAAAAATTAATATGTACTTTTTAGTACTTGAAAACATTGCAATTTATTATGCAAATACGTTAATTACATGGTACTAAGCAAATGTAATAATTTTAATTACTTTTATTTTTTTTATTAAATTTCATGCATACATAGAAACAAACATAACATAAATGGAATGGTGGTCAGCGTCAAAAACGATCTTAATACCAGCTTGCTGCCAGCCTGCTGGGTACGTTACCGGTTGGTGATGATGCGTAGGAATTTCATGACACATTATGTATGTATTTTTTATTTTTATTTTATTTTAGTGTATTTTAGTATCGAGATATCGAGAAGGATGTCCCTGGGTCGGTGGGGGTGTGAGGAATATGCCTGTTAACATTACCTACGGCAACCAAAAACGACTCACAGGCGTCGTGCGTTTTAGTCGGTTCGAGTCTGATATAACCTCTCCCACCGGCTTTTTTTTTATGTAGGACACGCCAACTTCGCCTCACCTCGCCTGATGGTAAGCTAAAGACAAAGTCTCAGGAAAGAGGGTCACAATTACTCGGTGCTGAGAGTATCCATGGAGATTTTTCGCACGTAAAAAAAGGGTAGGTATCGTGTAGAACAAAAAAGGGATATCTTTATTTGTTTACGTTATCAAAGAGTGCTAGGTTTTTTTTTTTTTTACGTGCGCAAAATCCCCACGGATACCTCCCCACCGGAGTCGGTGGAGGAGGTTATGTCGGACTCGAACCGACTAAAACGCACGCCGCTTGTGAGTCGCTTTGGTTGCCGAAGGTGAGGTTGACAGGCATATCCCTCGCACCCCGGCCGACCCAGGGCCATCTCTCACGATCTGGCCCTCTTCTCGGGTGTGGGGACTACAGAGTCCCCAACTCGTCCCCGGAAACGGGGAGGCGCGCCACGCGCGCCACCGCCGCGGCCTGCTTCTGCCAGGGTGACAGGCGGCTCCACCTGTCACCCCCAAGCCGGCGCTCATGGGGGGCGGAGGTCGTTCATCGACCTCAGACGCTCGAGTTGCCTTCGTACGCGGGCAGGTTGTCTTGCGAAGAGTGCTAGGTTAGCTCTTCTTTTGCTTTCTATTGGGTACGTGGGGCAGTTTGGTGTCTGAAGCAGTAGAATATTTTCACTTTTTTGTTCCCGGTAAAAGGTGACTAAGCGATAGGGCTATTCTCTGACAGTACACATACAATTCGATTAAGATAGAAAAAAATTAAAATCACTTCAGGCAGGTTTCGAATGCGTGATCATTCCCTTACAGGGGAATGCTTTGACCACTGAGCTACTGAACCTCGACTGAAATCACTCACATTTTCATATATATATCCGTCTTACGGCGACGGTGGGAGCCATCTGCCGATACCCGTACGAACTATCGGCACCAATGAATGATATTACAAATCATTTAAAACATGGATTTTTGATGACCGATTCAATTATTTTCCTATTTAAATCGAGTCAAATAGTTAGCATAGTAAATGCTTTAAAATTGCATGCAATAGTACACATACACCCCATAACGAAGTGTTCGTTTGACGATACGTTTGACAATAGGGTCGCCCCTTATAACATGGGACATGGTGAAATGTGGGTGTTAATACATCTCTGCCTACCCCTTAGGTATATTTATTTTCAGTTAAATCTATACTAATATTATAAAGAGGAAAGATTTGTATTTTTGTATGTAACGAATAAACTCAAAAGTACCTGGACCGATTTTTATAATTCTTTCTACATTCTTCGTGAGTAACATAGGCTACTTTTTATCCCGATATTCCCATGGGATCAGGATTTACGCGGATGAAACCGCGGTGCGGTGCTAGTAATAAATAAATATTCTACAACATTCTACACAACGCTATCTAGACCCATGGGAAGCATAGCTTAATTGGCTTGTGTTAAGGAATCTAGAATGCGGATAAACATACTTTTTTTGTTGTAAATACATATACATTATGCATAGATACCCATGCAAATATACATTTTCGTGCATACAAATATTTGCACTGAGCAGGAATCGAACCTGTGTCTCCGGCGTAGCAGTCGAACGTTCTACCGCTACCCCACAGAAGCCGTCAATAATAGTAAGTCAATATAACTAAAAGTTGAAGACCCAAAACCTGAATAATAATAGCATATTTATGATTTTTGTGATACTTACCGAAAAAAAAAAAAAATCAAAATCATGACAAAGTAAGTTATTGTTAGTTAATTTAATTATACATTTTAATCTTGCCGCGTGGTTTAAAGCAGAGTAGAATTAGGGCCACCCCATCTCTTAATATGCAGTGTCGTACAAGGCGACTAAGGGATAGGGCTGTTTAACATCAGACAGATATATACAGCCCAGACTCATCCTCAGATGTATGTCTCGAGTCAACAATAGTGCCCGGAATACGGCAATAGGCTCACCCCTTATTACGTAGGACCGAATATAATGATTGGTGAAATGTGGGTGTTAATTCATCTCTGCCTAACCCTTCGGGGAAAAAGGCGTGATTATGTGTGTGTGTGTGTGTGTTTGTGTGTGTAATTTAACATAATAAAACATTTTAATCTATGCAACAATGACAATGCGCTGCTGAGGTCAGTTTGTGTCGACGTTTGAACAATTTCAAGTTTTTTTTTTAATTTTTTAGGACGTTTTGTACCTCAATGAGTCTTACCAGATCAGTTCAAGAAACTATTTCGTTGGTCCACTCCTAGTTTGTATCAATGCTTGTAAATACTTTGAAGCATGAGTCCGCTTTTTATTTTTTTTCTCTCGAATGGCTTAGCTTTTCTTTAACCTATCGAGTTTGGGCTCAATTGAATCGTCTGTTTTATATAGGACACGTCAATTAGACGGTAAGCCGAAGACAAACTCCCAGAAAAGAGGGTCACCAATACTTACATATACCATGTTACAATGGAGACAATCAGCTTAAAGGCCTCATCATATGCTTTTTTACTTCTAGCCTAAAGGACCCGGGACTGTAGGAAGAAAAAAAAACACGTGAGCTGGTAATGAATTTGCGACAAAGGAAAGAGTCTCCGAACCGCTTGGTATATATTTTGGGTATATATTTTTTAATTTGCATGAATTATAGCTTATCATTGAATGTTTACAATAATACATACTGATAATAATTTAATTAATGTGAAGGTTAACATTTTATTACCTTTGCATTCTACTTGTGGTTGAAATTCGCGTACTTCCGTCTACAATGACTTGTGTTTTGTAAACAAAAACGGTTGAATTTAATTTAAAAGATTATAATGTAAGTAAACTCCTGTGGCATGGCGTTAGTACAGGGAGCGCGGGGTCGATTTCCGCTCAATAAAAATATTTGTATGCAAGAATTCTGTTCGAATTGGTCTGGATGTTTCTGTACCTCGGAGAACACACTTGGTGGACACGTACCTCTTGATGAGAAGTGGTTAATGCAGGCTGCGTGTGACATATATACGAGTACATAATTATGACAGGCGCATCCGAGTCCGACCTAGTTTACGTCACGTCGTCGGTAGTGTCATTACCGGCATTCATTCCGGGATCTATCGATTGTAAGGCGGTTCTTTAACCACTCATCTATTCCTGGTTGTGAATCTTACAAATTATTTACACTTGGATAAGCAGAGGTGTATTTCGCCAACTATAATTCGGTTTTACGTAATAGAGGCGAGTCAATTGCCATGGAGGGGCACTTTCCCGGATGTAGGAAAGTCCTATCCCTTTGTCACCTTCCACGATACCCACGGGACTTGTCACCTTCCACGATATCCACGGGACTTTGTCACTTTCCACGATACCCACGGGAAGAGATGGGGTGGTTTTGTTCTACTCCACCACTAACTCGACCATCATTAGGCTTCTAATCTTAAGAAGACACGATGTTAGAGATACACCATATCTCTAGATCGTTGTCCTAAAATTTAAAATCTTGACTTGCGTGATTACGTAAGAAAAACACAGCATGATAATTTTATTAAGCCACTTTTTTCAGCCCACAAGTCTATTTATTATAACTTTTATTTTTACGTGCGCAAAATCCCCACGGATACCTCCCCACCGGAGCCGGTGGAATAGGTTATGTTGGACTCGAACCGACCAAAACGCACACCACCTGTGGGTCGGTTTTGGTTGCCGAAGGTGAGCTTGACAGGCATATTCCTTGCACCCCAGCCGACTCAGGGTCATCTCTCACGATCTGACCTTCTCCTCGGGTGTGGGGACAACAGAGTCCCCAACTCGTCCCTGGAATTGGGGAGGTGCGCGAGGTGCTCCACCGCCGCGGCTTGCTTCTGCCAGGGTGACAGGCAGCTCCACCAGTCACCCCCAGGCCTGCGCTTATGGGTGGTCGTTCATCGACCTTCGACGCCCGAGTGCCTTCGTACGCGGGCAGCTTGGCTTGCGATCCTTCATCGCTCCCGCTGCCGCTCCCGCCCCGCCTCGAGCATTACTTGCTCGCAAAAGGAGCCGCCGGCCGCCCACGCATCCGCGCTGCGGACCATCGTCGCGAGCAAGGTGGACTCTCACTGGAGAGTGAGAACTCTCACTCCCAGGGCCGTCACAAGCTCCCGTCTCAGCGTCTCCCACTCCGGACACTGGGTGAGCGTGTGCGGCCCCGAATCCTAGCTCGCGTCGCAGTGATGGCACTCGGACGTTGGCTCTTTCTCCATCCGACGCAGATACTTACCGAAGTACCCGTGCTCGGTGATCATCTGCGTCAGACGGTACGAGAGGCTGCCGTATGGCCTCTTTAGCCACTCTCCCATGATGGGTCTTACCGCCGCTACTACGGCGGACCCTGCGCTTGTTTGCCCAAGTCGTAGCTCCGATTCTGCCACCATTTCCCTGTGGAGCCGGGATCTTATGACCAGAATTTCTTTGGGCTCGGGATCGTGACCCCGCTCCCGCGCTGCCTTTCGGATCCGGTACAGCGCCGAAAGGGATCTCGCTTCCAGGATCCACGGTGGCGATCCGGCGAGGAGACTCGCCGCGTCGAACGATATCGTGCGGTACCCCCTTATGATGCGGCAGGCCATCTTCTGCTACGGACGCCGCAGCAGAGGCATATGCCGATCTTTCAGGGTGTCCGCCCACATGGGACACCCGTACAAGACCATGGACTGCATGACACTCACGTAGAGTCTCCTGCAGGAGTCCTCCGGGCCCCTCAGGTTGGGCTGTGCCCACCAGTTTGGGGCCCAGACTTCGGAAATGCTTCTCGAAGTCCCACCGGTCGACGAGCACGAGCCCCAGATATTTCATCTGGGGCTTGATGCCGATGAGAGTGCCTCCCACTGTGAGATTGGTTCCAGGTGGTGGCGTGCGCCGAGGTCCATGAAAGAACATGGCCTCGGATTTATGCAAAGCCACCTCAAGGCCCAGCCGCCGGATCCGTTCCACGTCTATTTATTATAAATAGTATCACTTAGGCCGAGTACACATATGAACTCAGGCGAATGATGAACAGACCGAACAAAAGCAAATTAACCTGTGGAGGTTAACACATATCCACCTACAATTTAAATATACCAATGTTAAACAGAAGATACTTAGTAAACTTTAAACTTATGCAAAATGCATCAAATTCACTCCAGAACAGAGTTGGGGAAATTTTAATCGCAATTAATAAATATCAACATTAAAAAATGCCGACTTTCTGTCCAATAGATGGAAACATCAAAACCTACGCAAAATGCATCAAATTCACCCCAAAACAGAGTTGGGGAAATTTTAATCACAATTAACAAATATCAGTATTAAAAAATCCCGACTCTCTGTCCGATAGATCGAAACCTACGCAAAATGCATCAAATTTACCCGAAAACAGAGTTAGAGAAATTTTAATTGCAATTAAAAAGTATCTATTAACAATTAAAAAGCCCACCTTGCTGTCCAAAAGATCGAAGCAAGTAAATCTGACCACTGTTTATAAGATCAAAACAAGTTTGATTGCACCCGATACAAAAATTTATGCCTGCTGTCAAACTTGTTGCGATCTTTTAGACAGCATTCGGGTTAGTTGCAAATTTAATTGCAATTAAAATGTGCCCGACACTGCCCTAAGCACTGGCCTGCATCTTGATGGATAAGACATCCAGCATTCTTAACAGATTAAAGAGAAAAATTCCCTAAGTCCTCATATAACGTCTTGATAGTATCAAAATGGATTAGTCGCTGGACTAATTCAGTTCAAGATCTATTAAACTTCATAATCTCTAGCTAAATGCCAGGCATCTCGGTAGATTGCTCGACGTAAAACTATCGTGGCATAAATTCATAATTATATAACTTTATAATCATCAACCTTCTGCCCTTATCACAAATTTATTTGGGGTCGGTGCAACATGTGTTCTTATTCCATTCATCTTTAGTTACAGTCATCTCAAAATTCACTCCCTTCTTAATCATATTTAATCATATCCCCTTTATTTTAGGTCTCCCTCTCTCCTTGTAGCCATCCACTTTCATAGTAAGTGCCTTCCTTACGACATTACAATCATCCCTGCGCATTACATGTCCGAACGAGGACAAACAATTTCGTCGTAGCATTTCCGTGATTGGTGCTACTCTCAAACATCCTCTAATATATTTAGTCCTAATGTTATTTATTCTTGACACATAACACATCCATCTCAACATTCGCATCTCGTCTACATCCAACTTTCATCCGTCACCTTTACGGGCCAGCTCTCCGATCCATACAGGCCGGATCATGGTCTTATAAATTTTTCTCTTAAATCGAAGGGGCATTCGTAAATCACACGTAGTTGTACAGCAACTCCTATATACTAAGATACTAAAACCAAAAAACACAGTTTCGTTAAAATTTGACACAGTGAATGTGGTGTGTCACCAGCCTTATCATTCATTTTAAAGAAATGGAGGGTTTTTGTGCTCCTAAAAAAATGCTCCCCACATGTCTATGATCGCTTGCAAGTCAGTCAAGTCGTGACCGCGGGTGCTGCAACGCCCTCGAAACGTCGGTAAAATAGCAAGTTCCATGATTTCATCGCGACAATTCCCGTTATATAATAGTGAAGATTAGTAAATATAAAGAATCAATGAATCAATGTCATTTATTCAGTTTAGGCACATAAAGAGCACATATATGAACGTCAAAATTTCACAATTTTATTTTATCAAGAATATTTTATAAATAAACGATTGAAAATGATTCTTTCGCTAGTTCGGTATTCTGTAGGTTAGTTCTACTGGGTTTTACCAGGAAGACACTCCGAGAAGTATATTAGAACTACGAGTAGATTACCTTTTATTAAATATGGTTTTATTCACAATTTAGGTTGTGTGAGCAAGCAAGAGACAGGTTGACCACGCATTTTTATCATTAAATGACTCATCTACTTTATAATCCCGCGTCGGATCGAACTTGGTCCAGAGGCTGTCCGTCGCCATTCAAAGCAGCCGGCCTGATGGGCCTTCGTGCCAGGTACAGGACCAGTCGCGCCTATCTTTTAGGGACGAGCACGAATGCGTGTGATTGTTTTTTTTATGATTTATTAATATTATTTTTGATGATATTAGAAATGTAATTCATACGCAATATATCAAATATAACGCAATATATATATACGCAATATCATCATAATAAATGATTAATAACAAAAAAAAAACTGTATGATAACCTTATTACATTAAAGGTTTTTATACTTCTATTTTAAATTTATTTAGTGGCATGTCAACCGATTTCTGGGGAATTTTATTAAATTTTTACAACTTTTTTTTTTTGTACAACTGCCTATAAACGAATCTCTTATGAAGCCTGAGTTGCACTTACAATTTAAAAGAATAATAATAATTCAGTTTTTTTTAATAAAAAGCCGTCTCCATACAAGTTGGCCGCAGTCGCGTATGCGTCTATAGGTAAGATTCCCACGGCGAACTGTGATGCAATTCTAGTGTCTAATGTCAGAGGTGCTCGTTTTTTGTACACCGTTAGCCCTGCACAAATGATGTGTGGGATAAGCTATAAGCGTAGAGCGATTTCATACGCTGAAGCGATAAAATTAACAACATGACTGGGATTAAATTGTAGTCGTGATTAATATTTTTCGACAATAGCATACATATCTCAATTCTTATTATTACCTATTGACTGCAGTTTTGTCAAGGTTGCTAAGGATGATTTTAATAGCACGAGTTTCAAAAGGTCTAATGTAATTTCCAAGATAGGAATGTCTATAAATGACCTTTTTAAAGCTGTAGTTATTCACTGAAACTCACGTACGGCGCCTGATGTTAGTTGCCGAAGGTGAGGTTGACAGGTATATCCTTCGTACCCCGGCCGACCCAGGGCCATCTCTCTCAATCTGGCCCTCTTCGGGTGAAGCTAATGTACCTGGAAAACAATAGACGAGGCTTTGGCGAAGACTTTTTCCTAAGAGCGAACATGCCAGTCAAAGGCAATAAATGGACCTTTGACTTCAAAGTGCAAATTATGGATGACATCAGAGAATTGCTATAAGGATCACGATGAAATTCGACGTAACAATAACTTATAGTTTCACAATTCTGTTTGTTATCAAACTAATCACTTTGCTTCTTGTAAAGCAGGCTCACAGAGGTCAGATGGAAGTCATAACACAGAAAATATCAAAATTCAGCCACGTAGCAGTGAGATTGGAAAAATTTTACCTGGGACTGAGGGCCGCCAATGTCCACATCTGATGAATAGCGCAACAAAAGTCTTTTTATACAACTTAGTTGACAGACAAGCACACGGCTCATGTTGGAAAGTGGTTACCGCGACCTATGAACGTATGCAAAACAGGAGGAGTCACACCCGTGCTACCGAACCTTTTCCAGTGAGCTCTAGCTACCCTACTCACCGCCAGGAACACAACACGAGGTTGTTATTATTATAACATAACATAACATAAGCTCACGCCTATATCCCCGAAGGGGTAGCCAGAAGTGCTAGCACCCACATTTTGCCAGTTTATGTTTAGGTCCCAATGTAATAGGTGGCGAGCCCATTGCCATTAACTGGGCACTTATAAACCTGCGATAAATACACACATAACTTCGAAAAGCATCGAAAAGTCATTGGTGTGTGCCATGGTGAAACCTGGGATCGAACCCGATACCTCGTCTCAACAGTTCATTACCCATACCACTAGGCTACCGCGATGATTATTATTTTTATAGCCGTGGTATTCTGTAGGGTGGATGTTCTTCCACAGTCGGACTGCTCAATAGTCTAACGCTATTCTGCAAATAGTCTTTTTTTTTTTTTTTTTACGTGCGCAAAATTCCCACGGATACCTCCCCACCGGAGCCGGTGGAGGAGGTTATGTCGGACACGAACCGACTAAAACGCACGCCGCCTGTGGGTCGTTTTGGTTGCCGAAGGTGAGGTTGACAGGCATATCCCTCGAAAGGCATATCCCTCGTCTGCAAATAGTCTAGCAATTCTATTTCGTTTTCGCGAAAATATCTCATCCATTCCATTTTTAGTACGTTTGTAACCGTGTGCCACATAAATTCTATTAATAGCTAACGTGTGTTTAGCACCGTGCATTGTAAATCATACTGCGTAGCACACCTGTATAAAAGCAATTTAAATGCATATTATAGCAATAAAATATTTTTCCTTAATTGTCAATACCAAAAGGCTGTGTGGTCGTCGTACTTGAATGCGTAAAACCTATTGAAACCTATAGGTCTTACGAGGGGATACTCGTACCCACGTCTCAGGTCGTTAAACTCTCAGGTCTAATCGAATTTTTAGTAGAAGTACGGTGTTAAGAAAATTGATAAAAGGTTCGGCTCCTATTTGTGGGGTCCATAAATATAGTGGGTTAAGTTTATATATGAAAATCTAACCCTGCATATATCCCTTGCGAGCTTTAAATAAATAAAAGCAATATTTGGACATGAACAAATGAATATACGTTCAATAGTTGGCACTAATAAAACACATTATGTGAACAAGATTTTAACAGTACTGAAAGTTCATTGTAATTTAAATATGTGAAAATGTTAGGATTACATTCATTTAAGTTATGAGAGACCAGAGAGAACAACGAAAAACAAAAAGAAAAAATAAAGTATAAATTCTTCTTTTTCTCTCGTCATAATTCCAGTCTACTTTTTTGATTTTCTCTTTGTTTTTTTTTATAACCGTCCATAACATTTATTTATCTGCGAATAAACAATTAGCTGTAGCAAGTTCGTAAAATTGGGTCCCTAACTCGATCTTTGGGGCTCAACTCTTCTCCACGTACAAACTTTGATGGCTAAATTTCTTTACAGCGTTGACGAGTCAGACCAGCAATCGACCAAGTAGCGTAATGCACCCTGGGCCTATAAAGTGCAAGGTTTGAGTGAAACCGGGATTGACGTTCCGATAAAAAAGAGTTCTCGCACTGACATAGTTTAAAGGTACTTTCTCATGATTTCACATTTCATACTTGCATACATTTACCAGTTCCTTACTACTGGGTGAACCCAATAAAATAAAAAAGGTATACATTTTGAAAGCAAAAAAAATATTTTTACAATATTTGCATGCCGTAGTATTTCATAAGCGGTAGCGGGTAAAATCTAGATAAGAATCAGCGGGGTGCAATGCCAAAGTTTAATGTCAAAGGTGCATCTTTTTGTTTACCGTTATCTATGCAAAATGGTGTATGGTGTATGTGGTACGTGAAAGCGAAAAGACTAATAACTCATCATATTAGGAGGTAGGACACGACGGTATTTCCGTCCAATTGAGCAGTCCGACTGGGGAAGTACCTCCACCCTACAGAATACCGGCCATTGTAAACCTCGTGTTGTATTCCCAGCGGTGAGTAGGGTAGTCAGAGCTCACTGGAGAGTTCTTTTACTGTCTGTGGGAAGACCAAAAGCTTGTCCTGTCCTGCTTTGTCTTTAACACTGACAGCACAGAAACTCTTGTGCTTACAGGGTTGGCAGCGCGAGTGTGACTCCCTTGGTGTTTCACGCGTCAATAGGCCACGGTAACCACTTTCCATCAGGTGGGCCGTGTGCTTGTCTGCCAACAAAGTGGTATAAAAAAGCAGATCCAAAGTTGGAACATTAATTGAGTAGTTAACAGGACTAGCCACTAGTTTTGGTCTCTTATATTTTTCTATTTTTGTAAAAGAAACACTAATATGAGTAAATTCACTCCCTATGTTCGCCAACACAGGGAGCTGATTTACTCTTTACCTTCTTAGTACTCATTTGTCTTGGCGCCGACTTTCAAGGATGACTTCTACATTTACGTCGAATATAATATAACCTTCTCGTTTCTTGAAGGCTATTAAAAGGTACTCGAAGTATGCCTATATGTCTATCTATTTATCTGCCTTGACGCATACCTTCTTTCATTTACATGTCTATTTTTTCTACTGTACCTTTTTCTTTTAGCTTTGCAGATGTCATCGCAAGGGTGACTCTTACTCCTACAATTCCGCTGTATCTTTAGCCTTGTGCTACATTACCAGGGCCTAGCAGAGATCGCAGCGATAACACCGCCTTTTGTACCATCCACAAAGGTCTGTATCGGTCGTGGTTGTCTCATTGTGAATAGTGATGACAGAATTAGATTTTTGCTTAACTGTACTTGTCAGAAGTACGAGATGATAAGCGACGTCCTTTTGGTTGTTTCCCAAGATTATTTTAGGTATACCTTACAAAAATATTTTCTTTGAAATTTCAGAAGAGTTTGTTCATGTTTTCTTAGTTCGCAGATTTATTAAATATGACGTGGTTTTTTCTCTTTAATCATTATTTATTCGTTTCTTTATTTTAATCTCCCTCATTCTTTTAGAATTCACTGGTACGATCTACCAGTGGAGCAAATATCAATGTTTTTTTACTATTTATGTGACAGACATGCATACGGCCCATCTTATGGAAAGTAGTTACTGTGGTCTATGGACGCCTGCAAAATCAGAGGCGTCACACCCATGCTGCTTGCGCTGCCGACCTTGAAGAACCCCATATTGTAACATAACATAAACTCATGCCTATATCCCCGAAGGGGTAGGCATAGGTGCTAGCACCCACATTTCTCCAGTTTATGTTTAGGTCCCAATGTAATAGGTGGCGAGCCTATTGCCATTAACCGGGCACCCCGATAACCCCCCCCATATTGTAGTCGCTTGTAAAAACCACACTATGATCCACCACATTCTATATTCTATATTCTATTATTGGTCTAGTGATCATCCTATGACATTTATAATTATTTTAGGATCTAGAACTTCACAGAGTGATATTTTTTTTTAGTCTATAATATTATTAAAAAGTCCAAACAATTTTGAAACTAAAAAGTTATTTTTTACTATTATAGAAATATCTACATTGAATCTATAAAGTATCTACTTAAAATGATTAGACTCCACCTCAGATGCACAGCTCGAGTTAACAATAGTGCCTGGAAAACGGCAAGAGGCTCACTCCCTATTACGTGGAACCGAATACAATGTTTAGTGAAATACATACATACATGCATACATCACGCCTTTATCCCCGGAGGGTAGACGTGAATTAACACCCTCATTTCACTAATCATTGCATTCGGTCCCACGTAATACAATGCACTATTTAATTGTTGACTCAAGCCATGCATCTGGGCTGTATGTATCTGAAATGTGGGTGTTAATTCACCTCTGCCTAACCCTTCGGGGATAAAGGCGTGATTACGGTGATTAAATGTATGTAGTATGTAATTTTGTTTATTTTAATAAGTACACAGAATTTGGTTTGGTTGGTTGTAGTTTTAAAATGATTAGATGTATAATATTCCAGCGTGACATCTTTCATCTTTCATTGTGAAAATAATTTTGCTTCCTTATTGCTAGATGACATTGAGTTGTGGTATCACAATAGTTTAACAAAAAGTTTTTTTTTTTTTGCTATTTTTCGCTATTTATTTGGTAATAAAACGAATGGAATGCCTTAACACTATTTGTTTAAGTGTAAAAATGATATTAAACTTTGATCACATAATATTTATCTATGTAAATATTATTCCAATAATTACTTTACCAAAATTCATTTTCAGTCTCAAAAGAATTGATAAAGTCATCATTTTGTGATGGTTGTTCATCGTCAGTGGTTTCATAATTAGACAAATCATATTTATCAGCTAAAAATGTATCAGCAGCATATGTCGCGGGTTTATCAGTTGAGAAGAATACGTCTACTTTATACGTAGAAGCTTTGATAGTAGTTTCTTCGTTGACTTTGGCTTTATCTATATTTTTTGTCCCTTTTTCTTCATTACTACTTTCTGCACCATCTTTTTCTGTTGTATTAGTTTTCACTTCAGGTTCAGGTTGACAGAAACCGCCCCAGAAATGCCAGCCATGTGGGCATATAAAAACTTGAGGGTATAACGCTTGGTTTTTTAAGAGGCATACGTAGTAGTGATTGGTACTGGAGGCAAGGACCCCATTTTGTCCAACAGTTTTACACTCTGGAACAGGTGGTTCACTGCATTGACCATTTCGTAGTAAGATCTGGAATGAAGTCAAAGTTATAAGTTAAGCTCAATTTTATAGGAACTATCTATATTTTTATTTGGTACTTATTATCAAGGAAAAAAAGCCACGTCGTTACCGGCAGAGTAGAATTTGGACCAACACATCTCTTTCCATGCGGTGTCGTACAAGGCGACTAAGGGATAGGACTGTTTAACATCAGACAGATACACACATCAACAAAGTCTAGGGAACAAGGACATTTCTAGTTTTTATTTAAAAACCCTTTCTTGTAATAGTGAGTGTTTTATATCAATAGAAGGGTATTTTTATACCGTTTGTAATTTTAATTTTAATAAAAATATTCTCATATCAATTTTTTTTTTTTTTAAGAAAGAATTGAATAGTGCCAATATTGAGTATACCTTCTATGATTAGGCACAAAAATAACGAGGTAGTAATAAATACAGTAATTATCCGTACTTTAAACGTTTTTAATAATCTGTAGGACCTCCTAAAGCATTAGCAACAGCTCGACAACGGCGTGGCATACTTAGTATGAGATTGTCAATCATCGTCTGTGGAATATGGCTCCATACACTGCGAAGGTGTAAAAAAAGTTCTTCTTCAGTGTTCAGATTTTTCAAAGAATCACTGAAAGCTCTTTTCCCAAGCAAATCCCAGGCATGCTCTATGGGATTGAGGTCGGCAGACTGAGCAGGCCATTCCAACGTCGTCATATTGTGCTCGCTTAACGCATTGACCACTACCCTCGCGGTGTGTGACCGTGCATTATCTTGCATGAACATAAAATCTTGACCGAACTGCTGTCGATGAGGGATTACCATGGGGTGTATAACCTCCTGAATGTATTGGTTTGCATTCAAATTGCCCCGTATCCAAACGAGATCGGTCCTTCCACCAAGGCGAATTCCAGCCCATACCATGATTGTTCCACCTTGGTAAGGATGAACTTCTTGCGGATTCTGGAGACGACTCCGACGTCCAGGAACTCGCCATATACGCACTCTTCTCGAATCAGGATGAAAACCGAAGCGAGATTCGTCGGAAAACAGAACCCGTGCCCATTGATGGTCGGTCCACTGTAAATGTGCGTTAGCCCACAATAAGCGACGACCTCGATTTCCACGTCGAAGAGCTGGAACCCTAAGCGGTCTGCGAGCATGAAGATTGGCTTTTTGTAGTCATCTCCTGACAGTTTGATCGCTAATAACCACTTGATGCTGAGACTGGAGGCCTGCGACCAACTGACGAGCAGTAATCGTGGGTTGCCGCCTTGCGGAATTTTGCAAGAAACGATCTTGTCGCGGGGTAGTAACCCTATTTCGTCCCCTGTGACGTTCGGCAACATCCCCTGTAGACCTGTAGCGTGCCCATAATCTGCAAATTACGCTTGGTTGGGTGTTGACAGCATCCGCTACGTCGCGTTGAGTTCGTCCAGCTTGCAGCATACCAACAGCCCTTAACATCTCTTCGCGACTCAAATGACGACGTGACATGATGACTACAGTCACAAAAATGCACAAACCATACGTAAAAGACGTATTATTGATAATAAACGTTATTTACAATCAAAGAAAATAATTTTTATTTTGCCTCAGAGAAACTGCACAATCATACACTTTTAAAAGTTTTCCCTCCATATTCGAAAATCATTACTTATTTAAATTTATTTTTAAATTTCGAACAACTCTGTAATCTACTTTATTCTATTTTTATTTATTTGCTTCCAGTTATTTACAAAACAAGATTTACACGAAAAAAAAAATTGGGGTCATCTTGTTCCCTAGACTTTGTTGAGGTGTTTATATACAGCCCATACTCAGCCTCAGATGCAGGCAGGCCTGGGGGTGACGCCTCGCGCGCCTCCCCATTTCCGAGGATGAGTCGGGGACTCTGTAGTCCCCACACACGAGAAGAGGGCCAGATCGAGAGATGGCCCTGGGTCGGCCGGGGTGCGAGGGATATGCCTGTTAACCTCATCTCACCTTCGGCAACCAAAAACGACCCACAGGCGGCGTGCGTTTTGGTCGGTTCGAGGCCGACATAACTTCCACCGGCTCCGGTGGGGATTTTGCGCACAAAAAAAAGCCTCAGATGCAATAGTCAACAGTGCCCGGAAGACAATTATAGGCCCACCCCCTATTACGTGGGACAGAATTCAATGATTGGTGAAATGTGGGTGTGAATTCACCTGTGCCTAACCCTCCGGGGATGAGGGGAAGATTATATGTATGTAAGTATGTAGAAAAGTTAAGTGATGTAATGGGATACGGCTTGCTACATTGTAACGATAGGAACACAAACACGCAAAAATGCATTTAATACTTACGGAACACTGAGCAGTTTGTGCGTTGTATCCATAGTGTCTGGGACACAAAGCCTCCCTGTGTTCGGCTGGTCTACCATCAGGCATGCCTTCTGGTGGTGAGCACAAATGGAACTTCCTACAGTCGAAGGCATCTGGAAATATTCCCACCTGTAAAGAGAATAATATAAATAAATAGCTGATCATTAACAGCTTCATACGAGATTTCCTAGTTGTCTCCAAAGTTATACAGCTTATTGCTTACCGCGGTAGCCTAGTGGTATGGGTAATGGACTGCTGAGACGAGGTCTCGGGTTCGATCCCAGGTTTTACCATGGCACACACCAATAACTTTTCGATGCTTTTCGAAGTTATGTGTGTGTATTTATCGCAGGTTTATAAGTGCCCGGTTAATGGCAATAGGCGCACCACCTATTACATTGGGACCTAAACATAAACGAAATGTGGGTGCTAGCACCTCTGGCTACCCCTTCAGGGATATAGGCGTGAGTTTATGTTATGCTATGTTATGTCCAAAGTTAGAAAGGCGTCCTAGGTTCACTTATTGTCTGGATTGTTATTATTGGCTTTTCCGGGAGTGACTGCCGTTTGACGTCTCAATCTTGCGAAGAAAGTCAGAGTGTGTTGTTCTAGACTATGTAAATCTAACTCTGTACCAAATTTATCGTTTGTGCTGCTGTTTGGGCGTCATTGAAGAAAAAAGAAAGATATGGTAATTATTTGAGAAACACAATGTAGGTGCAGTGTAGATGATCCAAAAAATTATATAAATATAACATAATTCAAGCACATCGTGCGCAATCAAAGGGGCCACCATTGAGTAACAAACGTTCAACCACTTAAACATCATAATCCTTCACATCTGTGATAGGTATCACAGATATGAAGGATAGGATCAGACTGCAAATTCAGTAATATAGGGTTACAGGTGAAAATCTGGTCATGAATAAAGGTAACCTTTGATATCCAAAAATATGAGCTAAAGAAGTTAAAAGAAAATCACGTTTCAAAATTTTAAATAATTATTTTTTTAACCATTTTTTTTGAGCAACCCTATTGATATGTGTTTACCAACGAATTACATTCGTTGTAATATATTTTTCAACTGGTAAACAGATGGGTGAAGGTCAATGTTAGGTCAGATCTTAGACTATTATTGGGTGTGACACAGATTGGAACACGGCGTAATAGCGCAAGTCTGCGAGCTCCATGAGCGTGAAAATATCCATTACTAAAGCAATTGCAGATGTGTAGAGAAAAGTATTGGTCCATGGACATTTATTTATAAAATTAGCCATGAACATGACGAAATAAAAATAGGTATTTATATTTTTTATTAAGTATTTTTGAAGAGAGATAAATTGAGGTCATTGCTGTTTTATTTATGTATAGTGACTGCTAATAAAGATTATCAGACCAGGATGGAAGCAACAATGATACGATAAATAAACAATTGTAACGTCATGTTTCATCAGTTCGTCTTTTTAAACCAGTTAGACAGCCCACGGACAAGTGTTGAACCTTGTGGAATCACCAATGTTCCTAGGCTTAAGTATTGATGCTGAACCACAGTGGGGATCGTTACAGATATTGAAAAAATAGCCAGTAGATTAAGTTCGGTCTCATAAGCTGTGAAATGGATTAGGACCTTGACAGACGTGGATACGGCTAGAATAGTTTATTTCAGCTATTTCCGTAGTATTTTGAACTACGGAATTCTCCTTTGGGGTAATTCTGCAAATTTAAACACAATATTTGTGTTACCAATTCAAATTCGGGAACTAATGAATAGGTACCTTTAATGCGAAAGTTTAGGCTTGGCTATGTGACATATGTTTTTATTCAGTTGATGATTATTTAAATTTTAAGGAATAGCAATTTATAAAGCCTATTTGTAACTCATTAAAGTGTACAGTAAACTTCTTGATTGTTGTTTGTAATCGATTAGGTTGTGTATGTGGACATAACTATTTGACAATTTTAATGAACACACACACACACACACACACTCACATACACACACACACACACACACACACACACACACACACACACACACACACACACATGAAGATCAAAGAACTTCGAGTCATCAAAGAACTGGTCCCCTTACCTGTTATAACCTATACCTATATGTATATATATAGCGACAACGTTCACGTGCACATGGTACAATTGTAACTTTAGTGACATTACACGACGGAACGCTGCCACCCAAAGCACAAGCAGCAGCTTAGTTTGGGGGACAGATTCCGTACCTATAGTACCTACTTACATTTACTTGTGAACTAATTTTAAGCTACCTGTGAACTGTAATTTTTTTTTGACAATAAACTTATTATTATTATTATTATTATTTTGATACTATAATTTTTATTCGCATGCATTCAAAACCCTTAAATTTGACATTTTAATTGATTTTTTATTATTATTTAGATTTTAACTGACAAATTACATTCTAATTTTAATTATTGAAACTATTATTCGAATGTTAGAATTGTATATTTCTTATCTTAATCTAATAAAATGTAATACCTACTTTGTATGCAGAAATATCTGCGAACCATGTTGAACCCTTTATTATATTGAATTGACACCATTGTAACTTACCGTGTTTCAGGCAATAAATTATTATTATTATTACTATATAAAAACGGACTGTGCGAGCTATTTACAATTTGGGCGCAAGAGTCTCCCTCCGAGAAAAGTTTAAGGAAATAGACATTCTAACCGTAGTGTGACAATATATTTTTGAGAACTAAATGTATGTAAGAAAAAATATCTCAAAATTTCCAAGAGTTTGTGACAGGCATAATATTAATAACAGACACAAAAACAATATTGTAGTCAGTGATAGTGGACTTAAAAAAAATATTTATTCTTTCTGTACACGCTTTTTTAACAAGCACCCTAATGATATTAGGGATTTACCTGTGAATAAATTTAAAAATGTAGTGAAGAGTAAATTGTCCCAGAAAGGCTATTATAAAATCCAAGAACGCTTAGATGATAAACAAGCTTGGCAATTAGCTGTTGGCTCAACTATGCTACTCAAGTAAATTGCTGTATTTAGACGTAGTAAATGTTTGTAAAGCAAAACTGAAATGCCCGCTGAGTGTCTTGCCGGGGTCTTCTCTTTCATATTTCTTTTTATATTGACGTTTTGTAATTGCCGATTTAATGATCTATGCAGAATAAATGATTTTTGACTTTGACTTCAAAAATATTCAAAGGTAAGTGGAGACTCGAGATTAACCTTTCAGCACATAAACCAAATCGACAGTTGATGTGCAAAAGCGTGCAAGCGACATCTAATGTTGAAAGAGAAAAGATCTCATATGACATGAAAAACACTTTACTAATAAACAATTTTCGTGTGAACTATCATTGTCATTTATATCGTTTAGCCTTTGAGTAGTCGATATCTTATTAAATAATAGTGTCAACTTACTTGTTCGCAAATATGTTGGAACTCTTGCGCGTTGGTTCCACATTCTGGAACTGCCTCCTCGGAACATCTACCAAGATGAGCATTGCAAGTGGTCCCGTCTTGACACTCTTGTAGGGGTACCTGAGAATGCAGATCATGTGTTAGAATTAGGTTGTACCTATAGCTGTAAAGTCAGTAGACCAGTGGTTAAAGAGTCGGTTTTATGGTTGAGAGATCCAAGGTCTGGATCCAGGCCATTACGCTTCGAAACTAAGCTGGAGGGTTTAGGGGGAATACTAGAGATTTCAGTAACTTATGTTCTTTATAAACATCTCACATACAGAGTCTTCCAGGGATACAGAGTGGATATACCTACTTATCGCCATGAGCTCCTAATACCCAATTACCTAATAAAATTGTAACAGCCGATGTACTTTCATCCACATTTAGTATAGTATACTTGACATACATACATATAATCACGCTTTTATCCCCGGAGGGTTAGGCAGAGTTGAATTAACACCCACATTTCACCAATCATTCATTTCATTTCATCTTTATTTGCGAACACAGGTACAAATTATTGGTACATTGATTTAAAAGTTTGATCATTCCGCATTCCACCTAAAAGGCATGCAACAATATATAAGCTTAAAAATAAAATACATTTCATAGGAGTAGCTACTGATTAATATCGCAATTAATTTCGAATTTAATAATCATAAATGGTTTAGTTATGTCAAAATTTTCAATTAAATCTTATATATAAAATTCTCGTGTAACGGTGTTCGAACTTGAACTCCTCCGAAACGGCTTGACCGATTCTCATGAAATTTTGTGAGCATATTGAGTAGGTCTGAGAATCGGCCAACATCTATTTTTCATCCCCCTAAATGTTAAGGGTTGTCCACCCTTAACATTATATGGCAAAACGACGTTTGCCGGGACAGCTAGTAGTAATATATATATAAGTTTAATTAATGGTAATACAATATAGTCACTTTCATTACAATTTGTCATTTAAATATTCGTTAATTGCAGTACGCGTTTAAGTAAGTGTAATACATTTTTTTTTAAAGCAGTTGTATTTTCCACTTCTAAAATATTTCGTGGTAATTTGTTGTACAAACGAGGATCCATGGACAAAATACTTTTATCAAACAGCGCTGACCAATGCTGAGGCATACAAATTTTATGGCAGTTACGAGCACTGTTGAATTCGGTCCCACGTAATAGGGGGTGAGCCTATTGCCGTTTTCCGGATACTATTGTTGACTCGAGCCATACATCTGAGGCGGATTCTGGGGTATATTTATCTGACTGATGTTAAACACCCTATCCCCTAGTCACCTTGTACGACACCGCATGGGAAGAGAGGGGGAGGTCCAAATTCTACTCTGTCGGAAACCACCCTGGAGGAAATAGCGCACTGTACTTTGTTCCACTATTTCTTATCCACTAGGTTAAGTAGAATTGAACTATTGACGGCAATAATATTTAGGAGGAGGTAGGACACGGCGGTATTTCTGCCCAATTGAGCAGTCTGACAGGGGAAGTACCTCAGCCTTACAGAATACCACGGTTATAATAACTTCGTGTTGTGTTCCCAGCGGTGAGTAGGGTAGCCAGAGCTCACTGGAGAGTTTTTGTGCTGTCAGTGGGATGACCAAAGGCTTGTCCTGCTTTGTCCTCTACACTGGCGGCACAAAATCTCTGTTCTTACACGGATGTGACTCCACTGGTGTTACACACGTTCATAGGTCATGGTAACCACTTTCCATCAGGTGGGCCGTGTGCTAGTCTGCCACCTAAGTTGTATAAAAAAAATATTATAATAGTGTTGAGAAACAAATAACATTGAACAATTACATAAAATAAATCGTGATAAGATCTGTTCAAATTTTTATATCAAACTAACGTACCTTGAGCCATCCCACAGGTAACGGCACGCATGTGATTGTCACAGTGCAGTTCTGACAAGCCACTCCTGACCGCGTACATATGCCTTCCACATCCAGTTCACCAGCTCCCAGAGTTATACCCAGAGGCACGCCAGCCATACGGTTGCCATTGATCACTCCACGGAGGTCGAAGGAGGTTGTCAACTGTAATATTTAATTTAATTACATAATAAAGTCTTTTCAGGTCTGTCAGGTTTTGCTTATAGGTCTTTCACAGTGCATTTACGATAATATCTTAAATGTACGAAAGAACCTTATTTTTTTTGAAAAGAAATCTGACGTACATAATTTTAATACGAGAAACAAAAATAAAATTGTTAAAAAACTAACTAACTTGTAAAAACTCAAGCTTCACAAAGTTTGTGATTCGTTTATAAGCAGCTGTATAAAAATATTTTTAATAAAATTTCTCTGGATTTGATTACATAACATAACATAAACTAACGCCTATATCCCCGAAGGGGTAGGCAGAGGTTCTAGCACCCACATTTCGAAAGTATATGTTTAGGTCCCAATGTAATAGGTGGCGAGCCTATTGCCATTAACCGGGCACTTATAAACGTACGATAAATACACACATAAGTTCGAAAAGTCATTGGTGTGTGCCATGGTAAAACCTGGGATCGAACCCGAGATCTCGTCTCAGCAGTCTATTACCCATACCACTAGGTTACCGCGGTCACTTTAACATGCTACTAAATAAATTTTAAATAGAAGTGAAAAAAACTTTAATGAATAAAGGTTCTTATAAAGTAGATGAGTATCTTGATGATGTCTTGCTTACTCGCACAACATAAATTATAAACTAAAGCAAATATGAAAAAGAAAGATAATCTAGTTCTAATATATTCTCTGAGTTTCTTGCTGGTATCTCCTCAGTAGAACTAACCTACCGAATGCCGAATCAGTGAAAGAATCATTTTCCAATGGTTTATTTTTACATTTGTTCTGTGGGCAGTTGGGGGTCGGACACGAATAGGTTGATCGCGGAAATTGGCCGCCGCATCCATGACCAAGGCTGTGACTTCCGATCCGGCTCTTTCCTGGGGCAAAGGTTGGCTATTGCGATTCAGCGAAGCAACGCTGCCAGCATCATGGGCACCTTTGCGCCGGGAACGATGAGGAGTGGGTTGTCTGACGCGACACAATCGCGATTTTGTTTTGTGTATTTATGTTTTAATTATTTTGCATGTTTTAAATTTCAATTAAATATTCTATATTAAATATATATTTTTTCTTGACACAATTATAAAAATTTGACGTTCAAATGTGCTCTGTATGTGCCTAAACTGAATAAATGACATTGATTCTTTGATTCTTTCGTTCTTTCATTAAAAATAAATAACTTCCTACGTATACTGTATTTATATTGGCAGTAGTGCTAACTTTTAAAGGTCATGATGATTTTAGTATTATGATAAGTGATTCACCACTTGCTAGCACTAAAAAGATAACACTCGTAAAATGTAACCTTTTCAACTTTGTTAGTTTTGTGACTTATGAATAAGGAACTTAAAGGTTACAATATGTATAAATATTGATTTAAATTATTAATTAGCTAGATGACGCCTGCGGATTCCCTCACGTAAAATGATCCAGGCACTAAAATACTAAAAGATGTTACGTTTGTTTTACGTATATAGTCGTGTGGATCTTGGCATAGTAGAATTTGGGCCATCCCATCTCTTTGCATGCGGTATCGTACAAGGCGACTAAGGGATAGGGCTGTTTAACATCAGACAGATATATACATTCCAGTCTCAGCCTCAGATGCGTGGCTCGAGTTCACAATAGTAGGCTCAACCCCTATTACGCCGGACCGAATACAATGATTGGTGAAATGTGGGTGTTAATTTACCTCCGTCCAACTCTTCGGAGATAAAGGCGTGATTGTATGTATGTTTTATGTATAGTAATACCGTGGCTCCAAAATATATTCAAAATGTGATCCATATGCATATGGATAACATTTAGTGCTACGACAGTGGACGAGGTCAAATCAAATAATTTGTAGGAGACGATGCCTTATGGGCAGAGACTACGATGGTAATAAACGCTGCGCCGAACCTCCCCGCACACGCATCACTAAACTGTCATCTTTTACCATTTATTAAAAAATGGTGAAAACGGTAAAGAATGGACACATGGATGAGTTCAACATATTATGTCTAACTTCACGTACTTATCTGACTTTTTTTTTATACCACTTAGGTGGCAGACAAGCACACGGTCCACCTTATGGAAACTGGTTACCGTGGCCTATGGACGTGTGTAATACCAGAGGAGCCACACTTGCGCTGCCGACCCTGTAAGCACAGAGTTTCTGTGCCGTCAGTGTAGAAGACAAAGCAGGACAAGCTTTTAGTAATATGGGTAATATTTTGACGTTAATGTATTTAGCCTAAGCCCGCGGCTCTGCCCGCGTAGATGCAGATTATCGCAAGTTTGGTCTTATCTCTGGTCCTAATCTAGCAAAACATTTCAAACAAAAAAAATCACATAAAAATTCTTTTAATAGTTTTTACGTCGATCACGAACAAACATTCTGAAAAAATATATTTGTGTTCAGATTCGATAACCTAATATAATTCCCGAGACGAGGGCCAGATCGTTAGAGATGGCCCTGGGTCGGCCGGGGTGCGAGGGATATGCCTGTCAACCTCACCTTCGGCAACCAAAACGACCCACAGGCGGCGAGCGTTTTAGTCGGTTCGAGTCCGACATAACCTCCTCCACCGGCTCCGGTGGGGAGGTATCCGTGGGGATTTTGCGCACGTAAAAAAAAAAAAACCTAATATAATTCAAGTATTTTTTTAAATATTCAATGTATACACACAACCACAAAATGCATTATTGATATTATTCGGTTTATTTTTTATACCACTTAGGTGGCAGACAAACATGCGGCCCACTTAATGGACAGTGGTTAACCAAGAGAGTCACACTAGCGCTGCCAACCCTGTAGTAAGCACAGAGAGTTTCTGTGCCGTCAGTGTAAAAGACAAAGCAGAACAAGCTTTTGATCTTCCCACTGACAGCACAAAAACTCTCCAGTGAGCTCTGGCTACCCTACTCACCGCCGGGAACACAACACGAAGTTATTATGGGTGCGGTATTTCGTAAACGCGGTAGTCTGGTAAACCAGACCTCTGTGGCGTAGTGGTAGAGCGTTTGAATGCTAATTCAGAGGTTGTCAGTGACTGAGACACTGACAGCACAAATTCTTCAGTGAGCTCTGGCTAACCTACTCACCGCTTGGAACACAACACGAAGTTATTATAACCGCGGTATTCTGTAGGGCGGAGGTACTTCCTCAGTCGAACTGCTCAATTGCTCAAAATTTTATGGTTTCCTGGTCAGGACAATCGTTTTTTAATCCGCATTTAATCTGGTTTTTTGGGCCATTTTGCGTGCAGAGTTACTGGCTAGAGCAGCCAGCGTAGCTCCGTCCAGAAAAGCAGAAGCTTACTAGGGACCTCACTGATTTGTGATGGTTGAGGAGCTACTGCCTCGCCTTCCAGTATTACGTGGGCGGCCGATTCTTTGGCAGCAAAACACCCCCTGCAAAGGGGACTGTATGTAGGTGCTTGTTGAGGGGACAGTGGCCAGTTATTGTCCCCATAATTGTTCTTAGACTTATTTCATAACACGTTTTAGGACATTAGGTGAAGCATACACATACATACATAAAATCACGCCTTTATCCCCGGAGGGTTACGCAGAGGTGAATTAACACCCATATTTCACCAATAACTGTATTAATATGTATGTATAATACTTATATAAAAATAAAAAAACATCTTACAGATTGTGTAAATGCAAAAATAGACAAAAGCACTATTTTACTCCACATTTTGTTGTAAACACACAACACACACGGGTCTCAGGGTCTCAACACAGTTTTTAGAACTAAAACAGTTTCATACGATATAAAACTGCGTGAATTTAAAAGGCCAGTGACCTTTGACTTTGTTATCTAGCAGTTTTAAGATAAATTTGGTTAAATATTATATTAATATGATACTGTTTGAAGTTTACGCAAATATCACTCATTCACACCAACTTCTCATAATAATTCGGGTACTTTGAAATTACTTACACTTCCAACATAAAAAAACTATAAGAGAACTACCATCGAAAAATAGCCCGATTCGGTCAAAATATACATGATACTTACTGCATAGAATTCGGTAAAAGGTAAAAAATAATATTAATATATTTTGTCATTTTTACGGTACGTATATACTCTTTTTTTATACATATAGGAATCACCAACTTGACTTCACCTCGCCTGATGGTAAGCTAAAGGCAAAGTCTCAGGAAAGAGGATCACCATTACAGACACTAATAAATAATAATATAAAGATTCCAAAACATTCCACACAACACTATCTAGACGCATGGTGAGCATAGATTAACTAGCTTGTGTTATGGAATCTATAATGCGGATAAACATACTTAGATGACAAGATGGCAAAGACTAAATTTATCAATCTGTTACAGTCCGCTCCTGGATATAGGCCACTGTTAATACGTGCCATTGGACATGGGCTTTGACTCTGCTAAAGCAAAACCACTGTCACACCAAAGACACTTCAAAAATGTCATTAAATTTTAGACTTTATAAATGTACTTTTAAAGTTCATAATGAAACGAAAAGAGTTTCGTTATAATATTTCATTCATTCTGCAAAAAGCTTTAACTGCGGTATGACAGAATTGTTGGTTTAGTAGAATACAGAGCCAGATCCTTTGCCTTTCGCATCAATTCTGTTGTGAAACATTCCCATTTCCGTTTGCTGAATCGCGGTCTTTATTCTAGGATTTGCTTGCTTCGAAGGCCACAGCCACTTCAACTGAGGCAGGGCGGGATTGTTCTGTTATTATTTTTGGTTCTTTTGAGCGACTTTTAATTTACCAATAAGCACTCAAAATATTATTATATGAAAAATAAATCTAGTAATTTTTTGCTTTCAGAGGTAGTAAAAGTTTTGCATTTTCAAATCAAAAAGTTTATTAAGGCTATCGAAAGTATGTGTATTCACCGCTAAGAAAACCCCATTCATTGTAGCGCCGTAATTCCTGGGCACACCGCTTACCATCTCCTCGAGTATCGGGATCCTCAGTGACGTCCAATACCGAAGTCATTTGCAGGACAAGGTTAAGTTGGCATCAAGAAAGCTCGGAGTGCTCAACAGGGCGAAGCAGTATTTCACTGCGGGGCAGCAACTCCTACTTTATAAAGCACAAGTCCGGCCTCATATGGAGTACTGCTGTCACCTTTTTGCTGGAGCACCTGCATACCAGCTTGACCCCTTTGACTCGTTGCAAAGACGGGCATTGAGGCTGGTTGACAATCCCATACTCACAGGTAGAGTGGAACCTCTTAGCCTTAGGAGGGATTTTGCCTCACTGTGTGTGTTCTACCGCCTATACAATGGTTTGTGCTCAGATGAATTGTTTGACATGATGCCCGTAGCTACATTCTATCATCGCACCTCTCGCCATAGGCAGGGAATTCATCCCCACACATTGCGACCTGAGACGGTGCGCACTGTGCGGTATGAAAGAAACTTCATCCCACACACACTCAAGCTGTGGAATGACCTCCCTGCTGCGGTTTTCCCAAGCGCCTACAATATGGGGTTCTTCAAGAGGGGCATCAGAAGGTTTCTTCATGGTCGGCAGCACGAGTGTGACACCCCTGGTGTTGCATACGTCTATAGGCCACGGTAACCGCTTCCCATCAGGTGGGCAGTGTGCTTGTCTGCCAACTAAGTGGTATAAAAAAAAAATATATATATTAGTACGGCGAAGCAAAAGGAGGGTTATGATTTTGACAGGCTATGTGTGTGTGTATGTAGGTTCATTTGTTCGCTCATAGCTACTCATCCACTTATTAAAACTGGACAAATAAGATATCGTTAGAAGCGTCTTAGCCGTCCGCTGGTTATAAGGCTTTTTGATGTGTCACTGAATCTAATGTGGTGTCCTCTAGCGGTCATAAAGTACTTTGTAAAAAAATAATTTTGAGATAAATACCTATTGCTCGCCCCAAAATAATAAAAATAAAAATAAATCAGTATAAAACTAAAACCCGACTACTGAAAAGTCACGCTATAAAAGTGTTAAACAAGAAAATATCAGGAATAGCCGTGGTCGTATCTGTACCATGGTGAGTGTTCTGATGAGCTCTTCCAATTAGTCCCACCCTCCCCTTTCCTACACAGGACAACACGTGCAGGTCTTAGATGTCATCCGCACACGGTGCAGAACATCCGATCAAGAACCAAGCGGTTCGATGACTCTTTCCTCTGTCGCACCATTAAGGCCTGGAATTCATTACCAGCTCACGTGTTTCCTTCTTCCTACAGTCCCGGGTCCTTTTAAGCGGGGCGTGAAAAAGCATATGATAAGGCCATCAAGTTGAGTGTCACCATTGTCACACGGTATGTGTAAGTAATGATGACCCTCTTTTCAGAGACTTTGCCTTCAGCTTACCATCAGGCAAGGCGAAGTCTAATTGAAGTGTTCTATATAAAAAAAAAACTTAAGTCTAACAAAACAATAAATTCTAGGGAAAAGTGGCATACGACCACAGCTAACACTTTTTAGAGCGTGATTTTTCAGAAGTTGGGTTTTACTTTTATGCTTAACTAGCTGTTGCCCGCGGCTCCGCCCACGTGGGTGTCGGTTATCGCTTAGTGTTGAGTCAACACTATTGAGCATATAAAATTCTAAGATAAAAATAGGTAGCCTACGTTACTCTTTATTACATCAGCTACCTGCCAATAAAGACTGTCTGTCTGTTTATTTGTTCCGGCTAATCTCTGAAATGACTGGACCGATTTTGACGGTACTTTTATTGGCTGGTAGCTGATGTAATAAGGAGTAACGTAGGCTACTTTTATTTTAGATTTTTTTTATGCTCAGTAGCGTTGACTCAATATAAAGCGATAACCAACATCCACGGGGCCGAGTCGCAGGCAATAGCTAGTCTTATATAACTTGCATCTGAAATCCTTTCTTAGGGGATGCCTACGTCATAGTAGCTTTATGTGTGCAAAGTCTCAGCCCGATCGGTTTAAAATTAACTAAGTTTCATACAAGCTTTCATCCCCTATGTTATCCCCTTTGGGGTAGAATGTATCAAAACCCTTTCTTAGCGGATGCGTACGTCATAACATCTACCTGCATGCCAAATTTCAGCACGATCCGTCCAGTGATTTAGCCCGGTTGTGCTCGGTCAATGGCAATAGGCTCGCCACCTGTTACATTGGGACCTAAACATAAACTGGCCAAATGTGGGTGCCTCTGCCTACCCCTTCGGGGATATAGGTGTGTGTTTAAGTTATGTTATGAATTCCCTGCCGTGGTTTCCCAAGCGACTACAATATGGGGTTTTTCAAGAAGTGTATTAAAGGTCTTATAAGGTCAGCAGCGCGAGAGTGACGGCCCCTGGTGTTGAACACAGCCATTGGTCACGGTAACCACTTTCCATGCATTTTTATGCCACCCAAGTGGTATGACTGTAAGAACTGATAACACTTCTTGTAATATTAATAACTAATAAAATTCGCATGCTGCAAATGGCAGCTAAGCATGCTGTTCATTGTCATAATATTGTAAGATCCATGTTACCATGTTTAAAGGCAAATAAATTATTCTTATTCTATTATAAAGATAGTACCAGAAAGCTTTATCCGCATAAATATTTTTGTCTTCATACAATCCCGGGCTCTTTAAGCGGGCCGTGTAAAAGCATCTCTCGAGGCCATCGATGTTTGAGCCACCATTTTAAAATCAACATCATCTAAATAAAATATTATATTTGAAAACGTTATTATTAGACATTACAACCTACAATTCACATTTTTTATTTATTACAACTTTATTAAATTTTTAAATTTTTGTTAATAAACAAATCAAGAAATAATTCATAAATATTAAATACAATAAAAATAAAATAACTATTATACAACTTATAGCTAAGAACAATTAAAATGCGTCGTAGAATTCCTCCGCATCGCATGCCTCTTGTGGTAGCGTTCCCAGAAGACTGGCAGCATTGCCACGTTGTATGGCAATGCTTATTCTCTGACCTAAAAAGAGGCCAGCCTTCTGGTCACGAGAAGCGTCGACCATACGCTTCGCAATCTCACGGAAGAGGTTGCGAGCGCTCGGACCCCATGACCCCAAAGTCTCGACTCCAAACGGCACAATTTCATAATCTCCGATGAGATTGGAGTATTTGCGCCGCTTGAGAGCCTCTGCAGAAGCAGCAGCAGCACCAGCACAGCCAGCCGTGCTAGTTATATGGGTAGGAGCCATGGTATCAACGCATGTGGCGTCCCACACCAGAGTACTACCCATCTTCCATGGCATTAACGACATGCCATCCGGTCTCTTGCCATCGTCACGCGCCAAACCTTTTGGTTCTAGTACAGCTGGTACACCGGCGGTGACAAGAGCACGGCGTAATATGTCATAGAGCCTAGCGTGCCGTGGAATTCGCCCAGCGCTCCTGCAGCACGACAGACCATGGTGTCCGAGTCTGTCAACGGCTTCTCCACAACGGCATTGATGCGGAGAAACACACGGCGCATCATCACATCATCTAGAATATAGGTACCTTCTAGACTTCACCCTTAGCTTCTCACTAGTATGAGGCGAGCGATCAATCGACGAACTAAACATGAAACCAGACAAAAGAACTCTTCAACGGTCAACAGCACCAAGATCAGTCAATTAATCTATACTATACTAATATTATCAAGCTGAAGAGTTTGTTTGTTTCTTTGCTTGTTTGTTTGTTTGTTTCTTTAAACTCGCTAATCTCAAGACCTACTGGTTCGAATTAAAAAAATAATTTTGTATTAAATAGTCCGATTATTGACGAAGGTTTTAGGCTTTATATCATCACGCTACTATTTAAGGAAACGGAGCAGTGATCATAAATGTCATCAAATCCAGCAATTTTCCATACATTTTTGAATACAAAAAAATACGGCACAAAGGGGTGATGTGAAGTTTCAAAATATGCGAAGCTAGGGCAGGTTTTAAATAAAAGATATAATTCACTTCGTAGACGAAACAACAAAACTGGATAACACAATAAACTCTAGTATTTTGTAAACAAACTGCCAAGTGAAGATTGTGTAAACTTCAACAGCACATCGAAGATGACCGGTCATTGACTTGTACCCTTTAACGAGCAAATACTAACAAATAAATCCGTGTTAGTATGTTTTACTGTAAGGTTACACGATCTGTATAATATATTAGCATGTAGTGTAACTGATAAACTTTAGAGTTTAGACTCATTTAGATTTTTTTAGACAACTTAGGTGGCAGACAAGCATGACAGAAAGTGGTTACCGTGACCTATGAACATGTATAACGTGTAAGAACAAAGAGTTTCTGTGCCATCAGTGCAATATAAAAAATCAGGACAAGCCTTTGGTCTTCCCACTGACAGCACAAAAACTCTCCAGTGAGCTCTGGCTACCCTACTCAGGTATGTAGGATACGACGGTATTTCCGTCTGGGGAAGTACCTCCGTCCTACAGAATACCACGGCCATTATAACCTCGTATTATGTTCCCGGCGGTGAGTAGGGTAGCCAGAGCTCACTGAAAAGTTTTTGTACTGTCAGTGGGAAGACTAAAATCATGTCCTGCTTTGTGTTTAACACCGACGGCACATCAGCTCTTGTGTTTACAAGGTTTTCAGCGTGAATGTGACTCCCTTGGTGTTGCACACGTCCATAGGCCACGGTAACCACTTACCATCAGGCGGGCCGTGTGTTTGTCTGCCAACCAAGTGGTGTGAAAAAAAAAACCAGGGGCTTCTAGTTCGGGCTGATGAATCTGTTGGAACTGTCTGTTGACCTTCTTTTAATTTGAATTTTAAAAGAAGGCGAACTGAGTGCCATAGTCCCCAGTTTGGCTTCTAATTTATTCCATGAGCTAGTTTATCCCATAAAATATTATTTTAAGGCATGTTACATTCCCCCTTAAAACGAATAAATTGGTACCTAAGCTCTTTTAAGGGTTTCGATATCTTCCCAACAAGTCCAGTAGTATTTCTGTACTCACTGGGAAAACAGAATTGCAACCATTTCAATAACGTAGTATCGAAATAAAGTTTTACAAAGTGATATAAGAATTTAACTATAAAAGCAAAGTTCGTAACGGTTGCCCTTCATTACGCATTCATTTACCTACTGCGAATAAATGAGCTCCGAGTAAATATCTCGTGATAAATCGATCCCATCGAGGCGTTAACAATGCGTAAACTTTACTGCTGAACCTAAAAGTTTGTCGCTTCAAGGGAAATTGAAAAGTTTATAGGCTCTTAACTCTTCAATAATTAGTTTAGATTGTTTACAAGGATGTCTCTCTTTTTTATAGCTATTAACCTTAAAAAACGCCTTATTAAAATGTAATAGCAAATTGCTGTTGAGAGAATTGCTTTTATAATTTTATAGGCGATAACACAGGCAGACTAGTGCAAAAGTTGGCATAAAACATTTTGCTGTAAGTAAATTGATTTTTTGGAAGGTCTCACATATTGCATACTCATATGCCATATGCCTATGCTAAAACAGTTTATCTAGTAAGCATTTCTAGAAGTGATTATCCAAAAAATCGTCCATCAATCTTTATCTTTATCAACTTCGTCCCCTATAAGTCAAGTGCCCTGCTTTCTCCATCTAATCATCGCTATACATGCGGCAAAAGACAGCTTCATTACGTTTGCATATCGCAGCTGCAGAGTATTGAAATTACTGAATTGGATAGCGGAGAGAGATTAATACCGTTTACTGTCGGATATAACTGATAGATTTCAATTTATATACGACTAGCTGTTGCCCACGGGTTCGCTCGCTACAATGGAATACTATATCATTCCCACATATTAATCTTCCTCTTGAATTATGTTGCGTAGTTTTTTTTTATATAGGACACGCCTACTTGACCTCACCTCGCCTGATGGTAAGCTAAAGACAAAGTCTCAGGAAATAGGGTCACCATTACAGACACTAAGTGTTACAATGGTGGCACTCAGCTTGGCGGCCTCATCAGATGCTTTTTCACGCCCCGCTTAAAGGCCCCGGGACTGTAGGAAGAAGGAAACACGTGTGCTGGTAATGAATTCCACGTCTTGGTGGTGCAGCAAAGAAAAGAGTCTCCGAACCGCTTGGTTCTTGCTCGTATATTCTGCACAGTGTGAGGGTGACATCTAAGGCCTGCACGTGTTGTCCTATGTAGGAAAGGAGAGGGTGGGATTAGTTGGAAGAGCTTGGCACAACACTTACACAGTTTTAAAGATCTGAGCATACTTAGGGACAGATAGACAGCTGGAAGCGAGTGATATAGTGATATGCATTTTGGCGTACATGAGTATTTGTTCTATTTAAATGTGGTGTAATAAAAGGTATGTGACTAGGTGATGCCAGTGGCCTATAATAAGTTTTGATCTCGTCCCCCACACGAGGTTGTTATGGCCGCGGTATTCTGTAGGGCTATACTTCCGCAGTCGGACTGCTCAATTGGACGGAAATACCGCGTGTCCTTCCTCCTCGAGTCTCAACTCTATTCTCTACGAATATAATAGTTCATATGTAAGCTGCAAGCAGGACATTAACAAGTGTATCCCTAACGAAGAATACGCGTCTATAATGCTACGCCTTAGTGGATAGTAGGCCTAAGAAAATTAGGTACCTGCATTTTACTTCCTTTAATGATCTTTTCAGAAGTTTTCAAAAAGTTATGCTTTCTTCTCAACTTTATTCAAACGATCCATTTCATTCTGATTAATAAAAGATATAACTCGATAACGGGAACTTCAAATAACTAAGTTCCAAAAGGCCATATTTCAAAGCAGAAAAGGCGTGAAAAAAAGTTAAAAGGGCCAAGTGAGTGAACGAATCCGTTCAATAGTGTGGTTCAAGGGAAGAAAGAAAAGCGGGAAGAATATGTGCGTAGTTTAGTGTATAAACTCATTGGTTTTTTACAGAATATTGTAGGGTAGTGAATGTCGGCCGGGGTGCGAGGGATAATGCCTGTCAACCTCACCTTCGGCAACCAAAGCGACCCGCAGGCGGCGTGCGTTTTAGTCGGTTCGAGTCCGACATAACCTCTCCCACCGGCTCCGGTGGGGAGGTATACGTGGGGATTTTGCGCACGAAAAAAAAAAAAAGGGTAATGAATGTGACTGAATGAGGTCCTGAGTTCGATTCGGATAGTGTCCTGGCTTCTCGCTTTAGGTCACGGTCAGCCAAGTAGCAGTCGTTCTCATAAAAGGCAAAACAACTATATACTTCCTACAGTCCCGTGTCCTAGACATTTCTGTCTAGGTCTTTTTTTTTATACCACTTAGGTAGCAGACCATCTCACGGCCCACCTGATGGAAAGTGGTTACCGTGGTCTATAGATATGTGTAACACCAGAGAAGCCACAATCACGCTGCTGACCCTGTAAGCACAGAGTTTCTGTGTCGTCAGTGAGCTCTCTCCTCTCCTCTCTCCTCCTCATTCTTCAAGGTAAGCAAACACCACGATTCTAGGGACAGCATCAGTAATGGCTACTATTATTTAACCTGAACCCCAGCTTACCATCAGACATTCGACGACCAATATAATTATAAATAATAAGTACAAAATTAACTCTTGGGACTTTGTGTGATTACTTGGAATCGGAAAATATGTGTAGGTAGGTAAAATAATTAAAAATTTTGTTACGCCTTGTATAATATGAAGATATTCCAAATTTTGACACCAATGGAGAGTGTCTTCTTCTCAATAAAAATACTATTTTATAGATTATAACACAAATATATTTTACTTTTTTTTTACGTGCGCAAAATCCCCACGTATACCTCCCCACCGGAGCCGGTTATGTCGGACTCGAACCGACTAAAACGCACGCCGCCTGTGGGTCGTTTTGGTTGCCGAAGGTGAGGTTGACAGGCATATCCCTTTCACCCCGGCCGACCCAGGGCCATCTCTCACGATCTGGCCCTCTCCTCGGCTGTGTGGGGACTACAGAGTCCCCAACTCGTCCCCGGAAAACGGGGAGTCGCGCCAGGCGCGCCGCCGCCGCAATATATTTTACTAACACATCGTTTTCGTTTGTTTTCGCCTGACAGTTAGTTTTAATAGAAAAAGTATACATTCCAGTAAGAAAAAGGTTTGTAATAAAAAAAGTCAGCAACGCTGCTGGTCGCCAACATATATACAAGGTGTAACAAAATGAACTCCGGAACTTTGGAGCGTTGATCAGTTTCATATACAGTTTCAGTACGTTATATATATGTATAAGAAATTAAAAAACTAAAAAATACGCTTTTAGCACGTACTATAAATAAATAATAAATAAATAAATATTCCACGACATTCTACACAACGCTATCTAGACCCATGGTGCATAGCTTAGCTTGTGTTATAGGATCTAGAATGCGGATAAACATACTTAGATACTTTTTTTTTGTAAATACATACATATTATACCTACATAGAAATACATAGACCAATGCAAATATACATATTCATGCATTCAAATATTTGTACTGAGCGGGAATCGAACCCGCGCCCCCAGCATAGCAGTCGAATGCTCTACCGATATGCCATGGAGGTCTTCGAATAAACGACGCACTAAAAATTACAAAATAATTCAGACAGACAGAAAGCGTGGAGCGATTATGTAATCTTTACTATTTTTGGAAAAAACGCTCCACGCTTTCTTTCACAATAAGTCATAGTAAATATTCAATAAAGATGATTACCTACTTATAACCATTTCGCATAGGTTCGTTCATCACGAACTGAAATTGTTTATGTTCACCTGCGATCTAATGAAGATTTGGCAAAGGGAAACTAAATGTCCGAATTATTTTGTAATTTTTAGTGCGTGCTTAAAGCGTGTTTTTCTAGTTTTTTAAAGTCTTATTTTTATTTTATACTTTTTAGTTTTCTTATTATTCAAACTTAACTTACTACTTTAAGTCAAGTGATATTTTTTTGTTTTCCTGACAGCAAACCCTTTCATTTGATACCCATATCATGGGGGTAGATTTCAAACATCCAGTCCGCCATCTTGGTGAGGCCGCCATTTTGGATTTGTAACGACGTTTCTTAGCTAGTCATGTATTGTCATCAGAACGCAGAGCGTGTGCAAAATTTCATCCTAATCGAAGACCGGGAAGTGGGTCAAATTAAGATTTCAAGATTTTCTTGCATCCATAGTTACAAGTGAAGCTAATGAAAGCGTGTTAAAAAGATGACCGTACAGCCCGCCGAGCACCATAGTGCAAGCTGAGATACAACCAGGATACATTAATGACGATATAGATACTCATACAATAATGTTCATGGTAGCCTAGTGGTATGGGTAATGGACTGCTGAGACGAGGTCTCTGGTTCGATCACAGGTTTTACCATGGCATACAAACAATGACTTTTCGATGCTTTTCGAAGTTATGTGTGTATTTATCGCAGGTTTATAAGTGCCCGGTTAATGGCAATAGGCTCGCCACCTTTTACATTGGGACCTAAACGTAAACTGGCGAAATGTGGGTGCTAGCACCTCTGCCTACCCCTTCAGGGATATAGGCGTGAGTTTATGTTATGTATGTTATGTAATTACCGCGATCATGATATACCTAGGTACATACATACCTTTGATTAGTCTGACGTTTCGTCTAGGTTACACCGGCCGTGCTCACAGGCTGACTGGCTCAGTGATTCACGCCCGCCGTATTCAAGTACTTGTGGCAGTAGGTTCTTCATCTACCCGCACATTCTCCATATTTTTTATATTTTCGTTTTGCCATGTACCGTCACAATCGCACTCACAGTGTCCCTATTCTGTAAGCAAACTGTCGGGTGTTTATCAGACTGCGCAGCAAAGCGTGGTTGTATCTTTGCTTTAGTCGCATTATGTCCAATTCGCAAAATGTCCAGCGGGCTCAAATTGTCCAATTCTCACAACGTCCAATTCGCAAATTGTCCAATTCTCACAATGTCCAATTCTCAGAATGTCCAATTCGCAATTGGTCCAGTTTGTAAAATAGGAGTCGTGCTTGATTACGGGAGGCGTTTTTGACGCTTCAGTCTCATAACGTTCTTAAACCATAAATCGCGCGCCCCGACACGGATAGATATAGGTTAGAAGGGTAATTTACCCTTCGTGTTAGGTATCTTGTGTAATGCAAGAAGAAATAGGAGCCCCGCGAAGCGGGGCTCCGTTGACATAGCTCCCATATCCATATACTCACACACAATTAGGAACTGGACCAATTGCGAATTGGACCAATTGCGAACTGGACCAACTGCGAACTGGACCAATTGCGAACTGGACCTATTGAGAATTGGACAGTTGGACATTTTGCGAATTGGACATAATGCGACTAAAGGGTATCTTTTGAATCACTGGATTCCAGGTTGCAGATGATTTAAGCCACCTTCCAGATTGAAATTTTTTTTTTCTTGATTTCAATCGCTTCACGTACAAACTCTTGAACTAAAGTGACGTTCGGTGGAGAGGACTTGCGTATGGTGGATATATGATTTATAGATACTTGTAGTCTGTTTCGTTTCATATTCTCTTGACTTGACCCAATCACACTCCGACCATCCATCAAACATTTCCTTATTATAGTTCGCTGCGAGTTCTATCCGTTTGTCAGAATAGTCATAAGAAATAACTTACGAGAAATCATAGATTTATATCATATAGCTCAGTGCGAGAAATCAAAATCCCATAAGCAACGTAGAGGTAAATACAGTAAGGAATATAAAAGCGAAGTACCACTCACTGGTCAATCCGTGTAGTTCCCGGCAGAGTAGAATTTGGTCCAATAAATTGCTCTTGGACCAACTAGTAGGAGTCAGCAATTGGACCACGGGCAACAAACGCTTGCTCCTTTATGCCGAAAATACAAAGCGTCAGTTAAACTATAGGGTAGAGATATTTCTTTATATAGGTGCTCAAGACGCGAAGGTAACGAACCATGGCCGATTCCATTAGGATAGCATTCATAGCGGTGAAGAAGAAACGTATTTCGCGATCAAATAAAGTGTACAATACTTATGTACCTACTACATTTCTATCTATCTATCTACATAAAAATGAACGTGGGTTTGTGACGTAAATGCGATACAGTTTTTGCACATTCAAATCGAAAAAGAAAAAGTTAAAACGGTCCATGCGGGATTCGAACCCAATTTTTTCTATATTAATCGATTAGAGTAGTTAGCATACAAAATGTTTTAATAATAATAATAATAATAACCCCGCAGGGGCAGCTTGTGGCGAGCTGTTGATGCGTCGCGACACCACGTACCCCGATTCTCCCGAGGATTAGGATTTATTCCCCCTCACCTTGTGTGCTTGCCTTTATTGGCCGGCTATGAGTGGAGTTGCAAGAGCAGAACCTATGCTACAGGTTGGAAGTGTAAAATGTCATAACGCCGGGGGCACGCTGACTGGTATACCGGGAACTTGCGCCCCGCAGACTCATCTCTCGACAACCTTAGCCGCTCAACGGATGTTGTTCCATGGTCGCACTGCACTATATGTGGCTATTTTAATGGGGCCCATGCAATGAGTTGGCAAGTCACCACCTGCCTTTTTACAATTTTGAGACTTATTGTCATGGCAGGCGTCCGTTAGTCTCCCCCCATATCCTAATCACCAGTCCATCCAATTCTCAATCCCATAGCCCATAATTTAGTTTCCATCGCGGCCACAGCACCGCACAGCAATAGTCTCTGCACCTGGTGGGGACCATCTCCCGGTGTATCATATTGTGCGCTCGGGAATGATATCCGCCAGGTGTGTGTATTCCTAGCATATTAAATTCTCATAAAAGGGCCTCAACGTCTTGGCTTCGGCCCGACGCACGCCTTCCAAAGGCCCAGGACTCCATAGTCCCGCGAGTCAAGGTACTGAGAAATAATAATAATAATAATAATAAAACTTTATTTAAGACCTTGATCCATAAACAATGTTAGTAGTACACACTTAAAAGCTATGTTAGTAACAAAATAACACAAAATTACAAAACTCAGTTCATATACCGGCTCCGCCCGCCTGACGCATAGGGAACATGCATATGTATACGCACCCAATGCGCCATGATAGCGCAACACGGCTTCTCACTGATGACCTTCAGAATGCCGTTGACGCTCCCACGCACCCTGAGCATTATAGATGCCATCCTCTTTCGCAGGATGGTGCTAAAACAGTCAGTGCGCGCTTCGGTAAACATTCCTGATGCACTGCAGTAACGTGGGAGCCTCAGCAACATTCTGAAGGTATTGTTGTACTGGTTTCTGATAGCGTAGTATGCCTTCTGCATAATTTAATTTAAAAATTTCATTCAAAAATATCGAAATTCAGTCAAATCTGCAGTTAGTCTGGTAAAGTAGACCCCAGATTCGACAAGAAAGCTTTGAATGCGACTGGAATTAACGTTAGGATGAAGTAGAAGACGATATTAGAATAATTGAATACATACATGTATTACAGGGTCTCTGTTCTTACAGGGTCGGCAGCACGGGTGTGGTGTTACACTCCTCTCCTTGTTACACACGTTCATAGGTCACGGTAACCACTTTTCATCAGGTGGGCGGTGTGTTTGTCTGCCACTTAAATTATAATAACTTCGTGTTGTGTTCCCAGCGGTGAGTAGGGTAGCCAGAGCTCACTGGAGAACTTGTGCTGTCAGTAGGAAGACTAAAGGCTTGTCCTGCTTTGTCTTCTACACTGACGGCACAGAAACTCTGTACTTATAGGGTTGGCAGCGCGACTGGGACACCTCTGGTGTTACAAACGTCAATAGGCTACGGTAACCACATTCCATCAGGTGGGCCGTGTGCTTGTCTGCCAATTAAGTGGTTCATGCTTCCTACATACTGCACGATTTCTGTTTATATTCTCCCTCGAAAATGTCAATATTCCTATATTAATATATCCCGGACATATAGAAGGGTTAGCTCACACCCACTACATCCGGGAAACGAACCGACATAAGTAGGAGATACGATTTCGTAAATATAATTTTATCGTATTGTTGTCAAGGGGGCGCTTGCTTGTCCAATTTCCTGCAAGACGCTTTATTCTATGAACTTTCTTCACACAGTTTCTGGTACACTGTTATTATTGAAATCTCGCTTTTACAACAACAACAACATAAACTCACGCCTATATCCCCGAAGGGGTAGGCAGAGGTGCTAAGCACCCACATTTCGCCAGTTTATGTTTAGATCCCAATGTAATAGGTGGCGAGCCTATTGCCATTAACCGGGCACTTTTAAACCTGCGATAAATACACACATAACTTCGAAAAGCATAGAAAAGTCATTGGTGTGTGCCATGGTAAACCTGGGATCGATTTCGACAAGAAAGCTTTGAATGCGACTGGAATTAACGTTAGGATGAAGTAGAAGACGATATTAGAATAATTGAATACATACATGTATTACAGGGTCTCTGTTCTTACAGGGTCGGCAGCACGGGTGTGGTGTTACACTCCTCTCCTTGTTACACACGTTCATAGGTCACGGTAACCACTTTTCATCAGGTGGGCGGTGTGTTTGTCTGCCACTTAAATTATAATAACTTCGTGTTGTGTTCCCAGCGGTGAGTAGGGTAGCCAGAGCTCACTGGAGAACTTGTGCTGTCAGTAGGAAGACTAAAGGCTTGTCCTGCTTTGTCTTCTACACTGACGGCACAGAAACTCTGTACTTATAGGGTTGGCAGCGCGACTGGGACACCTCTGGTGTTACAAACGTCAATAGGCTACGGTAACCACATTCCATCAGGTGGGCCGTGTGCTTGTCTGCCAATTAAGTGGTTCATGCTTCCTACATACTGCACGATTTCTGTTTATATTCTCCCTCGAAAATGTCAATATTCCTATATTAATATATCCCGGACATATAGAAGGGTTAGCTCACACCCACTACATCCGGGAAACGAACCGACATAAGTAGGAGATACGATTTCGTAAATATAATTTTATCGTATTGTTGTCAAGGGGGCGCTTGCTTGTCCAATTTCCTGCAAGACGCTTTATTCTATGAACTTTCTTCACACAGTTTCTGGTACACTGTTATTATTGAAATCTCGCTTTTACAACAACAACAACATAAACTCACGCCTATATCCCCGAAGGGGTAGGCAGAGGTGCTAAGCACCCACATTTCGCCAGTTTATGTTTAGATCCCAATGTAATAGGTGGCGAGCCTATTGCCATTAACCGGGCACTTTTAAACCTGCGATAAATACACACATAACTTCGAAAAGCATAGAAAAGTCATTGGTGTGTGCCATGGTAAACCTGGGATCGAATCCGAGACCTCGTCTCAGCAGTCCATTACCCATACCACTAGGCTACCGCGGTTACTCGCTTTTACATATACGCGAAACAGTAAAACAGAGTATTATTTATGTATAATTAAGAAACCTTCCCGGGGGTTTTTTTTATGCCACTTAGTTGGCAGACAAGCACACGGCCCACCTGATGGGAAGTGGTTACCGTGACCTATGGACGTCTGTAACACCAGAGGAGTCACAGTCGTGCTGCCAACCCTGTAAGTACAGATTTTCTGTGCCGTCAGTAGAAGACAAAGCAGGACAAGCCTTTAGTCTTCCCACTGACAGCACAAATTCTCCAGTGAGCTCTGGCTACCCTACTCACCGCTGGGAACACAACACGAAGTTATTATAGCCGCGGTATTCTGTAGGGCGGAGGCACTACCCCAGTCGGACTGCTCAATCGGGCGAAAATACCGCCGTGTCCTACCTCCTTAAGGTTATGTTCATCCTTATCACAGGCTGCTCTTCAACCTAGCTAGGAGAACACTACTTCACCTTACTTTATGTTTTACTATCTTAATTAAGCCATATATTTGAAAATTTTAAATGTAATCAAATGTTAAAAACCATGTTCTGAATAAAATATTATTATTTTTTTTACGTAAAAAGCCAATAATGTTTTCCTACGACAATTATTAATATACTCAATACAATTAGTGGTCATAACATAACCGACATAACCTCCTCCATCGGCTGCGGTGGGGAGGTATCCGTGGGGATTTTGCGCACGTAAAAAAAAAAAAAAACGAAAGATCGCTGGTTCGAATCGCCCCTGAACCGTTTTTTTTATTTCTTAATCTATTTCGATATTTTCCGTGTAACGACTGGCATCTGACCTCCAAAACCTAAAGACTACCCCACGGATACCTCCCCACCGGAGCCGGTGGAGGAGGTTATGTCGGACTCGAACCGACTAAAACGCACGCCGCCTGTGCGTCGTTTTGGTTGCCGAAGGTGAGGTTGACAGGCATATCCCTCGCACCCCGGCCGACCCAGGGCCATCTCTAACGATCTGGCCCTCTCCTCTCATCGACCTCCGACGCCCGAGTTGCCTTCGTACGCGGGCAGCTTGGCTTGCGATCCTTCGTCGCTCCCGCTGCCGCTCCCGCCCCGCCTCCTCCTTCACGAGCATTACTTGCTCGCAGAAGGAGGCGCCGGCCGCCCACGCATCCGCGCAGCGGACCATCGCCGCGAGCAAGGTGGAGAGCGTGAGAACTCTCACTCCCAGGGCCGCCACAAGCTCCCGTCTCGGCGTTTCCCACGCCGGACACTCGGTGAGCGTGTGATGCCCTGAGTTCTCGCTCGCGTCGCAGTGATGGCACTCGGACGTTGGCTCTTTCTCTATCCGACGCATTCACAGTTCATAATAAGCGGTACTCATCAATCCATTTTAGCATTAGTTAGGGGATAGTTAAGTGATCAATAAACGCATCTCATTTTATCTATCAGTGACTTATCATTTCATGCAACAAAGTTTGTGTGCGCCACAGTCAGCAGCGCAGACACCTCAAAAATTGTGCAACCTGTATATTCTTCAAAACTAATAACAAATATCCAAAGCAAGAACGTAAGTAACGTAAGACGGATATATTTATAGAAGAATTTAGATGATTTCAGGCAAATATTCAATTCAATTCAATTTATTTATTTCTAAACAAACATAGTTTGCAAGTATTGAAATGTCAATTTAAAGTAATAAATACATACAATCAATGAAAATACACTACTACGTCAAAATGATATAAAATTATATAAAATTTTAGGTACAAGTACAATTAACTACAACTTTACATTTAGTCACAAAACATTTTAGTCATCATCCACAAATTCTTCCACTGTGTAGTAACACTTTTCCAACAGCAAGGACTTTAACTTTTTTTAAAGGAATAGGTTTTATAGTCATTAGGCAGACTATTAAATAGTTTTATTGCTTGATGTTTCGCACTATGTATCACGACGTTAATTCTCGGATTCAATGTAGCTTTGAAATGGTTCCTTCGAGTGCTTTCACGTGTTACTCTTTCATCTTCCGTTTCATAATCCCTTATGTGTTTTGCAAAATCTATGTAGGCAAGGCACGGTTAGTATGGATAGGTTTTTAAAATGAACCGATTCAATTTTTTCTATATCTTAGTCGATAAGAATTCAAAAAATATAAAAACTTATGAATGGTTGTTGACGTGGAGCCTTTTGAGTGAGATAGCTCACAAAGGCTTTGTGTGAGTGCATCGAACGGGGCACCATATCCGCTTCCGGCCGACTAGCCTGATCTAGGCGCCGTTGATCATACAGACTTACAAAGAGGATAGACTTTTCGACGTTTCGGAGTTAATCAAAAGTCGGTATGTATTTCGTTGGCGTGGAAATAGTATTTTTTTTTATACCACTTAGCTGGCAGACAAAGTGCAAAGTGGTTACCGTGGCCTATGGACGTGTGTAACACCAGAGGAGTCACACTCGCGCTGCCGATCCCCATGTAAGTACAGAGTTTCTGTGCCGTCAGTATAGAAGAAAAAGCAGGGCAAGTCTTCCCACTGACACCACAAACTCTCCAGTGAGCTCTGGCTACCCTACTCACCACCGGGAACACAACACGAAGTTATTATGGCCGCGGTTTAGTAGGAGTAGGCTAAAGCCTCCCAACATTGGGAGAGACCTATGTCCAGCAGTGGACTATGATAGGTTTATTGATTGACTGATTTCGTTTTTTCACCCGAGCGACCGAACCACGGACACAATCAGTAACGACAGTAATAACAGTTGATTTCGAATATCTAGGTACGTTTTTGTGAGGTTATAAATCTTTCAGAATCACTCATACTTCGATTCTGTTGAAATTACTATTATTTATATTCTGTGGGTAATAAATTACAGTCTTCTTCTATATTTAAAAGTTTATATTGTCGTTGCTTCCATCCACTATGTTGCTCTCTCTATTCCGTGACACCAAGCGATCTTGTACTGCACTAATTGTATTTGTTTTATAACATGTTAAACAGTTAATAAAACCTGAAATACACATTTAATTCAACAGATTCGTTTTCAATTTTTTGAAAGCTTTTTGTTTCATAAGAAAATTTGTTTTACTTTTGCTTTTACTTGAGCTGAACTTCGGAAACTTTATTTATCAACAAAACCAGGCATATTATAGTATATAAGTATATATTAAATTTTTTTTTTGTATTTTTCGTTTTTTCTTTTCTTTAACATCAGACATATATAAACAGCCTAGACTCAGCCTTAGATGCGGGGTTCGAATCAACTATACTGTCCGAAATACGGCAATAGGCTCACCATCTATTACGTGGCACCGAATACAGTTATTGGTGAAATGTGGGTGTTCATTCACCTCTGCCTAGCCCTCCGGGGATAAATGCGTGATTTTATATATTTATGTATGTATGTATTTTTTGTTTTTAACGGGTTTGTTAAACAATGTTCAAATAGAACCATTTATGTTAACAGATTTTGTTTAAATTTTTTAATATTTTCTAGTCTCACTTTAAAAGGTGGTTTTATTTCCATAAGAAATTCGCGTAAACTTTAGACAGTATCATGACGGCCATGTCTAAAATATATCACAGTCTGAAGTCGCACAGCCGATTGCGGGTGGTCAGAGCTCGTGCTCCACTGACTACTTCAGACAGAGTTCCTCGAACATGAGCGCAAACAGTAAACGGGGCGTAAAAAGTACATTCACAACACACGCATACTTCAATGGGGTAGGCAACAGTGTGTGGCATCCAAATGTAGCTAATAAATATTTTTCTGTCCGGTATGATGGAAGCAGAGTCTAAAAGGTTTGTCCACAATAGGATCAAAAAAATATTAAGGTCGTAGTCGTTTGCCACTTTCCCTAAACTGTATTGTTATGCTAAACCAAGTGGCATACGACCACGGCTATCCTCAATATTTTCTTGTTTAAGACTTTTTACAGCGTGATTTTTTAGTAGTTAGGTTTTAGTTTAAAACTTATTTTTTTATTTTTGTCATTTTGGGGCAAGCAATATGAATAATTTATACATATTTAAAATGTGCTATTTTATCTCTAATTTATTTTTTAACAGTACTTTATATGACCACATTACATTTAGTAATATGTTATATAGACTACCAGCGGATGACTAAGGTACTCCTAACGATAGCTTATTTGTGCTGTTCTAATAAGTGGTTGAGGAGCTACAAGAGAACAGCTGAACCTACAAACATACTACATACATAGGCAGGGAATTCACCCTCACACATTGCGACCTGAGACGCTGCGCACTGTGCGGTATGAAAGTAACTTCATCCCACGCACACTCAAGCTGACATCCCTGCTGCGGTTTTCCCAAGCACCTACAATTTGGGGTTCTTCAAGAGGGGCATCAGAAGGTTTCTTAATGGTCGGCAGCGCGAGTGTGACACCCCTGGTGTTGCATACGTCCATAGGCCACGGTAACCGCTTCCCATCAGGTGGGCCGTGTGCTTGTCTGCCAACTAAGTGGTATAAAAAAAAATGGTTGATTAGTAAAAATGTGGTCGAAAATTGAGCTTCCCCATGACGCTAAGTTCGAGCCAGCCGTGGTTTCAAAATAAAGCATTTGGATTTCTTTTTGTAATTCTCTAAGAAATCCTTTTCTATGAGGATTATTTATTTATTTGTAATTGATCATCACATAGGCGTCGGTAGCTTAGTGGTTAAGGAGTCGGGCTTACGATCGAGAGGTCCCAGTTTCGAATCCTGGCCATTACACTACCGTCGTGAACCGACTCCTAACACAAACAATTTAGCTTAACTGGAGGGGTTAGAGGAGATTCATGGCTCGAGGCAACAATAGTGCACGTAAAACGACAATAGGCTCACCCCCTATTACGTGGGACCGAATATAGTGATGGTGAAATGTGTCTGTTAATTCACCTCTGCCTAACCCACCGGGGATAAAGGCGTGATTATAGTTATGTATGTTCGCTCATCACAATATTTTGCTGTGAATTTGACTGTCATGATTATCATGATTCTGTTTTTTTAATTGACTGACTCATAAACAAACAAAATAATTACTAACGAACAAAGCTACCAACTTATAATATGCACAAACATTATGATTTACGGCAACTTTCTAAAGCCATATGCGGCATATTTGCGCTCTAGCCTGAATTCCAGTGCGGCTAGGACACTGCAGGGCACACCACAAGTTGGCAACTGTTGGAACACCAACATATTTGATATATTACTAAACAAATATTTATTACAATGCCAGTGTTGGTGGGTAATACTTAGTATTATTTGAGCACAAACAACATCTGCATACATATAATCACGCCTTTATCCCCGAAGAGTTATGCAGAGGTGAATTAACACGCACAGTTCACCAATCATTGTATTCGGTCCCACGTAATAGGGATGAACCTATCTTCCGGACACTATTCTTGCCTCGATCCTTGCATCTGTGCCTGAGTCTGAGCTGTATATATCTGTCTGATGTTAAACAGCCCTATCCTTTAGTCGCCTTGTATGACACCGCATGGGAAGAGATGGGTGGGAATTGTACTCTGCCGGGAACCACGATAAAAATTGCTTACAGGAATAATCTAATCAAGACTTACAAAATGCAGTAGGAAGCACCTGCAGTATCGGGAGTCCTGTGTGAGTTCATTTTAAAATCAAATCAGTTTTGGCAACAAACTGAGCAGGCGGCGCCAACCTGCGTTCAGTATTTTAAACTGAAAAGTGGCCATGGTTTGGCTTGGATGTTGTTATATGCACGAAAGTTGCTACTATTGGCAACCATTAACATAATTAACTTTTGAAGTCCTACATTATAAATATTTTTTTATTTGACTCATGCTTACATTGTATGTGAAGTACATACATACATATAGTCACACCTTTATCCACGGAGGGTTAGGCAGACGTGAATTAACACCCACATTTCACCTATCATTACATTCGGTCCTACGTAATACGCACTATTGTTGAGTCGAGCCATGAATCTGAGGCTGAGTCTCGGCTGTATATATCTGTCTGACGCTAAACAGCCCTATCCCTTAATCGCCTTGTACGACACCGCATGGGAAGAGATGGGGTGGTCCAAATTCTACTCTGCCGGGAACCACTCACTACAAAAATCACTCCAAAATCAAGAGGAGGTAGGACACGGTGGTATTTCCGCCCAATTGAGCAGTCCGACTGGGGAAGTACGTCCGTCCTACAGAATACCGCTTACTTCGTGTTGTGTTCCCGGCGGTGAGTAGGGTAGCCAGAAGAGCTCACTGGAGAGTTTTTGTGCTGTCAGTGGGATGACCAAAGACTTGTCCTGCTTTGTCCCCTATACTGACGGCACAAAATCTCTGTTCTTACAGGGTCGGCAGCACGGATGTGACTCCACTGGTGTTACACACGTTCATAGGTCATGGTAACCACTTACCATCAGGTGGGCCGTGTGCTTGCCTGCCACCTAAGTTGTATAAAAAAAAAAAGAAGAAGGATCACAAAACATACTGACACTGCATTCTATACTAGGCATTTTTTTACGTGTGAAAAAACCCCACGGTTTAGTTTGGTTTAGTAGGTATGTGGAGTTCACATAAAATTGACAATCGCAAGAGAGACGAGAGATTAGTGAGGTGTACTTTACATTCTCGTTAAAAATTTACATATTTTTATGTTTGACTTGCCAAAAATTCTTCGTACGCTTTTTGAATATATTTACTTAGAGACCTACTACGGATTTAGATGTTTTCTCGACTCTATTTTGCACTATACTTGCTGATGCTCGTGGCTCCGCCCGTGCGAGTGTCGGTTATTGCGACTTTTGTTCATATCCCGGGTTCCACTCAACCAATTGTGATCGTTACGTAGTACTTTAAGTTTTCCATCGCCAAAAAACAAAACAGATATTTTTTTATGTGTGATGATGCATCTTTAATCTAATTTTCTTTAATGTGCGAAATATTTTTATGTGGATACACCCCAGCCGGAACCGGTGTAAGAGGTTGTTCGGGATACGATTGGAAGTGGGTTTGGAATCAAGAGATTTTTTGTTATGAAGTTAAATTGTTTATTGTTAAGTTAAACTCCGAAATTGCACTGTATGATTGTAGAATAAATGTTAAACTAAATGAAATGTTAAGTATGTTAATGTTAAGATGTCACTGTTCAAATGTTACTGTTGGAAATGTTAGGTGAATGCACCCGGTCGCGACGGTAACCGAAAGTACATTTAATAATTAAACTTTCTTTACTAATTGAGTTGCGTCACGTGTTCGGTGTCAGATTTAAACCTAACAGAGGTTATGTCGGACTCGAACCGACTAAAACGCACAGCGACTGTAGGTCGTTTTTGGTTGCCGAAGGCGAGGTTTACAGGTATATCCCTTGTACCCCGGTTGACCCAGGGCCATCTGTCCTCGGGTAGCTGATATAGCTGTAGAATGGTAAACAGAGATGTATCAAATAACCATATTACTCCAGTAACTTTCAGTCAATAGGTGATCGAGTTTTTAACGTCAAGCGGTCACTTTTCTTATCGAGCTGCTACTAAAAAATATCCAACAGAAAAGATGAAGTTCATTCTGTTCATCACGGGATTCGATCCCAGGATCTTTTGTATAGTAGAACTACTACGATATAGAGAAGATAATGAAAGATTCACTTAAGTGATGAACGGTTGAAGTGATTTAACATGTAACTCGGCGAAGCGAGGAATTGTCTCAGAGGTCAGATTGCGAGACAAATCCATCTAATTTTCCACTTCACTAAGGTTGAATTTAACTTGAAGTAATTTTTACACGACAGCCCAAAAATATATGTAATGTTTTTAGAGTTCACGTAAATAGAATGCAAGTTTATTTATTCCACCCTACCTTCCAATTGCTTTAACAGATAATATTTATTTATTAAACTTTATTTACAGTAACTGTGTACAAAGGCGGACTTAATGCCTAAGTCATTATTTAACAGTCAACCTTAGGGTGATGCAGAGATACGTTGAGGTAGGTAAGGTCTTAGATGTCACCCGCGCACGGTGCAAAACATCCGATCAAGAACCAAGCGGTTCGGAGACTCTTTCCTCTGTCACACCATTAAGGCCTGGAATTCATTACCAGCTCACGTGTTTCCTTCTTCCTACAGTTCCGGGTCCTTTAAGCGGGGCGTGAAAAAGCATATGATGAGGCCGTCAAGCTGAGTGTCACCATTGTCACACGGTATGTGTAAGTAATGGTGAACCTCTTCATCAGGCAAGGCGAAGTCTAATTGACGTGTTCTATATATTAAAAAAAAAGGCAAAATAACAATCCATTTACTACATTGATGGTGTTCTAATTTGCAATATATTGCAATGTGTGAAGTTCTCTCGTATCATGTTTAGATTTACTAAGCTACATATTTAGTTTTTTATTCTTCTGAAGGTATTCCGCACTGCAAATATACGAGAGAAGTTCTGGCTACTAACGGTTAGTGGAAAAAATACAATCACCATATAAATTTATAACTGTCATTAAAATCATAATAACGAGAACAGCACGAAGCATCGCGCTGAACTTTTAATATAATGGCATAATGACTTTACGCTCAGATCCATAACGACCATTACTCTTGCAACTAAAATTGACAGTATTTCTGCAGAATAGACAAAGAACTATAGTTACCAAAACAGCTAGCAGAATAAGTAAGCTGAAGTGGCAGTAAAATGGTCACGTCTGTCAAAGGAACGATACTCGTAGGAGCAAACATTTTCTACGCGTGGTGACAGACAGATAGACTGACGACCTGAAAAATGTGGCTGGGAAAGACTGGATGCGGAAAGCGGAGAATAAGCAGAAATGGCGTACATTGGGAGAAGCAAATGTCCAGCAGTGGACTGCAATAGGCTAAATTGATTGATTGATTGATGCAGAATCGAACCATACAGTTTCATTCTGCATATTGGCTGGTTCCATTATGTATAAATACGAACGATAAGTTTCATTGCAAATTTAATCATAATATTAATTTATGCATACTAAAGTGAGTTCAAGTCGAGAATCAATCGAGGGCTACTAGTAACACAACGGCAATGCGACATCGTCAAGGTATGCCCGCTATTTCAAATTTCCAACCATCCATTCCGTTTCGGCGACAGGTTCTTTAGTCGCTATTTCGAATAGTGTCGCTAATGGATTTCAAATTGTTGGACAATTGGTAGCAGTCACGTTTATGTATGTTCTTAATAGTACATACCAACTGAGATATATTGTTTGATTTCAGTTTATAACCCAAAGTGTGTCGTAAGAGGCGACTAACGAAAAAATACGCAGATGATTATCACTGCTTGATGCTATCACTTATTAAACACTATTCCAACCCGTCCGACTAGAGTGGATGGCCGGCCAAAGCCTCCCAACATTGGTTGAGGCTTATGTCCTGCAGTGGAGTGCAATAGGCTATTTGATTGAAGTATAGTTTAAATGGGAATTGCATGAATTTGTAAATTTATGGAAAACATGCAGTGTTGGGCCCCCCGGAGGCGTACAACAGGGCCACCTGGCCACAGGGAAGAGAAGGCTCTTCCCGTGGGTGTCGTAGAAGGCGACTAAGTAATAGGGTTGTTCTTCATCAGATATTAAACATACAGTCCGTGACAAAGAGCCAGCATGAAGGCAATAAGCTCGTTCCTATTATGTAGGACAAAAAATCATGGTTGAAAAAATGTGGTTATTAATACTCCTGCCACTTTGGACATATACAGTCGTGAATATACGAAAAATAGAAAGAAAGAAGAAAGAAAAGTATTTAAATTCTACACATTTTCTTATTTATTGAACTTTATGCACAACTACATTAGTGGATTTAATGTCATAGATAGGCAGATAAATGCTATAAATAACCAGGTTTTTTACATTATTTTTTTTACATTACAGTTCAAACACAAAAACAATACATACAAAATAAACGTAGAATAAGGACAGCCTCTCAGCGTGATGCTATCTGCGTAGTGATCCAGACAGACAGCGTTGATTTTCAGAGGCGGCCATGGTAGGTCTAAAAATGCAACTAAACTTCATTACAATTACAACAGGCAAAAAAAGACAAACTACAGTGATTAACAATTTTCAAGTATCAACGTGCAAAGAATTACGCAGCGCGCACTGGCAACATTGTACGCACTCCTCACCCCATCTCCCGAGTAACTACATATGTGGAAAGTTTTTTTTTTTGCTTTTTACGTGCGCAAAAACCCCACGGATATACCTCTCCACCGGAGCTGGTGGGAGAGGTTATGTCGGACTCGAACCGACTAAAACGCACGCCGCCTGTGGGTCGTTTTGGTTGCCGAAGGTGAGGTTGACAGGCATACCCCTCGCACCCCGACAGACCCTGGAACATCTCTCACGATCTAGCCCTCTTCTCGGGTGTGGGGACTACAGAGTTCCCAACTCGTCCCCGGAAACAGGGAGGCGCGCCAGGTGCGCCACCACCGCCGCCTGCCAGGGTGACAGGCGGCTCCACCTGTCACCCCCAGACAAATGTGGAAAGTGTCCAAATGCTGTCGAGTCATTGTATCGAGATAATGACCACGGACAAGGCGTTATATGTTCGCGTAAACCACCTTCTTTAACTATTTTTACATAGGGATATTAAGATATGTCCTATTATTACATTTTTATTACGTACCATATTGAAAGAAATTTTAATACATTCAGTTTGAGCGGAGTCATCAAAAATCAATGTTTAAAAATGATTGCAATATCATTCATTGGTAATATCGGTAGATGGCTCCCACTGTCGCCGTAAGACGGATATATGTATAGAAGAATTTGGATGGTTTCGGGCGAAGGTTCTGTGGCTTAGCGGTCAAAGCGTTCCCCCTGTAAGGGAAAGATCGCGTGTTCGAATCCCGTCTGAAACTTTTAAATTTTTTCTATGGCTTGATCGATATGTACCATATATTTGGTGCAATTTAACCGGAGTCGTCCATCAAATAAATATCTTATTTAACTAACATCTCCCAATTCTGCCTTCCTAGATAAGTGGAAATTCGTTGTCCGGTGTATTGTACAATAGAATGACGAATGTATGGGATTTTTTTTTTTACGTGCGCAAAATCTCCACGGATTCCTCCCCACCGGAGCCGGTGGAGGAGGTTATGTCGGACTCGAACCGACTAAAACGCACGCCGCCTGTGGGTCGCTTTGGTTGCCGAAGGTGAGGTTGACAGGCATATCCCTCGCACCCCGGCCGATCCAGGGCCATCTCTCACGATCTGGCCCTCTTCTCGGGTGTGGGGACTACAGAGTTCCCAACTTGTCCCCGGAAACGGGGAGGCGCGCCACCACCGCGGCCTGCTTCTGCCAGGGTGACAGGCGGCTCCACCTGTCACCCCCAGGCCGGCGAATGTATGGGATTTGAAGTTTATGGGATGCGTTAACTACTGAACGATCAAGTAAATTGTACCGCCTTTTTAATCGTACCATTTTTAGACTTCTCATTAAAGGTGAAACCGCTCTAGCGCGACACTGGAGCAGTGAGGCGCGCCGCTGCGCGTCAAGAAAGGAAAGAAAGGAAGGAGGTAGGACACGACGGTATTTCCGTTCAGTTGAGCAGTCCGACTGGGGAAGTACCTCCGCTCTATAGAACACCGCGGCCATGATAACCTTGTGCTGTGTTCCCGGCGGTGAGTAGGGTAGCTAGAGCTCACTGGAGAGTTTTTGTGCTGTCAGTGGGAAGACCAAAAGCTTGTCCTACTTTGTCTTTTACACTGACGGCACAGAACGCAAAAAGACTTACAGGGTTGGCAACGCTAGTGTGACTCCCCGGTTTTGCACACATCCATAGGCCACGGTAAACACTTTCCATCAGGTGGGCCGTGTGCTCGTCTGCCACCGAAGTGGTATATAATATATACCACTTTTTTATATTATAAAAAAAAAGAAAAAATATTCTGGCTCCTGTTTCTTATAAACTAAAATGCACTATAGCGGCGCTTCAGCGTAACGACGCGGCGCATCGTGGTATACTTGACAGGCGCCGCGCCGCGCCTTAAATTATATTTTTTTCTACACTGGCAATACCAAACTGTCATTTAGTGTCGCCTCCAACTACCCAGCATTTTAAGTTGACATCGAACGAGAAATGTGTTTAGGAGCGAAAAATACAGTTTTCAGTGAAATATATTATTAATTTTAATACATGTTTGTAAGGTCATAACACGTGATATAGATAAACTAAAACTACGCAGTCTACGTTATATAATTACAAATTTTCATTTGTGTGCAATTTCATGGTGTGACTAGGTTTTGAAGTTAAACTTTATTTTAAAAAACATTAACATAACATAAACTCAAGCCTATATCCTCGAAGGGGTAGGCAGAAGTGCTAGCACCCACGTTTCGCCAGTTTATGTTTATGTCTCAATGTAATAGGTGGCGAGCCTATTGCCATTAACCGGGCACTTATAAACCTGCGATAAATACACACGTAACTTCGAAAAGTATCGAAAAGTCATTGGTGTGTGCCATGGTAAAATCTGGGATCGAATCTGAGACCTCGTCTCAGCAGTCCATTACCCATACAACTAGGCTACCGTGGTTTTTACATGCCTATTTATATTTATAAGTCATTTTAGTTTTATTCTAATTGTGTATTATTTTTTGTATTTGTAAATTTTAATTAAAGCTACTATTTATATTGTAGATTATTGGCATTTTGTGAAAGGACAATGCAACTTTTGCCATACATGGCTGGCATGTTTTTTTTTTCTTTTTCGCCAGAGATGTAACATACGTTATGTGTTAAAAGACTGTACAAGATACAAATAGCAAAAAGAATTAGGCCCGTCAACCATAACAGAACGTAGTTATAGAGTGTTTAATATATTGCTATACTTTTTTTATCAGGCGTTTATTTTTCTATAGAAAAATATTATTTTTTAGTTTTTAATGATGTTTTTCCATGAAGTAGGTGGCAAACGGTCAGATAGTTATCTGATTAGCGCAGCCCATGGATATCTGTGACAGAGGATATAATGCCAATACGTTGCCAGCCTTCAAGAAAGATTTTTAAAGGATATAATGCCTATACGTTGCCAGTCTTCAAGAAAGATTTTTAAACTAGATATGCTGGCGAGTCACAATTGACAACCGAACAGGCAAATGAAACGAGACGAGTAACATTATGCAGATGGGTAGTAGAAACAATTAATGGACGGTTAAAAAATCAATTTAGACAACTTAGATCAACTATTTGTAATAGAGCTATAAATCATTTATTTGATGAGGTGAAAATAACCTGTGCATTATTAAATGCTTTTGGTAAACCACTCACTGACCATCCTTTAGTGAACTCAATAATATCCAGAATAGATGAAGCCTCCATTAACCAAATGAGAGCTGGGTTCATTTCGATGAGTGCGAATGTTCCCGGTTTGGACAATTTTCCCTTATTGGAAATAAACGATTTAGTAATATATACGCTGTGCACATACCAAATAAAGCAGGCTAGGAGCTACTACGGCGAACATGTGAGGGACGATGGTTCATACAACATTGAGTTTTACCGTGAAGACAGGTTGGATATAACGCTATTGAACATGTTTAATATAGATACCATTAATCCATGGCTGCTACGCTGTCAAATACAGTCGCGGCATATACGGCGGCGCACATACTGGGTATACCTATTAATAGAAGGTTTTAATAATGGCATATCAGCCATAAAAGGGCATTACTGTTCTTGTCTTGCCGGCAAGAGAACACTTGGCTGTTGTAGCCATGTCATGTCTGTATTGTGGATCATGGCGTGGGGTAGACATCAACAAAACTTAAGTCCTCCAGCTCAATTTCTAGACCATATAGTAAGAAGTGATGTGGAAATGTTAATTATGTAAACCAGGTGTAGGTACATACTAATTAATAAATAATTTTGATTTCAATTTTTATGGTTGTATCATTTTTTTCCCTAGTACGAATTATCTTAACAGTGTCATGACATATCCTATGCCATGATATATACCATCCATTTATATTTTATCCTAGTTCATGTTATCTGCCAGTGGGAAATAAGAATACAACAGAATGAAACTACCTTAGCAATGGAAACTACTATAATATCACATTTATTTCTGGTAATGCAAATAAGTATTGTCGACTTTTAACATAAAAAGAATTTCAAATACTTTAAAATATAAAATTGAACTTTCATAATAATGTAGAAATAGGTACTTACTCAAAAGGATGGCGCGTGGGTCGCTGTAGAAGACGGACTCCCGTTCCACCGATATGGCGGGGTGCGTTTAGGCATTAAACCGCGAATACACTAAGATCACTCGTATGTAACTACCGTGTCTTTGCCTATCTAAATTAATTAAATAATAATATGTGTTATAATAATTATATTTTCATGTAATAGTACAAATTGTATGAAAAATACACAGCGCCTGACAAAAAAATGATAGCAATATCTCCACTATGGTTCTTCGTTCTGTTACGGTTGATCGACCCAATTCTTATAGCTATTGATTCCTCGTTTCGTACTCTAACATTTGACCTAGGTTTCATTTCTGGCGAAAGGAAAAAAGTAAAACATGCCAATAAGTTGCATTGTCCTTTGTTATAAGAATAAGAATAAGAATAATTTATTTGCCTTTAAACATGGTAACATGGATCTTACAATATTATGTTAATGCACAGCATGCTTAGCTGCAATTTGTAGCATGCAAATTTTATTAGTTATCAATATTAGATACAAGAAGTGTTATCAGTTCTTACAGTCATCAATCTATGGAATTTGGTAAACAATATTACAATATTTCGAATGTCAATAAAATTATTACAGCTTGTCTCAATAATTAATTAGTTTCAGTAGTCACATCTTATTCTAATTACTTTCATTAAATTTTTATTAAGTCTACTTACATTATTTACTCCTATTTATTTTTATATGTTATAAATTCTTTCACTGTGTAAAAACATCTATCCGTGAGCCACTTCTTTAAATAATGAGAAAATCGTGGTTGAGGTAGCTCTCTTAATTCTTTTGGTATTGTTGTTGTTGTTGTTACTCGTATTGAAAACACACTTGTGATTTTTCCACCGTATTTTTTATTAGACCTGACAGATTTCGCCTTTCGGGATCTTCAAAGGTTTACATTATAGTTATGTTCATACTTCTTGAACAATACGACACTCGGCTATGTTTCATAAGTTGGAAGTTGTAAACTCATGTATATCAGTACAAAAATTTCCCCAAGTCTTGGAGAAATAATATTCAGATGGTCCTAAAGATATTTTCAATTTAAAATTCATTAGTACCTAATATGTATTGAAATCATAATGTCGAAGAAATCCCATATAAGTCAAATCCAAAAATTCCGGCAATTTAGCGGCCACCTAAAAATAATCAAATTATATAGGTATAAAATGCCTAGTATGGCATAAAATTAGTTCGGTAATTGAGTTCAAATCGAGTGACCCTTATCAGGCCCATGGCTTCGTTCGGCATATTTATCACGTCGCTAGGACATTACCGCAATATGCTATATGGCCGAATTCTGGCGGTACTATCAGTTCTCGAAATATTTTGTTGTAAATGTTTTCTAGACCAAGACCAAGACTCGAACTGACTACTTATTGATCTTCATCTGTTGAATAAGTGTCACGTCTACTCTCAATTTCTGTTTGAGGTTGTATTTTGAGTTGTGATTCTGTTGAAATTCTGTGAGAAGTTTTCCACAAAAAGGAGAGAGTGTGAGAGTGTGAGAGTTATAATGTTACTCGTTCTTTGGTATCAGAAGCATAGGCGAAGAGGTACTGAAGAATATGGAGATAAAACGTGATTCTCCGAATATTATATTCGGAACTCTTTACCAGCATACATATTTCCTTTTTCCTACAGTCCTGGATCCTTCACATGGGTGTGAAAAAATACCTGTCGAAACCGTGAAAGTAGGAAATGGAGGTCCCATTATAGGGACAGCACCCATAATAACGATCAGTATTCTTTGGTCTGTATCTTGGCTTATCATCTGGCGGCGATTAGTTAAATTGATGACCAAATATACAATAATATACCATCCTTACCATGAACAGCCGAGAAGTACCCACCCAAAGAAAACACAGCCAACTAATAGTGCGTACATATCCTGTCGTAATTGGTATGCGCCAGATCTTCTCCTATAAATCATCCCATACTCGTTTCTTATAAAGCTCTTAGGAAGTCACGTCCGAGAACATTCTTAGCCAAGAATATACTGCGTGCCATTAACTGAGAGCTCTCAAACGTGATGATATGGAAATGTTATTGGATGGGTCCTTATGGCCGAGGACCGACGTAAAATGTTTATCGAGAAAATGTTTCTTTTTATGGGAAATGAAGACACCTGTGGCTGGTATTTCATTGTTTTTTCAAGACATTAGAACGGTTTGTAGTAATTTTTTACTTATATTCCTTCTCAATTTTTAATATGTTTCTTAATCCAATAGTTGCCTGTTTGAGATTGCCTCAGTGCGTTAAAACCGTTAATTGTTTGCACAATATAAACGAAATCTGAATTTAATTATCTATGTCTTATAGTGTACAATAAAGCGATTTATTATGTTGCCACCTCGGAGGTTCCATTTTCGCTCCGGGAAAATATTTGTATTTTTTCCATTCAAAGGTAAAAAGTAGTCATGATGCTTTTCCAGAATGTAATCTATTCCTGTTACAAATTTCAGACAGATCTTCTTTCTTGTTGAACGAATATAAAACATCCAGACATCTTCACAAACTTTCATATTTAATAATATTAGTAGGATTAAAAGTAATTTAGGTCGCAGACAAGTACAGTTTCTTTCTGATGGGAATTGGTTACCGTAGCCTTTGGATATATGCAACACCAGGGGCGTTGACTCGCGCTGCCGACCTTGAAGAACATTTCTAATAATCCTCTTTAACAACCCCATATAGTAGGCGCTTGGAAATAAACCAGCATAAAGATTAGATTATTATTAAAATTAAAGCATCGATTTCCCGTTTAAATATAACTAAATATTTAAATAAATTAAGGTTTATTTACCTACCAATACCTCCAAAAAGGGGTCATCGAGAGTATTTCTATAATGGTTTATTTAATTATAACGTAGTAGGAGAACTAAAAAAAAAGCTTATTGGCCAAGGTTGGCGGTTACGAGAGATTTATAGCGAGATCGACGTTCGAATTAAATCGAACCCGGGACTTATTGCGCGTTATTTATTACTGCCACTGCGAACAGCTCAGACGTTATTTTAAAGAAGCGTCGGTAGCTTAGTGGTTAAGGAGTCGGACTTACAATCGAGAGGATTCGGGTTCGAATCCTGGCCATTGCACTACCGACGTGAACCCACTCCGGTAAAAAAGGTTATCCCGAGCCCGAAGAAATTCGGGCCTTGAGATCCCGGCTCCACAGGGAAATGGTGGCGGAATGGGAGCTACGACTTGGGCGACCAAGCGCAGGGCGCACCGTAGTAGCGGCGGTAAGACCCATCCCTCCCTTCATCCTCTCGTACCTTCTGATGCAGATGATCCCCGAGCACGGGTGCTTCAGGAAGTATCTGTGTCGGATGGAGAAAGAGCCAACGTCCGAGTGCCATCACTGCGACGCGAGCGAGGACTCGGGGTCGCACACGCTCACCGAGTGTCCGGCGTGGGAGACGCCGAGACGGGAGCTTGTGGCGGCCCTGGGAGCGAGAGTTCTCACGCTCTCCACCTTGCTCGCGGCGATGGTCCGCTGCGCGGATGCGTAGGCGGCCACGCCTTCTTCTGCGAGCAAGTAATGCTCGTGAAGGAGGAGGCGGGGCGGGAGCGGCAGCGGGAGCGACGAAGGATCACAAGCCAAGCTGCCCGCGTACGATGGCAACTCGGTCGTCGGAGGTCGATGAACGACCTCCGTCCCCCATGAGCGCAGGCCTGGGGGTGACAAGTGGAGCCGCCTGTCACCCTGGCAGAAGCAGGCCGCAGCGGCGACGCGAATCGCGCGCCTCCCCGTTTCCGGGGACGAGTTGGGGACTATGTAGTCCCCACACCCGAGAAGAAGGCCAGATCGTAAGAAATGGCACTGGGTCGGCCGGGGTGCGAGGGATATGCCTTTCAACCTCACCTTCAGCAACCAAAGCGACCCACAGGCGGCGTGCATTTTAGTCGGTTCGAGTCCGACATAACCTCTTCCACCGGCTCCGGTGAGGGGGTATCCGTGGGGATTATGCGCACGTAAAAAAAAAAGTGTAAAACTCGCCGGGATATTTACTATGTTTATTATTTTTGTTGAGCAACCGATATTTCGGCACTGCCAGGGTGACAGGCGGCTCCACCCGTCACCCCCAGGCCAGCGCTCATGGTTGACGGAGATCATTCCTCGACCTCCGATGCCCGAGTTATCTTCGTACCGCTCCCGCCCCAATCTCAAATCATAGACTAAATAATTACTGGCTTAACGGGGTGAATATAAGGGTTCTAATAATGCCACGGGCGAATCTGGGGCAGGTCAACCAGCAATTCTATATTGCGACACTCGATCAGCACCTTCACATCACTTTATGAAGTCTCACAGCTGGCAGCACCCTTCATTTCGGTATATTTTAATAAAACCGCATTTCTCCTTTATTATTCCACTTATTATGCTTTTCCACTGACTCAGCTCTTGAATATGGATCTTACAGGCCTAAATTGTGCTTGTACGGCCATACAAACAAGGCCTCTTTAATATATGGGCCCCGCGTCCGGCGTAAACGTTTGCAGGAGACAATTGACCCCCAATGCTGGCCACCCTGCCGACTTGATATTATTATGTCAATAACAAAGTTATAGATAACTTTCTGGGTTTGGTGTGGTACAAGTTGTGAGCGGTAATATCGAATGTTGTATGTTATGTTTATAACAAAACACCCCACGACACAGCCAAAATTCACGGAAACAGGCGATTTCAGAAATGTTGAGAGAAATTTATGAAAGTTAAGTATATCTTGAGAGAGATACAAAGTCTAGGCGCGCGCCCAGATTGGTTTGATTTGGTACTGTATGGTATCACACGCTGGTATCCGCAACTCCAAGTCATGGCGCAAAGTTTGTTTGTTTAGTTATTTTTTATGCCACTTAGGTGGCAGATAATCACACGTCTCACCTGATGGAAAGTTGTTACCGTGGCCTATGTACGTGTGTAACACCACAGGAGTCACTTTTTTTTTTATACCACTTAGTTGGCAGACAAGCACACGGCCCACCTGATGGAAAGTGGTTACCGTGACCTATGGACGTCTGTAACACCAGAGGAGTCACAATCGCGCTGCCAACCCTGTAAGTACAGAGTTTCTGTGCCGTCAGTAGAAGACAAAGCAGGACAAGCCTTTAGTCTTCCCACTGGCAGCACAAATTCTCCAGTGAGCTCTGGCTACCCTACTCACCGCTGGGAACACAACAAGAAGTTATTATAGCCGCGGTATTCTGTAGGGCGGAGGTACTACCCCAGTCGGACTGCTCAATCGGGCGGAAATACCGCCGTGTCCTACCTCCTCCAAAACTCTCACTCTCGCACTGCTTACCTTGTAAGCAATGTTTCTTTGCCGTCGGTGTAGAAGACAAGCCTTTAGTCTTCCCACTGACAGCACCAACTGTAAAGTGAGCTCTGGTTACCCTACTCACCGCTGGGAACACAACACGAAGTTATTGCCTTTCGGCGCTATACAGGTTCCGAAGGGCGGCGCGGGAGCGGGGTCACGATCCCGAGCCCGAAGAAATTCGGGCCGTGAGATCCCGGCTCCACAGGGAAATGGTGGCAGAATGGGAGAGACGACTTGGGCAACCAAGCGCAGGGCACGCCGTAGTAACGGCGGTAAGACCCATCATGGGGGAGTGGCTAGAGAGGCCACACGGCAGCCTCTCGTACCGTCTGACGCAGATGATCCCCGAGCACGGGTGCTTCAGGAAGTATCTGTGTCGGATGGAGAAAGAGCCAACGTCCGAGTGCCATCACTGCGACGCGAGCGAGGACTCGGGGTCGCACACGCTCACCGAGTGTCCGGCGTGGGAGACGCCGAGACGGGAGCTTGTGGCGGCCCTGGGAGCGAGAGTTCTCACGCTCTCCACCTTGCTCGCGGCGATGGTCCGCTGCGCGGATGCGTAGGCGGCCACGCCTTCTTCTGCGAGCAAGTAATGCTCGTGAAGGAGGAGGCGGGGCGGGAGCGGCAGCGGGAGCGACGAAGGATCACAAGCCAAGCTGCCCGCGTACGATGGCAACTCGGTCGTCGGAGGTCGATGAACGACCTCCGTCCCCCATGAGCGCAGGCCTGGGGGTGACAAGTGGAGCCGCCTGTCACCCTGGCAGAAGCAGGCCGCAGCGGCGACGCGAATCGCGCGCCTCCCCGTTTCCGGGGACGAGTTGGGGACTATGTAGTCCCCACACCCGAGAAGAAGGCCAGATCGTAAGAAATGGCACTGGGTCGGCCGGGGTGCGAGGGATATGCCTTTCAACCTCACCTTCAGCAACCAAAGCGACCCACAGGCGGCGTGCATTTTAGTCGGTTCGAGTCCGACATAACCTCTTCCACCGGCTCCGGTGAGGGGGTATCCGTGGGGATTATGCGCACGTAAAAAAAAAAGTGTAAAACTCGCCGGGATATTTACTATGTTTATTATTTTTGTTGAGCAACCGATATTTCGGCACTGCCAGGGTGACAGGCGGCTCCACCCGTCACCCCCAGGCCAGCGCTCATGGTTGACGGAGATCATTCCTCGACCTCCGATGCCCGAGTTATCTTCGTACCGCTCCCGCCCCAATCTCAAATCATAGACTAAATAATTACTGGCTTAACGGGGTGAATATAAGGGTTCTAATAATGCCACGGGCGAATCTGGGGCAGGTCAACCAGCAATTCTATATTGCGACACTCGATCAGCACCTTCACATCACTTTATGAAGTCTCACAGCTGGCAGCACCCTTCATTTCGGTATATTTTAATAAAACCGCATTTCTCCTTTATTATTCCACTTATTATGCTTTTCCACTGACTCAGCTCTTGAATATGGATCTGACAGGCCTAAATTGTGCTTGTACGGCCATACAAACAAGGCCTCTTTAATATATGGGCCCCGCGTCCGGCGTAAACGTTTGCAGGAGACAATTGACCCCCAATGCTGGCCACCCTGCCGACTTGATATTATTATGTCAATAACAAAGTTATAGATAACTTTCTGGGTTTGGTGTGGTACAAGTTGTGAGCGGTAATATCGAATGTTGTATGTTATGTTTATAACAAAACACCCCACGACACAGCCAAAATTCACGGAAACAGGCGATTTCAGAAATGTTGAGAGAAATTTATGAAAGTTAAGTATATCTTGAGAGAGATACAAAGTCTAGGCGCGCGCCCAGATTGGTTTGATTTGGTACTGTATGGTATCACACGCTGGTATCCGCAACTCCAAGTCATGGCGCAAAGTTTGTTTGTTTAGTTATTTTTTATGCCACTTAGGTGGCAGATAATCACACGTCTCACCTGATGGAAAGTTGTTACCGTGGCCTATGTACGTGTGTAACACCACAGGAGTCACTTTTTTTTTTATACCACTTAGTTGGCAGACAAGCACACGGCCCACCTGATGGAAAGTGGTTACCGTGACCTATGGACGTCTGTAACACCAGAGGAGTCACAATCGCGCTGCCAACCCTGTAAGTACAGAGTTTCTGTGCCGTCAGTAGAAGACAAAGCAGGACAAGCCTTTAGTCTTCCCACTGGCAGCACAAATTCTCCAGTGAGCTCTGGCTACCCTACTCACCGCTGGGAACACAACAAGAAGTTATTATAGCCGCGGTATTCTGTAGGGCGGAGGTACTACCCCAGTCGGACTGCTCAATCGGGCGGAAATACCGCCGTGTCCTACCTCCTCCAAAACTCTCACTCTCGCACTGCTTACCTTGTAAGCAATGTTTCTTTGCCGTCGGTGTAGAAGACAAGCCTTTAGTCTTCCCACTGACAGCACCAACTGTAAAGTGAGCTCTGGTTACCCTACTCACCGCTGGGAACACAACACGAAGTTATTGCCTTTCGGCGCTATACAGGTTCCGAAGGGCGGCGCGGGAGCGGGGTCACGATCCCGAGCCCGAAGAAATTCGGGCCGTGAGATCCCGGCTCCACAGGGAAATGGTGGCAGAATGGGAGAGACGACTTGGGCAACCAAGCGCAGGGCACGCCGTAGTAACGGCGGTAAGACCCATCATGGGGGAGTGGCTAGAGAGGCCACACGGCAGCCTCTCGTACCGTCTGACGCAGATGATCACCGAGCACGGATGCTTCGGAAAGTATCTGCGTCGGATGCAGAAAGAGCCAACGTCCGAGTGCCATCACTGCGACGCGAGCGAGGACTCAGGTCCGCACACGCTCACCGAGTGTCCGGCGTGGGAGACGCCGAGGCGGGAGCTTGTGGCGGCCCTGGGAGTGAGGGTTCTCACGCTCTCCACCTTGCTCGCGGCGATGGTTCGCTGCGCGGATGCGTGGGCGGCCGGCGCCTCCTTCTGCGAGCAAGTAATGCTCGTGAAGGAGGAGGCGGGGCGGGAGCGGCAGCGAGAGCGACGAAGGATCGCTAGACAAGCTGCCCGCGCACGAAGGCAACTCGGGCGTCGGAGGTCGATGAACGACCTCCGCCCCCCATGAGCGCCGGCCTGGGGGTGACAGGTGAAGCCGCCTGTCACCCTTGCAGAAGCAGGCCGCGGCGGTGGCGCGCGTGGCGCGCCTCCCCGTTTCCGGGGACGAGTTGGGGACTCTGTGGTCCCCACACCCGAGAAGAGGGCCAGATCGTGAGAGATGGCCCTGGGTCGGCCGGGGTGCGAGGGATATGCCTGTCAACCTCACCTTCGGCAACCGAAACGACCCACAGGCGGCGTGCGTTTTAGTCGGTTCGAGTCCGACATAACCTCCTCCACCGGCTCCGGTGGGGAGGTATCCGTGGGGATTTTGCGCACGTAAAAAAAAAAAAAAAAAACACGAAGTTATTATGGCCGCGGTATTCTGTATATACCGTCGTGTCCTACCTCCAGTAATCTTGTATTGATGGATTTTAGCTTTTCTGCCGGTTTTAGCTTCGGACACTCAAAAAACATGTACTGCGCAAGTGTGCTCTACCTTTTGAGACATCACTGGAGCCAAGATATATGTCGGTAACTATATCTAGCGATGTATATGCTAAATATTGTAATGAGCACTTGTAACTCACAATTCGCCATTTTTTCCGAAATTCCTCTGTCATAGACAAACTTTGCAGAAAACCATGGTCTCCAAATAATGTGGACCAGTACATCATCAATTCAGTGTTTTTTAAACGGTTTTATTTAGCTCACCCCGTTTGTTTTATTATTTATTATTTATTCTTGGGTCAAATTTAGTAATTCAAATTTCACCCTCTTTCTGTCAACCGATTAATCTGAAATTTTGGATTTTGGTGACAATACAATTATGTTTATTCATTATCATTTATTTATTTATTTTTATTTATTTATTTATTTAGGCATATCAACAGTGTATACACAAACATTGTCTTATGAGTAAGATGGTAAGATGTTAATCTTACCATCTTACTCATAAGACAAATAGTTATCATTATAAATTCAAGATGGCCGCCGCTACAAAATGGCGGATAATTTATGTTTTATTAATCCCATCAATATGGGTATCAAATGAAAGGGCTCAACCAGAAGAATACAATATACTATAAAAAATTGAAATCCAAGATGGCGGCCGCTACAAAATGGCGGATAACGTAGGATTTATCAATCCCATCAATATGGGTATCAAATGAAAGTGCTCAACCAGTAGAATACAATGTACTATATAAAATTAAAATCCAAGATGGCGGCCTCTACAAAATGGCGGATAACTTAGGTTTTATCAATCCCATCAACATGGGTATCAAATGAAAGGTCTCAACAAGTAGAATACAATTTACTATGCAAAATTGAAATCTAAGAAGCGGACTGCAATAAACTAACGGGCAAGAAACCTTGCAATAATGAAGCACTAAATGAATTAAACAGAATGCGAAATAAAAACTAAAAACTAGAAAATAAAAATAGGTAAAAAAACTTTTTAAGTTAAACGGTTTTATGTTAAACATACATTGCAATGTTTAAGATAAATGTACTAAAAACCAAAAAATAATAAAATAGAAACAGTCGTGCGAATTATAAACATATGCATAGACTAGACTAAAATAAAACCGTGGGGCACGTCAATTGTCTCTCTTTTATTTACATGGAGTGTATAACTATTGGAATTTCCATGAGCAAGAAAATAGTAAGTAATTTCCTCACCATCTGCGGGCCAACTGCCTAACGACGAATTAAACGATTCTTCTATCGCACATTAAGTCGATAATTTGTAGACAATTGACGTGCCCCACGGTTTTATTTTAGTCTAGTCTATGCATATGTTTATAATTCCCACGACTGTATCTATTTTATTATTTTTTGGTTTTTAGTACATTTATCTTAAACATTGCAATGTATGTTTAACATAAAACCGTTTAACTTAAAAAGTTTTTTTAACTATTTTTATTTGAGCTTAGCTTCGATTTTAATGCCATGGATTTTAATCCAAAGACTTACCCTTGAAAATTATTACCGGTATTGTGTCTAATGACATTACTTTTTACGTCAGGAGTGTATGGGGCTCCACTCAATTTTTTGGGTCCCAAGCTGTGCTGCTATTCTCTCTCTCCCTCTCTCTCTCTCTGCTGATAGAAAGATGAGACTTTACTGAAGGCTCTACTAGGGTTTGGGGTCTGACGGCAGTGATTCAAGTAAAATCTGATTAAAATAAAGAAGGGCTGGAGACCAAACCCCAGGCTCCATAGTGCAAGTTTAACACTGTTAAGTTAAGTACTACCAAGATTAACACTGTTATTATGATAATGGGGATCTTGTATTTATTACAAGAACATCTACCGCTACCTCTTATGCCTTGTCCATCGAAGGCGGTCCTTGGCAAGGTCTGGCCCATAAATTTTTGTACCTCCTGTCCTGGAACGATTTATGTGCTTGAAGATACGTGGCCGATGGAAATTGCCCGGTTATTATATTATACATGAATAACAGCCTATTGGTTCAGGCAGCAGTGAAGCCTACAAGTAAAATTGGAGTGTTGGTAAGAGTTTTTTGTATATCAATATAAATATGAGTGTATTTATAATTATACAACGATTCGGCACTTGTCGCGATTAAATCATGGAACTTACTATTTCTGCCGACGTTTCGGATGCATTGCAGCACAACGACGGTCACGACTTGACTAGCTTGCGAGTGTCGAGAGGTATGCGGGGAACATTTTTCGTGCGCTTACCCACCATTACTTTTATTATGAACGGTTACGCTGGCGACACACCACACTGATTATGTCAGTATTTAACGGCACAGTGTTGTTTGGTTTTAGTATAATTAATCACTGGATTCCACGTTCCGGATAGTTTCAATCCATCTTCAGTATTGAATTTTTTTATTTTATTTGATTTCAATGGCTTCACGCACAATCCGTGTATAATAGTAAGTTCCATGATTTAATCGCGAAACCGAACCGTTGTATAATCATGAATTCACACCCCGATAGTTTAAAAAAAAAAGTGTGCCCGAATGTTCCCAAGAGTTGTGTTTTAAACCCAATATAACAGTTTCAATTGATCTGGCCCAATGGAACCGATAGATTTTATTAAGTACATTTGACACAAGTTCTGTAGCGCGGCGGTAGAGGAAATGACTTCTATGCAGGGGGCGCGGGCTCAATTTCTACTCAATACAAATATTTGTCTGAATGAATATGTCTATTTGCATTGGTGTGGATGATTCCGTGCCTCGGAGAGCACATTAAGCCGTCGGTCTTGGTTGCTATATGAACATCTATAGCATCATTATGGGTAGTTTGAGCCTCTAAAGTCGGAGTAGTCAACATATCACAAAACTTCGATATCGCCCAATTTGTTGAGGAGGTCAGATGGTAGGCGCTTCACGGAAAATATAAAAGTTCAGTCACATCACAGTTAAACTTTTTTGTTGCCAGAACTTTATTGAGGAGCAAACATCCAAACATCTTCACAAACTTTTACGTTTATAATACTTATAGGTGGATTTATACCACTCTGTGTAAATTTACAATCTTTGGAGTGAATTCTAGTCTATTTTAGGAGTTCCTTATTGTCGGTTTAAGTACTCTTAAAGCAATAAAACAATGTCGGCTATCGCAGGGCTTCCGTGAAAACACCATTTGGTAAACTCATTGTGCTACGTCCAAGACAAAGAACTGGACTAAGTATATCGTAAACTATTATTATCTGACTTTTCATCTGATATCAGAAACATACAGAACAATATTGGATGTATCTTCTGTATGAGTTTAAAATCAGAAATTTTAATAAAATAAACATAACATAAACTATATCCCCGAAGGGGTAGGCTGAGGTGCTAGCACCCACATTTCGCCAGTCTATGTTTAGGTCCCAATGTGGCGAGCCTATAGCCATTAACCGGGCACTTATCAACCTGCGATAAATACACACATAACTTCGAAAAGCATCGAAAAGTCATTGGTGTGTGCGCTGTGTTTTCTAAATAAAACATATTTTCTTTCTTTCTTTCTTTCATGGTAAAACCTGGGATCGAACCCGAGACCTCGTCTCAGCAGTCCATTACCCATACCACTAGGCTACCTTGGTTATCTTATATATAAAATTCTCGTGTCACAATGTTCGTTCCCGTACTCCTCCGAAACGGCTTCACCGATTCTCATGAAATTTTGTGAGCATATTGGGTCTGAGTGAGTTAAGGGTGGACAACCCTTAGTGATAAGGGTTGTCCACCCTTAACATTTTTTTTGATTGATTCTTCTTTGATTCTTTGTTACAAAAATGTTTACGGGAACATTCTGTGACCACAACCAGTATAACCTGATTGAAACGTCGTACAATATGTATTGTTAGCTAGTATCGAGTAGGTAATTTTTTTTATACCACTTAGTTAGCAGACAAGCACACGGCCCACCTGATGGAAAGCGGTTACCGTGGCCTATGGACGTGTGCTACGCCAAGGGAGTCACACTCGTGCTGCCAACCCTGTAAACAAGAGTTTCTGTGCCGTCACTGTAAAAGATAAAGCAGGACAAGCTTTTGGTCTTCCCACTGACAGCACAAAATCTCTCCAGTGAGCTCTGGCTACCCTACTCACCGCCGGAAACACAACACGAGGTTATTATAGCTATTAATATACCTATTTATAACATCTTTTTTATTGTTTTACATAGGACGCGTCAATTAGACTTCACCTCGCCTGATGGTAAGCAAAGTCTCAGAAAAGAGGGTCTTCATTACTTACATATACCGTGTGACAATGGTGATGAATGGTGACATTGTCACACGGTATATGTAAGTAATGAATTGACGGCCTCAGCATATGCTTTTTCACGCCCTGCTTAAGGAACCCGGGACTGTAGGAAGAAGGAAACACGTGAACTGGTAATGAACTCCGAACCTTAATCGTGTGACATAGGAAAGAGTCACCGAACCGCTTGGTTGTTGATCGGATATTCTGCACCGTGTACAGGGGACATCCAAGCCCTGCACGTGTTGTCCTGTGCAGGAAAATGAAGGGTGGAACTAATTAGAAGAGCTCATTAGAACATTCACCATGGTACTTACGTCTATTTGACAATACACCGGCCAACAAATTGCCACTTATCTAAGGGTGCAGGTATGAATCCCTCGCATGCTTATGCTGTGGAATGAACTGCCTGCGGTGGTGTATCCAAGCGTTTACAATATGGAGTTCTTCAAGAGGATCATTAGAAAGTTCCTATAGGGTCACTAGCAGCGTGTGTGGCACTCCTGGGCCACGATTCTGCCAAAGAAAAACCACTATCATATCACAACGCTGCTATAAAATCTATTTAATTTTAAACTTTAAAGCAATGACGTTAAAGTTTAAAATTGAAAGGCTTTTTGCAGAGCAAATGTAAAATTGTAATAAACCTCTTTTCATTGAATTGTGGAGTTTGAGCCTATAGAAATATAGTTTAAAATGTTATGTCATGTTTTGCAGTGTCTGTGGTATCACCAGTGGTTTTGCTTTAGTAGCATCGAGGAACTGGTGTTGTGCACGTTCATAGGCCAAACTAACCACTTTCCATCAGGTGGGCCGTGTACTTGTATGCAACCTAAGTTCTTGTAGGAGGTAGGACACGACGGCATTGCCGTCCTAATTGAGCAGTCCGACTGGGGAAATACCTCCACCCTACAGAATACCGCGACCATAATAACCTTTTGTTGTGTTCCCGGCAATGAGAAGGGTATCCAGAGCTCACTGTTGAGTTTTTTTGCTGTCAGTGTGAAGACCAAAGGCTTGTTCTGTTTTGTGTTCTGCATTGACAGCACAGAAACTCTATTGTTACAGGGTCGGCAGCACGTGACTTTTTTGGTGTTGCAAGCGTCTATAGGCTACGATAACCATATCTGCCGTGTGCCTGTCTGCAATCTAAGTGGTATATAAAAAAACACGATGTACTTATTTAAAAAATTAAGTCCCGTATGTTTCCACACACCGACTTTAAATGCTCCTGTTAATGTAAGACGTGAGAAGCCGACACATTAAAGGCAGCAGAGGGTCGCGGAAAGCCCGCCATGTTTCCTTATCGACTGAAATTGATTGCTTACTTTTATTATCCACTAAATTCTGACCGAAGACCGACAGCTGGCTTCTGTGAACTTTGGATGGATATTCTTTGAACTTTCGCAGACTATTTAAACTTGGCCCCTTGAGCACTTGATTCTGCGGTTTTTTGTGAATTTTCGTGAACTTCGTAATGTTTTTTATAGGCACGATCAATAGAACTTAGAGTGGGTACCTTCATTTATAAGTTCCAGAGATGAGGGAAAAATAGGCCCGGTCGGCACTAGAGACGATTTTTTTATACCACTTAGATAGCAGACGTGCACACGGCCCACCTGATGGAAAGTGGTTACCGTGACCTATGTACGTGTGTAACACCAGGGGAGATACACTGACACTGCCGACTCTGTAAGCACAGAGAGTTTCTGTGCCGTCAGTGCAAAACACAAAGCAGGACAAGCTTTGGTCTCCCACTGACAACACAAAAACTCTCCAATGAGTTCTGCTACTCTACTCACCGTCGGAAACACAACACGAATTTATTATGGCCGCGGTATTCTATAGGACGAAAGATGGATGTCTATGGAAATTCAATAAATATATTCTTCGGTGTGTGTGTGTATGTGTGCGCCTTTCAACTAAATTGAGATGAAAGTTTGTGTACATTATGTTATTATGTTCCTGAATGGTTAGAAAACACAATTTTGAACCGGTAGGTGGCGGTGCTGTCAGTATATGCACTGTTTTTCCGGGCAAGACGACGTCTACCGAGTCTTCCAGTACTACTATAAAATTTAAAATTATTTGTGTTTTTATTAAGATCCTTCTCCTTTTTCTCGTATCAATGATTCATTGTGGGCAATAAATGGTTCCCGAATAAAATTGTACCTTCTTAACCACACTGTCACTGGCTTTATTCAAATCGTTTTTAGTGCAGGAGGTAGTACATAAAGGACACGTGCGCCATGAACCGTATGCTGGCACCGCAGTCATATGCGGTTAGTGCATAAGATTAACATAATATACATACACATAATCACGCCTTTATTCCCTGAGGGTTAGGCAGAGGTGAATTAACACCCACATTTTGCCAATCATTGAATTCGGTCCCACGTAATAGGGGGGTAATTTGGGGGGTGAGCCTATTGCCGTCTTCCGGGTGTTCCGATTGTTGACTCAAGCCATGCATCTGAAGCTGAGTCTGGGCTGTACATATCTGGCTGATGTTAAACAGCCCTATCCCTTAATCGCCTTGTACGACACCGCATGGGAAGTGATGGGGTCATCCAAATTCTACTCTGCCCGGAACCACGCGGCTTTGTAGCGATAACCGATATCCACGCGACCGAAGCCGCAGACATCAGCTAGTACATATACACATTAATGTATAGAATAAAGAAATACAAAATAAGAAAATACAAAAGTCATATATAATATCTTTCGATGTGAAAGAATCTTTAGGCGGAGGTTTAAACAGTGCAAAAGGCTTTGTAGAGAGGAATATAATATATTTTTAGTAAAGGTTCACAATTTCGCTGGAATTACACGGGTCAGGTATATACCTATATTATGTTCTCGTAATATACGGTTTTTATACGTCCTTCTTGTGCTGGGGACTAAGGGATAGCGTTTATGCTCTTATTAAATAAGGATAAAGTTTGATAGTGTGTGCTTGTTTGTTACTCGTCTGTCATTTATGAGGCGGAAGAAATATATTGAAGCATATAGCAGGATCTGTTAAGTTTAAGAGGAGCCACAAACCCAAGCAGTAAGCACAGCAAATACCACACATTTACGCAGCAAATGTTTCTTGACATCTCGTCACTTTGTTACTTTGGCCCCCCTTAGACAAAAAGGAACAAAATTTTTTTTGCCAGTCTACGACGAAGCGAAATGAGGGTTATGATTTTTACAGACTATGTATGTATGTATGACTATGTATGACTATGTATGTGTGTGTGCGTGCTTGCGTGTGTGCATGCGTGCGTGCGTACGTACGTATGTACCTATGTATGTATGTTTGTATGTATGTAGGTTCATCTGTTCCTCATATCTCCTCAACCACTTACTAGAACTATACAAATGAGATGACGTATTCACGCGACACAACGTAAGACACAATGAAGAACAACGACCATTTCATATTTACGCATTGCGTCGCAACGCGTCGCGTGCTCACGTTTGTCGCTCACGTAGGACAATGGCTTACGGCTTGTAATCTAACATTTCAAGGGGAATTGAGGTCCAAACTCAAGCATAATAAACCAACACAAAATACTGATTTTAATAATAAAAAGATTCACCTCCACTCTAATTAATGGTCGACAAGGTAAAAGTCGGTAATCAGTACTCTCAAACATTCTGACTACAATCTGAATTATATTAATCTGACAGAGGTTGGATGACAATCGCTCCATAATTAATAAAATTTTATTTACCAACTAGCATCGCCTTGTGGTTTCACCCGCATTAGTCTTGTGGGAATATCTGTATAAAAAGTGTCCTACGTAGCTCACTGATAATGTAACATTTTAATGGTGAAATACTATTTAAATTGATCCCGTAGTTTTTGAATTTATAGGTTTTGTAACGAACAGTAACTTTAGCAGGAGGTAGGACAGACGGCATTTCCGTCTAATTGAGCAGTCTGACTGGGGAAGTGCTCTACGAGAATACCAAAGGCTTGTCCTGCTTTGTCTTCTACTCTGACGGCACAGAAACTCTCTGTACTTACAAGGTCGGCAGCGCGAGTGTGACTCCGCTGGTGTTACACACGTCCATAGGCCACGGTCACCACTTTCTATCAGGTGGGCCGTGTGCTTATCTGCCACCTATGTAAGTGGTATAAAAATACTTTTCTGTTTGTGATATTTGTATCTTTGACCAATGACAGCCTCTGTGGCGTGGCGGCAGTGAACACGACCACTACGCAGGAGGTGCGAGTTCGATCCCCGCTCAGTGGATATATTCGTATGCATGTACATTGGTATTTGTATTGATCTGGGTGTGTCTGTGTATATGTATGTATTTACAAAAAAAAAAGTATTTATGTATGTTTATCCGTATTCTAGATTCCATAACACAAGCTAGTTAAACTATGCTTACCGTGGGTCTTGATAGAGTTGTGTAGAATGTTGCAAAATATTTATTATAAAAAAATAGGTCACAAACCCGTCAACAATACTCGTTGTAACTGGTCTATTAGTGGTTTTTTACGTTACTAAATATTTTGTTGGTTTCTTTTAGGGCCTATCGACTATAAATGATGATATCTCCATTGTGTAGTCGTAATAAAAGTGACTGTAGATTTTAGCCTATATGATGATCGTCTTCCTCTCTTATCATCATCAACCTTGCGTTAATTCCAGTCGCAACCGAAACCTGCACCTCGAAGTTCAGAGTTGGCTTTATTTCAGTCTAATGGGGTGTCCTACGTAAGCGATTTTGAAGCGAACGCGAAACGTAGCGATGCGACGCGAAATCAATAAACAGTTGATACGTATTGAAGTGGCATACGTGACCAAACGTTTGCATATCGCGGTGCAGCGCGACGCGATTCGAAGCGAACGCGATCAGTTGATTTGAACATCGCATCGAATCGCTTCGCAATTCTGTTCACTTTGATTCGCTTACGTAGGACAGTGCCTTACAGTCAGATGTCGGACTTTGTAACAACTGTCATAGATCAATTAAGATATAGAAAAACTATTTATTTTTATATCTTAATCAATTTGAATAGTTAGCATACTAAATACTTTAAAATTTCATTCGACGACCTCAGTGGCGTAGCGGTAGAGCATTCGACTGCTATGCAGGGGGCGCGGGTTCGATTCCCGCTCAGTGCAAATATTTGTATGTATGAATATGTATATTTGCATTGGTCTGGGTGTATCTATTTATAATATGTATGTATTTACAAAAAGAAAAGTATCTAAGTATGTTTATCCGCTTTCTAAATCCCATAACACAAGCTAGTTAAGATGTAAGCACAGCTTAACTAGCTTGTGTTATGGGTCTACCATGGGTCTAGATAGCGTTGTGTAGAATGTCGTGGAATATTTATTTATTATTTATTTATTACTCAATAGTTTTAACGGAGTCATCAAAAATCAATGTTTAAAAATGATTGCAACATCATTCATTGGTTCCGATAGTTCGTACGAATATCGCTAGCTGGCTCCCACTGTCGCCGTAAGATGGATATGTGTGGATATGTGTAAGAGAAAGATTGCAGGTTCGAATCCCACCTGAAACGATTCAATTTTTTCTATATCTTAATCGATTAGCATAAATGTCAAACTGTCATAGATGACAACCGCGGCCGATGGCTTAACATGCTTGTATTGTTTCTAATGAACGGATAAACTCTCGGTGCTCTCCGAACCTCGGATCCTATCCTACCATATTCTAGTCATATCTTTATCAGATAGTATTTTATGTTTAGCCCGCTATCACGGGTACCCGACCTTTATAATGAACGGCCGATAAAAAGTATACTTTTTTGGAGATTTGTAAATGGGAGGACCAAAGGTTTTGTTTCTCGTTTGATATTAATAATTTATGAGCATGATGTACGGATAGATTGTTTTATATATTCACGCTTGTATGGAGTGCTAACGGAGTAGATAGAGTTATATTTTTGACTGCCTACACTTTGAAAGCTATATTTTGGATTACCAAACGGCTTAATAGTTCATTTTTGTAAGCACAGAGTTTCTGTGCCGTCAGTGTAAAAGACGAAGGAGGACAAGCTTTAGGTCTTCCCACTGACAGCACAAAAACACTCCAGTGAGCTACCATTACTCTGTTAGGCTGGATCTTAGACCATACGTGTTTTTAGCAGATATAGTTTATTGCTTTTTTAGGGATTCGTACCTCAAAAGGAAAAATTGGAACCCTCATAAGATCACTTAGTTTGTTCGTATGTCCGTCTGTATGTCTGATTGTCAGTCAAGATCCTTTTCTCTGGAATGCGTGGAGGCATCAAGATGAAATTTATACCACTTGAAATTGTAACTGTGCAAAAATCAAACTTCTAGGTCAACGCAATCAAAAATTTGTCCCTGAATCTAATTTTGTACGAAACCCTCGGTGTGCAAATTTGACTCGCACTAAACCGGCTTTTTGTGTATGATCTCTGTATATATGCAATAGAAATTAAAGAAAGAATTAACGAATAGTGATAATGGATAAAATATGTCATAAATAAAATATATACAACTTTAGTACCAAGTATAAATAATAAGTTATTTAAATAAATATGTTGTTGTGTATAAATGTTTATTGCGACACAGCATATAGTACAAAAAAAAACAAAAGAATGCGAAAAGAGAAAATAATTTAAAAATACAATATAATTTTTATATACTGTGGCGGGTGATGTGCCATACAATATACTACAATATATATAATACAATATATATAATTTTCATACGTTCTTTATTTATATAAATGATATTTATTTAAATGATATAATACTTTATTTATATAAATGATATATAAATGAACGCTTACCACAAGACCCAATATTTCTATAGTTATCATAAGTAACGAGTATTGTGGTCTCCTTACAACTAAAATATCATAAATAAATCAGTTATTCATGTTTGTCTGCGGTTCGTTCTAGACTCAAGCTTCTATTGCCTGTTCTAAGAATTAAGTCGTTTCATAAAATAAGTTCTCTCAAAGGGGCTACGATCGCCCGTGGCGAATTTTAGAAGGGCAGAAGTTTCTATTGGAATGGTGTTCTGAGAATTCACTATTATTGTAAACTCAGTGAGAATTACAAAATTACATATTTCAACATATTTCTAGGATAAATAGTACGTTATTCCTGACTATAATAATTTTCCACTGTTCCTTTCACATCTGTTCAGTCGTTAGAGCGTGATTGAATAACACACATCTTAATATGCAAACATTTGCATGTATGAATATTTATATTTACATTGAAATGGGTGTTTCTATGAACTACATGTACCTATGCATTTACAAGTATCTAGGTTGCTAAGTAGTTGTGGGTTGCAACTGAAAACCAGGGTTGGTGTAACCCCAACATTATGATGAGTTGCAACCTTTTGACAATCTCTTGAACGTGAAATGTTTAAGTGTATAAAACGTAAATTGTGTTAAATGGAGGTTGTTAAAAAACATTTTTCTTTCTTTCTTTCTATGTTTATCCTCATTCTAGATCCCATAACACAAGCTGGTTAAACTATGCTTTATATGGGTCTAGACAGCGTTGTGTAGTAGAATGTTGTAGAATATTTATTTATTTATTTGTCTTTATACATTTTCACATTTATTAAATTAGTCGGATAAAATTGGATAAGTAGGCTTTGATATAATTTAAACTTAGCCCGACGTTTCGTCTACTCTTCATTACCCAGGATCATAGAGTTGACTGAATAAATATTTTATTTAAAAGTTCTAGACAGGAAAGGAAAAAGCACGTACAGGCCCAAACTGAAGAACACTGCACATAATATGAACCGAAAACATAGTATGAATGCAAAACTGAAAACTCATTGTATGTCTCGCTCATCAACAACCAACACTAAAGTATACTTCACCCACTCCGACTACCCCTAATATTTTAGTCGTTTTATTAGGGTTTGAAATATGATTTAAAACTATGCGTGCTGAACCGGCGATAGTCTCCGACTCTCAGCCCTCGTCACTCTGCAGCTGTCGTGTGCAAAGTAGAAATAGAATGTATGGGACTGACATGTATTTTGACATTTATGACAGTCGTCAACGTCTGTCATAAACGTCAAAATACGTTTTACAGAATACTATGGCCATAATAACCTCGTGCTGTGTCCCCGGCGCCGAGTAGAGTAGCCAGAGCTCACTAAAGATTTTTTATTTTTCATTTTTTTTAAACCACTTAGGTAGCAAACAAGCACACGGCCCACCTGATGGAAAGTGGTCACCGTTGCATATAGACGCGTGCAAAACCAAGAGAGTCACACTCGCGCTGCCAACCCTGCAAGCATTGAGAGTTTCTGTGCCGTTAGTGTAAAAGACAAAGGAGGATAAGTTTTTGTGCTGTCAGTGGAAAGATCAAAGACTGTCCTGCTTTGTCTTCTGCATTCACGGCACAGAAACTGACTGTTCTTACAGGGTCGGCAGCACAAGAGTGATTCCCCTGGTATTGCACATGCCCATAGGCCACGGTAACCACTTTCCATCAGATGGACCATGTGTTTATCTGCCACATAAGTTAGTTACAAAAAAATGAAACTGCGAAGCTACCCACGAAGCGTCGAAGTATAGTATTCGAATCCTGGCTATTACAGCTTAGCTAGAGGGGCTAGATGGAGTATTAGTTCTTTCTATTTTCATTCTCCTTTAGGGTTTTTTTGTAATACCACTTAGGTGGCAGACAAGCACACGGCCCACCTGATGGAAAGTGGTTACCGTGGCCTAGGGGCGTGTGTAACACCAGAGAAGCCACACTCGCGCTGCCGACCCTGTAAGCACAGAATCTCTGTGCCGTCAGTGTAGAGGACAAAGCAGACGAGCCTTTAGTCATCCTACTGACAACACAAATTCTCCAGTGAGCTCTGGCTACCCTACTCACCGCTGGGAACACAACACGAAGTTATTATAACCGCGGTATTCTGTACTTCCCCAGTAGAACTGTTCAATTGGGCGGAAATACTGCCGTGTCCTACCTCCTTAATAATTTATGGGTAATTCTGCAGATTTAAACTCAATATTTGTGTTACAATAACGGGCTGTGCGAGCTATTTATAATTTGGGCCCAAGAGTCTTCCTCCGAAAAAAGTTTAAGGAAATAGACAATCTAACCGTATTGTTACAATTTATTTTTTAGAACCTAATGTACGTATGGAAAAATATCTCAAAATTTTCAAGAGTTTGTGACTGGCATAATATAATGCCAGACACAAAACAATCTTGTAGTCTGTGATAGTAGACTTTAAAAAATTAGTCATCCTTTCCAGGGCAATAGCATACGCTTTTTAACAAACTGCCTCATTAAATTTGGGATTTACCTGTGAATAAATTTAAAAATGTAGTAAAGAGTAAATTGTGCCAGAACAGCTATTATAAAATCCAAGAATACTTAGATGATAAGCTGGAAATGAGCTGTTTGCTCAAGTATGTTACTCAACTAAATTATAGTATTTAGACTACGTAGACTTCGTAAATATTTGTAAATAGATAAAAAAAAATGCCCGCTAAATTTCTTGCCGGGGTCTTAGGCCGAGGCCGCGTTTTGAACCGGTGGTAAGCTAATCTTTATTCTTTTTGGTCTATGTAGAATAAATGATTTTTTACTTTTGACTTTGACTTAGAATATTCTTAAAAAAATGGTCACTTGTCTAGGGGCTTGTACGCGATTTCATTCACTATTTATCTCTGCCTAAAACTTACGTCTGCTTGTTATTAAATCAGTTTTCACTCTTTGTATGAAACCAGACTGTTGTAGGTACCTATCTATTATACGGGGCGATACGATCCTAACATACATCTCTGACCTCCCTAATATCCATCAACCTATTCATGCATCGCCTTTTATACTTATCAATGCTGTCCGTTTTTCCAGAGATTTTATTTGGTTCGTAAATGTTCTTTTCAAGAATAGTTCTATTGGTGAAAGATGGTTTTGTTAGCGACCTTTGAAGAAAGCAGCCGATAAAAAACTCTATCGATAAAAGGTAATCTTAAATAAATCTTAAATATCTCTTATAGGGTTCAAGATACTGTTAGTTGCTAAAATAAAAATTAATTACATAAATCTGAGTCGGAACTGCACAGGACGTACCTGCCATCCTACAAGATATAACTAGTAGTTCTATGAACAGTGCTCCTAGCACGAAAAACTATCGTAAACGTAACGAGAGAACGGATCATTGCGATTGGCTGACAAACAGGTTCACAGTAGCAGGCGGTCAATCGCAATGCTCCCTTCTCTCGTTTCATTTACGACACAATAAGGATTGTTTTTCGTGCTAGGGGTACGCGAGCATACTTTTTTCACATCAACCTGCCAGCGAGAAATCATGTACTTCCTTTCAGCCGAAAATCATCAACATTAGTTCAAAAAACTTCCCCATTTTGATGTGTGAACAAAAGTTGCGTTTCAAATCAAAGAATATGTGTGCCAAGTTTGGTGAAAATCGGTTAAGAAGTGCACTCTTTCGACCGGAACTGACAAACAAACAGATATATACGGATATAATAGCAATATCGGTCACTGTGTCGAAACGGAGACTCTAATTCGCTTCGTTCGCTCGGTCAATAATCCTACTAATATTACTAATATAAAGGTTTGTGAAGATTTTTAAATATATGTATGTTTTCGGATGAAATTTTAAGCATATAGTATGCTAACTATTCAAAATCGATTAAGATAGAAAAAATTTAAACGGTCCAGGCAGGATTCGAACCCGCGATCTTTCCCTTACAGGGGGAACGATCTGACCACTAAGCCAACGAACCCTCGCCTGAAAGTATTCAAATTCTTCCATACACATATCCGTCTTACGGTGACAGTGGGAGGCGTAAGACGGATATATATGTATAGACGAATTTGGATGGTTTCAGGCGAAGGTTCGGTGGCTTAGTGGTCAGGGCGTTCCCTCTTTAAGGGAAAGATCGCGGGTTCGTATCCCGCCTGGACAGTTTTAATTTTTTCTGTTTGTATGTTTATTTCTCAATCACGCGTTAACTGCTGAACACATTTGTATGAGATTGGTACATAGACCATAGGGCTGTGTCCTTTTTTATGATCGTAAACTGTACATTTTACAATAATATAATGAATTATACAAGTAAGACTTTCTTATGACAAATAGTTTTAAAGATATTAAATTTCTCGGGCCACCCGAAAACGCTCCATACAAAATCGTGGCACCTAGTGACGTCACAGCGCACTGGCCTGTAGTAAAAATATATGAAGTGCAAGAGAATATCGCATTTATCTCAGTTTGCGTTTACACGTTTACAGTGTCTAATACGATTGTTTTGAAATTTAATAAGGAACCTAAAAAGTTCCAAATCTTGCTTTATTTCGATTGTTTAAATTTTTACCTATTTTGGGAATTAAAAATAATGAAAAGTCATACTTTCAGTTTAGTTAGGCAATATTTTATTTTACTATGAATATTTTAGATAAAATACTAAAACATTAAGTGGTATTGGTAAGAATTCGATGACTCAGGAAACTACCCTATTCTCAACTTGAGATACAATAAACCGTATAAAACATTAAAATAGTTTATTATGGTACGAGTGTGTAACAAAGACAGTAATCATCAATACGCACGTGTCTCATACGACGTTTTTCAACTCACTTGCAAAGAAAATAATACTAATATGGATATATACCATTTTTTTTCTTTTTTACGTGCGCAAAATACTCACGGATACCCCCCCACCGAAGCCGGTGGAAGAGGTTATGTCGGACTCGAACCGACCAAAACGCACGCCACCTGTGGGTCGTTTTTAGTTGCCGAAGGTGAGGTTGACAGGCATATCCCTCGCACCCCGGCCGACCCAGGGCCATCTCTTATGATCTGGCCCTCTTCTCAGGTGTGGGGACGGAAACAGAGAGGCGCCGCCGTCGCGGCCTGCTTCTACCAGGGTGACAGGCGGCTCCACCAGTCACCCCCAGGCCTTAGATATTTACCCTTGTAGTTTTCAATTACTAAGCACTTTCCATGACGTTAAGGGCTGCACATCTTATATCGGGCGGTGAACAGCATAAATCATTTTCTTCATAACTACTTGTACACAATTCAATTAATAATTAACTCAAATTTCAAATTTCAACAGTGAAAACGAGTCAAGAATTATTTTGGCAATAGCGGAAAAATTAATTAGTTTAACTATGCGCGCCCATCTAGCATAGACAATAATTTCAAAGAATGAGGTTTGTTTTTTCGGAACGTAGAAAATGGGGAATTTAAAGTTTTTACAGAGAAAACATAAGTTATATTTGAATGATTATTTTGGTCATAAAACTGGTTTAGTAAGCAAACAATTTGAAATTATCTATTTTAATACTAAGTTGCATGAAATGAGCTATTAATTTATTTAGGACACGATTTTTTTTTGTATCGTAACGTTTTTAAAAAAACAATTCAACCGATTAAAATTTTAAAAAATCCTATAGGTAACTCACTCGTGAAATTATAGCAAGAAATAAGTCACAGTTTGATTATAGGTACCATTATGAGCCTAACTGCGGAGACATTAAAGCCACTTTCTAAATAAGTGTGTTGAAAAACATCTCCCGACCAAAACGGAAGATATTATTCTCCAATGGTTTATTTCTAGTGCACCAAAAGAAGTAAAATTCCAACCCAACAATAAGAATAATCAAACGACTATAAAACGTTTATTTATTCAAATTACAGTCAGTTATAAGAGAAAAAACATAACCTTTAAAAGAAAAGTGAATAAAATTTTCCGTCTCGAAGAACTTTTATCTCGAAAATTCCTAATCTCACTTAACGCAAGTCTGCTATCATTCATATTTCTTTAATTGAAGAAATCTTTTTCTTGTTGTTCCTTTATGCCAGCAGTTTAATAAAATAATTTATGTTACACAATAACTAACAAAATACAGACTTGCGGGAAAAACAACTCTTGGACTTGATAAATTAAGTCCAAATTTTGTTGCATGGTAGTTCAACTTGTATATTTTTTTTCTTTTATTAGCACACGCACTCTATTACGAGGAGAACTAATCAAGACACTGTGACAGCTACATTTGTTCTAAGCTCAGCTTGTACTCACAATTTTAGGGTGTAATTGGATAGGTGTAATAGGTAGGTAAATATATTAAATTGAATACCGACTAACATGTCTACGTAATAAAGTATAAATTTGCTTGTACTATAACTGAAATTTAAAATTCATCTTCTATGACTTGAGTGCGGTCTAAAACTCACCACATATATCTGTCTACACCCTTGGGAATGTGCAGCCGTGAGAATATAGTGTGATGTTATAATTTTGTATTTTGAATTCACTCTAAGAGATTGCATTACTCCCTTGTGTATACCTAATGAATAAAACTTTACATTTTATAACATCTCAACAAGTTTCTAAGTGTATTTAAGACTAGCTGACACCCATGGCTCCATCCATGTAAATGTCGGTTATCCTACATTCTTGCCATATCTTCGGTTCTACGCAACCCATTTTCAGGTTTTTAAATCGAAGGTTCGAAAACCTTTCTAAAAAACTTGCATCAAAGACAACATTTTTAGTTTCAGTCTATGTTACTTTTCCCAAGTATGTTTTTTATACCACTTAGGCAACAGAGAAGGAAAAAGGTTACTATGGCCTACGGACGTGTGCAACACCAAGAGTGCCATACTTGTGGTGCCGACTTTATAAGAACCTTCTAATACTCTTGTTGAAGAACCCCATAATGTTATTTGGAAAAATTCTAGCATTCATACCACCGCTTTTACCAATGTACAGACACAATTAATTTTTATTTTATCATAAATATTAAAGCATCTCAACAAGTTTCTTAGTATATTCATTATTTTAAATTATTCCATTGAATATGTATGACTGAATAACGAGTATGTGCAATGACGTAGGTAGCCGTTTACCTACGTCACTGCGTTTGTAAAATTACACTCACCATTAAATTGTCTATCGAGTAGTGAAGACAATTTATATGCAAATAAGTTACAGTGAATAGTTCTCTTGGAGTGATTAAATGAACCGTACTTTTCAATGTAAATGAATAGTATACTAGTACATTTAAATGTATTGTCCTTGTTTCATATTTACATTATGAGATTGTAAAGCAGTTGTGTCTGTACATTGGAAGTATTAAAAAGTACTTGGGATATTATGCCAAGTTAACATATATGACTATTAAAAGAAAATGTTTGTTCGTGGTACTCGGCAGAGTAGAATTTGGGCCACCCCAACTCTTCCCATGCGTGCATGAAACAACCACAATATTTAGTCTTGCGGTTACCATAGATGCTGAAAATCATCGCATTTCTTAGATAAAAATATTTTTTCAATAGCAAGTACATCTCTCACTAAGACATTTATTACGCTTGTCTGCTAAGTGGCATAAAAAAACACTTGTGGTATATGCTTTTCGCGTAAGTATTCGTTATTTCTGCACTATTATAAGCGAGCGCCATGAGCATAGACGTATTGATGACTGCCGAGTTATTAGGCAGATCGTAAGAAAAAAATAGCTATATTTCAATGTATAACTCCATATGTTATTTTATTACATTTTCATTTTTTTTTATCTAGGACTCGCCAACTTGACTTCACCTCGCCTGATGGTAAGCTAAAGGTAAAGTCTCAAGAAAGAGGGTCACCATTACAGACACTAAGTAATGTTACAATGGTGGCACTCAGCTTGGCGGCCTCATCAGATGCTTTTTCACGCCCCGCTTAAAGGAACCGGGACTGTAGGAAGAAGGAAACATGTGTGCTGGTAATTAATTCCAGGTCTTGGTGGTGCGGCAAAGAAAAGAGTCTCTGAACCGCTTGTTTCTTGCTCGTATATTCTGCACAGTGTGAGGGTGACATATAGACAATAAAAAACATACCTACTCCTTCTCTAATATATATACATATGTGGAAATATATTTGCGAATATTATTCTCAGTTAGAAATAAGTTTCATCCAGTTACCGTATATATCCGCAGCAGGGTCGTAAGAAAGTCCAAACTGTGAGCTTGTTCTGCGAAGTTTTACATGAAAAATTCAAATATTAATTTGTGTGGGGCGAAACTGGTGAAGTAAATTTATATAAGGGCTCGTTCATAATATACGTCACGCAGAATTTTACTTTTTTAGACGACCTCTCTAAAAACGCTCTTTCTCCTCTTTACGCTATTAGTCACATTTCTTCGATCCTTGTATTATATCTGCTGATTAACGACGAAACTCTGGCACAGACTTTTCTCATTCTTGTTTTAGAGAAAGAGTTATGAGAGTGGACCCCAGGCTCAAAAGTGTAAGCTTCAGATGCAACCAGTGCATCGATTCTACTTTTTTTTATACCACTTAGGTGGCAGACAAGCACACGGCCCACCTGCTGGAAAGTGGTTACCGGGACGTTTGTAACACCAGAGGAGTCACAGTTGCGCTGCCAACCCTGAAGTTATTATAGTCGCGGTATTCTGTAGGGCGGAGGTACTTCCCCAGTCGGACTGCTCAATTGGGCGGAAATACCGCCGTGTCATACCTAACGCAAAACCAATGTCGTACCAACACTGCAAAAATAACAATACATTTTGGACTTAATAGCTCTAAGCTTAAAGTCAATAATTAAATGAAAAGGGTTTCATTTAATTCAGGGTTCAAAAGCCATTTAATTTTGTATTATAAATGAATACCAATAAAGTCTAAATCGTAATGCCATTTTTTGTAGTGTCTTTGTTTAACAGTGATTTTTCTTTAGCAGAATTGAGGGCATGCTGCGATGATGATGAAAATGATGAGTGATGGCGCTCCTCATGCATTGACTTCTCATTTAGCTGACTATCAGGTTGGATGTAGTTTTACGAAAAAACAAATGATAGAAATCCTTACCTCTATGGATGTTCTAAATTAACATAACATGTGAGTTTATGTTGTTGTTGTTTTTTTTTTATATATATATAATAGCCGCGGTAGCCTAGTGGTAATGGACTGCTGAGACGAGGTCTCGGGTTCGATCCCAGGTTTTACCATGGCACATACCAATGACTTTTTGATGCTTTCCGAAGTTATGTGTGTATTTATCGCAGGTTTATAAGTGCCCCGTTAATGGCAATAGGCTCGCTACCTATTACATTGGGACCTAAACAAACTGGCGAAATGTGAGTGATAGCACCTCTGCCTACCCCTTCGGAGATATAAGCGTGAGTTTATGTTATGTTGTGTTCTAAATTAAATTCAATTAAAATTCATTTATTTTCAGACCATCGATCCATAGTGTTAGTAACAATTTAGCTTAAGAACGAATGTTAGTAATAAATTCAAATAAATAATAACACTCCACTATCTGTTACACGTGTGGAGTGTCATCCAGTGATGCAACAAGGGGGAGTCCCGCATGTCCTTAAACACGCTCAGGAGATCATTGGAGCTGCGGTGGAGTCATGCTAATGCAGCGGCCGAACGTTTTCTAATAATACCTGATACACTGCACTTCCGGGACAGCCCTAACAGCATCCTGAATGCGTTATTATAATTACCTATTAAAATAAAAAAATGATGAACGATGGCGCTCCTCATGCATTGACTTCTCCTTTAGCTTACTACCAAGTAAGGTGTAGTGATCAAAAAAAACAAATGAAAGAAATCTGTACCTCTGTGGATGTTAAAATTTTCTATTAAAATAAAAATAATGTAATCGATTAATATTAAAGTAATCGGGATATTTGCCTCGTTGTATTGTACTGAGTTTCTGATATTTCGATGCTGTTGCAAGCGCCATGATCATGGTGCAACTGTAGTATTGACGGTGAACAGTGAAAAGAGTTTTTTAGGAGTAAATTTATCGATCTACCCTTTTTCGAGTTATTTTACTAGACGTATCTGCACTACCACTGGTTTCAGTCTCACTACAAACTCGCACCCGATCTCGATCACGTACACGACACACGATGCTTACTGTATCCATCCATTTTAATACCTAAAATGTAATCGAATCGAAATCAAGAGAAACCGAGGTAAAACGATCTAAATTGTTTGATGAACTTCCGACGCACAAACTTTCTCAGATTGCAGAAACCCTCATCACATCTCAGTGAGCAAGACTGCGAGACACCCCATAAGTGCAAACGTATTATATGGATCGCCCCTAATGTTTACTTATAACGTGTTGTGTACATACAAGTTAAGGGTATTCTGCATAAAATACGAGTTTGTTTACCCAGACCTCATAATTTTGATTAATAGGGGTTTGAGGGAGTCTTTGTACATTCAACTTTGTAAGAGGTTTTGAACGAATTTATTTCTGAGATTGTAATGAACATGTTTGTAAATAGAAAAAAAAAAGGTTGCAGGGTTACCTGTCTATTGAAAGCGGATGATTGATTCTGAAGTCTTAATAACTTCACGAAACGTATACAGGTTTAGTTTTCACAAATCATATGAAATAAATTTCTAATACAAATTGAAGTCACAGGTTTTGAAAACGTGGTATTACTAGCTCGGAGTACAGAAGACCTTAACTGCGCACAAAAAAAAAGTTTAAAACCAAAACCTGACTACTGAAAAATCACGCTCTAAAAAGTATTAAACAAGACAGTATCAGGAATAGCCGTGCTCGTATGCTACTTAGTCTAACAAAACAATACATTCTAGAAAATTGGCATACGACCACGGCTATCTTTGATATTTTCTTGTTTAATACTTTTTAGAGCGTGATTTTTCAGTAGTCCGGTTTTAAACTTATTTTATTTATATTATTTTGGGGCAAGCAATAGGTATAATTTATACATATTAGAAATGAGCTAATCAGGACTTTAAGTTGATACCAAGCACGACATATTTCCATCAAGTTTATTTATTAGCAAAAGTAATTTATGATACATACCTACATACATAGCTTGTCAATCATAACCCTCCTTTTGCTTCGCCGTATTTGGGTAAAAAGTTATTTTCTTAATGACGCCAATGACGAGCGTTTCTCAATATTGAGTTCCATTGCCAAGCGCAAAGGTACACGACGCATTCTCGATACCCAACAGTAATTCTATTAGGGTTGAATTTGTGACCCTTTCAACCTCTAGGGAAATCTGTAAGGTGAGGTGGTAATCATTTGTATGACAGGACGGTCTCAAGCTTATTCACAAGATGTGAAAGCCTTATTTTATGTGGATGACTATTTTACAAGTCCCTTGGATGGTAGAAGCGTGAATTTTGGTGATGGACTAAATCTATACTGTTATATAATTGTATGATGGTCGTGTCTGGATATTGGAGACATATAAAAAATAGTTCGGAGCGGTTCAGAGACTTTTTTCTTGACCGCACCACCTAGACATCGAATTCATTACCAGCTCTCGTGTTACCTTTTACAGTCCCGAGTTCTTCAAGCGGGGCGTGAAAAGCATCTGATGAGGCCGCCAAGCTGAGTGCCACCTTTGTAACATTACTTAGTGTATGTAATGGTGAGCCTCTTTCTTGAGACTTTGCCTTCAGCTTACCATAAGGCGAGGTATAAGTCAACTTGACGTGTCCTAGATAAAAAAATAGTTGGATTATCTTTTTTGAAATCAAATTTTGACATTAAATAATTATGGGTATTTTTTATATACCTTCCTATGATAATTTTAAATATTTGTCATGATTGTAAGGATGAAATATTTTCAATACAATATGAATTGTTATTAGTATGCATGTAAATATTTGATAATGGTATAATTTATATTTCATAATAACTATATAATTTGTACGCCATGAATGGCAGAATATTCTTAAAATCCACGTGTTTACATAAATACATACATATAATCACGCCATTATCCCCGGACGGTTAGGTAGAGGTGAATTAACACCCACATTTCACCAATCAATGAATTCGGTCCCACGTAATAGGGGGTGAGCCTATTGCCGTCTTCCGGGCACTATTGTTGACTCAAGCCTTGTATCTGTGCCTATGTCTGAGCTGTATATATCTGTCTGATGTTAATTAAACAGCCCTATCCCTTAGTCGCGTTGTACGACACCGCATGGGAGGAGATTCCAAATTCTACTCTGCCGGGAACATACATGCCATACTCACAAATAAAGATTATTCTTATTCTTATTCTTCTTATTCCTTGTGTGTTAGTCCTCAATGGAAGCAAAGACTACTAAACGAAATTAGATGCGGTTTTCTTTGTTAGGGTAAAAATCTTACGTTTGTTTGGTCGCAAATGATTTAATTAACTGTACAACGGTTTGTGCTCAGATGAATTGTTTGACATGATGCCCACGGCAAGATCCTATCATCGCACCGCTGGCTGTAGGCAGGGAATTCATCTTTGCATTGCACATTGCAACTTGAGACGGTACGCACTGTGCGGTGTGAAAGAAATTTCATCCCAAGCACACTCAAGCTGTGGAGTGAACTCCCTGCTGCGGTTTTCCCATGCGCCTACAATATGGGGTTCTTCAAAAGGGGCATTAGAAGGTTTCTTCAGTTTCGGCAGCGCGAGTGTGACACCCCTGGTGTTGCACGCGTCCTTAGGCTACGGTAACCACTTCACATCAAGTGGGCCATATGCTTGTCTGCCACCTAAGTAGTGTAACAAAAATAAAATAAAAAATAAACCGACTATATTATGATCAAAAGAAGCCATAGTCGATATACACGCGATCGGAACCGCGGGTATCATCTTGATTTTCTTTCCTACTAAGTTGAACAGATTGTGTTGGAAGTTTAGTCAACTGCTAAAGTTAAATATTTAAATATATGAAACTTCAATTTATCGCGGTGACGCTCCATACAAAATCGTACTTGCAAGTGACGTCACACGCTAGTTGCGCGTAATACAAAAGAATATTGCATTATCTAGGTCTATGTTGCATTGACACGTATATAGTTCACAATAAAAGTGATTTGAAATTTAATGAGGTAACTAAAAAGTTATAAATAATTTTGAACTGAAATTGATTGCTTATCTTTTGACTTACTTTGGGAATTAAAAATAATAAAAACTCAGTATTTTGCATCTAATTGATATTAATAACTTATATAATGTAAATGGGATTTATCTGAATTAAAATATAAAAACAATACATATAATACCTATATATTCCTGCAGGTTAAGGCCTCTAAGAATTCCTCTCCATCGATGTCAAGCGGAAAAAGTCATATTTTTAGTTTAGTTTTTTCCATAGTTCATTATTTTTAATTCCTAATTACAATTCTACCAGAGATGACAACACCGTACGACATGAGTACGACTACACACGCGCTAACGACAGCAAAGTGAGACTTGCGCGGCAGGCAGGCGTTCGCGTTACTCCGCCTCCACTACACCGCACCCCCGTCGACACATTTCACAGCTTCGCAACGCATCCTCGCACCATACATTAATGCACATTTTCACAGCTCCGCTACGTATCCTCGTAGGCACATTTTCATCTCACAGCTTTGGTGGAAACACCCACACATTTTCACAGCACAGCTAGACATCCTCGCAAGACACATTTCCATCGCACATATCTGGTGGAAACGTAATACTAAATAAATATTTTCGAATAACCCACCTCTGATCGCTCCCAATGTAAACTTGCCGAGTTTCCACGCTGGATTGCGATGGCCAGCCGTTGCACTAGGAACGATTTGGAGCAAGAGACACCAGTAACCTCTACGAGCCTCTGTCCAATCAACCTTTCAAGGTTTTTGGCCTCTTTACCCCAGCTTCCAAGGGTTTCCATCACTACTGGCAAGAAATGGTACAGAGGCTCCAACTCGGTGTACTTGAGTCTCTTCCTCGAGGCAGCGTCATCCGCGGCGGCCAGTTTGGTTAGGCAATATCTTATTTTGCAAGGCATATTTTTTCAGAACACACTTACTAAGCAGTACTGGGAAGAATCGGACGACCTTGTCAAATAGCCTGTTGGTTTTATAAAGCCCAAATTAATTTTTCCTTCTCCTCTTTCAAAGTAAGTTGTAAAGTTTCCTTGAGTTGTTGATCAACGTTATTAATGGAACCGCTGTTTTGATGTTTTCACAATATTGGAGAATTCATAAGCTCAATCCCTAGGGACTGCTTCCCAGGTTTGCGGCATTAGTTTAGTTAAGTATTTTTCTTATAATTGTTTGGCAAAATGTGGTTTGACTGTACAAAAATTCATAGTGAAGCATGAAGCACAGAAACTTAGCTGATACGGACATACATGCCTATAATCTCACCTTTATATTTCGCACCCGGATTGTTTTGTAATAATCTACGCTTAGTGAATTTGATCTCGTCCACCCTGCGACGGTGGATGAGATCGAATTTACCATAGATTATTTATTATACCACGTACTGTCCTCGAAACACACCTCAGAAACATTTACTGTGTTTATAGAGCACATTTTAGGTTCAACATATATGTCCCGAGCAATATCCTCTCGAGAAAGCATAATTTGCCGTTTATGCTTTATATATCGAGAACGGGTGTGTGCTTGTAAAGAAACTGCACTACATCCTGTTAAATTAGAATTAAGTACCTACTTGAAGGGGTTTTGTTTGAATTATTAAAAGGTTTTATTATTATATTGTCTATTATTAAAGGAGACATTTATTTATTGTTATTATCTAATTTATGGTGCATTCTAATTCTTTCAAATATTGAATAGAATGACCACACAGCTTGCCTTTTTATATTACTAAGGTGGTAAATAATGTTGCTGGTAAGCGGCTACTGGTATATTTGGTAGGGTTTGATATCCTGAATCTTTTCACACAGTGGAGTGGTTTAAGAGCTTGAAACTCCAAATCAGAAATTCAAACGTAGTAGTAGGCTTAGTATAAAGGAACTTACTTACCTATTCTCATTTATGTAGGTATTGTAATTATCAGCTGCAGTAAGGATTTAGAGAATGTACCCAGTAGAAGACTCGCCATTTATTGCGTGGAGTGGCGTGGAGCAATAATTAAAGTCGAAGTGTGAGTTTAGATATATAGCTCTGTATGTCCTCCAGGATATGTACACTTGTGGACACATCTTATGGCCCACCTTACATTTTCAGTTAGATCCTAATTACATTGTCCACGTATTTCTTAAGCCCCCTATACAACACACAACTCTGGACGCTTATGGCCTCACCACCTGGTACCTACCTCAGAGCCAACGGTTTGAGGCCTCCCTCCTCTAACGCATGATAAGGAGCTGGAATACTCTGCTAGTGCATGTGTTTCTTCTTACAGTCCCAGACTCGTCAAGCGGGGCGTGAATAAGCATCTATCAAGGCCGTCAAAGTAAGTACCATTTTAAGTTCAATAGTATATCCTATCCTACCTCAGCTTTTTACCATTTAGCGGGGTGCAGTAATAATAATAATAATATTTATTTATTTTCTTCCACAAAGGTAGGTTCACAAAATCAATTAACATACCATGCTATAACAGTCTCAATCCTTTGTGGGAGACTGGCATCTGCACTAAGAAAATCCTGTCACACAGATTACCAGGCCCCCTACAGATGAATATATGAACTCATACAATAATAGCGTAAATAGCTGTGAGGACACAGCTCTAAGAAAATAAGAACATAGCAGCAATAATAATATAAATCAAAATCACTCATAAAATAAAATCATCATAACTTAAAAACAGTATTATAGATACGGATTAAAAACAATATTAAAATTAAAATCAAACATTATACAAAAAACATTGAACCAAATATCGATGAAAAATCAATTAGAGTTGAAGTCAGGACGATGATCGCAATTTAAAACCAAATCAAAATTAAATCTGGATAAAATATAATGATAATGATGTAAAAGCCCAATTCACAACAGAATAAAATCAAAATGAAAATCCAAACAAAACAAATCATAACAAAATCAAGACAAGAACATAATGCAAAGAAAAAATCAAAATAAATCCACATATAAAGTCTTAATTAAAACATGGATTCAGGATCATGATGAAAATTGTTTGTATATGTGTGCATGTGTGTGTGTGATGCTCGCTTACTCAGGAACGTAAGTCTTCTGTGGAGCCATAATCAAGATTTAGAAGGTATGAGGTAAAGATAAGTTTACATTTAGCCTTAGTCAATGGATAAATATTTAATATAGAATTAAACTTGTTATATAAATAAGTACCTAGGAAACAGTAACTACAGCGTGAAAGACTGCTTTTAAACAATTTAGTTGTGCATACCCTGGTTTTGTTGCGTCTACTTTCAAAATCTGATGGATTATAGGTCAACATAGCATGCTTGTGCAAGACAACTTGCAGGATGAAAAGTTGGCGAACCGTGAGGACTTTGCATTTAGAGTAGAGCTCCGTTGTGGGATGAAAGAATGGCAACGAATAAGCAACCTTTAGAACCACTCTTTGCGCTCGTTCCAGTTTCATCATACACGTCTTACCTGCCCCTCCCCAGGTTGAGACGCAGTAAGTCAATAGGGATTGGCATAGTGCAAAATAAGCAGACTTCAGCACAGTTTCATCAGCAACATGGCGAAAGTTTTTGAAAATGTATATGAGCTTTCTTATTCGATTAGACAGAAGGTTGATATGTGTATGAAAGTTTAGATTTTTGTCAATCATGATACCAAGATACTTAACCGATTCTACTCTTTGAAGTTTAGGGCATGTACAAGAGTGGGATGTTGTGTTGCATATGTGTGCGGTTATATTTAGTGATTGATGGGTGATTATGTAATGAAAACTGTATATATTTAGTTTTGTCTGCGTTTAGTGTGAGCAAATTTTCAGTTAGCCATCTGGTAACTTTCGCAAAGCCCATCTGTGCCGAGCGGTAGACCTCCTCCCAGGTGGCCCCGTAGAAAAGAAGTGCTGTGTCGTCCGCGAAGGCTTCCATTTGGTAAATGTAATTGACATAGGTCATTTATAAATATTAGGAACAAAGTGGGACCTAAAATACTTCCTTGTGGAACTCCAGTGTGAATCACACAGTCATCACTGAGCCACTCCTCCACTGTGACGCGTTGTAACCTATTATTCAAATAACTGTCAAATAATTTCAACTGTGTGCCTCGAATTCCAAGTCTCTCCATCTTCTTCAGTAGGAGTGGTGCAGAGACTGTGTCAAACGCCTTTGCTAAGTCAAGAAATATTGTAAGGACTTTTCCTTTCCCGTCAAGTTTGGACACTATCGTGTCTGTCAGTTGTTGTACTGCATCTGTTGTAGATCTACCTTTAAAATCGGTCGGAAAAGCAGTCAATTGACAGTCAAAATATATAAAAAAAACCCACCTGTAAGGCTTTAACACAACATAACATAAACTCACACCTATATCCCCGAAGGGGTAGGCAGAGGTGCTAGCACCCACATTTCACCAGTTTATGCTTAGGTCCCAATGTAATAGGTGGCGAGCCTATTGCCATTAACCGGGCACTTATAAATCTGCGATAAATACACACATAACTTCGAAAAGCATCGAAAAGTCATTGGTGTGAGCCATGGTAAAATCTGGGATCGAACCCGAGTCCTCGTCTCAGCAGTCCATTACCCATACCACTAGGCTGCCACGATGTAAGGCTTTAAACCTGCTAATTAACGAACGAGGTTCTGTCGTAGGATTGTCTCTCTAGGTTAGAAGGTCAGATGGAATATCTTCCCATAAAACCGCGTAAGCTAAATTGAAAGGAGGAGTAATGGACGGTCTCTGTTCTTTTTTATCTAGGATACGCCAATTTGACTACATCTCACCTGATGTTTTTTTTTAAATTATTTTTTTATACCATTTAGGTGGCAGACAAGCACACCGCCCACCTGATGGAAAATGGTTACCGTGGCCTATGGACGTGTGTGACACCAGAGAAGCCACACTCGCGCTGCCGACCCTGTAAGCACAGAGTCTCTGTGCCGTCAGTGTAGAGGACAAAGCAAGACAACAAAGCAGGACAAGCCTTTAGTCATCCCACTGACAGCACAAATTCTCCAGTAAGCTCTGGCCACCCTACTCACCGCTGGGAACACAAAACGATTTTTTTATGACTGCGGTATTCTGTAGGGCGGAAGTACTTCCCCAGTCGAACTGCTCAATTGGGTGGAAATACCGCCTATAAGATGATAAGCTAAAGGCAAAATCTCAGGAAAGAGGGTCACCATTACAGACACGTAGTATGTTAAAATGGTGGCACTCAGCTTGACGACCTCATCAGATGATTTTTCACGCTCCGCTTAAAGGATCCAGGACTGTAAGAAGAAGGAAACGCGTGAACTGGTAATGAATTCCATGACTTGGTGGTGCGGCCAAAGAAAGAATCTCCAAACCACTCGGTTCTTGCTTGTATATTCTGCACCGTATGCGGGTGACATCTAAGCCCTGCACGTGTTGTCCTATGTAGGAAAGGAGAGGGTAAAATTAGCTGGAAGTGCTCATCAGAATACTCACCACGTTAGAGACGGTAAAATACAACCAAGGAAGCAACATCTTTCCTTTTGTGTTACAGAACCCAATTAATTGCAAGAACAAACATACAACTTTGAATAAACTTAGTTATTAGACGCTCAAAACAGCTGATACAATTGTTTTGATAAACTATTGACTGAAGTTCATCCCTTTTCAGGTAAACGTAGTCTCTGTTGGACTAACGCAAGTATTAGTAATGGATTTACATGGTTTAGGATAATCTATGCAGGCTCTGTATGTTTGGTTCGTTTGTAAGGTTAGGCTGTATTACAGTTAGTAAACTTTAGTAACTAGAAAGGTGGATTGGCTGAAATGATTACGTTGAAGGCTTAGTCTAACTGGACAGTTGTTAGTCATAGTTATTCTGCTATATAATAACAGAAAAGTATTGGTGGTGAGTTCAATTCCCCTCTACATACTGTGATAGTACACTCGTTACTCAACTATAAGAAATTAATAAACCCCTCTAGGTACATCTGGAATACATTTGTAATTTGATATTTATTAGGAGTCGTTCACTTATAGTCATCTGGCTTACATCGCTGTTATTTCGACCCTCCAGAAATCAGATAAAGCAGACCTTTTGTTTAAAACCCTAAAGTGAGGGTCATTGTTTTTGCAACGCTTAAAGAAACTATTAAGACGCTAGATTTATTACGAGTGTTCCATAGAAATTGGTAAAACACGTGCAGGCTTATAAAAACAAGGGATGAGGACATCTCGGGAAGGGTTTTACGAGACGGGACTGACCGTAGGATCGGGGCATTCGACTTTGGGCTGGAGAGAAGATCGGTCGAAGAGCTCGCTCTCGTCGACCGGTGAAGGATTGGGGCCATAGGCGTTACTCGAGTAAGTTGCGGTGCAACACTACCAAGTGAAACACTATTAATTCTCTACATACGTCGTGAGTTGTTTTCATATTATCTTTGTAATTATAGTGATTGTTATATATCAATATTTATGTATTTTATAATGCTATCTAAGGCTGAGTAACACAGCGTTCTAGGTATAAAAGTGTACGGTATAATTAATCAACCTATTTGTTGAAGTTGCTAACTGCGTTGATGGTTGTTACGTGGCCTTTAGACTTGATGAATGTAAAAGCACCACATGTAAAAAGTCAGGCGGTAGACCAGGGACCTGTTGTTGCGAGGCCTGGGGTTATCCTCAAAGGAATAGCCTTGGGTCGTTGACGCCCACGTACCCTGCAATCTACAATCGATGGCGGCTTTGCTTGATGGTGATGAGCATCAGGCGTATGGTTGAGGAGCAAGTTGTCGTACCGAGATCGTACCCTGCTATCGTATAATGCAATTACAGCCGTCTGGGATAACTAGGACCGGGTGTGGTTCGATACCCACGGGAGACCTAGCGTCGAAGTGCAGCTCTCTCAAGCACAGAGGCCGGTGCGACCAGATATGTCAGACGGAAGATTAGGATTTAGAAATCCTATGGTACGGAGACCGCATCAATGAAGTACGGTAGCTTGTAACCCGAATTTATACGTGCGATTGAATATATGCGAGATAAGTAAGAATCATCAGCGTATTGAATTGTTTATTGTAAATGTCTTGAGTATTCTCTATTCGCGATTGCATACTTTGTCCAAAGAGACGGCCAATGCCAGTGGGGAAGTTATTGTCTCTGGATGAATTTCACTCGTATCTCCCCTCAGAAGAGGGGAGCTGGCACTTCCGACATAGCTTTATGTCGAATATGTAAAATCGAAATTTACTCAGCTTTGGTTAGGCGCCGTACCATCACAATACCTAACGGCTGAATGGATTTCAATGAATGGGGTTTTAAATGAAAGATAGATATTTCGAGTGTAATGGCGTGCAGCAAATATCAACAAAAACTATGCAGTGAATTTTTGGTGCTAAGATTTTTTTTTACATACACAGATACGTTAAACTTATAAAACCTCGTCATTTTTGCGTCGGGGGTTAAAAAGCACTACACCGAATTAATAAACACAAAAAAACACACATTTCACTACAATTTTTCTCTTCCACTACTTCTTATCTTTACTGTATTTTTTGGTGTACATAAAACACTTATAATTTGTTATAATTTATGTATGTATATTTTGTTTTAGATCTCACAGATAGGTACCTAGATATGTATCTATCAGATCTAAAACAAATTGAAAACCAGAAAGTAAATCCACGACCACGATCACGATCTTCCATGCTCTTCAGGCCAACTTCATCCTAACTTCTACCAAACAATAAAATTAACAAAGTGATCAAAATGCCAAACATGATGTAGGCACAAGGTAAAGTTACACAACAGTAAAACAACAGTTTGATACCCGTAACAAAATTCGCAAATCATTATTTAGTTTGAGAAGGATATATACGCCATCACTTTTTGTATTCGGAAAACAAACAGTATTAAAACTATATAACATTACTCTATGTAACATCATTACATGACTAAGCTGTTTTTTATACCACTTAGGCAGACAACCATTCTGATTATTCTGTTTTATTTTAAATATGATAAGTAGGTATAAGTACTGTTAATGTTTAAGAACCTATATATAATTAATCTATAGTCCGTACAGAACCAAACGCATCTCTTGTTAATATGCGCCTACCTCGTACTAGCTCTGCACCACTCTATGGTAGACTGGCAGAGAATGCCTACGGCATTAAGTCCGCCCATGTACATCGTGCCTAAAGTGTAAATAAATAAATAAAACCACACGGCCCGCCTGATGGAAAGTTTTACTTAAGTTACTGTGGCTTATGGAGGTGTGCAACATCAGAGGAATCACACTCGCGCTGCCAGCCCAGTAAGCATAGAGTGTTTCTGTTCCGTTAGTGAAGTTCACTGTTTTCACATAATATAAATAACAAATAGACGATAGACGGTTACATAAATATTATATTATAGGAAGTAGGACACGACAGTATTTCCGTCCCAATTGAGCAGTCCGACTGGGGAACTACCTCCACCCCACAGAATACCACGGCTATAATAACATCGTGTTGTGTTCCCGGCGGTGAGTAGGGTAGCTAGAGCTCACTGAAGAGTTTTTTGCTGTCAGTGGGAAGACCAAAGGCTTGTCCTGATTTTGTGTTCTGCACTGAAGGCACAGAAAATCTCTGTTCTAGCTCTGGTCTGCCACCTAAGTTGTATAAAAAAAATACTAGGTATTGATGAAACATTGGAAAAAGAAATCTTTAGAACAACTATTCCTAGTGTTAAACTCGCCGGGATATTTACAACGTTCATTATTTTTGTTTGTAAAACCACTTTTGAATAATAATGACCTCCGCTGGATTCTTGTTCTTATCGATTGATGGTGGTCCACCATCGCCTCAAGATGCTTGTATAGAAGATTTTTGTTTCTTTTTAATTTCGATTGTCTAAGCCGCGTGGTTCCCGGCAAAATGCCGCGTGGTTCCGGACAGTAAGCCGCGTAGTTCCCGGCAGAAGTCCGGAAGAGTAGAATTCGGACCACCCCATCTCTTCACATGCGGTGTCGTACAAGATGACTAAGGGATAGGGCTATTTAGCCGAGACTCAGCCTCAGCACCATTCATTCAGAGCACTCCCCCTGCAAGAGAGGGACGCAGCTTCAAGTCACGTCTTGGAAATCCACTTCTTCTAATCTAAACTGATAGGAATAGTCAATATCAGAATAAAACGGGATATTTACCATGTTTCATTATTTTAAAATAATGAAACATGGTAAATATCCCGTTTATTCTGATACTGATGTCAGTGACCATGATAGTTTAAATACCTATATTGATAGGAATAGTAATCATAGTAATTATTCTAACTTCAATGCTTCAATATCTAATAATTGGTTGCAATCAGATGGCAGTCGCTTAACGGGAAAACATCGAAATTCAGCCAAATCCACACTTAAACTAAAAAAAGCGAACCGCAGATCCTAACTGAACACTTCTGGTGCGATTGGTGTTGATGCTATGATTAAGAAGAGAAGTCAGCATACTATTTACTTACAAATTTCATTAGGTTAATCCTTCTTCTTTTTATTTTTGTATATAACTGATCCAAACGTCAGCCAAATGCACACAAAAAATTGGTACTAATTTTCAAAAGACAATAACTTCAAACAATTCAGTTTGAAACAAACATCATATTTCTATTGGAAATCACTTAAATCCCCAATAATACGTTTTGGCACAAAACACAACGTTATACAGAGTATAACAAGTTTTTTGACCATTCAAGCGAACATTTTCAATCACCAGGCTGGCACGGGGCCACGGATTAATATGGCCACTATTAATATAAATCTGTTTTTAACAAACGTGTTGACAGATGAACGGATAGTCAAGCCTATTGTTTGTGCAAATGTTTCATACTGCAACGTAAATTGCTTTCATGAACGTTTTCGTATAAGGGGATATCCATAATGTACGCCACGAGTGTAGAAAACAAAGTGTGATATAATAGTGTAAGAAGACCTTATTATTATAAAATTAAAGTAAACATTTTAAAATATTGCTGACCTTATCTGAAAAAAAGACAGGGTCAGTAATATATATATCATCAGAATTGAAATGGAATGGGACTCCTTTCTATGCACTTAGCCTCCTTTTTTGGGCCATTGTGCGTGCAGTTACTGGCTATAGCAGCAAGCTTTCAAAATCTTTTACCACCGGCCACCGGAAAATCGTTCCCGGTTAGGACCGATATGTGGGGTGCGATACGGAGGTTTTCTTCAATAAAACGACTTTATTTTTACTCTTAACCGGTTTATTTAGTAGGTACCGAGGATGAGACGTGTGCAATGACGAAGGAAGTTTTTTGAATAATGTTGTTAGGTACAAAGACGGTTTTCTAGTCTAACTAACTTTTATATTTTCCGCGATGCGACTGCCATTTGACCCCCATAACTAATTGGTGATATCAAAGTTCTGTAGTTAGAATAGACTGACTTTTTAGTGCTCTAACTACCCGTAATGATTGCCATAGCTGTTTGTATGGGAACTGGGACCGACGGCTTAACCTGCTCTCCGAGGCACCACTAAACCAATGCAAATACCTATATTCATGCATACAAATATTTTCACTGAGTGGGGATCGAACCCGCGCCTTGTGCCACAGAGGCAATTGTACTTAAAGATTTCAATGAATTGAGAGCTTCGCCTGCTACGAGCTTTCTCGATGCTGGGTTTACCTATACTGGCCGAGGGATGTCGTGAGCTTACTTTAATTATACTTTAAATCTAAACTTCAAAATAACCTAAAAATGTATTGGTGACGTAGGATAATTTTGACCTAGTTTCTAAAACTCTTATTTTAAATTTAAGGCTAGTTACACATTAGGAATGTATCCTTAAATCTATTTCTGAATGCACACTGGAGTGGACAATAAAACCTTAAACCTCACAGTTTGGTTTCATTTAGCTCACCACCGGAAGATTAAAAGTTTCCAATATCCGCTGATTATCCTAGGCATGTGTATCTGCAAGGCACCCGAACTTTTATGGTAATGTATTTACAAACCAATTTTGTTTTTATTTCTTTTAAATAGGAGATACACACTTACTTTGTATCATTACAACTGACCCCATCTTTTTCTATTATTACAATTAAATTGTTTTTTTTTTGCGACATTAAGCTCGCTGTATCATAGTGTAATGTGTGTAAACCAATAAGATCTTGACAAAATAATAGCGTGACAGGAACTGCTGATTTAATGTAATTATTTCTAGGTATTATAAAATTGTAAAATGTATGATGTTACGTCATTTTGTAAGGGGATAAGGGAATTTCACAGCTGTGACTACCTGTGATAAGGAATTCTGGTCGACAGTAAAATTAATTCGACGTAATTTATGCATAACCCTAATATGATACGTCTGGTAATGAATACTAGGAATATATACGAATATTATAAAGCTGAACAGTTTGTTTGAACACGCTCTCAGGAACTACTGGTCCGAAATTAAAAATATTTTTGTATAGAATAGTTCGTTTATCGACAAATCTTTTAATCTATATATCATCAGAGAAGAAGGTCAGATGAGAAGAGGGCCAGATCGTTAGAGATGGCCCTGGGTCAGCCGGGGTGCGAGGGATATGCCTGTCAACCTCACCTTCGGCAACTAAAATAACCCACAGGCGGTGTGCGTTTTAGTCGGTTCGAGTCCGACATAACCTCCTCCACCGGCTCCGGTGGGAAGGTATCCGTGGGTATTTTGCGCACGTAAAAAAAAAATCTATATATCATCATGCTACTACTTAAGGGAGGGGAGCAGTGATAATAAATGTCAACAAATCCGGCAATATTTCATACATTATTTGAAGATTAATAAAATATGGACTCCTTTGGTGATAATATGTCACAGGCGAAGCCGGGACTGGTCAGCTAGTATAATATATATGCGAGTGTGATAATATTTATTTGTGATGATGTTGTTTATGCTAATATTCCACACACTCAAAGGTTTGCTGGGAGAGAACTCATATTGAGTTAAGCTCGCCTTTGTACATATTTCTTATATTTCTTTTTGTGTATGATCTCTGTACTAATTGTGTGCAATAAAGAATGAAACAAAAAATATAAAAAAACTGTGCAGTAAATGTACTTACATTGACTTATGTCGTCATATCAGGTTAATTTCCAGTAGGTATATACAATAAAGAATGAAATAAAAAATATAAAAAAACTGTGCAGTAAATGTACTTACATTGACTTATGTCGTCATATCAGGTTAATTTCCAGTAGGTATATACAATAAAGAATGAAATAAAAAATATAAAAAAACTGTGCAGTAAATGTACTTACATTGACTTATGTCGTCATATCAGGTTAATTTCCAGTAGGTATATACAATAAAGAATGAAATAAAAAATATAAAAAAACTGTGCAGTAAATGTACTTACATTGACTTATGTCGTCATATCAGGTTAATTTCCAGTAGGTATATACAATAAAGAATGAAATAAAAAATATAAAAAAACTGTGCAGTAAATGTACTTACATTGACTTATGTCGTCATATCAGGTTAATTTCCAGTAGGTATATACAATAAAGAATGAAATAAAAAATATAAAAAAACTGTGCAGTAAATGTACTTACATTGACTTATGTCGTCATATCAGGTTAATTTCCAGTAGGTATATACAATAAAGAATGAAATAAAAAATATAAAAAAACTGTGCAGTAAATGTACTTACATTGACTTATGTCGTCATATCAGGTTAATTTCCAGTAGGTATATACAATAAAGAATGAAATAAAAAATATAAAAAAACTGTGCAGTAAATGTACTTACATTGACTTATGTCGTCATATCAGGTTAATTTCCAGTAGGTATATACAATAAAGAATGAAATAAAAAATATAAAAAAACTGTGCAGTAAATGTACTTACATTGACTTATGTCGTCATATCAGGTTAATTTCCAGTAGGTATATACAATAAAGAATGAAATAAAAAATATAAAAAAACTGTGCAGTAAATGTACTTACATTGACTTATGTCGTCATATCAGGTTAATTTCCAGTAGGTATATACAATAAAGAATGAAATAAAAAATATAAAAAAAACTGTGCAGTAAATGTACTTACATTGACTTATGTCGTCATATCAGGTTAATTTCCAGTAGGTATATACAATAAAGAATGAAATAAAAAATATAAAAAAACTATGCAGTAAATGTACTTACATTGACTTATGTCGTCATATCAGGTTAATTTCCAGTAGGTATATACAATAAAGAATGAAATAAAAAATATAAAAAAACTGTGCAGTAAATGTACTTACATTGACTTATGTCGTCATATCAGGTTAATTTCCAGTAGGTATATACAATAAAGAATGAAATAAAAAATATAAAAAAACTGTGCAGTAAATGTACTTACATTGACTTATGTCGTCATATCAGGTTAATTTCCAGTAGGTATATACAATAAAGAATGAAATAAAAAATATAAAAAAACTGTGCAGTAAATGTACTTACATTGACTTATGTCGTCATATCAGGTTAATTTCCAGTAGGTATATACAATAAAGAATGAAATAAAAAATATAAAAAAACTGTGCAGTAAATGTACTTACATTGACTTATGTCGTTATATCAGGTTAATTTCCAGTAGGTATATACACACATACATATATACATATCAACACACGCCTTTATCCCCGAAGGCTTAGGGAGAGGTGAATTAAGGTGTTAATTTCACCAATTTGTTTGTGTGTTTGTTTACATAATGTATACTGTCTTAACGAAGCTGTTTAACATTTGAACGTTGTGTACAAATATTGGATTTCAGATTTAAAAAATGTATTTGAAGATGTTGTATTGTATTATGTAATCTGTTATATATTTTTGTACCTAATGAAAAATAAAAACGCCACACAGAAAAAACCACATAAAAACACACATAAAAACCAAAAAGGGAGTGAGCTATTGCTGTTTTCCGGACACTATTGTTGACTCTAGCCTTTAATAAATAAAATAAAATAAAATAAAATAAAATAAAATAAAATCATTTATTTCAGGCATTGCCCATAAAAATGTTAGTAACAATAAAGCTTATATCCTATGTTAGTAAAACTGCAAGTTATTATGTACACAAACAGACGGTTAGTCAGTCATATTTATAACCGTAACTAATGTGTGTGTCTTTGGCAAGGTGGAAACGTGTCCAGTGCCGCATAATAGCACTATCCACGTGAAGCCTTGCCGCAACACACTGCAGGAGGCTGTTGGAGCTGCCCCGCACCCGATCTAACAGTGATGCAATGCGGTTTCTTAGGATGGCCGCAAAGCTATCAATACCAGCTTCTGCGAACATCCCAGAAGCGCTACAGTGGCGGCGCAGCCCCACCAATATCCTGAAGGCATTGTTGTATTGAGTGCGCAGGGCAGTATATGCACCCTGGGTGTAGCTCGTCCACAGGCTGCACGTGTACAGTGAATTACAGTAGGCTTTAAAAAGTGTAATTTTAACCTGTGCAGTACATCGTGCGAATCTGCGAGCAAGCATATTGGCCCTAACGCACAGGGCCCTACGCTCCCGTACTATATCCATATCATCCTTGAGCGACTCGGTCACCCAGTGCCCCAGGTACTTAAAACTTTGAACCTGATTCAGCAGAGTGCCATTCAGCCTAACTGGGGGAATTTTATAGGACCTGTTTTTACTTTTAAAAACCAGCAACTCGCTCTTTGAGGTATTATACCTGAGTCCATGGGTAACCGCATATCGCTCACAGATGCCAATCAGCCTGGTCAAAGCACTGACCGAGGGGCACAGAAGCACCATGTCGTCAGCATAACTTAAGTTGTTGACAAAAGTACCGTCAATAGAGCATCCACAACCTGCACTGCTGAGCTCCACGATCAAGTCATTCATGTACAGGTTGAAAAGCACAGGAGAGCTTATTCCGCCCTGCCTCACCCCAGTCTGCAACCTATACATGCCAGAGACCCCACCAGACCATTTTACATAATTCTGTTGGTTTGAGTACCAATACTTGAGAATGTCAATATGTTCCCTAGGCAAATCAGTATCATTTGCTAACTTTTTCCATAATAAATCATATTGGACCAGATCAAATGCTTTTGACAAGTCCAAGAACACAGCATATACTGGCGTATCTCTGGCCGTATAGTACTGGACAGTCTCCTTGAGGCACAGAACTGCAGCTTCAGTGGAGAGACCAGGTCTGAACCCAAACTGTGCATCATGAAGCTTAATACAGGTGTTTAATCTCACATCAAGCAGCCTGTCCAGGACCTTAGCTATTATAGTGGCCAGTGATATTGGCCTATAGTTGGACCTGTCACTAGCACTACCATTTTTACTTTTGACAATGGGCACTACCATAGTCTTCAACATATTGCCAGGCAAGAAGCCATGACTCAGACAAAGAGAGAATAACATTGCCAGAACACGTGGCAGATGCACACCAGCATATTGCAGGTGCTCAATACTTAAGTGATCATGGCCAGGCGATTTACCCTTGCTCATGTTCTTCAAAACAGTTCTAACATCCTTTGCCTGAATCACAACTGCCTCCCTCACACCATGGTCAGTTCCATCACATTCAACACACTCAATGTTGGTTGGCACAGTAGCAGGTGGGACTCTAAAATGTTCCTTAAACATTTCAGCTATCTGTGTGGGTTCATTTAATCCCTCTACACTAACTGGGGTCGGGGTCTTAGAGCTCATCTTTTTTGTGTGCTTCCAGAAAGTTCCAAACTTCTTGTTTTTGTGGGCCGTGCCCAAAATGTCCATTTTGATTTGTGTTTGGTTGTTTTGACACCATTTTAATTTTGCTTTAAACACCTTTCTGGAAACACACATTTTGTCATAAACATATCCCTCGCGAGGCCTATTGTACATGACCCAATACTGAAACCACAAACGAGCTTCACTATGAGCAGCTTTCACATGTTTGTTCCAGCCACATATATATCTCTTACGAATAAATATCTTACTTTTACAGCTAGATGTTGACGCTTCCTTCAAAATACCAATTATTTGCTCATACATATTTTCTATTACAACATTGTGTGTAGGATCCTTACAAACTGCATGTCCACATTTTAAAAACTGAGGTGGAAAATCTATTAGTTTTAATCTATCATTACAGTACTTAGAATAGTGTGAAATCTGCAACTCATCCCTCTCCCCCCACAATACAGGATTAATTTCATAATCATTTGACATATTTTTTGGTATTAATATACTAAAGTTACAGTGTATTTCCAGAGGAAAATGGTCTGACCAAAAAGTATCATGAATTATTTTCACATCATCTACTGAACTCCTAGCTGCCTGGGACACTATGCAATGGTCCAACCAACTATTAGTACCATGACTGTCACTTACATAAGTGTAGGCGCCTGAGTCCGTACCAAGTATCTCCATGTCCACGCACAACCAGTCCTGGTCTTCACAGAAACCCATCAGCTCAATACCAAACCGCCTACCTGGGTGAGCATTGAAATCACCAAGGATGTAACTGAACTCAGTGTCACAGCTGTTTATAATTGCACTTATCTCACCCAGGCACTGTGTGAACTCCACTAAGTTTGTGGCATCATCCGTGGGCATATACACTGAAAACACCAGGAATGAACAGTCCACGGTTTGCACTCTCACTGCTACGATACGGTCATTGGTACATGGCACTACCGATACAGAGTTGAACACACCCCTCCGCCAGAGGATAGCTACCCCACCATAGGGGCGCCCACGAAGAACGCTTTCCGACGTATCAACAGCTGACTTCCCTGTGAACTCGAAATCCTTATGCACTGTATCCAACAGCGGGATGTCATGAGGTAGAAGACATGTTTCCTGCAGTGCAATCAAGTGCGACGATAGACATAAAGCTCTAATACATTCCAACGATCTCGTGAGCGATCTACAGTTGAAGGTGATAAACTTTGCTCTGTCATTGTTCCCCATTACTGATTTTTATTATTTTCAATATTAGCTAGTCTAGTCTTTCGATTGAAATCAACGAAACGTCTGAAGAATATTCCCTCAGGCCACATTCTGTCATTAAGAAAGTCAGGTAACTTTATCTTAGGCACGTAAACAATGTAGGCACTGTATTTCTTTTGTTCTTTAGAGTTAATTTTCCTTATGTTCACCTTAACCTGCATTTTGCTATAAATATACTCCTTGATATCAGCCTCCTTCGTACTATTGTCCACATTATTTATAAACAAAGGAACTTTTATATCCGCTGCCTTAAACTTTTCCTGAGGGTCCGAAGTGGCTTTGCCTTGTACAATCTCAAATCGATTCCTATATCTTCTACGCCTTCCGCGTTCAACCACGGTCCACTCGCCCACACCATCACACTTCTTCATTCCCATTTCTTTTACTTCTTGTGTCGAAAATTCAGGTATAACCTCAGCAGCCAGAGTATCAACTCTTGTTGGCGACGGGGAGACAAAAACGCTATTATTAAAGGCAGTAGGCAAGATGTCACGAAAGTTACCATTTGACAGTGACATGGACAGCGCAGGCGGCGGCGGCCGCTCTTGAATCGGTGAAGTTACCGGCTGTAAGGGAGACGAACTCACTACTTCACCTGAGTGCGAGCGAGACAGCGAACGCCGACCGTCGAGGCAAACATCAACTGAGTTATTATCCGGCCGTGTTGATATAGATAGCGGTATATGCGGTAGACCGATCGGCCCACTATCGTAACATTCACTTTTTCGGCACCCACCCCCTCTTTTTAAGTTTATAAAATTGTCCGGGATATCGATGAGCGAAGCATATCTATTTTGTAGCAAATCTGTCCTGACCTCCCCGAGCTGCTCCTGGGTAACATATGTATTCTTTATTGTCTGCAACTCTTGTTTAAGCACAATTAAATCCTTGAGCAATCGAGAGGCGTCAATATGATCGAAGGTTAATGGTGGGAGCCTCTGTAAGTCCTTGGCCACAAACACAGGCAATTCATCTGGATTAGACTCCTTAAACACAGCTATGACATCATGCAGATCTTTAAACGATTTCTTTGGCTTTTTTCGTGCTATTTTCCGTTGTGATACCGCCGAAAACAACAGACTTTTAGCGTCATTAATGTCCTCTTCCGAGAAACCAGATACACACAACGTCACTAAGGATTTTTCATCCATCACATCTTGCTTATTTTGTATGAATGCAAGAAGTTCACAAATAACTATATTACACGACGCACACTTGAGGGTAGTCGTAGGTGACATCGCGATAAAACTACTAGACAGCGCGCGTGCACACTACCGTTCTCTGTCGCGCAGCGACGCTGACTGATTAATATGAAGCTGAGTCTGGGCTGTATATATCTATCTGCTTTCAAATAGGTCAACTAAGTATGTCAACATATATTCAATTTCATTTCATTCATCTAGCAATTTCAAGTAAAACGTAAGATCTCAGTTTAGTCTAACTGATTTTCATTGGTGAAATCAATCAAGCCTTAGAGAAATATCTTGCGGCACTTATAACCTCGATCTTACATTGCCAATAGTATTAAAAAAATCTATTTTGACATTTTATTTATATATTTTATAGGATAACCTACAAAAATGTGCACTAAATTTAATTTATCGCTAACTTCGATACTGTAGTAGACCCATAAATATTTTTTAATTGCAAAAAAAACGGGCAACACAGGTAAATTCATTTTAGTATCTGAAATAAAAAACAGACTATAGACAATAACTCAGTAAAATCATGGAAAGCGCAAAAATTTAATAAGCTTTTTAGACAAGTTTACTTCAGATTTCCTCCCATAGGTATCGCCTAAGACATTGATATATTTGTGGGGAAATGTTTTAGTAAAAGTGTCCACATTCAGGTGTAAATTTAACTATAGGTATAATATATTTAAATTTCGCGTTTTTTGGAATTTTACAATCAATATAACTTCCACGTCTTCTTCTCTTCCTTCATTCTGTGCACTAGTCTGAAACAAAATTTAGGCTTATTTGTTTAATACAATCAAATATTGGTAGTATCCCGGCAGAGTAGAATTTGGACCACCCCATCTCTTCCCATGCTGTGTCGTACAAGGCGACTAAAGTATAGGGCTGTTTAACATCATACAGATATTTACAGATCAGGCTCAGCCTCATAAGCATGGCTCTAATCATCAATAGTGAAGATGGATTCCCCGCCTGTGGCGAGAGGTGCGATGATAGAATGTAGCCGTGGGCATCTTGTCGAACAATGCGTCTGAACATAAGTACACAATTGTACAGGCGATAAAACACTCACAGCGATGCAAAGTCTCTCCTGAAGATGAGCGGTTCCACACCGCTATTTAAGTGAGTACGGGTTTGTCGACGATCCTCAGCCTCGCCTTTGCACCTAGTCAAAGGGCTCAACCTGATAACCCATCAGTGCCCCGGCAAAGCGGTGACTGCAGTATTCCATGTGACGCTTGTGACCTGCGATTTCAGCTTTACAGGACTTGTCCAGTTACATAGTGGGGTATACCTTAGAAAGGGAGTAGTCACGGGTTCAAGTCCAAACCTAAATATTGACTTTTTCTGATTCAAATCAATAATCTCTGAGTTAAATCAAGTTTATATTCATTACTACATACAGTTGGCAAAGGAGATAAGTACACACTATTTCATGTTACTATATTATCTGGTATATTATCTCCTTTGCTGACTATACTGTCACATTCATGAACGTATAGGTATCCATTTTTTGCCAGCTACGTTATAACTTACCTTTCACAAAACATAATTATAATAGCAAGCAGGTATCCTCCAAAGAGAAGAATGAATGCTGGAGCGGCTCCACCCAGTGCCAGGGCCCGTGGAGAACTACCTTCGCATTTCACTTCTGGAGCGGCTGTTCTAGCTTGGATACAAGGCACAAAGCCACGTTCTGAGAGACGCATGAGACTGTGGATGGACCAGGTAAGCAAATATAAGAAACATAGAAATACGAGTACATGTCGTTGCGACTACTGAATCAAAGAATCAATTTCATTTGTTTAGTTTAGGCACATAAAGAGAAACAGAAGAGGAAAGAAAATTTAGGGAAAGTACTAGAAGGAAAGACTTCCAAACTAATTGTATTCCACACCTTGACATTGTTAGACATGGCACTAGACACATGCCAGTAAAAATCTTTAATAAGCTTCCCGATGACTTAAAATTTTTATTATACAAACGGGATTTTATTACCAAATTAAGGCAGTTTTTGCTAGAAGGCTGTTATTATTCTTTAGATGACATTATGAACTGTACCTAATTGACTGGAATTGTAATGTATATGCTGTTTATGTAGGTAGGTAGGTATATAAGATAATATTGATACTATGATATTTAACTTTATTTTCACATTGACATTTATGATTGACATTGATAATGGTTTATTTTTTGTATAATTTTTGCATGACATGCCTCATTAATTACTATAATTCCTATAATTTAATACAATGTAATTCAAAATTCAAAATTCAACACAATGTAAAAGTTGTTATGAATTAATAAATAAAAAAAAATGAACGTCATAATTTTACAATTATGTCAAGAAATGAAGTTGGGTAAATATTGAAATGAAACATATCCAACTGTTAATCTAATGAAAAATTACATTACCTGCATTCCAACCAAATAAATAAATGCGCTAGAATAAAGAAGAGACTGTCTACCTTCGCTGCAGTGTACTGCTACACCAGTCAACCAAGTTTTTTTTATAGCACTTTGTTGGAAGTCAAACACACGGCCCACCGATTACCGTGGCCTATGGATGTGTGCAACACCAAGGGAGTCACACCTGCGCTGCCAACCCCGTAAGCACAAAAGTTTCTGTGCCGTCAGTGTAAAAGACAAAGCAGGACAAGCTTTTGATCTTCCCACTGACAGTACAAAAACTCTCCAGTGACCTCAGGCTACCCTACTCACCGCCGGGAATATAACACTAGGTTATTATGGCCGCGGTAATTACAGTCAGAACTACTTACCTCCAGGTCATAAATTCCTTATAAGGGCTGTTCTTCTGCATACAGGGATATAGAACAGTCTTCTCCATTGACTGTAAGGAGCCCAACTCACATAGCTCAGTCTGGTCGAATGTTTTCGATATCAACGTATTGGCACTGTTCACTTCAGTGTGGTAAGCGTAACCTGTCACAGAAGTTATAGATATATAGTGCTAATGTATGTCTCCTAAAACTAGACAGAACAAGTCTAAGAACAATAATGGGTACAATAACGGGTCACTACCGCCTCCACAAGCACTCTTATACAAATTCAATCCCCTTTGCAGGGGGTGTTTGGTTGCCGAGGAAACGGCCGCCCACGTAAGGCAGTAGCCCATTAACGACCACAAATCCTCAGCACAGTGAGGTCGCTTCGCGAAGCCTGTGAAGCCCCCAGTAAGCTTCTGCGTTTCTGGGCGGAGCTAGACTGGTTACTCTAGTCAGTACTCTCCACGCACAATAGCCCAAGAAGAGGTTAAGTGCGAACAAAGGAGTCCCTTTTTATTCCATTCCATTAGTGTAGGTCCTCTCAAGGTGTGCACATCACACCATGAAAACAATATCTGTACATCTACATGTAATGATGTATTATAAACTGTAGATAAACTGGTGACATAAAATGATGATGAACGTCATCACCAATCAGAGACGTGACAGTGCGCTACGGAAAAAATGTATATATAATACTTAAAATAATTCATAAAAATTAATAATTTTGTAGTAAGTATTATGACTCATTCATAGTTAGTCATCATTTTTTATACTTTGCGCCATTTTTGAAAGTTATCATGTTCATGAATGACATATCTGTTAATAATACGTCATTGTCTACAGGCGAATTTTTCAACAGGGCGTATTTGGTGATAGAGATAATAGTGAAATGTTCAAATCAGGTTCGAAACCAAGTCTGATTTTGATTAAACTAAATCTTTTTAGTTAAACGAAATTTTAAAGCATTTAGTAAAATATATAGAATCGGTTCAGGTGGGATTCGAACCCGCGATATCCCCCTGTAGAATTCCGCCTGAACCGATTCAATTTTTTCTAAAGCTTAATCGATTCTTCATCATTAGTCATCAAAAAAACCATAATCCAGAAATCGAATTTCAAATCGAAATTGAAAAGAAATGTGTTTTTAGTTCGCTAACAAGGGACATCATTTACGTAGACTTGGAATTTGAATATAACTTTTGCTCAGAACCCTACAGAATTTCCTAAAATAATTGTACTTATTGACAGCCATTATTTCACAGCACAAAGGCAAACATAGAGAGAATTATAGAGACGTAACATTCAAAAAGAAATTCCAAAATTACCTCCTCTTTGTACCATCCCGATTCCCTCCACCAAAGGCTCCAGTAATGGGGCACTCTTCTTTTTGCGAAACACTTTCTTTTGACGCAGTTCATCCTCTATTTGAGCGTTCTTTTTGTTGAAATAGTATTCGGGTGTCTGTAATGTAGAAAACACATTTTAGTACTTTACCACTTAATTGAAGGTATATATCGTATCTATAGGTACTACGAGTAATAATAAATGATTTAAAAGTGATCATTTCTGTACATTGAAGAAATAAAAACAAAATTTTGAAAATAAGAATAAGAATAATCTTTATTCGTGGATATGGTACCTAGTTGTTATACAACGTGATTAATACGTGTAGTTTCAGCATATTGCGCCATTCATAGCGTACAAATTATATAGTTATTACATACATACATATAATCACGCCTTTATCCCCGGAGGGTTAGGCAGAGGTGAATTAACAGCCAAATTTCACCATCATTGTATTCGGTCCCACGTAATAGGGGGTGATTCTATTGCCGTTTTCCGGGCACTATTGTTGCCTCGAGTCATGCATCTTTGGCTGAGTCTGGGCTGTATATATCTGTCTGATGTTAAACAGTCTTATCCCTTAGTCGCCTTGTACGACACCGCATGGGAAGAGATGGGGTGGTTCAAATTCTGCTCTGCCTGAAACCACGCGGCTTATTGTGAAATATAAATTATACCATTATCTAATACTTACATGCATGTTACTAACAATTCATACTGTATTGAAGCTATTTCATCATTATACTCATGTCAAATATTTACAATTATCATAATATTTATATAAAATATACCCATATCATTTAATATCAAAATTTAAGTCAAATTGAAATATTGTCAATAACATTCATCTTAATTCTAATCATATTAAACTTATTACATCTATGTCAAACATCATAAACTTTAATTTAAAAAATATCAATGTCAAAATAACTTTTTGAAATCAGTATGTCCTTTAATTCCTTCTAAACAAAGTATAACTTAAATCTTGCATTGGTATTTTATTATAGGCTTTAGGGGTTAAACAGAACATACTTTTCCACGTAAGTGTTGTTTTAGCATTTTTTTTAACCACTTAGGTGGCAGACAAGCACTCGGCCCACCTGATGGAAAGTAGTTACCGTGGCCTATGGACATGTATAACACCAGAGATGCCACACTCGCGCTGCCGACCCTGTAAGCACAGAGTCTCTGAGCCGTCAGTGTAGAGGACAAAGCAGGACAAGCCTTTAGTCATCCCACTGACAGCAGCTCTGGCTACCATACTCACCGCTGGGACCATACCTCCTATATTCTGCTCTTCCTATTCGGCATTCTGTATGCATAGCCTATTATTGTCACGTCTGCTACGTTGGACGCCATGTTTGGTTATGTTTTACGTAAGATATTGTATCCAAAATTATATTTATTTCTTTTTTACTTGTTTATCTGTTTGTTCGCGATGGACGCAAAAACTATGTAAAGATTTTGAAGCGATATCTTTTGTTCAAAAGATATTGGTCAGACTTAAAATCTTTGCATAAGTTTAATCACAATAAAGAGAACCGAAGATATGAACAAAAGTAGCGGTAATGGACATGTAGCTTGAGAATAAAGGATTGAAAAATATTGAAGGTCATTGAGTACTCCAGTAGTTTGGAAGGACAGTCATTGCGCCTTGGTTATAGCCAATTTAAAAAAACGATGGTGAGATATCGGAAATGTTAACTTGGGTCTTGGGGATTTTCGGCGATCCTAAGCTCACAAGAGGTGTTTGACCTCGTTTTAGGAGGATTTTTCCCTCTATATGTTAGCTCTGCTGATTGTATAACAGCTTGTATTGAAGATAATATATTTCCCCATGGCTCACCTAACTACAGTTATTTCAGCCATTGAGCAATGGGGAGGTACAGGCAAAACTAATCTCAGATGGCGACATCTTCACTGGTGCTTGTCTTAGAATCTATAATCCTATGTTTGTTACGTCAGAGGTGCTTGTCAATCTTGTCGTTGATCTTGTTGTTGAAAAATATTTTTGTTTGTGAATTTATCAATTAAAATGTGCTCCTGAATGACAGTGGTGAATTTAAAAGAAGAGTTCAAGATAAGAAGTGCTTTCTTACATAAAAATTATCAGGTGTGAAATGGTCGCTATATATTCTAGCAGACGAATTTGGTATCCAGTTTTTGATACGCAGCAGGACTTTAATCTATAGCGTCCGTCTTTTTATCAATCGAGAAACGATGAGGACCTTTCTTTTTACACTGAAATGCACTACACAGTATCATTGTCTATTCCACAGAAGATTTTTCCTTTTATTTATTGACCATTTGTATGAAATTTGACAGCAATGCTATACCAGCGATAATGCGCCACCTATCAAAATTAATAAGTAGTATGTCTCCTCATTTAACCCCACACTCTAACTTGAGAATGAGTATATTAAATAATGGGAAATGAGTCCAATATCAAATCATCCAAAAAGTTTCTTTGCACGGTCAGAAACCCGTGATCCTATCACCTCCTTTGAGGCCTACGCCTATCTGACCGATTACTCGGTGGATCTGTTAAATAACGGAGGAGGCTCTGGTGCAGGTTTTGCTTCCGTGTTTGGGAGGTCAGACGGTAGTTGCATCCGGAAATACCGACATTTCAATCATAAATCAAAAAAGGGAAATAGCTATTACGATGATAATGATATTTCTTGGCCGGTCAAACAAGCTCTTTTTGGTTGGTAAAAGCATGGCAATCTAGCTTAAAGTAGAACGACTGTGTTTGAAAATAGGTACAATTGAATATTAAAATAACGATGTCCATAATGATGACATAACTAAAATCAATGAATCGTTTATGGCTTTTAACCCACTCGTGTGTTATACTATTTTTTTTTTTTTTTATTTGGTTTATCAACAATTATTTACACTAAAACAATAACAAATTACAATAAAAAACAAACAACGGACAGTGCAATAATTACAGATAAACACCACATGCAAATTACAAATTAGAGAAAATGAAAAAGTTAAAAAGAAACACAAAATCAATCAACTAAAAGAAAATGATAAATGCGCCAAAATTAATTTAATTGACGTCGTCGGATAGGCTCATTATCAGCTTGCGAATGGGGTCAAAATTGAAGTCCACCAGGTCGCTGACACTGTTCACAATTTTGCTAAGTCTAGCATAAGGAGAACTAGAACCTAGAACTGTTCTCCTTAACGGTGGGCAAAGAGGAGTAATTGAGCGTCGAGGTAATCTCGTTGGAGCATTAAACCTGAACAATGCCAACAACCCAGGACTATCAATTTGGTGTTGAAGAATCTTATAGGCAAATAATGCATCATTTAGCCTTGCACGGTACTCTAGGGTTTGAATGCGGAACCGCTCCAACCTACCCCTATAAGAGCGTATTTTTTTTTGTAACACCGACCGAGAATGCCAGATGCCAAACGAAACGCTTCTGAATACGTTCGAGGCGCAATGCATGTGTCGCAAAATGTGGCCGCCATACAACACTACAGTATTCTACAGTGCTACGAATTAAACTGTTGTATAGCAAAATTTTCGTATAGGTATTGCGAAAACTTCTACAATTTCTGAGCACAAAACCTAACAACTTAGAAGCTCTCGCAATGACCTTGTCTAAATGTGGCGTGAATGTTAATTTCTTATCAAACAGTACTCCAAGGTCCTTGATAGTCGCCACCTCAGTTATTTTGTCACCATCGATATAATAACTGTTATTTTGAATTTTAAGTTTTCTCGTAAAAGTTATATGATAACATTTTTTTGCATTTAAAAGCATCCCATTATTTTTGCACCATGAAACAAGTCTGTCCAAATCACTTTGCAGGTGAGCCACATCTAGATCTGATTTTATTATTTTTACAAACTTGAGATCATCTGCATACATAAAGACCTCAGAGAAATGGAAGCATTCGGGAACGTCGTTTATAAAATAATTGAACAGGACTGGACCGAGATGCGAGCCTTGAGGAACACCGGAGGAAATATGCTTAACATTTGACTCATATCCATTAACTACAACTGAGAAAACTCTTTCACTTAAATACGATGCTAACCAACCAAGCAAGGATCCCGAGATGCCATAGGCCTGTAACTTTGCAATTAGAATACTGTGAGACACTTTATCAAATGCTTTTGAAAAATCGGTATAAATGGCATCGGCTTGACAGCCCGAATCTACAGCATTGATCAGTAGCTCTGTGAAAGGGACTAGGTTTGAAGTTGTAGATCTGTGTGCTACAAATCCATGCTGATGATCGCTCAAGTAGAGCTTTAAATGGTTTCGCATAATTGGACAGATAATGCTTTCAAAAATTTTTGCGAAGGATGACAAAATGGATATGGGCCGATAGTTGCATATAGCTGTAGCGTCTTCTGATTTGTGTATAGGTATGACTTTAGCTGTTTTCCATTTATCGGGGAATACACCGGTCTCTAAAGACTTATTGAAAATTAACATCAACGGCCTGGTTAACTCAGAGTAACATTTTGCTATGAATATTGGGTGTATACCATCAGGACCCGCCCCCTTTTTAGTATCAATATTCTTCAGTGTGTTCTGCAGCATGTCTTGGTTTATAGATGGTAAACTGAGGCATAAGCTGTACTGGTTTAAAATCCGTAGGTTTTCTGACATGTAAGCTGTATTCGGAATAGCATCATTGGTGCTGTATACCGAGGAGAAATAATCAGCGAACATTTCGCATATTTCAATGCCGTCAGATGCTGTAACTGACCCGTTAGACATAGACTTAGGGTATGGGCTAGATCCTCCTCGTTTAACTTTAACGTGTGACCAAAACAGTTTAGGATTTCGCTTAAGATCATCTTCAAGTCGCCTAGTATAGTTATTGTAGCACTCAGTAGCCAAAATATCACAACGTTTGCCTATATATTTTAATCTTACTCTATCCATTGGGTTTTTATACTTTTTATATCGCTTTCTAAGCCTATTTTTTTCATTTAATGATTTTATTAAATTTTTGTTAAACCATGGTGGAAATTTATTACCTTTTGGTATACAAGACGGTAATTAAGTATTCACGCAAACACTTCCGATAGTGATAAAAGTATCTATTCAGCCTTGAAATGGAGTAAGTAATGGCAAGCTAGTACTAGCATTGTGATATAAAATTATTATGTGCTCATATTGTGCCAGGTATTATCTGAAAGGCTAATAAAACCTCATTTTATATAGAAATAAAGTTCCAGCATTTCTAGAAACTATTAAATTTATTTGAATTATTTACCAGATATTGTCGAAGATTTTGTCTATTAATACTAAACTAGCTGTTGCTCGCAACTTTATCCGGGAGCACTTTTGATCCCGTTTCATTCCAGACTATAAATCTACCTCTGTACTAAATTTCAGCCAGGTCTGTTTAGTCGTTGGAGCGTTATTGAATAAGAGACATCTTTACAAACTATCACATTATAATGGGGCCCCAATGCTACTTATTTTATGTCATAATCAAACCATTGTCATACCACTGACACTGCAAACAATGCCAATTAATTTTAAACTTTACTGTCCTGCTGTCAATGTTTAAAATTACATGGCATCTTGTAGAGCGAATGAACTCTTTTTGAATTGAATTTTAGTATTTAAGCCTAAATAAATAAAGTCTAAACTTTACTGCCATGACATAAAATTAGCAGAATCGGGGGCCAGGTATACCTAAATAGGATTCTATTTCCATTTCCCTCTCATTAATGCTCATCAAATTACCTGTAACCACGATCTGGTGTACCCAACATCGTCGTAGATCAACTCCAGTGGACTATCCAACAGCTCCTTCAAGGAGTTGATCGAAGGTGGTGGTCCACTCAGTAGCCAGCTGACCACGGAGCTGGTGTAGTAGTTGAAGATTAGAACGCAGGATAATCCGGTCACCAGTATTGTGATTTTTCGAGCTGGGGAACATTTAAACTTAATTGTAAGGTTGTATGTAATGGTGGCACTTTACATGGCTATTTGGGTTTACTATTGGGCGTTTGTTGATTTGGTAAAATATTTGACGTATATTTTATTTCATACCATTTGGTTGGCAAACAAGCGCTCGGCCCACCTGATGGAAACTGGTTACCCTGGCCTATGGACATGTGCAACTCCAAGGGTGTCCACACTAGCGCTGCCAACCCTGTAAGTACAAGAGTTTCTGTGCCGACAGTGTAAAAGACAAACCAGGATAAGATTTTGATCTTCCCACTGACAGTACAAAAACTCTCCAGTGAGCTAAGTTACTCACCGCTGGGTGCACAACACCTGGTCACGTTATTCTGTAGGGCGGAGGTACTTCCCCAGTGGGATTGCTCAATTGGACATGTCCTACCTCCTACAAATAACACAACATGCAAAAATAGACAAATATAATTTACTTCACAAAAAGTTTTCACTTTAAAGAGGTGTCATATGTGAATTGTCACATTTTGTCTACTGTTAAAAGGTACTTTACTGGCCGTAAAGAATCAAAAAACAAAACTAAATAACTTGCCAATTGCACGTAACTGGTATTAGCCATATTTGTCAAATAGCCAATTTTTCAAATACTTTGTCAAATAAACTGTCCAAACATGGTAATTGTTTGTTAAATATGTCAAACATGCAAGTACAAATAGTGTACACGTGTGAAGTGACACCATAACACATATATTATAACACATTATATATATATAATCACACCTTTATCCCCGGAGGATTAGGCAGACGTGAATTAACACCCACATTTCACCGATCATTAAATTCGGTAGTGAGTCTATTGCCATCTTCCGGGCACTATTGTTAACTCAAGTCATGCATCTGAGTCTGGGCTGTAATATGTCTGATGTTAAACAGCCCTATCCTTTACTCGCCTTGTACGACGCCGCGTGGGAAGAGATGGGGTGGCCCAAATTTTACTCTGCCATGGCATTAAATAAATAAAAATTCTACTACATCTACACAAACACTATCTAGCTAGAGCTTGGAATAGGACATCAGGCTTCTTTTTAACCGCTATGCTGTCTACTGTGCTTTTAAATTTCCCTTTTTTTACAAATTCATGTTCAGGTACAATGTCATAGTTCAGGGTTACCATATATCAATACCACTAGTAATGTGGGTTCTACAATGTGGATAAACACACCTACTTTACAAACATAACCTATGTTCTTTTTATGTGCGAAATATATCCATGGTTCCCTCCCCCCCGCTGAAGCCGGTGGGAGAGGTTATATCAGACTCGAACCGACTAAAAAGCACGGCGTCTGTAGGTCGTTGTTGGTTGCCAGAGGTGAGGTTGACTGGTTGACCCAGGATCCTCTCGTTGTAAAGATTTACTTACGGTATTCATTTCTATAAGTATATTTTCTAAAGAATTCATTAAGTCAAAATATAGCCATCGGCAAACGCATATAATTGTGGAAGAAGTGTGGAATTTTTCAATCACAACCGGCAATAAAATATTCCTATTACTGAAAATAAATAAGCTGTCAGTTGCTGGCACTTGGTGGAATTTGTTGTTACACATATTGATAACTCACTTGTACTTTTCCACATTACTTTATTGAGTTTATTGCTTATTAAACCTGACCGGTTTCGCCTTACGGCATCCTCAAAGGTTTATAATGACATTTAAGAACATTCCTATTACATTCTCTAATAGGAAAGTTCTTAAATGTCATGTCATTCTCAAGTGAGTTATCAATATGTGAAATAAGCTGTCACTTAATGAACTGGACGTGTCCCTGAAAAATCAATACTAGTGGTAAAATCAATTTTGTTCGTGACATTCCCCAGTGGAACTGTGTCAATTTGTAAATGTAATTGCCAGGTTTGACATCATTCTTTTAATTCCCTAAAGTGATAAGATAATTACGGAGTGCTTTGTCCTAGTATTTTTTCATTAGGCAATGTGGGTGCAATTTTATAAATTGTTTGCGCTAGTTTACTCACAAACTGAGTGACGTACGTAGAATTATGTCTTTATATAACGAATGGGGTTGTACATTAATCACATGAGACTCAACAAGGGTGAGAGGGCGTTCGGAAAAATCACAACGGGGATGGGGGAAGGGGTATAGTGAGATATCACGTGTATTTATTTTTCTCAACTATGAAAAAAGGAAGTATTCAGTTTTTTAAAATAAAAATCACGTGATTAATGGACAGCCCCAAAGGGTACATAAAGGTGCATTGATCTCTTCCCATGCGGTGTCGTACAAGGCGACTAAGGGATAGGGCTGTTTAACATCAGACATACATATACAGATCAGACTCAGCCTTAGATGCAAGGCTCGAGTCAACAATAGTGCCCGGAATACGGCAACAGGCCCAACCCCTTATTACGTGGGATCGAATACAATAATTGGTGAAACCTCTGCTTCACCCTCCGGGGATAAAAGCGTGATTATATATATGTATGACATCTAAAGGACGCTAAAAAGTTTAGCTGTTAATTAGTGAAATTAATATGGATTTTGTTAACGGGAATTCTTTGATAATTGTATGAACAATGAACATATATACCTTTGAATTCAATAAAGTTTCGACCAAGGTTAGCACAGCTTGACTGAATCAGTCTGCGACCACGGCTTGTGTAACCTGGTCGAAAAATCAAGCTATTCAACGGTGTGTACTAAAATTGGCATGATTGTGTTAATTCCCGTTAACATTATCGTATATTAAAGTAAAAGTTGAAAAATGAATACTTAATATATAATAGATAAAATAATTTAAAATTTAAGCTTACCTGTTGAAATTTTGGTAACCCTACCGTCGTCATTGTCTTCGTAAACTGTAAAAAAAAATATTGTAGTCAGGGTTGGCAAATGGCCGCTGTATATTTTATCAATTTACTTACATTGCTGGCAAATTGAGGCTAGCACGGAAAATACTGCATACTGTGCTGACGATGGACGCTGCTCCAAGAAAGCGGATAGCACCAGTGCCAAAGCACAGAGTACTAGTATTCCAATGACTCCCAACCAGGCTTTGGGATTCAGAGGCATGAGAAACTGATTCTCGAACTTTCCAGTGCCTTTGGTTGGTATACGATAGTAGTATCTAGTTCTGAAATATGTTCAGATGTTTTTGAAGGGCTAAGTTAAATAAAAATCACGCTTTTAAAGGATTAAACAAGAAAATCGGCTATTCTTGATATTTTCTTGTTTAACACTTTTTAAAGCGTGATTTTGAGTACAGGGTTTTAATTTTAAACTGATTCTTTATTTATATTATTTTGGAGTGAGCAATAATTATAATTTATATGTATGTGCTAATTAAGCTCTTTTATTTGAAACCAAACACGGCATGTTTATGTCCAATTTATTTTTTAACTCAGTACTTTATGACCGCTAGAGGGCGCCACATCAGATTCAGGTAGAAGTCATGTAGCCTATAACCAGCGGACGACCAAGACGCTTCTAACGATACCTTATTTGTCCAGTCCTAATTAGTGGTTGAGGAGCTATGAGGGAACAGATGAACCTACATACAAACATACATAGCCTGTCAAAATCATAACCCTCCTTTTGTTTCGCCGAAGTCGGGTATTTAATGATATCTTATCCTACCAATATTATTAATATGAAAGTTTTTTTAGGTACTCAATGACGCTCAAACGGCTGAATGGAAGACCCATTCTCCGTTTGAGCGTCATTGAGTGATCGCTAGTATGAATTCAAAATGTGGGAAAATAAATGTAGTCGATAAAAATACAATAAAAATACTTACTCAATAGAGGTGAGGGGTGGTAACAGCAGATCATTTTTTTCATTCACGCTGGCCAGTAGCCGAACTACAGGGGATATATCGCTTTCTCGAAAGTATAAACTGTTCGTCACTGACTGAATACAAAAAAGAGCTATATATTATAATGTATTCTTAACTATTTAAAATACTGAGTATAGACACCAATCAGTATCAAAATAAACGGGATATTTACCATGTTTCATTGTTTTGAGTTTCCGATATTTTGGCGCTATTGCAAGCACCATGATCACGGAGGAACTGGAGTAGTGGCGGTGAACAGAGAAATATGGTAAATATCCCGTTTATTTTGATACTGATGTGAGTGACCATGATAGTTTAAATACCTATATTATAGACATCAAATTATATACAAAACTATTTATTTATTGATATATATATATATATACAAAGATTATGATTATATATCTTTGTATATATATCAATAAAATAAAGCTGAACAATAATGTTTACGAGAATTAATATTAATAATCACACGGAAGTTCGATCGATGTCAACAGGGAGGGTGGCCAGAAGGCTGGCGGCATTGCCACGTTGAATAGCAATACCAATCCTTTGCGCAAGGAATAACTTCTATACCCTTGTTGAGGCTGAGTCTGGGTTGTATATATCTGTCTGATGTTAAACAGCCCTACGCCTTAGTCGCCTTATACGACTCCACATGGGAAGAGATAGGGTGGTCCAAATTCTGGTCTGCCGGGATAGTACCTACCTTTGTACTGTTTCTTTTAAATGTTGCGATCCATCTATCAGTAAAAGTAGGGATATACCTGCAATACAGTATTCAATTACATAAATGAATTAAAATAGAACCAAGATTTGTGACAGACTATCATTAACTATGTAGTTAAAATAATAAAGCATTAATAATTATCAGTATACAGTCAATGATAACTTTAAAAAACAATACTGAAAGCCAATGTTTCAAGTGTTATCAAAATAAACTGAATTTTTTTTTACATAATTTGGTGACAAGCACACGGCGCACATGATGGAAAATGGTTACCATAGTCTATGAACACCAAGGAAGTCAAACTCGTGCTGCCGACCCTCTAAGAATAGAAAGTTTCTGGTGCTATCATTTTACTTTTTTCAATCTAATTGTTCAAACCGAACTTAATTTTCATTTTCTAGCTTTTAGTTAACTTAGCTTTATATTAAAATTAAGTGCATTGTTTTCACCTGATGTTATGTATTTCTGCAACAATACAGAGTATTGCACCAGCCGTTTGAGTTATAGTGGCTACACCAGGAACTGACTCCAGGTTTGCTATTTGGTTGATATCAAATATGTTGGGTGCAGGAGATGCCTGAAACATACTATGTTCTTTATTCCATATTTTAAAATTGGCAATTGTATATTTGCCAACTGTATTTTCAATGTGATTAGTATCATCATAGAGGACGAGTTGAGGACTCTGTGGTCGCCACACCCGAGGAGAGGGCCAGATAGAGAGAGATGGCTCTGGGTCAGCCGGGATGCGAGGGATGTGCCTGTTAACCTCACCTTCGGCAACCAAAACGATCCACAGGCGTTGTGCGTTTTGGTCGGTTCGAGTCCAACATAACTTCTCCCACTGGCTACGGTGGTGGGGGAAACCATGAAACCTAAGACTGGTTCATTTAAGTTGGTCAAATCCTACTTTTTTGAAATTGAAATATTTCATTTTGAACCCTTGATTGAACAAATAAGAGTAGAATACAACTGTTGTAATATAAAATGTACATGTAATTTTCTAAATATAAAATTCACTAGAAATGGCTCTAAATTTGAAACAGAGTACAGGCGAAAGGAAGAAGTTCTAGACTGTCTTTCTTGGCAAAAGATAGAACCAAATAAAGTTATGATTTGTTTTTATACTTACAACCAATATCATTCTCATTGTCCAGTTCTGAAAATCCCACCTTCGATAAAACTTATATTCGTTCAGATCCAAATGAAGCTTGAAGCCATTCAAAATATCATAGGATCCAATTTTAATGACTATTAAATTTCCACCTTGTATCTTACCAAAGTTGAATACGTCGTACAAAGTATAGAATCCAGAATAATCTGAAAACCAACAAAAAATTGCTATACTGAATGTTTTTGAAAGCAGCTGTTGCCCGTGGTTCCATGCAACCCATGAGGATTCGAAGAAAAAAAATAGCCTGTATTCTGCTATTATTAAATATGCTATATCAAATGCTAACCAGATTTGCTCGATCGTTTCTGCTTTATTAATTGTACGCAAGAAAGCTAAAGGAAGCATTGTTGCAGAAATATGTAAATCGAAAGGTATAAAGTTCAGTCTTAATATTATTAACTGCTTATTGCTAATGATAACTTCACTAACTAAATCATTAACTACATAGTTAATGATTGCTTGATACAAAACTTGCTCCCATGTTGGTTAAATTAAGTAAACGTGAAATGTGTAAAAATGAACACATTTTCACAATTTTTCACGAATATTCCTCATCGCATAAAGTAAACTCCAGATAAATACTATAAAATCTTTTGGCGCTAACTGAATCCAGTTGTCTTTTCTTAAGCGTTCTGTTAAGCACGTACTAGATCTTGTCTAAGATTTTCCAACTGCATTTTTCGCTCATTGTTCGGTAGTGCAGTCGTAAACTGCTTTCAAGATTATTATTATCATTTTCTCTTTCATCTCTTTTATTGAATGCTTCTGTAGCAATATCGCCGCCATATTGCTATTGCTTTTTAAGAAAATCAATGCCTTACAACATTCGTTATGTATCTTCATTAAATTTATCTTATCATTAATAAGTATTCTAGAATAGCTGTGGCATTAAGTCCGCCCTTATTGTTCTATTAAATAATTATCTATTTAAAATAACATGAATAAACCTATATTATTTTTGTTAATTTTTCAATAACAATTTTTTTTGAATGAAAAAGCTCTGTGTATAGAAAATATAGCAATATAAAGTAAGTTTCTTATACCAGCATCTAATATACAAAATCTCGTGTCAGTGTTTGTCTGCAAATTCCTCTGAAACGGCTTAATCGATTCTCATGAAAATATTTTGTGCATATTTTGTACGTTTGAGAATCTGTCGAAAACTATTTTTAAACTCCTAAGTTATAAGGGCATCCCGTTTTTTTTTTCATTGTTTTTCGTACATGCTATGATACCCTAAATTTTCACTTTACTAGCAGCAACCCTTATTTTATAATAGCGGCAATAGCCTTATTTTATAATAGATTTAAAATTAAAATATTTAGTGCCCTTCGAGCCTCCGATAATAACAATATAGTCACTTAATTAAAGTTGATAGTATACCTACTCAGTATAATAATAAATAGTGATAGGTATGTAATTCATTTTACTTATCTCAGCTAAACTTAGTCGGTATGAAATGTCATTTGTCTAGTCAATTCTCTGTGCTAATATAGGTTTCTTTTTTATTTTCTCTTCAATGTTATAATATTACGCATGCTGGTTTATCCGCAATTAGCAAATGCATCAGCCACATTACTCGCTAAACATATATTGTATAACAATTTGTAATACATTTGCTGTGGAAAAATAAATAAATAAACACAACGTTTCGGTAAACGGCTTACCTATTGGGTAGCTAGTATTATATAAAACCTACACAATACCTGGAATACTTTTGCATTTTATACTCACAACGTTTGCGAGTCCATTAACATGCTTATTGAAACTGACGAAGCCATTGCCTGCTCATGGAAATTTAAAGTACGGTGTTGGTACGGTGCTTTGATTTTATTGACAACTACCCGCAACGGTACTCTTGGCATAATATTTGAGTTTCTAACCACACACAGAGTAATAATGGACACGATATATTCAAGCGTACAAAGAAATATTTTTTTAGTAATATTTTTTTTATTGTGCGCAAAATTCCCACAGATACCTTCACCACCGGAGGAGGGGGGTTATGTCAAACTTGTAGCGACTAAAACGCACGTCGAATGTGTGGGCAGCAGGTTGCCGGAGGTGAGATTATCTAAAACATCCCTCGCACCTCAGGCGACCCAAGACCGTCTCTTATGAGACAACCCTCTTCGGGTGTGGGGCTACGTAATAGCAGCTAATGAAAACTAGTAAATTAAATTTAAATTGTAATGGAAGCAAAATAATTAATATCTTCAGTTTTGCTACAATTTTAAATGAAATAAAAAACACAGGCAACTATTTTATGTAGGAAAGATGATGCTAGATCACACCGTGGGTCACCCGCATAACTCTTTTTTTAATAAGAATATTAGAAACGAAATTACCAGTATTCCCTCAAACACCTCCAGTTGAGCTAAATAGCTTGTATTAGTAGTGGCTCGGTAGGAGGCTAGTAATCGAACCCGAGACCTTTCGATCATAAGGATATAAATGATAAGATATAGCTTAGTGGTTAAGGAGTCTGTCTTAACCACTAAGCTACCAAAGCTTTGATCCTATTAGATTATTGAAAGGAGTCTATGTTGCTTCTGAATAAAATACCTTTTTAAAGGTGAAATAATTAATATTATCGGTTCGCTATTTTCACAGCTTATAGATTACAAACAAACATATTCTCTTTGCAATATTATTAAAGACTTACTGACTACAGCCGCGTGGTTCCCGACAGAGTAGAAATTGTACCACCCCATCTCTTCCCATGCGGTGTCGTACAAGGCGTTTAAGGGATGAGGTTATATAACATCAAACAGATATATACAGCCCAGACTCATCCTCAGATGCTTGGCTTGGGTTAACAATAGTGCTCGGAATACGGCAATAGGCTCACCTCCTATTACGTGGGCCCGAATACAATTATTGGTGAAGTGTGGGTGTTAATTCCACCTTTGCCTTACCTTTAGGGAATAAAGGCGTGATTATATATATATTATAAAAGACTTACCTCTAAAGGCAACAATAGCATCGGCATCAACACTCAGACTTAAATGATTCAACGTCCTCATAATTGTATAATTTTCCTTGTCCTCTTTCTCGGCCATATCGATTTCAGAGCTGTTATAATAACCAGAAATAACTTCGTCATTTTTGATAATAAGCCACTTGTGTTGGGCCGAGAAGAATAGATTTTTGGAGGCCTGGAAATATGTTATAGACATAAATAAAAAATATTATCGTGGGTCGGAATATCACACACTCATATTTACCTAATATTGGTTTTAGCCCAAAGCTAAAACCAATTTTAGGTAAATATGAGTGTGTTGAAAATAGTGCGTTGAAAACGGAATTTTATTTATTCTAGACTACTTTTACATAACCTTGTAATAAATTATCCTACTTGGTTACCACTTAACCACGAGCTCCTCCTTTTTTATACCACTTAAGTGGCAGACAAGCACACGGCCCAACTGATGCAATGTGTCAATGTAACACTAAATAAGTCACACTCACGCTGCCGACCCTGTAAGCACAGAGTTTCTATGCTGTCAGTGTAGAAGACAAAGCAGGACAAGTCTTTAGTCTTCTCATTGAGTGACTCTCCAGTGAGCTCCGGCTACCTTACTCATCGCTTGGAACACAACACGAAGTTATTATAGCCGCGATATCCTGCATGGCGGAGGTACTTCCCAAGTCGGACTGATCAATTGGACGAAAATACCGTCGTATTCTACCTTAGCCTACAAACTACTTACAAAGTACATAACATCTTCGGCTCGTTTACAATTTCCGTTCACGATCACTCCAATCGAATGTAATTTACACTCCAGACATTGTAGGACCGAACTGAGATCACTTGTAACATGATCTATTGGCACCGACAATACTAACATTGAATTATTGAAAGCTGATTTTGAAAATGTTGAAGTCCCTTAAAATAATAATGAAAATGTTTAACTTGAAGAACATTGCTTCTAAAACCATTTATATCACGCCTGTATACGTATAGTATCTTTATCATTGTCCTTAAATGATTTATAAGGGCCACTTGAACTATTCTATCTGTGGTTGGCCACTTTTTCACACTTGAAGACCTGGAATTCATGACCAGCTCACGTGTTTTCTTCTTCCTACAGTCCCAGGTCCTTTAAGCGGGACGTGAAAAAGCATAAATGATGAGGCCGTCAAACTGAGTATCACCATTGTAACATGGTATCTGTAAGTAATAGTGACCCTCTTTTCTGAGACTTTGCCTTCAGCTTACGATCAGGAGGAGGATATAAAATAAACACCACAACTAAGACTGACTGGTCAGGTGGCAGTTGCTCCCAATATAGCCGAATAAACAAAACCACATCATATTTAAGTGAATGCCGTACGTGGTGAGGGCCTAGAATGCTACCATGACATAGCAACGATGGTGGAAGTTATGTAAACACTTATGTTGGAGCTGTCTCGCATCTGATTTTACATTCAAAATCCAGCGTCTTAAATTCGAACTTTGGACCCTGAGGTTAGCTTACTGTATTTTATTCGTATGTCGGCTATTCTACGAGTGACTTTTGTGGGACCTCCTTACTCTAGAGGAAAGCCAGCGCTAGACCGTTATTCATTGTTTAACGTGGAGTGTTTCCGTTCCCTACCCACGAAACTGTACCCACGAATATTTTTTCCGGAATGAACCCAAAGGTCTTTCCGGAGTCTACCCACGTATACCGGCAATTAGGTGAGGATGGCTTGGGCCCTAAAGGTGTTGAGGGCCCTGTACATCAGTGGTGTAGGATTCCTATAACTCGATTCCTGCCATCTTTCCGATGGGTCACATGGTGTAAGACAAACTAGATCGAGGTAAGCTATTTTTCTATCGGCTTCCCTTTCAAAATTTTTATCCCTTCACCACTGCTGTACATCTAAACGTTTTATTTACTCCGTACGAAAGTACAATTATTAGTTTAATTGATATCGAGAGAATATCAGTTCAAATTTTCGTATATCTTTTGTCTTGTTTTTGTATCTGCATCACAATACAAAATATTCTTCTTTATTTACTCTATATACTTACAAGAAACATCTTTTTCACAACTCAACATACAAATAAACTTGATATTTCGATATTTAAAATAATCGATACTAAACTCTACACCATCGATGTCAAGAGCAACATTACCATAAGGAAAGATGGCCGCTAAGAAAATGTATCGCCACATGTTAGTAGCATTTGCAATGAGCAACTATTCTGAATATTTCGGTAGGCTATTGCAATTCCCAGTTTTATAATATCAGACAAATATGACTTAAATTATAATTAATGTTTGATATTACAGTCGGCATAAAAAGTATTTCTTTTTTCTTATTAAAATAATATATAATATTAAACACACCTTCATCCTAGGAAGGGCAGGTAGGGGTGAATTAACAGTCACATTTCACAAATTATTGTATTCGGTCCCACGTAATAGGGAATGAGCCTATTGTTGTATTCCGGGCACCATTATTGTCTTGAGCCATGTTATACAGAATGATTCTACCGAGGGAAAATTATAGGCATCGACCAATATTAAAAGATTTTTTAGCAATATCCTTGTAAGGGAGTAGTGGCTGGTTCTAGTCTTGTTTTGAGCATTCACTTTCCCCAATCTAAATATTAGGTCCTGTAGTCGGGATGGAGCCAATAAGGAGCCAGGTGTAGGTGTCACATTCCTTTTAATGATTAATTTCACAATTTTAGGAACAAATAAACTTAATTATTAAGACAACGATTATACATCGTGTAGTACGTTGGCGTTCATTTCTCCGACTCCCAGAGCCGGTCGCGCGGGCCTGTGATTGGCTAGCGCTATGGGCGCGTTCGTAAATTAGTAGACGGAGAATAACGTCTCGGCGCCCTACCGCGTGTATTACGGAGAGGGAGTTTAGGATTATCCGCTACAGTCCTTACATATGAAATTACCGAAATTTTCTTACAGATTCATGAGTTTTTTATTCCTGTAATTCTGGAATGTTAATAGCTATTGCCATTATTTATACTTTTTATGAAAGTTGATTTCAAGATTTTACAACTCTGTATTCTATATTTGACGGCCTCTGTGGCGTAGCGGTAGAACGTTCAACTGCTACGCAGGGGGCGATTTGTATGCATGAACATATATATTTGCATTGGTCTGGGTGTTTCTATGTATAATATATATGTATTTACAAAAAAAAAGTATCTAAGTATGTTTATCCGCATTCTAGATTCCATAACACAAGCTAGTTAAGCTATGCTTACCATGGATCTAGATAGCGCTGTGTGGAATGTAGTAGAATATTTATTTATTATTATTATGCTTAATTCAATTTTGTTTTTATTGACCGCTTGATAAATTAAATTCGATCTTCAAAAACAGTACTTTCCTAAATTTGGTTTTGATGATAAATATTCGTATTACTTTTTTACAACTATCACTGTTCAAAAATGTAATAAAAGTTACTGTTTGTTAGCTTAATGTTGTCTTATTCATACACAAAAAAAATCATAAAACTTGGATTTGTTATTCCTAAAATAAATGCAAAAATGTTAGCACTGAAAATTGGGTTTCCTCCAATTTCTTCAAAAAACGGCAATAGTAACAACCTATTTTATTTATTTATTTATTTAGATCGAAAAAGTCATCCAAGATGGGACTTGGACCTGCGACCAGTCGCCTACAGGGAAATCCTCTAACCAAATGAGCTACTTGGAATCGTCTTGGAAGTTGTTGTGAAGAATTTTGAACTTCAAAGACGTGGCCAAGTTGCGGGTATAGCCCTGTCTTGGATTTAGATTTCTTCCGATTTAAATTTATAAGAAAAGTCAACATCCAGAACGTGACTTTTACCTATCTCCGAGCAATGCTTTTCCAGGGAAAATATAATAAGCCCAAAGACGCATAGGAGAATTTTTTATATTGTCTACAATCAATCAACTGGCCCATAGCAGTCCACTGCTGGAAAAGGCCTCTCCCAATGTTGGGAGGCTTTGGTCTACTGTTTTCACACTGGTCAGAAGGGTTGGAAAAGAGTTTAATTTCGAATTTTCCTTCTCTCGCAGTGATATCGTCTGCGTATTTTTCCGTTAGTCGCCTCTTACGACACCCTTCGGATGAGATGGGGTGGTGATACTAGTATTCTTTCTTGGACACCACTTGTTATTTGTTTTTGTGCTTGTTTACATTACTCTACGTTTTTATCTAATGAAGATTAAAAAGTTCAATTGCTATTTGTAAGAACATGGGATGCGTGGTTCCCGGCATAGTATAATTTGGATCACCCAACTCTTTCCATGCGGTGTCGTTTAAGACGACCAAGGGATAGGACTGTTTAACATCAGACAGATATATACAGTCCAGACTGTGCCTCGGATGCATGGCTCGACTCACCACTGCCTAACCCTCCGGGAATAAAGGAGTGATATATCATGTTAAATTGATTAAGATAGCTAAAAAATTTAATTACTGTTGCAATTGATTTTAATAGTGAGCATACTAAATGCTTTAAAATTTCATTCAATCACGTTATATTGTCATCATCATAATGTAACCATATTTGCCTGCAATCATTAGTTCATGTCACATATCCTAAAAACATCTTAGCTCTGTATTTCCAGTTCTCTTATTAAACACCCAATTCATATATCCTGTTTGTATCTCACCAAATTATCATTGTCGGGGATTTATTGCCGGCTGTATATCGCTGGAATGATAATATTTTTCTGCTAACGGTAGCAAATATTTGTTATAACATCTTGACATGAAAATGGCTGATTCCAATTGAGTTGTCATAAGTCTGCGAGCTCTGATATTGAACGTAATACTATCAATTTGTGTAATTGAGTCTTTTGATAATAAATTCCGTTGAACATATTACCTTATTTGAGCTTATTCATATTCAATGGCAATTACTGAATGAATTACTGAACTTGTTCAGATGATTTTTAAATTTATATTATGGATTGATTCAGACTTTTATTTATATTTACGTAATGTACATGGTAGTTATCTAAATTAAAATATAAAAACAATACAGAATATACCTAAACAATCCTGCAGGTTCAGGCGTCAAAGAATTCCTCCCCATTGACGTCAACCGGGAGGGTGGCCAGAAGGCTGGTGGCATTGCCACGTTGAATGGCAATACCAATCCTTTGCGCAAGGAATAAACCAGCCCTCTGGTCACGGGTAGCGTCAATTAATGTTATGTTTGCTGATGTGAATTCGCTGCGGGAAAACAATATTGCTATCTGTAAAATTACTTGTTTTTGAATTATAAAACTTCATTTTAATTAGTATCGAATTAAAACACTTTAAAGAGATGATAATGAAATGAGAATTCTGATGCAAAAATATAATAGTATATTATGGTACGAGTGTGTAACGAAGTATGAATTAAAAATTTTACGAGTTCAATTCAGAAGGTACTCGTATTATGAATGTAGAATCGTCACCTCTATGTATTTAAAATAATATTAAAACCGAATTAACTTGTGCCGGCGGGCCTCCCACTTTTAATTGAAATTCCTCACCGGTGCCGCGTATATTGCAAATTTTGCTGAAAATATGCTTTACACATTTTTAGAAAGGAAAGGCGCTTTAGTCTTTTTGGTAACGAAATAGTGTGTAGTAAATGTATCTGGTTATTCTTAGAAAAAGTTTTTTTATACCACTTAGGTGGCAGACATGCACACTGTCCACCTAATTGTAAGTGGTTACCGTGTCCTGTGGACGTGTGCAACACCAGAAAAGTCACACTCGTGCTGTCGATCCTGTAAGAACTGTCTAATGCCCTTCTTGACGAACTCCATATTGTAGTATACACATACATACATATAATCACGCCGTAATCCCCAGAGGGTTAGACAGAGGTGAATTAACACCCACAATTCAAAAATTATTGTATTCGGTACGTATATAGGCTCACCCCCTGCGGTGAGCCTATTGCCGTATTCCGGGCACTATTGTTGACTCGAGCCATTCATCTTAGGTTGAGTTTGTTCTTCTGTTTTGTCTGATATTAAACAGCCCTATCCCTGAGTCACCTTGTACGCCACCGCATGGGCAGAGATGAGGTGGCCCAGATTCTATTCTGCCGGGAACCAAGCGGTCATACCATATTTAGAAGACATTAAAATATAACAAAAAAACTTATCTAAAAAGTTTCGACTGCGAGTAATTAGGTAGTAGAATTCCAATTTACTTGATATGAATGGGCTGAATTCATTAATAAGCTTGTTCACTTACTGTCTATCAAAAAGATTTTGGAGATCTTATCTCTCGTTGTATCATATTTACTTACTATGTACCTCCTGTAAATGATACTCATTCCTGACGCCATGAGGAGGAACATACACTTCATATACTGCATCAAATAGTGCCTATACAAATTTTCAATCAGAAATAATAACAAAATCTGGCTTCAGAAATCATAATCATAATCTTAACGTAGATTGTTTCCAATATCCAATCATGGTATAAGACGTTTAAGAGCGGTTTAGAGGCTTGTTAATATCAATTCAGGGCTTAGTCCTAACTCTGCAAATATTTTTTGCAAGACTCAGGCGATTAAGGCTGTGAGCGAGATATTGAGATTCTAATAAGACGGGTTTGGAGGTTGGCAAGGGATGGAAATAAAGCGTGAGCTCGCATATAAGGCTTTCGTTATTAAATGGTAGTGTTTTGAGCCCTGGGATCACTTGTTTACATGATATGTTTTAGAAAGAGAAAAAATAGATAAGATAGACATCTTGTTGCGAAGTGGGTCAGAAATGGGATGTAATAGAATAGAATAGAATAGAAACGTTTATTTCCAAGAATATGGTCATTACAGGTGTTAAATTTTTCTTGGTGGTGGCGTGCAAATATTTCACTGATAATTAAACATTGTACAATACGGTAATTTAAAATAATAAGATTTAACATAAAAATATCACATTCAATAAGTCACACACTATGCAGTAGCCAATATAACAATGAGTCAATTTAAGGTCTGGAATTATTTTCGATAATAAATTATTAGATATTTGACTGATAATTAAACATTGTAATGTTAGTTACAATGTAATGTTAGTTTGACACAAACAGAGGTTATTAATAATTATGAATTATGGTATAAATAAATCTATATTGAATTAATTATATTTTCTTAGTAAGTAAACTAACCATATTTTACATTTAATTTGTATACCATGTTAAATGGTAGAACATAGTGCACTGATACTTAATGTTACAAAGATCTTTTGTAATACATATGTTTCACAAATAATAAATAAATGAAATGAAAAATTTTCCAATCAGGCTTGATGATAACGCCTATATTCAGAAGATAGTAACAAACCTAAATAAGAAATACTTACATTTTTCTAGCACGTGATTGTTGTAATATTAATTTACAACTTTATTTTCACACAAATTCAGAACAAACATTTTCGTATAAATTTTCATGGGGGGCGGAGGTCGTTCATCGACCTTCGACGCCCGAGTTGCCTTCGTTGTGCGGGCAGCTTGGCTTGCGATCCTTCGTCGCTCCCGCTGCCGCTTCCACCCGCCTCCTCCTTCACGAGCATTACTTCCGCATCCGCGCAGCGGACCATCGCCGCGAGCAAGGTGGAGAGCGTGAGAACTCTCACTCTCAATGCCGCCACAAGCTCCCGTCTCGGCGTCTCCCGCGCCGGACACTCGGTGAGCGTGTGCGGCCCCGAGTCTTCCCTCGCGGCCTTCAGATACTACAAAGTCGCTTCAAATTTTTTTCGGTATAGTTTAGTTCGAACGAACTGTCACCTGCAAACTTTTGCTTTAGCCAAGTTTCATGGTACCAATTGCTCAAAAATTTGGTTTGCAATTTCGTATGTTTTATGATAAGTCTATAAGTCTTTGGTCTGCAAAAAGACTTTTGCAAATACATGAGTACTTCAGGCCTTTTATCGTTGAAGCATTCGCTAAAATGAAGTGAAATATTCGTTGTCCTTCCAGGCCTACTCAGATGTAGCTTTCAGATACTACGAAGTCGCTTCAAATTTCTTTCGGTATAGTTTAGTTCCAATGAACTGTCCTGCCGACTTTGGGCCAAGTTTCATGATATCAATTGCTCAAAAATTTTGTTTGTAACTTCGAATGGACGTTTTATGATAAGTCTATGGTCTACAAAAAGACTCTTGCAAATACAAGAGTACTTCAGGTCTTTTATCGTTGAAGCACTCGCTAACATAAAGTGAAATATTCGTTGAATTGTTCGCTTAAAATATTCTTTCCAAGCCTCCTCTAACAATGTTCAAAGCTATTGGAACGTGGAATGTCAGAGTCGTATACCGACGCAGATAGATTTGGATCGACCGTGAATAGTTTTCAAAATACCAATTCATTGGCGAATGCATTGTTATGCCTATACGTTAGGGTGACTATGTATTTCGTAAAATACAAAGTTATAAAATAATGTTAACGGGAGTTAACGCGATACAGGTTAGGTACATACACACCTTTGGTTTAGTTTGGTTTGACAACATGGAATCCAGTGATAAAAAACATGCAACGTCGCTTTTCTGCGCAGTCTGATAGGCACTGGATATAGCATAGCATATCTGTGAGTGTAGTATGTGACGGTACATGGCAAAAACAAAATATAATAAAATATCGAGAATGTGCGGGTAGAGGAAGAAACTTCTATATCACGAGCTCGAAGACGGCGGGCTAACGAAAATTATGTATGTACCTATAGCTTGATCGCGTTAATTCCCGTTCACATTATTTTATTTCATGGAACACGATAGTTTACAAGTTGTTACAAAGTTATAAACTTTGATATTTCACAGGCACAGAGGTATAAAAGCTACTATAAAATTCAAGAATATTTAGACCATAACCAAGCTTGGAAGTGAACTGTCTACTGTACTATGCTATTCAATCAAATCATTATATTTATATTAAGCAAAAATGTTACTAAGGAAAAAGTCCGCTGAGTTTCTTGTTAGAGTTATCTTAGGTTGGAGGCGCGTTTTGAAGTCCCATACGACCACCCTTCGCTAAATAAGTATTTTACTTTATACGTTTTAAAAGTACCGGGTAATATTTTAATACAGCCTAAATGATTTATGACTTTGACTTGAAAACAACCACCTATCCTAAAACTAGCTAGATTTGTGGCAACTCGCCTTCCTGATATATAATATAATATTTTGTTACAAATACCAAACCTGCTTCTTCCTGCCTTTTGTTCATATTTCGCGTATGTTCTTATAGTAAGCTAGCTGCGAAACAATTATTCACCGGCTCCCCCTTCCTATCGCGAACTACGCTTGCAGGACTGAGTACCTTTCCCATAGTGGTACATCCAAACAATTACAGTTTGAAACAAACCACACCTTCTTTCATTGTTGTTAGGTAATAAGGGATAATAGTATTTCTTCTTCTTGTTAGAAATGACTATGCTGCGGTAGATGCCTGGAGTAATTCTCACAGCAGGCGCAGTCTTCATGTCTGAGGCAGGTCAAGCAGGCCTGTCAAATGCAGGAGATTCACCTGTTATGGGTCTGCCCGCGTTATGCAGCGCTCGCATTATTACGTGTGCATCAAATTTTCTGACCACGTTGTCTCCTTAGTATATACATAATAATATTATAATTTTGTAATTCTACTCATTATATATTTTATAAAACGGTTTTTATTTGTTACTAAACCAAGCAATTTAATTAAACAGATGTTACGATTTTAAACAGAAAATATAGCTAACTGTTGTTGACTACTAAAACTGCTTTGCATACCCCAAGCAGAAAAATATAAGAGGGTACTTTAGATTTACCATTTTCTTTGCCAAAAAAAAATTACAATGCCAGCCAACAGATACCCTAAACGACGTCATTTATAACTTAATAACAATGTCCGAGGAACAGCATGGCGAGATGGCGACCCTACCAGAACACGGTCGTATTTCGCTGTAAACATTCCCCTTGTAATTGGATGAGCTTCAGCAGATTCCGGGCTGCGCGTTGGATGCCTAACATCATTACACAATATTCTTTAACAGACTTTAGTGAGTGGACAAAGGTCCATATGGAGCCGGGAAATAGAACACGTGTAGAACAAACGAACAGTAATATTCAGGTGTGTGTATAAGATTTTTGTGGAGAAAAATTTAAATATGTTTTGAATATTTTGTATCAATGTTTGTTTTTTTGGGATTGTGAGCTGGTAAGTAAGTAAAGGAATTAGTTAGATAAGATGTCACTCTTACTTATGAATGATTGTTAAATGTGTAGTGGTAGGCATTTAATATATTCTTGGAATCAAGATTTCATCTTTGAATTACTAAATTATTAAAGGCGTCTCTTAACTTAATTCCAAGACACAAGGAAAAAATAAGACTTGAAGGGAAGGAAAGAAAGGAAAGTCTTTTAGAAAATAGGGGACTTACAAAAAGTCACAGAAAAATAATAAAAATATTACTAACTAAATGGACAATGCGAATTCCTTCCAGAGAAGACTCAGCATAGCTAAAATAATTCGGAAACGAAAACAGAATCGATTTTTGCAATGGGATTTAAATGAAATTATTAAATTCTTTGAACTTGTTAGTTGTAAAATGCGGGGTTGAAAACGGAAACATCCAGTGCACTTTAATAATTCTAAATTTAAAAGTCATGTTCTAATTTCAAAATAAAGAAACTACAACAGAATAAACACAGTTGCTACAAACAATAGCCGGAAAATGCGATGCTTTCAGTAACAATACGCACAAATTAAACAAGGGGTTCTTCTGAGTAGTTAACTGGGAACAAATTTTTTTTGTTTTACTTACATACATTTAATCACACCTTTATCCCCTAAGGTAGGCAGAGATGAATTAACACTCACATTTCACCAATCATCGTTTTCGGCCCCATTTTATTGCCGTCTTCCGAGCAAAATTGTTGACTCGAGTCTTGTATCTGTGCCTGAATCTGAGCTGTATATATCTTTCTGATGTTAAATAGCCCTACTTAGTCACCTTGTACGACATCGCATAGGAAGAGATGAGGTGGGCCAAATTCTACTCTGTTGGGAACCACGCGATTTAGTGTTTCTCATTAGTCTTATTGTAGTCAAGGATTAACAGAACTCAATGTTGGTTACTAATCAAGCTAAAGCATGTGAATAAACTTTCCAGGTTGGTAACTTTTGGGATCCGATGTACAGACGGCATAGTAGATAAGTATTTATACACCTTTGTCGTACAATTTTATATGTAAGTTGTATACTTATATATTTTGTCAATACAATTAGTCACTGTTGCACCCAAAGCTTGCCATTTAAAGTCCGAGGACCTTTTCCTTTTCTTGATTCCGCGTATCTTGACTTTTGCAAGGCGACGGCCGTCTGACCGAACCCCGAAAAAACCTGAACCCATATCTCGTCCGTTAATCAGCATAATATTGTTACGACAGACGTCGATATCTCGAAAACTAATAATCGAATCTTCAAGAAATAAAAACGCATTAGTGACGAGGTACTCTACCGATTGGCATAGAAAAATCGAGAATCGTCAACACAAAGTCACAACCTATCTACGAGTACCTACTGAATAAAAACAAACAATAGGTAAATATCGAGAATGAACTCGAAGGTCAGCGACGGCGGCAAACATCAAAAGAGCGTAGGTATTTATCACTCGCGAATTTTTTAGATGATTCGACCCTCCTAATTGAGAGGTATAAAAACACGCTCGCATAGCTACACGATTCATTCTGTCTTTGAGATCGATAACGAACACGGCGACCTTAAGCGACCAAAGAAGATTCTACCTGCGACCTGAGCAACGACTGTGGACTACTGTGAACTACTGAGCGACTGGAACTATTGAAGAGTCGACCTGAATGCAGATCTGCTCAATAAACTCGACCGCCTTCTCAACAATTGCATTCGATTCACCTTTAACCTTAGGAAATATGATCACGTCTCAGCTCATCGTTCGGAGTTAGGATGGTTGCCGATACGTCAGCGACGCAGCTTGAGGGCGGTGATGATGATACATAAAATTATTATTTATCATCTCATATTCAGCTACTTGGTTCTCATCACAACAGAAATCTGCGGTCAGCTGACAACCGTCTTCTCCACTGTCCTACTCATAGTTCCAGCCTAATTCATTCTTCTTTCCTCGTGCAAGCAATTCTCCTCTGGAATGCGCTTCCTCTCGAAATCCGGATGACTACTAACCGTGCAACATTCAAGTACAAAGTACGTCAGCTCTACTACAGTAGCCCCTAGTCATAGTAATGAGTAAAACCTTAATGTTAGAAATACTTTGTCATTATGTATAATTATGTAAGTATAGGTAAGTTTATATTATATAAGTATATATTATACGAATATATATAAGTATATATATAAGTAGTAAGTATAAGTAATATGTAAGTAAATATATTTAAAAGTATGTGTATGAATTTCTTATGTATTATAGTGTGTATGTATCATGTATGTATTATTATTGTGGTCATAGTGCACTGCACCTACCTCAATGTATCTCTGCATCACCCTAAGGTTGACTGTTAGATAATGCCTTTGGCATTAAGTCCGCCTTTGTACAAAATTACTGTGCATAAAGTTGAATAAATAAATAAATAAATAAATAAGAGTACTGTGTGTACTAGTGATTTAATTCTCTAGTTTGTGGTGAGCTAATAAATCTCTTCGTTGAGTAAACGGCATTTAATTGTACCCCGTGCCCGTAACAATATGTGCGGTAATTGTAGGTGAGGCTGACCTAGGACCCGAAGATCTTGATAAAACTCTAATAAAACCCGAATAAAATATGTACCTATGTGTGCTAATACTAAGAACTTCTCAAAAGAAAATGCAATAACACTTTGATCAACCCAGGATTTGCACCTGAGACCGCAGAAGTTACTGTACTGCGCTACAAAGGAAATTAATGTCCTGTTAAAGTATTAAATATAAAATGATTGATTACAAATTTCAAATAATTTTGATGGCACCCAAGACACGTTTCTCTAATTGGAGTGTTTCTTATAATTTATTTACGCTGATGGATTGGAAACGATGTCCTTGAGGCACATGTTACACCGCTAGCGATTAGCGAGAAGCAAAAAGCTTAGGAACTCACCAGTGTTCTGTTCAGAATTCTTTTTTGTATGGGTTTCGTTAATATAAGTTCACCTCTACCTAGGATTACCTTTGTGGACACCATCAATGTTACAATAGTGGACTTCAATTTGACGGCCTCATCAGATGCATTTCATGCCCCGGTTAAATGACCAGGTAAATAGATAGATAATACTTTATTGTACACCAATACATTTACAGCAGAGACAAGTAGATATAGCACGTATATACAGTTTAATGTACAATGGGCGGCCTTATCGTTGACAGCGATTTCTTCTATTATATTCAACAACATGTGCGCAATTTCTCAGGTGAATAGTTTTTAAGGTAAACGAGATACAGAATTTTGAGACGGTGAACCCGTTTCTGGACCATAGTGTTGTTCGAAAAGCGACCCTGACCTGAAAGACTCTATCAATTTCAATATGCTACATGGAAAGTTTGTGGAACTACTTACTGACTCAGGACTTCAACAGCTGGTGACTGATATTACGCGTCGGAGAGGTAGTCAGAAGTCAGTTACTGTTCTAGACTTAGTATTATGCAATGACGAGAATTTATGTACTGGAATTGAACACCAAGCGCACATAGGAAGGAGTGACCACCAAGTCCTGCTAGCAACATTACAATTCCAAATACGGGCCAGATGTGACCCAGTAGCGACCTTACCTAGAAAGAATTTCTTCGCGGCTGATTACGACCGTATTTCGATGGATTTAGACAAACAATGTGACTATACAGAAGTATTACAAGCTTGGGATAGCTTTAAAAGCGATGTTGATAAAACTGTTGAACAAAATGTACCTACAAGCCGAAAAAGAAATAATCACAACAACAATAAACCATGGATAGGGCCTGAAACACTAAAATTAACAGAAGAAAAGACTCGATTATGGAGGGTTTACCGACTGGACTAATCAGATAAATCCTATGAGAAATATAGAAAAGTGAACAATAAAATCATCGCTATGGTAAGGAAATCGAGGAAGGAGTTTGAAGGAGGAGTCGTGGATAGAGGTCCAAAATCGTTTTACAGCTATGTACGACAACAATTATCATCAGCAGTCTCTATTCCACCATCTCTAAGGGACCCTGATACACTACTCGTGACTAGTAATGCCAAAGAAGTGGCAAACCTATTTGCCAAACAATTTGAAAAATCTTTTGTTAGAGAACCTGCGGGGCCAATCCCAGCATTAACTGCACCAAAAATCAAAGAATGTATTGACTATGTGAATTTCACTCCCGAATTAGTTGAAAAAACACTAAAAAGTTTCAATGACACTACTTCAATGGGCCCAGATGGGATTCCTGCCCTACTGCTGAAAAAATGCTCATCCGTAATCACAACTAGGCTAGCTCGGATCATGGAACTGTCCCTAGCCAACGAGAAACTTCCTAATAACTGGAAAGAAGCAACAGTCACACCAATCTACAAGAAAGGAGACAAATTTAATGCAGCTAACTATAGGCCCATAAGCCTCACTAGTCTAGTCTGCAAAACTATGGAAAAGATTATAGCCAAAGAGTTGAGAGATTTCCTATCTAGAGAACAGGTTATCATGGACAATCAGCATGGCTTCATCCCCCGTAGATCAACAGTTACCAACCTACTTATGTGTTTGGAAAAATGGACGAAAAACTGGAATGAACGGCAACCAACAGACATCATATATCTGGATTATGAAAAAGCATTTGATCGAGTCCCAATCAGGCGACTAGTAGCAAAACTGAATCACTTTGGCATCCGTGGGAAACTTCTAAACTGGATCGCTGACTTTCTGTCCGAACGGAAATTCAAAGTACGAATAGGAGACCAATACTCTGAAGCACACAATGTGTTGAGCGGTGTACCACAGGGGTCAGTGCTCGGACCAATTTTATTCGGGATCTTCCTCACCGACCTCAAGGATATCATTGACTCGGATCTGTCTCTATTTGCCGACGATACTAAACTGATGGGAAATCCTTTGATCTGCCACAATATCATCCAAAGTGATCTTGAACGAATTTTTCAATGGACAAGAGACTGGTTGGTCACCCTGAATGCTGATAAATGCACAGTTTTACATGTTGGTAACAAAAATCCCAAGTTGCCCTACACAATTGATTCAAGGAACTTGCAGAGTGTGTCATCTCAGAGGGATTTAGGAGTGACAATAACAGAAAATCTCAAATGGGATGAGCATATCTTGGGAATCACAAAAAGAGCTAATTCCATAATGTACACCATCAGAAAAGCGTTCTCACATATAGACAAGATCTTGTTTGTCGGGATATACAAAACTTACATTCGTCCCTTGTTGGAATATGCATTCCAAATATGGAGCCCATACTTTCGCAAGGACATCGATTTACTGGAAAGAGTGCAAAGAAGAGCCACGAGAATGGTCTGGAATCTACGACACAAGACATACGAGCAGCGGCTGGAAGAACTTGGTCTAACTACACTGGAGCAGCGCAGGCGGCGTGGGGATTTGATTGAGACATACAAGATTCTGAGCGGACATTACGACGTCCCTGGACTGAGCGGCATCTACCAGATGAAACCGTCTGAGAATTTGAGAGGACACACATTAAAGCTCGCACGCACTCTAAGTATAAGCAATCCTAGGTACCATTTTCTGCCAAACCGAGTCGTGAACTCCTGGAACAAACTGCCAGAGACAGTAATAAGTGCACCTTCAGTGAACGCTTTCAAAAACAGACTCGACCACTATTTTAAAAACGAACTATCCTCAAACAGTGACAATTTTATGACACCATAAGTGAACGGACTTTGAACATTATAAACATAGTGATTATAAAAAAGAAAAAAAAAAAACTCTGTGAACATTAACAAGTGCTGTGATATGCACGCATCAGCTTTTAGCTGCTAGTGCATGACTAATAATAATAATAATTAATATAACAATCGTTTTTACCAATAAAAACATCATGGTATTTTTTCTAGATAGAACAGTTTCTATTATCTATATAGCTAATCGCTCTCTAATTAGCAATCGGAAAGGTGCTTCAAGAAGTTACCGATCGATCGTTTTGTTTCAAAGCACTTACTGTATTGTATGTAAATGTGCTCAACTCGCTCGACTGATTCTCCGCACGCTGGCACGTCGATAGAAGCCAAATTAAATTGTCTACACCTTTTGATAAACTTGGCAAAATAAAAATTATTTTTTTTGATTGTAAATAACGTTTATTATCAATAATACGTCTTTTACGTATGGTTTGTGCATTTTTGTGACTGTAGTCATCAGGTCACGTCGTCATTTAAGTCGCGAAGAGATGTGAAGGGCTGTTGGAATGCTGCAAGCTGGACGAACTCAACGCGACGTAGCGGATGCTGTCAACACCCAACCAAGCGTAATTTGCAGATTATGGGCACGCTACAGGTCTACAGGGGATGTTGCCGAACGTCACAGGGGACGAAATAGGGTTACTACCCCGCGACAAGATCGTTTCTTGCAAAATTCCGCAAGGCGGCAACCCACGATTACTGCTCGTCAGTTGGTCGCAGGCCTCCAGTCTCAGCATCAAGTGGTTATTAGCGTTCAAACTGTCAGAACAAGACTACACGAAGCCAATCTTTATGCTCGCAGACCGCTTAGGGTTCCAGCTCTTCGACGTGGAAATCGAGGTCGTCGCTTATTGTGGGCTAACGCACATTTACAGTGGACCGACCATCAATGGGCACGGGTTCTGTTTTCCGACGAATCTTGCTTCGGTTTTCATCCTGATTCGAGAAGAGTGCGTATATGGCGAGTTCCTGGACGTCGGAGTCGTCTCCAGAATCCGCAAGAAGTTCATCCTTACCAAGGTGGAACAATCATGGTATGGGCTGGAATTCGCCTTAGTGGAAGGACCGACCTCGTTTGGATACGGGGCAATTTGAATGCAAACCAATACATTCAGGAGGTTATACACCCCATGGTAATCCCTCATCGACAGCAGTTCGGTCAAGATTTTATGTTCATGCAAGATAATGCACGGTCACACACCGCGAGGGTAGTGGTCAATGCGTTAAGCGAGCACAATATGACGACGTTGGAATGGCCTGCTCAGTCTGCCGACCTCAATCCCATAGAGCATGCCTGGGATTTGCTTGGGAGAAGAGCTTTCAGTGATTCTTTGGAAAATGTGAACACTGAAGAACAACTTTCTTTACACCTTCGCAGTGTATGGAGCCATATTCCACAGACGATGATTGACAATCTCATACTAAGTATGCCACGCCGTTGTCGAGCTGTTGCTAATGCTTTAGGAGGTCCTACAGATTATTAAAAACGTTTAAAGTACGGTTAATTACTGTATTTCTTACTACCTCGTTATTTTTGTGCCTAATCATAGAAGGTTGTAATACTCAATATTGGCACTATTCAATTCTTTCTTAAAAAAAAAAAAATGGTATGCAAATGTTTTTATTAATATTAAAATTAAAAACGGTATAAAAATACCCTTCTATTGATATAAAACACTCACTATTACAAGAAAGGGTTTTTAAATAAAAACTAGAAATGTCCTTGTTCCCTAGACATTTTTTTTTTTTTTACGTGCGCAAAATCCCCACGGATACCTCCCCACCGGAGCCGGTGGAGGAGGTTATGTCGAACTCGAACCGACAAAAACGCACGCCGCCTGTGGGTCGTTTTGGTTGCCGAAGGTGAGGTTGACAGGCATATCCCTCGCACCCCGGCCGACCCAGGGCCATCTCTCACGATCTGGCCCTCTTCTCGGATGTGGGGACTACAGAGTCCCCAACTCGTCCCCGGAAACGGGGAGGCGCGCCACGCGCGCCACCGCCGCGGCCTGCTTCTGCCAGGGTGACAGGCGGCTTCACCTGTCACCCCCAGGCCGGCGCTCATGGGGGGCGGAGGTCGTTCATCGACCTCCGACGCCCGAGTTGCCTTCGTACGCGGGCAGCTTGTCTTGCGATCCTTCGTCGCTCCCGCTGCCGCTCCCGCCCCGCCTCCTCCTTCACGAGCATTACTTGCTCGCAGAAGGAGGCGCCGGCCGCCCACGCATCCGCGCAGCGAACCATCGTCGCGAGCAAGGTGGAGAGCGTGAGAACCCTCACTCCCAGGGCCGCCACAAGCTCCCGCCTCGGCGTCTTGGTGAGCGTGTGCGGACCTGAGTCCTCGCTCGCGTCGCAGTGATGGCACTCGGACGTTGGCTCTTTCTGCATCCGACGCAGATACTTTCCGAAGCATCCGTGCTCGGTGATCATCTGCGTCAGACGGTACGAGAGGCTGCCGTGTGGCCTCTCTAGCCACTCCCCCATGATGGGTCTTACCGCCGTTACTACGGCGTGCCCTTGTTCCCTAGACTTTGTTGATGTGTGTATATATGTATGTCTTGGTGCTAAGATCACTTTGAGACTTTGCAGTCAAGACCTTTCTAACACTGACTGTACCCTAGTACTACGCTTGAGGTCGATCTTATATATACAAATTGATATTAACAGCTCTAATGTATGTCTACGGGGAGATATGAGATGCGTTAATTGTGCATACATACATATAATCACGCCTTTATCCCCAAAGGTTTAGGCAGGGGTGAAGTTTGACCCACATTTCACCTATCATTGAATTCGGTCCCACGTAATAGGGGGTGAGCTTATTGCCGTCTTCCGGGCACTATCTGAGGCTGAGTCTGGGCTGTATATATTTGTCTGATGTTAAACAGCCCTATCCCTTACTCGCCTTGTGCGACACCGCATGGGAAGAGATGGGGTGGTCCAAATTCTACTCGGCCGAGAACCACGCGGCTATCTTTTAGACTATTATGTTAGGTTTTTATTTTAGACTTGAGAATCTGAAACTATTCATCCAATATTATTGTACTCACAAGAGGACAAAAATGCACAGAATCATTATTACACTTACTAAATTAACTAGCGTACTATTTATTTATAGCTGGCATTTAGTACACTTTTGTGGCTTTCTGTACTATATATATTCCGTTCTCTCAGTACAATATATCAGGTGAATTCCGAGGACCGCTATTTCAGCTATTTCATGACGTTTCCCGCCTTTGAGTTACTGCGGTGTCATAATTTTAATGGCTTCCACGGTTCCCTCTCAGTTTAAAAATGTCACGAAGGATGAAAAGATATTATTTTATGTTTACTTTGAAATCATTGTTATAACGACATGTTTTGTGATGAATCATGGCTTAATTTGTGTTGAAGATTAATTGCCACCTCTTATAAAATTTGTTAAGTGCTCTTAGAGTAGATCTGTTAAGCAATAGAAAAATTAAGAAACCTTTTAGTTCTGTGGCATCATCACTCCTGAGCGAATGAACCGATGTGAACTTATTTTAGATATGAGTATATTATTCGCATACTCGAGAGGGCCTCACACCTGGGAGGGCCTTCTATAGCGCCGTGCGCGAGGGATATGCCAAAGGCTACCTCACCGCCGGTAACTTATGGCATAAGGTGGCCGTGCGGTTTTAGTCGGTCCAAGTCCGACATAACCACCCTGCCAAGTCCGGCGTGGTGGTAAAGGAGAGGATCTTGACTAGTAGATCAGGTTAAAAAACGTAAAATAAAATTTTTATTAATTCTAAAACCCCGTCACAAAAAACAACCTCCAAAAATTTAAAAATAAATTGTATTGGTTAGCCCTTTAACTTTGAATCCCTACTTAGGGACCCTAACTGGAAAATCACTTCGTCATATTATCAGAACGATCCAAGTTCCCCCAGTATGACAACGCTTAAATCAAAATATTTCTAGGTATGTCAAAGTCAAAGGGCTACGAGCTAACTAAATTTATTTTCCACTTTTAGAGGTTGTTTTTGTGACAGGGGTATATAAATTTTCTAATTTAAATACACTTCAAGACATTTTTTCTCATTGAAAATAATGAAGTGTAAGCTTGTTGTAAACTGGTAAATCGTGACTGTTTTTTATACCACTTATCTGGCAGACAAGCTCATGGCCTATTTGATAGAAAGGGGTTACGGTGGTAGATGCGAGTGTGTAACACCAGGGGCCTCACACTCATGCTGCTATCCCTGTAAGAACAGAGAGTTCCTGTGCCGTCAGTGGAGAATACATAAAAAGCTGTATTCTGTATGCTACAGAATCAGTGAATTAGTCAACAGAATAAATATAAGCACTTAATATAATAAAACCTCCTTGTTCAGCTACCATTTATATTCATTGGATTATCAGGATACTTTGCCTAGTGAATCGAAAAGGTAAACTTAATCTAATTTCTAGCTAATTAACCGGCGTAGTCATTAGCATTTTTCACTTATCTCTACAAACCACAGACTTAGAGTAGGATAGATACCGCATTCACTTCTGGAGCTATTCCAGAGACCTAACACTTACACACTGGCAGAGCAGCGCGAGTGCCGTGTTTTCGCAACAGCTGTCAAAACCGCAAACCTCGCATAGCAAATCCCTGATGGGGGTTATGGTCAGTTAATGTAAGGTAGTGTAGTTAGTAATGAGGAAAGCTGCTACCTTCATCTACAAGGCACTGTTGCGCACCAGTGAAACAACGAAATAGGAACGTAAGAAGCCTAGGACTCACTTTACAGATGGCGTACCGGAAGTTGGAGATCCCAGAATGATTTATCATGAGCGAGAGTCTGGTGGCAGTTCAGGGTAATCGCAATCGCCATAGCAAAAGTAGACTAATGTTACGGTGCGTCGTGTTCCAGACGTATTTATTTTTTTCGCTACCACCGCACCGATAGCATCTCATCGTAAATAAGCTGAGTTGAATAATCTATTTTAACTTTAAGAAAATATCAAATTCTGCATTTTTAATCATCGGGAAGGTTAAATGTAGATTAAAGTAGATCACACTGCTTGGTTGCACACCGGGACTGATAACTCGTGGTTTGGGATCTAGCCTATTCTATATCTATGTCTCGAACCTTTTGTTTTAATAATATGGTGGTTTTATTGTTAATGTACGTTAATATATTAGTAAGTATTCGAAATTAAGCCTAAATCCTGAAAATTTTAGTGAGAATTTATTTCAGTTTGCCGACCGGTCTCAACTACCTATCTTATTAAAACGAGCTTCATCATCATTATCTTTGTAACACCACTTCCAAATTTAAGTTTGGCAATTACGAGGGCGACTGGTATCTGACCTTCAAACCTAAGAGCCGTATAGGTTCTCCTTCGTTAATTAGTAGGCACTGGCTTACGGGGGATTACCTTCAGTCTTGGCTCTACTGTTTTTAGGTAATAAATTACTTAGCCATCCTCACCAGTAATACATACATATCTTCATGCCTGTAAAATGTATATGGGTAGGTAGAGGTGTCGTATTAATACCCATATTTCGCTGCGTGGTTCCCGGCAGAGTAGAATTTGGACCACCCCATCTCTTTAAAAACGATTCTATTCTAATCTGTTCTATTCTTCCCATGCGGTGTCGTACAAGACTAAGGAATAGAGCTATTTAATATCAGACAGATATATACAGCCTAGACTCAGCTTCAGATGATATTCATATAATCACGCCTTTAACCCCGGAGGGTAAGGTAGAGGTGAATTAACACCCACAATTCACCAATCATTGTATTCGGTCCCACGTAATAGAGGGTGAACCTATTGCCGTATTCCGAGCACTATTGTTGACTCGAGCCATGCATCTGGGGCAGAGTCTGAGCTGTATATATATCTGATATTAAAAAGCCCTATCCTTTGGTCGCATTGTATGACACCGCATGGGAAGAGATGGGATACTATTATTAATTATGTGGTAAGCGTTAGTTACACTCGTGCTACCGACCCTTTAAGAACAGAGAATTTCGGTGGCGACAGTGTAAAAGAATTTGGAAATACAGGGGTAACCTTATAATCTCTTTAAGCCGTTCATGAATGTAAATTAGTCCATCATACGTGTCACATTGCTACCTACATAATTAAACCCTATCATTTCATTTCAGTCCATGACAAATGTAATGAAGATTCTTTTATTTAGGAATTTATTTTATTTTCTCGAGATAAATATATTTTTCTTTGATAAATCATTTATTTCTCATAAAAACATAAAGTTCACTTAAAATTAGATTTACAATAATTTAGAAATTAGAGTACGCCAATATATAAAAATTAATTATTACATTATACAATTAAAATATTGTCCACATTTTTGTACAGTCAGAGTGACAGTCTAATCTATTAACCCGCCCCTCATCGTACCTGGTGCAAAGGTACCCATGACACTGGCGGCATTGCCCCGTTGAACAGCTATGGCCAACCGTTGCCCCAGGTACGAGCCGGAGCGGGAGTCACCGGTTTTGTCCCTCAACCTGCGCCCTAATTCGCTCACCAGATTCTTGGCGTCGGTACCCCAACTACCCATTGTCTCGACCGCAAAGGGAGCGAACATATATTGCTCTGTCAACGCCGCATATTTCTCTCGTTTTTTATCCGCTGCGTCCTCAGCAGCAGCTGCCGGAGACCGGACAGTACGGCTCAGGTGACTGGGCGCAACCGTGCTGACACACGTGGCATCCCACAGAAGGTACTTACCATTTTTCCATGGCACCAGAGTCATACCGTCCGGCCTTTTGCCGTCGGATCTGCTGAGGCCAAATTTTCTTTTGAATATTTGTTTGTCTTTCTTTTTGTTCCAGGTAATCTCCTAAGGGTTTAGACCGATTTTTACTGTAATAATTGGTGTAATAAAGCGTAACCGTAGCTACTTTTATGTAAAAAAAAATAGCGATCGAATCGAGTTGAGAACTTTTCGAACAAATTTTTTTTGGAAGTCGGTTAATAAAATTATTCAAATCGATTAAGATATAAAAAAAATCGATTCAGGCGGGGTCTTTCTTTTACAAGGGGCCCGCTCTGACCACTAAGCCACAGAACCTTCGCCCGAAACCATTCAAATTCTTCTATACATATATCCGTCTTACGGTGACGGTTAAGAGACATCTACCGACATTCGTACGAACTATCGGAACCAATTTTTTTTTTTTTTTTCATTTTTGTTTGTTGTTTATGGTTTGGTCATTGTGTTCTCTATTTTGAAGTGTTTTAAGTGTTGTATGAGATCTGTTGTCGTGTGTTTATGCGTCACTGACTCGTTGCGTGGCGGCGGAGCCATCTGAAAACCAGCGCTTCGCATACCCTGGTGTGCGGGGCATTCATGCTGAGATGGTGGCCCATTTGGGTGCGCACGATGTGCAGTGAGAGTGTTCTTTTTGTGATATCTTCTTGTTGTGTATATATATTTATTGTCTGACTCTCTGTACGTTGTGTGTTCGTGAATAAATGTTTTTCTTTCTTTCTTTCTTTCTTTCTTTCTTTCTTTCTTTCAATGACTGATGTTGCAATCATTTTAAAACATTGATTTTTGATGACTCCGTTCAAACTATTAAATGAAATTTTAAAGCAATTACTATGATAACTATTCAAATTGATTTAGATAAAGTTTTAGGTTTGAAAAAGGCCCAGATTGTATTGCAATACAGTCAGAATGTGATGGCCAATATATTTTACACTGTCTTGTAAGTGAAACCGAGACGCGATCATTGGTCGACAATTTATGAGCCGATAACAGACATAACGGGCAGCTATTAACACAAGATATAGTGTTTCAAAATCTGCAGTATTCTGGAACAGTTCTGACGTGGAGGAAGTTATATCTTCAAATGTTATCCTTGCGCATTGGAATCTTTTGTACGTAGTTCCGTTTTATCAGAATTTGGGTTTAGTTTCAAAATATCAAATTCCTAAAATGTTCAGATTGCGCTAATCGTCCACATTTGAGAATATTTATATCCCAAAATGTCTAAATCCCGGGATGTCCAATCCTTTTGGCTTTACCTCGCCAATTTTTTTTTATACCACTTAGGTGGCAGACAAGCGCACGGCCCACCTGATGGAAAGTGGTTACCGTGGCCTATTTATGTGTGTAGCACCAGAGAAGCCACACTCGCGCTGTCAACCCTGTAAGCAGAGTTTCTGTGCCGTCAGTGTAGAGGACAAACCAGGACAAACCTTTAGTCATCCCGCTGACAGCACAAATTCTCCAGTGATCTCTGGCTACCCTACTCACCGCTGGGAACACAACACGAGGTTTTTATAACCGCGGTATTCTTTAGGGCAGAGGTACTTCCCCAGTCGGACTGCTCAATTGGGCGAAAATACCGCCGTGTCCTACCTCCTACACATTTACTACAAATTTGACTTGACTTGGTGGTAAGCTAAAGGCAAAGTCTCAGGAAAGAGTGTCACCATTATGGACACGTAGCATGTTACAATGGTGCCACCATTAGTCCTCACCACTCACCACTCACCACTCACCACTCACCACTCACCACTCACCACTCACCACTCACCACCCACCACTCACCACTCATCACTCACCACTCACCACTCACCACTCACCACTCACCACTCACCACTCACCACTCACCACTCACCACTCACCACTCACCACTCACCACTCACCACTCACCACTCACCCTATCGGTGTTTTTTCACTCTCCGTTTAAAGGACCCGGGACTGTAGGAAGAGGAAACACGCGAGCTGGCAAAGGATTCCAGGTTTTAGTGGTACGGTAAACTAAAATGTCTCCGAAGCTTGAAACTTGAAACCATATTGTCCAAATTCTAAAATATCCAAATTCCTGAATGTCCATATCCCAAAATATCCAAATCTCAGATTGTCCAATTTCCATAATGTCCAGCATGTATCGTTTCAAAACACTGTTTCCATTTTCATCTCTCTACTTCGTTCACAATAAACCTAGTCTTCATTCAATTGATTCGCCATAGAGAACCAACTGTGAACTAGTTAGCGTTTCAACCTAATATTAATTGAATCACTGGTACCTACTTCAAACCGAATTGCCAACCAATATGTCTTCAGACTTCCCAGCCGGATACGGGTTTTCAGAAGGTGATTAGTTATTAAAGACTTGCACAGACTGCAGACAAGGGAATATTGCGTCAATGGGAATATGTGATGATCTTCTGAATAGAGCCTATGTTTTGAAATTGAAACTATAATGGTAGAATAAGTTTGACTTGGGTATATTTAGCTATCCGGAGCGGTGGTGTTGAGGTGTAATAATGTTTTTTTATACAACTTAGGTGGCAGACAAACACACGGCCCACCTGATGGAAAGTGGTTACCGTGACCTATGAACGTGTGTAACACCAGTGGAGTCACATCCGTGCGGCCGATCCTGTAAGAACAGAGATTTTCTGTGCCTTCAGTGCAGAACACAAAATCAGGACAAGCCTTTGGTCTTCCCACTGACAGCACAAATACTCTCCAGTGAGCTCTGGCTACCCTACTCACCGCCGGGGACAAAATGGGGCTATTGTGATTCCCACACCAGAGTTGGCCATCTCGAAACTGGAGATGGCCCTGCGTCTGCCGGAGAGCGAGGGTAATATATGGTTTTTGTCAGTTCGAGTCTGACATAACCACACCCATCAGTCAGCAGGAGATATCTTATGAATTCCACGAAAAAGGTGTATTTAGCCCTTCTTTTGCGTATGGAACCCCCTCTCCTTTTTGGCTTCATCTTACCGGAGTTTACGTGGAGGTGGGTATGTCAGCCCTGAGCCGACGAAAACCGCACGGCCTTTTACCCGTTATTCTGTATGAGTGGGGCATCTGAGTCTGGTTTGGGCGGCTTACAGATAATAATTGCTCATTAAGAATGTATCTCAGTAAAAGGCCGGAGAATATTCCGATATAATAACATAAACTTGATCTTTTATTAATAATATAGGTAGCTCCTTGCCAAGTCAAAGAGGCTCTTTAACGTTATTATGGTAGTCTGTTTAGGAGCAATTTAGGCCAAAGTGATCCCTTCCATTAATGTTTTTGCAAAACTAAGTGTATCCATTATGTTAACATTACATACATTGTATCTAAAATGTATCAAAGATTCAATGACAAACATAGATACGCCAACCAATGCTGACAAGTACAAAATATGGTAATTTCAAAATTTCTTACATATAAGTATTGAAGAAGTAGATTAATTCCTTTCACCACTAATGTTTCCCTTCTCACAAAATAAAGATCCATTCAATCAAAGCCCTTTTTTCCAGACAAAACACTTCCAAATTATCAACTAGTGTTTCTAGTGCGGATAAACATACTTATATAGCTTTTCATTGTAAATGTTAGAACAAAAGACAAAAAACAGAAAAAGATACCAATACATACATAATGCATTATAAAAACCACCAACTTGAGACAAATGTACATATTCATGCATACAAACATTTGCACTGAGCGGAAATCAAACTCACAACAACGACTAAAGAGTCAAACTGACAGAGGTGGTCATTAAATATTAATGAATGCCCAACACTTCGAGAAGAACTAACAAGAAAAACTTCTGTGGCAGAGGTGAACGGCAAAGAAGTTTAAAATTGCATAAGTTCAAGTTTGTTGCCGTTGAAGCACAACGAGACTAATCTAGATAACTTGGGGAAGCTCACAGAATTGCAAACTTCACGCCCTGAGATGTTATAGGGAGTATTATGCAGAAATATTACTTGGCAGGTATTTTCTTGTTGCAGATTTAGTTTCAATATTCTAGGCCATACTATATGCTTTAAGCACGTTAAGGATGTGGAATGATACCCTTGCTGTGATTTTTCCAAGCGATTATAATATGAGGTTTTACGAGAAGGGCATCAGAAGGTTTTTACAACGACGGCAGCACAAAAAGCAACTTTTTAATCACAAACAACAAGCGATTCTTATGTTTCAAAGTGCAAATTTGTATACGTCTACTACTGAAAATATTATTTTTAAACTATCGCGATGTGAATTCATAAATATTTAACGGTTCGGGTGTAACTTACTATTTTTGCCAACTTTTCAGATGCGTTGCAGCACCCGTACTCATGACTTGACAGGCTTGTGAGTGTCGAGAGGTATGCGGAGAACATTTTGTGTGCGCCTACTATTCATTACTTTTATAATGAATTGTTTGGCAAAAATAGTAAGTTCCATGATTTAATTGCGAAAAGTCCCGATCCGTAATATAATTATGTACTAATGAAAAATCACTATAAGGATTATGATAATGACAAATATTTTTTACCCTGAGATAGATGGAACTTGCAATCTAGACCACAGAGTTTGAACACTGTACCATTGCGCCATATTCATCGTCAAGTTTAACGCATTAAATCTAATAAGAAACTTATGAAGTGTTTAACGATAGAAACAGATAGCGTGATATTGCCTCTGCCTACCCGGAAGGATAAAAGACATGAGTAATAGGGAGTGAGCCCATTTACGTATTCCGGGCACTATTGTTGAGTCGAGCCATGCATCTGAGGAGGCTTTTTTTTTCTTACGTGCGCAAAATCCCTACAGGCAAATCCCTCGCACCTCGGCCGACCCAGGGCCATCTCTCTCGATCTGGCCCTCTCCTCGGGTGTGGGGACTGCAGAGTCCCCAACTCGTCCCCGGAAACGGGGAGACGCACGAGGAGGCTGAGTCTGGGCTGGATATATCTGTCTGATGTAAAACAACCCTACCCCTTAGTCGCCTTGTACTACTAGGGAGGAAGAGATAGGATGTCCAAAATTCTACTCTGCCGGGTACCACGCGGATAGATATGTATGTAATTTAAAAAAATCTCAAACTTTTCGAGCGCACTTTTCGCCAAAATCCCACAATAGATGAAGTAGCATACTTGCTAACAAAATGACTATCCGACCACAATTACACCACTCACCAGTCAGTGGCGACTTAGTGGAGGCGAGCAACGAACATAATTGGATGCAATTACTTTATCGCAGTGGCATGTCTGTGAAGTATTAGTGGTCAGCAGAAATAATTCTGCTGCGTTTATTGCTGTAGGAATGTTTGGCTAAAGGAGAAATTAATCTACTATAAACGTAAGGCGTATTTTGCAAGCCAGGTATGATTTTTTCATTGACATATTTGAAGTGGTTCCGTGATTGTAAATGTGACAATATTATGCAGTGCAGTTTTGATTTGGGGAGAAGATTAAAACGGAACTTTTTTTTTATACCACTTAGGTGGCAGACAAGCGCACGGCCCACCTGATGGAAAGTGGTTACCGTGGCCTATGGACGTGTGTAACACCAATGTAGCCACACTCGCGCTGCCGACCCTGTAAGCACAGAGTTTCTGTACCGTCAGTGTAGAGGACAAAGCAGGGCAAGCCTTTGGTCATCCCACTGACAGCACAAACTCTCCAGTGAGCTCTGGCTACCCTACTCACCGCTGGGAACACAACACGAAATTATTATTACCGCGGTATTCTGTAGGGCGGAGGTACTTCCCCGGTCGGACTGCTCCATTGGGCGGAAATACTGCCGTATCTTAACTCCTATCACTTACTTACTTACATAACGTCAAAAGAAATAAAACTAGAATTTAGAGAAGAAATATACTAATGTTAAGTTAGAGGGTGAAGCTTTGGTGCTGCTGTCACCCTGAGATTAGGAGAATAGAAGACAACCACTTCCCTGAAATGCCATGAAAGCCTAAATTTTGGTAGACAGTGGAGTAGTCTCCTACTTCAATGACTTGGAAAATGGACTTTGGAACTCGGAGTCAGCTCTCGCTGACTCCGAGTTCCAAAGTCCATTTTTGAATGCAACCAGAATGTACGCAGATGATGATATTCTATGTTTAATTTGTAAGAAAATTAAACTACGTACTTGTAGCTTTTTCAATCGTTATATAGGCGAAACCGCTAAAAACTGCTTTTTCATTCTCAAAAATCGACTGTATTGTCTAACATTTTCTTATTCCTTTTACTTCCTTCACTACACACAAGTTTAAACCATCTAGAGCCAACCTTTTTCAAAAAATATAGTGCTAACGTATAAACAGCGGCCCCAGCACACTACCCACAAGAATACCAATAGCCTTTCAGTTGCAGATCAGTGGTTGGCTGACGGCCAAACTCTGATGTGAAACTCCCGGATTTGTGCCCTTTTGGGCACAAGTAAATATTTGTTATTGCTCGAAGAAAAATGTGAGTATTTCTAACTTATGTTTTTGTTATTCCGTTGTTCGTTAAGTAGAATGGTTTGGGATTATCTTAACTCGAGAGATTTGCGTGTTGAGCTTTATTAATTGGTTGTTTTATGATGTTGGTATGTCAACATGCTTGATCTGAATTATGGACTTCAGTGGTTGATTTTAGTTTTGTTAGACAGTCTGTTAATGTTTGCAGTAAAGTACTGTAAAGGATTTCGGACATTAAAATATAATTCGACCGAAAAGTCTACATCAACTTTTGAAAGCAGTAAATTCGGCCATGGATCGGATTTTGTATCCGAATTACATCAACTATAATTTTCATACCATTTTTTAAACTTATTACATAATTGTAGATATCATGCGGCTCGAGTCAGTCGACCAAATACAAAAAATAAAAATACTTAATTTCAACCAATTGTTGTTCGGGAGTCTATTGGCATAATATTTCACAAAATGCAGTAGTTCTACAAGCTTTAAATACATTATTAGATTTTTTGATGAATATCAGAATCTTGTTCGAAATCAGCTGCGATATAAAATACACTTTCATGAAATAGGTTTGTGTTAGTTTTCATCATAATATCACGCCTATCATAACCACTTACCTCGTAATCGTGGTTATCCACCGCTCCATCGAGGAGGTTTTCTTTTTCTTGATCCTAGCTGTTGGTTGATAGCTACCTTCTGTCTAATGGTGAATGTTCTGATAAGCTATTCCAATTAGTTCTTCACCCTCTCCTTTCCTACACAGGAAAACACGTTCTGGGCTTAGATGTAACCCGTATACGGTGCATAATATCCGTTCAAGAACCAAGCGGTTCGGAGACTCTTTCCTTTGTCGCACCATTAAGGCCTGGAATTGGTTACCAGCTCACGTGTTACTTTCTTCCGACAGTCCCGGGTCCTTTAAACGGGGCGTGAATATATATATATATATATATTAATAAGGCCGTTAAGCTAAATGTCAACGTTGTAACATGGTATATGTATGTAATAGTGACCAGCTGTTCTGAACATTTGCCTTCAGCTTACCATCAGGCGAGGCGAAGTCTAATAGACGTGACCTATATAAAACAGAATCCTCTTTTATTTGAGGTCAGCTCTTCTAGTATTCCACCATGCCGTGCTGTTGCGTATTATATTCATATTTGTATTTATTCACGTCATATCCTTCTTTATGGTTTTTGTAACCAAGTTATTGATGGTCGTCCATTGTCTCTTTTTCCTCTTTCCCATTCACCACTCTTATTATCATATGGTCTTGAGACTGTGACTAAGCGAGATGATCGCTTCCAATCCAAACCGATCTAAAATAATTAGTAAGTACGAGTATACTCACAAATCTATCCGAAGCCAGAGCTAGCTTTTCATTAACTATATTCAAATTCAGCTTAGCACAGAGAGTTACTTTCTCGCTATCCTGGCATGTTCTGTTCAAACTGATTACATGTAAATGAGGTTCAAATAGAAGCTGCGATTGCTCTCTAAGACGAACTATAGCGAAAATTTTCACTTCATAGCTGATTGATTCGATTTAAGTTTTTGTAAATATTTTATCTAATACCTAAATATTCTTTATAGTGTATCTGGAATGATGGTCATTACTTTTGCTACATGACTACAAGTTATTGCCGGGGAGTGAGGGACTGTCACGGATATGGCTGAGAATCAAAGGATATGCCACCTACCTCATCCTTGGCAAAACTTATGGCCTGAGTCGGCTGCTGTGCGGTACTAATCCGATATAATCACCCCCGCTTGCATTGACGGGGAAGAATCACCACTGTCTATTTGGTTTTACACGATAGCTCAAATAAGGAGCTTAGCCTATCCCACTCCACTGCTCGACATAGGCCTCTTCCAATTTTACCCTACTGCTTCCACGCTGAACAGACAAATTTTTACAGGGTTTCATTTCGAGTTTTCCTTCTCTCGCATTGATATCGTCTGCGTATTTATCCGCTAGTTGCCTCTTACACCCTTCGGATGAGATGGGGTGATGATACTTGTATTCTTTCTCCGTCTCCACACGAATACAGAGGTGAATAAACACCCCCTTTTCACCCATTATTGTTTTCAATCCCACGTAATAGCGGGTGACCCTATTGCCTTAAATTAATATTTTCTATTAGTGTCCTACAATCCTTAAAATTCAACCAGTATAATAGGCACATTAAACCTAAGTTATACAAAAATAGAATACATTTACATTATTGCCCGGGCACAATCATTTCATTCATTAATATTACAAGCCACCACAACCGACCGCCTGCGGCATAATTCTCACAATTCAATACGTAATGGGAACTTATTTGCTTCAGCAGCGAGGGGTGACGACGGGTTGATTGGTGAGAAGCGGATAATTTGGAGACAAGCGTTTTAATAAAAAATGCTTACTGAATATAGTTTTACTAAAAGCATCTTCATAATTTTAACATTGTTCAAGGTAGGACACGACGGTATTTTCATAAAATTGAGCAGTCTGATTGGGGAAGTACCTCCACCCTACAGAATACCGCGGCCATTATAAACTCGAGTTGTGTTCCCGGCGATGAGCAGGGTAGCCAGAGTTCATAGGAGAGTTTTTGTGCTGTCAGTGGGAAGACCAAAGGCTTGTCATGTTTTGTTTTTTACAGATGGCACAGAAACTTTCTGTGCTTATTGTGTCAGCAGCGCGAGTGTAACTCTTTTGGTATTGCACACGTCTATAGGCCACGGTAACCACTTTCTATCAGGTGGGTCACGTGCTAGTCTGTCGCCTCAATGGTATAAAAAACACATGCACGATATTGGATATAATATATAGTAATAGTGGTGAGACCATTGGTGCATGCATGTTGTCTTCTACGATGCCAAAGCCAGCACTTATGGCAGGTATAGTGCCACTTTTGGCAGGAGAGGTAGACCCACTACCTCTCCTGCCAAAAGTGGCACTGTAGGCAATTCTTACTCACGTTTTTTTATTGGTAGGTAAGCACACGTCGCACCTGATAGGAAGTAGCTACAGTGGCCTATGGGCCTGTGTTACAATAAAAGCTGCCGTGAACCCAAGAGTTCATCACGCGATCTTTAGGTGGGACTCAACTATATGCGTTAAATTATTTTTTGAATATTTAAAACTAATGTGAGTGAAATAAATTTTTAGTACACTTCTGGTGATCTTTATAATTTTAACCGTCGGTAGCTTAGTGTTTAAGGAGTCGGCCTAATGATCGAGAGGTCCAGGTTTCGAATCCAGGCTATTACACTACTGACGTGAACCCACTCCTAGCACAAGCAATTTAGCATAGTAGGAGGTGTTAGGAGGAATATGAGTAATTTCGGTTCTAATATTCTTTATACTTAATGTTCTTGTACCAGGAGAGGGTTTTCTTCTCTTGTATTCTGAGCAAGGTTAAACCAGCGAAAGAATAATTTTCCGATGGTTTATTTATACGTTATTTAATATTTTATATTATTTCTTGACATAATTGTAAAATTTTGACGTTCATATGTACTCTTTACGTGCCTTAACTGAAAAAATGAATTTAATTATTTGATTCATGATTTTTTGACCCCACAGCTGCCTTAATGCAATTGCCCAACAACTAAATAATTATAAACATGCAGCCCATTAATTAAAGCCAAAATACATATTTTCGTTCATTTCTCCACAACTAAAACAATTTGACGGTAATGTTAAAAGATTCCCGCGGAGTCTCGCCAAATCCCCGGGATTTAGTTTGAATAATGTCTAGGTTTTAGTACGGGACAGGGGCATTTATATTATTTATGCAGCTCATCGGTTACAGATGTAGGTTCTAATGCTATTATGTGGGAAGACTGGGAAGTCTGGGAACTGGAAGCTACTTAGATTTATTAGTAAGTTCATTTCTTTATTTTTAAAGAAGAGAGTTAAAAAAAAGAAGTTGTAGGACGTAGGGTACGACGGTATTCCCGTCCCAATTGAGCAGTCCGACTGGGGAAGTAACTCTACCCAACAGAATACCACGGCTATAATAACCTCGTGTTATGTTTCCGGCGGTGAGTAGGGTAGCCAGAGCTCACTGCAGAGATTTTGTGCTGTCAGTGGGAAGTGCATTGACGGCACAGAAACTCTGTTCTTATAGGGTCGGTAGTACGGGTGTGACTCCCCTGGTGTTGCACACGTTCATAGGTCACGGTAACCACTTTCCATTAGGTGGGCCGTGTGCTTGTCTGTCACCTAAGTCGTATAAAAAAAAGTGCATTAATGTACGCATACATCTTTTAAATGGTAGCACTGAATTCGATATTCTTTCTTTTTCTTTTGTGTGGGTTATTGTCACTGTTACTGTGCACATAGTCATCTCTTAATGTGAACCATTACTTCCGACCCTCCGTCTTCTGCATCCCATCCAAGCCAGCTTTTTCAGGTTGTCAGTCCGTCCCAACTTCCGTTGGCCTTCTTGCGATCTTCACTCTAGGGCTCGTTTGGTTTATATTAAAGATTTTTTTAGAATTTCCAAGGAATAGTTGTTATAATAAAATTGCACCTAAGCGAAGCCAAGGCGTACAGTCACTTTAAAATAGACGCATTATCTTGTATACCATTCATAATATTTTGTTTAGCAGTTAAGAAGCATAAAAAATTTATACGGATTATATATTATTAAAAAATGTTTAAATTATCGGCAAAAATTAAAACCCATCTTCCAAAACTAAAAAAGTTTTAAACAAGATCTAGGATAGCCGTGGTCGTATGCCAATTTTCCCTCTAATATATTGTTTTGTTTGTCTAAGTAGCATACGACAACGGCTATCCTTGATATTTTCTTATACACAACATTTTAGTAGTCGGGTCTTAGTTTTAAACTTATTATTTTATTTATATTATATTGGAGCATGCAATATGTATAATTTATACATAATTGAAATGTAGCCCTTTCAGTTGAAAGCAAACATGACATTAGACACACATTAGATTCAGTGACACGCTATATAGCTTTTAGTTAGCGGATGACTAAGATGCTCCTAACAGTACGTCATTTATCTAGTTTTAATAAGTGGTTGAGGAGCTATGAGGTAACAGATGAACCTACATACATACATAGCCTGTCAAAGTCATAACCCTCCTTTTGTTTCGCTGTAGTCAGGTAAAGAGGTATCTCCATTTGTACTAAAACCCGCTCTTTTATTCAAATATTTAAAAATGCACAGTCATATTTCATTCATAAGGTTACATATCCAGAAAGATCCATTTATGTATTAGTGGGGAGTGGTTTAGAGTAAAGTTTATGATTTATAGCACGTTCGAATCCCGGGCGCACGCTGAAACAACGGCTATCCTCAGGTGATTTTAAAATCGTCTACTAAGATTAATGTAAGCTGCAAAGTGGAAATGGGTGGGGCTCCACAAAGAGCGTTTTTTTGTTCATACTACAATTGTAAACGGCAGGTCAGAACCATTGCAAACGGGCGGGCTTGCATGAAAAGTTTAGTGACAGTAATGGAAGATTGTGGGTACCTATGTAAGAATAGAACCAAATGGCTGTCTTTTGTCTCTGTTTACACAGAAAGGAAAAATGTGTGAGATAGCCTTAAAAATACGATAGAAAAACTTCGTTCTCTGTGAAAGAGAAGTAGAGGTTAGTCTGTGCCTACTGCGGCGAAGAAAAGGCTAGAATGTGCAAAATTGACACTTATGAATATATACAAAAATATAATAATAAAAATAAAAAAAATATAATATATACCGACGGTCCCTATTAAAATTGTCGGATGTGAAAAACTGCAACTTTACAGGAGAGCGTTTCAAGGTTTAAATTCCGTGTAACTTTTTACGTATTTTAAGCAGAGTCCTGAAAGTTTAGAGTAATACTGTACAAGTTATGCCTGTTCAGGACAATATTATAGGTAGCCGGTATATTAAGTGTAAATGTGAGAAAAGTCACTTGTGACCTTTTTAACGGTTTAGAACTAATGTTGATTTGTAGGAAGTACCAGAACCGACATTGTTGCTGGGAAAAAAAAATATTTGTTTGTCGGAAGTACCAGAACCGACATTGTTGCTGGGAAAAAAATATATTTGTTTGTCGGAAGTACCAGAACTGACATTGTTGCTGGGCGAAATTAATAATTATTTGTCGGAACTGCCATTTACTACATTGTTAAATGTTTATTATCTATTATTATGCATGTCATATGTACAAATTACTAAAAAAACACCAAAAAATGTAAGTAGATGCATATATATTTATTGACAACGAACAAAGAAAATTTGCTCAATTGAGAAAATCATACAAAAATCTAATGTTTTGACTTACAAAATTAAAAGAATAACAATTTTGTTGGTACTCAAAAAAAAGCTCTTTATTATTAAAAAAGAAATCTAATTAACAAAAAAAACTTAAAAGTGGCATACAAAATCTTATTTATTATTATGTCAAGTAATTATCACAAGTAACCCTACTATAATATAATCACAAGTTTATAGTAAACTAACATTAATTAAATCAAGATTGACAATGTAATTTTATTAAAATCAGTCTTCTTATTGATAAATATTATTATAAATAGTTAATGACTACTATAAAAAATGGTGGCATAACAAAACAACAAAACAAAATACAAAATATTCTTATTTATAATTAAGGCACTTTGGAAATAACTTAATAAAAGGTCTTTAATCACATGGAAAAGTTACATTAATTTAATTAAAATTAACTATTGTTAAAATCAGTCTTCTTACTTAGAAATATTATTATGAAAAATAATTATTATAAAAACATGGTAGCATAACTTAAAAAAAACAAAAAAATACAAAGTCTTATTACTTATAATTAAGACACTTAGGTAATACTTAATCAAAGGTCTTAGTATTATGGAAAACTTACATCGATTAAATTAGGATTAACTAATTGTTAAAATCAGTCTTATTATTAACAAACATTACTGTAAATAATAATTATTATAAAAAAATTGTGGACTATCTAAGACAACTAAACAAAATACAAATTCTTTTCATTGAGTAATTAATAATAGTCTTCCTAAGACAATCAACAACAGCATAACCAAAATAAAAATCTTCTTAATACTTCTGAAAAAATACTTCTTCCTTTAGATAGAATAAGGTAACAATCACAGCTTAAAACTGACATAATCACAGCTTTAAAAAAAATATATTTTTAGTTTTAATAATTAAAATCAGTCTTCTTCATCCGATACAACATTATCGAATTTAAATTTTTCATAAAAATGGTGATATTTTCTGGGAATTATCTCACTTTGACACAACTGGATTTCTAGTTTCCTGCGGGAGCGCCGTATCCGCGTCCTCTGTGATGGACGGGCTTCGGAGTTCTTGCAAATAAATGCTGGCGTACCGCAGGGGTCTGTATTATCTCCCGCTCTCTTTCTTCTGCATATCAACGACATGCTGTCCACCGGCAGCATACATTGCTATGCAGACGATAGCACCTTACACGGGAGTTATCACGGACAACCTGCGGCCAAACAGTCCGATATCGTGGAAAAAAGACAGCTTTTTGTCACTGAACTGGACCGGATCTTAAATCACATTTCTCAATGGGGCTCTGAGAACATGGTCGAGTTCAATGCCAGGAAGACGCAGGCTTGTGCGTTCACAGCAAAAGTATCTTCTTTCCTTCCCCTTCCCACTCTTCAGAGCACGCCACTGCTACTGCAGGACAACCTCAATATCCTAGGCATGTATATTCGCTGCAAACTGAATAACAAAAATTACATCGAGAGCATCATCAAAACAGCCTCGCGGAAACTCGGACTCCTAAACAAAGTGAGACGTTTTTTCACGCCAGAGCAGCGGTGTCTTCTCTATAAGACACAAATTCGCTCCTGCGTGGAATACTGCTCGCATCTCTGGGATGGCTCCGCGAAATACCTACTAGATGCTCTCGACAGGTTGCAGCGACGCGCGGTCCGAATTATTGGGAACCCTGAGGTCACGAACACCCTCGAGCCTTTGCAGATGCGTAGAGATATTGCTTCCTTGGCTGTATTTTACCGTCTCTACCACGGTGAGTGTTCTGACGAGCTCTTCCAATTAATCCCACCATCTCCTTTCCTACATAGGATAACATGTGCAGGCCTTAGATGTCATCCTCACACTGTGAAGAATATACGAGCAAGAACCAAACGGTTCGGAGACTCTTTTCTTTGCCGCACCACCAAGACCTGGAATTCATTACCAGCACACGTGTTTCCTTCTTCCTACAGTCCCGGGGCCTTTAAGCGGGGCGTGAAAGAGCATCTGATGAGGCCGCCAAGCTGAGTGCCACCATTGTAGCACTTAGTGTCTGTAATGGTGACCCTCTTTCCTGAGACTTTGCCTTTAGCTTACCATCAGGCGAGGTGAGGTCAAGTTGGCGTGTCCTATATATAAAAAAAAAAAAGTAAATCTTTATGTTTGTTGTGACTTATAGAAAGTTCTCCCTCATATGCTGGCTTGAGAGTAAATTCAGAAGTAAATCTGGCTGTGTTTCGGGTAGCAGATCGCAAGACAACAATAGATTTAGGTGCATCCTCAAAATTGTACTTAAACTCTATTCTATCAGGATTACATGCCTTGACTATTACCTCCCTCAAATGTGTCCAATTTACCTTTTCATTATTTGTATCTTTACTCCAATTTTTATTTAGTAGCAAGCCTTTAAAGTCCAATATTTCTGGGGTGGTCATCTCTTTAACTTCATAAGGTTCACCTTCAACTTTGGCCCAGCGAACGAGGCAGTACCGATTATCGTTGAGCTTACTCGCACATTTTAAACGATATCTTTCATTGCAAGGTCCTTTTATCTCTTTGGCTGATATTTCCTTTCCTCTAGCATTAATAAGACTTATTCCTTTATTTTTTGCACGTTTCCTTTTATTTACTAGCCAGTTTTCTGTATGCATAAGCCTTTTTTTTCCTTTATCCGTTTTAAAAGTAGATGTACGAGTTTGAACACTTGCAACAGAAGAAGGGGTGTTAAAACTCGTTATGGATGCCACGGAAGGTGTAGGCAAATTCCCATACAGGTCGTCATCGGTTAAAATTGGAGGGTTCTCGTTCTCACAACAATCACAAGAATGTTGGCACTTATTTTGTGAAGTCAGTGTTGATGGTATCGACGCATCATCAGTAACATTATCTACTTCAATTTGAGAATGAGATGTATTCTGTACTATATCTTCATTATCTTTGTTAGTTGGTGATGGCGTCTGAGATTTAGTATCGCCAGTATTCTTGTCAACTACAATTTGGGAATGAGATTTAGTACTTACTGTATTTTCTTCACAATCTTTGTCAGCTAATTCTAATTCATCGTTGCACACAGCACGTGTTGACAATGGGGATAGTATCGGTGTTGTCACGACTCCAGTAACATTCGCTTTATTGGCTGATATTATGTTGTCATTGTCATTGAATACATCACCGAGTAAATCCTGCATTTGAATTAATTCAGCTTCAAAGCTTGCAGGTATGGGAGACTCTAATCTGAAAAAATCTTAATTTTCAAATAAATATGTCGTAAAAGAAATTAATCATTATAGATTTTAAAAACAAAGCACGTTATCTATCTATTTGGGTGTCAGTGTAGTTGGTTCTGCCACATCCCGCTATAACGTTATGGTCGGATGTGGTAGTACCAACAATTAATTCCTTAATAAAACGGTAAAATACGTAGGATGTGGTACTACCGACATAAAACCCATTTGTAAAACTGGTTAAGAGCGTTGAATGTGGTACTACCGACATACACCCACTTGAAGTACAAATTAAAAACATTGAATGTGGTACTACCAACATTCAACCCTTTTGAAAACCCGATTAAAATCGTCGGATGTAGTACTACCAACATTTTACCCATTTGATAAACCAATTAACATTGTCGAATATGGTACTACCGACGTTTGATCTATTTAAAAACCCGATAAAAAACGTCGGATGTGCTACTACCGATATTGAACATCTTTTGAAAACCAATTAACAAAGTCGGATGTGGTACATCCAACAATTTTAAATTACGTTACGCATTTCGAATGATTAAATGATACTTTAATTTGGTATTTAATTCGCAATAGCATTAAAACATTAACTATACTGTAAATAATAGTAAAAGTAATATTTTAATAATACATACCTGTTTCCGTACTTTTTTTTGCGTTCATAATATTTTCGTCCGCATTTCTATTTCCGTTGTTGTTGATTTTTTCACCATGCCTAGTAACCAGCTAAAAATGCGTTTTGATCTCGTAGACATTGTGAACAGCGTTATAAGGTAAGGGATTTTGTCAATTAACTATCGCAAAAAAACACGTGCCAGCGCGACCTCCGGTCATCCCGCTAACATGGCCGGAACTGGAAGATCGCACGCGCTCACCTAAGCCGCGCCCCGCTAAGATCGTAGGTAGTTAATAACCGACTATGTTAGCGGGCTATCTAGGTAATATCCAACGTTTTTAATTTGGCTATTTCAAAAACTAGGCATACTAGATTTTTTTCTTTTTAACTGACGATAGAGCTAGGTATATAGACACGTTTTATGAAATAAAATAAAAATTGTATTTTTGCAGTTCCGACGATTTTAATAGGGACAAGCGATACAAAAAGTTGCTGGTCATGTAGAAGTCTACCGTGCCATACATTCAGTTTAGTAGTAAAGAATGCCTAATAGTAGAGGTATTATTATGCATTATTTACTACAAAAACTAACTTCTTTACAACGAAAACTTCGAGTACGATAGACCGTACTTGATCATCATTACCTTTAATTAGACAATGTTTTATCGTATTCAGATTATCGGTACGGTAGCGCATAAAATACTAACATTTATGTATTTATTTACTTTTCATACATACAACTAACTACCTTTACAGGATATACACAATGCGATGGTGTACACATTTATAGATACAAAATTAAGTATCAATCAGACAATATTGGACAATACAGGACAATTACAAGACAATACAATACAATTTTACAAGACGCATAAAGGGAATTACCGCGGTAGCCTAGTGGTATGGGTAATGGACTGCTGAGACGAGGTCTCGGGTTCGATCCCAGGTTTTACAATGGCCCACACTAATGACTTTTCGACGCTTTTCGAAGTTATGTGTGTATTTATGGCAGGTTTATAAGTGCCCGGTTAATGGCAATATGCTCGCCACCTATGACATTGGGACCTAAACATAAACTGGCGAAATGTGGGTGCTAGCACCTCTGCCTACCCCTTCGGGGATATAGGCGTGAGTTTATGTTATGTTATGTTATGCATAAAGGGAACATAATTAACTAACATAACATACAAACTAACACAATTAAAAAAATAAAAAGAACATTGATCTCGAACTTTTATATAATCGCATTCTATGATATACAATTTTTTATATAGGATACTTGAATCAGACCTTGCCTCGCCTGATGATAAGCTGAAGTACCAGTCTCAGAAAAGAGGGTCACCATTAGGTATTTATTATACAATGTTACAGTGGTGACACTCAGTTTGACGGCCTCATCATTTGTTTTTCCCCACCCCGCTTAAAGTACCCGGGACTGTAGGAAGAAGGATAAACGTGAGCTGATAATTAATCCCTGGCCTTAATGGTGCAACAAAGGAAAGAGTCACCGAACCACTTGGTTCTTGATCGGATATTCTGCATCGTGTGCGGGTGACATCTAAGACCTGCACGTGTTGTCCTGTGTAGGAAACGGGAGGGTGGGACTAATTGAAAGAGGTCATCAGAACAGTCACAATGTTTACAGGATTCACTATAATGTACATACCTCTGATTTACCTGACGTTTCGACCAGGTTATACCGGCCGTGGTCACAGGCTTACCATGATCGCGTTAATTCATGTCAACATGATTGTATAACATTTATCTCGACTTAAGCGAAGACAATCTCTCTCCCAATGGGACCCCATAATTTTGCGACAGGGCATATAAAGGGGGGGTTTGGATTTTCGCCAGGCCCGCTGTGCGAGTTGCACAGAATTAAGTCATCTTATACATAAGTGATGGCACATTGTAAAGGACATTGTTCCACGTTCCAAGGATTATGATATCTCTTTCAATTTGCGGCGTGAAATGTCATTATTAATTAAGATTTTTTGTGTGGGTAAGATAAGATGATGAGATGAGATGAGATGAGACGAGACGAGACGAGACGAGACGAGACGAGACGAGACGAGACGAGATGAGATGAGATTAGATAATAAGATTCATTTATTTGTCCATTTGTATTTAAAAATTAATGTATTTTAAATCTATCTAATATTAACATTAATAAAAAATAATAATTCAATAAAACATTAGTTAAAATGCGTCGTAGAATTCCTCCGCATCGCATGCCTCTTGTGGTAGCGTTCCCAGAAGACTGGCAGCATTGCCACGTTGTATGGAAATGCTTATTCTCTGACCTAAGAAGAGGCTAGTCCTCTGGTCACGAGAAGCGTCGACCATACGCTTCGCAATCTCCCTGAAGAGATTGCGGGCGCTCGCACAAATTCATAATCACCAATGAGATTAGAATACTTGTGCCGCTTAAGAGTCTCTGCAGAAGCTGCAGCAGTACCAGCACAGCCAGCCGTGCCAGGTATATGGGTAAGGGCAATGGTATTTTCGCATGTTGCGTCCCACACCAGAGTCCTACCCATTCTCCATGGTATTTATGACATATCAACCGGTCTCTTGCCACCGTCGCGAGCCAAACCGTTTGGTTCAAGCACAACTAGCACACCGGCAGTGACAAGAGTATGGCGGATTATGTCGTTGAGGTTGGCGTGCCGTGGAATTCGCCTAGCGCTCCTGCAGCACGATAGGCCATGGTGTCCGAGTCGGTCAACTGCTTCTCCACAACTGCATTGATGCGGAGAAACACACGGCGCACCAAAGCGAAGATACATTGCGATACGGAAGGTGGTGTAGATGACGGAAGAGCTTATAGCCAGAAACTCGATTCCCACACTCCAACCACCAGTAAACGCAGAATTAGAGCATGTATTTAATAAATTTTGTCTTACTAAACTGCAGACCGGCCCGTCCCACTGACGCTGTGAGAGTAGGTTCCTTGGAAGATTGGTGTTTGGACATGCAATTTTCCAAGCATTCACTGCATCAGTCTTACGCAGTACTTCAGAATCTACTAGTAGTAGTAGTAGTAGTAGTAGTAGCAAGAATTTTCATAGTTAATTCTTCCATACTGTAGACCGAAGACAGGAATGACGGTAAGCTGACATCTGAAATTTTACGAATACCGAGCCCATCCAAGCGAATCGGTAGAGACGCTTGTAGTGAAGTTCGGTCATTCAAGGCCACATTTAAAACTTTGGAGAGTGTAATTTATATAATTATATAAATTTTATCAAACATTGTTAAATGTTTCCAAAATCGTGTAGACCTGAGAGCATGGGTGAATTTGAAAGAACATTGTATTGAAGTTGTTTCCGGCGTACAAATATTGAAAGGTTGTAATACAAATTTAAATAATGTCAGCATACAATTAATGATAATTCCTCTTTAAATGATTTAGTCATTAATAGTTTAATTACAAAATGTCAAATCATACTTTACACAAATCAAGGTTCACAGAAAAAGTCAATTTTAGACTAAAAACGTTCGCTTATGAAGTCTATCGTGGAATAGTAACATTAATTTATTCAGACGGAATTGGAATAGTTGAAATGAGGCAAAAGTAATAGAATATACATGATCGTATTAGTTAGAGAGTATCATTGATGGTACTGCGGCAATTTTTACATGCCGTTGTATGTATGTATATATATATATATATATATTTATGTATGTATGGTGGGCGCTACTAAACGTCATGGCACGATATTTGTGTAAAGAGAATCCCGGTTTTTCCGTTCTACCCTTAATTATACCGTGAATTGATTACGTGTCGTGGCACCCTTGTGTTGGTAGCAATGTCTAATGCTTCCATGGTGAATAAATTTAAAACTAAAGCCCGTCTTCTGAAACATCACGTTTTAAAAATTATTAAACAACAAAATATCGGATCACCATTTTTTCCTAGAATGTATTGTTTTGTTAGACTATGCTATTTTTGATATTTTCATGTTTAATATTTTTTAAAGCGTGATTTTTCAGTAGTCGGGTTTTAGTATTAAATTCATTTTTTATTTATATTATTTTGGGGCAAGGAATGGCTATATTTCACGCATATTTGTAATGTGCTAGTTAAGCCCTTTCAGATGATACCAAACACGGTATATTTATCTCAATTTATTTTTTAACACAGTACTTTATGACCACCAGAGGGCGCTATATTAGATTCAGTGATACGTCTTAAACCCTTTAACCAGCGGAGAACTAAGACGCTTCTAATAATACCTCATTTGTCCACCTCTAATAAGTAATTCAGGAGCTATGCGGGATCAGAGGAACCTACATCCGTACATACATATTATACATAGCTTGCAAAATCATAACCCTCCTTTGGCTTTGCCGTAGTCGGGTAAAAAGGGGTATAGATACATCTAACATTTTAATCTTCTTATTTGGAGCCCGGGGTGCATTCTCTTGCGTCTTTCATTGCCTTTTTTTCGGCATTTATGGGAGCAACTGCAATACACCAGTGTTAGGTCCGGTTGCAAACTAATTCATGTTACACTGTTTCATTATAGAGCAACAAGTAAAAAAAAAACATCTTTTTAAATTATTGAACTATCAGCGGTTCTTGATAAGAGCTCAAAAATCGAGTCCAAGGCTTTCATTACGCGCATACAACGCTTTATGATATACGATGTTTTCATAAGAGGAGGTTGGACACGATTTCCGTCCAATTGAGCAGTCCAACTGGGGAAGTACCTCCGCCCTAAAGAATACCGCGCCCATAATAACTTCGTGTTGTGTTCCCGGCGGTGAGTAGGGTAGCCAGAGCTCACTGGAGGGTTTTTGTGCTGTCAGTGGGAAGAACAAAAGCTTGCACTGCTTTGTCTTTTACACTGACGGCACAGAAACTCAATGCTTGCAGGGTTGGCAGCGCGAGTGTGACTCTCATGAATTTGCACGCGTCCATAGGCCACGGTGACCACTTTCCATCAGGTGGGCCGTGTGCTTATAAAAAAACTCGCATACAAACATACAGACTGATATCTAAAGTGTCTTAAAAATCTATTGTAAAATCGAACGTTATAGAAATACCAGGAACCACACGTAAGCTATTTAAATATATCCAGAGCATTATTCGGAGTATCTTAAAGGTGAGGACAGTGGGTATTGTCAGATACTTAACAACTTCGCACGTCTTATTCGAATAACGTATGAGGAAGGGCTTTTAGGTGATATATCTTGAGGCTTTGTTGACTTTCAACTATTGGTTCTGGTAGGTGGGAAGCGGTTATCTGTACTGATCGATTTATCCCCGGTGGGTTAGGCAGAGGTGAATTAACCAACAAATTTCACCAATCATTGAATTCGATCTCACATAATGAGGAGTGAGCCTATTGCCGTCTTCCGGGTACTATGGCTGACTCAAGCCATGCATCTGAGGCTTAATCCGGGCTGTATATATCTGTCTGATGTTAAACAGCCCTATCACTAAGTCGCCTTGTACGACTCCGCATGGGAAGAAATGGAGTGGTCCAAATTCTACTCTGCCGGAAACCACGCGGTTTTTAGCATTTAGTATGCTAACTATTCAAATCGATTAAAATAAGAAAAAAAAATTGAATCAGCTCAAGCTGGATTCGAACCCGCGATCTTTCCCTTATTATATCCCTTTATATATATAGGAAGATTTGGATGGCTTCAGGCAAGATTTGATGGTGGTCAGAGCATTCCTCCCGTAAGGGAAACATCGAGGGTACGAATCCCGTCTAAGCTGATTAAAAAAATTCCTGTCTTAATCGTTATGATTTTTTTTATACCACTTAGGTGGCAGACAAGCACACGGCCCACCTGATGAAAAGTGGTTACCGTGGCCTATGGACGTATGCAACAGCAGGGGAGTTACACTCGCGCTGCCGACCATGAAGAAACCTGCTGATGTCCCTCTTGAAGAACCCCATATTGTAGGTGCTTGGGATAACCGCAGCAGGGAGGTCATTCCACATCTTAAGTGTGCGTGGGATGAAGTTTCTTTCATACCGCACAGTGCGCACCGTCTCAGTTCGCAATGTGTGAGGATGAATTCCCTGCCTATGGCGAGAGGTGCAATGATAGAATGTAGCTGTGGGCATCATGTCAAACAATTCATCTGAGCACAAACCTTTTTTTTTATTTAGTATTTCGATTTTTGAATATGTAAGTACACGCAATAAAAACTATTTTTTTTTTTGATATTTTTTATACACATTTCCGCACCATATGGAAATCAATTCCCGGGATAAAAGGTAGTCTATGTTCTAATTCAGACTATATATAAACAATCGTTTGGCGTAGATATTCCTTCTTCTTACAATCCCGGATCCTTTAAGCGGGGCGTGAAAAAGCATATGATGAGGCCGCCAAGCTGAGTGCCACCATTGTAACATTACTTAGTGTCTGTAATGGTGACCCTCTTTCCTGAAATTTTGCCTTTAGCTTACCATCAGGCGAGGTGAAGTCAAGTTGGCGTGTTCTAAATATATCTTAACAATTTCTCACCCAACTTTCATTTCGTTTTATTTGTTCAGAAAACCGTGTGGTGACGGAGAAAGAATTATCTGTGTGGTGACGGAGAAAGAATTATCTGTGTGGTGACGGAGAAAGAATTATCTGTGTGGTGACGGAGAAAGAATTATCTGTGTGGTGACGGAGAAAGAATTATCTGTGTGGTGACGGAGAAAGAATTATCTGTGTGGTGACGGAGAAAGAATTATCTGTGTGGTGACGGAGAAAGAATTATCTGTGTGGTGACGGAGAAAGAATTATCTGTGTGGTGACGGAGAAAGAATTATCTGTGTGGTGACGGAGAAAGAATTATCTGTGTGGTGACGGAGAAAGAATTATCTGTGTGGTGACGGAGAAAGAATTATCTGTGTGGTGACGGAGAAAGAATTATCTGTGTGGTGACGGAGAAAGAATTATCTGTGTGGTGACGGAGAAAGAATACCAGTATCACCACCTCATCTCATCCGAAGAGTGTCGTAAGAGGCGACTAACGGAAACATACGCAGACGATATCACTGCGAGAGAAGGAAAACTCGAAATAAAACCCTGTACCAACCCGTCTAGCAAGCGTGGAAACAGTAGGCCGAAGCCTCCCAATATTGGGAGAGGCCTAGTCCAGCAGTGGACTGCGATGGGCTATTTGATTGATTCAGACAACTGTATATTTTTAATTAATTAGATTCTGTAGATTGGCTCACCAAGTCCCTCGTTCAACGTGTAATTTGGTGAACTTACCCATCAAAGAGCTCCTTCCATTTTGCCTGCGAACGCCCTCAATTTGCCAAATAAAGCAACTTTAGAAAAAAAAGTTATAACTACGTAGTTGGCAGACAAGCGCACGGTCCACCTGATGGAAAGTGGACGTGTTTAATATCAAGGGAGTCACACTCGTGCTGCTGACCCAATTTTTTTTTCATCATTTCGACCACAAATTATGAATAAGACCTTCAGTAATCACTTCACGCATGACATAATGTTATAAGCGCCTTTTTAACCAACTTCCCTAAACAGAGGAAGTAAATATTTTATGTTTGTTCAGCCATTATTGTTTCCCCTTTGGCCGTACCCTTTTTTGTTAGAAAAGGTGTAGGTGCCATAGGTTTTATTCACATTAGGGTTTCACAAGAAAATATAAACACAACATATTTAGGGATAGAATAAGTTTATTTAGAATTGACTAAAAAAGACTAGGTCGGTTCCACTCCTATTACACCTTTCTGACAAAAAGGTCAAAAAGGTTCTTCGAGTAGTAAGGTCAGACAGCAGTCGTTACCATAAAAGCCGTATAATACAAATGAAAAGCGAGAGAAAAAGCAAACAGACCCCTGGCTTCGATCTGAAATCCTCGGATGTAATTGGGAATATTGCCCTATTCTATCCAATCTAATAATTTCACGTTCCAATCGATTAAGGTAAGAAAAATTTAACCGGTTCAGGCGGGATCGTGTGTGGACTCGACTTTCTCTTAAAGGGGGGATGCACTGAGTCACCGAACCTCGGCTGAAGCCATCCAAATGTTCCTATATATGCGTCTTACGCGACAGTGGGAGCCATCTGCCGATGCTCGTACGAACTATCGGGTCCAAATAATCATGTTGCAATGATGAGGTTTAGTAACTAAGTCCAAACAACTAAATGGGTCATTGGTCAGAGTATTCTCCCTGTAAGGGAAAGATCGCGGGTTAGAAACCCGCCTGAACTCCCTGCTGCAATTTTCCCGAGCGCCTACAATATGGGGTTATTCAAGAGGGGCATTAGATTAGGGTCGGCAGCCCGTGTGTTACGCCCCTGGTACTGCACATGTCCATAGGCCACTGTAACCGCTTTTTATCAGGTGGGCCCTGTGCTTATCTGCCACCTAAGTGATATAAAAAAACGATTAAATTTTTCCTGTCTTAATCGATTTGAATAGTTATCGTAATAAATACTTTAAAATTTCATTCCGTTATATAATAATAATAATAAGTTTATTTATTTCACAGTAGATAGATACAAATTGGTATGCAAGAACAAGAAAAACATAGTTTATGTATGACACAAGTGAATAAATGATAAAATATTACAATAACGAAATGTAACGATAAACCCTGTTACCTAAACTAGGCTCAGGGCCTGTATCTTAGGCAACAGGTTCGTCGTTTCATCATCATCGTTTCACGTACACTTCAGGATAAAATATAAACACGTATAAACAGAAACACTCTTGGATAAAACTGCAACAGTTTTCCATTTTGTAACCACAGACATTCAAATACAATATTTTCTAACCCCTACATAGCTTGGGGTTCCATGATCAGCCATAAAATATAAAATAACCGAACAGCAGATCAATACGGTGCGTACAAAATTTAATAAAGGACAATCGTCGTAGCGGCCATAATTCTTGATGTGCACCCGCCGCGTGCAAAATGTCCAATAACAACCACCACTATAAAGTTTCGTGGTTTCAGTTAAGGAAATGTGGCGGATGTGCCCGTCTCATTATACAGGTTAAAGATAAAAGGAATTGTTCGTGATTTCGCTTCTTTTTTTGGTTTGTTTAAATTTTCATAGTTTTGGGACATCAAGGGGAATGAATTCTTCGACTTCATTATCATTGAAAATCAATAAAATAGGAAGAAAGAAAAAAATAGATGTTTCTTTTTTTGCAACCAGCGCTTTGGTAGTTTTGGTTAACCATTTCCTACCGAGCATTCCAAAAGTAAAGAAAACTGTAGTTTTTATGGCTGTGTATGGAAAATGGGTTATAAAAGAGGTTTTAGCAGGAGGTAGGACACGGCGGTATTTCCGCCCGATTGAGCAGTCCGACTGGGGTAGTACCTCCGCCCTACAGAATAATAATAATAATAATAATAATAAAGCCTTTTATTCGGACAAAATATACAATTAAGTTTTAAAAAACCACTGCACTGTTTTTTTTTTTTTTTCGAAATTAAGTATATTCGACTATTTCATGCTTCTTTATTTTTTGTAAGTCCGTTTGCCAATTGGCAAAGGCCTCCTCCAACCTACTCCATTCTGATCTCTCTATGGCTACTCTACTCCATGTTGTACCTGCAACTTGCCTTATATCGTCGTCCCATCTTTTTTGTTGTTTGCCTCTTTTCCTTTTGCCTTCCCTTGGGTACCAACGTGTTGTTATTTTGCTCCATTTATCCTTTCCTCTGGCCATGTGTCCCGCCCACTTCCATTTCAGCCTTTTTATTTTTAGGGTGACGTCCTGTACCTTGGTCTTTCTCCTAATATTAATGTTTCCTATTCTATCCCTCCTCTTTACTCCCATCATGCTTCTCTCCATTGCTCGTTGGCAGATAGCAAGTCTATCGGTGGTGTTTTTTGATAAGACCCATGTTTGACTTCCATATATTAGGGTTGGTAGAATGCAGACATTGAATAATTTACTTTTTGTTGCTATATGAAGGTTTTTGTTTTTCATTATTTCGCTTAGGCTCCAATACCTTTTCCAACTGTTTGCTATTCTTCTTTGGATTTCTTTGTTTATATTATCTTTGGGTGATATCAGCTGTCCAAGATATATATACTCTTCAACGTAGCCTATTTGTGTCTCGCCTATGTTTATGTTGCTTTTATTTCCGTTCGTCATTACTTTTGTTTTTTCAGGGTTCAATTTTAGTCCTACCTTTTCACTCTCCGATGCTAGCTCATTTAACATTTTATTTAGATCTTCTGGCGTTTTTGCGAATAACACAATGTCATCGGCAAATCTTAAGTGTGTTAGTGTGCGGCCATCTATATTCAAACCTAGATTTTCCCATTCAAGATTTCTAAAAATCATTTCCAAAACAGAGGAGAAAAGTTTTGGAGAGAGAGGATCTCCTTGTCTTACTCCTTTTTGTATCTTAAACGAATTTCCTTTCTTTTCTAATTGAATGCACGCCGCGCTGTTTTTGTATACATTTCTAATCAATCTTATATATTTTTGTGCTATCCCTTGTTCTTTTAACGCCTCCCAAATGTTTGTATGTAATAATGAGTCGAATGCTTTGCTATAATCGACAAATGCTAGGTAATATTCGAGTTGGTATTCCGTATATTTTTCGATGATTTGCCTAACAGCATGGATATGATCAAGTACTGAATAGTCTTTCCTAAAACCTGCTTGTTCTATAGGCTGTTGCTCGTCAAGTTGTCTTTCCATTCGCTTGAGTAGGATCTTTGCAAATATTTTGTACAGGTTGGACATCAAGCTTATGGGCCTGTAGTTTCCGATATCATATTGATCACCCTTTTTGTACAGAAGGATTATATTAGATTCAGTCCATTGTTGGGGTATCGTTTCTGTATTTATAATATCATTGAATATGTCTTTTAGAACAGGTGTTATTGCATGTTTCGTTTGCTTTAGTACTTCGTTACTTATTCCGTCGGGTCCTGGAGCTTTATTGTCTCTTTGCGTTGCTATAGCGAATTCTATTTCCTCCTGTATTATGCTGGGTACGGATGAGATTTCCAACAACTTTATTTCTTTTGCCACAATAGTGCTTTCATATAGTTTTTTGTAGTAGGATGTAGCAATTCCTAATATTCCTTGCCTTCTATTTTCCTTCAAGCTATTGCTATCTTTCATCTGTATGATCCAGTCCTTTTTGCTATTTAACTCCTTATATGCCTTTTTTATTCCTCCTGTCTGTAGAATGTGTCTCTCTATTGTTTCCATTCTTTTCTGTGTTCTATCTTTTCTAATACTTTCTTTTATTTCTTTACTGAGTTTTGCTATTTGCTTTCTATTATAGTTAGTATTTTTTCCATTAATTAGGTCAGATCTTTGATTAAGTAGGTTAATGGTTTTGGTAGTCATCCATTCGTTGGGTAGGTCCTTTTTATTACTTCCCTGTTTAATAGCTGTTTTGATTATTTTTTTCTAACCAGTTGTATTTTTCTTGCACCTTCATGTTTGTTGTCTCTTTGTTGTATTCTGTAAGATTTTTCGTTATAGAATTTGCCATTTGTGCTGTTTGGTATTTGGTAGGTTTTGTGTTTATCATATTGTTTCTTGGTCTTGGGATTTTGGGCGGGTTCGTCATCAGTTCTGCTCGGATAATTCGATGGTTGGTGTTGAAGTTGAATTTGCTAAGGACTGTCAAGTTTGAGAAATATCTGCTTTTATTCGTCATTATAAAGTCTATTTCGTTTTTAATTAGCCCGTCTGGTGATAACCAGGTCCACATCTTACTTTTTTTCTTCTTGAAGACTGTGTTTAAGATTTTCAAACCATTCTCCTGAGCAAAGTGTACAAGCCTTTCTCCGTTTTTACTTCTGGCCTTTTTTTTATATATAAATGGCCCAAGGACTGTATCCTCATCTGGTTGTCGTTCTCCAATTTGACCATTGAAGTCTCCTATTACAACGAGGTTTTTGTGAGCATGGTCTTGGATTGCTTTATTTAGTTCTCGGTAGAATGAGTCCGTTAATCTTGTATCTGATTGTTCCGTAGGTGAGTATATTTGTATGATGGACCATGGGTCTTTGTACCCCGGCAGCTTAAGATTCATCACTGCTATGCGCTCTGATATTCCTATGAAGCTTTCCACATAGGTCGCGAGGTATTTTTGGATAATAAAACCCACTCCATACTGACCTGGAGTTGCGCCTATATGGTATAGAAGGAAGTCAGGGTACGAAATTATCCTTTCTCCCATTCGCCTTACTTCGCTCAGTCCGACGATGTCCCATTTAATCTGTTTTAACGCATGTGTTAATTCTGTAAGGTTTTCATCGTTTTTGAGCGTAAGTACATTGAGAGCTGTAACATAGATTTTTGATCTACTGTGATTGTTTTCACAATTGTTTCCCTGTGTTGTTGGAGGGTTGTGGTCATTTTCCCCCACGAGGACCAGTCGGCTTGGGAGAGATTGTGTAGTTTCTTTTGTTTGGTTTTTATATTTTGGTTGGATTGTCCGTTTGCCGGTTGATGATTGCTATTGTTTTTTATGTGTGGGTATATCAGTGAGAGAGTTCGATCGAATTCTCAGCAAATCGAAGGCGTTTGTCCTGTTAGTTTTAATAGAACTTATCGTTTGTTGCTTTTTAGGTTTAGTGGTGGAAGTCGACATTGGTGAAGTGGATAGTTCTCTTTTTCTTTTGTCAGAGTTGGGTCCTTTAACTACTAGCTTATCATAGTTGAGAAAAGCAATATTTCCCTTTTTCTTCTCCTCTAGCAGCTGTGGTATCAAAGCCTTTCTCTTTTCTATGACTTCCTTAGAATAGTCTTCCGATAGATAGATTTCCTTCAACATTTTTTTGTTTTTTATAATTTGGTCTTTTTTCCATCCATTTATAAATGATAGCAGCACAGGTCTATGTTTGCTCCCAACTTTATTTTTCCCTATACGGTATAGTCTGTTTATTTCATTTTCTTCCACGGATAAATTTAAGTCTCGTTTAAAGATCTCCTTAACGGTTTGAAATAGCTCCAATACCGATTTTTCACTCTCTTCTAAACCATAAATAACTATATTGTTACTTTTCTTCTCTTTTTTCAAATACTCAATCTCGTTCTCCAGGTTACAAATTTTTTGTTTTAATTTTTTATTTTCTTCTATCATAGGAGTTAATTTTTCTTCCATTCGATGCATTATATTCTGTGTCAGAGATTCTTTTAGATCATTTGTCTGTTTCTCCATTTCTATCTTCATTCTATCAAACAATAATTGAAATTGCTCTTCCATGTTGTCAGATGAGGTTATGTGAAATGGAACGTAAATGCAACTTGGTAGAAAATATTTGTTTAGTAGATTTTTTGTGATGGCAACTCTCGGGGTAGTTGTCAACTGACTGTCAGTTCGGGTATTGACTGGTATTGCGGGTATTTGTTTATTTGTTTATTTTCCCGGCTGTCAAATTGACTTAGGTTATAAAAATATTTTATTCTAACCTCAATTGTTGATATTTGAGCTTCACTTTTAACTAGTTGTTTTTGAGAATATCCAAGGATCGTTCTTTCCTATGTCTTCTGATGTTGTTTAGCTGATGTTTGAAGCACTACAGTTCTTAAAGTGTAACTATAACTATTTTTGATAAGTGTTTTATTGCTGACAAATATCCGCGACTTGTTGTCACTACAACGACCGGAAACGGAATCAGAATAGCCCTACAGAATACCGCGGCTATAATAACTTCGTGTTGTTTTCCCAGCGGTGAGTAGGGTAGCCAGAGCTCACTGGAGGATTTGTGCTGTCAGTGGGAAGACTAAAGGCTTGTCCTGCTTTGTCTTCTACTGACGGCACAGAAACTCTGTACTTACAGGGTTGGCAGCGCGACTGTGACTCCTCTGGTGTTACAGACGTCCATAGGTCACGGTAACCACTTTCCATCAGGTGGGCCGTGTGCTTGTCTGCCAACTAAGTGGTATAAAAAAATAAAAAAAATAAAACACTTTATTTTTTTCAGATTTTTTATTATACTTAGGTACTATTTCTATGACCTAGAATTACAGGTACCGTCAGGAACTTTGGGCGTAAATAAATAATCAAATAGGAACATTAATGTTTTTTTGAAAACTAGTAAAAGTAATTTTTGGTGGGTGTAATTAGGCAAAATGTACAAGGAACTGTTCGTGGTTTTATTTCGATTGTTTTTTTCTTATGATTTGGATTTGGGTACCAGTTGATATCAATTAGGGAGCACTAATCTCTTTGTTAAAGATTTACTTTTTTATGACTTTTTGTACATGCCTTTCTATAATTTTTTATTTTTATTTATTTATTTTATTTATTATTACACACACCTTACACTATCTTTACAGAAAAGTCCAATGCGATAGTGTAGACATAAAAAAATTAAAAAATAAAATAAAAATAGAACACAAACAGTCAATGAGTAGGTACAATGTAAATCACAAATATTAAACAAAAATTAAAAAATAATAAAGATAAACATAAATCAGAAACAAAAATTAAATAATACAAACATCACAGCTCATAATATAACCAATTAGAATTATTAATGAATAAATTATAAATCAATTTTATTAATCAACCCAACTAACATCACACGTCCTTACGCAATATGTGGCTTTTGTGAACTCATTCAGTGAGCACGAAAATAAATCAATGCGGTCCGCGACCACATTGAGCGCACGAAGGGCGCGCGTGAGCGGCGCCCGCCGCAGCAAGTTGGTACGCGCGGTCGCTACGGCCAGCAGGCGCGGGCGCCGCCGCTGCGACACGCACTCACGCGGCGCGCGCAGCCCCACCTCCCGCAGGATAGCAGGGTTGTGAATGAAGCCGCGAAGCACTTTAAACACGTATGTGGCTAGAGCCACTTCTCTCCTCACTTCCAGCTTGTAGTATCCCACCATCCCTAAAATAAACAGGGTGGGATACAACAGCGGGTAACCTGGGTATACCCCGTAAAGTTTAATGTACAAAAATCGAATAAACTTATTTTGTATTCGTTCCAACATCAACCTGTATTTCACCTCGTATGGAGCCCAAATGCTGGAATTGCATTCTACAGTCCATCAAATCTAAGAGGTACCGTTTGACGTTTCATATTTTTCAAACCGAAACAACTTTGTTCATACGTACATTATTCAGTTTCGATAACCTTTTTCATAAAACCATGAATTTAGAAAGATTTCATTATTGTATCTAAAAATGTACAATTCTTAATATCTAAATGTAATTGAAAACTTTCAAACAAAGCAAAATAACACATATTTACACAGTAAATAATTTCTAATAGTTATATTCTTGACCGCATTACAAAGTTACGTAGTTAGGTCACTGCACGTAGTGTTGCGACTCTTCGGATACACTTGTATGCAAAAAAATCGTTTACATATACGAAAAATCGAATGTATTATTTACAAATTACACTTGACAACCAAACAAATATTTTTTCATGTGAATGGGATTTATCTCACATATTACGATTACATAACTAAATAGTTATGTAATCGTAAAATATGAGATAAAACCCATTCACCAAAAATACGTATTTATAAATCAAATATATTTGCTTCTTTAAAAAGTTGTCGAAAGCGATTTGTCGATTTTTGATTTTCGCGCCCAAATAAGTCGGGGTTTCTCGCGCTAACGCTGTCGAAATAGTAAATGGAGTCAGGGATAGTGTTTTTTACATTTATTTTTGTGTATGATAGTATGGGTTTGCATATTACAGAGAAATAAACAAATTTTTAACAAGCACATCCATTGATTTTACAATTACAATTTTTTCTTCTAAGTCTTATTTCTACGTCTAAAACTAATAAAAATAAGGTATGTAGAACCCATTCACAAAAATGTTGTTGCCTGATGTTATAAATTAACGACGTTACTGCGCGACCGCATAATGCACTGAATACACAGATACCCTAAAATAAATTAATTTAATTATTTTTAGGTCAATAGGCAAAATCGCAGGTGTCCAAGTCTCTACAATTTTTTTTTTCTGGCAACACTGCCAACTACAAGCGCACGCGGTCCGCTCGGTCGGTTCGGCGTCAGCAGTCTCTCGCCATCTTGGAAGCTGACTGTGCGCGTACTTGCTTTCTCGTTTGTGTTTTACAATTTGTGACTTGGCTATTACTTTTCTGGACTGATCATTCTTTATCCGTTTACCTTGGCAATATTTATACTGGACTCCGAACTAAGCAAGTGTTTATTAATAATGTCGAAAAGAGGACGTACTTTGAACAGCCAGGCTCGTGAATTGGTGGTGAAATTACACGAGTATTTTGAGCGTGAATCTCAAAATGGTGGACTTCTACTGCCAGTTACACAAGTTCGGGATCGCGTCGGTGAAGCTCTCGGTATTGGTAGCCGCACCGTTGGCAAAATATTAAGTGAAAAATATGGGCCTTCGGGGAGTGACAGTAACGTACTTCACACACCGAAAAAACGAAAAAGAAATAAACCTGTGACAGGCATCGATGAATTCGATAGTCATGCTATTAGAAACCATATATACGGGTATTTTACAAGAGGCGAATTTCCAACATTGGCAAAGTTATGTGCAACTTTAAAAGATGCCGGGCTGTATAAGGGAAGCATAGAGTCGTTGAGAACGGTAATAACAGGAATTGGCTTCAGATACAAAAAAGTTGACAAACGAAAAATTGTTATGGAGCGACATGACATAATTATGCAGCGACTAACATTCCTGCGCGAAGTTAAACAAATTATAAACTGGGATAATGTAATATTTTTGGACGAAACTTGGCTAAATTCCAACCATTCTGTGCCGAAAACATGGACTGATGATTCTGAAGCTTCGTGCTCGAAGGTGCCGATAGGAAAAGGTGGACGCCTCATAATATGCCATGCTGGGTCAGCGTCTACAGGCTTCGTGGAAAACTCTTTATTAGCTTTCCAATCCAAAAGCACTAAAGAGTATCATGAAGAAATGGACGCAGTAAGGTTCCGAGAGTGGTTCTTAAATTTATTACAGAATATCCCTCCTAACAGCACAATTATAATGGATAATGCCCCATACCACTCTGTGCAAATTGATAAAGCACCTACGTCAGCCAATAAGAAAGCAGATTTGGTGGCATGGCTGCAAAGAAAAGGAGTGGATGCCGACATGTCACTATTAAAAGCTGAATTATTACAGTTAGTGAAATTGCATAAACCACCAAAACCGACATATGTAATTGACCAATTGGCCGAAGAGCACGGGCACAAAGTCATACGACTTCCTCCGTACCATTGCCAATATAATGCCATTGAACTGATTTGGGCCCAAGTTAAACGTAATATTTTATAATATTATAATAATAACACGAGTACTTCTAACATTTATAATTTAAACAATGGTTTTCGTCTGCTATCAAATAGTTACATTATTGTTTTACAGGTTATGCAGCAAGACACAACACAAAACCACCCTTCAGTGTCAAGAAAATGGAAGGTTTATTAAAGGAAGCATGTGCCCAAGTTACACAGGAAGATTGGAGTAAAGTAGTACAAAAAACAAAGAAAATAATAATGGACGACTTCGAAAGAGACGTACACTTTGATAATGTAATGGACAATCAACTGGTCATTAATTTAAATGACGATGATGACGAAGACGACGATACTAGTACTAGTAGTGAATAAAAAAATATCCTAAACATTTCTTTTATTTAATTATAACAATTGATTTCTTAAAATTCGGATATTATAGTAATCGATCTCTTAAAGTTCGGAGTTCTTAAAGTAATCGATTTTTTCATCCCATCCCTATCATTCAATTGTCAGAACTGTCAAACGGTACTTCTTAGATTTGACGGACTGTAGGTGGCTTTTTACTAATGCTTCGTACAGCGCTCTCAAAGCTGTGACATTAGTAAAACAGTTTGTGTGCCGTAACAGAAAGCCCAGATTACGATACGCCTTCTTACACACTCCCAGAATATGCTCGCAAAACCTCAAATCGGTTCCAAAACGAACGCCCAAGTCACAGACCTCACTTACTCGCTGTAAAGGTGCCTCCTCCATTTGGTACTGGTAGTGACTGGGGTTATGTGATCGACTAAAAGACAACACGGAGCATTTGGATATATTAAAATAAAGCTTATTTTCTTGACTCCACCTTACCACGCTATCTATATCCTCTTGCAACCTGTTTTGATCTGCATTCTGCGAGATTTCCAGAACTAATTTAAGGTCATCTGCAAAAAGTAACGGTGTCGAATTCGCAACTACTTCCGGTAAGCTGTTTATCATTAAGATGAAGAGAAGAGGACCCAAATTACTCCCCTGACTTACACCTGACCTCGTAAAGTATGGTTCGGAGAGGCATCCTCCACAGTCTACGTATTGACGTCTGTCCCGTAGATAGTCCGCGAAGAACGCAAGGGTGTGCGGCGTGCAGCCCACTGCAGCCAGACGTGTTAAAAGGATGTCATTGTCTACCACATCGAAGGCTTTCCTGAAATCGAAGTAGGCTACATCTACCTGCAGCCCAGCGTCCACCGCGGGTACCAGACACGTCATGAGATGAAGAAGATTGCCTGTGGTTCCTCGTCCAGCACGGAAGCCGTGCTGTGCGTCCGATAGCTGCCCACTTACCTGTTTGTACATATCACAATGCATGGAAGCTTCGAATACTTTGGCTGGAGTACTGAGAATTGCAACGGGCCTGTAGTTACTAGGATCGGAGCCCCCCCTACCCTTAGGTACAGGCACTACTCGAGTGACTTTCCAGCACTCCGGAAACGTTGCAGTGTCGACACATGCGTTGTACAAATGTAGTAACGGTTCAGCCAATACCTCACGAGAATCCCTAAAAACAAAGGCAGGTATACCGTCCGGGCCCGCGGATCGCTTGGGCGGCAGGCGGGCCAGCGCGGCAAGGACTTCACGCCGTCGCAATCGAGTGAGGGACACCCGTGCGCCGGGCGCCGGAGACTGTGCCGCGCTAGCCGCACCCACATCAAGTTCCGCGGACTCCTGATTATATATTGAATGAAAAAAAGTAGCAAATTCATTGGCGCATTGGTAGTCTGATAAAGTGTGACCGTCTTTTATAAGTCTATATTTACTCGAGTTACATTTCTTAGACCTCATGTAGTCCCAAAACGCTCGCGGGTCAATAGCTAGACGGGCTTGAACGCGGTCGCCATACCGATCGTGCGCCTGTGCAATCTCCGCCTTTACTTTCGCTCTGGCCCTACTAAACGCTTCGTAGTCACTACGAGAGTTACTGGATTTGTATTTTTTGTGTAGTGTGTGTTTTTGCTTTATCTGTCTAATAATTTCAGGTGTGTACCACACTGGATATATGTACCTATGACTACTATTTGTCCTGATTTGCCTACGAGGGACAAAAAGATCAAAAGCTGCATAAATTTTATAATAAAATAGGTTCAATATGAGTTCAGGATCGCTGAAACTGTACAATTCATCCCACTCCATAGTAGCAAGCAAAAAATACAAGTGACTCATATCGGCTTTGTTAAAATTCCATTGATTACATGGTATCGAGCCTTGGGGGCGTTGTGTGGAAGGAGCAGGGGTGGGAGGCGGCAGCGCCCGCGCCAGCTCGACGCTCACGGTCAGCGGCGGGTGGTGGCGGTCTACGGGTTTCAGGCCCTCGTCCGCTTCACTCACGCGCACCTCGTCGCGCGCGCTTAGTACGAGGTCCAGCTGCCTACCATTACAGTTGGGCACCATGTTGTACTGAATGAATTCACAGAAAGCTTTGAAATATTCAAAATAATTACAAACATTTTCACTACATGAATAAAGATTAAAATCCCCTAATATAACTAAATTACTTTTATATTTGAGACATAATTTTTCTAGTAAATTAAACATTATCATATATTCACTGTCCTCTGTACTCGGAGGAATATATACTGCACAACACGTTAGTAAAAAACGGTTCTGTAAATAAACTGTGGCACAAATAAGTTCGAACTTGTGACTGTCTATGTCCACACCGTCCGGAACCGGCACCCGACGCAGTTCATACCGCGGCGTGGCCATAAGAAGCACGCCGCCCTGCTTTCGCCCGTCCGCTCGGTCGCATCGCACTATTTGGTACCCGGGGAGCCCAAATTCTGTGTTATGAATTGATTCATGCAGACTCGTTTCTGTGATGACGAACAAATCAGCCTCTGAAGATTGAATGAATGATAAGAATCGTACCATCTTTGTTCTTAGTCCACTCACGTTCTGATACAGTATACTGATGTTCCTATTGGGTTTGTAGTTGGATTGGTTTGTTTGTTCGACGAAAAAAAATCCACTCACTGAATTCCACATTCAATGGCCACGCCTGCGGATCGTATAACTTGTCGTAGTTAGCTTCCGTAACCCCTATCTTAAACGACGAGTAATCCCGATCGGTTTTGGGTTTTAATTTTTCAATTATTATTTCCGTGTCATTTTGCAATACATTTTGTACATATTTTTTCAACATGTCTTCCGTCGTGTTTTTCTCCAGTCTCCATACATGTAGAAACTTTTTACGTTCCACAGCTCTTAACAAATCAGATGACGCGTTACCCCCTTTCCTAACTAAGTTAACCCTCTTGCTCTTTTTCACTTCTATCCATGTGTTGTCAACAATTGTGGTTTCTACTGGTTTACTAGCCACAGTCGCGTAGCTACTTGAGGGTGGCGGCTGTCGTTGGGCTGTCTGTGTTCTCGGCGCCGGGTTCTTGAGCTGGTGGGCAAACGTGCTTGTAGCCTCCGCTGAGGTCCTAGTAGTGATTGCGGTTTTTGAAACATGGCCAGTTAGTTGTTGGGACTCTTGGGAGGCATCAGAGTTGGTATTGGTATCTAAGCTACTGTTGTATATTATTTTATCTTTACTAACCTGCTTTAAGTTTTTAATTTCAAATTCATAGGAAATACACTTTTTATTTACATCCTTTAATTCTTGCGTCAATTTACTGTTTTCCAATACCAGCATCTTTACAGTATCCTTAATTTCTGCTATAATTTTTGTCTCAAAAGCACTTAATTTTTCAATTATAATTCTATTGACTTTTTCTACGACACCTACCAAATCATTTGCATCATCATTTGTTATAGACATAGTATTTCCTTTCAAAGCGTTGTCTTCAAATGATAGATTCCTATCTATTAGGCTATCAATGAACCCCGCGCGAAGACTCCGTACTGGAGTGTCGTCTGTTACTTTAATACGCTGGGTTACGTTGATACAAGAATCACACTTAAAATTGCGCTTCATTTGTGTCTGCTCGTCTTTAGAAGCTCTCGGGGTGATATTCACACATCCATAATGGTATCCTAACTTGCATCCACTACATTTAAGCAGGTCTCCTGCGACAGTTTTTTTACAGCAAATGGTACAGTTCATTTTTCAGTTATTTTTTCAAATCCGTACTTCAAAATACTGTGTGACAGAGACAAAGATAGACTGTTCTCACAAGTGCGAAAGAGCGCGGCACGCGGTGCACCGCTTCGCGCTACCCGCGCACTGTTTAGATTCTCACTGATTGTTTACACTAATGAATCAAGTAAAATAACAGCCAAAACACAATAATTATTGCTGTTCTTCACTTTGTAGCCATAGAATACATACATACATACATAAAATCACGCCTGTCTCCCATAGGGGTAGGCAGAGATCACGGATCTCCATTTGCTACGATCCTGACATATTACTCTCGCTTCATTCACTCTCATTACATTCTTCATGCATGCTCGTCGGTTTAGAGTACTCCTGACCTGCCCCTTTTCTAAAACTTCCCCGATTTGGTCCAGGTATGTGCGCCTAGGTCTTCCCCTTCCGACGGTACCATCCACACTCGCCTCATACACCTGTTTCGTTAGTCTTCTTTCATTCATTCTCTCAACATGACCAAACCATCTCAACATTCCTCTCTCAATTCTCATCACTACATCTTCTATCACTCCACATCGTTCTCTTATCACGCTATTTCTCACTCTATCTTTCAAGGTCAAGCCACACATACAGCCATAGAATGACAACAAGAATTCACTTTAGTAACATATTCACAACTATTCAGTAGTTTTTTTCACTTAATCTAGTAAATAACCCGGAGCGTCACCACTCACGTCAACCGTTCCGTTCATATGTAGTTCTTCAACAGATATTAAAATAGGAAGATTAGTGAAAAGGTTTAGATCAGTGAGTGAATGTGCATTTCTCATCCTTGGGACCCGTTTGCGTCAGAAGGATGCACTTTTGGCTTATCTTGGCTTTTACGAAAGCAACTGCTTTCTGACCCCCCCCCAACCACGAGAGGAAAGCCGGTGCCAGAAAGGCGTTTGCTGATTAGCAGGAATAGGTGGTACCTACACCCTAGATTGGCAATATACCCTGTAAAACAAGATAAAACTTTTTATTAGACAGCGAAATCGGTTACAAAACCATTTATAGAAAAAGTATCTTCATAATGATTTTAACTTAAACGTACAAACAGCCAAACCAACTAACTAAATACTATTATAGGATTGGACCCCCCTTTCATTTCATTGTCTTCTTTATTACCGTGGTCCGTACTTTTTATTCATAATAACTGTAACAGTCCCGGACGTAAGCTCCGCAAACGGCATCGGATTAACAAAGTTTAGTTGTTTAAACTTATGCTCTAGAATGTTCCACAGGGCGAAGGGGTGTATTACTTTCTTAACTACTTTACTTTGTTATATTACGTTTAAATCAAATTTTTTGTTGATACTTTTTTTGGGAAATTTTACCATAAATAATGGAATCAGTAAGGGAAACAGGGTAAAGAGAAAAATAAAAATATTTTTCTTACATTTTTAAAATTAAACTGGAATAATTAAGATAAGATATTATTTATTGTACACCATAGTAGGTAGTAGTAAGTATTACTAATGCACATTGGGCGGCCTTATCGCTAACAACGATTTCAACCAGGAAAACTTTGGATAGAAACAAAAGAGATGATGGGGATCGTACAATTATTTTCAAAGTAAACGAGACAATGATTAATTATAAACAAGTTATTTATCAGTAATTTTTTAAATATATACATATACTATATATAGGTGCCTAAACTATTATGGTCACTCACATCAGTATCAAAATAAACGCCACTTTATAACAAGACTGGTTAGGGAAGCGATTGAAATAAAAAAGTATAAAAATTTAATCATGAGGATGGGTTTCAACTGCCGAACGTCTGGCATTCAGTGGTCCGTCTTTGCAAAAACAACCGGGAACAAACCAAAACAAAATCGTGAGTGGATACAGTAAGCATCGTGTGTCGTGAACGTGATCGAGATCGGGTTCGAGTTTGTAGTGAGAGTGAAACCAATAGTAGTACAGATACGCGTTGTAAAAGAACTCGAAAGAGGGTAGGTCAATATAAATACTCCAAGGAAAAAACTTTTTCTCTGTTCACCGCCACTACTCCAGTTCCTTCGTAATCATGGTGCTTGCAACAGCGCCGAAATATCGGAAACTCAAAACAATGAAACATGGTAAATATCCCGTTTATTTTGATACTGGTATACTATATCGTATACTAATATCATATACCTATACAATACAACATATTATTTACAATATACAATATACTAAATCGACGGTTAAAAAGCAAAAAGGTACAAACGACATCGAAATTTCATACAAAAAAGGTCTTAAAGTACATGAAACACTCTTTACAACAGTGTAATTTGCGCATGAACTATTCTTGTCGCTTACGGCCTTTAGCCTTTCAACCGTCGATATATACTATATTATATATGCATATATATTTATTGATTTATTTATTTAGGTCTACCAACAATTGTTAACATAACAACTTCACCAAATACAAATAATGTTACAATTAATTATAGGTAAACACCGCATGTATCATATTATATATTCTATATACAGTAAGTTACCCTTACACTACACTATATTACTATAAATATTAATTGAACCAATTAAACAGAAAAACTAATTAAACAGAAAAAGAAATCTATGTTTTTTAAACAGCTATTATACTATATTAAACTAACGAATTTCAATTATACTATTTTATTTTATTCTTTTTCTTCTTAGCGTTAATCGCATCCGAAGCTTTCACCTCGGAGTCTGGACTCGCTTCGCCAATCTAACTGTGATTTGGCTAAACTCCGATATTCTCCCGTGAAGCGACTGTCACTGACCTAAATAACAAAAAGGTGATATCGAAACATTGATTCGAAATCACCTTTGGGTTGATGATCGAAGCGTTGTTCAACTTCTTATGGCTCCAACTACCCGTAACGACTGCCATAGATGTTGTTATGGCAACCGGGACCAACAGCTTATCATACTCTCCAAGGCACGACCAGACGAACGCAAATAACTGCGGTTCTCCCTGCTGCGGTTTTCCCAAGCGCCTACAATATGGGGTTCTTCAAGAGGGGCATCAGAAGGTTTCTTCATGGTCGGCAGCGCGAGTGTGACACCCCTGGTGTTGCATACGTCCATAGGCCACGGTAACCACTTCCCATCAGGTGGGACGTGTCTGCCAACTAAGTGGTATAAAAATAAAATAAAAATTATATTAATGCATACAAATGTTTGCATTGAGTGGGGATCGAGACCGCGCCTCCTGCGTAATGGCAGAGTTCTCTACCTCCACGCTAAGATTTATTAGCTCGCCACAATGACAGTATAGACAGTGCAATCACTAGTACACACAGTACTCTTCAACAGTTCCAGTGCTCAGTAGTTCACAGTAGTCCACAGTCGTTGCTCAGGTCGCAGGTAGAATCCTTTTCGGTCGCTTAAGCTGGTTTGTTATCCGTCTCAAAGACAGAATGAATCGTGTCGCTATGAAAGCGTGTTTTTATACCTCTCAATTAGGAGGGTTGAATCTTCTGGAAAATACGCGAGCGCTAACTACCTACCTACTCTTTTGAATTATACTAGGTATCGGGACTTCTCGCGAAACGCATCCGAAACGTCGGCAGAAATAGTAAGTTCCTATAATATATATAATAATATATATATATTATTATAATATAATTCGCGAGAAGTCCCGATACCTAGTATAATTATGAATTCACACCGTGAAAGTTTAAAAATAACATTACTCTTTTGAAGTTTGCCGCCATCGCTGACCTTCGAGTTCATTCTCGATATTTACCTATTCATTTTTGTAATTGGCGGTAGGTAGATTGTGACTTTGTGTTGACGATTCTAGATTTTTCTATGCCAATCGGTAGAGCACCTCTTCACTAACTATGCGTTTTAATTTCTAGAAGATTCGATTACTATTTGAGATATCGACGCTCGTCGTAACATTATTTTATTGTTTAGATAATATTCGCGTGCTGACTTTCGCTTAATCTGCCTTTGAATACTTTAGTATTATGAATTTGAAACTTTATAAGAACGGATGCATCTATAAATTCATAGGTTAATATGTGTTACACTTTCATATAATAACAGCTGTACGGATCATAATGAAAGGCACAGAATGTGGTAGGATACGACGGTATTCCCGTCCCAATTGAGCAGTCCGACTGGGTATGTACCTCCACCCTACAGAATACCACGACTATAATAACCTCCTATTGTGTTCCCGATGGTGAATAGACTAGCCAGAGCTCACTGGATTGTTTTTGTGCTGACAGTAGGAAGACTAAAGGCTTGTCCTGATTGTGTCTTCTGCACTGACGGCACAGAAACTCTCTGTTCTCACAGGGTCGGCAACACGGGTGTGATTCCCTTGATGTTGATGATGATGCACGTTCATTGGTCACGGTGGAAAGTGGCTACATCAGCTGGGCCGTGTGCATGTCTGCCACCCAAGTTGTATAAAAAAGTCGGTTATTCTTGAATATCACACAGGTTATTTTAACCAACGTCAAAAAAGGAGGAGGTTCTGAATTCGATCGGTCTTTTTTATCCAGGGATACGTTAATATAGATAATCACTAACGGGGGTAGTATTTCACTGGGGTCAAACCACTTTTTTATAAAAATATTTTTGATCAATACATTATCTGTGGTTATGAATCATACCGCTGTCCAAGGCTGGCGTAGTCAGCGTACAAGTATGTACAGATAAGCGAAAACGAACTATGCCTTTGACAAAACAATAGATTTATGACTCAAGGACTACTTACTTCGAGCACGCCCGGTACGTTATCCAGTGTGGAGCTATGCTATCCTACTATCCATTTCCTATCCGACAACTTTCACATTTATAATATTAGTAGGAAGTAGGGTAGGTCTACCTACTACTAATATAAGTAGGAAGGAGGATAAGTCAACTTCCTACTAATATTATATATGTGAAAGTTTGTGAAGATGTTTTGATATATGTACCTATATGTTGTTTAACGTAACTTCTGTTTGATCATAACAGAGTTGAGGAACAACTCTGTTATAACAGTCAAGTGCATTTGTGCGTCGATTACAGCACTGCGACAGAGATAGAGCTTGTCATTGGTCGATTTCCAGTGACGTCACCCATTCCGACCAATGGCAATCTCTGTCAAGGCTGTCACAGCACTGTGCTCAGCGCTGTATACTTAAAGAATTGCACAACAGGAAGAGTTACGGGATAAAATTCCATGCGGGTGAAACCGTGGCCATATAAACTAATAATATAATAGTGTAAATTTACTGAAAAAGCAATCGGAATAATATATACAGCTTCAAATCAAATCAAATCAAATCAAAATGAAATGCATTTATTGTTTGTCACAGGTAATAGAAGATGTTATTAATTACATAAATAAGTAGGTCTTCTTATTTAATTCTTCTAGGTAATCTGATAAGACGTACAATATGATTATGAATTATTCATCCCACGCACACTCAAGCTGTGGAATGACCTCCCTGCTGCGGTTTTCCCAAGCGCCTACAATATGGGGTTCTTCAAGAGGGGCATCAGAAGGTTTCTTCATGGTCGGCAGCACGAGTGTGACACCCCTGGTGTTGCATACGTCCATAGGCCACGGTAACCGCTTCCCATCAGGTGGGCCGTGTGCTTGTCTGCCAACTTAGTGGTATAAAAAAAAAATCGCATTATACCAATTTAAAAAATTATCAACAAATGAAATTATAGGTGAATGTCAACATTGTTTCTAGTCATTTACATAGTCGTCATGCTAATATTAGAATAATAAATATGTCACAGATGTAGTTATATCAAATTTTCCGTCAATCAAAGCTTCCGTTGCATGGCAATGTAAATATTTGTATGATTAAATTAACTACTAACTAACGTTAAGCCTCGGTCCCACTTGCTGTACCAAAATCTATGGCAGTTGTTACGGGTAGTTGGAGTAAATGGACAATGCTTCGATATCGCCTGTCAATTGTGGAGGTTAGATGGCAGTCGCTTCACGGAAAATATCGTTAGACTGGTACAGTGGACCACAGAGTCGAAGGTTCAGGTGCTACTGGGATTAACGCTAAGAGGAGCGAAAAGAAGTTGATGTTCCTGGGCATCATGTTTAAGTATAGACATAACAATATTCCTATTATTGTAATACCGTGACACTTTATTTAGAGATTTCCAGGCTCAAATGAAACATAGCTTATATTATGGGTTCTATATCATAACATAAACACGCCTATATCCCCGAAGGGTTGCTAGCACTCACATTTCGCCAGTTTATGTTTAGGTCCCAATGTAATAGGTGGCGAGTCTATTGCAAAGGCAATAAAAATTTATCGCAGCTTTATGAGTGCTCGGTCAAAGAACCGAGCACTTATAAACCTGCGATAAATACACACATAACTTCGTAAAACATCGAAAAGTCATTGGTGTGTGCCATGGTAAAACCTGGGATCGAACCCGAGTCCTCGTCTCAGCAGTCCATTACCCATATCACTAGGGTACTCCGGTACCTAACATAGACAAATATACCTAAAGACTCTTTACTTTTCATGAAACTAATATCAGAAGGATAGTATCGCTTTCTCATTACTACAAGCTTTATAGACGTGTATCAAGAAGCAGTGAGTCGCACACACAATACAAGTTGGCGAAGAGCCACATTTGTACAAAATAGATTACGAATAACAATATAACGTCCTTTGTCTTATGTTACCTTCAAAGAACGTCTCATATATGTTTATTTCCCTTGTATGTGTATCTGTGGAATCATAGCTCCTGAACGGATGAACCGATTTGGGTATAGTTTTTTGGCTTGAAAGATATATTTAGTCGGGAGTGTCTTAATTTATATTTGAAAAAAATCTATCCAAGATTACTATCACCAGAAAATGACGAAGTACATATTTTTTCACAACTCCCTCAATTTGGGTATCAAATGAAAGGGATAGACTAGCAAAATATTAATAGTACAATTAGTAAATAATAATAGTATAATAGTGAAACAATATAATAATAGTGAAACATATTTTTTTACAATTTTCTCAATATGAGTATCAAACTCCCTTCACAATGGGAGCTACGACTTGGGCGACCAAGCGCAGGGCGCGCCGTAGTAGCGGCGGTAAGACCCATCATGGGGGAGTAACTAGAGAGGCCACACGGCAGCCTCTCGTACCGTTTGACGCTGATGATCACCGAGCACGGGTGCTTCGGGAAGTATCTGCGTCGGATGGAGAAAGAGCCAACGTCCGAGTGCCATCACTGCGACGCGAGCGAGGACTCGGGGTCGCAAACGCTCACCGAGTGTCCGGCGTGGGAAAAGCCGAGACGGGAGCTTCTGGCGGCCCTGGGAGTGAGATTTCTCACACTCTCCACCTTGCTTGCGGCGATGGTCCGCTGCGCGGATGCGTGGGCCACTGGCGCCTCCTTCTGCGAGCAAGTAATGCTCGTGAAGGAGGAGGCGGGGCGGGAGCGGCAGCGGGAGCAACGAAGGATCGCAAGCCAAGCTGCCCGCGTACGAAAGCAACTCGAGCGTTGTAGGTCGATGAACGACCTCCGCCCCCCATGAGCGAACGCCTGGGATTGACTGGTGGAGCCGCCTGTCACCCTGGCAAAAACAGGTCGTGGCGTCGGCGTGTCACGCGCGCCTCCCCGTTTCGATAGGCGAGTTAGGGACTCTGTCTGTAGTACCCACACACCCGAGGAGAGGGCCAGATCGTGAGAGATAGCCCTGGGTCGGCCGGGGTGCGAGGGATATGCCTGTCAACCTCACCTTCGGCAACCAAAACGACCCACAGGTGGCGTGCGTTTTAGTCGGTTCGAGTCCGACATAACCTCTTCCACCGGCTCCGGTAGGTGGGTATCCGTGGGGATTTTGCGTACGTAAAAAAAAACCCCCTTCACAAAAAAATAAAAATTAATTGTGTTGGTTAGCCATTTAACTTTGTTATACCTTGTAATATTTTGATCCAAGCATTGTGATGTCGGGGGACCTTGGATCGCAGTCAGAGTCACTGACATGACAACGCTTGAATCAAAATATTACTAGGTACATCAAAATTAAATAGCTAACAAACACAATTTATTTTAAACTTTTTGGGGGTTATTTTTTGTGACGGGGTTTTTTATAACTTAGGTATTAGGTATAACAAAGTCAAAGTCAAATACCATTAAACCATTTTACAAAACTACAAAAAAACATCAATGTACGGGTTCACTTCAAAATATTTACCGTGTGGTTACAGAGAAAGAATACAAGTATTACCACCCATCTCATTCATAGGGCTTCGTAAGAGAAAACTCCCTCTCACCGAGATCTTTCACATTCCCTTTCTCAGAACGATCACTGGTCGCAACGAACCTATATCTAGGACGCTAAGAACCTACAACCAGTTCTGGAAACTATACGATATTGGCGTTTTCGGAAACAGCGCTGGGGGAAATGGAGAATAATGAGAAATTTCAAATCTAATAAAAATGCGGGTGATCATGTAGGATTAACTTAATTTAAAATTCATTACTACAGTCCATCAAATCTAAGAGGTACCGTTTGACGTTTCATATTTTTCAAACCGAAACAACTTTGTTCATACGTACATTATTCAGTTTCGATAACCTTTTTCATAAAACCATGAATTTAGAAAGATTTCATTATTGTATCTAAAAATGTACAATTCTTAATATCTAAATGTAATTGAAAACTTTCAAACAAAGCAAAATAACACATATTTACACAGTAAATAATTTCTAATAGTTATATTCTTGACCGCATTACAAAGTTACGTAGTTAGGTCACTGCACGTAGTGTTGCGACTCTTCGGATACACTTGTATGCAAAAAAATCGTTTACATATACGAAAAATCGAATGTATTATTTACAAATTACACTTGACAACCAAACAAATATTTTTTCATGTGAATGGGATTTATCTCACATATTACGATTACATAACTAAATAGTTATGTAATCGTAAAATATGAGATAAAACCCATTCACCAAAAATACGTATTTATAAATCAAATATATTTGCTTCTTTAAAAAGTTGTCGAAAGCGATTTGTCGATTTTTGATTTTCGCGCCCAAATGAGTCGGGGTTTCTCGCGCTAACGCTGTCGAAATAGTAAATGGAGTCAGGGATAGTGTTTTTTACATTTATTTTTGTGTATGATAGTATGGGTTTGCATATTACAGAGAAATAAACAAATTTTTAACAAGCACATCCATTGATTTTACAATTACAATTTTTTCTTCTAAGTCTTATTTCTACGTCTAAAACTAATAAAAATAAGGTATGTAGAACCCATTCACAAAAATGTTGTTGCCTGATGTTATAAATTAACGACGTTACTGCGCGACCGCATAATGCACTGAATACACAGATACCCTAAAATAAATTAATTTAATTATTTTTAGGTCAATAGGCAAAATCGCAGGTGTCCAAGTCTCTACAATTTTTTTTTTCTGGCAACACTGCCAACTACTAGCGCACGCGGTCCGCTCGGTCGGTTCGGCGTCAGCAGTCTCTCGCCATCTTGGAAGCTGACTGTGCGCGTACTTGCTTTCTCGTTTGTGTTTTACAATTTGTGACTTGGCTATTACTTTTCTGGACTGATCATTCTTTATCCGTTTACCTTGGCAATATTTATACTGGACTCCGAACTAAGCAAGTGTTTATTAATAATGTCGAAAAGAGGACGTACTTTGAACAGCCAGGCTCGTGAATTGGTGGTGAAATTACACGAGTATTTTGAGCGTGAATCTCAAAATGGTGGACTTCTACTGCCAGTTACACAAGTTCGGGATCGTGTCGGTGAAGCTCTCGGTATTGGTAGCCGCACCGTTGGCAAAATATTAAGTGAAAAATATGGGCCTTCGGGGAGTGACAGTAACGTACTTCACACACCGAAAAAACGAAAAAGAAATAAACCTGTGACAGGCATCGATGAATTCGATAGTCATGCTATTAGAAACCATATATACGGGTATTTTACAAGAGGCGAATTTCCAACATTGGCAAAGTTATGTGCAACTTTAAAAGATGCCGGGCTGTATAAGGGAAGCATAGAGTCGTTGAGAACGGTAATAACAGGAATTGGCTTCAGATACAAAAAAGTTGACAAACGAAAAATTGTTATGGAGCGACATGACATAATTATGCAGCGACTAACATTCCTGCGCGAAGTTAAACAAATTATAAACTGGGATAATGTAATATTTTTGGACGAAACTTGGCTAAATTCCAACCATTCTGTGCCGAAAACATGGACTGATGATTCTGAAGCTTCGTGCTCGAAGGTGCCGATAGGAAAAGGTGGACGCCTCATAATATGCCATGCTGGGTCAGCGTCTACAGGCTTCGTGGAAAACTCTTTATTAGCTTTCCAATCCAAAAGCACTAAAGAGTATCATGAAGAAATGGACGCAGTAAGGTTCCGAGAGTGGTTCTTAAATTTATTACAGAATATCCCTCCTAACAGCACAATTATAATGGATAATGCCCCATACCACTCTGTGCAAATTGATAAAGCACCTACGTCAGCCAATAAGAAAGCAGATTTGGTGGCATGGCTGCAAAGAAAAGGAGTGGATGCCGACATGTCACTATTAAAAGCTGAATTATTACAGTTAGTGAAATTGCATAAACCACCAAAACCGACATATGTAATTGACCAATTGGCCGAAGAGCACGGGCACAAAGTCATACGACTTCCTCCGTACCATTGCCAATATAATGCCATTGAACTGATTTGGGCCCAAGTTAAAGGTAATATTTTATAATATTATAATAATAACACGAGTACTTCTAACATTTATAATTTAAACAATGGTTTTCGTCTGCTATCAAATAGTTATATTATTTTATTATTAGTAGTGAATAAAAAAATATCCTAAACATTTCTTTTATTTAATTATAACAATTGATTTCTTAAAATTCGGATATTATAGTAATCGATCTCTTAAAGTTCGGATATTATAGTAATCGATTTTTTCATCCCATCCCTATCATTCAATTGTCAGAACTGTCAAACGGTACTTCTTAGATTTGACGGACTGTATATAGTATGTTTTTTTTTACATAGTGCTATGTATTTAAGCTTACGAACGCTATGCATATTTAAAATTGGGTTTTGTACTAGATATAAATCCACAAAACTTGATATTTAAGTTTGAAATGTAATATACACAACCTGTTGATGTACCTAATAAAATAAATAAACGCAGACGGTATCATTGCGAGAGAAGAAAAACTCGAAATAAAACCCTGTACCAACCCGTCTGGTCTCTGTAGAAACAGTAGGCTAAAGCCTCCCAACATTGGAAAAGACCCATATTTGAATGCATGAACAAGTATATTTGCATTTTTGTGGGCAAAAATTTTGCATACTATATGTAGTATGTATGTCTTTCCACATTCTAGATTCCATAACACAAGCTAGTTAAGCTATGCTTGTCATGGGAGTTGTAGAAAATTTATTTATTTATTATTCATTTACACTTCAAGTTAAAGCCTACTTTATAAAACCTAATATATTTTATACACAAATTCTTATGACACAGGAAAACCTTACGTGTTCACAAAATGATAACACCTTCACAATATCCCATAAATATTCATAAACATTCAAAAATTTTCCTGTGCTTCTTAAGGCACGGTTCGAGTTCAAAATTAACACAAAGATTTTTTTTCAAAACAAAACTGACGTCATTTTTTTTAAAAGAAGTAAGTTAGTAACTAAAATCATCATTCATTTTGTAAATATAGAACACATCAATTAGACTTAAACTTTCATTCTCCATTTTATCCCCTTGGGGGTAGCATTAATCAAAATCCTTTTTTAGCAGATCTTCTTCTTTCCTTTCCTAGGTAGATATTATGACGTCATAACATCTACCTGCATGCCAAATTTCAGCCCGATCCGTCCATTGGTTTGGGGTGTGCGTTGATAGATCACTATGTCAGTCAGTCAGTCAGTCATATTTGAGTTATATATATATATTTAGAAATAGATTATTTATATTTAGCCCGACAATCAATATAAATGATTTAAAGAAATATCAGTCGAATCCGTGCTCACTGGAGAGTTTTGTGCTGTTAGTGGAAAGACCAAAGGCTTGCCCTGCTTTTGTCTTCTACCCAGTCGGCACAGTAACTCTCTGTGCTTCATGTAAGCAGCGTGAGCGTGACTCCTCCCATGTTGCGCACGTCCATAGGCCCCGATAATCACTTCCCATCAGGTGGGCTGTGCGCTTGTCTACTACCTAAGTGGTATAAAAAGGTGGTTATATTTCGAGTAATATACACGTAACTTTAGATATTTCAGCTAATATAAATTGCATGTGTTAGGAGTTGGTTAAAGGCGGTAGAGTAATGGCGAAATGTTATGGTGGAGCTAAACGCACTATGCTAAGTTATCATGCGGGGTACTGAATAAAGACAGCTATTTAGTTTTAATTATGAAGAATTGCAAAAATTACATATATTAAATTATAGCGTTCGGGTTTAAGTTCTCTGTATTTTCAGTGGCAGTATCTAATCTAATGTTTTTTTTTTTAATGTGCGGGTTTAACACGGCATTAAATTATAATGTTGATTTAAATTATATGGTTTGTTTGGCGCGTGGTCCCCGGCCGAGTAGAATTTGAACCACCCCATCTCTTCCCATTTGGTGTCGTACAAGGCGACTAAGGGATAGGGCTGTTTAAGATCGGACAGATATATGCAGCCCAGACTCAGCCTCAGATGCATGATTCGAGTCAACAATAGTGCCCCAAATACGGTGATAGGCTCACCCCCTATTACGTGGGACCGAATACAATTATTGGTGAAATGTGGGTGTTAATTCACCTCTGCCTAACCCTCCGAGGATAAAGGCGTGATCATATGTATGTATGTTATAATACATATACATGATAGCGAAAAACAAAAAAAAATGTTCATGTGTCTTTTCGAAATTCCATATTATATCCCGTCCCAATTGAGCAGTCCGACTGGGGAAGTACCACCACCTTAGAGAATACAACTGCTGTAATAACCCCGTGTTGTGTTCCCGGCGGTGAGTAGGTTAGTCAGAGCTCACTGGAAAGTTTTTGTGTTGTCAATGGGAAGACTAAAGGCTTGTCCTGATTGTGTCTTCTGCACTGACGGCACAGAAACAGGGTCGGTAGCACAGGTGTAACTCCTCTGGTGTTGCAAAACGTCCATAGGCCACGGAAACAACTGCCCATCAAGTGGGCCGACCGCTTATCACCTATGTGGTACAAAAAAAATCGCTTTTAAATCCTTGCTCATACACGGATTGTTAACTTGAGTTACAAACGAGCCTTAACAAAAGTTTTACGCAAAAGACTAAGTACGATACAAGACTTATACAAGAAACGTGATCTCGCTTAAATTATGCACAACGAACAGAAAGCAAACGCTTATAAGCACTTAAACAAATTAAGTAAATCATACGTAAACGTTTAACATTTGTCGGTGTTTCCCTGTCAGGGGATTCAGAACTCTGTTAATATACAGCATAATATCTATTATACTGTGTTTAGTTTAATAGAGAGTAGACGTATAAGCTCCTTTCAAATCAGCGCGGAAAGTGTCTTCGTATGCTAAAATTGACATGAAAAGATTTTCTATTATGATTTTTTATGCTGTACAGGTAGAACGCTGTGTGTGACGATGGGGAGCTATCATTTTCTATAGATGCTTGTGAATACCATAGGTGTCACTCATGGCACTCAAGCATACATCATATCAAGTGTCACAAGGAAGTGGGACACGACGGTATTCCCGTCGCAACTGAGCAGTCCGACTGGGGAAATACCTCCACCCTACAGAATACCAAGGCTATAATAACCAGCGGTGAGTAGCGTAGCCAGAGGTCACTGGAGAGCTTTTGTGCTGTCAGTGGGAAGACCAAAGGCTTGTCCTGATTGTGTCTTCTGCGCTGACGGCATAGAAAGTCTCTGTTCTCTGTTCTTACTGGGTCGGCAGCACGGGTGTGAGTCCCCTGGTATTGAACACGTTCATAGGTCACGGTAACCACATTAAATTAGGTGGGCCGTGTGCTTGTCCACCACTTTAGTTGTATAAATAAAGAGTCTCAATCACAATGTGTGTGGTTATAGATAGAAAAGAAACAAGGTACACTATAAACGCTAATTGTTTCTTTTAGTACTCAAACTTGTTGTGGGTATTGGCAAAACAAACCTTTGCAGGTACACCGGTGAACCGAGAGATGGAGGTAAGATGACAGTCGCTCCCGTAAGTTTCAGTAAATAAACCAAATAGTATCAAGGAAAAGAGTCAACTCCGGGCTCCAAAATGCAGCTTTTGAATGCAGTCGATATTGGCGTTCGGATGATTTCGGCCAAGTGCGATTCGGGCTCGCGGGTGATAGATTTATGGCGTCAACTAAAATATATCATTATTCTTTGGCGTAGCATTAGGCTTTGTTGCGTAGCGGTAGGGAACGCGACCGCTACTCAGGAAGCGTAGGTTCGATCCCCGCTCAGTGCAAATATTTGTATGAGTTATTAATATAGGTATTTTCTTTGATCTGGGTGTTTCTATATATAATACGCAAGTATTAAACATATATATTTATGTACACGTAGTTGTATGTATATCTATATATATATATATAAATATATATATATATATATATATAGGACTGACTGGAGGAGGTAGGACACGGCGGTATTTCCGCCCAATTGAGCAGTCCGACTGGGGAAGAGACTCTGTGCTTACAGGGTCGGCAGCGCGAGTGTCCGTCCACACGTCCATAGGCCACCGTAACCACTTTTCATCAGGTGCTTCACTACGGGGCAGCAACTCCTTCTTTATAAAGCACAAGTCCGGCCTCACATGGAGTACTGCTGTCACCTATTTACTGGAGCGCCTGCATACTAGCTTGATCCCTTCGACTCGTTGCAAAGACGGGCATTGATGCTGGTTGACAATCCCATACTCACAGGTAGAGTGGAACCTCTTAGCCTGAGGAGGGATTTCGCCATAGGCAGGGAATTCACCCTCACACATTGCGACCTGAGCTGGTGCGCACTGTGCGGTATGAAAGAAACTTCATCCCACGCACACTCAAGCTGTTGAATGACGTCCCTGCTGCGGTTTTCCCAAGCGTCTGCAATATGGGGTTCTTCAAGAGGGGCATCAGAAGGTTTCTTCATGGTCGGCAGCGCGAGTGTGACACCCCTGGTGTTGCATACGTCCATAGGCCACGGTAACCGCTTCCCATCAGGTGGGCCGTGTGCTTGTCTGCCAACTAGGTGGTATAAAAAAAAGGTGGGTCGTGCGCTTATCTTCCACCTAAGTGGTATAAATATATATATACACCTGGGGTATACATCTTGTATACCTCTTACATTAAAATCTCCACTTTTTTTTTTTTTTTTTTTTTACTTGCGCAAAATCCCCACGGATACCTCCCCACCGGAGCCGGTGGAGGAGGTTATGTCGGACTCGAACCGACTAAAACGCACGCCGCCTGTGGGTCGTTTCGGTTGCCGAAGGTGAGGTTGACAGGCATATCCCTCGCACCCCGGCCGACCCAGGGCCATCTCTCACGATCTGGCCCTCTTCTCGGGTGTGGGGACCACAGAGTCCCCAACTCGTCCCCGGAAACGGGGAGGCGCGCCACGCGCGCCGCCGCCGCGGCCTGCTTCTGCAAGGGTGACAGGCGGCTTCACCTGTCACCCCCAGGCCGGCGCTCATGCGTGGCGGAGGTCGTTCATCGACCTCCGACGCCCGAGTTGCCTTCGTGCGCGGGCAGCTTGTCTAGCGATCCTTCGTCGCTCCCGCTGCCGCTCCCGCCCCGCCTCCTCCTTCACGAGCATTACTTGCTCGCAGAAGGAGGCGCCGGCCGCCCACGAATCTGCGCAGCGAACCATCGCCGCGAGCAAGGTGGAGAGCGTGAGAACCCTCACTCCCAGGGCCGCCACAAGCTCCCGCCTCGGCGTCTCCCACGCCGGACACTCGGTGAGCGTGTGCGGACCTGAGTCCTCGCTCGCGTCGCAGTGATGGCACTCGGACGTTGGCTCTTTCTGCATCCGACGCAGATACTTTCCGAAGCATCCGTGCTCGGTGATCATCTGCGTCAGACGGTACGAGAGGCTGCCGTGTGGCCTCTCTAGCCACTCCCCCATGATGGGTCTTACCGCCGTTACTACGGCGTGCCCTGCGCTTGGTTGCCCAAGTCGTCTCTCCCATTCTGCCACCATTTCCCTGTGGAGCCGGGATCTCACGGCCCGAATTTCTTCGGGCTCGGGATCGTGACCCCGCTCCCGCGCCGCCCTTCGGAACCTGTATAGCGCCGAAAGGCATCTCGCTTCCAGGATCCATGGTGGCGATCCGGCGAGGAGACTCGCCGCGTTGAATGATATCGTGCGGTACCCCCTTATGATGCGGCGCGCCAACTTCCGCTGCGGACGCTGCAGCAGAAGCATGTGCCGATCACTCAGGGTGTCCGCCCACACAGGACACCCGTACAGGGCCATGGCCCGCACGACACCCGCGTAGAGTCTCCTGCAGGAGTCATCCGGGCCCCTCAGGTTGGGCAGTAGCCGCGCCAGAGCGTTGGCTGTGCCCGCCAATTTGGGGCCCAGACTTCGGAAGTGCTTCCCGAAGTCCCACCGGCCGTCGAGCACGAGCCCCAGATATTTCATCTGGGGCTTGATGCCGATGAGAGTGCCTCCCACTGTGAGACTGGAACCAGGTGGTGGCGTGCGCCGAGGTCCATGAAAGAACATGGCCTCGGATTTATGCAAAGCCACCTCAAGGCCCAGCCGCCGGATCCGTTCCACGACTTGAGCAACCGCGGTCGTGGCCCTCAGGATCGCTTCGCGGTGTGTAGCTCCGCTCGCCATCACTAGCGTGTCGTCCGCATAGCACGTGAATTAAAATCTCCACTTTCATGTACAACTAGACTTTGCCTCTCGTATTGCAATTCTTCTGTGCACTCCCGGGTTTGCTGATATATACTTATATATATATATATATATATAAATAAGTATTTACAAAAAAAAACTATTTAAGTATGTATACTTATATTTACCCGCATTCTATACTCCAAAGCACAAGCTAGTTAAGCTTTGCTTACCATGGGTCTAGATAGCGTTGTGTAGAATGTTGTGGAATATTTGTACAATATTTAATAGTTCCAAAACAAAAGAAATTTGACCACGGAGTTCCAAGACAAAAGATATTTGTCCTCTACACTGACGGCACAGAGACTCTGTGCTTACAGGGTTGGCAGCGCGAGTGTGGTTTCTCTGATGTTACACACGTCCATAGGCCACGGAAACCACTTTCCATCATGGTGGGCCGTGTGCTTGTCTGCCACCTAAGTGGTATAAAAAAAAAAATATATTTTTCAAAAACATCTCATGTACCTTGGACCACCTCCTCTTTATAATGAAGTGAAACCATCCTAAAAGTTGGAACAGTTAATTAGGTACGTTTGTTAGTTTCAGCTCGAAAACTTACGATATTGTGTTGTAACTCAATGTTTAACTTTCAATATTTCGCTGTTTATACTCTCGAGGATTTGTACCGAAAGTTTCTGAGTTTATTATAAATTCATGTGTTGAGTTCAAACACTCTCAAAAGTTTAAATACATAATCAATTAATTTCTGTAATTTCGTGTTTAACACACGACACACGAGTGATTTTAAAATAAGTCGCATAGAAGAAACGCATTGGAGATGATATACTTCGCTGTGATCTCAACTCGGGCGTGTTATTACAGAGGTAAGGAAGATAAACTGGTTTACAGGGTGGGAGGTTATGACCTTACCTTGTTAGACAGATTTGATCCTTATAATTAAGTGACACTATCGATTGATGTCATAAAAATACATGATATTAATTTTCTTGGTTTTAGTAGGTTCGATTACCGGGTACGGTACCTAAGGAAATTTTCGAAAATCAATAATTGCAGTTTTGTTTCTTTTTAAAAATAGAATAAAGTTTACTTTGAGTGATATTCGCTATCTTTAGTATGTAGAGTAATTCCCCTCCAAGTAAAGTCAAAATTTTCCACCCTGTTTGTTAAAGTTTGTACATTTAGATAGACAGATAGATAAATAATTCTTTATTGTACAACTATTGATAAACAGTAGGACAAGTATCATGGGTACAGTTTAATGCACAGTGAGCTAAATGTACAATGTCGGTACATACATTTAATATTTTGCAATCGAAATTAATTATTGAAGGGTGTAGTGTAAACTGGATTCTTGATATATTTAACGATAATAAATAAAATATGTTTATTTATCTATTCAGAACGAGTATTATTACAATGCAATTGAAAATTAAAACTAAAACTATTATTAGATAGCTACTACTACTATACACTAAAATAAAATAAACATAAAAATTACATACATAATGCGTCATGAAATTCCTCCGCATCCTCACCGACCGGTAACGTACCCAGAAGGCTGGCAGCATTGCCACGTTGAATGGCAATGCTTATCCTCTGTGCAAGATAATAACCAGCCTTCTGGTCACGCGTAGCGTCGATCAGCTGCTTTGCCAAGTCTTTATATAGAGACCGAGCACTTGGACCCCATGTCCCTAACGTTTCAACCCCAAACGGCTCAAAAACATAATCACCTGTCAGGTTACAGTATTTGCGCCGTTTGAGGTTTTCCGCAGATGCAGCAGCAGCACCGGCACACCCTGCTGTGCTTGAAAGATGGGAAGGCGCAAGAGTGTCGACGCACGTAGCGTCCCACACCAAAGGTCTACCCATCTTCCAAGGTAGCAACGACATACCATCCGGTCTCTTGCCATCGCTACGCACCAGCCCTTTAGGTTCACGAATGGCTGGCACGCCAGCGGTAACTAGAGCACGGCGGATAATGTCGTTGATGTAGGCGTGTCGAGCGCTTCTGCTGCATGAAAGGCCATGGTGCCCAAGACTGTCGACAGCTTCACCGCAGTGGCAATGATGCGGAGAAATGCACGGCGCTCCTAAGCGAAGACAAGTGGCAAGGCGGAAAGTAGTATCGTCCAACATAGTACCTATGTTGGGCGATGGAAGTGCCTGAATCCAGAGGCCTGACTCCCATTCCCCCACAGCCAGAAGGCGCGCACGTTCTGTAACATGGGAAGATGTGTGTATTAAGGTATCTCTTACCAGCCTGCAGAGCGGCGCATCCCATTGTCTCTGGGAGAAAGGGTTACCAGGCAACTCAGTGTTGGGACAAGCAGCCTTCCAAGCATTAATAGCATCGGACTTACATGACACCTCAGAGTTAACCTGTGTGTTTATGAGAATTTTCCTGGTTAACTCCTCAGTGCTGTGCACCGACGACAGAAATGCTGGAAGGCTAACGTCTGAAATTTTGCGAACGCCGAGACCACCCAAGCGAACTGGTAAGGACGCTTGGAGCCAGGCTCGGTCATTCCAGGCCACATTTAAATAAATAAATAAAATATTTCTATTTCAAGATTTCTTCCATAAATTTGTAAGTAATTAGTTGTAGTAGAAAGTTAAATTATAATTTAACCATATTGTAGGGGTTCATATATTAATAGTAGCTATAACACTAACATGCTAAAATTCCAGGAATGCCTACGAAGACAGAGCTTGGTTTTACTTTGAAAAGGTTTAGTGGGGCGAGTTAAAGTAAATGAAGGTGATTTCTACACGTGTGTCTACTGAACAAATGACAAATAAATTTGTAAACCAACTAACTTTTGCCCGCGGCTCCGCCCGCATGGATGTCGGCTATCGCGACAAAACATAGCATTTGTCCTATCCCAAGCTCTAATCAAAGAATCAGAGAAGCAAAGAATCGATTTAATTTACTCAGTTTAGGGATATAAAGAGCACATATTATAAATGTCAAGGTTCTACAATTATATCAAGGAATATTATAAAAATATTAAATAATGTATAAATACACCATTGGCAAATAATTCTTTCGCTGGTTCGGTAGGTTATTTGTACTGAGAAGATACCAGCAAGAAACTCAGAGAACTATTTTAGAACTAGATTATCTTGTTTAAATATGGTTTTGTTTACAATTTATGTTTCGCGAGCAAGCAAGAGACTTAGGTTGACCACACATTTTCAAAATTTTTGATTTGTGATATCAAAGAGACTGTTAAACAATCGCATGCTATCTTGACTTCTGTAGAGTCTTTGATCTCCGATATAACATCCTCTAGAAAAAACTTAAGAAAACATCCGTCCTGAGGTGAATAGTTTATTAAATAGGAACAGATGGCAATTTAATAAACTATTCACCTGATTACTGGGAATTAGAACCTAAATATAAAAAACTATGCTATGATGAATGGGATAAGATTTTTGAGATTAAATCTGTACATAAGGGCATATAGTGTAATACCATAAAGAATTAGCTCCCTCGTACACCTTGGTTCGATGATTCTAGATCACCTAGAAATTATGTAAAGATAGCACTAAGGATCAGATCTGGACATCTCCCATCGGCAAAGTTCGCATACCTAATGAAAAAAACAAATTCACCCAATTGTATTGTTTGCAGTACAATTGAAGATATACAACATTTGCTGATGAAATGTGAGTGTGTGTGTGTTCGGAATAAAGACGAACGCGATTCACTGCTGACCGAACTAAATCTAAATAGACAGGATATAGGTCTCATTGAAACGATCTTAGCAAGACCTAAATCTGAAGAGGCTATGAAGTTATCTCGTTTGGCTCTGGTGGTTCAGCAGTGAATTGATGCATCTAATGTGTTTACCCACTTCAATAAATTATTGTTGTCCTGTATAATATCGAAAGGTACGATGGGGTTGGCATATCCTTTATGGATAAAAACCCCTAATTAGTTCAGATGATATGAATATTTCAGAAGTGGTACTAATCTCAATGATAGGTTCAGATATTGCAAAGAGAACTTTGATGTGAACAGATTAAAGTATGGGTCAGGTGAAAGAGGCCAGTCTCGTTAACCTGAACGTTATTTGCTGATAGCCAGCCGCAGTAACAAATTTTGTTTGCAAAACAAGTTGCCTTTACAAGCACACGTATTTTCTTCCTTAACCTTTATACAGGGAGCGATAACAGTCGCGATCATCGAAGTAGGGACCACCATTTTAGAGACAGCATCTGTAATAGCGGCCACTATTCTTTGAACTGCTCCCTAGCTCACCATTAAGTATGCGAAATTTGATGAGTTAAATAAAAAAAATGATTAAACATTTGACCTTTAAGAAGAAAACATGACAGGTTAAAGAAAAACTTTTAAACGAATCCTTTAGCAAACATCTATCGCACTATAGTAAAGTTTACCCTTTACCCTACACTATCATTTACAAAGGGATGTGATACTCTTGCCCTCAGCCCCAATGATACACTTGAGCAATCTTTACGATCAATTAACACGACCTTTATTGACCGCTGTTTATAGGTGATATTTTTCGCAATAAAAATTTTGTGTTCATGTTACTAGCTGGTCTTAGCTGGATATATTTATTGACACTTAAAATTTATTGCGCGTGGACAATGCTTTACGATCTGATGTGAAAACTTCAGTCAAGTTGCGGACTATTTGAACTTTCAATCATCATTTTGTGATCATGATACAAAATTTGAGATTGACTTAAGACATGCTCTGAAGATATATTTAACAAAGACCTCTCACTGCACAAACGCCTCTGATTGCTTACATTAACTAATGCATATATAAACTCACGCCTATTTCCCGAAAGGGGTAGTCAGAGGTGAATTACTTCGCTCACTTTTCGCCAGTAATTTGTAAGACTTAGGCCTATTACCACTGCTGGAGATAGACCTGTTCTGACGTGTGCCATTTTATCCAATCCTCTGCCTTCCGCATCCAGTCTGTCCCACTCACCTTTTTCAGGTTGCCCATCCAGGTTCTTTTTTACCTTAAGCCACTACCTAATTATTGCTTAATGTCTGAGTAACGACTAAAAATTGCGATCATATTATTTTTTATTTTCATCAGCGACAACCGCGCATGAAAGAGAATAAAGAAACAATAAATGTTTGGTCATACCACTTTCACCGAGTTCAAGTAAAAGGGAAAGACCAGATGTTTCTACTGCCAAAAATGCCCAAGATCTTGGAAAATAATGATCATGAGGGAAGTACTGGGGAAGTACCTCCAGCGTAACAACCTATTCTCATACCTACTAAATATACATATAAAATTTCATCAAAAACGGTCAAGTCGTTTTGAAGGAGTATAAACACTAAAACTGTGACACAAGAATTTTATACTTAATATTAGATAATAATAATGACTTCTAAAATAGCCAGACAATTTCGATGTAATGCGTAACTATAGTAATATCCAAGTCCTCCCTCTGGGGAGGGAATAATAATATCACTCATCACGATAATAACATATCAACACTAGCAAAATAGATCTAAGAGGTTTATTTAAACTGTTATGATACTTTGAAAGGGTTTATAGGGGTTGACTCTAGCTTAGAGCTGATAACGTGAGGTATGATAGAACCTTGCGTAGTTAATTCTCATGGGGGTCATACAATGTGATAATATGATAAGGCTGTCCTCTGAGTGTCCTCCCTCCAACAATGAGCTTACGGCTTATGAAAGTACATGGTTGATGTCAATGGTACCCTCTAATAAATGGAATTGAAAAACATAGATGGTGAGATTTTCGGCCTAAGGATACATATACACATATACATTACATATACGCCTTAATCTACAGAGAGTTAGGTAGAGATGAATTAACACCCAAATTTCACCAATTATTAAATTCCGTTCTACGCAATAGGAGATGAGCCTATTGCCGTCTTCCAGGCACTATTGTTGACTCAAGCCATGCATTTAAGGCCGAGTCTGGGATTTATATATCTGTCTGATGTATGAAGAAAAAACTAGTCACTGCACAAATACATAGTGGAACTTACGCAGATGTTATACCTAGTAGAATATGTCATCAAATTATAAAAAAATATGAGGATATACCCCTTAATCCTTCATCTTTGAGATTTTTCTATGGGAACTGGCGCAGTATTCGTACAGCTGGGAAGTTTGACGAATTAAAATGTTTATTACACGCTGTACATGCGACCATACTTACTTACTTGATTATCACTGAAACATGGATCACCTCGGAAGACGATGCTAAGCTTTATCAATTACCGAATTATAAACATATATACAATTACAGAATGGAAAACAGAGGCGGAGGTATTTCCATATACATACACAATAGCATAGAATACCCTCATCTATAAATCTGGCTGTAAAACTGACCCAGGTAACTATAGACCGGTATCCGTCCTCCCCGTCTTGTCAAAAATCTTTGAACGAATTTTATACGACAGCTTAAATAAATATCCATTAGAAAAGAACTTCTTAAATAATCACCAATACGGTTTCCGCACTAAATCTAGTACCTTAACTGCAGCAGTTGATTTAATAACACAAATTAAAACCAATATTGATAAGAAAAACATTGCAGTAGGGATTTTTATTGATATAAAAAAGCGTTCGATACGGTGAGTCATCAAAAAATACTAGAGAAGTTATATAACATCGGCGTTACAGATACAGCTTACAATATGTTCGTGTCATATTTACATAACAAGTGTGTTAAGATAGGCAACTACATAAGTACCACACAAACACTACCTTTTGGTATAGCATTAACGCATTTAAAACTTCTTATATGATTTTTGCAGCTAAAAACAAAAATATACCTCAGCACCTACCTCTAACAATAAATAATATGCAACTACGGCTTTCGAACCTAGAGAAGTATCTAGGATTATTGATAGATGATAAATTGAGCTGGAAACCACATATTAATTACGTAAAATCAAAATTAACATCCCTACTGGGAGCCGTACGCAAAATAAGAAATATTATTCCAAAAAAATAAGCACAATTATATATAACTCTTTAGTAGAGACACACCTCGAATATTTTATTGAAATATGGGGTACAGCTGCCGTTACAAATTTAATTTCTTTACAAAAACACAAAACAAAATAATAAAAGCACTATTTCACTATCACTATCGGACTCCAACAAATCAAATATATCACGAAATAAAATTACTAAACATAAAACAACTATACATATACACGACCTGCATTTTAGTAAAAAAAAAAACAACTAATTCGATCCAAACTAATATACAGTTATCTAAGAGGGAATCAATTCACTTGCTAAGAAACAGAGACAATATGCAGTTAATTCGTCCACGTACCAACTATGGTAAAAAAACGATATTATTCGATGGAGCACAGCTTTATAATAAGCTACCTAACAACATTAAAAATATTGATAATATAAATGTGTACAAGGGTAAACTCAAAAACTATGTACAACAAATGTAATCATTTAAAGTAGGCAGATTAATGGAAAACATTTATTGTAAATTTCTAAATTATTGTGAATCTCATTTTAAGTGAACTTTATGTTTTTATGAGAAATAAATGTCTTTAAACCTAAACCTAAAAAAATATTATATGTTGAACAGCCCTATTCCTTAGTCGCCTTGTACGACACCGCTTGGGAAGAGATGGGGTGGTCCAAATTCTACTCTGCCGGGAACCACGCGGCTAATGGTGGAAATTAAGGTATTTATTCTTTCAATGATAACCTTTAAGACAGTAGAACAGTGGAATTTGAACATATACTTTTAATAACCTTTTATTTCGTTACTAACCTGCACGCCCCGGTTTCGCACGTTGCATACTTCGAAATAGTAAGCATTAAAGGAATGTTATGTATGCCCATAATTTATCAATAGGAGAATCTGCTGGATTTAGTAAAATTTATGTTTACTCTACTGCCTTTTTCCTAACCAGCAGTACAAACAAATTCTTTGGCTTTATAACACTAGTATATATTATAAAGAATTGTATCTGTGTGAAAGAATCCGTGTGGTAACGGAGAAAGAATATAAGTATCACCACCCCATTTAATCCGAAGGGTGTCGTGAGAGGCGGCTAATGGAAAAATACGCAGACGATTTCACTGCGAGAGAAGGAAACCTTGCAATAAAACCATGTACCGACCCGTCTGGTCAGCGTGGAAATAGTAGGCCAAAATCCCTCAACGTTGGGGAGGTCTATGTCCAGCAGTGAACTGCGATAAGCTTGATTGATAAAGAATTGATTCTGGGAATTTTCAATTCGGAGCAAGCAGGTGAAATACTTGTCAAATATCAATTAATGATGGAAAATGAAACATTTTATTGTCCATGCAACTCTAGCATGAGTGTAACTTCATAGTGTTATTTATTTATTAACTAGACTCGTCCAATCATGGTGTATTATCGCGTACGTAACGCCTTTTTTGCTGTCCCAATTTTGATAAAAGCATTATCGCCTTTTGTTTCGAATACGCGTATTTTTTGTCATAACAAAAGGTGATGATGATTATACATATGTACATATAATCACGCCTTTGTCCCCTTAGAGTTGGGGAGAGGTGAATTAAAACTTAATATTATATACTCATGACGATAAATTGTAATAAACCACGTTACAAAAAACCACTCTCTGTACTTACAGGGTCGGCAGCGCGAGTGTGACTCCCTTGGTGTTGCACACGTCCATAGGCCACGGTAACCACTTTCCATCAGGTGGTTCGTGTGCTTGTCTGCCACCTAAGTGGTATGAAAAAAAAAAACTTCCAAAAAGTTGAAAATATTCTGCCCTTTAACTTTGAAAAACCTAGTAATATTTTTATTCAAGTGTAGCCATGTCGGGGGGACCTTGGATGGTTTCGATATTATGAAGGAGTACTTTCTGTACTTTACCAGTTCCCCCTTACCAAGTCTCCCAGATTTTTATAAAACATAGCTAAGATCACTTTACACGTCACACTTATAGCACCCTGACATTTTTTGGTCAGGTAAGTCAGAGGTTAAAAAGTAGTGTACTTTTTAACCCCTGACCAAGAGAAAATATTAAACCCAACGTTTCACTATTTTAATGTTTCTCGGTGCCACATAATGGGCGTACCATTACGATTTCCTAGTTTGGAACTTATTGTTAGACCCTATTCAAAATCTTATTCAAAATATCGTTGGATCTTTTTCAAAATATAGTAATCAATATTAATCAATCAATCAATTAGCCCATCACCTCCACTGCTGGGAATATACCTCTCCCAATGTTGGAAAGCTTTGGCTTACAGTATCCACGCCGGCCAGACGGGTTGATACAGAGTTTTATATCGAATTTTCCTTCTCCCGCAGTGATACCGTCTGCATATTTTTCCGTTAGTCATCTCTTACGACACTCTTCGGATGAGATAGGGTGGTGATACTTGTATTCTTTCTCTGTCACCACACAGGTAATCAATATGTATATACAAGCCAACAGAGAATGAGAATGTTCTCTGTAATTTTCTCTCACTAGCCTAGGAATCGAACTCAGTAAATCCCCGCTATGTATAGTAGGTAATCGCGAATATATGACTCACGAAGCTGCTTGGATTAAAGTACTTACATAGAGTAAAGACAGGTTCAAAGACTGCCAACCTCGAAGGCGTTGTTTGGCACAATGTATCTATGAGACAGAGATCTACTGTGTACGGTGATAATGCTCGGAAGCCGTGTAGTGCCTTGAATTTGGAGTACAAGCCACGAGAATTAAGCGATTTGTTTTCATACAAAATGTGCATTCTCTGCTAGCTAACTGAGAAATAAAGAAAGAAAATACATTTATGTACAAACACCACGAACAGAACACCTTACACATACACCAAATTAAAAAACAAAACAAAAGAAATAAAAGAGTTTAAAAACCATGAACTAAAACTGACGTAAGTGACATTATGTGACCATAGACATGGTCGCATAATGTCACTTACGTCAGACTATATACCTATGAACTTCGTTGAGCTACATATAAGGTATATTATTGAGGGTTTCCAAAAATAAACTAAAATTGTTTCTCTGAAAATCAAAGATTTGTTTTATTTAACACGACTTCACAATTTTACAACAATTATCAATTACACTTCTATCTCACCTGAAAATCAAAGAAACGACATTTAAAGTCCACTAATATCACTTCCTCAATCACATCCTTCGGTTTATCTCTCTATAAGTTTTTTTTCAATAAAATATACAAAATAATATAAGCGTCATCCGCCATTGAATTATAATTCACACCAAAGATACACGAAGTGCAGCAAATTCAAATTAATGGAATGTCATTCATTTCATTACATACATATATATGTTTATATGGGTGTAATATTTTTTAGAATTTATATACTACTTTTGTTTGATGTTTATCAGATTTTCTGTGAGCTCTCTAAAGTTTCTTTGGCTCCGTTATGTTATCCCTATGTTTGTCATTTGACAGTTTTTCTTTCTGACAAATGACATTGGCGAAGTTGTGGTGGACTTCCACAAAAGCCACTCTAAAAAAAGTTGTAGTTGAAGTTGAAGTTGTTGAGCGACAGCTTTATCCACATTCATTAGCTACTACAAAGAATCGAGAATTTCTTGAAAACAAAAGTTGGATGTCTCCTAAAAATTATGTTCGTCACGGTAATCAGTTTGACAGAAGAAGTTTTCATCATTCTAGCGTTAATTCCAGTCGCACCTGAAGCTTTCACCTCAAAGTCAGGGGTCCGCTTTACCGGTCTAACTGCGTAATCTTATTTTACAAATAAAATCAATTAATGTTCATTTGCTCCGCTAAAACTCGAGAAAAGCTAGATTGATTTAGCTGATTATGGTTTTCATATGCTTGTCGAAGTTTTGGGAAGATTTACACGGCACTTGTAAAAACGTGGGCTAATAGATTATCTATTTCCATAACTGTTTTTACTAACTTGGAAATAAAAATATTTTTTTTAACATTACTGTCCATCCCAAGGTTGTTCGGAAGAAATTGCTTTTAGCGAATAGGCCGCCCATTGTACTTTTAACTGTATAAACATGCTACCAACTTATTCCTACTGTCAAGCTATTGGTGTACAATAAAGTATTATCTATATACCTATCATCTAAACTAATAGTTCATCACTTGTACCATACAAGCAGAGCGTTAGCGCATGCGGTTGAAAAGTGCGGCGCGACAGAACCTACAGGGAGACTCGAAATGAGCATACAAAGCCGCCCTGTACGCTATTGATGCACCAGACGGGTACAGTTGGCAGAGTAATTCATAATTTCTTCATGAAGTAGATAATATATTTATGCTACATATGTTCGTGCCTGTAAATGCCTGAAGAGGTAGGAGAGGAGAAAGCGCAACATATGGACAGATAAATAAAAATTATGGAGCGGCATTAATATTTAGAATTTGGTGATGAGCCCAATTTTTGGTAAATGGTAACCGACAGTCATTCAATTAATTTATTTATTGTCCCTCACAGGCTACTCAGGAGGAATAAGAGAATATTTGGAGCCCTACTGAGACCTTCAGGGCACAAATCAACGTCATTTATAAGCAAGTAAGCCTGCTGACTTTTGGAGGAAGCCCTGGCGCTGACTTGTCCTTTAGACCCCAACCCTAAAGGAATATAGAAGCCAAAAACAAACAGCTCATGCGGCACCTAGAGGATCACTCCTTAATTAATGACCGGCAATATGGCTTCAGACCGAAACGGTCAACGGGTGATCTTCTAGCATACGTTACCCATCTTTGGGGTGAGGCTATGGACAAGCACGGTGAGTCACTGGCAATTAGTCTTGACATCGCCAAATCTTTCGATAGAGTCTGGCACAAATCGCTTCTTTCTAAGCTACCTGCCTTTGGTCTGCCTTCTAGGCTGTGCAACTGGGTTGCTAGCTTCCTGCAGGGGCGCCGTATTCGCGTCCTTTGTGACGGACGAGCTTCGGAGTTTCTGCAGGTTAATGCTGGCGTGCCCCAGGGGTCCGTCTTATCACCCACTCTCTTTCTTCTGCATATCAACGACATGCTGTCTACCGGCAATGTTCATTGTTATGCAGACGATAGCACTTTACATGGGAGTTATCATGGACATCCAGCGGCCAAGCAGTCAGATATCGCAGAGAAAAGGCAGCTTCTTGTCACTGAGCTTGACGGGGTCCTGAATCACATTTCTCAATGGGGCTCTGAGAACCTGGTTGAGTTCAATGCCAAGAAGACGCAGGCATGTGCGTTTACAGCAAAAGTATCTTCTTTCCTTCCCCTCCCCACTCTTCAGAGCACGCCACTGCCGCTGCAGGACAATCTCAATATCCTAGGTATGGATGTTCGCTGCAACCTGAATAACAAAAACTACATCGAAAGCATCATCAAAACAGCCTCACGAAAACTCGGAGTCCTGAACAGAGTGAGACGATTTTTCACGCCGGAGCAGCGGTGTCTTCTATACAAGACACAAATTCGCTCCTGTGTGGAGTACTGCTCGCATCTCTGGGATGGTTCAGCAAAGTACTTACTAGATGCTCTCGACAGGTTGCAGCGACGTGCGGTCCGCATCATTGGGAATCCCGAGATCACGAACACCCTAGAACCTTTACAGCTGCGTAGAGATGTTGCGTCCATGGCTGTATTTTACCGTCTGTACCATGGGGAGTGTTCTGATGAGCTCTTCCAATTAGTCCCACCCTCCCCTTTCCTACACAGGACAACGCGTGCAGGTCTTAGATGTCATCCGCACACGGTGCAAAACATCCGATCAAGAACCAAGCGGTTCGGAGACTCTTTCCTCTGTCGCACCATTAAGGCCTGGAATTCATTACCAGCTCACGTGTTTCCTTCTTCCTACAGTCCCGGGTCCTTTAAGCGGGGCGTAAAAAAGCATATGATAAGGCCGTCAAGCTGAGTGTCACCATTGTCACACGGTATGTGTAAGTAATGGTGACCCTCTTTTCTGGGATTTTGCCTTCAGCTTACCATCAGGCAAGGCGAAGTCCAATTGACGTGTCCTATGTAAAAAAAAAAAAAAAAAATTACTATTTATATTGTTGCTTGATGACACTTGGTGGAAGTTGTTATATATTGAGAACCCTCTTATACTTTTTCCACAGTATTTATTATTAGACCTGAAATGAAGGCGAAACCGGTCAGGTCCAATAATAAATACTGTGGAAAAAGTACAAGTATGCCCTCAATATGTGCCACTTTCTTAAACCCAGTTTTGGGAACAAAGTTTAGTCGAACTTGAACGCAATAATATTATTTCACTGTTTACATCTGACCTTGACCTTGACCTGACCTTGAACTGACCTTAACCCGAGTGAACAGAAATTTCACAGTCAACTATTTTAAGCCTTCACTCCCAACCTCTATTAACTTAAAAGGTTACAAGAAACTTTTAAGTGTAGTAAAATATTGACAAAAAGAACATTTTTAATTATCGTTGCTGACGGTGGCCGTGTCAAGTTCATTAACCTCGTGACGTCACTCCCAGCGGAGTATCGTCATTCCCTGCTTTATACATCCATAGAACTCATTGTACTAGTAAAACACTGTTTGGTACTGTTTTCTACCATATAGTGGAGGGGCAATCTTTAGAGGTGTTTGTATAAACAAGACAATGATTGCCATATAAAATATATTTTTTAATTTTACTCACGAAAATTATTTTTTTGGAAATTTACTTAATTTTTCATTCTTTCAATTCAAACTTTTTAAAAGTATTAGGATTTTTGAAAAACTATTAATAAAATCGGTAAATTTCTTCGTCAGTTATGGCGTGACTTAAGGGAAATCGGAAAAATACTTTTTTGTACCACTTTTTTGGCAGACGAGCACACGGCCCACCTGATGGAAAGTGGTTACCGCGACCTATGGGCGGTGCAACAGCAGTGGAGTCACACTCATATTTTTGCTATTTTAGTTCCTTAATTTTTAAACTGAAATGGGGAAAACATCATCATATCAGCATTCTCTCCGAGGCCTCTTTTTTAGGGAGTGACTGCCGGCTTACACCCCAAGACAGAGCCTCGTCTATCATTCAGCGGTTGTACTAGCTTGAGACAGGAAATTCTTGGTGAGGCCTCATACACCTGTCACACTTTCAAAAGCATGGTATTTTTAACACTATACTCCATTTGGTTAAATACTTAACAATCAATCTTGAAGCGACTTTTTATAAAAACACATATTACACAAATAAACTATGACAACTAACTAAGACTAGAAATAATATTTATAAACTAGGATTTTAGATCTAGGATAGAGGAGGTAGGGCACGAGGGTATTTTCATCCATTTGAGCAGTCCGACTGGGGAAGTACCTCCGTCCTACAGAATACCGCGGCCATAATAACCTTGTGTTGTGTTCCCGGCGGTGAGTAGGGCAGCCAGAGCTCACTAGAGAATTCTTATGCTGTTAGTGGATACACCAAAAGCTTGTCCTGCTTTGTCTTTTACACTGACGGCACATAAAGTCTCAATGCTTACAGGGTAGGCAGCGCGAGTGTGACTCTTTTGGTTTTGCACTTAAGTGGTAAAAAAAAAGGTTTTGAAATAAAACATATTAATTAACGTGGTGTCGTACAAGGCGACTAAGGGATAGGGCTGTTTAACATCAGACCGATATATACAGCCCTGACTCAGCCTCAGATGCATGGCTCGAGTCAACAATAGTGCCTGGAATACGGCAATAGGCTCACCCCCTATTACATGGGACCAAATACAATTATTGGTGAAATGTGGGTGTTAATTCACCTCTGCCTAACCCTCCAGGGATAAAGGCGTGATTATATGTATGTATTTAAAAAATCTTTCAAGATTATTTCCCTTTAGTTAAGTACCTTACCGAAAAGAATGTAGTTGTACTTTTAAAATCTATTAAAGAAAAGTATTCTTAAAGCATTTAAGCTATTCAAGTTGAATTAGTATACGAGGTCTATATAGTTCGCGGCGGCAGCGGACAAAGTTTTTTCATTAAGTGTGCCAAGTCACTGTGAGGCGCAGATATAGATGCCTTAGGAATTTTAAATTGACGTGGCTTCTAATATTCAGAGGGAGGACATTTGGTTTGTTTTTTTAAAGGTTTATTGCGCCGGAGCTGGTGGGAGAGGTTAAGTCAGACTCGAACGGACTAAAAGTTTTGGTTGCCGAAGGTGAGGTTGATAGGCATATCCCACGCACCCCGCACACACACCACGCATCTCGATCTGGCTCTCCTCGTGATTTATTGCGAATATGTACAGCCCAGACTCAGCCTCAGATGCGGGTCTCGAGTCAACTATAGTGTCCGATATACGGCAATAGGCTCACCACCTATTACGTGGGACCAAATACATTGATGTTAATTCACCTCTGCCTAATCCTCCGGGGATAACATCGTGATTTTATGTATGTATCATGTAACAATGGTGACACTCAGCTTGGCGGCCTCATTATATGCCTTTTCACGCCCCGCGTAAAGGATCCAGGACTGTAGGAAGAAGGACACACGTGAGCTGCTAATGAATTCCAGGGCTTGATGGTGTGACAAAGTGAAGAGTCTCTGAACCGCTTAGTTCTCGCACGAATATTCTGCACCGTAAGTGGGTGACATTTACCGTGTGAAGAGGCCGTCAAGCTGAGTTGTCGACTAATTGTGAAGCTGAATTGTAATGAAGGAGGTATATAATTATATCGTCATTCCACAATAGTATAGTAACTATGTCATATACTGTATGGAAGCTATTTGTTATGGCCTGCTGCTAAGATCCGCAGATACAAATTAGTACAGGATCAACGACGTTAATATTTCGTATTAATTAATCATATTGTTCGCGGAGCTACGAATAACAGTACATTCCATTATTAAATATCTATCATATATATTTTCTTTTAGAACACGTCAATTTTACTACAGAACTTCGATATTGCCAATTGGTTGTGGAGGTCAGATGGCAGTCGCTTCCCGGAAAATGACGAAGTTCAGCCACATCTTATTTAAACTAGAAAGCCGACCCCAACTAAATTGGGTAAAGGCTCCGAGAATGATGACATCAATTAGACTTAACCTCGCGTGGTTATCTGAAATACTTTAACCTTACGACAGGAAATAGGCTATGTTAGGTCGCGATAACCGACATCCGCGTAGAGCCGCGGGCAAAAGCTAGTACTAATTAAATCTTTTTTTATATAATATTTAGGACAAGTCAATTAGACTTCGCCTTGCTGATGGTAAGCTGAAGGCAAAGTCTCAGAAAAATGGATCACCATGTTGTGTGATATCTAAACCTTGCACGTGTTGACATATAATATTGCCAAGGCCGCAACATCTCTACGCAAGGCTCAAGGGTACTCATGATATCAGGATTCCCAATAATGCGGATTGTACGTCACTGCAACCTGTCGAGAGCATCAAGTAAGTAATTTACAGTCGAAAATTTACAGTAACCATTATTTACTGTCGCATTACTTAGCACAATGCAAGAGGCTCTGGTTCTTCGATTTTACTACTGGCCCTTAATATAGAAAATATTGCTACGACCATTCACCAAAATCGTTTCGACAATGTCTACAAAATTATTTTCAAACAACACACGCCTACGAGCTACGCGGTTTCGTAGCTCGTAGACGCTCTACGCTGCCAACAGTTCTCATATTTCATTGTCTATGCGATACAATCATAGTGACGGAGCGAATCTATCAATCAGTATGACAGACATTCTTCAAGGAGGCTTTTGATACTGTTATGTTCCCGTGGATCGGAATATCATGTTACTTAAGTTGTAATTATGTTATCGTATACTATAGAATAAATGGCGTTTGTAATGCTCGACTGCGTATAAATGGAGTGTAATGATTTCGTAGCATATTAATATGATTGTTTCTTTTTCTTCATCCGAATGTCACACGGGGAGGATACGTCGATATTGCCGTTCAACAGAGCCGGTCACCACTTCACCCCCGCTGGTGCAGTGGCGTGATGTTCGCCGTTCCCCCTTTCCGGCGTTCGATGGGGACACTATTTTTTCACAACTGAGGGGGCCATCTTAAAACCATAGATGACCCAGGGGCAGCCGGGAGCACGAGTTATGCTTTAGACAATTTTATACTCAGGCATCTGTAGACCTGAGACGGCACAGAATACTGCGGTCATAATAACCTCGTGTTGTGTTCCCGGCGGTGAGTAGGGTAGCCAGATTTCACTGGCGAGTTTTTGTGCTGTCAGTGGAAAGAGCAAATACCTGTCTTGGGTCTAGCTATTAAAGGGTAAGCCTTTTACCATCAAGCAGACACTTTATCATGAGCTAGCGATATCAAAGTTCTGTAGTTAAACTAGTTGGAATTTTTTAGTGCTCCAACTACTCGTATCGTTGTATAGCAACCGGGACTGACTTCCTAACGTATTGAGTACTCACTTGTACTTTTCCACAGTAATTTTTTATTTGTTATTACACTTAACCGGTTTCGCCTTACGATATCCTCAAAGGTTTGCAAAGACATTCAAGAAAAGAAATAGACTGCTTAACGTGTTCTCAAATACCCAGATCAAATTGCAAATAGACTTTTCATGCATAAAAATTGCACTGAGCGAGTATCAAATTAGCACCCCCTGTGTAGCAGTTGAGTTCAACACACCAAAAAGGTATAATACACTCGTATATGAGATAATAATTCGGGTCACTTTTTACACAATACCAGAAAGCTGTAACAATATAAGGACGGATGCTGCCTTCGTTGATGTTACGGGTACTTTTAGGGTACCGTAAGAATAATAACGGAACCCTATTGCCAAGATTCTACTCTCCACTTGTCTGTTTATATTTCACTCTACAACTCGTGAACCGTGATAGCTTTCTTTTTTTTATTGTACGCTACATCCCCACGGATACTCTCACCATCGGAGCCGATGGGGGAGGTTATTTCGGACTTGAACCGACTAAAACGCACACTGACTGGGGGGCTGCAGGTTGCTGTAGGTGATTTTATCTGAGACATAATAACCACCGCAGCAGCAACCCACTTTATAAACACCCGGTATTTGTAGAGCTATGAGGTCCATCGTACATAGGCCAGACCAAGCAAACCATTGCAGAGAGAGAGAGTCAGAGAACATATCGCAGCTGTGAAAATCTGTCTGCTCAACAAGTCAGCAGTAGCAGAACATATTAAGTCGGCTACCAATCACAGAATTGAGCTTCATCAACCCAAAGTCTTCTCCACTGATCGTTAATACTATACACGGATTGTGTGTGAAGCCATTGGTAGCAAAAAATATAAAAAATTCAAGAGGAAAAATGAATTAAAACTATCCGGAACGTGGACTCCAGTGATTAAGATACTAAAACCTAATATATTTAAAAGTATGTGTATGAATTTCTTATGTATTATAGTGTGTATGTATAATGTATGTATTATTATTGTGAACATAGTGCACTGCACCTACCTCAATGCATCTCTGAATCACCCTAAGGTTGACTGTTAGATGAAGCCTTTGGCATTAAGTCCGCCTTTGTACAAAATTACTGTGCATAAAGTTGAATAAATAAAATAAATAAATAAAACCAAAAACACAGTGCCGTTAAAAACTGACATAGTGTGTGTGGTGTGTCGCATCCGAAACGTCAGCAGAAATAATAAGTTTCATGATTTTTGTATTTAAACTGTCATGGTCACTGAAATCAGTATCAAAATAATCGGGATATTTACCATGTTGCATTGTTTCGAGTTTCCGATATTTCGGCGCTGTTGCAAGCACCATGGTAAATATCACCGAAACAATGCAACATGGTAAATATTCCGCTTATTTTGATACTGAAGTTCCATGATTAAATTGCGTAATTATGGATCATGTATAATTATGGATAACAAATAAATATTCAAGCTTAGTACGGAACACTTCGTGCACATTTGGCCTGTTTTTTCACACAAACTGGACCTCTGACAAGAATCCGATGTAAAGGGTTAGGTAGAAGGGTAACAAAGTTGTTCTGCAATGTCATTTTAGCGTTAACGAGGCCCGCGGCTATTATTTTTTTATGTCCGTATGTTGAGAAAGCTTTTGTAGCTCGGATTTTATTTTAATTAATTTATTGAAAAGCGAGGATAACTTTTTGTGTGTTATTACACTCGTGTGGGAGTAGTAGGTTTCTGCACAATATTCGTAATATATAAAATAAGGTAAAATATATAAATATAGGTATATATAAAATTCAGTCCCACGTAATAGGGGGTGAGCCTATTGCCGTCTTCCGGGCGCCATTGTTGACTTAAGCCATGCATTGCATGCTGAGTATGAGCTGTAAAACAACAGGGAAGTATGACACTCTTCACGAACCAGCTTAGAGCATATTTAATAGAAAAATGCTACTATTCAACAGATGAGTATTTAGAAGATAAGTAAAGTCCAACTATGACATTAAGAACCAAGATATTATACGCTATTAATGTTGATTGTGAGCATTTATTGACATTATAATTATTGTATATTGACATTGTATATTGCCGTCCCAAAATTAACTCATGCTCTACGATTATCACAATTTTTTAAACATTTGGCACTTTTTTTTATATAGGTCATGTCAATTGGACTTCACCTTGCCTGATGATAAGCTGAAGGCAAAGTCCCTGAAAAGAGGGTCACCATTACTCACACATACTGGTTGCGCCGATGTGGAAACTGTATTTTTTGACATGGAAACACACTCCTTTTAGATCCGTCTTCCCCTCCGCACTAACCATAGAGTAGGGCTAGCTGTAGCTTCCGTCCGCCATTGTGTGAGATGTGGTCGGTCAGTCTCGCTTTGAACGAGCCAGCGTAAAGGCGATCGCGCGCGCGCGTCTCTCAGAAATGAATAATATTTGTTGTATTTTAACCGCCTCATAGACCTTTACCGATCGGATGGTGCCTCTCGTGTGTTCCTCAAGGGATCTAGTGACGCTGACGGCAGCTCCTGAGCAAGGAAGAGAAGATCCGTGTACCGGCTGCGATGAAAAACACGTGGGTCGTGAAGGTTAGTGCATCCTCTCCTAATTTCTCGGGCTGCATTCACTGCCTGGATCGAATCCGCGGCAGCCCGGCCACCTGTCTTGTTTTGTGTGTAAAGTGTCAATAGAACAGTTATCTGCTTCCCCGCAATACAGTCCACTCGCACACGTCGGCCCACGCGCCACCATTTTTGGTCCGGATCGAGCCGGATTCTTAGCCGTAGTTCGTATTTTGTTATTATTCTAATGGGAATGAGCGCACCGCACCTAAGTGCCTGGTTATTTTAGTAGAAAACCCCGCATCCAGACACTTAGGCTTAGAATTTGTTGTCCGTTCGCCGCTGGCTCGCATTGTACCTACCTAATACATAAATAGGTTAGGTATCATATCAACACTTAATCGTAGTTCACAATTTTCGCATCGCACCTAAGTGCCTGGTTATTTTAGTAGAAAACCCCGCATCCAGACATTTAGGCTTAGATCTTAGGTATACTCAGACACCCTAGTGCATAGGCACAGTGTAATACCTAACGCATTTGGCTTTGTTTTGTTTTTTTCAATTACGTTGTTCTCGGCTCACGTCGTATTTGCCTAGTACCTGCGTGGGTAGACACGTGGCTGTGCCTACCTCGCTCGCATCTCATCCCAATTCATACGAAAGTATTTTAATTTGAATAGATATTACGCAATACTTAATCTCGGAAATAATAGTTGAATCTAGACAGCGACCATCGCGCAGGTGCGACCTTGTTGCTATGCGCGTTTGTTCAAGCGTGCATTCACAGTTGTAAGCACCTACCTACCTACATAGTTAACGCTCGCGCCGCCTCGCTGCTCTGTACCGCTAGGATTAAGTCATTTCATATTTAATTGTAAACATGTCCCCAAAGGTTGATAAGACCGGTAAGGTTCAATTGAAACTTTTATACGCTAAAAAAGAAATGATTTACTCTCGCGTACAATCGATTTATGATAGTGCACTCAAAACCTCTGATTTGGTCATCAGAGATTCGTTCTTGTGTTCTATAGAAAACTTAGATAGTCTACGCGCGGATTTCGAAACCTTAGTGCATGACATCAACGTTTTAGAGTTGAATTTGGATCCCGATTACTCAGTGAGTTATCAAGCCTTGTCGTCGTTTGACGATTTGTATTGTCGTATCAAGCGCGTCGCGAGGAGTTTGGAGAAGCCGTCTGACCGACCCAACCCCACTCGCGACCGACCTAAGTTGCCACCAATTCAAATACCCGAGTTTGATGGTAACATTCGCAATTGGTGTCGATTTATAGATAGTTTTGAGAATACAATAGATAAGAACGATTCGTTGACAGATCACGAAAAATTGCATTATCTCGTTGAAAAATTGACTGGTAAAGCTATAACCGCTTGCGCTGGAATTACGTTTAGTGCCGGGAATTATAATTTAATTTTAAATACTTTGAAAGCTAAGTATGAGGATAAAAGATCGGTAGCTAACGCCTATTTAGATCAGATGTCTGATTTGAAATCTATTACGGCATGTAACGATCAAAACTTAGAGAAATTTCTAGATACTTTCGCGTCAGCTGTTCGCGCCGTAAAGAACTTGAAGATCGATGACCTCTGCGACTTCGTATTTTTGTATATGGGTTTAAAGAAATTAGATTCCGAAACCATTCGTTTGTTTGAGTCGGATCATCGCGGCAGTAAAATTCCTAAGTTCGAAGACTTAGAAAGTTTTGTTCGCGAGCATATAAAGGTATTGCAACGCTCTTCATCGAAACATGAAGGCGCGAAGAAGGTTGTTACTTCTGAACGCAAAATAGATGCGTCATCGAAGTCACTGAGGTCAACCCATACTTATGTTAATACCGCACCAGCACGTGTACAATCACCTGTTTGCTCTTTGTGTAGTACTCGTCACTCGCAACTGTACAAGTGTCCTGGTTTCCTGAAATTGTCGCCTAGTGATCGTTATAAATTTGTTCGCGCTAATAATCTTTGTTTTAATTGTCTCGGTACTAAACACCGCGTGGGTTTATGTAATAGTGGAAATGGTTGTCGCAAATGTCAAGCGAGACACCACACTTTGCTTCATTTTGAAAATAGTAATGCCGCATCCAAGGTGAGCACGGTTGGTTCGTCGAGCGGTGACGCGCGGCAGCCTGCGCCGCAGCCGCAGCCCGAGCTCGCACGCGCTCCGGCCTGCCCGGGGACCGCTACGAATGACGTCACCTTGTGTTCGTTCTCCGCTGGTGCTGCCCTCACTACGGTTTGTCTTGCGACCGCTCGCGTGGTTATTGTTGATGCATTAGGTAAACCGCACATTGTTCGAGCGCTGTTGGATGGCGCTTCGCAAAGTAATTTTATTACTCAAGATTGTTGTCAACGTCTCGGTTTCAATGTTGATAGGCGTTCGACCTACTCAGTGGTGACGGGTTTTGGAGGTTTACGGTCAGCTGTTCATGGCACAGTTAAAACGAGGTTTGGATCTCGTTTTAATAATAAAATTTGGTTTGACATGGATTCGCTCGTTACAGATAAAATAACTGAACAGTTGCCTACCGTCCCGGTTGACACGTCTTTGTTAACGAGATTTGAAGACTTGCCTTTGGCTGATGAGACTTACGCTGTTCCTGGAGTCGTCGATATATTGATCGGCGCTTCGATTCTCCCGCACCTCCAGTTATCACGTAAGGTCAAAGGGGGACCGACGTACCCCGCTCCGCACGCCCTGGAAACAGTTCTGGGTTTTGTTATAATTGGTTCCGCACCCGCTTCTATAGATAGTTTTAGTCACTCGACTGCCTCGTTCTGTTGCACCGTCGAGCCGCCACTGGAGTCTACCATCCGCAAGTTTTGGGAGATTGAAGAGGTCAATGTCCCACCAATCCTAAGCCCCGATGACAAGATGGCTGAGGAGATTTATTGTCGCACGACTACTCGTGATGAGCAGGGTCGTTATGTGGTCGCGCTCCCTTTCAAGGGAGATATTTTTTCGCTCGGGGACTCCCGTGCATCCGCTGAAAGACGCTTTCTTTGTTTAGAACGAAAGATGCAGGCGTCTCCAAAGTTAAAGCAAGCCTATGATGAGGTTGTTAACGAATATTTAGATAAAGGTTACATCTCACCTGCGCCTGCGGACACTGACGAGACCCAGCCTTCGTACGTTATCCCGCACCACGGAGTTATTAGAGAAGATAAGCTTACTACTAAACTCCGCGTAGTTTTAGATGGCAGTGCTAAGACTAGCACTTCCGTGTCGCTTAATGACATTTTGTATTGTGGTCAAAATCTTCAAGGTAATTTATTTGACATAATTGTAAATTTTCGTTTATTCGCTGTGGCACTCTCTGCAGATATTCGACAAATGTTTTTGTGCCTTGAAGTGCGCGAACCCGATCGTAGGTTTCAACGATTTTTGTATAGATTTTCACCGCAAGAACCTTTAATGGTTTACGAGTTTAATCGTGTTTGCTTCGGGCTTAAATCTAGCCCTTTTCACGCACTTCGCACCGTCAAGCAGTTGGCCGCTGACGAGGGCGATGCATTTCCTAAAGCGAGAGCCACCATTGAGACTGGCTTATACATGGACGACTTCGTGTATAGTGTAGATAGCGAGGCCGAGGCTGTCGAGACGGCCGCTCAGGTTATAAGTCTCATGAAGGCGGGTCAATTTGATCTCGTGAAATGGACGAGCAACTCGCAAACAGCGTTAGAGTCGATTCCACCGTCGCACCGATTGTCTTCGGTTAAGGAGTTCGATGAAAGTGATACGCACAAGGTGCTTGGTTTAAGCTGGTCGCCCGCATCTGATACGTTTAGTTTGAAAAGTAGTTCGACCCCGCAAACTTGTACTAAACGCATTATCCTGTCGTGTGTGGCACGGATATGGGACGTAATGGGATTCGTAGCTCCTGTCGTTCTGTACGCCAAACTACTTATAAAAGAGCTTTGGCTTTCGAATTGTGATTGGGACGACACCGCGCCCGACAACATTGCTAAGTTGTGGGCTCGCTTTAGAAAAGAACTCTCTGTGCTTGACCAAGTACAAATTCCGCGTCATGTAGGTATATCGCAACCTAGTGTTGTTACGGTAGTAGGCTTCGCGGACGCTAGTGAGAGGGCGTATGGAGGAGTAGTCTATTTTCATGTCTCGAATGTAGGTAAGGTTTCAATTAGCCTTATAAGCGCGAAATCGAAGGTCTCTCCCCGTAAGGTCGTCTCTCTGGCACGCCTCGAGCTATGCGCTTTACTATTGTTGGTTAGATTGATCACCTCTATCGCCAATGCTTGTAGTAGTCGCATTAATATTAATAGAATTTTAGCTTTTTCGGACTCAACAGTCGCTTTGTGTTGGGCCCACTCTTCGCCCCATCGTTGGGACACCTTCGTCGCTAATAGAGTGGCAAAAATTCAATCGGAATTAGCGCCAAAAAATCTCTTTCACGTTGCTGGCACCGACAACCCAGCCGATTGTCTCTCTCGTGGACTGCTTCCTTCGCAAATATTAGATCACCCGTTATGGTTTAGTGGACCGTCCTGGATTCATGCCGCGTTAGATAAGTGGCCAGTTAGTCAATTCAATCCCACTACGGTTTCCGAACCACCCGAGGAAAAGAAGCACTCGCTTGTGGTGTCGGTCCCGCGTGAAGAGTCCCTGGTTTTGTTGTTGGCTAATCGCGTCTCGTCTTGGTCGAGACTGTTGCGTTGTGTTGTTTATGTAGGCCGATTTTTGAGAATTTTATCTACACGCGGTCATATAACCGCCGCTGATTTAGATAAGGCTGAATTGATCATACTTCGCGAATTGCAGAAGTGTTATTTTGCTTCTGAATTTAAAAATTTAGAATTTAACAAACCTTGTAGTCGTTCTTTCCGACACTTGAAACCATTTTTGGAAGATGGACTCATTCGAGTAGGTGGTCGTTTGAGAAATTCAGGTTTAGGATTTGAACAAAGGCACCCAGTAATTCTCCCGCGTAAGGACCACGTATTAGATTTGTTAGTAGATTATCATCACAAGGTGAATTGTCACGCTGGTCCCGATTTGTTAATGTCTATTTTGAGACAGAAATACTGGATAATTTCCGCTCGTAATTTGATTCGCGCTAGAGTACACAGATGTGTACCTTGTTTTAAACTCCGCCCGCGTTTTATCGCGCCTGAAATGGCCGATCATCGCTCTTGTCGTGTTGTTCAATCCGCAAAACCTTTCGTACACACCGGCACAGACTTTGCTGGGCCTTTCAAGGTCACCATTGCTCGTGGTCGTGGCATTCGCTCCACGAAAGCTTATGTTTGTTTGTTCATTTGTATGACAACTCGCGCGGTTCATATAGAGTTGACCGGTGATTTAAGTACGCCAAATTTTATGTCCGCTTTTAAACGTTTTTTGTCGCGTCGGGGTCCGGTTAAGCGCATGTATTCGGACAACGGTACAAACTATGTAGGGGCCCGACGTAGTATTTCGGAATTGCACACATTCTTACGGTCTAAGTACTACCAAAGTGAATTCGCTCACATCTTAGCCGAAAATCGCATTGAATGGTACTTTAACACGCCTGCAGCTAGTCATTTTGGTGGTAATTGGGAAGCGAATATTAAAAGCCTTAAGTCGCATCTGTTTCGCGTCATAGGCGAACAGATTCTCTCGTTCGAGGAGTTGAGTACCGTACTCGCGCAAGTAGAGGCGGTGATGAACACGCGTCCGCTGTGTCGGACTCTATCTAGCGATCCGTCAGAGCCGTTAGCGCTGACGCCAGCTCACTTCTTAAATATGACTCCTTTAAAATATTTGCCCGCAATAGATGTTGATGACGATAGAATGCACCTCCTAACTCGTCACGCTCTTTTAGATAAGATGGTCCAATCGTTTTGGAATCGTTGGAGAACCGATTATTTGCACACGCTGCAGTCACGTCAAAAATGGAATACTCCATCCAACCCAATTACTGTAGGTACGGTGGTAGTCCTTATGACTGAGAATGCGCCTCCTTTACATTGGCCTCTAGGAGTAGTAGAGGAAATTTTTCCCGATGCCCGCGGGATAACTCGTGTTGTACGGGTTAAAACTGCAACCGGATCGTATCTGCGCCCGGTTGTTCGCCTCTGCCCTCTGCCTAGCCAGCAGTAGGCACGAGCTCCAATCTATGTTTATATTTTAGTTGTTATTTCGCAAACCTAGATTTAGATTAGACATTAGTTTTGTTCCACATTTTTCGTTTCGAAGGTAACCCTTCAAGCCGGGGGGAATGGTTGCGCCGATGTGGAAACTGTATTTTTTGACATGGAAACACACTCCTTTTAGATCCGTCTTCCCCTCCGCACTAACCATAGAGTAGGGCTAGCTGTAGCTTCCGTCCGCCATTGTGTGAGATGTGGTCGGTCAGTCTCGCTTTGAACGAGCCAGCGTAAAGGCGATCGCGCGCGCGCGTCTCTCAGAAATGAATAATATTTGTTGTATTTTAACCGCCTCATAGACCTTTACCGATCGGATGGTGCCTCTCGTGTGTTCCTCAAGGGATCTAGTGACGCTGACGGCAGCTCCTGAGCAAGGAAGAGAAGATCCGTGTACCGGCTGCGATGAAAAACACGTGGGTCGTGAAGGTTAGTGCATCCTCTCCTAATTTCTCGGGCTGCATTCACTGCCTGGATCGAATCCGCGGCAGCCCGGCCACCTGTCTTGTTTTGTGTGTAAAGTGTCAATAGAACAGTTATCTGCTTCCCCGCAATACAGTCCACTCGCACACGTCGGCCCACGCGCCACCACATACCGTGTGACAAAGGTGACACTCAGCTTGACGGCCTCATCATATGCTTTTTCACGCCCCGCTTAAAGGACCCGGGACTGTAGGAAGAAGGAAACACGTGTGCTGGTAATTAATTCCAGGCCTTAATGGTGCGACAGAGGAAAGAGTCTCCGAACCGCTTGGTTCTTGATCGGATGTTTTGCACCGTGTGCGGATGACATCTAAGACCTGTACGTGTTGTCCTGTGTAGGAAAGGGAAGGGTGGAACTAATTGGAAGAGCTCATCAGAACACTCCCCATGGTACAGACGGTAAAACACAGCCATTGACGCAACATCTCTACGCAGCTGTAAAGGTTCTAGGGTGTTCGTGATCTCGGGATTCTCAATGATGCGGACCGCACGTCGCTGCAACCTGTCGAGAGCATCTAGTAAGTACTTTGCTGAACCATCACAGAGATGCGAGCAGTATTCCACACAGGAGCGAATTTGTGTCTTGTATAGAAGACACCGCTGCTCCGGCGTGAAAAATCGTCTCACTCTGTTCAGGACTCCGAGTTTTCGTGAGGCTGTTTTGATGATACTTTCGATGTATTTTTTGTTATTCAGATTGCAGCGAACATCCATACCTAGGATATTGAGATTGTCCTGCAGTGGCAGTGGCGTGCTCTGAAGAGTGGGGAGGGGAAGGAATGAAGATACTTTTGCTGTAAACGCACATACCTGCGTCTTCTTGGCATTGAACTCAACCAGATTCTCAGAGCCTCATTGAGAAATGTCATTCAGGATCCCGTTAAGCTCAGTGACAAGAAGCTGCCTTTTCTCTGCGATATCTGACTGCTTGGCCGCAGGATGTCCATGATAACTCCCATGTAAAGTGCTATCGTCTGCATAACAATGAACATTGCCAGTAGACAGCATGTCGTTGATATGCAGAAGAAAGAGAGTGGGTGATAAGACGGACCCCTGGGGCACGCCAACATTTACCTGCAGAAACTCCGAAGCTCGTCCGTCACAAAGGACGCGAATACGGCGCCCCTGCAGGAAGCTAGCAACCCAGTTGCACAGCCTAGAAGGCAGACCAAAGGCAGGTAGCTTGGAAAGAAGCGATTTGTGCCAGACTCTATCGAAAGCTTTGGCGATGTCAAGACTAATTGCCAGTGACTCGCCGTGCTTGTCCGTAGCCTCACCCCAAAGATGGGTAACGTATGCTAGAAGATCACCCGTTGACCGTTGAAAATTATTCAAAATATCTTATGCAAAATTTTGAATGTAGATTTGAACGACCGAGCCTGACTCCAAGCATCTCTCCCGGTGCGCTGGGGTAGGCTCGGTGTTCGTAAAATTTCCGATGTAAGTTTACCAGCTTTTTTAGTTTTGCTTTGATTTATTCCGAAGTGCCAGGCAAAGCCGAAGCTATAAATGCTTGGAAAATGTTTTGCCCAAACACTGTTTTGCCCACCAACCTAGGCTCCAAGAGACAGTGGGATGAGCTGCTTTGCGGCATATTACGACCACAGTTACTGAATACGTCCTCTAATGTTGCAGAGCGTGCTCGCCTTCTGGCTGTGGGAGAGTGGGAATCTGGTGTGTGGCTTCAGGCCCTTCTGTCGTCCAACATTGGCACCATGTTGGACGACACGACTTTTAGAATTGCAGCCTGTCTTCGTTTGGGTGCTCCCTGTGTTTCTCCTCATCGATGTCACTGTGGTGAGGCAGTCAACAGCCTTGGGCATCACGGTCTATCATGCGGCAGGAGCGCAGGCCGCATGTCACGTCATGCACATTTAAATGACATTATTCGCCGAGCTCTGGTCACCGCTGGTGTTCCAGCCATACTTGAACCAGTTGGTTTGGTGCGCAACGATGGCAAGAGACCGGACGGTATGTCTTTGGTGCCTTGGAAGATGGGTAGGCCTTTGGTGTGGGACGCAACATGCGTCGACACCCTTGCCCCTTCCCATCTTCCAAGTACGACGGATTGCGCTTGTGCTGCTGCGGCATCTGCGGAGACCCTCAAACGGCGAAAATATCATAACATTACAAACAATTACATATTTGAGCCGTTTGGGGTTAAAACGCTCTTCTTCTACATTAAATCAATCATCATCATATCATCAAATTGATTGTAAATTGGATTGAAAACCTTTGAGGATGCCTTAAGGCGAAACCGGTCAGGTGAAATAAGTAATAAAGTAATGTGGAAAAGTACAAGTGAGTTATCAATATGTGTAACAACAAATTCCACCAAGTGCCATCAATCTACAGTATAAATAGATTAGTCTGTCGTCGAAAAATTTAGTTATATCATAATAAATTGTAAACAATATCAATATTCTGCCACGTCGCGGTTTCAAGGTAAAGCCTCGATTGCGACTGGGATTAACGCAAAAATTATGATAACAAGGTATGAAAATATCGAAGAGATAAATCAGGTCTTATCGATATCACGTAGGGTTCTATTTCGAGTAAATCAGGATGGTAATCAGATGTCAAGGTTTTTCAAAAATCAATGTGGATTATTGTCCAGCACACAATACTTCGTTAACACACGAACTTTGTTACGCAAAATTACAGAGGATGCTGCTACAATATTTTAGGATTTCAATTAAATTCAATTCAAAATAAAAAAATTGAAATAATCAAATTAAAATCAAAATTAGCGTAAAATTATGTTTAAAAATGATCCAAAATTAGGATAATTATAATAAAAGTAAAATTTAAATTTAAAAAAAATCTGTAACCTAATGATGTACTTGACATCATCTTATTTTATATAAGTAGAGGTTCACCTGAGGAAAGTAGGGAAATGTCCCTCCTATCTGTAAATACCTTCAGGATGCCGTTGGAGGAGGTGCGAAGACCTTTTCCGCATTATAGCGACGAACCCGTCTATATGTGCATCAGCAGGTATGGCTGATGAACAACAGCGGCAGGGCAACCCTAAGAGCTTCCTGAATGCATTATAATATTGGCAACTTTGTCAGTTGTGTTCTGACAGCTTGTCAGTTGAAAATGACATTTGTCATAAATGACATTTTCAACTGACAATCTGTGATAACTAAACACGCTGATATATATTTACATATTTATTAAACTAAAGCTGTGGGGTTCCAGGCAGAGTAGAATTTGAACCAGCCCATCTTTTCCCATGCGATGTCGTACATGGCGACTCAGGGATAGGGCTGCTTAGCATCAAACAGATATATACAGCCCAGACTCAGCTTCAGACACATGGCTCGAGTTAACAATAGTGCCGGGAATACGGCAATAGACTCACCCCCTATTACGTGGGACCGATTACAATTATTGGTGAAATGCTGGTGTTAATTCACCTCTGCCTAACCCACCTGGGATGAAGTCACACCTTCATCCCAGGTTGGTTAGGCATATGTAAGTATGTATTTATTATTATATGTTATTACTAGCACTTGTCCTTATCAGTGACCAACAAGGTTAAGCCCAAGTTACCAAGTCACTCCCCCATAAATACCTAGAGACCTCCAAAAGATCATACCTACTCTCCTTGAGGAGATTTAACCTTGAGGTTGGCAGAATCCTCGGTACCTATAGACCGATGCAAGGAGCAATTATAATAAATTAAGAAGAACAAGAAGAAGTAATAATCAATGTTGCCACATACAAAATAACTAAATTCAAACAATTATTATTTGGCATTCTTTCGAAACGCTAAAGTGTTGCGACACGTCATGTTAACATGATGGCTTGATTGAAATCGATTGAATCGTTTCGGAGGAGAGTAATCACAAACGACATAAGACGATATATTTCTATACAAAGAATCAAAGAATAAATTTCATTTATTCAGTTTAGGCACACAAAGAGCACATATGAACGTAAAATTTTACAATTGGATATGTCAAGAAATAATATAAAAATATTAAATAATGTAAAAATAAATCATTGGAAAATGATTCTTTCGCTGTTTCGGTAGGTTAGTTCTACTGAGAAGATACCAGCAAGAAACTCAGCAAACTATATTAGAACTAGATTATACGTATTTAAACTATCATGGTCACTCACATCAGTATCAAGCGCCGAAATATCGGAAACTCAAAATAATGAAACATGGTAAATATCCCGTTTATTCTGATACTTATAGATTATACGTGTTAGATAATAATATTCACACATTTTAATGTGATTTTAAAGTGGTTAGTAAAATTTGTCAAAACTTTTCCTATGAATTTAGATCGGGAATCAGATAATTTTAGTCATAACATCATTCAATGTGTTCAATAGTTCATAAGAATACCGGTAGTTGACTCCATCATCACCTCAACTTAGATGAATGTTTTTAGGAGAATGTCGAACATTCAAGACGTGCCCATGTAATTCGCTTGATCAGAATATTCTTCTCATAAAGTCTGGTAGGTACATACCTATATATACATACATATAATCACGCCACGTAATAAGGGGTGAGCCTAATGCTGTCTTCCGGGCACTATTGTTGACTCGAGGCTTGTATCTGTGCCTGAGTCTGAGCCGTATGTATCTGTCTGATGTTAAACAGCCCTATCCTTTTGTCGCCTTGTACGACACCACATGGGAAGATACACTCGCAAATGATCACCGAGCACGGATGCTTCGGGAAGTATCTGCGTCGGATGGAGAAAGAGCCAACGTCCGGGAGCCATCACTGCGACGCGAGGGAAGACTCGGGGCCGCACACGCTGTCCGGCGTGGGAGACGCCGAAGCGGGAGCTGGTGGCGGCCCTGGAAGTGAGAGTCCTCACACTCTCCACCTTGCTCGCGGCGATGGTCCGCTGCGCGGATGCGTGGGCGGCCGGCGCCTCCTTTTGCGAACAAGTAATGCTCGTGAAGGAGGAGGCGGAACGGGAGCGGCAGCGGAAGCGACGAAGGATCGCAAGTCAAGCTGCCCGCGTACGAAAGCAACTCGGGCGTTGGAGGTCGATGAAAGACCTCCGCCCCCCATGAGCGCACGCCTGGGGTTGACTGGTGGAGCCGCCTGTCACCCTGGCAGAAACAGGCCGTGGCGTCGGCGTGCCTCGCGCGCCTCCCCGTTTCCATGGACGAGTTGGGGATTCTCGGGTCGGGTCGACTCCGACATAACCTCTTCCACTGGCTCCGGTGGGGGGGTATCAGTGGGGATTTTGCGCACGTAAAAAAAGTAGGAAGATGCACTGCCGGAAACCACGCGGCTAAAGTCAGATCTTGGATTAAAGTCTTGGATATTTACTTTTTCCAATCTAAATCTGTGTTAATGCATAAACATAACATAACATAAACTCACGCCTATATCCCCGAAGGGGTAGGCAGAGGTGATAGCACCAACATTTCGCCAGTTTATGTTTAGGTCCCAATGTAATAGGTGGCGAGCCTATTGCCATTCACCGGGCACTTATAAACCTGCGATAACTACACACATAACTTCGAAAAGCATCGAAACGTCATTGGTGTGTGCCATGGTAAAACCTGGGATCGAACCCGAGACCTCGTCTCAGATGTCCATTACCACTAGGCTACCGCGGTGTTTATGCACTTTCATATATTATGATATATGCTTCCTTTTCAGATAAATGTTATTTCTTTCTAGACTTCGTATACATTTCTATTCCGTATAGAACTATTTAAAGTTTCCAATTTATTTATTAGTACTAAAAGTAAATGGAATACAACACAATGGACTTACGCGATACATTGACCGACTTGCAGACTTCCCGTTGTTCTAAATTTCACCTTTGTGAGGAACAAAAGATACGGAGCTAATCCTTTACTGGAGACACTGCTTACACCATTGTTTGTTGAACAAAGAACATACGTCACTTGTCCTGATTTCTTGTTTGGCGTGATGTAACATAAAGTTGATTGTTTTTAATTGTTTTGTTTTTCTTTTTGTGTAGATTGTTTGAATACGTGAATGGTGAGATTTATTTTGATACTACCTACATATATACATACATATAATCATGCTTTTATCCCTGGAGGGTTAGGCAGAGGTGAATTAACACCCACATTTCACCAACAATTGTATTCGGTCCCACGTAATATGGGGTGAGCCTAATGCCGTATTCCGGGTACTATTGTTGACTCGAGCCATGCATCTAAGGCTGAGTCTTGGCTGTATATACCTGTCTGATGTTAAACAGCCCTATCCCTAAGTTGTCTTGTACGACACCGCATGGGGAGAGATGGGGTGGCCCTAATTCTACTCTTCCGGGAACCACGCGGCCAATGATACTACCTGATGTAATAAAATAAATTAGAAAACCGACTGATGATAAAAAAATTGGAACAAATATGATAGCAGGCTACCGGATGAAAATACATAGACAATAAATAGGTACCCTATTTATTGTCTATGTATTTTCATCCGGTTTCGATTTGCAAACGGTTTAAATAGGTACCGAGTGCTATCAAACTTGTTTAAATCTGTACATCTGGTTTTTAATTTTAACAATTGATTTCATTTTATACTACTCGATAAATTTAAAAGAAAATATATTTTTGATAATTTACATTTTGGCGTCAAAAGATCAACATATAAGATCAGTCTAAGAAAACACAATATTTTAATTACACAGTATTTATTCACAGTTAACAACAATAAGTTTTTAAAGAAATCAGTCCCCAACTTTTTGTTCTTAACCTTACTCCCCACTGACAGCTCTCTGCCGCCCGAATCTGACATCTCCCATAGACATTGAAAAAAGTAACAATCCGTTCGGAAATTATCATCTATCTAATAACATATAGCATTTTCTTTTTCGAATTTTATGTATCCAAGGAGAGTGATGGCTGGAAATAGAGTGAATGGGGCACTACACAACTTTATGAGCAGCCGGAAAGTGTCCGAAAAGGCACGACTGGCTGTACATGGAGGAGTATTGGTGCCGACTCTTATGTATGGTAGTGAAAGTTGGGTGTGGCAGAAAAAGCATCAGAGTAGAGTGAATGCAGTAGAAATGCGTGCGTTGCGAAGTATGTGTGGCTTGACCTTGAAAGATAGAGTGAGAAATAGCGTGATAAGAGAACGATGTGGAGTGATAGAAGATGTAGTGATGAGAATTGAGAGAGGAATGTTGAGATGGTTTGGTCATGTTGAGAGAATGAATGAAAGAAGACTAACGAAACAGGTGTATGAGGCGAGTGTGGATGGTACCGTCGGAAGGGGAAGACCTAGGCGCACATACCTGGACCAAATCGGGGAAGTTTTAGAAAAGGGGCAGTTCAGGAGTACTCTAAACCGACGAGCGTGCATGAAGAATGTAATGAGAGTGAATGAAGCGAGAGTAGTATGTCAGGATCGTAGCAAATGGAGATCCGTGATCTCTGCCTACCCCTATGGGAGACAGGCGTGATTTTATGTATGTATGTATGTAGATCACTTGGGTGATGAATACCTTTAAGATACCAATCATTCAGAAGTTTTTCAGGTTCAGAAGATATGAGGTAATAAAGAATATTACAAACATACATACAAGATACGCGCGAAAAACAAACCTTCTTGGCAGTTGGGTAATAATAAATTAAGATCTCATTTCCACTACCCGTGTAACCAATTCCCGGGACTACAAGTAAAGGTCAAGAGATTCACTTAACAGAAGCGCCGGTGACTTAATGGTTAAGGAGACCAGGGTTCGAATCTGGACCATTACACTACCGACGTGAATCACTCCTAACACAAAGAATTTAGGATTTAGGCATTGGAGCTGACACTGGAGGGGTTAGAGAGAATGTTAGTAACTTAATTTCTAATATTCTTTAAGAAATGTTGTTTCCATTACAAAATACCTTAAAACCTATCTAAACCAAGAAATCATTGAAATCCTACGCACTTAGGACTTATGCTCCAAAAACAACAAACAAAGGGAATAAGAAAACAGAACAAATTAGATCCTGACGGGCTTTGTGATCACCTTTATTAACTCTACGAATTTCTAGGCGTCAATAACAAACAAACAAACATTTGTTATTGAAAGCCCGCGTAAACTTTTTCTTTACAAAACATTGTTTGTGGTGTTTTATTATTCATTGGAATATTTCTGTTTACCTGTGGTACGTCAGATGGAAAACTCTAGAACGTAGTAACTAACTTGTATTTATTGGGAAAACTTTTTTTATTTACTTTGAGATGATGCGATTCCACACACGCTTCCCTTTTTCTCTGTTCCTGGTATGAAAAAACTAACTGTGTTAATCTAAGAAATGATATATCTATCTAGAAATTTAATAAATTAACGGAAAAATACGCACATGATATCACTGCGAGAGAAGGAAAACTCGAAAGAAAACTTGTAAGAAAACTTGTAAGAAAACTCGAAAGAAAACCCGAAAGAAAACTCGAAAGAAAACTCGAAAGATAACCCGAAAGAAAACTCGAAAGAAAACTCGAAAGAAAACTCGAAAGAAAACTCGAAAGATAACCCGAAAGAAAACTCGAAAGAAAACTCGAAAGAAAACTCTGTACCAAGCCGTCTGGCTTGCATGGAAATACGTAGTAGGCCAAAGCATCCCAACATTGGGAGAGGCCTATGTCCAACAGTGGACTGCAATGAGCGAATTGATTGATTGAATTTTAAATCAATTTGTATATGCCAACTATTCAAATCGTCAACCACCGTCCCAAGATGGTTGTATAGGAGAATTTGGAACGCTCAAGTCGTAGCTTGGAAGCTCAGTGGTCAGTGCATTGCCCCTGAAAGGGACTGGTCGTGGTTTCATGTCCCCTGTTGAGTATTCACTATCCCAATCTAAATCGCCATGTTACAATTTTTATCCAAATTTAATAAACATCGTAAATTTTTTTTCAGGCCCGTAATTACTTGAGGCGCGCACTATTCAAAGAAATAGTGAAGCGACTAATCGACACTTCCCGTGACCAAAGGGCTGGCCTTTACCTCGCTCAAAAAATTGGCATTCAGCAAGGTAATGTCGCTAGCCTTATTTGCACGGGTCCTTCAAGCGGGGCGTGAAAAAGCATCTGATGATGCTGCCACCAAGCTGAGTGCCACCAGTGTAACATTACTTAGTGTTCGTTTCTTCTCCCTCTGGACCACGGTCCTAAGGATCGGAAGCGGGGGGGCTGGTGCACCCTGGACGGCGGTTAATAGACTCTGACTCCAAGGAGTAGGAGCTCTGCTAGCCGTTGACTAATAACCCGGCAAGCCCCTTTTTAGGGCTAGTTGACCCCATTGCACGAGGGGGTCGTGGGATGGCGGGTCTGCAAGGCCCGCGAGGAGGGATCCATCCTCAGGAGACCTCCAAGCCCTTTTCAGGGCTACTCCAAAAGCCCTATTCAGGGCTAGTTGACCCCATGAAGGGGGGTCGTGGTGCGGCGGACCTGCTAGGTCCGCAAGGCGGGATCCGAGAGGATCAGGTGACGGGTTGGCCCACTACTCGCGCGGGGGCTGACAGGCACTCGTGCCACCTTCGGAGTTGAGAGGGTTGGCTGCCCTCTCGCGTCGCGTAGCCTCCGAGTGATCGACAACGACCTAAGTGCTAGCCACACTCGGGAAGCCGTGATTTCGGAGAACGTGGGGCTTGCCTTAATTGGCCGGCCCGCGACAAGGAAAAGTCTATAAAACCCGACAGTGAAGTCGCTTAAAACCTACGGATACCAGTGGACCTCCGTAGTATGTACCCCGCTTCCCGGAATGGCCGTCACCCGGGGAGTGTAATTTTATCGGTTCTACTCGTGGGATAAGATATGGAATTAAATACCTTAAACCAAGACGTGGAGGAGATGATAGAGGAGACATTGGAGATCGAGACGGGGGTCGTGAGACCCCCTGGCTCTCTCGCAGAGGCGGTGGTGGTGCTTGAGAGGTTAGAGGCCAACGCTCCGAGCAACACAGCAAGTGTTAGAAGCTCGCGCTCTTCTTCCCCTGGGAGGTTGTGGAGGAAGCGACTTCCAGAAAAGGAGTCAGGGGAGGCTTCCAAAAAGCCCCGTGGTCGCCCCGCTACAACGGGGGAAAACGTCGGTCAGGCACAAGCCAATGCCGATGTAAATCCGGCCACAGAACGGGAGCTTAAGCTCCGCGCGGTGAAGGAGCTAGCGGAAGCCATGCAGCGGCAGCGGCAGAGGAACCTCTACCTAAGAGATTCCCCTAGTTCGCAACCTAGACCCAGCCAGCAGTCTCAGGGAGGAGTGACATCCACAGCCTCTGAGCCCCTCAGCGCGGAGCGGCTGACGGGTGCGATTGAGGTGGCGGTGGCGGTGTTGCAAACCGTCGCCACCAAGTCCTCGAACCTAAAGGGGCAGTACGTGCGGGACCTAAAGCTAGCATGTTACTCCATCTTGGAGAACGTGCACGTGCTTCGGTCCCGCACAGAATCAGAGGAGGTGGCCCAGCTCCAGACCGAGCTGGCCGCTGTACGGGCCGAGATGCGGGCCTGGCAGCATCAGGCGCAATCTGCGCCTACCCCGATGAGCCGCGATGAGATCGGTTTTCTAATCAACGCGCGTCTCGCGGGGATCGCGGACCGGCTGTTGCCGGAGACCCGCATCCGTCCGCCTCTCGAGGTGGACAGGAGAAATGCGGCCCGGTCTGCCACCCGGCCTGAGCCTCAGCCACAGCTCACGGCTCTACTGCCGTCGCCTCCCCTCCTCTCTGGACAAGGGAGTGAGGAGAAGAGGAGGAAGCCCAAGAAGCAGTCAGCCGCTGCTAGGGAGGCGGAAGCTGCCCGCAAGAATCGGGAGCCGCCCTCTTCGGCGCCTCCGGCAGCATCGTCGTCGGCTCCCCTTGACGGGTGGAATAAGGTCGCGGCACGGCCCAAGGCCTCGAGGCCGGTTCGGGCCCAGGCGGCTGCTGCCCCGCTAACGGCTGCAGCTCCGGCGACGCCAGAAGAGGAAACGTGGTGCCTGCAAGCCTCGAAAACTGCGTGTCCCGCAAACTGCTGCGGTGTGTTTAACTCTGCAGACGGGCGCGCAGGAGCAGGGCATCACGTATCGTGATGTGATGTCCAAGGCTGAAGGGGTCATTGACCTCAAGGCCTTGGGCATTATTGCGGAGGAGGAAGTATGACACCACAGTTTGTTAATTTGTTTATTCCTACTTGTTATTATTTACATTACTAGACCTTATATACTATACCATTTTATAGCTATAGAGTGGGGGCTGGCAACAAGTGTCACGTACATAGGTTTGTGCATCGTTGCACTTTTGGTGTTATGGCAGAGGACGTGATTTCTTATTTGTGTCACATAAGAACTGAATTTATTTCCTTATAGAAATCACGTCACCTGATCATGACTGCCATAGGCATCAACAGCCTCCGGTTTCGCACCGCGATTACCGGAGGTCAGATCTTGGAGGTGGCTGGCGACGACCGAGTCCAGAAGGCCGACATCCTTGCTGCCAAGCTCAAGGAGGTACTGGAGGAGGTCCGGGTCGCTAGGCCGGAGAGGTGCGTGGAGCTGCGCATCTCTGGCCTGAGCGACACGGCCTCAAAAGAGAGCGTGGCGGCAGCGCTGGCAGCGGAGGGGGGCTGCTCTGCCGACGCCATCATGGTGGGCGACATTCATCGCCCACCTGGTCGCCAGGGCACTGCATGGCTGCGGTGCCCGATTGAGGCGGCCAAGCTCCTGACCGACGGCCGACAAATTGCAGTCGGGTGGTCGGCGGTCAGGCTGACCACCCTAGAGCCGAGGCAGGCGCGGTGCTTCCGCTGCCTGGAGCCGGGGCACGTCGGGGCCAAGTGCACTGCGGGTGTTGACCGCAGTGCGCTGTGCTTCCGATGTGGGCAGGCGGGCCATAAGTCGGCCACCTGCTCCGCGGAGCCCAGTTGCCCCGTCTGTGCAGCGGAGGGGTTGGCGTCGAGTCACCGGCTGGGATCCGGTGACTGCAGGGCGACCTCCCGCAAAGGGGGCCCCCCCGAAAGAGTAGAGTTGCGGGTGGTGGGAATCCTACTCCCCCCTCTACCCAGCAACGCGAGGAGGAGATGGACACCGCCCAAGGATAATGGACCATCCCATCTCCATACTGCAGACCAACGTCAACCACTGCGTCATCGCCCAGGACCTTCTGGCCCAATCCATGGCGCAGTGGCAGACAACAGTGGCAGTAGTCGCCGAGCCGTACTACGTTCGCGACGGCTCGAACTGGGCCGGCGACCAAAGCGGCTTGGTGGCTTCGCTCAGCGAGCGACCCCACCCTTCGATAGAGTGCGAAGGGGCCGTGGGTGCGTACTCGTTGTGCTGGGCGGTGCTGCAGTGGTTGGGGTGTACTGTCCTCCTAGCAGGAGCCTCGCCGAGTTCGAGCAGTTGCTCACAGAGGTCGGGGCTCTGCTGGCGGAAGTGCACCCCACCCCGGCTGTCGTGGCTGGGGATTTCAACGCTCATTCACGGGTGTGGGGATCTGCGACGCGGCGATGCAGAGAGCGAGGCCTGTCCCGCCTCGGAGACGGGTATACTGGTGGCGTCCCCACCTAGCCGGGCTGCGTACCGCAAGTTACGCGGCCCAGAGGCAGTACACCCGCAGCCGAAGGCGGGCTGTCAGAGACCTCGCCCGGGAGGAGCGACTGTACGCTGCGTACAGGGCCGCCCGCGAGGCCCTGAGCTCGGCGATCAAAGCCGCCAAGGAGGAGTCCTGGAGGGAGTGGCTCGAGAGTCTCGACCGAGACCCGTGGGGGCGCCCGTACAGGGTCGTGAGTCAAAAACTTCGGCCCTGGGCGCCTCCCCTCACCCAAACTCTCGAGCCGAACTTCCTGGACCGAGTGGTCAGCTCCCTCTTCCCGGTGAGGAAGAGTGGGTCCCGCCGCGGATGCTAGCACCAAGCCAAGTGCCGGCAGACGAAGGGGCGGTACCTCCCATGTCCGAGGCCGAGTTAGGGGCCGCGATCCTGGCGCTCAAGTCCAGGAACCGCGCCCCGGGCCCGGACGGCATCCCAGGGAAGGTGAATGCCACAGTTATGCCGGCACTAGAAGAGGAGACGCTGTCCCTCATGTCGGAGTGTGTGGCGTCGGGGAGGTTCCCGCAACGATGGAAGACCGGCAAGCTCGTGCTTCTCAAGAAGCACGGACGCCCAGCCGAGTCGCCATCGGCCTACCGCCCCATCGTTTTGCTCGACGAGATGTGCAAGCTGTTTGAGCGGGTGCTCGCTGCGCGTCTCGTTGGTCACTTTGAGGGGGCGGGGCCCAACTTGAGTGACGGCCAGTTCGGATTCCGTCGCGGGAGGTCGACACTCGACGCCATATCCCGGCTGCGGGACGGCATCGACGAAGAGGTCGCCGGGAGGGAGGTGTTATTGGCTGTATCGCTTGATATAGTCAACACCTTCAACACTCTCCCCTGGGCGACAATTGCGGAGGCGCTGAGGTACTACAATGTCCCGTGGTACCTCAGGCGCATCCTGGCGGACTACTTCGTGGACCGGGTTATCATCTACCCGGCCCAATGCGGGGTGGTCCGCCGAACTATGGCGTGCGGCGTTCCGCAGGGGTCGGTCCTTGGGCCGCTTCTGTGGAACGTCGGGTACGATTGGGTCCTGCGCGGTGCTACTCTTCGGGGGGTCGGCGTACTTTGTTACGCCGATGATCCCCTAGTCACCGCGCGAGCCCCAACGTTTAGCGACGCCGCCGTTCTCGCCACGGCAGGTGTCGCCCATGTCGTGCGCCGTATCGGGGCGCTGGGACTGAAGGTGGCCCTCGAAAAGTCCGAGGCCCTTTTCTTCTATGGGCCTCGGCGGCCGCCGCCTCGGGATCAGGCGATAGTGGTGGGTGGCACCTCCATCGCTGTCGGGAGCAGCCTGAAATACCTCGGGCTCGTTCTCGACAGTCGGTGGCGTTTCGCGGAGCATTTCCGGCGGCTGGCACCTAAACTGCTGGCGTTTGCCGGAATGCTCTCGCGATTGTTGCCCAACACTGGGGGTCCGGGGTCTGCCTGCCGCCGTCTCTACGACGGTGTGGTGCGCTCCAAGGCGCTCTATGGAGCGCCCATTCGGGAGGAGGCCCTCTGCCCTGCGAATGTCGTGCTGCTGCGGCGTCCACAGAGCGCGCCATCGCGCAGAGGGCCGCACGGGCGTATCACACCGTCTCTTATGAGGCGGCGTGTTTGATTGCGGGCAGTATCCCCTGGGATCTCGAGGCTGGCGTCCTTAAGAGGGTTTACGAGGAGGGCGCCCTGATGCAGCGTGTTGCAGGAGGTCGGCCGCTTCCGGAGGAGATCGATCGCTGGAGACAGGAGGCTCGCGATGTTCTCTTCCGGAAGTGGGCCGATAGGCTGGCTACGACGAGGAGTAGCTTGCTGCTTGTGGGGGCCGTTCGGCCCGTCCTGCGTGAGTGGGTAGAACGGGGTCATGGGGCTCCCACGTATCACCTCACCCAACTTCTCACGGGTCATGGCTGCTTCGCCAAGTACCTGTGGGAGGTGGTGGGGGTGGAAGCGGAGCCCCGGTGCCGAAACTGCACCAGCGGCGACCCCGACACGGCACACCACACTTTGGCCGTGTGTGACGCGTGGGGCGGCCAAGGAGCGGCCCTCACAAGCACCATTGGTGTGGACCTCTCGCTGTCGGCCGTAGTTTCAGCTATGGCCGGCAGCGAACAGTGTTGGGCCGACGTCGCCTCGTTTGCTAGCGAGGTGATGGCGGCCAAGAGAGAGGCACTGCGGGAGCGGGAGCGAGCTGGGCTCACTCTTCCGCCCCGCAGGCCCCCGGCGAGAGGACGCCGGCGAACGCAATTCGCCCGCGTCCCCGAATGAGAGTGGCCACGGGCAGTGGGTCGGGGGACCCGCTGCCCCTATGCTGATGTGGCGGAATGCGCCCCTGTGTGTTCCTGGGGTGCATTCTTGAGGTGAAAAGTCCCCACCATTCCGGCCTGATTGCCGGGATGGTGGGGTCTTGAGTGGCGGGCCTACCAAGGGCGCCCCTATCCGAGTCGCGGTGAGCAGACCATCCCGCGGCTCGGATTAGGCGAAGAAGGAACACCGTGGTGGTTTAGTGGGTAGTCTGGCCTTTGTCCGAGGCCAGGAGTCCCACACAAAGCGAGCCCCCTGCCTTGCCCCCGCGGGGGGTGAGCGAAGTGAAGAACAAAAAAAAAAAAACATTACTTAGTGTACGGTTCACCGTACGCATCCAAAATATACTAAAACGATGATATGAACTATGTATGTTCAATTTACATAATTAGTGCAATAAATGCATTCATACCGCGCGGTCGCTGTACATTATTTACACCGTCCCCGTGCTAATTATCATCCTTATATCAGATTATCACAAATAAGTGTGACCACAACGTCGTTACATTTATTGGTCCTTCGAGTTATTATTGAACCTTATCATAGCTCAGGATCTCGGTTTCGCGTTTTATACGAGCCGCGGTTTGGGAGTTAGTCAAATCAAATCAAATCAAAATTTATTTTATAATCGTTGTACAGTATTTTACATGGTTCTTAATCTATCGTGCGTTATTACATTGTGCATGGGTAGGTATATTAGGTATATATAGTATATATTTGTGCAGCTAATTGTCTTTACTTAGAGATATTTATCTAAGCTGTGCCTGAACTAGGTAGTCCTGTGCTTCAGGCGTCAAGTGCAGATTAATAATATTTCATAAATACTATTACAGATACAATCAATTTACCAAGAATATTACAATGCTAGGGTGATTCACTACTTCTAACTAAAGTTATGTCTTAATTATGCAACTTAACAGTAATTATCTATTTTAAAACAGACAATAACTCCTCTGTGTCATCGTAGGACAATCTTTGGAGGACATTTTTTACGACTCGTTTACAACACGCATAATTTAAAGAATAAATGCTTCTTATAGCGTTTATCCTTTTGTACAGAAGTGGTCCTAAAAACAAGTAAAATTTGCCAGTGTACTCGTGTTTTATCGCAATTCTTTCAGTGCAAACAATATCTTTCCGCCTTTTGTTAGTAATTTCGGTGCTATAGGGAAGTGCTACGTGCTGTTTTAGTACTGTTCTTAGTATAAATAACTGACGGACTGTTAGTACCTCGCAGGATTTGTATAGGAGGTCGGTGGGCGATAAGAAAGAGCGGAACGTTGCTACCTTGAGGATCGCTCTCTGAGCTCGCTCGACCGGCAGTAGCAATGTCTTGCCCACTCCCCCCCAAGATGTTATGCAATATGTTAATATTGACTGGCAAAGGGCATAGTAAACTTGTTTAATCAATTTTGGTTCATTGATATGTCTTATTTTTTTAAACACAAATATCAATTTCCGTAGTCGATTAATTAGTGTTCGCCTATGTTCTTTAAACGAAAGTGTTTCATCTATTATAATACCTAGATATTTTATCTTTTCTGCTATAGTTATAACCGGGCAAGTACACTTGTTACTCTTATTGTTAGCTTCTCTACAGTGGTGCGCGTACAGTAAGTGGTTGGGTTGTATTGCAGACGGTCTTTTGCGCATCGTAAAAGCAACGTATTTGGATTTATCTGCATTTAGTGTCAGTAGGTTATGCTGAAGCCATTTGTTTACTACGTTAAATCCTCGCTGCGCACGCTCGTACACTTCTGTTTCTGTATCAGCAGAAAAAAGGAGAGCAGTATCGTCCGCGTACGATATAATCATGCCGTGTTCTAGATTTATATTACATAGTTCGTTTATATAAATTAAGAACAATGTACTTCCCAATACGCTTCCCTGAGGAATGCCAAAAGAGGTGTTGTCCATGTCTTCACTGATGACATTCCCGATCTTTACGCATTGGGTACGTTCTTTTAAATAGCTCTTGAGAAGTTCCAGCTGTAAGCCTCTTATTCCTATATTGTCAAGCTTGCTCAACAGTTTGGTAATAGAGACCGTATCATACGCTTTCGCAAGGTCCAGAAATATTCCCACTGTACGATTACCCTTATCAAGCTCTTGTGCTATGTAATCCGTCAGATGATGCACTGCATCGGCTGTAGACCTTTTGCCTCTAAATCCAAACTGTGTATCTGATAAGAGCGAATTATCCTCCAAATATTTCATCAATCTAATATTTATAATTTTCTCGAGTATTTTTGAGATTGCAGAGAGTATGGATATAGGCCTATAATTGGTTACTTGTTCTTTCCTTCCGGACTTATATACTGGGACAACCACAGCTTTTTTAAGGCACTTAGGGAAAACTCCTGTCGCTAAACATTTTTGAAAGATGTTGGTTAACGGTTTTACCAGTATATGCCTGAATTTTTTAAGAATTTTATTTGATATAAGATCCCAACCAATAGCACAGTCATCCTTTAAGTTCGAGATTATCCTCTCAACCTCTTTTTCGTCGGTGTCCAATAGCACAAAAGATGACAGAGTAGTCCTATTCGGGAAAGGTGGGCTTGTGGGAACCTGCGTATTCGCTTGCGTTTGCTGAGCGAGTCGCTTACCTATATTTATAAAGAACTTATTGACTATGTTAGCTGATTCTACTTGTGATGGATGAGTGTTTAATAAACTTGAAGGCGATTCCTTTTGCTTCATAGTGTATGTTATATTTTTAATATGTTGCCAGATCTGTTTACTATTCGACCCCGCCTTTTCCAGCTCTAATTTGTCGTGATTTATTTTGACTTTTCTCAATAGGTCATTGCAAAAATTCCGGTATCTTTTATAAGACACCTGTAATGTTAAATTTTCAGGGTTACGCTTACTCCTCAAATGAAGCTGATCCCTGTGTTTCATACAGCGGATGAGACCTGGTGTAATCCACGGTTTTAAGTAGTGGTTTTTATTATGTAATCGTATTACCCTTGTATTTTTATATATTGCGTTCTTTATATTTTCGATAATGTATTGCATACAAAATTGCGGATCATCAGAATAGAAAACTGGGTTATAGTCGATGTCGCGTAAATCATGTTCAAGTTCATCCATATTTAATTTCGTGACTAAGCGAGTTTTTTGTTGTTTAGGTAACTTACAACTTAGGGTTAGTAGGGCAGCACTATGATCGGTTACAGCGGAATTGATGACGAGTACGTGTGCGGGGTATTGCGTTTTTAGCATGATATGATCAAGGCAAGACCCACTTGCTTGACGCGTGATGAAAGTGTGCGTGGTGAATAAGCCATGAAATGAGCAGAGGTTGAGATAATGTAGGGCATCCTCCTTTACGTCTTGATGTCCTTGTAAGATGTTTATATTTATGTCTCCAGTTAATATTATGTTTTTATAGGAAGACAGATCTTGCAATGTGTCATTTAATGAGCTGATAAATACATGCTTATCGCTAAAAGCGGGAGGCCTGTATAATGCTAGTATTACCAAGTCTGTACAAATTGTACCCACTGAAGGTATCATCGCTTAAGCTATTCTACTTTGTGATTATATATCTTTGTGGTAGCGCATCGGCTCAATCGGCCTCCCACCAGCGGGTCTCACCGATTGAATTGAGACTAGCGTAATACTATAGGGGTTGTAAATTCACTGAAGTAGAAGTGGCATCGCAGCGTGCCATCAGTTATCATCAACATTCCAAGGCCATTACATCATTGTGTTTAAACTTTGCTCCTGTCATCAGTACGTGTATCTTACAGTCATTATCGAAGAAATCTTCAAACGTCAAAGCCAAATTATCAAGACCATCGAACGAATCTGCATAAACTTTTCTAAAGACGGGCCTAGCCGCAAGACTAAGGAGTATATGGAGAAAAGATTAACAGCGCTAGACTCTCTTTGGGGTGAGTTCGAGTCTAATAACGAGTTATTGATAGCAGATGAAGAACGGAAGCATGACTACTTTACGAACAACATTTACACAAGGTTGAAAGAATATTACGAAGCTGAGAGGAAGACAGTGGCATCTTACCCTGTTGCATCGACATCATCGGCTGTTGAGGTGCCGGACAACGACGACGACACGTTTGACGTCCCTGTCAGCAACAACTTGGACATCCACTTCGACGACCGTAGAGCTGCGGATGAGTTACTCGCCCAGCAAAGAACGAATTTCAGAGCCTTTTCACGTATCATGGAGCGAATCAAAATCGACGAAATGGAAGAAAAGTGGGAGTTTGAAGACCAGCTAAAGGAGTTGCAACGACGTTGGCGTATCATCGATGAACAGCATCTCCGTATCGATAACGTTTTACAAGGCCAAGACAGACAGTACGAATCTGAGTTTTTACGCTTCGAGGACAAGTACAATGACATTAAACGGCAACTCAACCGCAAATTAAACTCAACATCCCACTTACAGCAATCAACGCCTAAGGTAGAGATTCCCGTGTTTACCGGACGGTATTCCCAATGGCCCACGTTTTTCGATCTTTTTAAAGAGACTATACATAATAACTCCGGACTGAGTAAGGCTCAAAAGATGCAGCACTTGAAGGGAAAACTAAAGGGCGAGGCAGAGCACCTTATACAGCATCTTAACATCGCATCTGAAAATTACGATACAGCATGGGACATCCTCACCCATCGTTATAATAATACGCATGCTCTATTTACCCATCAAATTGAAATATTTTTAAGCCAGCCTAATATCAATAAACGAACATCATTTGAACTGAAGCGCCTACACGACACGACAATGGAGACTATACACGCGATCCACAACCTAGGCGTAGACACGTCCACGTGGGATCCTCTATTAGTACATCTCATTGCCAAAAAATTGGACTCCGACACTTACACGGACTACAAAGAAGCCCGCCAGTCTCCGCGAGACCTCCCGAGCTTCGAAGAGCTCATAAACTTTATAGAGAGCAAGTTCGTTGCACTCAAACCTATCAACAAAAGGGAGAAAGTCACACCCGACAGTAAGCCGGCTCCATTTCCTCAACCATCAAAGGGTTCATCTTACTAGCCCAGTTATCAACAATATAGAAATCGCAACAGTTATCAAGCCGCCCCTACACATACACCTAAGTGCCATTTATGCCACGCAGAACATGATTTATACAAGTGTAAACGGTTCCTTAATCTATCACCAGAAGCAAAAATGGAGGCACTTACGAAACAACAAATATGTGAAAATTGCCTATACAAGCACTTCGACAAGCCTTGTATTTCGACACGTCGGTGCAAATATTGTAACAATGAACACAATTCTATAATTCACCACGATATTATAAAATTGCAGTCGTCATCTCAAAATAATCATACACCTTCGACAAGTTCGTTGCCCTCTACGCCGGAAACCATCACCTACGTGCTTCCGCCGTCCAACAAACAACTCAATGTGAATCATGTGGCCACCGAGGACGAAGAAATATTGCTTACAACTATATCAATTAAAATTAAGTCGAGCAACAACACCTACATCGTACTAAGAGCCCTACTCGACCAAGGCTCGCAAATATCACTTATATCGGAAAGCGCCGCTCAGATGTTAGGGCTACAAAGACAGCGATTTAACGCTTGTGTGTCAGGCATAGGCGCTACATCAAAACAGAGCAAGGGCATGGTCAATTTAGAATATGAATCTATTTAGGTATGGCGACTACACGTTCAACACACAAGCGTTAGTCATATCACGTGTAATTGGAAATTTACCTAACGCTACGTTTAGCAAGAAGTCGTGGCCACACTTACAAAATATCAACCTCGCAGATCCTGAATATAACATATCAAAGCCTGTTGACTTATTATTGGATGCGAGCGTTTACTCAGATATAATATTGAGTGGACTAATCAAGGGCTCACCTCAGGCGCCCATAGCCCAGCAAACTAAGCTCGTGTGGTGTGGTCGTATACCACCTGATTGACACGGTATCTTCTCAAATATATAAAATTTATGCTTAAAACATATACCATCACATGTTCTAACAGTTAAATAAACATATCCATTAGAAATTCCTTTTCCCCCTATTCCATTTATAATAATTTTATCATCGTATAACGGCACATTTCTTGGTAATATGTCAGCACTTATAGCCGACAAGGAAGCACCGGTATCCAATAGCCATGAATACCTGACATTATTTACGAATAATGCGATATAATTTGCGTTACTTAAATCACATGTTAATATGTTATACTCTTTAGGATCGAAAAAACTGCTGATTGTTATTAACACTTTGAAATGCTAATTCATTGCTATCGTGAGTTTGATTCTCGGTTGTTGCACCAGCACGTTGAATATAATACATATTCTGACCTCTACCTCTACTATGATAAACTCAACCTCGATCCGTTTGCGTGTGGTAGCCACGAGTTTGATTTCCTCGAAAACCACGAGTTTGATTTCCTCGAAAATTGTAATCATTATATCTAGGAGGACTGTTGAAATTATTATAATTCCCCCTATTTTGGTTCACATATCCCCGAAAACCTCTTTGAAAATGACCTCCACGCGCTCGAAATGAAGGTGTATAGACCTTACCTCGCATATTCCCTCGCAAGTGCATAATCGAGTTAGAGGACGATGGTTGGGACAATTCCTCGTCCTGTGCCGCTCGTACGGCGTCCTTCAGCTCTGTATAATTTCTCGCAGAAATTATTGTGCTTAAGCGCCTATTTCGTAATCCATCTGAAAACTGTTTTATTGCAAGTTGTTCATTTATAGGTTTTAAAATTTCATATGCTTTTTCGTTGGTATTAGCTTGTGCAATGGTTAAATCGAGAAAAAGTTCTTCGATACGTGTTGCATATTGGGCAATCGACATTTCATTTTGTGAAATTTTATTAAGTTGCGTTAGTAGCGAATTAGGTGACTTTTTTGTAAGCAAATATTGTTTCATGTCCTTAACTAAATCAATACATGAGGCATACTCTGGCTTTAACTTGAGCTTGGCTGACTTACTTAACCTAGTTTTTAAGACAAAAGTGGCTAACAACTTTTTACATGCTGTCTCAGCTAAACAACTATTATAAAGTTCAATGCTATCAATAATTTTTTCGATAGTCTCTTCTTTACCATCCATGACCGCCAACAAACTAGCCGCAGTTTTCAAATTAAATGTCTCCATTTTTACGATATTAGTAATTTGACAATACTCCTTAATCTTTAAAAATGATTCCTCTATATTTTCTACTAAACTATTAAAAGTAGTTTCTAAAAAAATTTTCGGAAAACAATTTTTCTTCTAATATTAATGCACATAATTTTTGATGAAATTGATACAGCTCTTCCGCTTTTAAAAATTTTTCCTTACAATATTTCTCATTTTTCTGCCTTTTGGTTGGACCTAATTTTCTTAACCCTACTTTAATAACTTCTAAATCTTTACTTATACTAACTAATTCTTCTGCCATAGGACAGGTTAGCATAAACAAAAGGGTAGATACATACCTCTAAAACATCTTATTTTAAAAGAAAATAATAAAAAAAAGAAATCCAAGGTTAAAGAAAAAAAAAAACGAGCTGGCTACGTAGCTGCACATCCAACGAAGGTTTTGGTTATCCTTGCTTATCCGTGGTTACGCTGGTTGCTGATCTTCACTATCCCTGGATCCTCGACCAGACAGCCTCATTCTTATCCGACGAAATGCGTCGCCTCGTAATTCATTTCGCACCACTTCAACATGACATTTTTTGTACTGCCTGAACAAAATGTATAGTACTGCCGCTCCACACAACGCCAAAATCGTAGATAAAAGAATATTGTTGGTGTAGAAATGTGTAGATGTATCCGCTTCTACTTCTCCGTTGATACCATGTTGATTTACAATGATTTCTCGATTCTCACACGCACATTTTGCACAGCGCGATCCCATTTTTATAGAAAAAAAATAATAATAATTATATTTGGTAACTTGTTGAAATTATAATATAAAGTCACGTATGCCGACGCTAACGACGTCACAGTCAGGATCGAATGTTCCATACTCGGTACGGTAACGAGTCCACGGCTATCTTATTCTGCTGACGACGCGAACTCGTGAGAACCGACTGGCAGGGTCGCCATGTGGTGTGGTCGTAAGGTGTTATTGGAATAAGACACGACTTTACTTGTTGGTAGCTCATTTATTACTGGAGTAAATATAATTACTACACACACCTCACTCGGCTGGATATTGTCTGGCAGCGTTAAAACATTTAGCTGCAATGTTATTATAAATCAAGTTGGCGATATATCAAAATTTTGGGAGGTCGAAGACATCCATCAGCCCTCCCCGCCCATGACAGAGCAGGAGCAGTACTGCGAAGACCATTCAGCAACTACGCGTCGTCTGGATAGCGGCCGGTACGAGGTCGCTCTCACCATGAAACAAGGCTTCGAACACAATCTCGGCGCATCTAAATCAAAGGCTGTCATGCAATTCAAACAAATAGAGAAAAGGATGACTAATAATCACTCACTATACGACGCCTATACGAGGTTTATGTATGAATACGAGACATTACGTCACATGCGCCCGGCCGACACTACCGCGACCCGGCCCACGTGTTACCTACCGCATCATGGCGTATTGAAAATGGACTCTACGACTACTAAGTTACGAGTTGCTTTTAATGCGTCTGCAAAAACAAGTAGCGGCTACAGTCTCAATGACTTAATGGAGTGTGGTCCCAACTTACAGCAGGACCTCCAAACCCGCATCCTAAAATGGAGAACACATAAATACGTCGTGACTGCAAACATAGAGAAGATGTTTAGATGAAGATAGAGATGATGTTTCTTGTGCGGGAATGTGATCAACCCCTACAATCGATGATCTGGAGAGAGTCTCCTCAGGATCATCTACGTGAATATCACTTGACGACCGTAACATACGGCACCAAAGCAGCGCCATTTTTAGCAATGCGGACACTAAGGCAGATAGCTAGAGATAACCTCGCCCGCTATCCGCTAGCGGCCGACGCGATCGAAAACTGCTTTTACACCGACGACCTGATGACTGGACACGATTCCATAGCTCAAGTCAAGCTTTTACAAAGTCAATTGATTGATGTTCTAAAATCAGCTGGTTTAAACCTCCGCAATTGGTCCAGCAATGACCTTGAACTTGTGAAAAACTTACCGTCAGACAATGCTAACTTACCCTTCGAGTTCAAGGACTCTGAGACTAGGAAAACTTTGGGTCTCCGATGGAACTCATCATCTGACGCCTTTACTTTTCATAATAAAATCACATATCAAGAAGGCCAAGGCAGTCATACAAAGAGACAATTTTTATCGGACATTTCAAAGATTATGACCCCTTAGGCTGGCTCTCACCTATCACCATTAAGGCCAAAATATTATTCCAAAAAACGTGGCTTTTGGACTTACAATGGGACGACGAGTTGCCCGCTGAAATACTTACTGAATGGCAGCACCTCCGCGATGACCTGAAGAACATAGAAAAAATTAGAATATCACGATATATGGGAAATAAAAACGCATATCAACTTCATGGCTTTTGCGATGCCTCAGAGAAGGCTTACGCGTGCGCTATCTATGTCGTAACAAACAACGATAAGGGCGAGTACACATCGCGACTCGTAGCTGCGAAAACTAAAGTGGCCCCCCAGAGCAAACCCTTATCACTACCGAGGCTGGAGTTACTAGGTGCCTTTTTTTTATATAGGACACGCCAACTTGACCTCACCTCGCCTGATGGTAAGCTAAAGGCAAAGTCTCAGGAAAGAGGGTCACCATTACAGACACTAAGTGCTACAATGGTGGCACTCAGCCTGGCGGCCTTACTTTTATCTCAGCTCATGAAAAAGGTTGTCGACTCCATCACTGCTGAAAAAATTGTTATCAATGCATGGTCGGACTCCATGGTCGTGCTCGGATGGCTTCAAGGTGACGTATCCCGGTGGAAGCAATTTATCGCCAATCGAGTACGACAAATCACAGATATTATCCCAGCATCCCACTGGCGCCATGTTAAATCTGAGGACAATGCCGCAGACCGCGCTACCCGAGGACTAACATTCATCAACCTGCAACAAAAACTGTGGTGGGAAGGACCGCAGTGGCTAACATCATTCGATCCTCGTGACATGACCCCAGTCAAAATCGAAGCTCCAACTGTTGAAATAAAAAAGACATATGTAAACACGGCCTTACAACAAGAAACTTTTATCATTCAATTATTAAATAATTGCAGTTCATTTACCCGAGTAGTGCGCATCGTCGGATGGGTGTCACGTTTCGTGACCCAGTTGCGCAAACGACACAACACTTCGAACAAAATTGAACACGTTGCAAATAAAATTATACTATCGACAACCGAAATACAGGATGCACAAAACATTATTATTAAATCGGTTCAAGCAACTGAGTTTCAAGATGAAATATATCAACTAAAGAAAAAAGGACACGTGCGAAATAACAGCAAGTTATCAAGTCTCAATCCATTCCTCGATGAGCATGGCATATTGCGAGTTGGCGGACGGTTGCATAATGCAAAAATAAGTTATGCTGCGAAACACCCTGTAGTATTACCGACGACATCGACGACAGCCGGTCCGACCCTTGCATCACAGCGACAGCCTGATATAACAATAAGCAACCGATTCTCAACTCTCACCACAGAAGAGGAGCAAATAGATAATTCGGAAAGCGAGAAAGACCGCGCCCACGTGTCATTTACCTCACCCAAACCCAAGAAGAGAAAGAGAGACACAGTCACCCCAAACTCGGCCGCAGCCCATAGACAACCGTCAGTGGTCCCATCATCTACTCACATGCCCGACATAATCATAACAGACGTTAAGAAAATCAACGACCCGGAATACCTTAGTAAAATTAGAAAAATAACCACAGAGAATGGAGCAAGATATGCCATGGCTAGTAACAAAAGAACCATCACGATCCGCGTATACACCGCAGACATGAGGAAAATAATTATAGAAGAATTGAGGAATCTTGACGACCGGCTCCGTTTTGTGGCACGCGTTCCTAAAGCTCAGCAGATCCATCAGACAAAGGTGGTGCTCATTACAAATATTTATAATGAGACTAACGAGGTATGCCTAGAGGAAATGGAGAGGTGCATTGGTGTGAGACCGATCAAAATGAGAACAATTAAAGGTAATCTACAATTGTTTATCTTTGACGGTGCCCACTCATTTAATGAAATTGCCACGCTTATGAAGACCACCAAGCATGCGTACTTTGGAGCCTTCAGTATGAAGCCTCAAGAATACAAAGATGATCCCAGGAGAGTAGTACAATGTAAGAAGTGTTTCCTCTTCACACATGCAACTTCGGCATGTCACGGTGAGAAGAAACAACCCACTTCCATTATTAAAAATGATGAAGGTATAGATATCGAAATATGCACAGCATGCAAAAAACCGGGTCATGGGGCAAACCAAGCCAAATGTGAGAAGTTCCAGAAGGCAGTGGACCGTCAAATGGCACAACATGAAGAAAAAGAAAGGAAGAAAAGAGATATAGCACAGAGGTACCACCGGGAAAACGTCTCGTATGCGAATATAACCTCTTCGTCAAAATTTCCATCGTTGCCTCAAATGGCATCACAATCACAAGAACAATCCCAGCCACTAATGCAACTAAATAAAAACACAACAAACAACGAAAACCTTACGAGTCCCTTCGAGCAAGAGTTACAAATAACCATGAAACAGATACTCCACCAGTTACAGCTTCAACAAGAAATCCTTATAAAAATTCTCAACAAATAATACAAGAATGCAATATCATAAGCTGCGTATACTGCATCTCAATGCACAAGGACTGAAAGGTAAATTCCTCGAATTAAACTCGCTAGTCGAGCAATATAAACCGCATATAATCGTAGTCAACGAGTGCCGGGTGAACTTTTCTCAAATACGTATGAATCTCCAGAACTACGACAAAATCACGCACACGATCGCATCGCATCTAACTACAGCCATGTATGTGATGCAAGGACTACGCTGGAATCAGACAGACGTAACTCCAGGTACTGAAGAAGGAGACCGTCTCATCGAAGGCGTCGCTATTAACCTCACCTATAATCACCTGACCGGAGATTCTCTAAAAATTAAGGGGATATACATACCGCACAGATCAAAATACATTGACGCCGCAACACTTAACGATGAGCTAGAAGATATCATAACTGAAGCTCCAAATATCACTATTGGGGATCTCAACCTTCAAATGACAGCGCTTAGTCAGATGAAAGACGAAGGTGCGGGAATACTCGTCCGTAACCTCTGTAACTCCGATGTTTGCACCATATACCACACGGGCCAACCTTCGCGACCTAACAGTGCAGGCTATGGTATCCTTGATGCAGCCATTTTCTCACTCGATGCGCAAACTTTCGACTCAATATCATGCCGACAAATAACATCGGTTGGCTCCGACCATATGCCCTGGATACTAGACCTAAGTATAAAGGTGGACAGAGAAAAATCCCTGGTAAGAAATACAAGCGCTATTGCAAACAATGAAGGAATTAGAAAACAATTCCAACAAACAATATGGGATAAAACCACACACCTACCAAATGAACTTACAACAGACGCAGAATGTGAAGAATATTTACTACAACTTGAAAAGGCCTTCACAGAAACCTTGGATGAGTATGCACCACTACATGAAAAAAACAGAAGGGATCAACTTCCAGAAGATATAAATATATTAATCAACAAAAGAAACCAAGCCAGATGTAAAGCGTGGCGATTACGTTTCAACCAAGACAGAATAACAGAGCAAAGAAGAAAGTACAATCGTCTTAAACGCCAGGTCCAACACGCACTCGTAGAGTATAAAAATAAAAAATGGACCCGGATTGTAAATGATCCACAGAATAACAGAACCCAGATGTGGAGAATTCAACGCAACCTGAAGGCTCCAGTACAGAAACTCCCCCATATTGAGGGATGCAACACCGAGAAAGAAACAATTGACACCTTGGTCGACGCAGCGATCGTTACCACAGCTCAGATAAATAACGAAGATAGAAACACTGAGAAGATGACACCGTTCCAGCCTCTTGACCCCACCTCCATAGAGGAAATTAAATTAGCACTGAGACGCTTTAAAAATAAGAAGGTGCCTGGTCCAGACAAAATTAAAGCAGAAGCCCTCAAACTCGGAGGTGACCCTTTTCTTACCAGGTACAAGGTGATAGCTGACTACTTATTACTGACAGGTTATTATCCCAAGAGATGGAAAATTGGTGAGTGTATTTTCCTACATAAAGCAGGTAAGAATCATCGGGAAGCTAAATCTTACCGACCTATTACTCTCCTAAACATCATGGGTAAACTATACGAACGGCTCCTGTTGTCGCGCCTGCGACAAACGACCGACAGTCTCCAACCGTCCTTCCAACACGGTTTCACCAAGTACAGAGGAACAGGTACACAGATTCTTCGCACTGGCAAGTTCATTACGGATGCACTGGAAGCGAAGGAAAGTGTGGCCATGGTCTTAACGGATCTCTCGAAGGCCTTCGACTCAATAAACCACGAAGGTCTAGCGAAGAAGCTTCAAACAGCTGATGTGCCAAACAACATCATAAAAATGATAGAAAATTATTTGAGCGACCGTAAAACATACGGGCGCTTCAGAACCACCCATGGCGATGAAAAACCAGTGCCACACGGAGTCCCTCAGGGCTCTATCCTGGGTCCTGTCATTTTTAACCTTTACGTACATGACGTTTGGGATCAGCGAGACCGTATCCGCGGACTCAAGCTCTCCCAATATGCCGATGACCTATGCATCCTTAATCGGTCTCCGGATCCAAACAGCGCGACAGAACGCGCTGGCTGGACCGCCAACATTATCATCGACTACTACCATCGCTGGGGGCTGAAATGTAACGTAGATAAAACGGAATGTGCTATGTTTACTCACAAGAGGAACTACCGCAGAACCATTCGCATCAAAGACGAGATAATCCAATATAAAAGGAACATAAAATATCTAGGGGTACACTTAGACAAAACCATGACTATGGGCAAACAGACGGATTATGTCGTGCAGAAGGCGCGACGAGCACGAGGCGCGCTAGCACCCATCATAGGCTGGCACGCCAAGACGGATATAACTGTGAAACTTGCTGTAATTCAAGCTTGTCTACTTCCTATACTGGATTATGGTGTAGTACAATTACTGTCCCGCTACAGTAAGAGCAATCTGTTAAAAATTGAACGACAGTACCGAATGTCTCTCAAGACTAGTGGACAATTTCCAAGACGCCTGGAAACATCAATTTTGTGGGAAATGCTTGATTGGGATCCATGGCATCTTCGTGCACAAGACCTAAATGAAGACATGCTACGCCGACTCCGTGAAATGCACATTGAGGATTTAGGAACCCCTGGTGACGCCTATCTTGGATTTGGACAGCACAATCCCCTCCTTACTAATGTTAGACTAGGTGAAATCACATATGTACCAAAAAAAGACAGGAGTCGATCGCTCAGCAAACGAACGACAGCTCCACGTCCCCATAGATTATAATTATGTACGTGTAAATAGGATAGGGCAATAAAATAAAAAACAACATTATAAATTTATATAAATTCACACTGTACATATTAACAAGCATACAGCACACGCAACACGACACTTATACAGATCTCTTCCAGACAAACATAAGTAGACTGAAGTAGCTGACACAACCACAGGTCGAACACATCATCGACCTATGGACATACTGTAACATAATTTGAACCAGAGAAATAAAAATCTTTCTATTCTATTTTCTATTCTATTCTATACCGACGACATATCATCGATTGACCGAGCTTATTATTTTACAATCGCACATTTCCACGCTACATGGTGGACCTAAGCTCACTTTATCACATATCAGAGAAAATTTTTGGATTCTCAGTGGTATACGCACTGTGAAAAAACAAATTAGACTGTGTATCAAGTGCAGGCGACACAGTCAAGAGACAAATCAACAGATCATGGCTGACCTACCGACAGCGAGAGTAACCCCTACGCGCCCGTTTGCCAACACGGGTGTTGACTTCACGGGCCACGTGGACATCAAGGCCAATAAGGGGAGAGGTATTAAGTTAGTCAAAGGCTACGTCGCCGTCTTCGTATGTCTGGTGACCAAGGCGGTGCACTTGGAGTTGGTATCGGATCTCAGCTCAGCAGCGTTCCTCGCCGCCTTTCGACGTATGTGCGCGCGACGGGGTACACCAAGACACGTGTACTCCGACAATGGCACTAACTTCGTTGGCGCCGACCGAGTGCTAAAGAAGGAATACAAGGCAATTTTAGAGAGCTTGGATTCAAACTTTATCAAGGACATCAATGGCATGGACATTACGTGGCATTTCAACGCCCCGGCGTGGCCTAGCGCGGGAGGATTGTGGGAAGCCGCAGTCAAAAGTATGAAGTTCCACCTCAAGCGTGTGCTGGGCGAACAGAAGCTCACCTACGAGGAATTCATTACTTTACTACAGCAAATAGAGGCGTGTATGAACTCCCGCCCCTTGTGCACGCTAAGCGAAAACTTGGAAGACGCTTTTCTCACACCGGGTCATTTTTTGATTGGTGACTCACTGTTATCAAGGCCACAGACTGAACCAGAAAATATCAATTTACCTGCGAGATGGCATTTAGTACAGAGCATGAACAAGGTCCTTTGGAAGAAGTGGTCCAGTGAATATCTACATCAGCTTCAATCGAGGTCGAAATGGAGAACCCCCAGAAAAAATTTAGTGGTCGATGATATTGTGATTATCAAAGAAGAGAACATATTTTACTTACTTTTCTCTCTTTCTTTTGTTTTAATACACTATCTATTCAAGTTTAGTCGGTAACTACACCATATCTTTTGTTTTCATAACATTACTGTCCATCCCAAGGGTGCCTGGAAAAAATCGCTTCAGCGATAAGGCCGCCCATTGTACATTGAACTGTATAGATGCTGTCTACTTGTCTTACTGTGAATCTGTTGGTGTACAATAAAGAATTATCTATCTATCTATCTATCTAACATGCCCCCCGGCAAGTGGGCTATGGGACGTGTACAAGAGCTGCACCCCGGAAAGGATGGCTACGTCAGAGTCGTCTCCCTAAAAACTCAAAACAACGTCATCAAGCGGCCAGTAAATAAGCTCGTATTGTTGCCAGTACACGAGACGACCGAAACAAGCATATCACGTAACGGACGAGCCGCACAGTTCGCTAACAAGTCAAGACGGCATGGTCCGCGAACGTCGCCGTTCACCTAATAGAATGTCATCATACGCTCATTTTATTTCTTTGGCTCTACTATTTTTCGTGGCACTCATATCACCAAGCACTCAACAAAACATCATAATATATAACACGACCGACACGACTTTTCCATACATTGCCTTCAATCTGAAGAGAGATTCAGCATTTTTACTATCTAATAGCGACGTGGAATCGTGTATACATGCCCTAACGGATAAACTTATATGTTCCCTGAAGAAACCGATATACGACTTAAAGCAGTCTATATGCGACATCAAGTTACTACATACAGATGGTATAACATCATCCTCCTCCATCGCCGTGCGCGGTGCAACTCGCCGCGTGCGCCGCCGATAAGTGGATCAGGTTACACCGACGAAACAGCTGGCTCTACTCGTGTTGTAAACAATGTAATATACGTATTCATAGTATAACTGGGATGGAGATAATGACACTATCAGGAAATGGTATACTTAGCCTAGGTCAGGGCTGCTCCATAAAGGGAGATATGTTTACAATTTTCTCCCATCAAAACTACTTCAATAGTATCCAAAGGCATCCAGAAGAGATCACAGTTCCTGAAATATCAATGTTGAATACTATCATTAACACCAGCTTACCATACGACGATCTGCCGCTTCAGGAGACTCACCCGAAGACCTGGAACGAGCTGAAGGCGCAGATACAGCAAATGAAGATAGATTCATCACAACAATTGAATAATCACGACGTGCATCATTACACCCTTCAATATGTGTTGGCCGGAGGCTTGATTGTTGTAGTAGCCGTGGTCACCCTGCTGTGGCGAAGAAGCCGCGCGTCCCCGGCGCCCGCCCCCTCACGCCCGTAACCGCGCGCTGCCGCCCGCCGCACCAGCCTTCATGCCTGCACCTCTGCGCCTAAATTTGAAATTCCTACTCCTAATGTGACTGAATGACTTTAATGATTTATTTAAAATGTTATAATTTATCTCATACTTTGTTAATTTATTTAAGTAGCCTTGTTGTTACTTTGACTTGTCATAACTATATTTTTTAATTGTTTAATTTTATCATTTTTACATCTTTGTTCTAGTGTCCTTTAAGTGGGCAAGATGTACGGTTCACCGTACGCATGCAAAATATACTAAAACGATGATATGAACTATGTATGTTCAATTTACATAATTAGTGCAATAAACGCATTCATACCGCGCGGTCGCTGTACATTATTTACACCGTCCCCGTGCTAATTATCATCCTTATATCAGATTATAGTGTCTGTAATAGTGACCCTCTTTCCTGAGACTTTGCCTTTAGCTTACCATCAGGCGAGATGAAGACAATTTGGCGTGTCGATAAAAAAAAGATCGATGGGGAGGAATTTTTCGACGCCTAAAGTTGCAGTCCCCATCTTTATTTAGTTTTGGTATATATTGCATAGTTTTGTATATAATTTATAATTTACATAAACATTAAAACATTTTTTTAGGTGGAAGACAAGCACACGGCCCACCTGATGGAAAGTGGTTACCGTGGCCTGTGGACAAAAATGTCCATATTTTTTTGCAAAGAGACATTTATGTTATTTGTTATACGAAACAAAATTATTAAATATTATTTGGTAAAACGGGTGGGAACCATGTTTAGCAACTGAAACTTAGTGTAATAATGTCAAAGCCAATGAATTACGTTTACTGTTTCTTGTCTGAACTGCAGCTACACCGTATAAAGTATAAATTGTAAACTAAAGCAAATTTAAAAAGAAAGATAATCTAGTTCTAATATAGTTCTCTGAATTTCTTGCTGGTATCTTCTCAGTAGAATTAATTTACCGAAATAATCATTTTCCAATGGTTTATTTTTACATTATTTAATATTTTTATATTATTGCCTAAACTGAATAAATGAAATTGATTCTTTGATTCTATATTCCTTGTCGTTCTTTTTCTATATAATTCACGTATAACACTCTAAAACCAGTCACATACAAGGTCAAAACTTGTGTGTGTTGTACACAACACCAAAGGCGTCACACTCACGCTGCCGACCTTGTAAGAACCTTTTAATGTCCTTGAAGAACCCCATATAGTTGTCGCTTGGGAAAACCACGGCAGGGAGTTCCTTTCACAGCTTAAGCGTGCTGACTATGAAGTTCCTATCATACCTAACTGTGCCTACTGTTTCAAGTCGCAATGTGACGGTGGATTCCCTGCCTGAAGCGAGAGGTACAATGATAAAATGTAGCCGTCGGCGAAATATCTTTACAAATTTACATTAGAATATCTGTGAAGCGTGGCATGTGTGGCGTAAAGTTGTTTTGATTTCCCGATGAAAATGAATCTAAGTTATATTTATTTACTTGCATTTAAAATAGTTTAAGATAGAAAAAATTGAAACGGCCCAGGCGGGAATCGAACTCGCAATCTTTCCCTTACAGGGGGAAAGCTCTGACTACTAAGCCACTGAACCTTTTTTTTTTAATATAGGACACGCCAACTTGACATCACCTCGCCTGATGGTAAGCTAAAGACAAAGTCTCAGGAAAGAGGGTCACCATTACAGACACTAAGTGTTACAACGGTGGCACTACCCAATGGTGACCACGTAATGCCTGAAATACGTATCAGGCAATGCGATGTCCGTGCGGTGCTTCAATCACTCGATGTCCGGAAAGCCAGTGGCCCGGATGATATTCCAGCGGTGGTCTTACAAAAATGTGCAGCGGAGTTGTCTCCGATGCTTACGCGGCTGTACCGACTGTCCTACAGCTCGGGTACAGTGCCTTCGGCTTGGAAAGAGGCGAATGTACAGCCGATCCCCAAGAAGGGGGATCGCTCAGAGCCAGCCAACTATCGACCCATAGCCGTCACCTCAGTGCTGTGCAAGGTCTTCGAGCACATCATTAACAAACAGCTCATGCGTCACCTAGAGGATCACTCCTTAATTAATGACCGGCAATATGGCTTCAGGCCGAAACGGTCAACGGGTGATCTTCTAGCATACGTTACCCATCTTTGGGGTGAGGCTATGGACAAGCACGGCGAGTCACTGGCAATTAGTCTTGATATCGCCAAAGCTTTCGATAGAGTCTGCTACCAGCCTTTGGTCTGCCTCCTGGACTGTGCAACTGGATTGCTAGTTTCCTGCGGGAGCGCCGTATCCGCGTCCTCTGTGATGGACAGGCTTCGGAGTTCTTGCAAATAAATGCTGGCGTACCGCAGGGGTCTGTATTATCCCCTCTTTCTTCTGCATATCAACGACATGCTCTCCACCGGCAGCATACATTGCTATGCAGACGATAGCACCTTACACGGGAGTTATTACGGACAACCTGCGGCCAAACAGTCTGATATCTTAGAAAAAAGACAGCTTCTTGTCACTGAACTGGACCGGATCTTTAATCACATTTCTCAATGGGGCTCGGAGAACATGGTCGAGTTCAATGCCAAGAAGACGCAGGCTTGTGCGTTCACAGCAAAGGTATCTTCTTTCCTTCCCCTTCCCACTCTTCAGAGCACGCCACTGCCACTGCAGGACAATCTCAATATCCTAGGCATGGATATTCGCTGCAAACTGAATAACAGAAATTACATCGAGAGCATCATCAAAACAGCCTCGCGGAAACTCGGACTCCTAAACAAAGTGAGACGTTTTTTCACGCCGGTGCAGCGGTGTCTTCTCTATAAGACACAAATTCGCTCCTGCGTGGAATACTGCTCGCATCTCTGGGATGGCTCCGCGAAATACCTACTAGATGCTCTCGACAGGTTGCAGCGACCTTTGCAGATTTTTGCATTGATACGCATTTGCATTGATTGCAGATGCGTAGAGATATTGCTTCCTTGGCTGTATTTTACCGTCTCTACCACGGTGAGTGTTTTGACGAGCTCTTCCAACTAATCCTTTCCTACATAGGATAACACGTGCAGGCCTTAGATGTCACCCTCACACTGTGCAGAATATACGAGCAAGAACCAAGCGGTTCGGAGACTCTTTTCTTTGCCACACCACCAAGACCTGGAATTCATTACCAGCACACGTGTTTCCTTCTTCCTACAGTCCCGGGGCCTTTAAGCGGGGCGTGAAAAAGCATCTGATGAGGCCGCCAAGCTGAGTGCCACCATTGTAGCACTTAGTGTCTGTAATGGTGACCCTCTTTCCTGAGACTTTGCCTTTAGCTTACCATCAGGCGAGGTGAGGTCAAGTAGGCGTGTCCTATACATAAATAAAAAAATAAAAAATGTAGGTGTTGACGTTTATAACAATAAATAAAATAAATAAATAAATATTCTACAACATTCTACACAACGCTATCTAGACCCATGATAAGCATAGTTTTACTAGCTTGTGTTATGGATTCTAGAATACTGATAAACATACTTAAATACTTTTTTTTTTGTAAATACAACATTTATAACAATTCTACTTAAGCTAAGTTTACCACCGATTGTAAGGCGCTAGTGGAGAAGAAACGGCGGAATTGCACAACAACATGCTGTGGCATTGTTAGTAGTAGATAATGTACTCTAAATTAGAAACACAAATAACACTCAACAAGTTAGTCACATCATGACCCGTGTCATGAAGAAGTTAGATAGCCTAGTCATGACGATATTTATCGAAGTTTATCAACCACGACACAGAATAGATGATAGTACTAACCACGTATACCCTTAAGATTCAATAACATACTTTTTGTTATCACTTTGCTCTCTCTATCATACGTATAATCATTAAAAGTTCAAACACATATTCAATCTATATTAATTTCTAGATATACAATTTTTGTACGTTTGTTTGTTACCTACCTCTTGAACAGCTGAACCGATTAAGTTATGATATAGACGACGGAGATCGTTTTGGAATCTCTATCATGCGGGGTGCCTCTTTTTGTAACTATCTGGCACCTTTTACTAAATAAATGAATATTTAATCTAAGACAGGGGATTAAAAACGTATTCCTAATTGCGATTCTTAATAATAGTGATAATAACTAATTCTATAAGATGGATGACGTCGGTGTCTTGGAAGAACTTCAAGTGCCTGATTTGGGACGCCACGTGCACTGTCGCTCCAAGCCACCTTGGGCGTACGGTATGGCTGCCAGTCGTTGCTGCCGAGGCTGCAGCCGTTGGGAAACGGCTCAAGTACGAGCCATTGCAAGCCCGGTATCTGTTTGTTTCCTTTGCAGTGGAGACGTTGGGCTGTTGGATTGTGGAGACTAAAAGATTTGTGGAGGACATCGGGTGTAGGATCAGAGAGATCTCAGGTGACTTCCGCGCCGGTCATACCTGTTGCAGAGGCTGTCCATCTCCATCCCATCGCAGCCAACGTGATGGGTACTTTTGCGCCGGGTACAGGTCAGGTCGCGTCTTTCTTTTAAGGACTTTTATATGTATATGACATACAATTTTTATTGAATTGCGGGTGTTAATTCACCTCTGCCTAACCCTAAATAGGGGGATAAAGGTGTCATTATACCTATATATGTATGTCTATAGTACCTAGTTCGAGCAATAGACGTAGCGAGAACCCTTTTTTCACAAGAACCTGTCATCAATCAAAAATCATCAATCTTCGTTCATAAACAAAGCAAATATCAAACTTTCCGACTTTATCCCCTAACAGTTAAATATAAAAAATCACGCCGGTGAAGCCGCGGACATCAGTTAGTTTTTAAATAAACATAATTAGTGATGTATGTGGGTCGATATATTATGTACCTACTGCTAATTTATGATGAAACTAGCTGTAGCCCGCAGCTTCGCCCATGTGGCATTAAGATCCCGTTTTCTCTGTTATCTATCACAATACATAGTTGAAATTTCAGCCAGCTTCTATTTTTTTTATGTGTTTACCAAGTGATAAATTTCAATAATAAATAGATTGAGTTTTTAATTGTATTATCAGTTTGTTTTAAAATATCAAGCAATAATCATAAAAGTAAACATTGTTGTTAGTGATAGTGACTTAAACGCACATAGAACGTGCAGTATTTTTACTTAATTACTCATTAAGAAGTGTAAATATTCACTGACAGCAATTATGGATTTATTTCTGGTGTTTATAACAACAGTTCTTATGATATATTATTACTTTACAAGAACTCTCAATTATTGGAAGTATAAAAATGTAAAAGGACCAAAGCCAATTCCGTTTTTTGGCAATTATAAAGAAGTTGCATTAAGAAAAAAGCCGAAATTCGCGCACTACAATGAGATCTACAACCAATATCCCAAAGAAAAAGTAGTTGGAGTATACCAGATGACAACTCCAGTTTTGCTCATTCGTGATTTAGACATAGTGAAGCAAATTTTAATCAGAGATTTCGAAGTGTTCCCTGACCGTGGTATACATTACAGTAAAAAAGGTTTAGGACAAAATATGATACATTGTAATGCGGAAATATGGAAGAATCTTAGAAATCAATTCACTGTCCTATTTACCAGCAGTAAGATTAAAAACATGTTTCCTTTGTTAGTCGAACGCGGTGACAAATTGGTGAATTATGTTAAAAATTTAACAATGAAGTATGAGGACCAAGATGCTTTGAGACTAGCTTTTAAATACTGTGTTTCTACAACTATGGCCACTACATATGGTTGGAATATCGACACGTTTAATGAAGAAACCGCCTGGTTTAATATCTTAGACGAACATTTTATCAATACATATTGGCAAGAAATGGATTTGTTATTTCCTAGCCTGTTAATGAAATTCAATCTATCCCTCACAACTAAAAAAACAAGAAAAATTTGCCATAAAATACTTAAAACTTGTTTAAATCCGAACCTTTATTTCTATGAGATAAATAATAACAACGTCAAAAATGTTCTTCTTAATTTGAAGAAACTTTACGAGAATGATGAACAAATCAAAAGTAAAAACAAGTCTACATTTGAAATAACAGATGACCTAATAGCTAGTCAACTATGGTCATTTCACATGGCGGGATACATAAATAATACTTTGAATATAACTTACGCGATATATGAATTAGCTTGTAATCCGAATATACAAAACAAATTAAGGGACGAAGTGGACGAAGTCATGGAGAAATGTGGGGGTAAATTGACATACGAGTTGTTGAAAAATATGAACTATCTGAAGATGGTTTTCGAAGAAACATTACGAATGCATCCTTTGTCTCATGTAATTTCTAGAAATGTTATAAACGATGTAAAATTAGATGGAACAGATGTAACTATTGACAAAGGATCATCTGTAATAATATCTCCATACGCAATTCAGCATGATGAAAAATACTATCCTGAACCTGAAAAGTTTAATCCAGAAAGATTTTCATCAGACAATTTTAAAGATCAACACCCGTGTTCTTTTTTATCATTTGGTGCTGGACGTAGAAGTTGCCTGGGTAAGTTTATTATGTACAATATAAATTATTTATTACTCTATTTCTTATTATCGTAAATTTCGTCAAAGGTGATTAAGCGGTTCGGAGGCTCTTTCCTTTATCGCACCACTAAGGCCTGGAATTCATTACCAGCTGTCGTGTTTCCTTCTTCCAACAGCCCCGGGTCCGTTAAGCGGGGCGTGAAAAAGCATATAATAAGGCCGCCAAGCTGAGTGTTACCATTGTAACATGGTATATGTATGTAATGGTGACCCCCTTTTCTGAGACTTTGCAAAAAAAAAATAGTAATTTAGATCAAGTAAACATGTTTTTGTAAATAGATTCCAATAAACCTGATGAGTTTCTCGCCGGAATGTTATCAGGAAGGCGTTCCGTTGTGAATCATATTTTAAAATGCTAAGCATTAGTCGAAGTTTGACGTTTTGTAAGTGTTATTTTAATTGCCACGTGGTTCCCGGAAGTAGAAGTTGTACCACCCCTTGTCTTCCCATGCGGTGTCGTACTAGGCGACTAAGAAATAGGGCTATTTAGCATCAGATATACAGTTCAGACTCAGCCTCAGATGTATGGCTTGAGTCTACAATAGTGCCCAGAAGACGGCAATAGGCTCACCCCCTATTACATGGGACCGAACTCAATGATTGGTGAAATATGGGTGTTAATTCACCTCTGCCTAACCCTCCAGGGATAAAGGCGTGATTATATGTATGTATGTATTTTAATGGTTTATATATCATAACAATTAAACATTTTTTTTTTATTTTAGCTTCACAATATGCACGATTTCAATTTGGAGTGGGTCTAGTAAAGCTGCTGTACCATTTTCGCGTGGAAACTTCAAAGAATACATCTAGAAACCTGACGTATGACACTTATCACCTACTGATTAAACCCGAAGCTGGTATGCAATTGAAATTCGTTTCTCGGTCAAAATAATTTTCCTATGAACTAACTCATAATCTAAGTACCTATATAATAAAATTAAGCGTAGACTATTGTTATGCTATCAATTTGCTCTAACGTCACAATGTAAGTCAAATTCTTCTTTTTCTTCGTGTTAATGACAACAATTAAAATAAAAATAGAAGCTAAATGCGCCCAGTCCAAACCGCACCTTCCGTCGCATTCATTCAGGTCAGCAATTGTGCAGGTGTAGGGGCACAGTGGGCACGACAGGAGGTGGTCCATCGACTGCAGAGCTGCACCACAATCACAGCCCCCACCTCCCGAGTATAGGTATTCATTAGTTTATATTCCATAATCATAATTTGTGATTGTTACTTTAGCTTAAGGTACAATGGAGTTGTCGTGCACATGTGGGCAAAAACTCCCTAAAAACAATAGAATAAAAAAAAAAAAAAGGTAACACTATTTTACTCGGTTGATGTTTCCGGATATTAATATTAAAGGATACTATTATCATTTCATGAATGCTGTATTCAGGAAGAGCAAAAAGTTGGGTTACGATAAAACTGCAGAAGACCGCAAAACTACATATATGTGTACCCTTTTGGCTTTGCTGCCAACAATCTTAATCCCAGAAGCATATCTATATATACAAGAGATGTCACCCGAGACGGAATTGTCTCAAAAATTTTTTGCATATTTTGATAGCCAATGGTTGCAAAAAATAACTTTAGACATATTTAGCTGCCACAACGAAAAAAATCGTACGACTAATGCGGTTGAGGGTTGGCACCGTAGAATCAATACTAAAATTACATCGAAACCAACCTTCTTACAGTTTAGAAAAATATTGAAGACTGAAGCAGAAACACAGAGCATTAGACTAATAAGAAATTCATTTCATTGCCTTGGTAAAAAAGGGCAAGAAAACAATTAAACAAAGATAATCAAATAGCTTGTTTAAATATGTTACCGGCATTAAAGAAAAATTAATAATTTTGATTGCTTTGTACATTGCCATGTTTTAAACGTGCCGTTGCCATTGCATTAATTTTTTAAGTAAACATTGATTATATTTATTGTTGTGCCTTCAAATTAAAAAAAAAAAATAACAAAATAATTTAATGTTTTTTTTTCTTGATTGTACTTTGGATTTATTGAGAATCTGCTATTTTATTAATCTAATATTTTAAGAATCTAATATTTTGAGAATCTAATATTATGCGAATAAGGGGCGAAGGGTTCTGAGGCTCATGGACTTATTACTTTGGGTCTTGGTGCTCATAGTTCATAGGAGTCTTCATAGTCTTATGAAACAACCACACATTTCAACTAAAATTTAGGGTATGTGCAGAACAAGACTAGGATTCACGTACAACACTATGGTGAGAGTTAGACTTAGGAGTCTACTGTACTTAAGACCTGACATTTACAGTGCAACAAATATTATGTACCTGCTCTTCAAACAGGTGTAAATGAAAAAGTATATAGTGATGGGATAAAGTAGAAAGTGGAATTGATATTATTATCAAACTACGTAATGTACTAGCCAAAAAAGAAGAAGAGTCCGACTGGGGATATACCTATAGAATACCGCGACCGTAATAATCGCGAACTGCCCGCGCACGAAGGTAACTCGGGCGTCGAAGGTTGAACGACCTCCGCCCCCCGTGAGCGCCGGCCTGGGGGTGACAGGCGGAGCCACCTATCACCCGGGGACGAGTTGGAGACTCTGTAGTCCCCACACCCGAGAAGAGGGCCAGATCGTGAGAGATGGCCCTGGGTCGGCCGGGTTGCGAGGGATATGCCTGTCAACCTCACCTTCGGCAACCAAAACGACCCACAGGCGGCGTGCGTTTTAGTCGGTTCGAGTCCGACACAACCACTCCCACCGGTTCCGGTGGAGAGTTATCCGTGGGGATTTTGCGCACGTAAAAAAAAAAAATTACATTAATAACGAAAATAATAATATTAAATACTAATACAGTTGATGTCACACATGCAACTAATTAATTATTTCATTAGTCATTTATATGTTTTACATCAGTGAATATAATATCTGTAACATTAAATTTGCTATTCATAAATTCCATCACCGAATAAAAACACTTATCTAATAAAAAATTAAACATGTTGAACTTAAATTTAATCATAGGCAGATTAGTTTATTAGTATTAGTTTATGACACTATTGCATTTGGTTTCATATAATTAAAAGTTGTCAGTGTTTTACGCCTAACGTGCAACAAAATTTCAGCAAACTGAGTTACTTCTCGCTCGAACTTTTAACTTAGACCACATCTGTAGATCGACAACTCAGAGGTCCCGAGTACTCTTCGTTAATTAGAGTCCTGTGTAAATTTGTTCAGCCGATTCCACTTAATAATTACTGTTAGTTTATTGAAGTATTTCGTAAGAAAAACCGTATAATTAATTACTTTCTTAAGCTGTTAACTCTTGGCCGGCGAAAAGGCATTTTTTGCTCATTATTTAAAGATTTTAGCCGCTAAGGCTTAGGCCGCACTACAGCTAATTTTCTACAGATTTTAACCATCTGATTTTGTGAGCAAAGGAAGCTAAAGGTATTATTCCGAACTCTGCAGCATGCAGCAGTGTTGCAAAGCACCTTAGTGGTTTATTATTACTACTAAACTGTTATTTATGTCCGCATTATGTAATTTGTTAAATAAATAAAATAAAAAAAGCGTACGTAATATATATATTTTTTATACCAATCGGTTGGCAGACAAGCACACGGCCCACCTGATGGAAAGCGGTTACCGTGGCCTATGGACGTGTGCTGCGCCAAGGGAGTCACACTTGAGCTGCCAACCCTGTAAACAAGAATTTCTGTGCCGTCACTGAAAAAGACTAAGCAGGACAAGCTTTTGATCTTGCCACTGACAGCACAAAATCTCTCCAGTGAGCTCTGGCTAACCTACTCACCGCCGGGAATACAACACTAGGTTATTATGGCCGCGGTATTCTGTAGGGCGGAGGTACTTCCCCAGTCGTACTGCTCAATTGGACGGAAATAACGTCGTGTCCTACCTCCTCCTTGTTTATTATTTTTAAATTAATGAGGCTTCTCAATTACGCTGTTTATCCGTACGTATATATGCACGGTGGTGTTGATGTATACGAAAAAGTATTCAAAATGATCTTAATTCACAATAATTAAGATCACATATTAAAAACACACTTGTACCTACTTTTTTCACAGTATTTTTTATTAAACCTGAGCGGTTTCGCCTTACGGCGTCCTCAAAGATTCATAGTAACAGTTAAGAACATTCTTCGTAACAACACATTCCTCTAAGTGCCCTCAATTAACAGTGTATTTCGAGACTTTGCTAGTCAATGCTGAATATATAACAAGTAAACGCCATGAAAATAAATGCTTCATAATGCACCTTTGAAAAATAAACATCGCATTTTATTACAGAAAACATTGCTATTAGAACGTGTAGACACGAAGCATCCTAATTGGATACGTATAGAAACTTGAAAAATAAACGAACATTGCAGAAAAGTTTCAGCACAGCAAATGAATAATGAATACAAGAGATGGAAACCGGCTTTTAAAACGAAAAGATTCTTAATTAAGTTCATTTATACAGAAGCATTTTCGTAACTAAATAGTTATTTTTTATAGGTAATAGCCATGCACTTTCAGTAATAAAGTTATCTAAATATTTACCATGTTGTATTGTAGTGAGAGTGAAACCAGTGGTAGAGCATATACGCGTAGTAAAGGAACTCTAAAGAGGGTAGATATAATTACTCCCAAAAACTTTTTCACTGTTCACCGCCAATACTCTAATTCTTCCGTGATCATGGTGCTTGAAACAGCGCCGAAATATCGGAAAATCAGAACAATACAACATGGTCAATATCCCGATAGTTTTAACACTAATGTGAGTGAACCATGATAGTTTAAATAGCTATATTACACATCTGCCTCTTCAAAGATTCACAGGTGCGAATGGGTATTTAATATTCATCTGAAAAGGTGATGTTGATGGGGCCTCACCAAGATATTAAGGATACCAACTTTCCTCATGGCAGATGGAAGGTCAAATGATCATCACACATGACGCTTTGTTATTCCGTTTATCTGTACAGTATATATGTTCTTATCTCGGGACAACTATTATTCTATTAATTATCAAACGTTATAACCGATATACTACAAACAGTCACTGATATAGACAACATCGAAATTGCGCGTACTATCGAGTGTGATAGTTCTGAGCTTAAGAAACATATAAGTGTTAAAATTAATGATCTAACTATTGTCTAACAGAACATCGCGAGTAGGTATATACCGCAATTTTGACAGTTTAATAACAACATTATCTACTCTCTTGTTCGAAACAGATATAGTTATACTAACGGAATGTAGATTAAATACTCATAAACCTATTCTACAACTCAAAAGTTATAACTCTTTCTCTACCACCCGCCAACTGAATCAAAATGACGGAGTAGTTATCTACGTGAAAAACACATTAAAAGCGAAGGTTAGAGAAATAACATTGTCCGGGGCGTCCTGTTTGCAACTTGATGTACTTAATAATATAATCTTGTGCATTTACCGATCCCCTTCCAACCAAAACGCTGAGAGTTTTGTAAATTCGCTTGATACACATTTAAATACCTTAACTTCACAAAAAGGTATTATAATAATAATAATATATTTATTTCAGACCATAGTCCATAATTAAAAAAGAAGGTCAGGTCCGCACACGCTCACCGAGTGTCCGGCGTGGGAGACGCCGAGGCGGGAGCTTGTGGCGGCCCTGGGAGTGAGGGTTCTCACGCTCTCCACCTTGCTCGCGGCGATGGTTCGCTGCGCGGATGCGTGGGCGGCCGGCGCCTCCTTCTGCGAGCAAGTAATGCTCGTGAAGGAGGAGGCGGGGCGGGAGCGGCAGCGGGAGCGACGAAGGATCGCAAGCCAAGCTGCCCGCGTACGAAGGCAACTCGGGCGTCGGAGGTCGATGAACGACCTCCGCCCCCCATGAGCGCCGGCCTGGGGGTGACAGGTGGAGCTGCCTGTCACCCTGGCAGAAGCAGGCCGCGGCGGTGGCGCGATTGGCGCGCCTCCCCTTTACCGGGGACGAGTTGGGGACTCTGTAGTCCCCACACCCGAGAAGAGGGTCAGATCGTGAGAGATGGCCCTGGGTCGGCCGGGGTGCAAGGGATGTGTCAACCTCACCTTCGGCAACCAAAACGACCCACAGGCGGCGTACGTTTTAGTCGGTTCGAGTCCGACATAACCTCCTTCGCCAGCTCCGGTGGGGAGGTATCCGTGGGGATTTTGCGCACGTAAAAAAAAAAAGGCAGTCAGCCTGTGACCACGGCCGATGTAACCTGGTCGAAACGTCAGGCAAATAACAGAAAAGTATACCATGCCTATACCATGATCGCGTTAATTCCCTTTAACATTATTTTATAACATGGAACGCGATAGTTTAAAAAATATTAATGTAAACTTTGACTCAAAAGTTACGAGAAAGCGAAGAAAACATTTTCTATGTATTTACAAACATTACATAACATTGTACCTGACTTATTGTTTCTGTCACACACTACAGAACAGCAAAACACAACCTTGGTGCTCCGCCAAGTTGTCTTCAACACTAAATTTTGTTTGCAAAATTCTCTGAATTTAAGCCAACAACATCAAACGTTTTCTCTTAAGATCATACAAAAGATATTGTATTTATATTAATTATTTTGAACGCTTTATAAACATTACAGTGAAAGGAAGGGTAGTGGAACGCACAATAGCTTTGTGTCTTGTTGAGAAGGGTCCTCAAAGCCTCTTAAAGGGCTTTACTTAAATACTGAAAGCATTTTTATAGAGAAAGGTCAACTTAAAATCACTCAAATATTTTGATAATTATATTTCATTAGCAGCTGTTGCCTGCTGCTCTGCCAGCTGGGATGTTGGTTATCGTGACCAAAGATTGCATATGTTCTTTACATACGTAGATATAATCACGCCTTTACCCCAAGAGGGTTAGGCAGAGGTGAATTTACAACCACATTTCACCACATTTCAGTTCAGTCCCACGTACTAGGGGGTAAGTCTATTCCCGTCTTCCGCGCACTATTGTTGACTCAAGCCATACATCTGAGGCTGACTCTGGGCTGTATATATCTGTCTGATGTTAAACAGCCCTATCCCTTAATCGCATTGTACGACACCGCGTGGGAAGAGATGGGGTAGTCCAAATTCTTCTCTGTCGGCAATCACGCGGCTGTGTTCTTTTCCAAGGTCTAATCTGTATTTGAACCAAATTTCATCAAAGTGGTTTAAGTATGAAAGGGGAACAGACCAACAAGAAGAAACAAATTATGAAAGTTTGTGAGACTGGTCCGTTCTTATACTTCTCCCTTCTAAGGTTTGATTTGGTTTGGTTAGGTTCTTCAGGAGTGACGATCATTTGACCTTCCATCCGCCATGAGGAAAGTCGGTATCCTTAATATCTTGGTGAGGCCCCATCAACATCACCTTTTCAGATGAATATTAAATACACACAAATATTTCCACCTGTGAATCCTCGAAGAAGCAGATGTGTAATATAGCTATTTAAAGTATCATGGTCACTCATATTAATGTTAAAATTATCGGAATATTGACCATGTTAAATTATAGAACAGTCAACGATACTAGTGACTAGCTCTTGAGTATTTTTAATTTAAAAATTATAAAAAACTTATTCAAAGTGTTTTGAAATGTGTGTAATGTTTTGAACATATAAAGCCACGCGTACTTTAAATAATAGAAGGAACCAATGGTGTTAATAAATTAGCCAACAACGATCAGTGATCAATACAAAACGATGGCAACTTTTTAACTTTCTGAATTCTGTTTTGTACGTTTATAAGTGATATAACATAATATATGAAGCAACAAACGAACAATAAGAAATAGATTTACCAATAGTGTTCTAATATTATCATCGCCATCATGCAATTATAATTTTATTACGTTGTGAATATCTACTACAAGTCCATCAAATCTAAGAGGTACCGTTTGACGTTTCATATTTTTCAAACCGAAACAACTTTGTTCATACGTACATTATTCAGTTTCGATAACCTTTTTCATAAAACCATGAATTTAGAAAGATTTCATTATTGTATCTAAAAATGTACAATTCTTAATATCTAAATGTAATTGAAAACTTTCAAACAAAGCAAAATAACACATATTTACACAGTAAATAATTTCTAATAGTTATATTCTTGACCGCATTACAAAGTTACGTAGTTAGGTCACTGCACGTAGTGTTGCGACTCTTCGGATACACTTGTATGCAAAAAAATCGTTTACATATACGAAAAATCGAATGTATTATTTACAAATTACACTTGACAACCAAACAAATATTTTTTCATGTGAATGGGATTTATCTCACATATTACGATTACATAACTAAATAGTTATGTAATCGTAAAATATGAGATAAAACCCATTCACCAAAAATACGTATTTATAAATCAAATATATTTGCTTCTTTAAAAAGTTGTCGAAAGCGATTTGTCGATTTTTGATTTTCGCGCCCAAATAAGTCGGGGTTTCTCGCGCTAACGCTGTCGAAATAGTAAATGGAGTCAGGGATAGTGTTTTTTACATTTATTTTTGTGTATGATAGTATGGGTTTGCATATTACAGAGAAATAAACAAATTTTTAACAAGCACATCCATTGATTTTACAATTACAATTTTTTCTTCTAAGTCTTATTTCTACGTCTAAAACTAATAAAAATAAGGTATGTAGAACCCATTCACAAAAATGTTGTTGCCTGATGTTATAAATTAACGACGTTACTGCGCGACCGCATAATGCACTGAATACACAGATACCCTAAAATAAATTAATTTAATTATTTTTAGATCAATAGGCAAAATCGCAGGTGTCCAAGTCTCTACAATTTTTTTTTTCTGGCAACACTGCCAACTACAAGCGCACGCGGTCCGCTCGGTCGGTTCGGCGTCAGCAGTCTCTCGCCATCTTGGAAGCTGACTGTGCGCGTACTTGCTTTCTCGTTTGTGTTTTACAATTTGTGACTTGGCTATTACTTTTCTGGACTGATCATTCTTTATCCGTTTACCTTGGCAATATTTATACTGGACTCCGAACTAAGCAAGTGTTTATTAATAATGTCGAAAAGAGGACGTACTTTGAACAGCCAGGCTCGTGAATTGGTGGTGAAATTACACGAGTATTTTGAGCGTGAATCTCAAAATGGTGGACTTCTACTGCCAGTTACACAAGTTCGGGATCGCGTCGGTGAAGCTCTCGGTATTGGTAGCCGCACCGTTGGCAAAATATTAAGTGAAAAATATGGGCCTTCGGGGAGTGACAGTAACGTACTTCACACACCGAAAAAACGAAAAAGAAATAAACCTGTGACAGGCATCGATGAATTCGATAGTCATGCTATTAGAAACCATATATACGGGTATTTTACAAGAGGCGAATTTCCAACATTGGCAAAGTTATGTGCAACTTTAAAAGATGCCGGGCTGTATAAGGGAAGCATAGAGTCGTTGAGAACGGTAATAACAGGAATTGGCTTCAGATACAAAAAAGTTGACAAACGAAAAATTGTTATGGAGCGACATGACATAATTATGCAGCGACTAACATTCCTGCGCGAAGTTAAACAAATTATAAACTGGGATAATGTAATATTTTTGGACGAAACTTGGCTAAATTCCAACCATTCTGTGCCGAAAACATGGACTGATGATTCTGAAGCTTCGTGCTCGAAGGTGCCGATAGGAAAAGGTGGACGCCTCATAATATGCCATGCTGGGTCAGCGTCTACAGGCTTCGTGGAAAACTCTTTATTAGCTTTCCAATCCAAAAGCACTAAAGAGTATCATGAAGAAATGGACGCAGTAAGGTTCCGAGAGTGGTTCTTAAATTTATTACAGAATATCCCTCCTAACAGCACAATTATAATGGATAATGCCCCATACCACTCCGTGCAAATTGATAAAGCACCTACGTCAGCCAATAAGAAAGCAGATTTGGTGGCATGGCTGCAAAGAAAAGGAGTGGATGCCGACATGTCACTATTAAAAGCTGAATTATTACAGTTAGTGAAATTGCATAAACCACCAAAACCGACATATGTAATTGACCAATTGGCCGAAGAGCACGGGCACAAAGTCATACGACTTCCTCCGTACCATTGCCAATATAATGCCATTGAACTGATTTGGGCCCAAGTTAAAGGTAATATTTTATAATATTATAATAATAACACGAGTACTTCTAACATTTATAATTTAAACAATGGTTTTCGTCTGCTATCAAATAGTTACATTATTGTTTTACAGGTTATGCAGCAAGACACAACACAAAACCACCCTTCAGTGTCAAGAAAATGGAAGGTTTATTAAAGGAAGCATGTGCCCAAGTTACACAGGAAGATTGGAGTAAAGTAGTACAAAAAACAAAGAAAATAATAATGGACGACTTCGAAAGAGACGTACACTTTGATAATGTAATGGACAATCAACTGGTCATTAATTTAAATGACGATGATGACGAAGACGACGATACTAGTACTAGTAGTGAATAAAAAAATATCCTAAACATTTCTTTTATTTAATTATAACAATTGATTTCTTAAAATTCGGATATTATAGTAATCGATCTCTTAAAGTTCGGATATTATAGTAATCGATTTTTTCATCCCATCCCTATCATTCAATTGTCAGAACTGTCAAACGGTACTTCTTAGATTTGACGGACTGTAAGTACCTACATACAACTTAAATGTCACCGTTTAAAAATGTAAACAATACAATACTACCAACACAAAAGTACTAAATCGCGTTCCAGTCACACAACTAAATAAGTGACTTTAAACATAGCTCTGTTTTGAGACCAAGTCTTTTGAGATTTTTTCTACCAAATTAGTAGAAAATAATAAAAATTTAAATCTCACAAATAATGGATTCCAAAACGGAAAATGTAACCTATCGTAAGCTAGTTAGAGCAAATTCATTTGAAAATAATATTGTTTATGTGACTAGTGACAGTAATGAGCAATTGAATGCGACCATCAGGAGTATACCCAATGAAATTTCTCATGTTGATTTGGAATATTACAATTAACTCCAAGAACAAATAAGATTACTGAAGAATGAATTAATCAGTGCTCATGTCGAGATAGAAAACTTGAATATCGAAAATAATATAATAATATATGTTTGTTTATTCAAGTAACACAGACTCATTTTTATTGTTAGTTACAATTCTCTTATTCTATGTTAGTACAAATTGAGCTTAAAAGATTTAGTTACTATCTATGTATTCAATCACCAGTACAGGCTCAACACCGATGTGGAGAGCCTGCAGCAGTGATTGATATATGTACAGTCAAGTCTACTGGCTATACACGCCAGGATTCTGTTGGGGCTGACTCGCACACGACGCACCAGGGACGCACACCGTTTCCGCATGATCGTGTAAAAGCAGTCAACACGTGCCTCCGCTAACATCCCTGATGCGCTGCAATACCGAGGCAGCCCCATTAATACCCGGAACGCGTTATTGTACTGGATTCGAAGGGAACTGTATGATTTTTTGGTGTAACTGGACCACAGATTGCACGTGTACAAGGATGTGCAGTATGCGCGAAATAAAGTTATTTTAATATCAGTTGAACACCTTGCAAATCTGCGAGCAATCATGTTTGCCCTTACCGACAGCGCCCTTCGCTCCCTTTCAACGTCTTCATCATCCTTGAGGTCCGCAGTCAGTACATGTCCCAGATATTTAAATTGGTACACTCTGTTTAGTGGTACTCCACTCAACAGTACTTGTGGTACATCGGTACATTTTCTGCCGGCCCCAAAGACCATGACTTCACTTTTTTTCACATTATAAATTAGGCCATGTGACTCCGCATAACTTTGACAAATAGTCATCATTCGCCTTAGGCCACATATCGAGGCACTTAGCAAGGCCATGTCATCTGCGTAACTAATATTATTAAGACATATGCCATCTATGTGACACCCCACCCGTTCCCTGCTAAGTGTCTCAACAAGCTCGTTCACATACAGGTTGAAGAGCGTAGGTGAGCTTATCCCCCCCTGCCTCACACCGCACTCCAACCGGTACGGTTCCGACATCGCACCTGCCCATCGCACCTGATTGGTCTGACTGTCATACCACGATTTAAAAGTGTTTATCAAGTACGAAGGGACACCTGACTTCACCAGTTTTCCCCAAAGAATGTCATAAGAGACCCGATCAAAAGCTCGGGAGAGGTCAAGAAAGCAAGCGTATACAGGTGTTTTTCTATTAACGTAATACCCGACAGTCCACTTAAGAGCCAGTATCGCACTTTCTGTAGATAGACCTGCTTGGAATCCAAACTGATTGTGGTGCACGTGGATATATTTATTAAGCTGATTATTAAGTAGACTATCGAATACTTTCGCGATTACAGTCGCCAGGGAAACAGGCCTATAATTATTTAAATCAGAAATGTCACCCGTTCTATTCTTTAAAATGGGTGTCACCACCGTCCTCGTCATTGGACTAGGCAGGTAAGCATGACTCACACACAGATTAAATAACATGGCTAGTACTCTTGGTAGATGAGGGCCCGCATTCTTCAGGTGCTCAATACTTAGACTATCATAACCCGGGGACTTGCCTCTAGACATAGTACTGATCACTTGCCTAACCTCTTTGGCCGTGAATCGCGTTCCCAAGTCATAATCTTCCATCGTATCCCGCACCATCCTTGAGGAGCCCAGCAGTGAAGTTACTTTAAATTGATTCTTAAAGAGCTCAGCAATCTGTAACGGCTCACTACAGTCATTGATGGTAGCAGGGAGGCCAGGCCTATAGTTTAGTTTGTTCGTCTGTTTCCAGAACGATCTGAAGTTCTTGTTGGAATGATGTGAAGCCAGAATGTCAATTTTTATTTGCTCTTCGTGACGTTGGCACCACTTTAAACGTGATTTAAATACCTTTCTAGCTTCACACATCTCGTTAAAGATGGGGCCATTAGGCTTACCTAAATTTACCCATTGAGAAAACCTCAACCTGGCCACCCCGTATGCCTCACCCACATGCCTATTCCATCCTACCACTACCTTACTTTTCCTTGGTCCCCCTCGCCTCTGATTCCTCCTCGCGGACTCACTTAGGGCGCACACAATGTCGTCATACAATTTATCAATTATAGTATGATGACTACAATCCCTACATATAGCATCGCAACATTTTCTAACACTATCTGGGAAATCAACCCTCCTTAGTTTCTCATGACAAGCCTTTGTAAAGCTTTGTATTTGTTCGGGCGTACGTTCTCCCCACACAACTGAATTAACATCAAATTTTACATAACAATGTTTAGCACACGCCACTCCGAGGTCACACTCCACGATCAAGGGTTGATGATCAGACCATCTCGTATCATACTTTACATACACCGATCCCACAGAGCTACGCGCTGCTTTTGTTACTACACAGTGGTCTAACCAAGATCTGGAGCCGTTTGCTTCGCTTACAAATGTATATGTGTCCGACTGTACACCTAACAACTCTGTATCGACACAACTCCACTCAAATTCTGTACAGTATTTAGTTAGTTCCTCAAAAAATGGTTTAGAGGGATGGGCATTAAAATCTCCTAACAAATAACAGTTCTCACAATCAGTACTATCAATAACAGCACTCACCAAACTTAGGCAGTCCGTAAATTCCACCAGATGCTTTTTTCTGTCCGTAGGCATATATATGTTAAACACTATAACAGATTTTTGCTCAAGTTTTATTTTTATTGCGCACACTCGCGGATTTTTACACTCGATCACGGACACAGCTCCGAACGCGCTTTTCCTCCACAGTAGTGCCAGACCCCCATACGGCCGACCGCTCAGCATTCCAGCCCCTGTATCCATTACATGTATGGCGCCTCAAAGCCGAGTTACAAATTTCAGAAAAATTTAATGGAACATACAAGAAAATTTGTTCAACCCCAAGTAGAATTAACGTGACACCTAAATCGCAGAAAAAAACGAAGCTGAAATCCTTGAATCGACACACAAGCATTAATACTGATGGCCAAGAATTAAAAAGTACACACACGCTCACATCAAAAATTGATGACCAATGTTCGCAAACAATATCACCAGTAGGAAAGGCGAATGAAATTAAGAAGAGGAAAATAATAATTTTAGCAGATCAACAAGGGTACAGAATCCGAAGTGTCCTCCAAAAACTTGTTGGTGAAAAGTTTATGATTAAAGTATACTGGAAATCCGGGGCTCGACTACAACACGTGTTATCCGCTAAGGAAGAGATTAGTACTTTAAGCAAAACTGACTTTGTCATTGTATTGGGTGGAATTAACGATAAACATCCAAATGATTTACTATTTCATCTAAGACAGTTCCTTACAAATAATTCGTGTAACACAAATATTTTGGTTTCAGAAGTACCATATAATAACTATCTTAACGAAAGAAAATTAAATTATGAATTAAGATTTTTATGTTCCAAATTCGATTGTGTATACATTGACATGAATTACTCTGAGTTTTTACCTAAATATGGTTCTATTGTGCTTCATAAATGTCAATTTTTCCTCAAAGAAATTCTTCACATTGACTATAAAATACAATACAAGTTACACATGGGTAATAATACTGACAAACCAGGGCATGATACAAATATCTTAAGAGAACGAGGCACTCAAACAGATCCGATTATCGATTCTATGAATAACGAATCAACCCCGAAAAAGGTAAACAATTTTTTTCGTTCGTAATAAAATTTATATTTTTCACCAAAATTTGGATGGCTTAGCGTCCAAATCTAATACCCAAAACAGACGAGGTGGTTCTTGTGTTTTCATTAGAAATACGATAAAATTCAGTCCTTTGATCGAATTAAATGATTACTCATCAGAGAAAATCATAGAGTGTTCAGGAGTCTTCTTAACAGAGCACAATATTATTATTGTATGTATTTATAGACCTCCAAGGTCCAGAGCAGAAGATATAAGTTTGTTTTTTATCAACTTTAATTTGATACTCCGTACATTCTGTTATAATAAAGCAAAAGTAGTGATTTGTGGGGACTTTAATATAAATACACTTAATAATAATGATGTATCGACTCAATTTAAGCAAATGCTGTACAGTTACAATATGAAACTGGGCATTAATGAACCCACACGGCTATCAAGCGGAAGATGCTTAGATAATATTTTATTTAATATACGTGGATGTAGGGCTGACATCATCGATTTAGAATTATCAGATCACACAGCACAGTTACTGTTATGTCCAGTAAAATCATACAGCACTCTTGAAACCTGGTATGTTGACGTGCGAGATTATAGTAAAGAAAATCAAATGAGATTTAAAGAATATATTAATTGTTTAAGTTTTAGTGATGTATTCATGTCCAATGATCCTAGTCAAGCATTCACTAGCTTTGATGATGATTTTAAATTATTATATGATCTCTGTTTCCCTGTTATACAAGTCAAACATTCCAAAACTTTTCGTCCTAAATGGTTGTCAAAAGGTATAAGAGTCTGCTGTAAACGTAAACGCCAACTTCTGTGGGAATACAGAAAAAAACGCACAGAAAGATCAAGAAATAGCTACAAAGCGCTATCGTCAAGACTAAATCGCATCATTAGGTTAACACAAAAATCGCAAAATGATAACTTCATTCAAACTGCTCCTAATAAATCTAAAGCCACCTGGGCTGTAATTCGCGGTAATGAAATTAACGTACCCAATGATCATATTCATCACTTAAAAGTAGATGGTAACATAATCCAGGAACCTTCACAAATTGCTAATCATTTTAATACATTTTTCACAGATACAATGCACCAAAGTTTATCTGTTGACCACAAAGTATCGATGCCCTACGAGTTGAACTCTATATTCATGGCCCCCACCGTACCGGATGATATATACAAAATTATACAGAGTCTGAAAAACACAAATAGTACTGGGTACGACGATATATCAACCAAAATAATAAAACTAGTTTCTGTTGCATTGTCTCATGTACTGAGCCACATAATCAATTTATGCATTACAAATAGTATCTTTCCTGAACAGTTAAAATTAACTATTATCAAACCATTATATAAGAAAAATGATAGAAACGATATGCGCAACTACAGACCAATAGCACTTGTACCAGTTATTTCCAAAAAATTTGAGAAGGTGATACATAACTGTATCTACAATTACTTGGAAAATAATAATCTATTTTGTACTGAGCAAGTAGGCTTTCGGAGAAATAAATCCATCGATATGGCAATATATAGCTTTTTGTCCACGGTATTGACTGGCCTAGATAAGGGAAACCAGGTGTGTGCATTGTTTATGGATTTAACAAAGGCCTTTGACTGTGTTGACCATAAAATATTGTTAAAAAAACTATATGCCTATGGAGTCAGAGGGAATACTTACGATTTAATAAGGTCATATCTGAGCAACCGGACCCAAGTAACACAAATCACAAGGTTTTGCTACACATCAAAAAAAGTTATTGAATACAAGTCAACGTGTAGAAATGTCACTCTTGGTGTTCCGCAAGGTAGTGTGCTTGGGCCACTACTGTTCATAATTTATATAAATGACCTACCTAAAATAATTCAATACGATAGAGTTTTATTTGCTGATGACAGTACAATTGTGTTTACTGGTCATAATAAAGAGCAGCTAGAAGAAGAAGTAAATATGACATTAAATAATACAATAAATATATAATAATTAATATCACATATTAAAAACACACTTGTACTTTTTCACAGTATTTTTTATTAATCCTGACCGGTTTCGCCTTACGCCTCGAAGGTTCATAGTAACAGTTAAGAACATTCTTCGTAACAACAAATTCCACCGAATGCCATCAATCAACAGTATATTTCGAGACTTTGCTAGTCAATGCTGAATATACAACAAGTAAACGCCAAGAAATTACTCCCAAAAAACTTTTTCACTGTTCACCGCCAATACTTCAGTTCCTCCGTGATCATGGTGCTTGAAACAGCGCCGAAATATCGGATACTCAAAACAATTCAATTCAATTCAATTCAATATATTTTATTGCGAATTATGGGTACAATATAAAGGTGTTACGATTATTAAATCTGGGCTCCACCATATTTCAGTCATATTGGCATGCAATAATGTCACATAGGTTATTGACAATAACATATTATTACAACATAATCTTCATTAATTAGAATCTAGAAATTTATAAACTAGTACATGTCAAGATTTATAGCTGTCTGTTTTTTCATGTTCAATATAATAGTCACTTTCAAGCAGCACCATAACATTAAATTACTTAGTCAATTACAAAATATTTATATACATGATAAGAATGTCAGAGTTTAAATTTCATTTATTATTTTACTACACATCTACTGTTTTGTCATTTAAATAATAATTTACCGTATAATAACATTTGCTTAACAAAAATATCAACCATTAAATAATTTAAATATTAATATTGACAAAACAAATTTGATGACATTTAGAAATAGAGTTAACAAATTAACAAATATTGACATTCAGTACTTAAATAAAAAAATTACAGAGGTAGAGACATCGAAGTTTTTGGGCCTCAATATTGATAATAACCTACGTTGGAAAAACCATATTATAGAAATATTATGCAAAAAAGTAGCATCGTTTTCATATGCGCTTTACATGCTGAGGAAATCTGCCAGTCAATCAGCCGTTCTGACAGCATATCATGGTTATGTTGCACCTCTCTTGAGGTATGGTATCATGTTTTGGGGCAATTCTACTGACAATGAAGCAGCATTTGTGGCACAGAAGAGGTGTATTAGGTCGACATGCCATTTAAAACCGACGGACAGTTGTAAACCCCACTTCTCACAGCTAAAGATATTAACACTATCATGTATTTACATTCTGGAAGTCCTATTCTTTGTCCGTAAAAATGTGCATTTGTTTAAAACATTAAACAGTAAGAGGAAAAAATTAACTTTAAGCTTACCATCTAACAGGACTGGTTTAATGAATAGTAGTTTTTTATGTATGGCTCCACGAATTTACAACAAATTACCGAAAAGAATTATGGAGATTGGGGAACTTAGCATGTATAAGAAAGAAATTAAGAATATTTTGTTAAGCAAATGTTATTATACGGTAAATGATTATTTAAATGACAAAACAGTAGATGTGTAGTAAAATAATAAATGAAATTTAAACTCTGACATTCTTATCATGTATATAAATATTTTGTAATTGACTAAGTAATTTAATGTTATGGTGCTGCTTGAAAGTGACTATTATATTGAACATGAAAAAACAGACAGCTATAAATCTTGACATGTACTAGTTTATAAATTTCTAGATTCTAATTAATGAAGATTATGTTGTAATAATATGTTATTGTCAATAACCTATGTGACATTATTGCATGCCAATATGACTGAAATATGGTGGAGCCTAGATTTAATAATCGTAACACCTTTATATTGTACCCATAATTCGCAATAAAATATATTGAATTGAATTGAATTGAATTGAATTGAATTGTTTTGAGTATCCGATATTTCGGCGCTGTTTCAAGCACCATGATCACGGAGGAACTGGAGTATTGGCGGTGAACAGTGAAAAAGTTTTTTGGGAGTAATTTCTTGGCGTTTACTTGTTGTATATTCAGCATTGACTAGCAAAGTCTCGAAATATACTGTTGATTGATGGCATTCGGTGGAATTTGTTGTTACGAAGAATGTTCTTAACTGTTACTATGAACCTTCGAGGCGTAAGGCGAAACCGGTCAGGTTTAATAAAAAATACTGTGAAAAAGTACAAGTGTGTTTTTAATATGTGATATTAATTATTGTGAATTAAGATCACGTTGAGTACTTTTTCTTACACATTAACACCACCGTGCATATATGTATACATGTACGGATAAACAGCTCAATTGAGAAGCCTCATTGATTTAAAATTATAAACAAGGAGGAGGTAGGACACGACGGTATTTCCGTCCAATTGAGCAGTCCGACTGGGGAAGTACCTCCGCCCTACAGAATACCGCGGCCATAAGAACCTAGTGTTGTGTTCCCAGCAGTGAGTAGGGTAGCCAGAGCTCACTAGAGAGGTTTTGTGCTGTCAGTGGGAAGACTATAAGCTTGTCCTGCTTTGTCTTTTACACTGACGGCACAGAAACTCTCAATGCTTGCAGGGTTGGCAGCGCGAGTGTGACTCTCTTGGTTTTACACACGTCTATAGACCCACGGTGACCACTTTCCATCAGGTGGGCCGTGTGCTTGCTGCCACCTAAGTAGTATAAAAAAAACAAAATTATTAATATCCTAGTTCTTCAAGTTTATTTTACGAACGTTTGCGTCTGCTGCTTTGCAACACTGCTGCATGCTGCAGAGTTCGGAAGCATACCTTTAGCTTCCTTTGCTCACAAAATCAGGTGGTTAAAATCCGTCAAGAATTAGCTGTAGTGCGGCCTAAGCCTTAGCGGCTAAAATCTTTAAATAATGAGCAATAAATGCCTTTTCGCCGGCCAAGAGTTAACAGCTTAAGAAAGTAATTAATTATACGGTTTTTTTTACGAAATACTTCAATAAACTAACAGTAATTATTAAGTGGAATCGGCTGAACAAATTTACACAGGTCTCTAATTAACGAAGAGTACTCGGGACCTCTGAGTTGTCGATCTACAGATGTGGTCTAAGTTATAAGTTCGAGCGAGAAGTAACTCAGTTTGCTGTTAATTATATGACTCCAAATGCAATAGTGTCATAAACTAATACTAATAAACTAATCTGCCTATGATGAAATTTAAGTTCAACATACACAATTTTTATTAGATAAGTATTTTTATTCGGTGATGGAATTTATGAATAGCAAATTTAATGTTACAGATATTATATTCACTGATGTAAAACATATGAATGACTAATGAAATAATTAATTAGTTGCATGTGTGACATCAACTGTATTAGTATTTAATATTATTATTTTCGTTATTAATGTAAAATTAAATATTTATACACCAATTATGGTGTAGAAATATTTGGCCGCGTGGTTTCTGACAGAGTAGAATTAGGGCCACCCCATCTCTTCCCATGCGGTGTCGTACAAGGCGACTAAGGTATAGGGCTGTTTAACATCAGACAGATATATACAGCCCAGACTCAGCCTCAGGTTCATGGCTCGATTCAACGATAGTGCCCGGAATACGGCAATAGGCTCACCCCCTATTACGTGGGACCGAATACAATTATTAGTGAAATGTGGGTGTTAATTCACCTCCGCCTAACCCTCCAGGGATAAAGGCGTGATTATATGTATGTATGTATGCAATTAAGGTAGAATATGTATGACACCCTGGGCAACAGAAGCGGCAACTCCTTCCTAAATTTAGGGGAGGAGTTGCGGCTCCTGGCCGATATTCTGCCGAGGTCGGAAAGACCTGAGAGAAGGAAAACTCGAGTACAAACCCGTTGCCAACCCGTCCGTGGCCAGCGTGGCAATAGTAGGCCAAACCCTCCCAGATGAATAGACGCCACAACAAAAAGCCCCCAGTTCCCGGCGGTCCCGCTATTCCCAGCCAAGGTAGCGGTTCGGGTAACGGCGGGGCGGGGGGTGCGAATAATCTCCGGGCTACGGGAGGCTACCGAAACCGACGACTACTACTGGCACCGTACAATTGCAGTACACTTCGTCTGGACGGGCACCTCGCGGAACTAGAGGTAGAACTAGGTCGCATAAATTGGCATGTATTAGGGTTGTCCGAGATCCGAAGACAGGGGGAGGACACGACAACCACTGAGTCAGGTGACCTGTTCTACTTCAGAGAAGGTGAACAGCTCTCCCAGGGAGTCTGTTTTCTGGTAAAAAAGGACCTCATTAGCAGCGTTGTTGAAATCGGTAGTGTGTCGAACAGGGTAGCGTACCTTATCGTAAAAATCACGAACAGTCGTTCGCTGAAGCTGATACTGGTATATGCGCCGACCTCGCTTCACCCCGACCAAAGTGCCGAGGCCGTATATGAAGATATTGCTAAGGCAATGAATCACACCGATAAGGCCACTTACAACGTTCTTATGGGGGACTTCAATGCTAAAGTGGGAATACAAGAATGCGGTGAGACAAAAATCGGACCTTACGGAGTGGGAAATCACAGTGCAGAAATCACAGGGGACAAATGCTAGTCAACTTCCTTGAGGCGCAGGGGCTCTTCTTAATGAATAGTTTCTTTAAGAAAAACCCTACCGGAAGTGGACTTGGCAACGTCAGGACTCTGTGATAAGAAACGAGATAGACTTTTAGATAACGGACAGTAAGCACATATTTAGAGACGTCTCTGTGATCAACAAGTTTCAAACCGGAAGCGATCACAGTCTTGTCCGAGGCTCTCTAAACCTTCAAAATCGTTTCGCAACGCTGGAAACCACAAACGGCATTGACGAGAAAACCGACACAGTGGTCAAAACATTACAGGAAGTATTTCGAAAGATCTTTCCCGGGAAACGCAAACAGCGAGAGTCCAAACTCTCTCCTGAGACTCTCGAACTTATGAGAAAGAGACGTGAGCTGTCATCCACACCGTCGTCTTCGTCAGATGAGAGAGCCTTAAACCGACTAATTAAAAAGCTGATTAGACTCGACCTCCGACGCTACAACAACCACATCGTCCAGGAGGCGATTGAGCGAACTAGGGGGTTGAAAGTGTTCGCTCAGCAGTTGGGGAGGCCCCATCTGATGAAACTTAAAACTGTGGATGGTAAAATGACTGCCTCAAGGTTCGAGATTTTCGATGAGATCGAGAAATTCTATGGACAGCTATATGTATCACGGACGAGTAAACCGACGGGACACAACGATGAAGACCACAGAGTCTCACTCACGCGCCATTACACCGAAGAGATACCCGATATCGAGCAATGCGAGTTTGAGGCGGCTCTCAGACAACTGAAAAACAACAGGTGCCCAGGTGATGACGGAATTACTACTGAGCTCCTGAAAGCAGGCGGAGCTCCAATCCTGAAAGAGCTAGCAAGCCTCTTTAATTCCGTCATCCTACAAGGTCTAACACCTAGGGCATGGAGCGGGAGTGCGGTGATACTGTTCTTCAAAAAAGGAGATAAAACCCTGCTGAAGAAGTCATGTCGTCACAAATCGTCTTGCGGGTAAGCTCGACGAGTTCCAACCACCGGAGCAAGCCGGGTTTCGAAAAGGTTATAGCACCGTGGACCACATCCATACTGTTCGGCAGATTGTAGAAAAGGCCCAAGAATACAATCAGCCGCTGTGTATGGCGTTTGTGGACTACGAAAAAGCCTTCGACTCCATCGAAACCTGGGCAGTTCTGGATGCCCTACAGCGGTGTCGTGTCGATTGGCGATACGTCGAGGTGCTGAGATGCTTGTATGACACTGCCACAATGTCCGTCCAGCTCCAAGACCAGAAGACGAAACCCATTAGCCTCCAACGTGGAGTGAGACAGGGAGATGTTATATCCCCCAAACTATTCACCAACGCGTTGGAGGACGTCTTCAAAACTCTGAATTGGACTGGGCGGGGTATAAACATTAACGGTGAGTACATCTCACATCTTCGGTTCGCCGACGACATCGTCATAGTAGCGGAATCGTTGGAACAACTGGGCGAAGGCGAAATGCTGCATAGCCTAGATGGAGCTTCTCGACGCGTCGACCTCGGTGTAAACTTGGATAAAACCAAAATTATGTTCAACGAACATGTTGCACCGAAACCGATTGCCATCGAAGGGGCGACCCTCAAAGTTGTTCAAAAATAATAATATATCTACCTGGGGCAGGTTATCCAGCTCGGTAAAAACAACTTCGAGAAAGAACTAGCCAGAAAGATCCACTGGGTTGGGCAGCATTTCGCAAACTACTTCGAGTCTTCTCTTCACCCCTACCGCAATGCCTCAAAACAAAGGTCTTTGAACAGTGCGTTCTACGTGTTATGACTTACGGTGCCAAAACGTGGACACTTACAGTGGGGCTGGTCCATAGCTTAAAAGTCGCGCAGCGGGCTATGGAGCGAGCTATTATTATTGGAGTTTCTCTGAAGGATAGAATTCGGAACGAGGTTATCCGGCAGAGAACTAAAGTTACCGACATAGGCCACAGAATAAGCAAGTTGAAGTGGCAGTGGACTGGCCACGTTTGGCCGAAGGACCGATTGCCGTTGGAGCAAATGAGTCCTAGAGTGGAGACCGCGAGAAGGTAAACGAAAGGTAGGACGCCCCTTAGCCAGATGGACGGACGACCTGAAAAAGGTGGCTGGGACAGACTGGATGCGGAAGGCGGGGGATCGGAGAAAATGGCGCACATTGGAAGAGGCCTATGTCCAGCAGTGGACTGCGGTGGGCTGATTGATTGATTGATTGATGTATGACCACTGTAATAACATAAAGACCTCGAGGTATCATATTCTTAGAAATAAACAATTCTATTCTATTCAATACAAACACTATTCATAAATACATTCACAAATAAATATTTAAATAAAATAAAGGTACAGAGGGTATTTGTTGTTTGCACACACGCTTACATGCTCAGAGCAGATTGCACGTCTGCCTAATCTAATGAAAATGAAGTATGACCCTAATATGTTACATATCTTGTATCGATAAGTTTTAAAAAGCAACTTTCAGAAAAAAAGTGAATAAAAAATAATTACAATATTGGATTCCCGGCAGAGTAGAATTGGGGCCACCCTGTCTCTTCCCATGCGGTGTCATACAAGGTGACTAAGGGATAGGGCTGTTTTATGTCAGACAGGTATATACAGCTCAAATTACATGGCTCGAGTCAGCAATAGTAGCCCGGAATACGGCAATACCCCTATTAATTCACCTCTGCTTAACTTTTAGTCATTATATGGTTGTAGAATATTGAAAACTGTACTTGAAATTGATCTACTTTAATGTACTCGATAATGACACAACTGACTCGGGTAATTATCTTTCGTATGTTCCAAAAGTTCCACAGATAGTTTTAACCAAAAAAAAACGGGAACGATAACAGAATTCCGCACGTTAAATATACGGGTATACGATAAATATATAAAAAAACAAATAAATCAGAGACAGCTACTTTTTTTTTCAAATGTTAACAAACCCTCTTCACTTACACCGCAACCCACTCCGGTAACTCAAATTGTACTTCACAGATGAGTTTGCGAGGGTATTCCCAGTTCCACCGCAACCCTGGCTGGGTTTATTGCACAGTTCAAATGTCTATGGATGTGAGACAAATTTGTGTTTGTCACGACATTGGACTTCCATACAGTGCGGTCAAAGGGACCTGTTTGAAAATGTACTGTCATTAATACTTTGAACTTTTTATTTCTGTATAAATACAGGCTTACAATTAAGATGCGGTGTGTTACATAATGTTATCAAGTAGAGCATTCGACTGCTAGGCTAGGGGCGCGGGTTCGATTCCCGCTCAGTGCAAATATTTGTATGCATGAATATGTATATTTGCATTGGTCTGGGTATTTCTATGTATAATATGTATGTATTTACAAAAAAAAGGATCTAAGTATGTTCATCCGCATTCTAGATCCCATAATACAAGCTAGTTAAGCTATGCTTACCATGAGTCTAGATAGCGTTGTGTAGAATGTCGTGGAATATTTATTTATTATTTATAATTAAGTGTAGCATAAAGGAATATGCGTTTAAGAACGCAGAAAAACATACTTATGTACTTTTTAGGTGAGTAAATGCAAGTATTGAATGAAATTTTAAGCATTTAGTATGGTAACTACTCCAAATTGATTAAGATAGAAAAAATTGAAACGGTTCAGGAGGGACTCGAACTTGTGATCTTTCCCTATAAGTTTTCGCCGTAAGACGGATATATGTATAGAAGAATTTGAATGGTTTCGGGCGAAGGTTCTGTGGCTTAGTGGTCAGAGCGTTCCCCCTTAAGGGAAAGATTGCGAGTTCGAATCCCGCCTGGACCGTTAAAAATTTTTGACGTGACAACGTCTTATAAATTGGTTTGCCGGGTGACACTTCAAGAAACTGCGTTACGCTCCGCTCACGTTATGCGCTCACAATGAGAGCGAGTGAGAGGCACGCGTCCCTTCCACTCGGGCATGGTTAGCCCGCCTAAGAGCGAGAGAGACAGACATAAAAAGTGAAAGGCACGCGTCCCTTCCACTCGAGCACAGTTAGCCCGCCTAAGAGCGAGAGAGACAGAGCGAGAGAGAGAGAGTGAGAGAGATAGGCATACACACTGAGTGTAAATGAATTGCCAATATGTGTAAAGGTAAAAATAAAATTTTGTTAATATGAAATTCAGTGCGAGATTCTTTGTATAAATTAATGTTTTAAATATAATTCTTTGTATAAATAAATGTTTTAAATTGTTACTATTATTTCATCCTTCTTCCTACTATACGAATGAATATTCACATTAAAATTATTTTACCACTCAAAGTCGTTGTCACGTAAAACTTTCGCCCGTATACCGACTTTACAGGCAACCAATATTTTTTTTATTTTTTTTATACAACTTAGGTGGCAGACAAGCACACGGCCCACCTGATGGAAAGTAGTTACCGTGGTCTATGAACGTATGTAACACCAATGGAGTCACATCCGTGCTGCCGACCCTGTAAGAACAGAGATTTTAAGTGCCTTCAGTGCAGAACACAAAATAAGGACAAGCCTTTGGTCTTCCCACTGATAGCACAAAAACTCTCCAGTGAGCTCTGGCTACCCTACTCACCGCCGGGAACACAACACGAGGTTATTATAGCCGTGGTATTCTATCTTAAACTATTTTAAATGAAAATGAAAATGAAAATGAAAAAAATTATTTATTGATGCAAAATGTTACATAGGTACACAATGTCATAACACAACAACTATAGTAATTTTGGGTAACTCTGACCAAGTTTTGTGTAATAAGTATGTTATGATCTAAAATGCCAGTAAATATATAACATAGACATATTACCATCGCGAAATCAAAGCTGCTTTACGCCATACATGCCACGCTTAACAGGTCTTGTACTCGTTATAATTTTTCTATGTAAATTTGTAGTGGTATGAGTAATGCACTGCTGAGACGAGGTCACAGGTTCGATCCCAGGTTTTACCATGGCACACACCAATGACTTTTCGATGCTTTTCGAAGTTATGTGTGTATTTATCGCAGGTTTATAAGAGCCCGGTTAATGGCAATAGGCTCGCCACCTATTACATTGGGACCTAAACATAAACTGGCGAAATGTGGGTGCTAGGACCTCTGCATACACTTTCGGGGATATAGGCGTGAGTTTATGTCATGTTATGTTAAATTTGTAAAGATGTTTCGACATGACGCCCACGGTTACATTCTATCATTGCACCTCTCGCCACAGGCAGGGAATCCACCCCCACACATTGAGACTTGAAACAGTACGCACAGTTAGGTATGATAGGAACTTCATAGTCAGCACGCTTAAGCTGTGAAAGGAACTCCCTGCCGTGGTTTTCCCAAGCGACAACTTTATGGGGTTCTTCAAGGGTATTAAAAGGTTCTTACAAGGTCGGCAGCGTGAGTGTGACGCCCCTGGTGTTGTACACGTCCATAGGCCACGGTAACCACTTTCCATCAGGTGGGTCGTGTGCTTGTCTGCCACCTAAAAAAATGTTTTAATGTTTATGTAAATTATAAATTAAATACAAAACTACGCAATTTATACTAAAACTAAATAAAGTTGGGGACTGCAACTTTAGGCATCGAAAAATTCCGGAAACTCCGAAAAACGGACCTGAAAAAAATTTACGATTGTTATTAAATTTGGATAAAAATTGTAACATGGCGATTTAGATTGGGATAGTGAATACTCAACAGGGGACATGAAACCACGACCAGTCCCTTTCAGGGGCAATGCACTGACCACTGAGCTTCCAAGCTACGACTTGAGCGTTCCAAATTCTCCTATACAACCATCTTGGGACGGTGGTTGACGATTGAGCAGTCCGACTGGGGAAGTACCTCCGCCCTACAGAATACCGCGGTTATAATAACTTCGTGTTGTGTTCCCAACGGTGAGTAGGGTAGCCAGAGCTCACTGGAGAATTTGTGCCGTCAGTGGGAAGACTAAAGGCTTGTCCTGATTTGTCTTCTACTGACGGCACAGAAACTCTGTACTTACAGGGTTGGCAGCGCGACTGTGACTCCTCTGGTGTTACAGACGTCCATAGGCCACGGTAACTACTTTCCATCAGGTGGGCCGTGTGCTTGTCTGCCAACTAAGTGGTATAAAAAAAAAAAAAATAGTTGGCATATACAAATTGATTTAAAATTCAATCAATCAATTCGCTCATTGCAGTCCACTGCTGGACATAGGCCTCTCCCAATGTTGGGATGCTTTGGCCTACTACGTATTTCCATGCAAGCCAGACGGCTTGGTACAGAGTTTTCTTTCGGGTTATCTTTCGAGTTTTCTTTCGAGTTTTCTTTCGAATTTTCTTTCGGGTTATCTTTCGAGTTTTCTTTCGAGTTTTCTTTCGGGTTATCTTTCGAGTTTTCTTTCGAGTTTTCTTTCGGGTTTTCTTTCGAGTTTTCTTTCGAGTTTTCTTACAAGTTTTCTTACAAGTTTTCTTTCGAGTTTTCCTTCTCTCGCAGTGATATCATGTGCGTATTTTTCCGTTAAGTTATTAAATTTATAGATAGATATATCATTTCTTAGATTAACACATAGTTAGTTTTTTCATACCAGGAACAGAGAAAAAGGGAAGCGTGTGTGGAATCGCATCATCTCAAAGTAAATAAAAAAAGTTTTCCCAATAAATTCAAGTTAGTTACTACGTTCTAGAGTTTTCCATCTGACGTACCCACAGGTAAACAGAAATATTCCAATGAATAATAAAACACCACAAACAATGTTTTGTAAAGAAAAAGTTTACAGAAACGCGGGCTTTCAATAACAAATGTTTGTTTGTTTGTTATTGACGCCTAGAAGTTCGTAGAGTTAATAAAGGTGATCACAAAGCCCGTCAGGATCTAATTTGTTCTGTTTTCTTATTCCCTTTGTTTGTTGTTTTTGGAGCATAAGTCCTAAGTGCGTAGGATTTCAATGATTTCTTGGTTTAGATAGGTTTTAAGGTATTTTGTAATGGAAACAACATTTCTTAAAGAATATTAGAAATTAAGTTACTAACATTCTCTCTAACCCCTCCAGTGTCAGCTCCAATGCCTAAATCCTAAATTCCTTGTGTTAGGAGTGATTCACGTCGGTAGTGTAATGGTCCAGATTCGAACCCTGGTCTCCTTAACCATTAAGTCACCGGCGCATCTGTTAAGTGAATATCTTGACCTTTACTTGTAGTCCCGGGAATTGGTTACACGGGTAGTGGAAACGAGATCTTAATTTATTATTACCCGACTGCCAAGAAGGTTTGTTTTTCGCGCGTATCTTGTATGTATGTTTGTAATATTCTTTATTACCTCATGTAGGTGATAGGTGTTCGTTGATAGTGTAAATGAAAGATTAGAAATGATTTTGGTAGGTAGACCATCAGAACGGGACGCGAGAGGCATTACCGCGTGGCATGTTCGGCGGTTCGTACACACTACTTTTTATCTTTTGCAAAAAAATGGCGGACGCAGTGGTTAGCGGGTGAAGGTGTCACGCGTGGGGCCAATCAGAGCGCTCTTTCGCGGTCCGTTCGTGGCGGTCGTTATTTATTAATTTTCAAAGCAAAACATAGGTATCTACGTACATACTTATTAAATAAACATTTAAAAATTGGATTTGTAGTTAGACGGGCGGACCATGACACCGTCGTTAACATCCTGCCCCTTAGTGTCGTCATTGCGACACTCAAAACTCAAGAGCAAGGCAACTCGTGTTGCGGGACGTTTCAAAATGCCGGTTTTGGTTTTAATATCTACGGTTCTTACCCGTCCATCAGCTCCTGGATACACCTGGTGGATGATTCCCTTTCGCCAGACATTTCGAGGAGAATCGGGATTTGCTATAATTACTAAGTCACCTACCTTTAATTGTGCGCCCTCGCGGTCCCATTTCTTGCGGGGCGCTAGTGTAGGCAATACTTCCCTAAGCCATCTGGACCAAAACAAATCAGCTAGGCGTTGTGCAATACGCCACTGCTTTCTCAGACATAGGTCGCTGTCGTCAAAGATACATATCCACTCGATAAATTTCCACTCGACCCCTTTGTTTAGAGCTTCAGTTATTAATGTTTGTTGATTTTCAAATAGTTCTTTATAATTCCTTTTTAGTTCACTGTCATTACTTATTGACTTTTGTATTTTAATGTGATTTTAATGGTATTTTATTTGACATCTAATATAAACATTTTGTATTTTGTATTGACATCTAAAATTGTTATTTAATACTGACATTTTTTTATAATCATGTTCACTTTGCATGTGTTCAAAATTGTTAAAAAGATTATGTAAAGTAGTAATGTTTATTTTTAATGAAACTTTAAAAGCAAAAAAGTTAGTACGACATAAAACTAAAATTTATTATTATCAGTTAATATTGCCTATATTTAAATTCCATTATTGAATGTCTATATTGTATATACCTACTCTTGAACAGTGATTGAGACTTCTGCTCACGTCATTACCATTATATATGATCACTCTTCAAATGATAAGGTATAAAAAACTTAATATCATAGCTAAAATTAAAATTGTAATGAAACTGTATAATAGCAAATTATCCCTCTCTCCAAACATTGTGCTGTGCTAGACAGGGTCCATAATTGTAACTTAATCTTAATCTGACATTGAGTATTGAGTATTGAGTATTGAGTATTGAGTATTGAGTATTGAGTATTGAGTATTGAGTATTGAGTATTGAGTATTGAGTATTGAGTATTGAGTATTGAGTATTTATTTATTTATTTATTTCAATTACACTGATTATTACAAATTACATTACACATTACACATTTATCATATTCAATCAAATATCTCATTCCATAGAACATCTGTGTCTGAACTAGATAACTTAATATCCGTATTTCAGACAACAGCTCATTTATACAATACTTAATACATATCCAAACATTGAATAACAATGATATAATATGGTATAGCAGTTGGTTTGGTTACCTTATAATTTTATTCATTTTAAGTAGTCTACCAATATCTACCAAAAGATTTTAAGAATTTTGTTCCTTAATCAACTGCAATACCATCAAAAAATACTTTTGATAAAATTCTATTAACAAATATAATAATTAGTTATAACAGTTCAATTCAAAATTCAATCCAGATTAAATTAAATCAAAATTAAATAAAACATCACAAAAACAAAATCCAAACAAATCCAAAACAAAAACAAATCAATTAAAATCAAAATTTAATCAAAATTAAAACAATATTAAATCAAAAGCCTCCCCTTGTAACGTGTAGGTGTGTGTGTTTGAGTGTGTGTGTCTTCGTTTGTGTGTGAGTGTGCAGGCGGTTTAGTGATTAATTTCATTTGGGTACAGTAATATAGTGTTCAGTTTCATCATAATTAAATTTACCAATGTATTCAGTAATCTTCATCTTGCATTGCCTAGCATTTAAACCATTTATGTTAAACGTTTTGCTGATTTTATTATATAGATAAGGGCCTAAGAAGGGAAAATATTTATTTACAAATTCGTGTTTAAATTTTAGCCTATTTGTAAAAACTATAGCCTTGCGCCGTTTTGAATTTATGACGTTCTGATCAAAAGTGAAACTTGAGTGTTGCTTCTGAAGGGTAAGTACAATGAACAACTGGCGAACTGAAAGGACCTCACAAGACTGATATAGAAGATATGTAGGGTACAAAAAAGGGTGAAAAGTGCTTACCTTGAGAACAGCTCTTTGAGCTACTTCGAGAGGTTTAAGGATGGTTTTTAATGCACCTCCCCAGACCGTAATGCAATATCCCACTGTGGATTGCCCGAGAGCCAAATAAACTTCTCTAATTAATTTTGAATTTGCTATATGCCTTAGATTTTTAAATATGTATATCAACCTTCTTAACCGTGATGCAATTAAGTTTATATGATCTCTAAACGAAAGCTGGTGATCTATCATAACGCCCAGATACTTAACAACATTCGCAGCTGTTAGAGAGGGACATTGACACTTATTTGAGTTACAGCATACATGAGCGAACAAGGAGTGTGGTGGGGCAGGTAGTATGGTATTACGCATGGAAAAAGGGATGTACATAGTTTTCTCCGCATTTAATGTCAAATTATTTCTCTGTAACCAGTGACACACCCTATCAAAACCCGCTTGTGCTATATTGTATACTTCATCCCAGCTATCGGCAGAGAAACAGAGTACTGTATCATCTGCATAGGAAATAATTTTCCCGTCCTTTATTTTAAGGTCACAGAGGTCGTTAAGTTATATTAAAAAAAGAGTTGGCCCAAGTATGCTGCCCTGTGGCACACCATACTCTATAGGTAAGTCATCACTAATCCAACGATCAATCCTCGTGCACTGAGAACGATTGGAGAGGTAGTCCTTAACTAATTTCAGCTGATTTCCCCTGATCCCCAGCTTGTCCAAAACCCATCTGATGGAAAGTGGTCACAGTGGCCTATGGACACGCGCAAAACACACTCGCGCTGCCAACCCTGCAAGCATTGAGAGTTTCTGTACTGTCAATGTAAAAGACAAAGCAGGACAAGCTTTTGGTCTTTCCACTGACAGCACAAAAACCCACCAGTGATCTCTGGCTACCCTACATTCCGCCGGTAACAGAACACGAGGTTATTATGGCAGCGGTATTCTGTAGGGCGGAGGTACTTCCCCAGTCGGACAGCCAGCTTAATTGGACGGAAATACCGTCGTGTCCTACCTCCTCGTATTACCCGTAATGACTGCTATAGATGTTCGTATGGCAACAGGGTGGTCCCTGCTCTGTGAACTGTTAACTTCGTTGAGTTCAACAAACATAGTAAGGCAAATACTCTCTGAAGACTAATTGGTTCAATACGCTTGTGAGTTCGGAATCGTACACAATCCTCAAAGCACGTAACGTAATAATGCAAATCCACAGAGTTACATGTTGGATTCCGGGACATCTAATGTACTTACGCGAGGAAACGTGCGCTTACGTGCATCCATTTGTACATATACCTATGCTAAAATCTGTTTAATATCCTTGGAGGGGAATACATACATGCATACATATAATCATTGAATTCGATTTGAATTCGGGGAATTCGTAATAGGCGGTGAGCCGAAATCTTCCAGGCACTTATTGTTTACTCAAGCCATGCATCTGAGGCTAAGTCTAAGCTGCATATATCTGTCTGATGTTAAACAGCCCTATACCTTAGTCCCCTTGTACGACACCGCATGGGAAGAGATGTGGTGATCCAAATTCTACTCTGCCGAAAATCATATGTTTTGTTCTTCTTGATAAGTCGTGTTGGTTCAGTGAAGTGGAATAAGGCCACCCAATCTCTTCTCGTGGATTTTGTCGAAGCCACTAAGTGATAGGGCGTTTCTCCATTTGACAGTAAACATATAGCCCATGATGCAGTGCCCGTTTAGGGTAATAAGCTCTAAGAAAACTATTAAATTACGGGCATGGGTTAACCGGGTGCAATGGTGGTTCGAAGATTGCCGGAGGGTCTGCTGAACAGAAGTTGCAACGGGAACATGATCCAAAAGCGTGGTCGGGAACCCCCATGCTATGCACGCTGGGTAACGGAGGCCCAGGGGGCCTCACCCGGGGTAGGCACTACCACCTACAGTAAATACTGGCCGCAACACCCAAGCAATAAGCTCGTCCGTTTATCAAATTGGATTGAACATAATAGTGAAATACGAGTGTTAGTACATCTCTACCTCGGGGATTAACTTCGGGGATTATAGGCGTGTATATTATGTGTATGTATGAGAGAGATTCGTATTTCTGCAATGTAGACCACATTGCAAATATACAAATCTCTCGGAAGGTTCAAGAATTGTCTTCAGTTGCAAAAAAAATTAGCAAACATTTTTTTTGCCTACCTTCCTTTCATCGCCTAAGCCGTAAATTGTTAAATAATTTCATGTATTAATCTCCTAAGCACCCAGTTAATTACTTTAGGATTAAAATGCGAAATAATTTGGGAGTATACCGAGTCGCAAATGGATTTGACTTGGCCTCTCGAAGCTCTAGGTGGGCTCCATAAGGCTTCGTTCAATTTCGTCACTGATTTTTGATAACACGCCAATACCCGACGCTCAACTTGTGTGTGGTTCAAAAATATGTAAACACCTCAACAAAGTCTAGGGAACAAGATGACCCCAATTATTTTTGTTCGTGTAAATCTTGTTTTGCAAATAACTGGCAGCAAATAAATAAAAATAGAATAAAGAAGATTACAGAGTTGTTCGAAATTTAAAAATAAATTTTAATAAGTAACGATTTTCGAATATGGAGGGAAAACTTTTAAAAGTGTTTGATTGTGCAGTTTCTCTGAGGCAAAATAAAAATTTTTTTTTTTGATTGTAAATAACGTTTATTTTCAATAATACGTCTTTTACGTATGGTTTGTGCATTTTTGTGACTGTAGTCATCATGTCACGTCGTCATTTAAGTCGCGAAGAGATGTTAAGGGCTGTTGGTATGCTGCAAGCTGGACGAACTCAACGCGACGTAGCGGATGCTGTCAACACCCAACCAAGCGTAATTTGCAGATTATGGGCACGCTACAGGTCTACAGGGGATGTTGCCGAACGTCACAGGGGACGAAATAGGGTTACTACCCCGCGACAAGATCGTTTCTTGCAAAATTCCGCAAGGCGGCAACCCACGATTACTGCTCGTCAGTTGGTCGCAGGCCTCCAGTCTCAGCATCAAGTGGTTATTAGCGATCAAACTGTCAGAACAAGGCTACACGAAGCCAATCTTTATGCTCGCAGACCGCTTAGGGTTCCAGCTCTTCGACGTGGAAATCGAGGTCGTCGCTTATTGTGGGCTAACGCACATTTACAGTGGACCGACCATCAATGGGCACGGGTTCTGTTTTCCGACGAATCTTGCTTCGGTTTTCATCCTGATTCAAGAAGAGTGCGTATATGGCGAGTTCCTGGACGTCGGAGTCGTCTCCAGAATCCGCAAGAAGTTCATCCTTACCAAGGTGGAACAATCATGGTATGGGCTGGAATTTGCCTTGGTGGAAGGACCGACCTCGTTTGGATACGGGGCAATTTGAATGCAAACCAATACATTCAGGAGGTTATACACCCCATGGTAATCCCTCATCGATAGCAGTTCGGTCAAGATTTTATGTTCATGCAACACTATGCACGGTCACACACCGCGAGGGTAGTGGTCAATGCGTTAAGCGAGCACAATATGACGACGTTGGAATGGCCTGCTCAGTCTGCCGACCTCAATCTCATAGAGCATGCCTGGGATTTGCTTGGGAGAAGAGCTTTCAGTGATTCTTTGGAAAATCTGAACACTGAAGAACAACTTTTTTTACACCTTCGCAGTGTATGGAGCCATATTCCACAGACGATGATTGACAATCTCATACTAAGTATGCCACGCCGTTGTCGAGCTGTTGCTAATGCTTTAGGAGGTTCTACAGATTATTAAAAACGTTTAAAGTACGGTTAATTACTGTATTTCTTACTACCTCGTTATTTTTGTGCCTAATCATAGAAGGTTGTAATACTCAATATTGGCACTATTCAATTCTTTCTTAAAAAAAAAAAATTTGGTATGAAAATGTTTTTATTAAAATTAAAATTAAAAACTGTATAAAAATACTCTTCTATTGATATAAAACACTCACTATTACAAGAAAGGGTTTTTAAATAAAAACTAGAAATGTCCTTGTTCCCTAGACTTTGTTGATGTGTGTATATTGAACAGACATAATAATAGTATTTTTATAAATTTAGTATTAGAAAACGTTCCTACCTACCATCGTGACCTCTCTTTCTTCACCCTAGCGCGGTTGCATCAAAGATTGATTGCATATTGGAGTTCATCCGATGTATATTTCTAGATTGAATTGAATTAAGTACGAAAGTACTTATATTAATTTATTACGAAATTACTATTACGAAAGTAAATATATTAATTTATTTTAGCTATAGGAAACTATAGCTAAAATTAATTATTTAACTGAGCTTGCTAAGAATTGTAAAAGAGTAGTAAAAATTGCGACGGTCATTCCCCAACCCATAAAACTAAATTATTTGATAATAAAAAAATTACGTCGTTATGGTTTCTTTATGCTTTTACCTGTCTTACCGTTTTTACATTTATCTGATACATTAAACTAATTTGACTAGACTGTCCAATACCAAAACTAACGCAGAAATGCTTTGAGAGCAGTAACGCAATTATACAATAAGCCCTATAAAACGAGGTATAACTCGATTCACACAGTATAATATAATTAGCCCCGGATTACACTGTGACTAAGCTACCGCACACGTGTTAACAAATTACCTGCACTTTGGGCAAATAAGCTGTGTGCACTTTACTTAATAGGAAAGTAGTGGTCAGGTTTTGGAGAGTCGCCAGTTCGGTAATTTTTACTGCAGTTTCGATGTTTCTGTAACATCGAGCGTAATGCTTCATGGCATGGAGGTTTCAGTTTTTGATGTGAAATATCTGTTGGCGAGCTTTGAGGTGAAACAGATTCAGTTGGCGTGAGTAAGACATCGTCTATACCATATAGATGTGTGTTTTACACATCTACATCTACAGCAGAGTTGCTACAATATCTCCAATAACAACACCATATTAAAGAAGCACAAAAACTTCACAATCAGTTGAACAATAGACATAAACAAATGTCAAAGTCAAACCTCGTGTTGTGTTCTCGGCGGGCGACTAGGGTAGCCAGAAGTCACTGGAGAGTTTTTGTGCTGTCAGTGGAAAGACCAAAGACCAAATTTAATTACACGTATGGTAAGTAAGTTACTTTCTTCTATCTCTCAAAAATCGTAGGTTTTCAGTGCAGTGCGATAAAGAATCTGTTGAGGCTATCAAACTAAGAAATATCATTTGAGAATTGATAACTCCAGAAATGGTATCTTTTGCTATCATTATGTACTTTACCTTAGCTTACTATCAGGAAAAGTGCAATCAAATTGAGGGTACTAAAACTTAATTTGAGATGAAGCTAATGAAAAACATTATTCAATCTTCAAAAACTTTACATCAATTATTTTTTATAATATTTGAATTACATATCAGCTATCAGAGCTATATAGGTATTTAAACTATCATGGTCACTCACATATCAGAGCTATATGTAAAATCAGATTTAGATAGGAAAAAATCAACATGCAGGAATTTTATCAAATTAATTACTTCCAAAATCTATTTGATTTCATTCATTGTTCTCCATTCAGTTCGTAGTAATCACAGTCTAAGTTCCTTTGTCTTTAAGAAATTGAGCATTCGAATAAGATTACCACAAACTTCAACTAACATTTTCACTTAACAATAAATAGATCTATACAACGCCAAAACTTTGTTTTGGTTCGAACTAGCAACTAGTTCTCACATCTTGGCAGCTGTAGTTGTTAGTTAGTGAGAGATGTGTTTCATCTTTCATCTACGACTGAATATATTTCATTGTTAATACTTGCCAGCCATCTAAGTGAGAACATCTTTTATTTAGCCAATATTGGCCAAGTTTAGCGCGTCATGTTGGGATGTTTCAACAGAATAGGTTACGTTTGTTACGTATCTGGTGATGTTGGCATCATGTATGTTCGTATTCCTTATTTGTTTTTGGAATTAGTTTTTGGATGATAGATTAAGGTCGTGTTCTTGAATGATACTCTGTCCTATATCGAAATTTATGATTAGTACTGAGAACAGATTATCATTGAAAATCTGTTAAAGCTGTCAATGTAATCGAGATTGAGGACTAAGTATTTTTCTGGAATACGAGCTTTAGTGACCAAGATGAAAATGAAAGAATACTATGATATTAAAGATGAACTGTTTGACATGATGCCCACAGCATCATTGCACCGTTCGCCATAGGCAAAGAATTCATCCCCACACATTGAAACCTGAGACAGTGCGCACTGTGCGGAATGAAAGAAACTTCAACCCACGCATACTCAACCTGTGGAAGGAACTCCCTGCTACGGTGAAGTCAAATTGGCGTTATTAAAAATAAAAACATTTTCGAATCTTTTAGACAGCAGTTGGGTTATTTGCAATTATAATTTGGCCAACATTAGTATAAACATATCTCACAATTTTCCGTAACTAATTACCTATCCTATACTAATTTGCACCAATTATATAAAGATAAATGTATTAGCAAACTTACAGATATCATTCCGAACTAAACACACAAATTTGAACGTGCAGAACACAAAGTCCAACTTTAGAAACTTGTTCTGCAGTACTAGTTTGATGTAATTTAGTCGTTCTACCAAATTCTGAGTAATGCATGTTCTGCACTTATTGTTTTGGTATCAAATAACTAACAAGCTTAAAGGGATTCTATCGTTGTTTTCAGATCAAATACAGAAATTGAGGTAATAAAATTGGATACAATAATACTATTACAGAATAAACGCGGCTTCTATAAACCTCAGTAGTTATTTGCAGAAAGATTGAAAGTTATCCTGAATCAAAGATCCTTTCTTCTTCTTCATGAATTTAGTACTTTGGATTACAACAATAGTGCTAAATCTATCTTTACCCATCTCGTAGCATATCCCATCACATGTTATAACAACAAAAAAGAATTAATAAAATCGGATAAACCATTTTGTATGAATTACAAACATTGAAGAAGAACAATGGACAGTCAGATTCAAATTGTCACATTTGGAGAATCTTAGTAAATACTTTTCAGGTTTTTTTCCGTATTCTACCGTTTTTCAGGTTACGAAGAGGAGACTAAGTATCGTTCAATCATACTTCAAAGGCTGGTCAGAGTGTCAGGAAGTGGTCCCGATGGCGGATGTCCATTCGACACCAGACGGATCTCACACATGGTTTGTGGATGTCACCACGTAGTCGGAGATGATGTGCGTGTCAGCTATGCAGAAAATAAAAGGAGTGAGGTAGCTACCTAGACATACTGGTCATGTCCCGCACGAAAAAGTTCTTAAAAAGAATCAACTCCGTATTCAGTATCCGTTTCACCCCAGTATTGGAACCATAATACTATGTATAATATCTTCGCAATAAGAACACCTGTTTCTAGACTTGCAGAAGACCTGTATATTTCTAAATATTCAGAATATGTATAGATATTTTTCTTCGTTATCAATCTTTGTAAAAAATTCTCAAAGGATGATTTTTATTAAGATTCAATATTATTTTTTGTCTACTTAAAGACTTTTTCTTTCTGATAAATAAAGCTTTTTGTAAGCCACATCAATCTTAAACTTTGAATATCAATCAATTTAACTGTAGGATTTTTATACAGTGATAAAATGTGGCATCATTTTTTTGCCCTAAATTATGAATTTAGATGGCTTTTTCCTTGTCTGACCCGGCGTATCTTACCGATGTAGGAATGTTACAATATTATATTTATTATAGGCCATTGTTTTCCTTTTAGCGCAGATAAAGATCTTTCCGCGCTGGTTCAGACAAATTTCATCATTCATTTATTTACTTGCTTGTAATGTGGTACAACAAAAGATGGATATAAAAATATAGTAATAAAACACATTTCGCCATAAAGTTGACAAGCAAACACAGATTATTAGGTATACAAAGCAATATCTACTTAGCAACTAAAAAATATTGCAGTTACAATAATAGCGCAGCCGTTAGTTACAACATATTTCTTCAGTGGTACGAATGACATGCATATTTCTTTAAAAAGTCTTCCACTGTATAAAAAGTCTCGTCCACCAACCATTTATGTAATGCAACACAATTTTTTATGAGGTAGGTTTATAATCGACGCTGGCAATGAGTTGTAAATTAGTGCCATTTAACACAACTACGTCTAAATATTTCTAACCTAGGTACCGGCATCTCAATTCCTGGATCTTTACTTTATTTGTTTGGAATCAAATTATATCGTACTCTATATTGTACTTATTTAATGTGTATATAAACCTGAAGTTCCAGTTGCATTTAAAACTCGCCATTTGGAGCCCAGCGTTCATTCTAACCTAAGAAAATTGTTACTAACCAAACCTGACTGCAAAGAAGTCAACTTATTAGACGTTGTAGAATTTCCGGGGACGAGTTGGGGACTCTGTAGTCACCACACCCGAGAAGAGGGCCAGATCGTGAGAGATGGCCCTGGGTCGGCCGGGGTGCGAGGGATATGCCTGTCAACCTCACCTTCGGCAACCAAAGCGACCCACAGGCAGCGTGCGTTTTAGTCGGTTCGAGTCCGACATAACCTCCTCCACCGGCTCCGGTGGGGAGGTATCCGTGGGGATTTTGCGCACGTAAAAAAAAAAAAAAAGACGTAGAACTGATTAGACGATGCCCTAATAAGACCGAAATAATTTAGACAGGACAGAACTTGATAATTTTCTTTTGATTTATGATTTGCTAATGATATATGTGCCGCGTGGTATCCGGCACAGTAGAATTAGGGCCACCCCATCTCTTCCCATGCGATGTCGTACAAGGCGACTAAAGGATAGGGCTATTTAACATCGGATAGATATACAGCCCAGACTCAGCCTCAGATGCATGGCTCAAGTCAACAATAGTGCCCGGAATACGGCTATAGGCTCACCCCCTATTACGTGGGAATAAACACAATTATTGGTGAAATGTGGGTGTTAATTCACCTCGGCCTAACCCTCCAGGGATAAAGGCGTGATTATATGTATGTATATGTGCACCCGGTAATAAATAAACATAGCAACATACAAAATAAGCGCGTGAAATAATCCTTCCCTTTTTGCGTGAAAATCAAACTTCTTTTTGTAATTATGAAAAAAGTATACTATATTTAGACGAACTTTTCAACAAAGATATTTGTCTGAAAAGACTGTCAGACTCTTCAAAGAGTTATTTGAGTTACAAATAAATGGGATCTTCACTCAAAACTGATTTATAATTATAATAAGTGTTTTGAGACGAATTTGAAACGTAAGAAGCGTCTAATCTCTTTCTATTTTACCGTAAATGGTGATGCTATTACTAAAGCTACTCACATAAACGGTTTGCTTGTATAGTTCAATCCTGGTGCCCGATTCATTAAAAATACCTTCTGGAAACTGAAAACGTGTGATTTCAAAACCACCAAAGACGTATTTCAAACCAAATTCGCAATAAAACTAAGTGGTTCCCGGTGTTGGATCTCCGACAGGTTTCCTGCAGCCGACAATAGTACCTAAGCATAGTCAGGCCATAACAAAATGCCAACTTGACGGCAATTGGTTCGCCCCCTATATGCTTGTTTTGTGAACAAAATTCATAGTTGGCGAAATGTGATAATAATACACCTCTGCTTGTCCCTTTGGGAAATTACTGGCGTGAATATATATGTATAATTTTTTAATGTAAACTAAATGATTTTGAAGGTTTTGACAGATCATACGGAACAGCAAATTTATTTCTAATCGAATTGAAATCACACGTTTGTCAACCGTTACTGTGTGTGTTGCTGAATTCGGCTCCAGTACTTACAGTACGTGATCTTATTATTTTAGCTGCTAAAGCTTTCGTCGGCCGATTTGGTTTTATTACTAGTGATGTTAAAAGCCTTTGTAGTATTGTGGAAAGAACTAGTATACAGTATATTTGGTAGGAAACGACCTAAATTAGAGAAAGTTCAAGAGACTTGATATTCTTGTACAACGAATACTTTTTCTCTTTTATATATAATGTTATGTGTTCATATTCTCGTATGTGGGTTGTGTACTGAATTTTGAGTCAAACTCAATTGAAGTGGAGAGAAAGCATGATAGGTTCAGAACAGTTTGTAAGTTTTATTAAGCTTCAGGGCCTTAACTATACTATTGCTAACAAAAGGCTACGCAAAAGACGACTGGAAATACGCGTTATAAATGAGTGAGCCAATACCAATATTGCTTCTAAACTGCCAATGTGTGCATGTTATGGGATGTACGAGTATAAGTATTGAAATACACTTTTACATTTTCCACAGTATTTTTTATTATTACACCTGACCGGTTTCACCTTACACCTCACGTTTTTGAGGATTACAGTTCACCTTTGAGGATACCGGTCAGGTGTAATAATAAAAAAAAATGTGGAAAAAGAACAAGTGTATTTCAATATGTGTAACAACAAATTCAGCAAGTGCCATCATATCAACAGTATAAAAAATTGTATAAGTATATTTCAAACTTGTACCAAAATGCAGGTATTTTTTACGCCTCGTTGTTGTGGCAAGCTGTCTTTACAATGTGTATATAGTCTAAGTTTCAAGGTTTCATAAAGATATATATATATATTTTTTATACCACTTAGGTGGCAGACAAGCACAGGGCCCACCTGATGGAAATGGTTACCGTGGCCTATGGACGTTTGTAACACCAGAGGAGTCATAGTCGCGCTGCCAACCCTGTTAGTACAGAATTTCTGTGACGTCAGTGTAGAAGACAAAGCAGGACAAGTCTTTAGTCTTCCCACTGACAGCACAAATTCTCCAGTGAGCTCTGGCTACCCTACCCTACTATCTACTTCAATCACTACAACAACTACAATCAAGTCATACTTTATTACTAGCCTAGCCATTTTAACATTCATTTTATCAATATTGTTATTCTGTATATCCAAAATAAAAATTATACTCTCTGTAGCAACAGTCTGCTATTTTATTTCGTTAGGGGCTTTTTATCGCGCATCTCCAGCTGTCAGTTACGATAAGATAGTGAATCTATGGGGAATAAACCTTTCGTATTCACATGTTCCTACGTTTGACGGGTCACGTTTTGATAAACCAAATGACATTGAGGAAGGTCAAGGACTAAAACGGTTATTCCAATTTGCGTAAGATTCATTATCGCTAAGATTACTTGACACTGATTTTTATAACAGATATTTAAATCTAACGAAGAAATTAAAGGGATTGTAATTTATTTTTTATACCACTTAGGCAGACAAGCACACGGCCCACCTGATAGAAAGCGATTACCGTGACCTATGGACGTGTCCAAAACCAAGAGAGTCACATTCGCGCAACAGTGCAAAAGACAAAGCAGGACAAGCTTTGGGTCTTCCCACTGACAGCACATAAATTCTCCAGTGAGCTCCGGTTGCCCTACTCACCGCCGGGAACACAACACGAGGTTATTATGGCCGCAGTATTCTGTAGGGCGGAGATACTTCCCCAGTCGGACTGCTCAATTGGGCGGAAATATCGTCGTGTCCTACCTCCTGCAGTGAATTCACTTTAACTTAAATATAATTAGGTACCTATTGTAGTACGAGTGTTATGTTACTTTGTCAATTACTAAGATTAAAATGTAGTTAGACAAATAAATTCTAGTTTATAGCTTGTGAAATTATAAACTAAAAATAATGTTTTGTAATCATTTTAGACGAGAAATAACTTAATCGTATTTTCATTTACATTACCATGTAGGTTAAAATGCAATACTTTTATATCATCAAAAGAAATAAATACCTACTAGATGCTCTCGAAAGGTTGCAGCGACGCGCGGTCCGAATTATTGGGAACCCTGAGGTCACGAACACCCTCGAGCCTTTGCAGATGAGTAGAAATATTGCTTCCTTGGCTATATTTTACCGTCTCTACCATGGTGAGTGTTCAGATGAGCTCTTCCAACTAATCCCACCCTCTCCTTTCCTACATAGGACAATATGTGTAGGGATTAGATGTTACCCTCATACTTTGCAGAATATACGAGCAAGACCCAGCGGTTCAGAGACTCTTTTCTTTGCCGCGCCACCAAGACCTGGAATTAATTACCAGCACACGTGTTTCCTTCTTCCTACAGTCCCGGGGCCTTTAAGCGGGGTGAGAAAAAGCATCTGATGAGGCCGCCAGGCTAAGTGCCACAATTGTAACATTACTTAGTGTCTGTAACAGTGTCTCTCTTTCCTGAGACTTTGCCTTTAGCTTACCATCAGGCGAGGTGAAGTCAAGTTTGGCGTGTCCTATATAAAAGAATATAAAAAAAATACTTTCTACGTTGCCAGGAGATATTTCTATTGTCTATAGTCTGATTACGTGAATAATTACTTAAAAAAAGCACCCCAAATGCGAGTCGGACTCGCGTTTCAAGGGTTCCGTAACTTAGGCTATATAAACCGTAATACATTTTGAATGAATTGACTTAAGTTTGAATTTTACACAGTTTTAATACGTTATAGACCTGAGTATGTGGTATGAATTTAAACTTGAAACTGATGATGAATGAACTTAACTTTTTTTCTCTCAAGAATGCGTGGGATTCTTGAGAGAAAAAAATCTTGAACAGTCGGACAGACGGACAACGAATGCGATCTTATAAGGGTTCTTTTGAGGTAAACCCTGAAAAGAACGAAAGAAAACGACAAATATTACAGATTTTCATTTATTTCAGTGATTACTGATTACATAATTATTAATAACATATGATACCTTACAGCTAGTGATTCTAAAAAAATCATTTCCAATATCACCCTTACCTAGTTATTAAACGGATAAATCCATTAAAAATTACTGTTTATTACTTATATTTAAATAAACGAATCATAATTTAAGTAAAACATTTTAGAAGTTTTTACGACAATGACGTCGGCATTTCAATTTTATTATGTCATTCGATAGCGAGTAAATTAATGGGTTTCGGACTTTAACAGCCCTTAAAAATCTTTGGTACAACACAGCATAACAAGAAAATAAAATACTAAAATAAAAATAAAAAAAACGTAATATAACAGAGTATTTCCCTTGAAAATGTGTCTCAACACTAAAATATAAAAACAGACCTTGCCATTGTATTTAAATAATTGTCACTTATTTTTAATAATTTTAAACAGTTTATTATATCTAAGGTTAAAATCTCTGAACTGCATTTTTTATTATAGTGATTAACAAACAACTGTTGATTTTTTTTTCATGTTACTTAACTAACACTACTTTACTTCCTAAAAATACTAATTTTATTAACTATTTTTAATGCCTAAAGGATAGGTAGTTAAACTTATGTTTGAGAAGAATGATGAAATTATATGTGGAGCAGAAATGGCCAGAGGAGATGAGCTAAATTAGAAAAAATACGATGATGTGTAAAGAATTGACATGGGTTGCATAGACGATGATGAAGTAGAATAGCTGTTGGCTTTGTGAAACTAAATTGCATGAGTTATTGTCGGTGCCTCACTTACATGTTCAAGTAACTTGCTCACAAAGAGCGCACTAGCGACGACGATAAAACATCTAAACAAACCAAATTCGATTCACAGCCAGAATGATTTTCCATACACCGTGTCTAGATATGGTAGAGGAAGGTACTTTTTTAAATTTTTTAAAAGATTTTTATAGTTTAAAGTTAGATTTATTATTTTTTAATCTATAATTATCTACAGTGCGTAAGTTTAAATTTTTCTATTTTAATCAAAAAATTAGGATTTAATTCAATCCGTTTAATTGGAATGTTAGATTAGTAGCGCTACTTGGACTGATAGCCACCAAAATTGATCTGATCAGAATATTTATAATTCATTCACGGAACAATTTTGGTGCTCAGTCTCAGAAATCTTAGATTATAAATTTAGAAGAATTTATATGGAAACTACGTATCGCTTTAATAAGTAGCATTCAATGACTTAGGTAGAATTTCATCTGTTTAATTTTGATTTATACTAAGCTAAACAAGTGCTAGATCATTTAATTTGATAGCTTTGAGTTTAGATAGTTTAGATTAAATACTTAGTTTTAGATATTTTATAAGGTGTAAGGGGTATTGAAATTAAAGATAATAGACAGCACAAAATAATCAATAGATTCTGCTTAGTAGCGATATTATATTTAAGAGTTGGAGAAGAGAAGTAGCTAAGAGCTAGAAGCAACTAGACCAATGGCACTGTGGAATGTACCCATGTTTATAAAAAAGTATCCTAACCAGCTTAATAATAAGTTTCAAACAAGATTATGTCGCATTATTCTTAAATTTACATTTTTTTTTTCATCGTCACTACCTTTTTTTAATCATTTAACTTTATTCATACTAGTCCCTTTATTGCCAATATTTATTCATTTCTAATCCGTGATTCAGCGAATATGTATTAAGTTGTGATTTGCGATTATCCCTATAGTTTTAACATTATTTTTGTTAAATGCGAAGATTCGAGAGCTCAAGGAATCTTCACATTTAATATTATTTTTATTTACTAAACATTTATGGCAAGGTCCGTTGAAAAACCACCCGCAACAGTCGAACACCGCAGGTGGCTCTAATAGAATCCATCTCAAATCCATACAAACAGATGAAAAGGAAGTTGCTTTTATTTGTATGGACCTGCATGGGTTCCTTAGAAAATATAATAGAAACAATTTTCAAGGCAAAACCCATATAGTTTTATTTTCACAAATAAACAATAATATACGGTTGTCAACGTTCAATTAAGATTATTTTACACTTTCCATATTATATTTTTATCTCATTCATTTTAACTTTCCCATTAAACCTCTACCGATAGTATCATGTCCAAACATTCTATTACTAGAAATACAAAATTTAACGTATTTACAACCATTTTTTTTAAACTTCATTTTTAACAAAAACATTCATAAGTACATTCTTGCTTCGCGCACAGTCTACATGTACCTACATTCTTTTCATTAGAATTATAAGGGACTAGATTCATTTTGGGAACAAAAACTACATAAAACAATGAAAATAATGTAACTTCAAATTTTGGCTCTAAGTTTGGTGGTAATTCTACATTTTTATATTGTCTGGCAGTTTTCGCTAAATCTTTGTCTGCTTCTTCTTGAATAAGTTGAAAATTGTCTCGAATCTCTCCAGAATGTACCAGACTCGATACCATACTCTTAAACTGAATATTTTAGAATTTTGGTGATATTTTTACTTATGTTTATATGATTACATAATGATGCACTTCCCTTTTTCAGCCCAAGGGTTGTTTTTCTTGTCGGGCGCATGTATAAGTGGATCGTTCTTTTCATTTTCTTCCACATACTCCCTCATCCTGAAACAATAAGTTCTATTATGTATAGACAGTTCGAGGAATTGTCATTTTTGGAAACCATTAAGTTATATTTTCAGAAATTTGTAGAATGCACTGCTAAAAATATAACGTATTAAGTATTTAAACAACTCTCGTAAGTATTTTTTTTTTCGTAGTCGTTTTATAATTAATCTTTATAAACGCAGATTGTAACTAAATCGTAAATAAAATTGCAAATGTTTGAATGTAAAATTGTAAATTTAATAATGGATCTCGGTAATATAATTGTGTAACTACAAATTCACATGAAAAATTATTCATAGCGTCTATTGTATGAATAAAATTAAATATGAAATATTCGTCGGTAGCATAGTATTTAAGGAGTCGGCCTTAGGATCGAGAGGTCCCGGGTTCGAATCCTGGCCATTATACTACCGACGTGAACCCACTCCTAGCACAAGCAATTTAGCTTAGTTGGAGGGGTTTACACAAAAAAACATCTTTTATCCCTTTGAATCTTAATACATGATGTTCAGTAACGTCATCTGCTCCATGCCGAAGTACTTAATAAATCACTCAGTAAAAACAACATAATACGAACAATTGATATAATAACTTGGTAAAGATGTTCCCATCTGTCCGAAAAGTATTTTAAGTATATGTTTAACAGTACAACGTTTTAGTATTTCTGTTCTGATATATGTCGAATTGTCGGGAACTAAAAATTGGATACTATTATAGTTGCGGCACGCTGTGATGGACATTTTGACTCGACTGGTGCTGCTCTATTTTGGTGCGCTTAATATTGGACAACGAACTATTAGAGAAGTAACTAAAGGAAAATATGGCGAGACTGGCACATAAGAACACTACATACACCAAAAAAGAGAAAACGAGCAAAACCAGTCGTGTGCTGCAACTATAGTTATAATAGTTAGAATATTAATATTATACTAGAAGTTTACTGCGTATATGAATAAGAGAAGTGTAGGCCCGTATAAACATATACAAGATTAATAGTAAACACAAGGAGTCGCCCAGTAGTATATCGTTATATAAAATCGTATCGATGCTTTATACAGGATGGAAGATTTCTTATCTGGAGGGAAAGTACTAAAAAAACATTCCTCTATTTTAAAAAGAAAAAAAAAACTGCCATCATTCAAATTTTTCGAAAACACGCTTGCCACACCGTATAATCGACACAACTAAAATAAAAAATGTCGTTAAATCCAATATTTAGAGTACTTTCCCTCTAGGTAAGATTGCAATCTTCCACCATGTAAATATATGTGTTAAGACGTTTTATCACTGTTTCTTCTTCTCATTTAAACAGTCAAAAAACCTCATAATTATCTCTAACATCATAATAAATGAAGTATCAAAGGTTTAAAGTACTTTATCTTAATATTTTGAGATTGTCAGTCCGGCTTCTTCCACACAAGTCTTCAATTTAATCTACAACTACTTTCCTTTGCAGGAATAAAATAAAACTTATAGATTCGGGACCTGCTCATAAAATGCTCTCTAATGAACCACTAGGTATAGTTTCATTGGTTCCATAGTGGGGTCGACTTAACGGAATCGGCTAAAACTAAAACTTTAATTAAACGAAAATGTCTGCAGAGTTCTCAATAGGGAATACGGTTCGATTACGATCAAAGTGGAGTAGAACTAGCAGTTGGAGTAATGAATGGCGTTTCTAGAATATTTTTGAATTTGTTGCGAGGAAACATGTTGATTGAAACTTGAATATAAGTGTTATTGTCAAAAGTTTTACACTATTTACCGATATCATATCAGACGTTTTGGATAGATTTTAGCAGAAAATAACACATAATACAATGCAGGAAGTTCTAGTTCGAATTAAAAAAGCTTTTTGTGTTGTATAGTCCGTTTATCGAGATAGGTTAAAGGCTATATATCATCGCGGTACCACTCGAGGGAGCGGAGCAGTAATCATAAATGGCAAGAAATCCAATAGATTCCCGTATATTATTTGAAAAAAAAAAATCGGGCATGTAATTTTTATTTTTTTTTAATTTTTTTTTATTAGGTACAAAAACAGATAACAGATTACATAATTCAATATAACATCTTCAAGTACACTTTTTAAACCTGAAATCCAATTATATTTGTACACAACGTTCAAATGTTAAACAACTTCGTTAAGCCAGTGGTATATACATATGTAAACATACACACAATCAAATTATACCGTAGGTATCTCTTTAACTAATAAATTAATGGCACTAAATTCAATAGATTCCCGTATATTATTTGAAAATTTAAAAAAAAATCGGGCATGTATCTCTCTGACTAAAATGGAATAATTATAATAATATTTATGGTATATCTCATCTCATCTCATAAACTCACGCCTATATCCCCGAAGGGGTAGGCAGAGGTGCTAGCACCCACATTTCGCTAGTTTATGTTTAGGTCCCAATGTAATAGGTGGCGAGCCTATTGCTATTAACCGGGCACTTATAAACCTGCGATAAATACACACATAACTTCGAAAAGCATCGAAAAGTCATTGGTGTGTGCCATGGTGAAACCTGGGATCGAACCCGAGACCTCGTCTCGTATTTATGGTATATATGTTTATATTATTTGATATTAACACCTATAACTAGATAGCTATCATTATTGAAATGTTTCCTTGTTGTTTTTTCTTCTTTTTATTGTTTTCTTTATCTTATATAATATAATAACAAAGTATACCAAACTGCCCAGAAACATTCTTCTCCAATTTTTTCTCGCCGCCGAGTGATAAGGCCGGCGTACGTATGTAAACTACCACATTGTAAATTGTTGTGTTATACCCTTAGTGTACAATAAATTCGTATATATACGTATATAATACTGCTTATAGGTGATATGTTAAGGGTTTTAAAGTAGATATGCTAAGGGCGAAGCTAGAACAGGTCATCTATTATCAGACCTAAAACCTAAATTTGGATATGTCGATTTTTTTTTTTATACCACTAAGTTGGTAGACAAGCACACGGCCCACCTGATGGGAAGCGGTTACCGTGGCCTATGGACGTATGCAACACCAGGGGTGTCACACTCGTGCTGCCGACCATGAAGAAACCTTCTGATGTCCCTCTTGAAGAACCCCATATTGTAGGCGCTTGGGAAAACCGCAGCAGGGAGGTCATTCCACAGCTTGAGTGTGTGTAAACAACGTTATTGTCAATAAAATCAAGTACCTACATCAACAACTTATTAATCTGTGCAGCGTATATCATCACAGCAGCAAAGTATTACATAGTAAATCTACTATTATTCCCACATAAACTGTGTCACGTTAGACTGACAACACAACGTACTTGCAAAAGCCTAGACGGATCGATCAGCTTGCACTGAAGCCTTATAACTGCCACCCCTTATGGCATACGGAACACAAGGCTTTATTCATAGTTAGTTTAAGAGTTTTAATAGATAGGCTGGAAAAATATGAACGATTTTGTAAGGTTATAATTTTTTCAAAGAGTTATTTCTTATACTTTGATGTTTTTTTTCTTAAATTCGTAGTTATTATTTTCATAGTTTTTCTACAAATTTTATGCCCTTAACTGTCTTTTTATTTGTAAGTTAAGTGTTCTTAACTTTTCCAGTTTATTCTTAAGTTCGATATGATAAATTAGTTTTCAAGCTTTACTATATTTTGGATCAAAAATAATGGGTAGATTTAATACCATGGGAAGAGACATCGTTTTCTGAGTACATTGAAATTTATTTTAATTTTAGGCGTATACACAGTTCAGGAGTTAATTTCTTAATTATTTCTTTTGCAGAAAATATCTCTAAAAAACTAGTCTAAAAAAACTTTAGCGTATTATCCATACTAAACTCCAAAACCACTCAACTAATTTTGATAAAACATTGATACAGGGACTCGTTTCTCTGTATCAATGTTTCTCTGCATCTAACGGGTCCTAGAGTGAAGACCGTGAGAGGCCTACGGAAGGTAGTTCAATTCTTTAAAAAAACGGCAATTGTTTCCACAAATGCCACAACCTATAATGACGAGTTAAAAAATCACACTACAACGCTCCTTCACTTCATTCATCCTTGTTTTTTCCGTTCTCGTCACCGTGAGTCGCACATTTTGAGCAAATAACAACAAACGTAAATGATTTATTCATACTTACAGTGTATTAAATAAATTTATGCGGCCGTAAAGGGAGCTTGTGTAATTTATAGACACGAAACGATTAAATTAAAGTGGGTTTAAAAATACTCGTGTATTTTTATCGTCTAAATGATCACTAACGCTGGCAACTAAAAAAGTTAGTACAGTTTTTAAATAGAGAAGATAGATATATGGATAGTATGAAGACTCCGTGTTCAAAAAGATGACCCTGGGTCGGCCGGGGTGCGAGGGGTATGTCTCTGGTACCTCAGACCTACAGAATACCGCGGCCATAATAATCTCGTGTTGTGTTTCTGGAGGTGAATGGAGTAGCCAAAGCATACTGGAGAGTTTTTGTACTATCAGAGGGAAGACCAAATGCTCATCGTGCTATGGCTTCTGCACTAACGATACAGAAACCCTCTGTTCCTACAAGGTTGGCTGCACGAGTGTGACGCCCTTGATGGTACATATACACATATGCCACGGTAACCACTTTCCATCATAGCATGATTTCCCAAAATTTAAATAACTCTGTACGAAACGTCGAAATCTGTTTAGTGGTTTAGGCTTGAAAGCGTAACAGATAGACAGACAGATTCAAACGTCAATTATTATACTATAATTGGCTCATAAAATGTGGCTATTCGAATGTAAAAGAGGGGTCCTTGTAAGTATTTATGTATCAATGTATGTATGTATAATGCATACATGTAGGTTAGGTGCACAATAACACAAAATAAAATATATTAAATGTCGATATAGTGCTCTAGAATTCAACATAACCTTTAGAAAATATCACTTCCATGAAATTTCAATATTCACCCCTTTGATTTTGCTACGCTGTCAATAAAATTATGTATCTGTCTTTAATGAATGGTTTAATCCATGGCTTTTATGAATTCACTGTTGTTTGGTAGCTTCTGAGAATCACGATGTTGTTATTATTTGATTTTCGATAAATATTTTCAACAGAAATTCATATAAGTACATACACTAGCACATATATACATATATACATATATACATATCACGCCTTTATCCCCGGAGTGTAAGGCAGAAGTAAATTAACAGCCATATTTCACCAATCATTAAAATGTAGTCCCTCGTAATACGAGTCGAGCTTACTGCCGTCTTCCGGGCACTATTGTTGACTCAAGCCATGCCTCTGAGGCTTAGTCTGGGCTGTATATATCTGTCCGATGTTAAACAGCCCTATACCTAAGTCGATTTGTACGACACCGCACGGGAAGAGATGGGGTGGTCCAAATTCTACTCTGCCGAGAACCACGCGACTCGCGCGTTTGTACTGTATCTTTTTGATTGCATTGCCGTTTGGTATAAATTTCAACTTGATACCTCCAGGCATTCCTGAGAAAAAGGCCTTGACAAACAGATGAACAACTAAATGATTTTATGAGGGTTCCGTTTTTTTCCTCCTGAGGTACAGAACCCTAAAAAGCTATCTTTTTCGTTACTCATTCGGTTTCCATACTACCTATTTCAATAAAAATCGTTCAACGAACTTTCGCCATTACAGTAGTATCCGTGAGGATTTTGCGCACGTAAAAAAAAAAGATTTAAAGGGAGTCGGATACACGAAACCTGGCGTAAATTGCCAATTAGGATGGCAAATGTTTCCGACCAAATTAAAATCAAACTGAGATTTATGACAAGCCCGGGTAGCGATAGAAAATCGAATTGATTTGGTAGACTGATGGATTAAAGGCTACGTACGATTACAAAGTTTGGACCTTGAGGTCATGAGGATGTGTTACTGTGTGTATCCAAACCAAGAGGTCATAAGAGTAGGTAGTCATTGAAAACGAATAAATTTAAAAAAAAAACCTGACTACTGAAAAATCACGTTCTAAAAAGTATTAAACAAGATAATATCAAGGATAGCCGTGGTCGTAAGCCACTTTTCTCTAGAATGTATTGTATTGTTGGAGTAAGACGCTTCTGGCAATACCTCGTTTGTCCAGTTCTAATGGAACAGATGAACTTACATATATACATACATTCTTACTACCTGCTTTCTAAAATTGGAAATAAAAAACTTTGAAAAACTTTATAAAACATATATTCTTGCTACCAATTACAGCGTAAACCGAACTAATATTGAAATATTGTAAACCAGTATTGTAACAGGCACCAACAGGACAGGCCTAGGCCTAGTGTGGGGCCACCGGAAATGTAACTGTATGTGTGTTTTTTGGTAATAAATTATTATTATTATTATTTTATTATTATATAATAAAAATTAAATTATATAATAATAAAATAGTCTGTCTAAATAATAACCCTCCTTTGGCTTTGACATAGTCGGCTAAAAATAAAAAGTTTAGTTTAGAATTAGGGTCATAGTATGGTTTGTAACACTTATACAGTAGTATAATGAGATTGAAGTCTATGTGTCTGAAGTATCCCGGGTCCTGGAGGGGTCCCGGGTTCGAAACCTGGCTATTATACTACCGATGTGAACCCACTACTAACGAAAACAATTTAGCTTAGCTGGAGTGGTGAGAAGGAATATTAGCAATTGCATCTGATATTGCCGTAATTTTTTTTGTCTTGGAGTCGCCAATTTGACTTCAAATCAGCTGGTGATAAGCTAAAGCAAAGTCTCAGGAAATAGGAACACCATTACAGACACGTAGTATGTTACAATGGTGGTACTCGGCTTGGCGGCCTCATCAGATGCTTTTTAACGCACCGTTTAAAGTACCCGGGACTGTAGGAAGAAGGAAACACGTGAGCGGGTGATAATTCATTACCAGCTTAATTCAATATTGACTCCAGTGCGTCTTCCATAAAAGTGAAATACTCCATAGGTTTCTTACCTATGAGGAATTGTAAGTATCATATATAGCATGATACACAGCACAGGTTTATATATAATATTAACTCGGGACAAAAATCTAATATTCAACATAGTGCTGCTGGCAAAACCATTAGAAAAACAACTCAGAAATCCTTTTCGTAACAAAAATATTTCATACGCACCATATCTTTTACGTATTCAATATCTATAATTCATATGTATCAGCATAAAATAAGCATAATTGTTACCCACTGTTACCCAGATTTAGGAAATATCAATGTTTGGAAAGGTATTCGATGCGACGACGGACAGAGCCCGAATGAATAATGTATCTTTCTCTTGAGGGGATGTCACTTTATTTGTCTAGAGGTAATTTTACTTCAAAGGATGACAAAGTTTTAAGATGATTTCTTTTGTGACGAGAGTGGTGATATACGTGAAAAAGACAGGTCATAACGGTTCATCATTCTTAGTAAATTAACATGTGATTTGTGTTAAAAATGAATAAACTTGAACGAAATTTCCGGGTCCGAAGTCCGAAGTCCGATATGAGCCCCTTCCGTCGGCACCCTCAAGTCATCCAAAAAACGCGATCTGGGTTCAGGATATATGATGGCAACTAGTTAGATAGCTAGGACACGACGGTATTCCCGTCCCAATTGAGCAGCCCGACTGGGAAAGTACCTCCACCCTACAGAATACCACGGCTATAATAACCTCGAGTTGTGTTCCCGGCGGTGAGTAGGGTAGCCAGAGCTCCCAAATAAAGCTCACTGGAATTTTTGTGCTGTCCGCGGGAAGATCAAAGGTTTGTCCTGATTTTGTGTTCTGCACTGAAGGTACAGAAAATCTCTGTTTTACAGGGTTGGTAGCACGGGTGTGACTCCACAGGTGTTACCCACGTTCATAGTGCGCTTGTCAGCCACCTAAGTTGTATAAAATAAAACTAGCTGACCCAGCGAACTTCATAACATAATTTGCCCTCAGGACGGGCCGTGTGAAATTAATTCCCATTCCTGCTGCACTATCTGTATTTATATTTTCTTCTACACACACCTTGTCCTGACAATAAATAACACAATAAAAAAGAATTATTCAATTTTATGAAGTCGTTCAGAATCGGCTTAGTGGTTATGGAGTCGGCCTTACGATCGATAGGTCTTGGTTTCGAATCCTTGTCATTACACTACGGACATGAACCCACTCCTAACACAAGCAATTTATCTTATCTGGAGAGTTTAGAGGGAATATTAGTAATTTATGATAAAATATTCTTTAAAAAAAATTATGCGTGTACTCTAATAAGTACAGGTTTTTTAGGTTGGTTGGGACGCATCTTTATACGGACAAAAGAGTGTAATATAGATTGATATTTTACCTCTTTATAAAAGACATACATTTTATTACGATTCTGAAATTCGCACGACTCTGGAGAATATAGTTCAAAAGAATAGAAAGACCTAAACAAATGTAAATAAAGTTACTTATTTATTTGATAGTAAAACTATCTCGTCGAATATATTGGGCACACAATGTGTAATGTATTTGGTATGGTTCGTATACTTCACATTATTAACATCTAGCTGTTACCCACGGTTCTGCCTGCGCGAGTATCGGTTATCGCGACCAAACATAGCCTATGTACTTTCTTAAGGTCTTATCTAACCTGATACCAAATTTCATCAAAACCTGTTCATTGGTATAGACGTAACTGACAGACAGAGTTTCTTTCTTATTAATAATATATATTATTAGTATGGATATCACCACGAAAAGTTGGAAAAGATTCACGTGGGTTGCGGCAACGGGATCAGAATTCCACGGGGGCAGAGCCACAGGCAACAGCCACTAAATTAAAAAAAAACAAATTGTATCGAATTCTTAACTGCAATTGTGAACCTTTGAGGATGCCGTAAGGCTAAACCGTTAAGGTGTAATAATAAAAAAATACTGTAGAAAAAGTACATGTGTATTTCAATATGTGTAAAAAAACAAATCACCACCTACCAAGCTTAAAGTAAAAAAGAAACTGAAATCTTCACAATTTAATTTGGGAAAACACGAAACACGTCCTCAGTGTTATTTTTTACGCACCGTGTCAATTGTTAACTTAATCTGCTTAATTCCCCAATGAAGTCACGTATTTGTTATAGGGTGGCGGAGAAAGTTACTGTCAGGAGTGGCAGGGGGAGGGAAAAAAGGGGAGTTACTGTAAAAAAGCGAAGGTTTCAGTTTTACGAGCTATCGAATTAGTACATGTTACAATTTGACTTTGACGACCTTTTAGTCGTAGACAAGTTATGAGCTCAATTAGGTCTGAATGTTAAGATATGATTTAATATTTGGGAACTGCTTCGAAAAATTTATTTTGTTTTCCTTCTGTTTGTCAAAATTTTCGTGGTGTTTGGTCTTAGAGAATACTAATGAAAAATATATCTGAACATACATACACATACATTTACTTAATCACTTCTTTATCCCCGGAGGGTTAGGCAGAGGTGAATTAACACCCATATTTCACCAAGCATTGAATTCGGTCCCACGTAATAGGGTGAGTATATTGCTGTCTTCCGGGCACTATTGTTGACTCAAGCCATGCATCAGAGGCTAAGTCTGGGCTGTATATATCTGTCTGATGTTAAACAGCCTTATCCCTAAGTCGCCTTGTACGACACCGCATGGGAAGTGATGGGGTGGTCCAAATTCTACTCTACCGGGAACAGTGATGCAAAATACAATTTACTTCATTAAATAATCAATGTAGGTGACGTGGACGATGCAACTTCACTGTAAGTTGATTTAAAAAACCTGGGATAAACTGGATGCGCATGGTGGACAATCGAGTGCTATAACGCATATTGTGAGTGGTTTATATCTAGCAGTGGATAATTGATTAATTATGGATAGCTTAATAGATACTTATCAAAATATATGAACAATTCGAGAATACGTAATAGCTCCTGTGTTATGTGTGAAGTGTTATATATGAAGGCTTATATTTGAAGGGGTTTTGTGCAAAATAATACAAAACGAAACTCACTTCCAACAAAAACATTTAGTAAGTATAGTATGAGGTGAGCACGCTCTCACGTTTACTAAAAGGCTCTTACAGCTTTGTTAGAGTTCCACAAAAAACCCCGTGAAGCATCGCATAGAATGACGAACTATGACCAAAAGAATTTACCACGTCGAGCAGAATAAGATTTGCGGTTCTCAGAGCTACGAAGTCTTTGAACGTTTTCCGGTCTTATAAGCCAGGCGAGAATTCTAATAAAAGCAATTCAATTAATATAACAACATTTTCGTAAGTCGTTTTGATAGGAACAGTGGCGCAGGAGGATTCAAGGAATTGACGCTTTAATGAATGCTTTTGTGAATACGGTTTCTCAATGAGAATTAGAACATGGCTTTTTTAAATAATATTATATTTTGTCACAAATGGTTTTAGGTAGAACTAGAAAGAAAAAGAAGAAAGCAAAAGAAATTTAGCAAAATTGGTGACTGAAATTAATTCCAACTGTTAATACTGTTAATTGACGGCACTTGGTGGTACCTGCTACACATATTGAATAAGACACTTTGTACTTTTCCAATGTATTTTAATTTTCGCCTGACTGGTTTCGCCTCATGGCATTCTCAAAGGTTTATTTTTATTGGCGGAAATTAATTCCGTCGGCAGAGTAGAATTCGGGCCACCCCATTTCATCCCATACGGTGTCGTACAAGGCGACTAAGGGATAGGGCTGTTTAACATAAGACAGATATATACAGCGAAAACTCAGGCTCAAATGTATGCCTCGAGTCAACAATAGTGCAGTACGGCAATAGGTTCATTTCCTATTACGTGGGACAGAATACATGATTGGTGAAATGTGGGTGTCAATTCCGGGAATAAATTCGTGATTATATATATGTTTACATGTATTAACTTTAGGAATTAGAATATTTATTGCCTATTTACCAAAGGGTTAATTGCGTAAAAAATGGACAGAATATTTAAATCCCCTGTGAAGTAGAAAACAAACGCTGTTTCTTTTCGTATGCGTCGTATAAAATAAATACCTGATTAATAAGGCTGCTCTCGAATAATATTACATGAAGAAGTAGTCCGTTTATTGTTATAAATCTGTTCACTGTTTTATAAGTTATTAACTCAATTTTAAAATTAAAAAATAATAGTATGAAATAATAATCTTTTATTGATCAAAAAATGTACACAGTTATACTATGAAGTTGGTTTAGGGAATATGTGAAACTCTGACTTGTAAAGTAGGCTTTCGTCTCAACATTTGATACTAATATTAGCCTTGTATATTTTAGATCTTTTAAACCTGTTCACTTTTATTTCTGATGCAGAATCAAAATAAAAGTATACAAACTTTATTTAACACAATAAATGCTTTTCAGCTGAATTTTGAGTCAGAAAACTCACTAAAGAATCCCAACGTTTTAGCTTCAGTTTGGTAGAATAATAGTACAAAGTTATTTTACAAGAGAAACCTTTCAGAGAGATTTCAGTACCTACTTGGAACATTCTAGCATAACTGGTTTACTCTAGACTTTGAAGGTTATTTAGGAGAATCTTTTGTGTTCAATTAGTGCAACACAGATCTTTTTCAAATTTCAGTAAATAATGTTTTTAGAAAATTATCAAAAAAATTGGGAGATTTCAAGACAAAATCACATTTTAATTTATTTTTTTTAAATCAATTAGGCGGGTTTTTTTACGTGCGGAAAATCCCCATGGATACCCTTACCACCGGAGCCGGTGGGAGAGGTTATGTCGGACTCGAACCGACTAAAACACACGACGCTTGAGGGTCGTTTTTAGATGCCGAAGGTGAGGTTAACAGGCATATCCCTCGCACCCCCCAATTAGGTGGGTTAGGAATTAGCCAAAGTTAAAGTCTAAATTTTATAAATCCACTTTTTTTATCTAGGACACGCCAACTTGACTTCACCTCGCCTGAGGGTAAGCTAAAAGTAAAATCTCAGGAAAGAGGGTCACCATTACATACACTAAGTAATGTTACAATGGTGGCACTCAGCTTGGCGGCCTCATCAGATGCTTTTTCACGCCCCGCTTAAAGGCCCCGGGACTGTAGGAAGAAGGAAACACGTGTGCTGGTAATGAATTCCAGATACACATGTGAAACTCAATGACCTCTATTCAAATGAGAATAACAAGATTTACATAAACAATATACGTATTTCAGTTTTATGACATTATAAAGTATAATACATAGCTGCTATTGTAAAGCCAATAACCATTCCGCCTGCATTCAGAGAATTTTTAGTCTTTATACGTGGCTCATAAGAGCCGGTCATACAATACAATCATAACATAAAAATTAATGATACGACCTTGTGCCAGGGTTGCTGGTACGTATGTTACTTCAGGGTTATGAGAATTAACAAATAAGAAAAAAAAATACTATCTCTATAATACTTTAAATGCAAATGATATACTTCTATGTTGAATGAATGTTTCTAGTTATGTCAGATATAGACATAATAATTCTGTAGAATTATATAATTATAACCGCGGTAGCCCAGTGGTATGGGTAATGGACTGCTGACACGAGGTCTCGGGTTCGATCCCAGGTTTTACCATGGCACACACCAATGACTTTTCGATACTTTTCGAAGTTATGTGTGTATTTATCGCAGGTTTATAAGTGCCCGGTTAATGACAATAGGCTCGCCACGTATTACATTGGGACCTAAACATAAACTGGCGAAATGTGGGTGCTAGCACCTCTGCCTACCCCTTCGGGGATATATGCGTGAGTTTATGTTATGTTAATCATATAATTATACAGACATCTCTTCTTCTTCCTCTTAGCGTTAATCCCAGTCGCATCTGAAGCGTTCACCTCGGAGTCTGGGGTCCGCTTTACCAGTCTATGTAATATTTTCCGTGAAGCGACTGCCATATGACCTCCACAACCCAGAGGCTATATCCAAGCATTGCAACTAGACTAGTTGTGGGACTTTTTAGGGCTCTAACTATCCGCACCGACTGCCATAGATTTTGTTATGGCAACCGGGACTGACAGCTTAATGTGCTCTCCTATATTCATGCATACAAATATTAGCACTGAGCGGGGATCAAACCCCTGCCTCCTGCGTAGCAGCCACCGTCACTACTGCGACGCCACGGAGGCTGTCATACAGATATATATACAGACATAAAATAACGAAAAGAAATATACCGATGTTAATAACTAACGTAGTAACAAGATAAATATAATAACAATAAAATACTAATTAAAATAAAAAAGTCAGACATTTTCTTTGTAAATTTTAATTAATATATCATTTTTGTATGACAATCAGCCAAAGCTTTGCATATTTATTTATTTATTTATTTAAAATGGTATGTACATCTACAGAATACATATTGTACACTTCTGATTCATAATTTGGATTGCGGTAATTTTTCTAATATGCATCCCTATTACTGACGTACACAACTTGAACATTGAACAGATTAAACAGATTAAACAATGATAAAATTATCAACAATAAAAAAAATACATTTTAACAATTCAGGAGGCATATAATGCCCTTGCTACCCATAAGACAATACCCATAATACAAAGATTTTTATAATATTTCATGTAAGTGAGACAGCGTTAAAATTCACATAAAATTTTCGAGAATTAACATACAAATGCAGCTCTCACGATGATTGCAGGAGGTATGAGAGCTGAATGTAAAACTCGCAAGCCATGTACAAAATGAAAAAACAACTATAGAACCTGTATTTGCGTAAAACAAAATATTTTATCGGAACCTGGAATTAAAGTGTTTTTTTTTGTTTCTATCCAAAATAATGATGAATTATATAAAATCACAGTGGTTTGAAAGATAAGCAAAGTAAGCAAATTCTTTACTGCTAAGAATATTAAAAATCAGAAGGTCAAGAAATTTCGAATTCAAAAACCTGCACAACATAGGTACTATTGGAGTCAATATTCAGATAGTCAAAACGTTGTGACATCCAACAGAACCCTGGGACTTGATTAAACTATCCATCCAACAAAATAGTGTATGAACCCTTCAAAACCAAAACAAACTTGAGGTGACTCCTGACTATACCTAAAAATTCTATAAAATGTATTTGTAAAAAAGAAACAGTTTATTATAAACTTGAAGTAAACAATAACGTAACAAGGTACTAACAGTACAAACCGGAAAAGAGCAAAGATAAACATGTAATGTCCATTTATCCTTAGGCTAATACTTGACAATGAACAATGAATATCGCAACATTTCCCAAAAAGATGTCCGCACCGCATAACATCACAATTAATTCTATATAAGTAGCCGCTAGCTGACACAGTTTAATAATTTAAACAGCCAATAAAAAGCAACCACGTCTACACAGCCCTGACATAAGCAGGGGCTACTAAAATCCTCCCTTGTCACATTTAGTTAATGAGATCATTTCGTATTTGGGTCAGATATTTTTGTTTAAACGTTGTTTGTGCATTTAGACTGTATCAGTAATTTCTTTGCTGGAAACCTCATTTATCTTTTAGTTAATTACTACTTAAGCTGTTATGAAATGTAAACTTCTTTTATATACATATATTACATATCTCTTTGCACTGAAACCAAACTTAGTTGCTTAAGAATATCAGAATATTTGTTAAATAAAATATGTTTAATCTTTAGTTAAATGACAATGATGAGAATTGTCCTTTTTTTTATACAACTAAGGTAGCAGACAAGCGGCCAACCTGATGGAAAGTAGTTACCGTGACCTATGAACGTGTGTAACACCAGTGGAGTCACATCCGTGCTGCCGACCCTCTAAGAACAGAGATTTTATGTGCCCTCAGTGCAGAACACAAAATCAGGACAGGCCTTTGGTCTTCCCACTGACAGCACAAAAACTATCCAGTGACCTCTGGCTACCCAACTCACCATCGGGAACACAACACGAGGTTATTATAGCCTTGGTATTCTGTAGGGTGGAGGTACTTCTCCAGTCGGACTGCTCAATTCGGACGGGAATACCGTCGTGTCCAACCTTCTACGTTACTTAATTTTGACAATACTCCTCGAATTGGAGACCTGTACGTAGAAAATGAGGCAGCGATAAAAGTCGACGAGATTTTGGGCTGGTTACATCTAATATACCACAAACATTAATATAATATTATTTATGTATTCCTAAACCTATTGCCATTGAAACGATACAAAAGAAGAAGAAGTTTATTTATTTTCCAAGAACAATATATTTGAATATATTTCTATCGAGCAGGGTTGCCAAAAGCCTCCCTTGTCACACTCAGGAAAGTGACGCAGTTTTTGGGTCGGTTATTTTCAGTGAAGTAATATGTTGATTCTTATTCCTATCCGCGTTTTAGATGAACGTGCTCGAGTGGACGTTTTTTTGTTACCATGCCACTTTTTTATATATTATTTACACGAAAATACTCGGGAAGGAAGTATCTACAGAATTAATTGGCATCTAAGAAAAAATCACGTTTGATCGTTACTCCCGAAAATAGATTATGGTGAGGGATGAACAAAGTCATAGTTCAATAAAATCTCGTTTTTATTTAGATAATCGAATAATTTAAAACTTACAAATAACAGAAACTTTATTTAGCGTAAAGGAGTTATGACACAAAGATCTACATGAAATATCATAACTCAAGTTAACATGAAACTATGAACAGCTTCAATACGATTAAACTCCATATTTTCTTGGATAATCACGATAAAAACTCTAATGATGACACTAAAGTACTGATGGGTGTTGCTATCAATACTTTAAGAGACTGTGTTTGAAATAGTAAGATTATGGTAGCTGAGCTATCTAATTGTGAAAGCTTCGGATGTGATTGGACTGGGATGAACGCTAAGATAAAGAAGATAAGAAAGATGTAAATAATTGTTTTCATGTAAAATCAATATAATAGTAAGTCCATAATGAAATAACCGGTTCTATTATATCCTATGTGATGCTTAGTAGAAATGGAGGTCACGGTCACATTTAAAGAAATTTGAAGGGAGCCGGTTCGGTTTACGGCATCCTCAAAGGTTTAGGGTCATTGTAAACCTTTGAGGATGCCGTTAGGCGAAACAGGTCACATCTGATAAAAATACTGTGGGAAAAATACAAGTGTATTCTCAATATGTGTATCAACAAATTCCACCAAGCGCAATCAGTCAATAGTATAATATGGTAGTGACTATGGTTGAATGTAGTATGGTGATTACTTTTAAGATTATTATCTTTGTTCACCCACGAGAAATTACTTAAACATGTCCATGTCAAAGTTGTTATATATTTGTACATACTAATATCACTTACAAATTCATTACCAGCTCACATGTTTCCTTCTTACTACAGTTCGAGTTATGAGACCGTCAAGCTGAGTGCCACAATTGTAACATACTACGTGTCTGTAATAGTGACCCACTTTCCTGAGACTTTGCCTTTAGCTTACCATCAGGTGACGTGAAGTCAAATTGGCGTTTCTTAGATAAAAATAACCTCTGTGACAGTCTCAGTGGCGTGGTGGTAGCTAATTCAACTGCTATGTAGGGCAGCGCGGGTTCGATTTCCGCTTTTCGCTTCCAATCAAATTGTCGTATTCTCAAATTTCCTTCTTCCTACAGTCCCGGGTACAGGCCGTCAAGCTGTGTCACCTTGTAACATGGTATATGTAAGTAATGGTGACCCTCTTTTTTGAAACTTTGCCTTCAGCTTACTATCAGGCGAGGCGAAGTATAAATGACGTGTTTTATATAAAAAATATATATCGGTGATTCTTACAGTGTTATTTCATCGCTATAATACGATGAAAGTCTACCGGCAAACATTGTACTATATGTATAGTGTGGCAGTTGTAATACTTATATGTTGACGACTCAATTTCGACGCACGTGTTTAAGTGCCTTCCTGGCATTATGTTTTCTTTTACTGGAGTATTTTTCTTTATGCCAAGTTCGGGAACAAATGAAACACCTGGTGCCATTCGTTAAATTTTAAGAGCAACGTTTATAGTCTTAAGCTTCTTTTTATCTATGTTTATGTGTTTAGTTTTGTTGTACGAGGTATTGACTAGACTGACTTTTAAGTAGGAACATCAATTGTGTTTATGTCGTAAATGTTACCTTGATGTGGAAGGTAGGAAATGGTTGTTTTTTTCTTTCGGTGTTTTAATGTGACCTTGAAATTCACGACGAATAGATAAGGTAAGTATTTTGTTATTGACAATTCCAACTGTGGACTACTTCCTTTTTTGCTTTAAGTATGTGTTTTAAATACACATTAGTAGTGCGAACATTACACATAAAAAGGTAAGCTAGAAGTGGACGTCCAAATGGATGCCTCACGAATATATAGGTATATGGTGCTAAATACCTATATATCTGTTCGAAAAAATTTCTCCATTTATAAATTATAGATTCTAGTCTCCGAGAGTATAGACAAAGACACGTACATTTAATTTTTTTTTATACCACTTAGTTGGCAGACAAGCACACGGCCCACCTGATGGAAAGTGGTTTACGTGGCCTATGGACGTTTGTAACACCAAAGGAGTCACAGTCGTGCTGCCAACCCTGTAAGTACAGAGTAATTATTTTAACTTTCAAACTGTTCAATAAACTAATAAAATAAAACTAATTGAGCTAGAGTAAATTTATTTTTATGTCACGAATAGTGCAGAGCGTATTTATACTAACAGAACAGACAATTATACATCTTATTTTGCTAAGAAAAGCTATTTATAATATAATTATTTATATTTTAAAAGCTATTTATAATAAATAATTATAAAATCATCTTTACATTTTATTTTGGATCAAAATATAAAAGACTGCTTTTACGCAACGATGAGGAAGAGATGCGCGTCCTTGGTGCATAGGGTGCGGGCGAGCGACAACAGTATCCTGAATATGATCGCGCGAAGGCTGGACTGCCTCCATGTAAACCATTGTTGTGCCATAGCGGGAGGGTTGGTACAGCAATGGCCCTTGTCATACTATAATAACTATTAATAATATACTAACCTAGATATAAGTGATACTAACAAAGATGAACCACTGTTGTTTTTAAATAAGTAAATCATTCATTCATTCATAAAATAATTTGAAAGAAAGAAAGAGGTCTTAATCGTCATTCTATTTTTTTTAAGTGGCTGACAAGCATACGGCCCACCTAATGGGAAGTGGTTACCGTGGCCTATGGAACTATGCAGCACCAGGTGTGTTACACTTACGCTGCCGACCATGAAGAAACCTTCTGATGGCCCTCTTGAAAAACCCCATATTGTAGGTGCTTGGGAAAACCGCAGCAGGATGGTCATTCCACAGCTTGAGTGTGCGTGGAATGAAGTTTCTTTCATACCGCACAGAGCGCACCATCTCAGGTTATGTGCTATGGCGATCTATTGCTTTCCGATATATCTAATAGTAACCGGGACACGTTTTGCTTAGCCCATAAACATATTATCACACCATTAAAGGTTATCTGTCAAAAGTAGCTAAAGGTAACCTACCGTACTAATTTGGACCTACGCAGCCCTAAAACCATGTACCTAATGGATTGTAATGTAATTACATAACTTACAATCGATTAGATACGGGGTCTGATACTCATATCCCAGCTATTTTTATTACGCATTAGTCATGAAATGCATGGAGTTTGCGCGCAATTCTACCTATACCCCGTGCCGTTTTGTGAAAATATGGTGTTGCATACGTCCATAGGCCACGGTAACCGCTTCCCATCAGGTGGGCCGTGTGCTTGTCTGCCAACTAAGTGGTATAAAAAAAATATACTAATAAAACGAATAAACTAATTAGTAGGATTAGAACGATAAAAAAAAAATCCTGTCTTATCTACTTATATTATAGTTGTGTGTGTGTGTGTGTGTGTGTGTTTGTGTGTGTGTGTGTGTGTGTGTGTGTGTGTGTGTGTCTGTGTGTATGTGTGTCTGTGTGTGTGTGTGTGTGTGTGTGTGTGTGTGTGTGTTTGTGTGTGTGTGGTGTGTGTGTGTGTGTGTGTGTGTGTGTGTATGTGTCAGTGAAAATATTTGTGCAAAAGATACAACTAATAAACATATTGATAAATCGAATACTCCAATAACAAGAAACAAACAAGGGGTACCATTAAAGACGAAACCAAACCACGATTTTAATCTAACCAAACAAATGACTAATGTCCAACAATATCTTCACAATTAAGACACTGTATTTATAATAAATGCTAAGCTTTCATTGTATCTTGTGACAAAAAATATTTGGACATTAAAAGCGTTTTCAAATCAAGAGCCTGTCGGAAAATATAAACAAGATCCAACAAAAGAAGCGTTTTACAATCTCAACCTTCAATCGTAACATTTCAATGACCATTTTAGCTTGTCTTCGAATTCTTTTGAACAGTTTTGTATTTAAAAAGAACATTATTGTACACTCAAAAGATGTTAGACGAAATCTGACTACTTGACAATTTCTCATATAATGTTAATCAAGTGGTGACGGCCTCATCATATATGCTTTTTCAAGCCTCGCTAAGTGTCACCATTGTCACATGGTATATGTAAGTAATGGTAAAAACTTTGCCTTCAGCTTACCATCATGCAAGGTTAAGTCAAATTGACGTGTCTTATATAAAAAAAAAACAATGTAAATTTAAAATTAATTGAAGTTTCTACATTTATTATACATGAATGACCAATGTCTTATTTCGGTTGTCGATGACCATCCTTTGGATCAAGAGCTACTATTGTAGTACTATTTATTATATATTAGTAGTCTACTATTGTATATTAGTAGTATTATATATTACAGTAGCTACTATTACGTATTATTATAATAGTGGTGTATCTGGGTGTGCTTTATATTTCATATTTCGAGTATAGACAACGGATTCTAAATATTTAAAATGTATTGATTTTTCTCTATTAGTTTTGATATATAGAGTAAATTAAAATACTCAAAAAGTATTGAAAGTATCTTCAAATAATTGGTTGAAAATCGTACGTTTATTTAGATGAATACATGAGATTACATTTGAAGTGGCAATTAGCGTGCAGAACAGATGGCCGATGGATCAAAAAAGTTCTGGAATGGCGACCGCGTACGGGCAAACGTAGCGTAGGACGCCCAATGGCCAGGTGGAAGGATGACCTCATCAAGGTCGCCGGGAAGCGCTGAATGCGGGCTGCTTTAGATCGGTTATTCTGAAAGTCTGTGGGAGAGGTCTATGTTCAGCAGTGGACTATGTGTGGCTGACATGATGATGATGATGATGATATTTGGTGCAATATACAACATATAATATTGATTGTATGAAAATCTATGCATCATTTGTGACCACGAAAAGTAATTTAATTTCTTGCTTTGAGAATTTTTATACGTTTTTTAGTTCGCCATAAATGTACGAAAAAATTAGTCATTTGATCGAGTGGTTTCGGGTTAGAAACCTGGCTATTGCAGTTCGAAATTAAACCCATTTCTAATACTATCAGTACTAGGTATTAGGCAGAGGTGAATTAACACCCACATTTTCACCAATCATTGAACTCGGTCCCACGTAATATTGCCGTCTTACGGGCACTATTGCATCTGAGTCTGAGTCAGTGCTGTACATATCTGTCTGACGTTAAACAGTCCTATCCCTTAGTCGCCTTGTACATCACCACATAGGAAAAGATGGGGTGGTCCAAATTCTACTATACCGGGAACCACGCGGCTTTATCGGTATTACTATCGGTACTAATTCTTATATATAAAATTCTCGTGTCACGGTGTTCGAACTTGAACTCCTCCGAAACGGCTCGACCGTTTCTCATGAAATTTTGTGAGCATATTGGGTAGGTCTGAGAATCGGCCAACATCTATTTTTCATTCCACCCTTAACATTATATGGCAAAACAACGTTTGCCGGGACAGCTAGTATTCTTTATAAAAATATTATCCATCCATTTTACTCACATTTCCAATCTTTTTTTTATACCACTTAGCTGGCAGACAAGCACACGGCCCACCTGATGGAAAGTGGTTACCGTGGCTTATGGACTATGAATCTAATCTATTAAAGTCATTACACCGTCAATTAGACTTTTATAAAGCATTCACCAACACATCTATTGTTAAGGCATTCCTACACGATATGTTTACACACCATAATCTAGTAAATGAACTATACAAAAAAGAACACATAAGAAAAATCGGAAACCCTTTCTTAGTTTCTGAATAACGCGTTCCATAAATCAGTAGTCAATGAAATATGGCGATGGGGGGAAGTCTTATTATGGAATATAAGTAATGGGAATTTCGCCAACGCGATCGGAAATCTATAGGCTTTTGTATTGGTCTGTTTTGACGGGTTAAGTAGCGTATTGGATTTAGGAAGTAATGGTTGTTTGCGTCAGGGCGATTTCAGTTGTATTGTTATTACAAGCTCAGAGTTTCGCTCAACTTTGTCATCAATTATGAATAGGCAGTGTGTTTTCTTTTCTTTCAAATTTATTATATTACTGTATTGAGGTTGCCTTTTAGTTTGATTAGAATTAAAGTTAGATATTTCTTTGGGGTTAATCGAGCAAGTCAAATTTAGACCTTAACTTCTAAAACTTCAATAATTTGCTGGTGTTAGAAGTGAGTTCTTATCGGTATCTGACTTCGAATGTGAGATGATGGTGAGTTCGATTTTAATAATAATAATCATAACATAACATAAACACACGCCTATATCCCCGAAGGGGTAGGCAGAGGTGCTAGCGCCAACATTTCGCCAGTTTATGTTTAGGTCCCATTGTAATAGGTGGCGAGTCTATTGCCGGGCACTTATAAACCTGCGATAAATACACACATAACTTCGAAAAGCATCGAAAAGTCATTGGTGTGTGCCACGGTAAAACCTGGGATCGAACCCGAGACCTCGTCTCAGCAGTCCATTACCCATACCACTGGCTACCGCGGTTAACGTCTTTATTGTACACCAATAACATACCTATTACATTACAATATGAGATTAATTAAGTTTTGTGGTACGTACAGTTGGCGGCCTTATCGCTCTGCGGCAATTTCTTACAGGCAACCATAAGTAGGAGAGAAAAAATAGGAGAACATTTTTATTTGCCTATGTATGTATGACAAAAGAGAAGAAATATCCCAGATTATAATTTTATAATTTTTACTGAAATCGCAAACATTATTATCAAAAGCGTTTTGATACCTCAGTTCTATTTTGATACGTTACAAAAAAATATCTTGCATCATCTTCACTTGCACATGTATCTAACCAGGAGGCCAAATAACACAAAAAAAACAAACTTGGTCAAGAGGTCATACATCAATACTCGCATACACGGTATACCTACTCGTATATGGCGCACAATCAACAACTCAAAAAAAGTCTGATCATTAAACGACACAAAATACAAATTTATATCAAGCGGTAAATATTGTCATTTGTATACAACATATGTATAGGACTTTTTTATATGGAACAAGTCTAATTGTCTTCACCTCGCCTTATGGTAAGCTGAAGGTAAAGTCTCAGGACACCATTACACCATTACAGACACGTACCATGTTACAACCAATGGCTTGTTTTGCTTTGTCTTCTACAATGACGGTACGGAAACTCTCTGTGCTTACAGGGTCAGCAGCGCGAGTGTAACTCCTCTAGTGTTGCACATGTCCATAAGCCACGGTAACCACTTTCCACCAAGTGGACCGCGTGCTGGTCTGCCACCTAAGTTGTATATATATGAAAAATATTCAATACGCACAAGCAATATGTAAACAGGATATAATATTGGATATTGTGGTCAACGTGTAGGTACTATTATTAATTATTAAAATAATGATATCGGTAGTGGTATGGGTAATGGACTGCTGAGACGAGGTCTCGGGATCGATCCCAGGTTTTACCATGGCACACACCAATGACTTTTCGATGCTTTTCGAAGTTATGTGTGTATTTATCGCAGGTTTGTAAGTGCCCGGGTAATGGCAATAGGCTCGCCACCTATTACATTGGGACCTAAACATAAACTGGCGAAATGTGGGTGCTAGCACCTCTGCCTACCCCTTCGGGGATATAGGCGTGAGTTTATGTCATGTTATATGATATCGTGTTAATAGTTGTGACTGCAGTAAGTACAAATATGGTAGGTGGTAAGATTTGCTAAAATGAGGTAGCTTAGGCGCAGACTTTACTCTTGAGGTTGAGAAGTCAGACGCCAGTCGCGCGCATCAAAATCGTATAAGCTGAACCAAAATGATGAGGTGTAAACGGACCCTGGGCTTCGAGTTGAAAGATTCTAACGTAACCCGGAACAAAGAACGTAGTGATTAAGATAATGACAGGCGTGAGAAAAAACCCACATGGTATCTTTTTCACTGAAGGAATGGAGTTAAAATCTTCCAGCTGACCTATAATCGCTAGTTGACTTAACTGGGAACCAGAACAGGAAAAACTAAATAGTATTTTGTTACAATAACGTCCTCGAAATAAATACCTATGGCTGTTTGGTAGGCACGCAAACATACACTCCTAAAAGTATCTAGTGGATATTTCTAGGATCATTATTTCATCAATGACATTTTTCTAACCCTGTAGATATAAAATTCATACATACATACATATAATCACGCCTTTATCCCTGGAGAGTTTGGCGCAGAGGTGAATTAACACCCACATTTCACCATTAATGAATTAATTGTATTCGGTATCACGTAATAGGGGGTGAGCCTATTGCCGTATTCCGGGCACTATTGTTGACTCGAGCCATGCATCTGAGGCTGAGTCTGGTATATATCTGTCTGATGTTAAACAGCACTATCCCTTCGCCTTGTATGCGATGGGGTGGCCCTAATTCTACTCCTTCGGAAACCACGCGGCAAAATATAAAATGCAAATGGAGAAAATGGCAAGCCCTTGACAGAAGGAGAAAGTACTCGTAACAAGAGTGAAAGAGACAGATTAGATAGTAATCAGTGTGTGGAATCTCCAAACGTTTTTAGAATTGTTTATTTGCGTTACAAACGCTTTGAACGTGGGAAGACAATACTAGTAGGAGTATCTGATCTGTTCGTCCGTTGTATATTTTGTTAATATTTCTAGGAGATGAGATATTTGAAAGATTGGAGAATTCGTGAATTTATAGTGAAATTGCAATGTTTACCAGATTCTTTAGGAAATAGTTATTTTTAATCTGGTTTTAAAAGAAAAAGATTTATCTATAACGATACGTATGTTTATTAGAACTGCACTCCTCTGCCGAGACTATTCCAAATTAAGATTGGTTGGCTTTCAGTCTGAGTACGAAACATCCGAACTTTGACATTTTGACAACAGGGTCTTTATTACGTTCCTTTGCGTACTGTCCAACACGCAAACTGTTCAACTGACGCAAATAGGTCAAAATGCAATTCGTTCAAAAAGCAATCCCTCCTAAATGCAATTCATCCAAATAGCAATACCTCCAAATTTCTTCTTTTCGGTGTTGAAAATAGCGAAAAGTGTGAGCGAATTATATTTTTTTTTTTTTTTTTTTTTTTTTTTTTACGTGCGCAAAATCCCCACGGATGCCTCCCCACCGGAGCCGGTGGAGGAGGTTATGTCGGACTCGAACCGACTAAAACGCACGCCGCCTGTGGGTCGTTTCGGTTGCCGAAGGTGAGGTTGACAGGCATATCCCTCGCACCCCGGCCGACCCAGGGCCATCTCTCACGATCTGGCCCTCTTCTCGGGTGTGGGGACCACAGAGTCCCCAACTCGTCCCCGGAAACGGGGAGGCGCGCCACGCGCGCCGCCGCCGTGGCCTGCTTCTGCCAGGGTGACAGGCGGCTTCACCTGTCACCCCCAGGCCGGCGCTCATGGGGGGCGGAGGTCATTCATCGACCTCCGACGCCCGAGTTGCCTGCGTGCGCGGGCAGCTTGTCTAGCGATCCTTCGTCGCTCCCGCTGCCGCTCCCGCCCCGCCTCCTCCTTCACGAGCATTACTTGCTCGCAGAAGGAGGCGCCGGCCGCCCACGCATCCGCGCAGCGAACCATCGCCGCGAGCAAGGTGGAGAGCGTGAGAACCCTCACTCCCAGGGCCGCTACAAGCTCCCGCCTCGGCGTCTCCCACGCCGGACACTCGGTGAGCGTGTGCGGACCTGAGTCCTCGCTCGCGTCGCAGTGATGGCACTCGGACGTTGGCTCTTTCTGCATCCGACGCAGATACTTTCCGAAGCATCCGTGCTCGGTGATCATCTGCGTCAGACGGTACGAGAGGCTGCCGTGTGGCCTCTCTAGCCACTCCCCCATGATGGGTCTTACCGCCGTTACTACGGCGTGCCCTGCGCTTGGTTGCCCAAGTCGTCTCTCCCATTCTGCCACCATTTCCCTGTGGAGCCGGGATCTCACGGCCCGAATTTCTTCGGGCTCGGGATCGTGACCCCGCTCCCGCGCCGCCCTTCGGAACCTGTATAGCGCCGAAAGGCATCTCGCTTCCAGGATCCATGGTGGCGATCCGGCGAGGAGACTCGCCGCGTTGAATGATATCGTGCGGTACCCCCTTATGATGCGGCACGCCAACTTCCGCTGCGGACGCTGCAGCAGAAGCATGTGCCGATCACTCAGGGTGTCCGCCCACACGGGACACCCGTACAGGGCCATGGACCGCACGACACCCGCGTAGAGTCTCCTGCAGGAGTCATCCGGGCCCCTCAGGTTGGGCAGTAGCCGCGCCAGAGCGTTGGCTGTGCCCGCCAATTTGGGGCCCAGACTTCGGAAGTGCTTCCCGAAGTCCCACCGGCCGTCGAGCACGAGCCCCAGATATTTCATCTGGGGCTTGATGCCGATGAGAGTGCCTCCCACTGTGAGACTGGAACCAGGTGGTGGCGAGCGCCGAGGTCCATGAAAGAACATGGCCTCGGATTTATGCAAAGCCACCTCAAGGCCCAGCCGCCGGATCCGTTCCACGACTTGAGCAACCGCGGTCGTGGCCCTCAGGATCGCTTCGCGGTGTGTAGCTCCGCTCGCCGTCACTAGCGTGTCGTCCGCATAGCACGTGACGGCGGCGCCGTCCGCAAGCTCACCGCGAAGCACCCAGTCGTATCCAATGTTCCACAGTAGCGGCCCGAGAACCGATCCCTGTGGAACACCGCACGACATCTCACGCCGACCGACGCCGGTCGCACTTGGGTAGATGACGGCTCTCTCCGTCAGGTACGCCCCGACTATGCGGCGGAGGTAGAGAGGCACACCGTGGTACACGAGTGCCTCCCTGATGCAACTCCAGGGCAAGGTGTTGAACGCGTTGGAGATGTCCAAGGACACCGCCAACGTCACCTCACCCCGGGCAACTGCCTCCTCCGCCAAAGTCCTCACGCGCATGATGGCATCCACGGTGGACCGCCACCGGCGGAAGCCATATTGGGCATCCGCCAGGTCCGGCCCCCTACCAGAGAGGTGCTCGACGAGGCGCTTCGCAATAACTCTTTCAAAGAGCTTGCCCACCTCGTCGAGCAACACAATGGGCCGGTAGCCGGACGGTTCGTCCGCTGGGCGACCCTCCTTTCGGATGAGGACCAGTTTCCCCGTCTTCCACATCTTCGGAAACTGGCCCCGCTCCAAGCATGCGCTGAGGAACCCTCTCAGCCGGGGTTCGAGACCGTCTTCTCCCAGAGCTAGGACCCACGCGCGGCCTGGAATGCCGTCGGGTCCCGGGGCGGTGCTCTTCTTGGCTCTAAGCCTTCGCACCGCCAGCTCCAGTTCTACCCAAGTGACCTCGGGGACTTCGTCGTCAACTACCACACTGGGCGCCACAGGCGACCGAGGTGGCGGAGTCATCTGCGGCGGAACGTGTTCCGCTCGCGCCGGGAACAGGGACTCGACCACTCCACCGAGCAGAGCTGGCTGGAGAACCCGGGTCAACGGCGGGGCCCGGGGGCGCAGCTTTCCTCTTACCATAAGGTAAGGCCGCCCCCATGGGTCCCGCTCCAGCGTCTCCATGAGCTCTTTATAAGCCGCGGCTTTCGCCCGCTTAATCTCCGCTCGGAGGGCATCTCTGGCCTCCCTGTATCCCACATGAAGCTCCGCCACTCGGGGCTCCGTATCTGCGGTTCGGCTACGCCTCCTACGGAGTCTGGTCCACCGGCGGTGCGCGATCACGCAGGCTTGCCGTAGCCTTGCGATCTCCGCAGACCACCAGTAGACCCGACGCCTCGGACTATAGGGTGGTGCCCTAGGCATACCCGCATCGCAGACACGAGTCATGGCCTCCCGGAACCACACCGCCTCATCGTCGATATCGACAGGCCTGTCCGGCGCAATGGCCCAGGCCTGTACGATGGCGGCCTCCAGGAGGACCTCCCGATTCAGTCTCCCAAGCACCCAGCGTGGCTCGCGTGGGGCCGGTATGACCGGCGCATCACCCGCGGGGGGGGAGACATCAAACCGAACGTATCGGTGATCCGCCAGTGTCTCCACCCCCACAACAACACGCCAGTCCCGCACACGGTGCGACAGCGAAGCGCCTGCGAACGATAGGTCGATAATCGAACTGCGCTCCGCGGTCACGAACGTGGCTTCGGCCCCGCGATTCTGGAGAACTAGACCGTGATTAGCGGCCCAGCTCTCCAGAGCCCTACCTCGTGGGTTCGTGTGCCGGGACCCCCAGGTCACTGACCAGGCGTTGAAGTCCCCGAGCACAAGAACCGGATGAGGATGACAGGCGTTGACGACGTCGGTCAGTCGCTCCAGCGACTGCCGGTACTCCCCTATGCGTCGGTGTAGGCTCGGCGTGAAATAGACGGCCACGACCGCAATCTCCCCCACACGCGCCGCTACGATGCCATGCTCCCTTGCCACGACAACAGGGGGGGGGGCACCCATAGCGGCGTTGTACACCAGTGCCGCCGACCCGTCCAGGTCGACCACCCAGGCAGGCCCAAGGGGCCAGTGAGTGTACGGATCGGCGACAGCGGCGACGTGTATGGACCACTGTGCCATGCTCTGGAGCAGAAGACCCTGAGCATCGGCACCGTGGCCCACGTTCGCCTGCAGGATGCGGAGCTGGGGATCCATTATGGAACCATCTCCGCATCCCGTCGCGAACTTTGGGTGGAGCCCCCGCCTTGCGGCTTCGGCTCCCCCCCGGTGCAGGCCTTGCTGCCAACCCTATGGTCGGCCGGTTTGCCCCCCGCTGCACACCTGAAACAGTGCAGCGGAGCTTCGCATCCACCGGCCGTATGGCCGGGTTGGCCACAGCGGAAGCAGCGGTCACCGACCGTCACCGCCGCCGTGCACTGCACCCCCACGTGGCCGACCGACAGGCACCTAAAGCACCTGGTCGGTCGAGCCTGCAGGAGCCGGACCTGCACCCGCACCACGCCTCCAACGGCGAGGAACCCCCGGTCGGCAGCCTTTTTGGCTGCTGCAATGGGGCAGCCGACAACTGCCGCCCCCAGTCCACGGCGGCCGAAGCGGATTGCTCCGACCTTCACCGCCTCTAGGGGGCAGCCCCCGGCCTCCGCCACGGTGAGGCGGATTTGCTCCGCCGTGATGGAGTCGTCCAGGTCCGAAATGCGCATTTCTGCGCACTTGTTGGGCCTGGACACCCGGACGTCGGCTGCATCTAGCGTGTCCCGAAGCCTAGCCGCTAGGGCATCGGCCTGGGGACCGCTTGAAGCGCCGGGGATCTCCAGTAGCCGAGCACCCGTCCGAGTGGGTTTCACCCGGATGGGGCCCGGCATATCGAGAGCCCTCATGTCAACGCAGGCTCTCGCCTGCGTGACAATCTGGGCGTACTGCACGCCCCTCTCCGCCGCCTCCGTCGTCATCGTTAGCACGACGGCGGTTGAGCGGGGGACGCGCAGCCTCCCCGGCACTCCCCTCGCAGCAGCCTCGGCCTTCCTGGCCTTTTTGGCTGCCTTCCGGAGCGCCTTTCGCCGCTTTTTAGAGGCTCCGGCAACCTCCCAGCCCACCTCCGGCGAGGAACTCGTGGTGGCAATCCCCGCCGGAGTCCGGGCCAGGGCTGGGGCTGGGGCTAGGGCCGGGGACTTCTTCCCTTTGCCCTTCCCCTTTCCCTTGCCCTTGGCCCGGGTGGCCTGCGCATCCTGGGGGGGGCTCCCAGCCCCCGCAGTAAGAGCAGTCCGAGCGGCCAGAACGGTAGGAGCGGCAGACGCAGCGGACGGGCTGCCAGCCAACCCCTGCGGGGACCTCGCCCCTACCGGACAGGTGGGGCCCCTCTTAACCGCCCCGGCATACCCGGCCGGAGCCGCCAGCGGCGGTCGGCGGCTGGAGTCCATAATGGACTCCAGCCAGCTCCGGGTGCGCTCCTCCTGCGCCACCCGCCACGCCCGCTGCTCCTCCAGCGCCTTCTCCTGGCGCTTCTCCATGGCAGCTATTGCCGCCATGCAGAACGCCAACGGGTCCGCAGGCCGAGCAGGCCGCAGCACCGGCGACTCCTGCCGAGCTTGTCGGGCCGGCGACTTCGGCGGCTCCGGCAGCGGCGACTCCGACGGTGCCAGAGGCTCCGGCCGCAGCGGCGACCTCGACCGCACGGGCAACAGCGGCCGCACCGGCCGTCCCGACGGCGTCGGCTGCAACAGGGGCTCCGGCCGCAGTGGTGACCTCGATCGCACAGGCAACAGCGGATGCGCCGGCGGCGTCGGCTGCGCCACCAGTCGCCGCCGCGCCGACCGCGTAACGCGCTCCGCCGGCAGCCCAGCGACAACCGCTTGGAGGTTCGCCAGTTCGGCCGCCATCCTCCCCATCTCCTTGCGGTAATCGGTCGCCATCCGCTCATTACTCTCCAGGAGCTCCAGATGCCTCCTGCCCAGATGAGCCCTGTCGAGCCGCAACTCGGCCAACTCCGCCCTCAATAGGTCGAAGAACTCGACAAGTCGCATCGTCGCCTGCGTGACCCGGTGCTCCTCCGGCGTCGGAGAATCGGTGCGGGCCCCGGCCCAACCTTCTAGGGCTTCTTTCACCTCCTTTGACATTATGTCGGCGGGAGGCAAGGGTAAGGACGCCGCCGAGGTGGAGGAACTCGGCGGCGCTTCCACATCCTCCGGGGCCCCGAGGCTATCACCCCGCCGCAGCTGCGTGCGGCTGACCGCTAGCAGCTTCGGCGGTGGTGGATGCAGCGTCTCGTCACCGTCGTGACTGCTGCTGGTGGAAGAGGAGTCGGTCAAGGTGAGCTCCAAGTCCGACTCCGTCTTCTGTGGTGGAGGTGAAGGAGGAGGAAGAGATTTCTTCCTAAATCTCCTCTTCCGCCGTACAGATTTCCGGGTCTGTAAGCCCACCGGGCTGTTCGCCCTACTCTTCTCCGTGGCAGTGTCGAATTCCTCCGACACCGCGGCTTGGGACGCGACCTCCGCGTCGTGGTGCTGCGCGACCTCCGCGCAGACTGTTTTGTTTGGTTTTTTGGGATTTTGGTTAAAGGATTCCATATAGTTCCCACGAGTATGACGCGATTTAGATTACACTTCCTGGGTGACGCTCATTCCAGGAAGCGGGGTATATACTGTGGATTTCCCCAGGTGTCCACAGGTTTTAATCGACTTCGCTGTCGGGTTTTAAAGACTTTTCCTTGTCGCGGGCCGGCCAATTAAGGCAAGCCCCGCGGCCTTCAGGATACCGGCTTCCCAAGTGTGGCTAGCACTCAGGTCGTTGTCGATATCCTGGAGGTTACGCGACGCGGGAGAGCAGCCAACTCTCCCAACACCGACGGTGGCACGAATGCCTGCCAGCCCCTGCGCGAGCAGTAGGCCGGCCCGTCCCTGGATCCTATGGATCCTTGTGTCGCCCCCATGTCCCCTCTGAAAGCAGAGGGATACCGGGAGCGACAGGCTAGCCCTAAAAAGGGCTGTTTGGGATGGAAGGGATTCTACGAATCCCTTCCCGCGAGCCTTGCAGGTCCGCCATACCACGACCCCCCCAGGGTCAGCTAGCCCTAAAAAGGGCTTGTCGGGTTATTTGTCGACGGCTAGCAGAGCTCCTTCTCCTTGGAGTCAGAGTCTACTAACCGTCGTCCAGGGTGCACCAGCCAACCCGCTTCCGTTCCCCAGGACCGCGGTCCAGAGGGAAAAGAAACAGGTAAGCCAACGTGGAGGTTACCCAACCCGCACCCCAGCGAATTATATTCTGTATTTGTAGACAGTAAATTAGGGCTTCCTAACTTACATACACTTTTTTAGTATTGTATATATGTTCATCCACGTATTTCTGTGAAACTATGAGTTTGATGGTGTTTATCAACTTTTACTGACTTACTTTTAGGTACTTCTCAATCAAAGAATCAATTTCATTTATTCAGTTTAGGCACACAAAGAGCACATATGAACGTCAAAATTTTACAATTAGGTATGTCAAGAAATAATATAAAAATATTAAATAATGTAAAAATAAACCATTGGAAAATGATTCTCTCGCTGGTAAGGTAGGTTAGTTCTACTGAGAAGATACCAGCAAGAAACTCAGCGAACTATATTAGAACTAGATTATATCTACTTCAGGAATCAAAGCAAGTTAGCACATTTTTCTTTACAAATTTCATCGAGACAACATGGAAATTCAGTTTAGTCTACATTTATACTATTGAAATTCAATGTAAGACTTCATATTTCTATGCCATCCAGCACTTTTAGTGTGTAGTATCCTATATATAGCTGGCCAATTTAATGTCCATCAGACCATTGACTTAAATTACTCCACGCTCCGTAAGGTATAAATGAGAGCAGTAATTTATAGAACGGGTAGCAGCGCGCGTAAATACGTCTCACAAACATTTAATCGCTTGTAGACGGCTGTTTTGATTGGAGCTGTGTTGCCAGACTGAATTTTATTGGACAAAATGTGGGAGTTATTTCGAATTCAGTACAGTATACGATATTTTGCACTCAGGTTTATGTGCCTTTGAAGGAGTAGCAGTCTTTTGTAAGCGTATTTGTTAAGGTTGCAACTCTCACTCTAGTATTATGATGGTGAACCTATTCATGCCTTTGTAAAGGCAGCAATAGGCTCCACAACTCATGCTCGCTACGTTTTTCGTCGGTAAATCTGGCTAGAAACATCGTATTTTATTCTAACTACAACCGGGCACTTTAGGATACATCCATTATGATATTCTGCGTTTCTTTTAAGAGTTGGACACAAAAAGTATAATTTATATATTTATATATAAAACCGCGGTAACCTAGTGGTATGGGTAATGGACTGCTGAGACGAGGTTTTGAGTTCGATCCCAGGTTTTACCATGGCACACGCCAATGACTTTTCGATGCTTTTCGAAGTTATGTGTGTATTTATCGCAGGTTTATAAGTGCCCGGTTAATGGCAATAGGCTCGCCACTTATTACATTGGGACCGAAACATAAACTGGCGAAATGTGGGTACGCACCTCTGCCTACCCCTTCGGGGATATAGGCGTGAGTTTATGATATTATGTTATGTTATGGATAAATGTTTACGGTTTCTGTTATTGCAAAAGCTATGTCTGTATTTTATTGAGGTATTTAATAAACACGTAAAATACGTTTACTTAATCTAAGTTTTTTGATATAGGCGTGAGTTATATAAAATATAGAATATTCTTATGATGTTATGTTATATATTATATAATTTTCTATGGCAATGTCATGAGATCGATCCAGTCAAATATTATTTGGATGATTTTAAACAGGATCACATTGATTTAGTGACTAACAAGTCATTAAGTTTGTATCCTGTTTACTGAAGAGGGAAGTGCATTAATTTATTACCAATTCCACCAATTTAGTGTTGATTAACTGCGATACGGGTTCCGAAGTGGTTCAACTTCACCTTGAACGTCATTTTAGGTATTAGAATCGGTTGCTACTAATAATCCTGGAGTTTAGGAGTCACGGTAGAGATCACGCTGATAGAATTAATAACATAGTGAAAAAATTACAGGTTAGAAGCACTTGAAACTATTTTTATTAAAGTTTTAATCACCTAAGAAGCTCTTGAAGTGTGAAAGACATAAGCAAATAGTATAATATCTACGCACACCTGTGTGAGAAAGCCGTGATGCCCGTACATTTTATTTATTTATTTATTTATTAAATTGTGGAACATAGGTTTTACAGAGATCTTAAAATCATAAACATAAGTGCACTATGTTCTGCCACTAACATGGCGTACAAATTAAAATTAAAGGTCTCTAATACGAACTCTGTAAAAATAACGTTTATGCCGTTAAACTTGCATCAATACAGAACTGATGACGTCATTAATTTCTGAATTGATAAAGACTGATAAGCTTGTATAATCGTTATCTATCAGCGTCCTTCTTTGCGGGATTTGAAAGTTATTAGCGAAAATTAATCGATTTACCATTTTTGAGGATGTTACTTTTATGCCACTTCGGTGGCAGACAAGCACACAGCCTACCTGATAGAATATGATCTCAAGATTATTAAATATACGTAATTACGTACAAAAAATTACAAGATTTGCTCCCAAATTAGGTTTTTCTTTTCAATCAATCATTACAATCAACTATCACGGTGTGAATTCATAATTATACAAGGTATCAGGACTTCTAGCAAATTAAATCATGGAATTTACTATTTCTGCCGACGTTTCGGATGCGTTGCAGCATCCGTGGTCACGACTTGACTCAGTCAGAAGTTCCATGATTTAATTCGCGAGAAGTCCCGATACCTTGTATAATTACCATCAACTACTTGTTGCCAGTGGCTCCGTATATATTATACAGTGTGGCATAGGCCACGGTAACCACTTTCCCTCGTGTGGGCCGTGTGCTCGTCGGCCATCTAAGTCGTATAAAGAAAAATATCCATTCAGCCGTTTGAGCATGATTGAGTTATAAACAGCCAAACATCTTAACAAACTTTCACATTTACTATTTTAAGTTGTAACATGTCGCTGTCACCATGATTAATAACAAAAATCCACATAAATACAAAATCTATTTCAAAATGAGCAGAAAAATCTTTTCGTGCGGGGTAATTTCAGATTTAGATATGAGTAACACTCATACTCAATCAATATCTCAGACATAAACTCCCAGGTATTTATGTTATCTAAACATTTGCCTAAAATGGGAGTTATACACTCCACATCTGGTAACATCTGGTGCGCGTGGGTATCAGAATTTGTTTGTACTACTGAATCTGTTCGAGTGTGGTAACCGCCGATTCATGTACTCATATTTTAGCCGAAACGATGTTTAGCTTCATTCGATAAGCGGACATATGAGTAATAGATTTTATCGATTCAAAACCTCTTTAGATCTATGCGATAATTTTAATCAGTACCTACTCTCAATTTGAGAATATAAAGTAACTATTAGTGTAAATTGATTAGACAGTTTCTATGACAATTATACTTCTTTATATCACTTAGGTGGCAGACAAGCTAACGGCCTATCTGATGGAAAGTGATTACCGTGGCCTATAGACGTTTACAATACCAGGGGCGTTACACTTGAGCTGCCGAACCTTTTAATTCTTTTTTGACATGATTATCTTTAGTTTTTATTATACAATATGACTTTACCTCGCCAGGTGGTAAGTTGTAGGCAAAGTATCAGGAAAATGGGGTTATCATGACAAACAACGACAATGTTACAATGGTGACTTTCAACTTGACGGCCTCATCGGATGCTTTTTCTCGCCATTCTTAAAGGACCCGGGTCTGTAGGAAGTAGGATTTACTTTTTGTCTGAAGACTGATGGCCGTTGGAGAAGGCGAACGGAAGATAGGACGCCGTCTAGCCAGATGGACTGACGACCTGAAATAGGTATCTGCGACAGACTGGATATGGAAGGGGGAAGATCGAGAGCAATGGAAATATTGGGAGAGACCTAAGTCCAGCAGAGGACTGCAGTAGTCTAGGACCATAGATAATTTGATTTTCCCGTGGTTTAATTGATAGAACCACGGGCAAAAAGCAATGTCCTTGGACCAACCAGTAGGACTCAGCGATCTGACCACGGGCAACAAACGAATAGATTGTCAAATTTTGTTAAATGGTGAATTTTCTTGATACTTTGCTTTATAATTGAGGTCATTGGCATATCTGTTATTTTATGTATCGAAACTTTATTATCTTGCGAGTTCTTCCAAACATATGCCATATGGGTGCTAATAGGTCGCAGTCGTGGTATTTTGTGTCCATATCAAATAATAATATCCTTAACTGTTTGATTTGTCCTCATATGCCTATTATTAAATTAATTTTCTATTGACGTGTTGGTGTTAGTTCGTATTAGTACTGTTATTGAGTCACACTTTATAAAGGAAATTGAAGGTATATTGTATATTAATATATATTTGTGTAAATGTGTGGTGACGAAGAAAGAATACAAGTATCACCACTCCATGTCACCTGAAGGGCGTAAGAGGCAAATAGCGGAAAAATACGCAGATGATATCACGCAGATGGTACCAACCCATCTGGCCAGCGACGAAACAGTAGGCCAAAGCCTCCCACCATTGGGAGAGGCCTGTATCCAGCAGTAGATTATGATAGGCTAATTGATTGATTGATATATTATGTATTTACTACTAATACAACTACTAAGTTGATTCTCCCAACATATGACCTTCCCAATAATGTATTTTGTGTAAAATTCTTTATCTTTAGGATTAAAGTTTAATTTGATCCATTAAATACTTTCCTATATGTGCATCATCACATCACAAGGTTAATTGGTAAACTATTACCGCTCACTCGGACAGTTCCAATAGTATCTTAGTTTAAAGACACTATAATAATAATTTGAAATATCATCTTCAGCATTATCACTCAAAATTGTATTTAATTATCGATAAAAAATTTATTAATTTCTTTAACTACATACGTTTTTTTAACTTTAAAAGTCCTCCCTATTTCTTTCATTTTAACATTTCTAATAGTTTCAAAGTAAAAGATTTAGAGATCCTAATCACACAAAAGTCAACTAACATCTGTAATCTTCTACTACCACTCCTGCTACTATCTCCTTATTAATAACATGTCATAATTATATATGTTCCCGGCTACCGTAGGTACCAATATGGCGGCGCGGTGCCCCCAAGGCTACCATCGATCCTGCAATTAGTCACACACTTTACAACGCGTTTGTCTGTAGGTACGTCGTCAGATGTTTATAGATATGCAGAAAATGGTTCATTTCAATACAATGTTTACTGTGCAGGTCTAATTAATGTACTTTTACGTCATATATTGACGTAGAGCTAGAATATACAATAATGTTAACGGGAATTAACGTGATCATTGTATAACATTATTTGTATATCATGGAACGCGATAGTTTAAAAGGTAGTAAGAGCTAAAATTCCAGCAGCAGTGATGTCATTTTTGCTTCAAAATTTTCTTAGGATTAAATATTTTTCAGTTTTGATATTTGAATTTTCCTCTTGATAATAATAAAAATTCTTCTCATTAGTAAGATTTGAGTAGATTCTTAAGTTAAACAAAAATACCTATCATCATCAAGTTATGGAGAATCCTAAATATTTAGGATTCTTCATAACTTGGTTAAAATATAACAATTAGCATTAATAAACTTATATTTGTAAATACAAACATATATTCTACATAATATCAATCTGTCAATCAAATATATCAATCAATCAATTTTGGGAGGATTTGGCATACTGTCTCCACACTGGACAGATGGGTTGGTACCATCTACGTGATTTATCACTTTTAAAATTCTATGGTAATATATGAGTTTGAAAAGTGATAAAATTCAATAATTCTTGAGAAATTAAGCACTGTACGTTGAAAAGATAATATTTTATGCAGACAAGGTAAAGGAAATAAATTTACTGCTATCAAGGATATAATATGTTCTGACAACCATCTATGACATAATCCATTATGTTTTTAAGACATATTTTTGAGCTTAAATTCAAAACTGAAATATATAAATTAAGAATGATATAAAAACTGTTAAAGTTGCTTCGGTTCTTATGTTATAGTTTTATTAATTTAAAATCATCCAACCAACCTATATATAGTAATTGATTTGACTATTAAATATTAAGACGTCACTATAAATTATTTCATACAAATTCCCTTATAACGTACCTTTTCGACGTTTAGTAAAAAAAAATTAATTTGACCAGTCAGTCAAATACCCAATTATAGAATTATCGTTAACAAACTTATGACTTTACTGAGCATCGCATATTTTTGAACGACTTCTACAAGGTTAGATTTGTCCTCATAAAAGCCTCACAAAGAACTGGGAGACCAACTTCATCAATACCCCAGACACATAGATGTATTAATGACACCTAAATACAATAAAATAATAAATTATAATAATTAAACAATGCGTCGTTTCCTGTATTAAAAATAAACATATTAAAACGGCCGACCACTTAAATGTATGAGTAGGTACATTTGGTTTTTAACCATTCTAATCTACCAATAATTAGGTTATTAGAAGTACTTTTTCAAACTAACACTTATAATCTGATAAACCGCTGGTAATCGCTGACAGATATACAGATACATTATCACTTTATATAAATAAACGACCTAATAATTATTCAAACATTAAAGAACGTAACATTTCGTTAAAAATGATCAGGCAATGACGTCAATCAAACCTGTCGTGCCGGTTTACTAATAAAATAGAAGATATAAATAATGTCATAGTAAATATTCAAGGAAACATAGCAGAAAATGTAGGAACCAATGATATTAGTAGAGAAAATATAGAAATCGATGATATTAGTGGAGAAAATGTAGAAATCGATGATATTAGTGGAATAATATCGGATTTGTACACACACGGTAGCGGGAATAGATTTTGTATCAGATTTCGAACACTACACGAAGATTTTTGTTTAGACTATTGATTAAAACCTCACAATGTGAGTGGTTGGCGTGTGAAGTGTGTGTTTTGAGGTTACATTGAGTTGGGTGTCAGCTCAGGTCATGAAGGTTCAATTCGTGTCATCAAGCAATTAGTAGACAGAAATAATAGCACTATGAAACACATTATAACTGACACCGAATAAACGAATAGCTCACAAGTTCAAACATATTTTTTGACACAAAAAATTACATGAAAATTTCAGAATCACTAACCAATCTAAACGTTTGGAAAATCCAAAAAAAAAAAATACATTCGTAATCCCTTATCGTCGAACGGGTGGATCCACGCAATATTGTACCTCAACCTTGTAGAAAATGATTCCATTATTGCTTGCACACACTTTGGGCGACTCCCGGTTTAGGCACTACACATGGCGACACGTCACTACTAATTTTTAAAATAAATATATCTACTCACGCTGCAATGCTTTTAGAAAGTGGCCAGCGTTCCATAGACGCTTGGTACTTCATGTTTTCAATCTGCTTTTTGAGTGCTTCTTTGTCCATGGCTGCGAGAATACTAGGGTCCATCGCGCAGAATCTGTGGTATAAAGCACGCACACATTGGTTAGTGTATATCGTATTGCTGTGAGGGACGACTTCAGTACACTTACAGAGAAAAATGTTAGGAAACGGAATAAATTCCTTGTTGAGTACGTTACTTTAGTTAGTGAGTTTTAGTTAATGTTATTCATGTATATTTACAGAATACACTACTTAAAAATTTTGTATCAATTATTATTTTGCCTTTATGCTAAAATATATATGCGTAGAAGAACTACCAAATTAAATTTTTCTGTTATACTAGTGTACCAACACACGTACCTATTTAATTTTGCTCTGCTTTGCTATGCTGCTTAAATATATATTTTAATACCTATTTACAAATAATTGTAATAAAGATTATAAATAAACATTTTATTGGGTACAAAGATAACAATTAGAATCAGGAAATCCTGCTTAGTGATATCAGAATTCTATACAGATTTTTTTTTAAAAAAACGAACTATTTATTATTATACAATTATACTGTTTTATTACTCGATTTGAACTTTAGGTCTAACAGGGACTAAATGTGTTGGTTCCGAAGTATAGAATTAATTATCTATTACTATCCAAAGTAATAGTTATAACCACACCTAAATCTATAAACCCTTGTTCGTGATAGTTTATTGACTTATACAAATGACCAGGTCATTATTTACTATTTTCAACTAATCATTGTTCATAGATTTTACATAGAAAAAATCATTATAACATAAAACATAATAATCAATTTTCATTATTTTTTAATATCTCATATTTTCCTGCCATCTTTCATTTATACGTAAATAAAACAGTAATAAGTAAATCAAAATACACTACAGATCTGAATATATCAATACAAATTAAATAAAGCTACTGCCATTATACAACATTGTTTTATATTCCATTTCTAATTAATACGGAAGCGACAAAAACGTCGTTTAATTTCAGCCACCATAATGCAATTAGAACAATATTCAACTAATTTGTAGCAAGCGCTTCTGTTATTGAGCGTACAATATAGCCCTCTCTTTCGCACGTTAGGGGAAATACGTCTATGTGTGCGCATCTATGAATGTGTGGGTGATGCGCGCGCAGAACTTTACAGTTTCTATGACAACCCCTTTAGACACACTGAAGTTAGCTTGCGCAAAGTTAGTTAACCTGTATTTATTGAAATTTGAACCTTATGATGAAAGAATTATGGTTGGATTTAATTACTGTATGGGCTGTAAAATTAATGAATTAAAGCGTAATGCCCGGTAGTTCTTGGCGTTTTGTACAAGCATTATTCTTTGTTTTCAAGTGGATGACATAGAGGGCGTACTACGCAACGATTTATTACTACGTATGTTACAAAAATACATTTAAAAATAGATGCATGAGTTTATAATACTAAATTAGATGTGTCTGTGCATTGGGAATATTAAAAAAAAATTAGAGTATAAAATCACGATTAGAAATCCATTTTTTTATATTTGAACTTTTTGTCTATTTGTTTTTTTTATATATAAGATACGTCAATTAGACTTCGCCTTGTCTGATGGTAAGCAAAGTCTCATAAAAGAGGGTTACCATACTTACATGTGCCTCAACGTATGTTTTTTCACGCCCCGCTTAAATGATCCGGGACTGTAGGAAGAAGGAAACACGTGAGCTGGTAATTAATTCCAGGCCTTAATGGTGCGACAGAGGAAAGAGTCACCGAACCTCTTGGTTTTTTTCTGACACTGTACTAATATTTATACTATATTACAGGAAAGATACTGTCTTGTCAGTCTTGATCCGTATCAAGACTAACAAGAAAACTTCGAGTCAGGTTCATAAAACTCCATAAATTTGGTCGGCCCAATACTTAGTCACAGCCACAACATTGTTCGGTCACAGGTCAGTACAGGTGGAGAGGCACAATGGGTACGAGATCACGTGTAGCATGGACTGCAGTCGCAAGTCACTCTTATGTAAACTAACTTTTATGTAAATTACTACCCCATCTCAGTATCAAAATAAACGGGATACCGTGTTTCATTGTTTTGAGTTGCCGATATTTCGGCGCTGTTGCAAGGACCATGATCACGGAGAAACTGGAGTAGAGGCGGTGAACAGAAAAAAAAAGTATTTTCTAGGAGTAATTATATCGATCTACCCTCTTTCGAGTTCTTTTATCGTGCGTATCTGTACTACCACTGGTTTCACTCTCACTACAAACTCGAACCCGATATCGATCACGTTCACGACACACGATGCTCACTGTATCCACTCGCGATTTTGTTTTGGCTTGTTCCCGGTTGTTTTTGCAACTGTTTATTTGTTTACCCCGTTTATTTTGATAGTGATGTGAGTGACCATGATAGTTTAAATACCTATATTACTACCCCATCGTTCTAATTGTATATCGTATTAGTTCTGTACATTTTATATCCCGGCATAAGTGGTATGCTATATGGTAAAGATAGTCTACATTACGTCAAGACAATGACGTGTAGGTTAGTATTTAGTCTATGTTGTAATGCAATAAATGTAACAAAGTTTTTAAAGATTCATTATATATATATCCAGGTGGTAGCTTATCTTTCGGTTCAATGAAACATGTCGGAACTGGATGTAAGTTAGTCCAAATAAAAAAAAAAATATAAACCCCCTCCAGGTAAGCTAAATTGTTAAAATCAATTTCATTTATTCAGTTTAGGCACATAAAGAGCACCCTACAGAATACCACGGCTATAACAACCTCGTGTTGTGTTCACGGCGGTGAGTAGGGTAGCTAGAGCCTACAGCTCACTGGAGAGGTTTTGTGCTGTCAGTGGGAAGGCTTGTCCTGATTATGTCTTCTGCACTATCGGCCCAGAAAATCTCAGTTCATACAGGGTCGGTAGCACGAGTGTGACTCCTCTGGTGTTATACACGTTCATAGGTCATAAATATTATAAAAATAATAAGTAATAGTGGTATGGGTAATGGACTGCTGAGACGATTTCTCAGGTTCGATCACACTACTGACTTCTCGACACTAATGACTTTTCGATGCTTTTCGAAGTTATGTGTGTATTTATCGTAGGTTTATAAGTGCCCGGTTAATGACAATAGGCTCGCCACCTATTACATTGGGACCTAAACATAAACTGGCAAAATGTGGGTGCTAGCATCTCTTCCTACCCCTTCGGGGATATAGGCAAAAGTTTATGTTATGTTATAAATAAACCATTGGAAAATGATTCTTTAGCTGTGTTAAGAGTGGGTTCACGTCGGTAGTATAATTGACCAGTCGTCGAACCCGAGACCTTTCGATCGTAAAGCCGATTCCTTAACCACTAAGCTACTGACGCTTATTTGCCCTCTTGTTACAGTTGGCCAAACCGAATAAGGGGCCAAGTTCCTTATCGTACAAAGAAAGGAAGTACTGCAGTACATGATGGCATTGTTTGCACCGTATAAGGGTGACACCATATTCCTGCACTAAGAAATTATAAGGTATCGAATACATACATATATATAATCTCGCCTTAACCCTGGAGGGTAAGGCAGAGGTGAATTTTAACACCCACATTTCACCAATTATTGTATTCGGTCCCACGTAGTAGTGAGTGAGCATATTGCTGTTTTCTGGGCACTATTGTTGACTCGAGTCATGCATCTGAGGCTGAGTTTGGGCTGTATATATCTGCCTGATGTTAAACAGCCCTATCCCTTAGTCGCCGTGTACGACACCGCATAGGAAGTGATGGAGTGGTCCTAATTCTACTCTGCCGGGAACCGCGGGTATTGAATATATAACTCTAATTTGCCAGTAACACTGATAGATGAATATTATTACATCATGTTTAGTTATTTTTAGTCTCAGGGTTTTGAGAGGAGAGCCTGTACTGGAGCCTCATTCGTTGTTAACCAACGGCTTTGTCTACTACACTGATGGCACAGAAACTGTCTATTCTTACAGCAATGGCAACACAAGTGTGAGCCCCCTGGTGTTGAACACATCTATAGGCCACTGTAACCACTATATGCCACATAAGATGTATTAAAAAAACTGCAATGATTATCAAGGTAGGCTTAGACCTCAAAGATGAATCTTTTACTTCATCTTAGCGTTAATATCAGTCGCATCCGAAGATTTCACCTCGGCTGCGGATTTGGCTAAACTTCGACATTTTCCGTGAAACGACTGTCATCTGACCTCCAAAACCCAAAAGGCGATAACGAAAAATTGCAGTTAGACCAGTTGTTGGGCTTTTTAGGACTCCAACTACTAACAGCTACCCTAGATGTCCATATGACAACTGGGGCCGATAGCTTTACGTTCTCTCCGAGGCACGACCAGACTAATATCAAATACCCATATTCATTAATATTTGTACTGAGTGGCGATCGAACCCGCGCCTTCTGCGTAGCGGTCGCAATCATAACCGCTACACCACAGAGGCTGTCAGGCCTCTGAAATGATTGGCAGGACGTATGTAGGATGGACTGTCGTCAACCATCGGGGGTGGAAGGGTCTTTACGGTGACAGTCAGGCCCTGAACACCCTAAGTATATATGTAAGTGTAAGGATATTTGATCTTGATTCGGGGTAAAGTCTAAGACGAAAATTATTATTTCTTCTGCATAGACCATTAAATCGGTACTTACAAAACGTCAGTGTAAAAATAATTTTTTCTTTGCCGCACCACGAAGACCTAGAATTCATTACCAGCTCACGTGTTTCGTTCTTCCTACAGACCCGGGTCCTTTAAGAGGGGCGTGAAAAAGCATCTGATGAGGCCGCCAAGCTGAGTGCCACCATTGTGACCACACATTTAGTGCCTGTAATCGTGACCCTCTTTCCTGAAACTTTGCCTTTAGCTTACCATCAGGCGAGGTGAAGTCAAGTTGGCGTGTCCTAGATAAAAAATAATAATATGAAAGACTAGTTTAGCAAGGTAGTGCCTAAATATACCTGTTACATAACAATACTGTTTGTGTACCTAAATGTGTGTGCAAAGTTTTGTTGATCGATGTGTTACATGTTGTGATGGGATCTGTAACTTTTCCAGAGTTAACGACCGCACGAAGAAATTCTTACGTTTAAAGACATTTATTTCTCATAAAAACATAAAGTTCTTAACTTAAAATGAGATTTACAATAATTTAGAAATTTACAATAAATGTTTTCCTCTATTCTGCCTACTTTAAATGATTACATTTGTTGTACATAGTTTTTGAGTTTACCCTTATACACATTCAAATTATCAATATTTTTAATGTTGTTAGGTGGCTTATTATAAAGCTGTGCTCCATCGAATAATATCGTTTTTTTACCATAGTTAGTACGTGGACGAATTATCTGAATATTGTCTCTGTTTCTTAGCAAGTGAATTGATTCCCTCTTAGATAACTGTATATTAGTTTGGATCGAATTAGTTGTAAATTTTTTAACGTACGTACGTAACTAAAATGCAGGTCGTGTATATGTATAGTTGTTTCATGTTTAGTAATTTTGTTTCGTGATATATTTGATTTAAATTCTTCGAATCTTGTATTATTTCTTAGAACTATAGTTTAACGTAATTGGTATATTTTGTACTCTATAGGTAAATATATTGTACATAGTTACCTGCAAATGTTGACCCCAAGTTTGATACCTAATGCAGGTTTCGAATAATATATACGATGACTTGATCAATGGATTTGAGTCCATTCGGCAGGCGTAGCACCCTCAAGTCATTAAAAAACACGTACTGAGGTCAGGATATTTCCGTTCAATTGAGCAGTCCAACTGGGGAAGTACCTTCGCGCTACAGAATACTGCGGCCATAATAACCTCGTGTTGTGTTCCCGGCGGTGAGTAGGGTAGCCAGAACTCACTGAATAGTTTTTGTACTGTCAGTGGGAAGTCTAAAAGCTTGTCCTGATTGTGTCTTCTGCACTGACGGTACAGAAACTCAGTATCAAAATAATCGGGATATTTACCATGTTGCATTATTTCGAATTTCCGGTATTTACTCCGTGATCACGGATCGGAAATTTAAAACAATGGAACATGGTAAATATCCCGATCATTTTGATACTGATGATAAGATAAGATATTTATTTTGCAAATATGGGTACAATACAACATGTTGGTTCATAAAACAAGAGGTTCAGCCATATTTTACCTTTAGGCATGCAAATATTATAAGTTAAACACAAAAAAATAAAATTATAGATCAATCAAAATAAAATAGATAAATGTCAATGAATGTCAAATACAAATTCTAAAAATCAAACAGTCAAATCTTTCTCATTTAAAAAGTCATTAACATTATAATACACTTTATCAATCAAAAATTCACGCAGCTTCTTTTTAAACAGTGATAACGTCAGTTCCTTCCAACTTTTAGGTATTTTATTATAGATACATGGAGCCATGCAGAAAACACTTTTACGCATAAGTGTTGTTTTAGCTGTATGAAGACACAGTTTAGTGTTATCACGTCTATTTCGCGGAATAATATCGGCTAAACGCTCGAAACGATTCGCGTTTGACTTCACAAACACAGCAACCTCCAAAATGTACAGGCACGGCAGTGTCAATATCTTATATTGTTTGAAATAAGGCATGCAGCTATCTGTAGACCTTAGATGAAACATTGCCCGTATACATCTCTTTTGTGACTTAAAAGATGTTACCTTTTCAGTTGAGTTACCCCAAAATATAAGCCCATATCGTAAGTGGGATTCCACAGTACCATAATAAGCAGTAAGGAGTGCATCTAAACTTATAATGGGAGATAATGTCCTTAGGGCATACGCGGATCTATGAATCTTTTTACTCAGTTTATCAATATGTGTCTTCCAGTTTAATCCTTTATCTATTTCTATACCCAAAAATGTCGTGCATTCGACTTCCTCTATTGTATCACTGCCATATTTAATGCTAAGGCTCATAGGTGCTATACGTTGATTAAAGTGAATAATTTTAGTCTTATTTAAGTTTATTTTCAAGTTATTGTCATTTAACCATTGTACAATTAAATTTAGGGAATTGTTAATGTCATCTTCATATGTCTCAATATTTTTACATGCTACAGTCATAGTGCTATCATCTGCAAACAATGTTAATGGTTGGTCAATAAATTTTGGAAAGTCATTAATATATAGAATAAAAAGAAGGGGTCCCAGTACGCTACCCTGTGGTACCCCAAATGAAACTTTTCGCTCTGATGATCGGAAAATTTCTTCATGCTTATTATCTAAGTTAATTTGTCGGATTTCTGTCATTTGTCTTCTATCGAATAGGTACGATTCAATGAGTTTCACGACATTGCCCCTGATACCATAGCTTTCCAGCTTTTGTAATAGAGTTTTATGATGTACGTAATCAAAAGCTTGGGTCATATCACAAAAAATGCCGCAAACAGGTGTCCGTTTGTCTATATTTTCTATGACTTTATGTAAAAAGTCGTATATGGCCATATTAATTGTAGTACCCCGTCTGAAGCCTTTCTGTTCATCACAAAGAAGTTTATTTTTTTCAATAAATCTGTACAACTCGTTATAAATATACTTTTCAAATATTTTTGATATAACAGGAATCAGTGAAATTGGTCGGTAATACTCCATCTGTTCTCTGTTTTCTCGTTTAAAAAGGGGTTTTATTATCGATGTTTTTAGGGCATCTGGATAGACACCCGCACTGATACAAAGATTAATTATGTGACTAAGGTGGCAACAAATATTCAGCGACACGTATTTCAATATTTTTGTTGAAATACCATCGTATCCTACGCTATTTGTGTTCTTTAATGACATAATGAGTTTATGCATATCATTTGGAAAACAAGGTGCCATAAACATGGACTTACCGATACTATTAGGCGCACAAGACTTAGGTTTGCTATTCACTTGAAGCGTAGGCTGAATTTTATCGATAAAATGGTCATTAAACTCGTTAGCAATGTCGTTAGGTTCAGTCAAAGTTCGATTCTTAACCTTAATTCTATTGATATTGTGCTTAGGTACGTTATATTTTGCACGGTTTATGATTGCCCAGGTAGTTTTAGACTTATTTTTCGATGTTTTTATGTTGTGGTTATTTTGTGCTTTTTGTGTCAAACGAATATTTTTTTTATATAATGCTGAATATTTAATAAATTTAGTTTTATTGGTTATGTTAGGATTTAGTCTCATCTGCCACAAAAGTTTTCTTTTATTTCGATTACATAATTTAACTCCCTTCGAAAGCCACTTAGTCTTTTTTGTAACATTTATTTTGATTCCTTTAGCCGGAAAACACAAATCATACATCAATTTGAAAGTATCTAGAAATTCATTGTATGCTACATTTGGGTCATCGGTGTCATAAATCTCCGCGAAAGAAAGCTGTTTTATATATTTTTTGAACTTTTGCATATTTTCGACACTGTAATCATTTTTAGTTAAATACCAATAACTAATGGCACATATTTGCCGTACCGGACACTGAAGCAGCTGTGCCGTGTGGTCTGATAGCGAGAACTCATATACATCACTCTTACACAATTTACTGAAATTATGTGCAAAATTGTCTATACACTTCATGCTTGCCATGCGAGTTGGTTGTTTTATTGTGAGCTTGAGATTGTAGCCAGTTAACAGACATTCGAATGCCCTTGTTTGATTATTTTGCTTAAGGATATCTATATTGAAATCCCCAGCAATTACAATATTCTTCTGCCGAGTCTGTGTAACTTCCTGTATAACAGAATTAAGCCTGTCTAAACAATAGTCCAGATTATTATAATTTGGTACCCTATATACACATACAACAATTATCTTATAGTCAATAAGCTCTATAGCACAGCATTCGAAAATGCCTGATGTCGACAATTTCATTATTTTGGGCAGTTCTTTCCACTGCAGTCCATTTTTTACAAGAATGCATGCACCTCCCCTTCTCCCACTAGTTCTGCAGAAGTGAGCAGCTAGACAGTAATTAGGTATATACAATTGATTTTGACAACCTTCCAGGATAAAATGCTCTGTTACACACAGAACGTCCACACTTACACTCTTTTCCCGTAAATTATCCAAACAAACCGTAAGTGCATCAGACTTTGCAATTAGGCTTGCAATATTTTGATGTAAAATGTTAACATACCCATTAGAGAAAAAACAGATCACCTGAGTCAGTCTGAATGCTAGTAGGAGGGGAAGCCACACAATGTTTTTTGTCAGGCAAGCAGTGTTCGTCACTGGTTCTTGATTGAATAAATTCATTGATCACAAAACTTAGATTTGCAAATATGTTCGCCATACCTCGATTATTAATAGATCCACTCCTATGCCAAAACATTTTATAATCGTATGTCAAATAAAAATTAGAGTCAAACAACAAATTCGTATAGTTATAGGTACATGCATCGAGATACAGTAGGCTGTTAAATGTTTCTATTCTTCCGTTGAACATCATGGAGTAATTATCCAGTTTAAAAGTAGGTGCACATATTAAAATATTTGTATGTTGTATTTTCAACGCCGTTTCCCTTATACTTGTTACCAGATCAACGTAATTGTTGGTCCGCTGAAAGTCATCTTCACCGATGAAAAACAGTTATTATTATAAACAGTTATATATTATTTTGGGCAGTTCTTTCCACTGCAGTCCATTTTTTACAAGAATGCATGCACCTCCCCTTCTCCCACTAGTTCTGCAGAAGTGAGCAGCTAGACAGTAATTAGGTATATACAATTGATTTTGACAACCTTCCAGGATAAAATGCTCTGTTACACACAGAACGTCCACACTTACACTCTTTTCCCGTAAATTATCCAAACAAACCGTAAGTGCATCAGACTTTGCAATTAGGCTTGCAATATTTTGATGTAAAATGTTAACATACCCATTAGAGAAAAAACAGATCACCTGAGTCAGTCTGAATGCTAGTAGGAGGGGAAGCCACACAATGTTTTTTGTCAGGCAAGCAGTGTTCGTCACTGGTTCTTGATTGAATAAATTCATTGATCACAAAACTTAGATTTGCAAATATGTTCGCCATACCTCGATTATTAATAGATCCACTCCTATGCCAAAACATTTTATAATCGTATGTCAAATAAAAATTAGAGTCAAACAACAAATTCGTATAGTTATAGGTACATGCATCGAGATACAGTAGGCTGTTAAATGTTTCTATTCTTCCGTTGAACATCATGGAGTAATTATCCAGTTTAAAAGTAGGTGCACATATTAAAATATTTGTATGTTGTATTTTCAACGCCGTTTCCCTTATACTTGTTACCAGATCAACGTAATTGTTGGTCCGCTGAAAGTCATCTTCACCGATGAAAAACAGACAGTAGTCGTTCATTGTAAAGTGGTTCAATTTCTGATCAATGTTCCCAATGAGCCCGGTTATTCCACAATTTGGCTTTAAAAAATGGCATATTTGATAGTCTGGGAAGGTATCTTTCGCCATTTTTAGAATCTTATTCTTTTTATTACTGCTAATGATACATAATTTGCGCTTTTCTGTGTTTGGGTATGAGAATTGCTGGATCCTTGTACATTTCCCTAACTTTTGTGAGTATTTGGGCAGACTCTTTACCGACGGAGCAGTAACTATTGATTCTATACTCCTGTATTTAGGCGCATATGCAACTATGTCTGACCATTGGCAATCGTATTGTTTTGCCAGACTTTGACAAGTAGATGGAACATATTGAATTGGTGATGTACATGGAAAGCTAATTTTTTGTTGACATTGTATTACATTTCGCGGTGTACATTTCATTTTACGCCTCCTTGGTGTCGTGGAGCGCTCGTGCACAATATCCAAATAGGTGATCTTTTTATACATGCCAATAACTTTATCACATTCATTAAGTTTATCCTTTAAATATGCGTTTTCTTGATTTAGGTTCGCTACTTCCACGTGGGCCGTTTCCAACAGTTTTTTTAATTCGTCTATTTGTTGTTGTAGATCAGATAATGCAGACCTATCATGCAACATAGTATTAATCAAGCTGGATCCAGACAAATCGTCAAAACTGGTTGCATTAAATAAATCCTCTTTGGTCTCAGATAGGTTGGATATTATATTTTCGTCTGATCTACTCTTTTGAAGTATAGGGTTTCTAGGCTTTCTCCGGGTAACATTATCAAACATAGAAAACATTGTTGCAAACCAGTCTTTATGTCACGTATGCTAATTGTGTTGATTTATATAACGTAAGCTAAATATGTTTAATTTCTGCTTGGAGGGTAGATGTTGTGTTTTTATGTCACGTATGCTAATTGTGCTTTTATTTAACGTAAGCTCAATATGCTTAATTTCTGCATGGAGGGTAGATGTATATTCACACTCAATGAATTGTTGTCTCTGGGTTAATTTAGTGATGTTGGTTGATTTGTTTTTTTTTTTTTTTCACATAACGATTCCACTTTTGTGATTTTTGTGATAAAAATTATGTAAGACTAGTTTTTCAGGATTCTTATCTTAGTATCCGAATTAGTCACAACATTTCACTACTTTATACGTGCTCAACTTGATAACTCAATACTGTACAATGATTAGGCGAAGTATTTTTGTATGTGGATTTGTTTATTATACTTTCTTTTTGTATTTATACACTGTATAAGTGGGAGATCTAATAACACTTTGGCTGGTTTTTTCACTTTATTACTATTAAATTCCACTTATTTATTTACACTTTATTGTACTTAAATATTTTATATGTTGTATATTCGGCGCAAGATGGCAGTAGTGGTATTTTTGTTTACAATAATGGATTAGAAATTGTAATTTTCAAATTGAAATTTTGGTGTAACCGCCTTTTGAAAAAAAATTTTTTAAAACTCCTCACAACCGATTTATATCACTTTCACTTAGTCCACACTTTCTTCTTTAGGTTTATTGTTGCACATTTCACTACTCGGAGTTAACTCGGTGTTATTTAAAGCGTATTTTATGGGTCCTTACTATTGAAATGTTAGACACTGCTGTATATTCTATTATATTAACTGTTTTGAGCTACGAACGATACCACTTGAGTAGATCGATGAATATTTCAATTTTTGCACCAGATAAACACTTTTTACTCAATTTTTACTCAATTTTTACTCAATTTTTACTATTTTTAAAGATTTTAAATACGCGGGCGATGTTAGCTCCTCGAGTGTTGCCAGTGAGTGACAATGAAAGTTTAAATATCTAAATGGTACAGAAACTGTCTGTTCTTACAGTTTCGGTAGCACGGGCGTGACTCCCCTGGTGTTGCACACGTTTATAGGTCACGGTAACCACTATCCATCAAGTGGGTGGGAGCTTGTCTGCCACCTAAGTTGTATGAAAAAAAAAATACCTCCGTAAAACCACGAAGGTTGATAACCTCTAAAATAATTATATCGCTAACAGCTGGACTGTCGCCGATCTAGATGGCCAAATCTATCTGTCGTGGCCTTTAGAGTTCTTACGAGTAAATCAACCACCACAAAACAATTAGTAATATCTATATTGTACTGGTTTATCTTCACACTCGCGCTGCCGACCATGAAGAAACCTTCTGATGCCTTTAATTGCTGTATAGGCCGGTTTACGCATAATAAGCCTAAAATCGTTCTTTCATTTTATTCCAAAACCACAAAACCATGTAAATTCTTTGACCTTGATAACTTTAGCGACCTCTTGAGACAAAGAGGGACATAAATTCGCAGTTTCATTTAAAAGCGAAAGAATTCCTGAGATAATAATTAATTAAGAATACAATGGGGAGATAAGATTTTATTCAGATAACAACAATGGATTGTGTTTTTACCGCTAACATTAGAAAACGTGAATATTTATGTGAATCGCGTCTTTGTTAAGCTTGTAGTCATTACTAGATTTTTTGGTTGCGAGGACTACTACCGCAATTCTAAAGGCCTATTCTGGGGACTCTGTGGATACCTGAGGAGCGCCAGATCGAGAGAGATGGCCCTAGGTCAGTTGGGGTGCGAGGGATATGTCTGTCAACATCACCTTTGGCAACTAATAATGACCCACAGGCGTCGTGCGTTTTTGTCGGTTCGAGCCCGACATGACCTCTCCCACCAGCAGCTCCGGCGGGGAGGTATTCGTAGGGGTTTCTTCGCACGTAAAGGCGAAGAGGCCCGATTGAGTAAAATTACGTTTTTAGAACTTATGAAAACTAATCAAATTATAACTGGTTTAATAACCTCACGGAAGACAAATGTTCTCTTTTACATTTTTCTTTCGGAGCGATTTTTTAAAATGTGAATTTTACGGCCGCTTTCTTTCATCTCAATCTGTATTTCGTAATCCAAGATTGATAATATAAACCGTTTCTTGATTTTACTATTTCAATGAATAATCTTTAGATCAAGATTTCAATCCTTTTCTCTAATCGATCTTTGGGAGGACGGATCCCCCTTTAGACCGCAGTTTCTACCAAAATGACAGCTTTTATTGTAAGGATGTTGGTGGCGAGATAGACATATTGGAATACCGATTCTCTGTCGATCGATCGATTGTCAAAAATCGGGATTGAATATAATCTTAGATTGACAATCGATTATTGGAAGCGGCCGTTAATAGACCAACACAATTGTCCATAATCACAGGAATCGAATCCACGACCCCTGTATTGTATTTAGTGTACCTACTGTACTTAACTTACTTGCTTCCCATAATACGCCCAGGCCACGACTATAGAAGCCAGGGCTATCCATCATCTCGTTTCAGTTTATTAAAACATTGCTTATATCCCCGCAGTAAATCTTGGTGTAAAGGCTGATTACGTACAAAACAGTCGAAAAATTCGATAAAAACACGCTGGTTTCTGATTATAATGTATAACAATAGACTGTTTTGATAAAAATTCCTTGTTTTCAGGAACAATATTCCTACTGTCTATGTCATTTTTAAACAATCGCGGTGTGAATTAATAATTAAAAAATGGTTCGGGATTTTGTGCGATTAAATCATGGTACTTACTAGTTTTGCCGACGTTTCGGATGCGTTACAGCACCCTTCCTGGTTGCCATACCAACATTCCTCTGTGATAGCCACAGTGGCGTAACGGTAGAAAGTTCAAATGTTACGCAGAGGGCGTGTGCGATTCCCGTTCAGTGTAGGTATTTATATGAATATATTCATATTCATATAAATACTTTTATAAGACAAAAAGTATTTCAATATGTTTATCCTATCCATACTAATACATAACATAACACAAACTAGTTAAGCTAAGCTTACTTTGGGTCTAGAATATTGTGTAAAATATTGTACAATATTGAATTTTGTTTTGTATTCAATTATAATTGTCGCGAAAACAAATTTAGGTTAATTACAATTATTTAACCCCCCCTCACCCTTGTCAGCAGCAGTTAACATTGGTACCTATATGCATAACTCTTTTTATGTTTGTATAACTCTCTTGGGGGTAATATATGGGTAATATATGCTATATTATGTGTGAAAAAGTTAAAAATATCTGTTTACATAATCATTATCTAGACCCCTCCCCCTATATCATCAAAAATACGCAATTCATAGACCCCCTTCCCCCTATAGTGCTTACGTAATACTTGAATATTCATAATTCATATATTTTTATCATTGCATGTGTTTGCTATTGCATTTTCGCCCTCATAAGTTTAAGCCTATGATGAATGCGGTATTAAGCTAAAACCAAATGCAGAGTCATGCTCGCTCCAAACATGAAACGGAATTATATTTGTACGAATTTACAAAAACTTGGCAGTCGGGTAGAACTAAATTTATAGTTGAGGAGCCGACAGAATTTTATTTGATAATTTTTAAACATTTGATATGTCATCAGGCTCAACTAGTCATCGTTGTCAGGCTTTTTTGTACCACTTAGGTGGCAGACAATCACCTTTGTTGTGTAAAAAAATAGATCAATCAATCAAGTAGCCTGTCGCAGTCCACTGTCGGACAGACCAATAGGCTCTGGCCTACTGTTTCACGCTGGCCAGACGGGTTGGTACAGGGTTTTATGTCAAGTTTTCCTTCTTTCGCTTTGACGATATCACTGCGTGAGAAAAAACACTCGAAATCTGCACATCTGTCCGTTTATTGGGGTTTTCATGATTCTATTTATTTATTTTTTTTTTATTTATTTATTCAACTTTATGCACAGTAATTTTGTACAAAGGCGGACTTAATGCCAAAGGCATTATCTAACAGTCAACCTTAGGGTGATGCAGAGATACATTGAGGTAGGTGCAGTGCACTATGACCACAATAATAATACATACAATATACATACACACTATAATACATAAGAAATTCATACACATACTTTTAAATATATTTACTTACATATTACTTACTTATACTTACTACTTATATATATACTTATATATATACTTATATATATTCGTATAATATATACTTATATAATATAAACTTACCTATACTTACATAATTATACATAATGACAAAGTATTTCTAACATTAAGGTTTTACATATTACTATGACTAGGGGCTACTGTAGTAGAGCTGACGTACTTTGTACTTGAATGTTGCACGGTTAGTAGTCATCCGGATTCTACTAATATTAAAATGAAAAATTTTGTGAGAATGTTTGAAAGTTACCCAATAACGCTTAAACGGCTGTATGTATAATGTATGTGTAAAGATACGATAGATTATAAGATTATAGTCTGAAATTTCACATAGATTACGCGTGGTTTCCGTCAGAGTAGAATTTGGACCACCCCATCTCTTCCTATGTGGTGTCGTATATATGAATATGTTCCCATGACTAGGATAACATGGTAATGGAATGATGCGGATGGACCCGCAGACAGAGCATAAATGCTAATACATTTTTTTTTAAATACACTGACACTACCTTTACAGGGGACACCTAATGCGATAGTGCCTTAACCTAATATATACAAACTAATTATTAATAATAATTAGTTTGTATATGTTGTATATATAATAATAATATAGGCCTAGTGTGGGGCCACCGGAAATGTAACTGTATGTGTGTTTTTTGGTAATAAATTATTATTATTATTTATTATTATTATTATTACAATCCCTTTACAATAACCTCACTACTTTTTCGATAAATAAGAATATTGCAGAGACTCTAAACTAACCTAAACACGTCATTTATATTACACGCTAAGGGTGGCACCAATGGTGCGTCAACACTGTCTGTTACACTCCCTATAGGGTGTCTACTGTCTACACAATTTTCTCCACGAAACAGGTGGAGACGTCACCATAGATTGTTATCAATACCATTAGATTGGGGTGCGTTACAAGCGTGACAGAACCATGCTCGTTTGACGTGGAAAATTAATTTATTATGTGATGTTCAATAACAAGACGTACTGTAACTTTTCGGGAGTATAGATATAAATATTAGGCCATTGTTAAGCTTATATTTCATTACTTAGTCATCATTAAAGCGTGGGTAGCTTAGTGGTTAAGAAATCGGCTTTAAGATCGAGAGAACCCGGGTTCGAATCCTGGCCATTACAATACTGACGTGAACCCACTCCTAGCACAAACAATATAGCTTAGTTGGATGGGTTAGAGCGAATATTAGTGATTGCAATTGCTATTTCGTAAAAAAAAAGATAAAGATAATTTTACTATTAATTTGTTATAAACAATAGTGGTTAGGTACATATTTCGTTTGCTTGTGATGCCTCATAAACGCATTCAAGTTTAACTCATTAAATGAAAACATATTATCAACGGTTTTCAAAATATTACTACCAAGTGAGTAAAATATGCGACGAACGGTTGTATGGGAAGTAAGTCTTTTTAAAAGCCAAAAGCGTGCAAATATATATCTTTTTAGAAATTGATGAATTATTCCTTGTGCAAAAGATAGGTGCCTGTTGCCATTCAACTTGGCAATGCCGCGAGTCTTCTGGCCACCCTCCCGTTTGACATCGATGGGGAGAAATTCTTTGATGGCTGAACCTGCAGGTTTGTATAAGTATATTCTGTATTGCTTAAATATTATAATTTAGATAATTCCCAAATACATTATCATCATCTTCCTGACCTGGAGTCGGCGCAGCATGCTTTTTTTCCATATACCACTTAGGTGGCAGACAAGCACAAGTTCACCTGATGGAAAGTGGTTACCGTGGCCTATGGGCGTGTGTAACACCTGAGAAGCCACACTCGCGCTGCTGACCCTGTAAGCACAGCGTCTCTGTGCTGTCAGTGTAGAAGACAAAGCAGGACAAGCCTTTATTCATCCCACTGACAGCACAAATTCTCCAGTGAGCTCTGGCTACCCTACTCACCGCTGGGAACATAACACGATGTTATTATAGCCGCGGCATTCTGTAGGGCGGAGGTACTTCTCCAGTCGGACTGCTCAATTGGGCGGAAATACCGCCGTTTCCTACCTCCACCGTGTTCTTTTTCCATTCATTTCTAGTTGCAGTCATCTCAACATTCACTCCCTTCATAACCATAAATTATTCATGCAGTCCATCCACCTCACTCTCCCTATAGCCTTCTTTACATCCATAGTTGTGGAAAAGATTGAGCTGATTCTGATATAACTTTATTTATTTAACCCATAGCTATTCTGTATAGTTAACGCCTTAAATACTTCAAATAGTTTGTTTAATAGACTAGACTACCAACCGTTAAGTACTTATAGATAATAAATGCAGCAAATTTACCCCATATTTAATCACTTTGTTAGTCGTCTCGCTTCATTGCTCCCAATTTGAACACTGTCAATCAGCTTACCGCAGGCTGGAGAGCGGTTAATTTAAAATTAAAATGGGTGATTTAGCTGAGATTGGATGGTTGTTGATTTACAAATATTGTACCATACATGTATATTTTAAGGGAATTTAGAGTTATGTAATCTTCTATATATACCTATCCTATCCTTCTAAACCGAGACAGCGTGCGGTTTTAATCGGTTTACGCCCGCCTTGGACATAAGCGGATTTTGCGCGCGAAAAATATAATTAAATAAAGGAACCGGTCGAATTGAAAGGTACCGGGTTCTAATACTGCGTAACAAACTATCAAACTATTTTCTATCTTATTAATATTATAAATGCCGCTAGCTGTGCCTACGGGTATGCCTCAGAGCTAGGTTTTATTTTCCCTAAGATAAAAGTCCTAAGTCCTTCAGTAATAAATACTATATTACGCTTAATATCAATGAAAATCTGGACATTAGACGACACAAACAGATAGGAAGACAAATAGAGACAAAAAAATCGATAATAACTAAAGCTTACGCGAATATTACTCATTAAAATAAATCACTTTTTATAAAATTCTATCGCTATTTCTTTGGTGTTGTTTTTTCGGGTTAAATGTAAATAATAAAATAAATATATCGCGACAGAACAAAGAGAAGAGGGTCACCATTACACCCCGCTTTAAGGACCCAGGACTGTAGGACGTAGGAAACACGTGAGCTGGTAAAGAATTCCTGGTCTTAATGGTGCGGCAAAGGAAAGAGTCTATGAAACTGCTTGGTTTTTGATCGGATACTCTGCAACGTGATACGTGCCGGGTCTTAGCCCGGCACGTAATCTTATGTAGGAATAGAGAGGATGGATCTAATTGGGACAGCTCATTAGAACACTCACTAAAGTTTGTTTTTATAATAGTGTACTAGTATAAAAAAGAACTATCGGTTAGGTGAAAAATAAAAATGGAATAGTACCATTCCATTTTATTTTTCACGTGACCGAAAGTTTTTTTGTGTGTCAGACCGAAAGTGTCTTATTCGATTTGCGTAGCAGATTCCATCAAGCGCCATCAATTAACAGTATTATTATCATTAACAGTCATTTTTAAATGCCAAAAATTTAAATAAATATGCGAAGACACTACAAAAAATTCGTCCAGCATAGGCTATATAAACATTGTAATTTTATTATTATCATCGATAATATTCGAAGGATGACTGTCTGTGTGTTTGCACACAGGGCATGTCTCACGTGCAATACTCTTATCAGTTAGATAATACCTAGTATCGATTATGTATATTGATAAGAGGTCTATAAATGATATAAAATTGGGTTAAGGCAATCTGCTCGTACCATAATATAACTTTTTCCTCGACTGATATTGGCTAAGATGTATACCCACTTTTCGCCAATTAACATTCTTTTAAAGAGTAAGTACATAGTAACCGAGTATTAGTATTCTCATTAACACCTCCAGCTAAGCTAATCTTGCTGGTGTTGGTAGGTTCAAATCGATAGTGTAATGGACAGGACTCGACGAAGGATCGCTAGACAAGCTGCCCGCGCACGAAGGCAACTCGGGCGTCGGAGGTCGATGAACGACCTCCGCCCCCCATGAGCGCCGGCCTGGGGGTGACAGGTGAAGCCGCCTGTCACCCTTGCAGAAGCAGGCCGCGGCGGCGGCGCGCGTGGCGCGCCTCCCCGTTTCCGGGGACGAGTTGGGGACTCTGTGGTCCCCACACCCGAGAAGAGGGCCAAATCGTGAGAGATGGCCCTGGGTCGGCCGGGGTGCGAGGGATATGCCTGTCAACCTCACCTTCGGCAACCGAAACGACCCACAGGCGGCGTGCGTTTTAGTCGGTTCGAGTCCGACATAACCTCCTCCACCGGCTCCGGTGGGGAGGTATCCGTGGGGATTTTGCGCACGTAAAAAAAAAAAAAAAAAAAAATGGACAGGACTCGAATGTTGGAACTCTCGATTGTGAAGCCTTAAAATATCTATCCATCCTTAGTTGTCAGATACCTATCGCTTCCATAAATAAAAATAAAAATAAAAAGAATTAAATAAAAGTCTTCTTTAAAGTACATGTGATATAGAGATTTAAATTTATAAGAAAAATTTCATGGAATGTAAAACACTGCAAAAATATATCCTCCTCTTTTTTGAGGTCGGTTATAAAACAAGGTAATATCACAAAGGACTCACAGTAAGCGATCCGAGTCCGGAGGGACGTTAGTTAACTTGGGAATTCCAAAACGAAAATAGGGTAACGGTCGAGTTTGTGCACGAAATCGTACTAACTGACGAAAAAGGACTCTGACGAGTTGTGGAACTGTGCAAATGAGGTAAAATAAGTTAGGAAATTTTTTGTAAAGCGTTTTACATTCCATGGAATTTTGCTTATAAATTTAAATCTCTACAACATCACATGTACTTTAAAGAAGACTTTTATTTAATTCACTAAATTTGTCTCACCCCATAATTAAATAGTCATCTTCTTAATTATGGGGTGGAGTGATTCATTTTTGCATCTGAATGACCTTTCTAGGTTAATTTTATTAGTGGTAAGTATTACAGGTCACTTTCGGTCAAACGTTGGTCATGACATCATAAGTTCTTATGTCCTTAAATTCAATGATTGCTCTTCAACATGCTCCGGCGTAGACTTTCACCTCGAGGTAAGAAACACAAACGGCAGTTACACAGTTATTAGCTGTGTAAGTTAAACTGAAAGGAATAAATGGATTCCAGGCTCCGAGGTGAACACTAAAACTAAAAAATGCTACCAGGTACAAGACTGAGATTATGTTCTTTTTTACAGTTTATAGGCATACATTTTACCTCAATCACACCTGATATTAGATAGATAATACTTTATTGTACACCAATACATTTACATGTATATTATTTTTCGTCTAGGCAACCTTGGGATGAACAGTAATGTAACAAAACAAGAGAATATGGTGTAGTTTTCATATAAAACTAGATAAAAGTATTAAACAAATTGAGAGAGAGAGAAAAGCACACATAAAGTAAAATGAAACAAATAAACGGCTTTACGTAATGTATTATAAACATATACAACTATTACATGCAAATATAACACAATGGCAAGTTATGATGTGGTCTAAGAGGAAGCACGTTTGCTTAAAAGGAACCTATTTACTCAAGACTTGATGACTCCCAGGCCTTTAAGGAACACAGACTCAGGCAGGGAGTTCCATTTCTTTGCTGTTCCCATAATAACTATGTTGCCGAATCTAATTTGTATGGGTGGAAAGTGATGAAATCCTGCCTAAATATATGTTTTTTTAGATTTAAATTTAAGTATATGAAAATATATACATACATATAATCACGCCTTTATCCCCGGAGGTTTAGGCAGAGGTGAATTAACACCTACATTTTACTAATTATTTGCCGTATTCCGGGCACTATTGTTGAATCGAGTCATGCATCTCGGCCTGAGTCTGAGGTGTATATATTAAAATGTGTCTGAGCCCTATCCTTTAATCGCCTTGTACGACAACGCATGGGAGGAGATGGGGTGGCCCAAATTCTACTCTGCCGGGAACCACGCGGCTTTACCGGGAATCATAAATATGCAAAATAATGATACTTAAATCTATAGGTACTTCCCAGATCAAGCCAAGCCATACTAGCTGGGAGTAAATTCTCATTAGTCACTAAAAAACAGTAAATACACACAACATCTGCTAATTGAAACACATTCGCAACGAACAAACAAACAAAATGTGTTTACCAAATAACTTCAACAGACAGACATTTGGTAGCACTGTTTAGTTCACTGTTCTCTTAATGCAAATGTGTCTTTATATAGATTACATTGGATTTTGAACTTTAATGCAGTTGGTTATAGTCCATTATTCAATGTTATTATGAAGGAAACTCCGTAAATGAGGTGTAAATATTTTATTTCTTCTCTCGTTATTGATGAGTTTTATTGATTTCTAGATGTTTTCTTACTATAGATATAATACATTTATAGACGAGTTGTGCGGAGTAGCATTAAAGATTTTATCACCACATTTGCATTTTTCTATAGTCTAAATTGATAATCGGGTTGTCTGCCACAATCTAATTTATTTATTTTGATGATGCAGTAGGTATATACCTAAATATCAGAAATCTTGTCATTATAATTTTCAAAATTACTTACAAACAATAACCCTCCAGGGATAAACGCGTAATTATATGTATGTATGTATAATTGTATAAACAATTTATGTTTTTTTTGTATTTTTAGTAGGTACTAATATATATTATCCTTTTAAATTGTATCTTTATACCCAATATTTAAAAAAATATATAAACCTATGAACTTACCTTTTTAACAGTTATGTACTTTAGTCTTCAAGGCTGTCTTCTGGGAGTTGAGCTCTTGAGCTTAGTGTCTGGTTCGGCCTCAGTGAGCTTAGTACAGTCTGAAACATTATTGTTTTGGTCACTGCATTGTCAGAATAGAATCTTCGAGAGAAATTTCTTTTAGTTTTTTTTAGATTAATCCTATTTACTGGTGCGATTTTGGATCGTACAGTATATTTTTTACTAGCCGCTTCAGACTTGGAGATAAATTCCTGGTTCGATTCTTTGGTAAGACAGTCACTAATTAATACAAATTCTAAAACATTCGACACATTGATATCGAGACCCAAAATAAATCTAGTTTAATTAGTTAGTATCATGGGTTCTAGGATACGTATATATATACACTAAAGCTCGGTTTCCACCAAAGCGGAGAGGAGAGGAGAAGAGCTGCAAAGTAGGCAGTTAATTTTGCACCTAAGCTGAGAGAAGATGCGTAGCGGAGAGGAGATGTCAGCTGCGTGTAGCCGAGATGTGAGCTGTGTGAGCTCGAATCAGCAGCAGCTTGACGGCCTCATCATATGCTTTTTCACGCCCCGCTTAAAGGACCCGGGACTGTAGGAAGAGGGAAACACGTGAGCTGGTAATGAATTCCAGGCCTTAATGGTGCGACAGAGGAGAGAGTCACCGAACCGCTTGGTTCTTGATCGGATTTTCTGCACCGTGTGCGGGTGACATCTAAGACCTGCACGTGTTGTCCTGTGTAGGAAAGGGGAGGGTGGGACTATTTGGAAGAGCTCATCAGAACACTCACCATGGTACAGACGGTAAAATACAGCCATGGACGCAACATCTCTACGCATCTGTAAAGGTTCTAGGGTGTTCGTGACCTCGCGATTCCCAATGATGCGGACCGCACGTCGCTGCAACCTGTCGAGAGCATCTAGTAAGTACTTTGCTGAACCATCCCAGAGATGCGAGCAGTATTCCACACAGGAGCGAATTTGTGTCTTGCATATATATATATATATATATATGTCGCTGCTCCGGCGTGAAAAACCGTCTCACTCTGTTCAGGACTCCGAGTTTTCGTGAGGCTATTTTGATGATACTTTCGATGTAATTTTTGTTATTCAGGTTGCAGCGAACATCCATACCTAGGATATTGAGATTGTCCTGCAGTAGCAGTGGCGTGCTCTGAAGAGTGGGGAGGGGAAGGAAAGAAGATAATTTTGCTGTAAACGCACATGCCTGCGTCTTCTTCACATTGAACTCAACCAGGTTCTCAGAGCTCTCCCGTCACAAAGGACGCGAATACGGCGCCCCTGCAGGAAGCTAGCAACCCAGTTGCACAGCCTAGAAGGCAGACCAAAGGCAGGTAGCTTGGAAAGAAGCTATTTGTGCCAGACTCTATCGAAAGAAAGCAGACTCGCCGTGCTTGTCCATAGCCTCACCCCAAAGATGGGTAACGTAAGCTAGAAGATCACCCGTTGACCGTTTCGGCCTGAAGCCATATTGCCGATCATTAATTAAGGAGTGATCCTCTAGGTGCCACATGAGCTGTTCGTTAATTATGTGCTCGAACACTTTGCACAGCACTGAGGTGACGGCTTTGGGTCGATAGTTGGCTGGCTCCGAGCGAGCCCCCTTCTTGGGAATTGGCTGAACATTCGCCTCTTTCCAAGGCGAAGGCACTGTACCCGAACTGTAGGACAGCCGGTACAGGCGCGTAACCATTGGAGACAACTCCGCTGCACATTTTTTCAAAACTACCGCCGGAATACCATCCGGACCACTGGCTTTCCGGACATCGAGTGATTGCAGCACTGTACGGACATCGCGTTGCCTGAAATGGATATCAGGCATTGCGTCGGGTAGTGTCGGATACTGTCGGGTAGTGTCGGTGGCTGCGTACCACAATCATCGATTCGGGAGTTGGCCGCAAAGAGATTAACCAGCAGATTTGCCTTCTCTTGTGGCTCATGGGCTAGGGATCCATCAGGATTACGTAGCGGAGGCAGCGAAGGCTGACAGAAGTTGGCTTGCACGGCTATAGTCAGTCGCCAGTAGCCACGGCTTCCCGTGGGATGCATCACTAGCTCTTGACCAAGCCGCGCTATGCGCAGGGCATCCGCTCTGACGTAGGCCCTTTTACAGACCTTTGTGGCTCTGGTGTACGCCGCCTAGAAGTGGCCCAGATTGGGATGGCGCGTGACGCGCGCCCCTGCCCAAGCGCGGTACGCAGACTGTTTTTGTTCAACAGCTTCCGCGCGCTCGCGCCCGAACCAAGGGCGCACCCCGCGGTCACCGGTGATATCGGTATATGAGATATAGTATTCCATACCCAGACCGATCTCAACGGCGACAGCAGTAGCACAATCCGATGGGTACTTACCTTCAAAGCAGCGCTCAACCCACAGGATGGACGCAAAATAGTCACGAAGTCCATCCCAGTCCGCTGACGAGTAGTGCCAGAGACGCCGCTTCCCCTGCACGGGTCGTGGGGGCGCTATAATAGGCACCGTGGAACAGACCAGGCAGTGGTCGGAGTTGTCTAAAGCGGCTCGCACCGACACACTGTACCGGTCCGGGTTACTCGTCAGCAGAAGGTCTAGCAGAGAGGGTGCTAGGCCCGACTTTCTTGGTATCCTAGTGACCTCGTGCACCAATTGGGTCAGGCAGTGCGCCAGAGCAAATGCGTGGGCGGCTCTTCCCGCATGGTCTGTTTTGGAGGAGCCCAACCAGATCTCGTGGTGGGCGTTAAAATCCCCCAAAAATACCATTTCGGCATTCGGAAATCGCTCCTGCGCATCATCTGCCGCCTGACTCAGATATTCAAAGAGTCGAGTTGTCTTAGCATCTCCTGTATGGGAACGGTAGAGACACACATAGATCTGACACGTAGGGCCATGGTCTACGTGTACCCAAAGGATAGAGAAGGATGGGTCCTCTAGGCAGCGCAAACGGCGACAGCAAACATCCGCCCTAACAAACACGCACACCCCGGCTTTTGCACGAAAACTTTCCTCAAGAACATAGCCAGGGTAGAGTAAGTAGGTCGTGTCGTCAGGGCGGTGTATTTGTGTCTCCGTTAGAAAAAACATGGCAGGTTTCGCCGTCTCTAGGTGTTGGTGGACAGCGTTGAGGTTTGCATGGAGCCCACAGATGTTAGTGGACTCCACCTCAAATAGCAAGCTTTTGGGAGTGTAACGAGCCGCTGTATTGCCTTTTTCTGTAAATTGCGCTACCATGAGTTTGGGTGGGAGAAGGCGTGAAAAAAAAAAATGTACATCGTATAGGAGAGTTTGTTATATTGGACCACTTTTTTGACATTTGACATTGACATTGATATACGCCGTTATTTGCTCAGGCGGTGACCACAGATAAGAAATAAAAACTCAGACATCGTTCGATTTGAGCATTCGCCGCCAGCTGCAGGTCCACTGATGATTGCCATTATTGTTACTTTTGATTTAGTACTAGCTTTTGCCCACGACTTTTACTGCGTTACGTTTGGAAAATATTAAGATATGTTCACTTCTGTAACTCATACCTATGTGTTATACCTATTTTTAAACGACTACGGCAAAGTCAATCAGGAGGGTTATGATTTTGACAGGCATGTATGTATGTAGGTTCATCTGTTCCTCATAGCTCCTCAACCACTTATTAGAACTGGGCAAATAATGTATGGTTAAAAGCGTCTTAATCGTCCAATGGTTTTAGACTACATGACTTGTCTCTGAATTTAATGTGGCACCATCTAGCGGTCATAAAGTACTGTGTTAAAAAATAAATTTGAGATAAATATGCCGTGTTTGGCATCAAATGAAAGGGCTTAATTACTAAATTTCAAGTATCTATAAATTATATTTATTGCTTGCCCTAAATTAATACAAATAAAAAAATAAGTTTAAAACTTTAATCCAACTACTGAAAAATTACGCTTTAAAAAGTATTAAACAAGAAAATATCAAGAATAGCCGCGATCGTAGGCCACTAACTCTAACAAAACAATACATTCTATGGATAAGTGGACTACGGTTATTTTTGATATTTTCTTGTTTAATACTTTTTAAAGCGTAATTCTTCAGTAGTCGGGTTTCCGCGAGACAGCTGTCACTGAGTAAGAATGAATTATTAATTACACACCGTTTTGAAAACAATAAAACCATAAATATTTATTTAAGTATTTATTGGCACTCATCCTATATCAAGATATCATTATCTTCCTACTCGGAATCATTGCTAGTGCAATCTTGCAAATTAATAATTAATTCTTGATCGCACATTGCATCAAACGAAGCAGGTCTGAACTATCAAACAACATGAGGTCGATACGCTACTTATGTTTTTTTGAAAATTTATGAGTTGGTGGTTAAGACCTTTGAGCAAAATCTTTCAAATCATTGTATTACTCCGGTAAATGGGTGAATATATTATGTAAATGGGTAAAAGCACTATTTAAGAAAAAGGCAACGTCAAAAGTGCCATAAGACCGTGACGTCAAAAATCGAAACATACATACCTAATTAAAAATACATATAAAAATAATTATTAAATAATAGGTACTCGATTGTGTCAACACAGTTTGAATACTAGATTCTCCATTTGGTAATCAATGACCACATCCCTATAATTTTGCGCCTGGTGGTAGAAACTTGGTGGCACAAATTTGTCTCAAGTTTCGACCGGGTAGGTACCACCGTGCACTATTGCGAAAAACCCTCCATAGCAATTCAATCTCGGTTGGATTGTGTTCAGGGGTCAGCAAGAGCATAGCCGGGCAGAGGTGGTGGTTGTCGCAGCACTAGTGGGACCAGTGGGTCTTGGCGTAGTCTAGTGGGGATGGCGCGGGGCGATGCGCCGAACAGGGAGACCTGTAGAAACGGTGGTGCCGCTGGCCGCCCGCGGTATAGTACAGGGGCCCAACTGGGGTTAACCACCTTGGGAGGCTGCCTCACCAGGCCGCGCATAATCCCGATATGGTTCGTCGTGCCGGTTGGTGACCGGATTTGGGAGCCCGGCGACCATACTCGGGGGGGTACGGGGGCCCTTCCGTTCGGCGCGTCGGCTCTCGCCATGCCTCACATTCATAGATAAAACCAATATCCCGCGCTTTGTCACACGGTGCTGCGGCGGCAATCACCTCTTTTTTCACGCCTTCTCCCACCCAAACTCATGGCAGCGCAATTAAGAGAAATAGGCAACACAGCGGCTCGTCACACTCCCAAAAGCTTGCTATTTGAGGTGGAGTCCACTAACATCTGTGGGCTCCATGCAAACCTCAACGCCGTCCACCAACACCTAGAGACGGCGAAACCTGCCATGTTTTTTCTAACGGAGACGCAAATACACCGCCCTGACGACACGACCTACTTGCTCTACCCTGGCTATGTTCTTGAGGAAAGTTTTCGTGCAAAAGCCGGGGTGTGCGTGTTTGTTAGGGCGGATGTTTGCTGTCGCCGTTTGCGCTGCCTAGAGGACCCATCCTTCTCCGTCCTTTGGGTACACGTAGACCATGGCCCTACGAGTCAGATCTATGTGTGCCTCTACCGTTCCCATACAGGAGATGCTGAGACAACTCGACTCTTTGAATATCTGAGTTAGGCGGCAGATGATGCGCAGGAGCGATTTCCGAATGCCGAAATGGTATTTTTGGGGGATTTTAACGCCCACCACGAGATCTGGTTGGGCTCCTCCAAAACAGACCATGCGGGAAGAGCCGCCCACGCATTTGCTCTGGCGCACGGCCTGACCCAATTGGTGCACGAGGTCACTAGGATACCAAGAAGGTCGGGCCTAGCACCTTCTCTGCTAGACCTTCTGCTGACGAGTGATCCGGACCAGTACAGTGTATCGGTGCGAGCCGCTTTAGGCAACTCCGACCACTGCCTGGTCTGTTCCACGGTGCCTATTATAGCGCCCCCACGACCGGTGCAGGGGAAGCGGCGTCTCTGGCACTACTCGTCAGCGGACTGGGATGGACTTCGTGACTATTTTGCGTCCATCCCGTGGGTTGAGCGCTGCTTTGAAGGTAAGAACCCATCGGATTGTGCTACTGCTGTCGCCGGTGAGATCGGTCTGGGTATGGAATACTATATCTCATACACCGATGTCACCGGTGACCGCGGGGTGCGCCCTTGGTTCGGGCGCGAGTGCGCGGAAGCTGTTGAACAAAAACAGTCTGCGTACCGCGCTTGGGTAAGGGCGCGCGCCACGCGCCATCCCAATCTGGGCCACTTCAAGGCGGCGTACAACAGAGCCACAAAGGTCTGTAGAAGGGCCTACGTCAGAGCGGATGCCCTGCGCATAGCGCGGCTTGGTCAAGAGCTAGTGATGCATCCCACGGGAAGCCGTGGCTACTGGCGACTGGCTAAAGCCGTGCAAGCCAACTTCTGTCAGCCTTCGCTGCCTCCGCTGCGTAACCCTGATGGATCCCTGGCCCATGAGCCGCAAGAGAAGGCAAATCTGCTGGCTAATCTCTTTGCGGCCAACTCCCGAATCGATGATTGTGGTACGCAGCCACCCACACTACCCGACAGTGACCACGCGATGCCTGATATCCATATCAGGCAACGCGATGTCCGTGCACTGCTGCAATCACTCGATGTCCGGAAAGCCAGTGGTCCGGATGGTATTCCAGCGGTAGTTTTGAAAAAATGTGCAGCGGAGTTGTCTCCAATGCTTACGCGCCTGTACCGGCTATCCTACAGTTCGGGTATAGTGCCTTTGCCTTGGAAAGAGGCGAATGTTCAGCCGATTCCCAAGAAGGGGGATCGCTCGGAGCCAGCCAACTATCGACCCATAGCCGTCACCTCAGTGCTGTGCAAAGTGTTCGAGCACATAATTAACAAACAGCTCATGCGGTACCTAGAGGATCACTACTTAATTAATGACCGGCAATATGGCTTCAGACCGAAACGGTCAACGAGTGATCTTCTAGCATACGTTACCCATCTTTGGGGTGAGGCTATGGACAAGCACGGCGAGTCACTGGCAATTAGTCTTGACATCGCCAAAGCTTTCGATAGAGTCTGGCACAAATCGCTTCTTTCCAAGCTACCTGCCTTTGGTCTGCCTTCTAGGCTGTGCAACTGGGTTGCTAGCTTCCTGCAGGGGCGCCGTATTCGCGTCCTTTGTGACGGACGAGCTTCGGAGTTTCTGCAGGTAAATGCTGGCGTGCCCCAGGGGTCCGTCTTATCACCCACTCTCTTTCTTCTGCATATCAACGACATGCTGTCTACCGGCAATGTTCATTGTTATGCAGATGATAGTACTTTACATGGGAGTTATCATGGACATCCTACGGCCAAACAGTCAGATATCGCAGAGAAAAGGCAGCTTCTTGTCACTGAGCTTGACGGGATCCTGAATCACATTTCTCAATGGGGCTCTGAGAACCTGGTTGAGTTCAATGCCAAGAAGACGCAGGCATGTGCGTTTACAGCAAAAGTATCTTCTTTCCTTCCCCTCCCCACTCTTCAGAGCACGCCACTGCCATTGCAGGACAATCTCAATATCCTAGGTATGGATGTTCGCTGCAACCTGAATAACAAAAACTACATCGAAAGCATCATCAAAACAGCCTCACGAAAACTCGGAGTCCTGAACAGAGTGAAACGATTTTTCACGCCGGAGCAGCGGTGTCTTCTATACAAGACACAAATTCGCTCCTGTGTGGAGTACTGCTCGCATCTCTGGGATGGTTCAGCAAAGTACTTACTAGATGCTCTCGACAGGTTGCAGCGACGTGCGGTCCGCATCATTGGGAATCCCGAGATCACGAACACCCTAGAACCTTTACAGCTGCGTAGAGATGTTGCGTCCATGGCTGTATTTTACCGTCTGTACCATGGGGAGTGTTCTGATGAGCTCTTCCAATTAGTCCCACCCTCTCCTTTCCTACACAGGACAACGCGTGCAGGTCTTAGATGTCATCCGCACACGGTGCAAAACATCCGATCAAGAACCAAGCGGTTCGGAGACTCTTTCCTCTGTCGCACCATTAAGGCCTGGAATTCATTACCAGCTCACGTGTTTCCTTCTTCCTACAGTCCCGGGTCCTTTAAGCGAGGCGTGAAAAAGCATATGATAAGGCCGTCAAGCTGAGTGTCACCATTGTCACACGGTAAGTGTAAGTAATGGTGACCCTCTTTTCTGGGACTTTGCCTTCAGCTTACCATCAGGCAAGGTGAAGTCCAATTGACGTGTCCTATATAAAAAAAAAAAAAAAAAAAAAAAAAGACATAACCTTCTATGAGCGTAATTATTTGGATTTACGTAAATCGAAATGTTAACTTAATTTAGGTATCGTATTTTATCCATAAATCAGTTTTGCATTATCGTGTTAATGCAAAATATTTATGTAAGTTTCGGTATTGTATTATTGTTAATGTAAAAGCGAGATGGAATATGTTGTGATACGAGGTGTCAATTTAACGTAGTTTCAAAGTTGAAGCGTCGGATTTGCTTTGAACTGTCACGCGAATCATCCTATAATGAACAGAAAATAGTTTCAAGTAAACTCTTGGAGAAAGTTTTTTTCGAGTGACTGGCTAATACTATTTATTATTGATTATTGTTATCTATCAAGATTTATAATTATCTAATTTTTAACCATACTCAAAATTACGATTACTTGTCATTTGCGTTGTTATTTCAAGTCAGATGCGTTTTTATTATACCACGTTTTATAGTGACTTGCATTCTCTTTGAGGTTTTATGTCACGTCACATGAGATGAAGGTTCAACCTTCATGATGACGATGACGATGAAAAGTATCCGATGTCCTTCTCCTAATTCTAAGTTCTATCCTCACCAATTTTCAACCAAATCGGTACATCAGTATCAAAATAAACGGGATATTTTCCATGTTTCATTGTTTTGAGTTTCCGAAACTCAAAACACTTATGGTAAATATCCCGTTTATTTTGATACTGATGTGAGTGACCATGATAGTTTAAATACCAAATCGGTACAGCCGTTCATGAGTTATAAATAGTGTAACTAACACAACAATGTGTACAATGATAGTGTAACCGCATTTCAATAAATTATTTCTTTCAACCTAACTGGAATGCTAGTACACTTGCCAATCAACGGACTAGGCTCTAACGCATTTCTTCTTCCGCTACCATTACACTCAACATATTATGAAATCAAGAGCTAGAATAGAAGAGGAGACCAGCTCCAAAATGTAAATTTTAGATGAAGCATGATGATCGGGTTAGTACCCATACAATAATATTTTAAAGTATCATCATCATGACACTATTGGACGCATCTTTTTTTTTTTTCACCGGATACCGGGACCGGTGGGGGAGGTTATGTCGGTTGTGAGATTGTGTGTGGGCCGGAGGTGAGGTTATCTGAGATACATCCCTCACACCCTGGCCGGCCCAGCTATTAGACACTTCGAAGTTTCTCACACTCAATTATTCAATATTGGGCCTTATTGCGATCAATGAATCACATAGTCCTTTGATTGATGACTCAATTGATCCCTTAAAGTATTCAATTTATTACCACATGGTTGAATATCGCGTGAAGGCCGAAGGTCGAAGAAAGGGCCGAAACTTTCTTTGTAATATTTAGGGCCATAGATTCATATTGAAGTTTACTTTTAAGGTTCCGTAGTTAGGATGCCTTGTTATTTCTGGTAGTCTCAAAATTTTGTTGTAAATAGACCAGGAAAAATCTTACGAAAATGTATGATAACAAAACAAATCTATTGCCATTCTTTTGACACTACAATAATGACATCAAAGTTTAAACGCTATTGTTTTAGACTTAATGTTAAAAATTAAATGAAAATGAGTTCATTACATTTTTTATTCACTCTACAAGATGCCATTTATTTTTAGATGTTAACAGCATAACAGAAACATTTTTTTTATACCACTTTGGTGGCAGACAAGCACACGGCCCATCTGATGGAAAGTGGTTACCGTGGCCTATGGACGTTTGTAACACCAGAGGAGTCACAGTCGTGCTGCCAACCCTGTAAGTATAGAGTTTCTGTGCCGTCAGAGTAGAAGACAAACCAGGACAAGCCTTTTTCTTCCCACTGACGACACAAATTCTCCAGTGAGCTCTGGCTACCCTACTTACCGCTGGGAACACAACACGAAGTTATTATAACCGCGGTATTCTGTAGGGCGGAGGTACTTCCCCAGTCGGACTGCTCAATTGGGCGGATATACCGCCGTGTCCTACCTCCTACCTTCAGTGGTAGTTCAGTGGTATCACAGTACCCGAGGAGAGGGCCAGATCGAGAGAGATGGCCCTTAGTCGGCCGGTGTGCAAGGAATATGCCTGTTAACCTCACCTTCGGCAACCAAAAACGACCTACAAGCGTAGTGCGTTTTAGTCGGTTCGAGTCCGACATAACCTCTCTCAGGGTCGGGGCCCACGACGCTTTGATGAACGGTGGTCAATATATTTATAAATAAAGAGAATCAACCTAATTCTTCGGATTTATTCTTTGACGCTTTGTAAGTACCTACCATACGATCCAACCAGATTTGGCTTTTACGCGAGCTTGAAATCACACAGATACATACAGCCAGATAGCCAGTAAACAGACAGATATATGCAGCCCAGACTCAGCGTCACATACGTAGCACGAGTCAACTATAGTGTCCAGAATACGGCAATAGACTCACTCCCAATTACGAGGGACCGAATACACTTACTGGTGAAATGTGGGTATTAATTCACCTCTGCCTAACCCTCTGGGAATAAAGGAGTGATTATATGTGTGTATGTATGTATGTATGTGTGTATGTTTACAAATTTGCGAATAGACGCAAAAAAGCCGCTGAGTCTCTTGCCGGAGTATTTTCAGGTCTCGAACCATTGGAACCGGTGGTCCATATGTTAAACAAATATGTTATAGATGTTGCTATTATAGCCAAAGGGACAACCATTGTGTATTGTTTGTCTCTATCCCGATAGCTGTAATAGCAAGTTGCTAAAACGGCCTTAAAGATACTTACGTCCTTTTTTTTGACGTATTTTTTATGGTCGTTTTCGTTTCCGTAATCTATTCACTCTGTATGTAAGCTGTTCTGATAATGTTCTATACAGAATAAAGTAATTCTGTTTAGAACATTATCTATACAGTATGAAGATTAATTTTTAAACTTAGGTTTTGATCCCATACACCCCAAAGCTACAAAAAAATATTAAAATATACGGTATATTTTAATATTTTTTAGTTTTCATAACATTATTATATACTATTTTAACTCTCTATGGAAAGCTAGCATGACATGAAGTATGGTATATTATTCAAACAATAGTTCCCATGCTCTTTGGGGATTACAAAAGTAGGTTAATTGAATGGCGGTTAATTTATTGTAACAGTTATTGTCACTATGGGTTCATTTTCACTTTAACGAAGGTGTGTAGTGGGAATTATAACACCCGGTAACTAAAAAAAGCCGGTCAAGTGCGAATTGGGCGCGTGCTCTAAGGGTTTTATTCGGGAACAATTTAGCACTAACAGTGAATCATTGACACGAGAAGAATAAGACCAGGGCGGAGGTTATCACGTGTACTGTATATGAATATTCTTTTTTTTTTACGTGCGTGAAATCCCCACGGATACCAGCCCACCGGAGCTGGTGGAAGAGGTTATGTCGGACTCGAACCGACCAAAACGCTCGCTGCCTTTGGGTCGTTTTTGGTTGCCGAAGGTGACGTTGACAGGCAAATCTCTCGCACCCCGGCCGACCCAGGGCCATATCTTACGATCTGGCACTCTTATCGGATGTGGGGACTACAGAGTCGCCAACTCGTCCCCGGAAACGGGGAAGCGCGCGAGGCGCGCCGCCGCGCCGCCGCGGCCTGTTTCTGCCAGGGTGACAGGCGGCTCCACCTGTCACCCCCAGGCTTGCGCTCATGGGGGGCGGAAGTCGTTCATCGACCTCCGACGCCCGAGTTGCTTTCGTACGCGGGCAGCTTGGCTTGTGATCCTTCGTCGCTCCCGCGGCACGCCCTGTATGTGAATATTCTTGAGTATGTATGTAAGTTGATACTGTACCTACAAATAAGGATTAACAGCAATTACTGGCCAATGCAAATTAGATTAAGTTGTGGGACTTTCCAACCTACTTACTACGTACAACCGACAGTACTTTATTTATATTGCATGAAGTCATCATCAGCCTTGGAACCCGGGAAAACTTCTTCTTTTCTCTTATTTGCTTTATACGACTTCCATATTCATTGAGGAGGGCAGGGCCCAGATTCAGGGCGTATTGTCCCGTTAGTCGCCTCATACGACACCCTTCGGATGAGATGGGGTGGTGATGCTTGTAAACTTTCTCCGTCACCACACGGACAGTAACTACTTCAACTCAATTAATTAGACAACGAATTAATTGCTCTACTTATACCCAAGGTAAGAGAGGAAAGAGAGGAAGAGGTAGTCTAAATGAAGTCGTTTATGACACAGATAAAGGAAAGATACAAGTCGCATCATATGAGGAGGTCAAAGGATTGGCGCAGGAGAGAGAGGAGTAATGATTACCCCACTGATACGAACGCAGTAGAAGTTTAGAGAAAGAGAGACTAATTCCTACGTAATGAAAAACTTCACCACGAATCACTACATCATAACATCACTCCACTGAGAATCTATACACCATGATATCACTTCATCACGTATCACTATTCACTAATATTTGACGAAATACATTTATACCAAGCAGGCGGCCGTAGCCGAAGTGCTACCGTATAATATTACATATATATTATTGTGGTAGGTGGTAAGTATCATTTGTAGGATCATATTGCATGAACTAATTACAAACTGTGTAAGATTTTAGAAATAAACCATTTTATTTCGGAAAAATTTCTGCGTGGTTCCCGGCAAAGTAGAATTTGGGCCATCCCATCACTTCCCATGCGGTGTCGTACAAGGCGACTAACCACTCAAACATCCGGGCGACTATAGTAGCTAGTTTAATAATGGGTAAAAAAACATTGAGGAAAGTAATAAAATATTTCGTCAAAACTTGTGAAAACCAGTATTTTACTTAAATTTAACCCTTATTGTTAAGTTCAACATTTTTTTTATGAACTACTGATTAATTATTGCATTTTAATTAGGATACCATTTGATTCCTTAATAATTCAGCTTTATACTGGTATTTTTTAATTTGATGCCACTGCAATAGTAGACTAGAAAATACATTTTGAATCAGAAACGGCAAGGGACGCTCGACGCGGTTTTACACCGACCGCGCGCGCGGACGTACAAGGTGTTGACAGGTGTCACACTCGGACGTTTGAGTGGCTAATAAAAAAAAGGGATAGGGCTGGTTAACACCAGACAGATATATACAGTCCAGACTCAGCTTTAGATTCATTGCTCGAGTCAACAATAGTGACAGGAAGACTGTAATAGGCTCACCCCCTATTACGTGGGACTGAATTCAATGATTTGGTGAAATGTTGGTGTTAATTCACCTCTGTCTAACCCTCCGGGGTAAAAGCGTGATTATATATTATATTTATGTAAAATTTCCGCTTTTGAAAAGTTTCTACACGCACTGACGCGGTCTCCCCGCGTAGATAGCTAATAATAAATTAATGTTGATAAAACTGGATACTTATTTACTACCTACAACCTACCCTACTTTATTTAAATAGCATGAAGTCATCATCATCTTAACCTTTCACCTTACACTTCAGGGGAACTTATTCCCTTTTTATTTGAAACTTGTCCTGCTTTGTCTTTTACACTGACGGCACAGAATCTCTCTGTGCTTACAAGGTTGGCTGCGTGAGTGTGACTCCCTTGCACACGTCCATAGGCCACTGTAACTACTTTCCATCAGGTGGGCCGTGTGCTTGTCTGCCACCTAAGTGATATAAAAAATACTTACACGGCTTTTACGGGAGCCATCTGACATCCAGAGCAGGGCCCTGATTCTGCTAATTTTACGCCATAACAAAATTAATATCGTACAATTAACATTGGAAAAATGACAACTCATTTGAAATTTATTGTTATGACGCTAAAGTCGATTATTAAATGGCATGTTGTAGAGGGAATGACAAAATTTTCAATGATTTTTTTTGCCTAGTGGTATGGGTAATGGACTGCTGAGTCGAGGTCTCGGGTTCGATTCCAGGTTTTGTCATGGCACACACCAATGACTTTTCGATGCTTTTCGAAGTTATGTGTGTATTTACCGCAGGTTTATAAGTGCCCGGTTAATGGCAATAGGCTCGCCACCTATTACATTGGGACCTAAACATAAACCGGCGAAATGTGGGTGCTAGCACCGCTTCGGGGATATAGGAGTGAATTTATGTTTTATATGTTTAAGTAAAGTCTACAATTGAATGGTATATTTTACTGTGTCAGTGGTATAGCAATGGTATTGGTATAACATAAAATTAGTTAAATCTGGGTACAGCTTGCTAGTGAGGTTGACTTGACCCAAAAGAACTTGGTTATAGCCCAAACACCTAGGAATGCACAAGATACAGAAATATTAACCGCGTGCTTCCCGGCCGAGTAGAATTTGGGCCACCCCATCTCTTCCCATGTTGTGTCGTACAAGGCGACTAAAGGATATGGTTGTTTAACACCAGACAGATATACGTGGGGCGCACTATAAGTTTCCGGAATGAATATGAAAAAATACTATTAAAGGTACAAAATTAATTTATTGTTTTTCAAAATAATCTCCCTTGGCGTCTATGCACTTTTTCATTCGATCAAAACTTTTGTGCCACTCCTCTGTGGTGACCTCTGAAACGTGTTTTTCATACTCCTCGACAGCCTCTTCTGGTGATGAAAATCGTTGGCCGCGTAATTGGTTCTTAATTTTTGAGAAGGTGCCAGGTCGGGACTGTATGCAGGATGACTCATGAGTTCTACATTTTTCGCCTTCAAAAAGTCGTTTGTCTGTCTGGCCGTGTGAGAACTAGCATTGTCGTGGTGCAGGATGATACGGCGTTTACGGTTATTTTTACGGAGTTCGTCAATAACTTCCGGCAAACAAATGGTCGTGTACCAGTCACTATTCACAGTACGACGATTTTCTAAAGCAACAGTAGCCACGTGTCCAGTTTTATTAAAAAAACAAGCAATCATCCGCTTAGATGCACTTTTCACGCGCGCCACTTTGGTTGGTTTCGGCTCATCTTGAAAGACCCATACGCTCGATTGCTGCTTTGTTTTGGGATCGTAGCAATAAATCCATGTTTCGTCACCTATTACTATGTCCCACACCAAATTTGACGCACCTTCGTTGAATCTGGTAAGCATGGCACTGCACCAAGTGACGCGGTCCGTTTTTTGATCCTCGGTCAAGTTATGTGGGATCCACCGCGAGCACAGCTTTCTCACACCCAAATGTTTGTGTAGGATTGATTGTATTTGACTCATGCCTATTTCTAAGGATGCGCGAATTTCATGGTAGGTCACATGCCTGTCTGTTTCAATCATACGGCGCACAGCATCGATGTTTTTGTTGGTCACAGCGGTGGACGGCCGACCATCGCGAGATTCGTCACTGAGATTGATACGACCACGCTTGAATTCTGAAAACCAGCTATAAACAGTCGTCTTGCATGGAGCTTCATCGCCAAAAGCTGTTTCAAGCCGAGCGATGCTCTGTTGAGCCGTCAAATTACACTTAAAATCGTAGAAAATCAAACTACGAAAATTTTCCCGAGTTAAATCCATGTTGATGCAGACACACAATTTTTTAAATGGCGCCACAAGGTAAAAACAAAAGACAGTCAGATGAAACAAACTGTATTCTACAGCCAAAGAGTTCTATTTTCAAATGTTGTAATAAATTTTTAAATATTGTTTATGTAAGTGGCCAGTTCCGGAAACTTTTAGTGTAACCTATGTATACAGTCCAGTCTCAATCTCAGGTGAGCCTTGAGTCAACAATAGTGCCTGGAATACGGCAATAAGCTCATACGGTCGGCAATAAATAAATAAATACGTGGAACCTTATTGTGTGTAGATGTTAATTCACCTCTGCCTAACTGTTGAGATAAAGGCTTGATTATTTGTAAGTATGTTTGTACAGAAACAATAATAATACACAAACAATATTATTAATTCTGCATTTATATATATTCAAACAATAGCTGCGATAGTAATAAAATAATGTCCCAGCTATGTCACTACAGCTGTAATAATGCACATATTTACATAAGTAACATTATGTGCATAGTTCCAATATGTAATAAACTAGTTTACTATGTGGCATCATTCCTTCAAATTTAACAGGAATAACTTCAGATCAGTTTTTGTTATTTTTCATTTAATTAAACCTATTTTTATCAAGAAAAACATGCATTTAATAAACTGTTTTTAACAGAATAAAATAACACTGAATAAATCGTGATATAATTCGTTGATCGCAATTTATAAAATATCAATTTAGGCACTTTAATTAAGCTTCTTCATTTTACGCAAATTACATAATACAGTGGGAAGAAAAATAAATAGAAATCTACCAGTTATAATCAAGATTCAAAGTTTGACGTAAGACAGTTTAACACTCCCTTCCTTTTTGAGATAAGAAACATTAAGAGTACTTTTCCTCAATATTCTAACAAGAATACAATCTTGAAGAAAAATGTCTTAAGCTTCGAATAAGATTAACATATAAAAACCACTATACTTACGTGTATTCCTATTCTCCAAGAACAAAATCAACAAGTAATTAACAAGAGAAACACTCCAATACACTTAATGTCGTCAAATATTTAACCTACTTTTTTCATTGCGTGACTCGGCAGGCACACCGCAAAACTAATTAAATTACGTCTAATTCGATTACCTCAATAAGCTCCTGTCCGTCTTTCATACACACACGCACACACCCGCACACACACACGCACATATAAAGAAACGTTACCCGAAATCGTTATAAAAGTACACGTGGAAACCAAAACACAGAATCCCTTTTTAATACCAAACACAATTCCATTTTCAAATTAGAATTCGATTCAACAAGTTTAAATTTTGGCGCGCATTCCAATTATTTGTTTTGTTTTGGGTATAGATTAACGTTTATTATTTATTTGTTTTTCGTGTTTATGTTATAATTATTGTTTTGTTTTTCGTCACTAGTGTAAATGGAAAACGTACCGTCTTTCTTGAGTGCCAGTTCCACTATACGAGGCCTCGAATGTGCTCGCTACCTCGTTCTACCGCAGTTCTACGCTCTAATTGACTAAGAATGTATCATGCAACTCCTATATTCTAGCTTTGTTGGGATAAAATAATGAATATGCCGATTGGCATTCAACTATTGCGTGTTTCGGTTTGGTATTACAAATTGATTTGACTAGATCTAATTCAAATGTCAAGTTTGGGAAAAAATAGTGTTACATATAAATTTGTTAGGACATTTCATAAAAATAGAATTAACCAGCAAATTCCAACTTTTAAAGTTTTTGCGTTTCATGATTTGCCTGACGTTTTGACCAGGTTACACCGTCAGTGGTCACAGACTGAACAGGCAAAACCTGGTCGAAACATCAGGCAAATTAAAGGTATGTACATATACCATAATCGTGTTAATTCCCATGCACATGACCAGCAAATTGTTATCGAACTGTATAGTGAAACTAATAAATATTGACATCACTATTTCATTTAAATGTCTATTTTAAGCTTTATTTTGCCCGTTTCTCAGAAGTTGCTATTAATTCCACTATCTATGAATAAATTCTTAATCTTTTGGACAGATTTTAGTAATTTTAATGATACCTATTCTACAACAGTTCAAACAAATGAAGTATAATAATATACAATTATTATATTAAAGTATTTATACGTAGTATATTTTCTTCGGTTTGAACTTTTCAACTAGCTTCGTCAATTTATTCCAAACTTAAAGAATGAACGAACAAAAGTTCCAAATTCAAATAACTTCCGATAAATTTCGTTTATTACATTGGTGCGTGCAATTTCAGCCCCGCAGCGAAAATACTCTTTGATCAGTTTCATTCAAAGTGTTAAACGAAATATAATTTCCACAAATATCCAAACTACAAGAAAAATCAAACAAAATTATCATATTCAGACTGAAACCCGTACCGTTATATACCTATATTCTCGCCTGTAAATCCACGAAGGGGTAGGCAGAGGTCTGTAAAAACCCACATTTCGCCAACTTTGATTTTCGGTTGCACACTACAGCTCGCTCCTTGTTATAACGTCAAACGGTCATTTTGTCATCGGCTGTATATTCACTAACTGCCACGCATTGTCTCAATCTATAATATGAAAATTATTATACCAAATTGAAATACAAGAAAATATAACAATTAAAATAAATAAATTTAAAATTTCTCACGTACACTCTTTTGCCGGCCTGCCGTAGAACAAGGGTACACACACATACGCACATAATAGACTCACACCAACACACACAGTGAATGCATATTGACCGTTTACTATTATGAGTTAGGTTATAACAGTACGTTACCACTGTTTAACGGAAAATGATGGAATTAACGATGCCCATAATGACGGGAAAGGGCAGTTTAACGATACTGCCCTCCCTGACGTTATGGTTATCGCTATATTTGTGGCCGATTGTACCGTGTGTGTGTATATTCATTAATAACATATAAAATACAGTCGAAGATAAAAGCCACTGAAAATTGAGGAACTCAGAAATTATTGCTTTGTGTAATGCTTAGATCACAGATTGCATGATTTTAACAAAATATTTAAACCTACATCATTTGTGTGGTTTTGAACACATGTATAATCGCTGCTCATTTAACACTAGTAAATATTTAAAAAAAAAATAGCCCCTACACAATTTATTATTAATATTCTTAATGGCATTAAGTTAAATATTTAAGTATTATCAACACCATTGCAGCCAAACTGATCTATACCTACTAATTGACGGCTATCGGCTTTCCACACAGGCTTAGGCGTTTGCACAGTAATCGCTCTCATAAACATACATACAAATAATCATGCCTTTATCCCCGGAGGGTTAGGCAGAGGTGATTTAAAATCCAACAATTCACCAATCATTGTATTTGGTTCCACGTAGTAGGGAGTGAGCCTATTACCATATTACGGGCGCTATTGTTGACTCAAGCCATGCATCTAAGGCTGAGTCTGGACTGTATATATCTGTCTGATGTTAAATAGCCCTATCTCTTAGTCGCCTTGTACGACACCGCATAGGAAGAGATGGAGTGGCCCAAAGAGACCACGAGCTTCGTGTTGAAAACATCATATACAACCAGGAAACATGCTAAAATGATGATGCATGCATAAATTTGCACTAAGTTGATATCGTCTCTGGAAAATAAATCACGTCGTAACGAGTATTATAATGGAAACAAACATCATCCTCACAGAAGCACCTACATAAATGATTGGTGACGTGTCTGTATGTATGTATGCTAATACCTGTATATGCGGTCACAGGTTGCAGGTGCAAAACTACTACCTATGTTGATCTATTGGATTACGGATTGCATAGGTACCATTGTCTGATATAGGTTTATGATAGAGAGAGGAATTCAATATACGAAAAGCTTCGAAATACAGCTAGTAAAAGTGCATAAAATGTGCTTGTAAAGTATCATAATTGATAATGGACAGAGATGGTTCACTGATTACCTAAAATTAAGTTCATGCGAACACTCGTCACATTTTCAAAAACCCGACTACTGAAAAATCATAAATACTAAACAAGAAAATATCAAGGACAGCCGTGGTCGTATGCCACTTTTTCCTAGAATGTTTTGTTTTGTTAGACTAAGTGGCATACGACTACGGCTATCCTTGATGTTTTCTTGTATAATACTTACTAAAGCGTAATTTTTCAGTAGTTGGGTTTTAGATTTAAACTTAATTTTTTATTTATATTATTTTGGGGCAAGCAACAGCTATAATTTATGCATATTTGTAATGTATACACATATTTATCTCAAGTTATTTTTTTAAAACACTACTTAATGACTGCTAGAGGGCGCTACTTTAGATTCAGTGGTACATCATATAGCCTATAACTAGCGGACAACCAAGACGCTTCTAATGAAACATCATTTGTCTAATTGTAATAAGTAGTTCAGGAGCTACGAGGGCACAGATGAATCAACATACATACATACTTACATACATACATAGCCTGTCAAAATCATAACCCTCTTTTGGCCTCGCCATAATTGGGTAAATAAGTAAGAATATTCTGTGAAGTCGACCCCGGCTGGCATATCTTACCAACACCTTGATTCAACACTACCCGACTGCGCCAGGGTAATGTGTTACGCGTGTATGTATGTCTGTATTTTTTTTCTTTGTTCCTCTCTACAGGCCCAACGGCAGGACGAATTTCCAGTAATAGAATCTCAAATGGGAATTTTTTTTTTTATACCACTTAGGTGGCAGACAAGCGCACGGCCCACCTGATGGAAAGTGGTTACCGTGGCCTATAGACGTGTTTATATTATTTATTTATTTATTTTTATTTAAACACCAGAGGAGCCACACTCGCGCTGCCGACCCTGTAAGCACAGAGTTTCTATGCCGTCAGTGTAGAGGACAAAGCAGGACAAGCCATTAGTCATCCCACTGACAGCACAAATTCTCCAGTGAGCTTTGGCTACCCTACTCACCGCTGGGAACACAACACGAAGTTATTATAACTGCGGTATTCAGTAGGGTGGAGGTACTTCCCCAGTCGGACTGCTCAATTGGGTGGAAATACCGCTGTCTCCTACCTCCTTATTCATCTTCCGAGTGTCATAGGGTACATAAAATGTCAACAAAAAACTACGGGATGCTTTTCTGAATGCTAATTTTGAAGGAGATTACACATTACACAAATATTTATATCATATTATAACTGAATTTTAAAATATCCAGTGGAGCCACAATATCATTTTGTGCCCATTGCGGTGGAGACTATGGGCAGTTGGGGGTCGGGCACGAAGAAGTTGATCGCGGAAATTGGCTGCCGCATCCACGACCAAGACGGTGACTTCGATCCGGCTCGTTCCTGGGGCAAAGGTTGGCTATTGCGATTCGGCGGGGCAACGCGGCCAGCATCATGGGCACCTTTGCGGCGGGAACGATGTGAAGTGGGTTGTTTGACGCGACATGATCGCGAGTTGGTTTCGTGTATTTATGTTTTAATTATTTTGTATGTGATAAATAAATTTTAAACAACAACTAGCCCATCGCAGTCCACTGCTGGACTAGGCCTCTCCCAATGTTGGGAGGCTTTGGCCTACTGTTTCCACGCTGGCCAGACGGGTTGGTACCGGGTACAGGGCTGGTACAGGGTTTTATTTCGAGTTTTCCTTCTCTCGCAGTGATATGGTTTGCGTATGTTTCCATTAGTCGCCTCTTAGGACACCCTTCGGATGAGATGGGGTGGTGATACTTGTATTCTTTCTCCGTCACCACACGGATGAAATAAATGACGACCTCCGTGGCGTAGCGGTAGAGCATTCGACTGCTATGCAGGGGGTGCGGGTTCGATTCCCGCTCAGTGCAAATATTTGTATGCATGAATATGTATATTTGCATTGGTCTGGGTGTTTCTATGTATAATATGTATGTATTTACAAAAAAAAAAGTATCTAAGTATGTTTATCCGCATTCTAGATCCCATAACACAAGCTAGTTAAGCTATGCTTACCATGGGTCTAGATAGCGTTGTGTAGAATGTCGTGGAATATAAAATAAAAATAATGAACCCAACTGCTGTAAAGATCTAAACGAGTTTGATAACAGGTGGCACCCGTTAATTTTATTTCGATTTATGCTTGGCGAATTATATTAACTAAGAACTCGGTTATCAAACTTGCTTCGATCTTTTAGATAGTAGTCTTTTGCTTCTTCATTATCTCTCAGTACTCATTCGGTCTAAGTGAACTCATCGTCATCCATATCAAAACCACTGTCATACCACGCACACTGCTAAAAATTCATTTATTTTTGACTTTAAACCAAAGTAATTAAAGTTCAAAATTAAAAGACTTTTTTCAAATTGTACGAAAATGTGGAATGAACCTCTTTTCATTTAATTTTGGATAAAGGTCCAAAGCACATAGAAATATGGTCTAAAATTGAATGCCATTTTTTACAGTGTCTATGGCATGACTGTGGTTTACCTTTAGTAGAATCGAGGGCCTGGTCGCAATCCAGGCCTGCACCTCGGTGTCTGGATTTTGTTTTTTTTTTCAGTCTTACTGTGATGTTGCTGAACTTCGATATTTTCCGTGAAGCAGGTGCCATCTGACTTGTGGAAGTCCATTGGCTGTATCAAATTTCTGTAGTTAGATCACTTGTAGAACTTTTTAGAGCTCCTGTAAATTCTGTCATAGATGTTTGTAAGGCAACCAGGACCGATGGCTTAACGTACTCCTTCACGACACAGAGGTATCTATCACGTTGTAACTGAGCAATAAAAATAATAAGTGTTGCTAGAACATTATTACAACACGCACTCAATTAGAACTTGAGTGCAATGTTATGGAACATTAGAGATGTTATTCTACTTTTTGTTATAATTACTGTTATTTCATCGTTTTCTACTATAGAGGTGGAAAACTAGCCTACTAACTTTTGAACAATCACATTCCACGGTAGTGGCTTGCCATGAAGTCTTTTTTTATTATTGCTAGCACCTTCGACCCGAGTTCGAAGTCTTTTCGTCACTTTGGTTTTTTGGACTCGCGTACATTTTATTTGGATTAGTTGAAATTAATTTTCACGCTTCCATTCTTATTCTCTTCCTCTCTCTTATTCCTTCACGCTTTCATTCTACTGCTTTCATACTATGGGATTAAAGGCTTCATTGTTTTCTTGGTTATTTGGTTCTTTATGTCATGTTCCTTTTCGTTTTTATTTGTTGTCTTTAATTTACTTTTTAAAACATTTGACGATATTTGCTGCAGAAGCCATCAAAAAGAAGAGGATGAAGCTATCAGTATCTCAAATGATAATAATTTTAAGCTACTTATTGTGCACTCTAGTAAGCCACTTACAACTATTCCATATAGAGGAGTATTGTGGAGGTATACCTGTTATGGAAACTATTGAGCATTGTGCATCGGTCCTAGGCTTCGAGTTAGTAGGGCTGTCATATAACTATTTACTATTTTGAATTAATATAATTATATAGTAACTTACAAACAAAAAGACAACCTCTGTGGCGTGGCGGCAGTGAACGCTACAGTTACGCTGGGGGTGTGGGTTAATTTTTTCTCAGTGCACATATTTGTAAGCATAAATATAGTATTTGCATTGATCTGGGTGTTTCCGTGCCTGGGAATGAGAGCATGTTAAACCTTTGGTCCCGGATTCCATCCGATAATTACGGTAGTCGTTACGGGTACATGGATAGGACACGACAGTATTTCCGTCCAATTGAGCAGTCCGACTGGGGAAGTACCTTCGCCCTACAGAATACCGCAGCCATAATAACTTCGTGTTGTGTTCCCAGCAGTGAGTAGGGTAGCGAGAGCTCACTGGAGAGTCTGTGCTATCGGTGGGAAGACTAAAACCTTGCCCTGCTTTGTCTTTTACACTGACGGCACACAAACTCTGTGCATAAAGGGTCAGTAGCGCGAGTGTGACTCTTCTGGTACTGCACACGTTCATTGGCAACGGTAACTAATTTCCATCAGGTGGGCCGTGTGCTTGTCTGCCACCTATGTGGTATATAAAATATGTCTAACTACAGAACTTTAATAGTACCAATTGATTTCGGTGGTCAGAACTAGATTAAAATAGATAGATAGGTAGATAGATAATACTTTATTGTACACCAATACATTTGAAACTGAGACAAGTAGGTAACATGCATATACAGTTTAATGTACAATGGGCGGCCTTATCGCTGAAGCAATTTCTTTCAGGCAACCTTGGAATAGACAGTAATGTGACAAGACAAAAGATATATGGTGTAGTTATCATATGAAACTAAATAAAAGGTGTACTAAAACAAAAAGAAAGACAGAGAAAAGCACAGGTAAAGGAAAATAAAATAAAATATTCAGCTTTACGTTAAGTATTACAAACATAAACGCACAACCACAACACAAAGAGATATATAAAATAAACTAAGTAGTAGATATAATAAAATATAAAATAAGCAATACACCAATAAATACAATTAAAATAATATATAAAATAAAGGGAAACAATAAGTAGCAATGTGAACATATAATTGTACGCTGTGTACACGAAGATAAGTAGTGGTTTTTCACCATTTCTTTATATACAGATACAGAATATCAGTATTAAAATAATCGGGATATTTACCACGTTGCATTGTTTCGAGTTGCCCTTTCCGAGTGAGTGACCATGATAGTTTAAATACCTATATAATACAGAATATACCTATACAATCCTGCAGGTTCAGGCATCAAAGAATTCCTCTCCATCAATGTCAAACGGGAGGGAGGCCAGAAGGCTGGTGGCATTGCCAATCCTTTGCGCAAGGAATAAACCAACCCTCTCGTCAGCCTCACACTGCCTCTGGTCAGCCTCACACTCACACATAATTGAGAGTGTGGCTACCCTCACACGTCAGTGTAGCCACCATCTCCTTTCCTACACAGGGCAACACGTGCAGGGCTTAGGGGTCACCCTCACACTGGGCAGAATATACGAGCTTGAACCAAGCGGTTCGGAGACTCTTTTCTTTGCCGCACCACCAAAAGTTCATTACCAGCTCAGGCGTTTCCTTCTTCCTACAATCCCGGGTCATTTAAGTGGGGCGTGAAAAAGCATCTAATAAGGCCGCCAAGCTGAGTGCCATCATTTTAACATTACTTAGTGTATGTAATGGTGACCCTATTTCCTGAGACTTTGCGATTTACCATCAGGTGAGGTGAAGTCAAGTAGGCGTGTCCTAGATAATAAAAATAAACGTTTTGAAATATCTTTATACAAAAGATAGATTTTAAAATATATCGAATAAAAATTCTTCATCTCTGCCAGCCCTATTCCAAACAATCGCGGTGACAATGATTGTTGGTCCGTCGCGCAGACAAGGGTCCCACACAATACCATACCGGACTATTGATTTAACATACTTTTGAACACCTCTGAAATGTGTATGTGTGTGTGGACCACGCCTTATAGCGTTTGATGTACAGGGTTTGTGATGTCATACGTGCATGAGTTTTTAGACAGAGTACACCGTACGTTTTTAGACAGTTACACCGTGTTATACTTGTGTTCTTTCTCCGTCAGAGAAAGTAAACAAGTATCACCATCACATCTCATACGAAGGGTGTCCTAAGAGGCGACCATTGGAAACATACGCAGACGATATCACTGCGTGAGAAGGAAAACTTGAAATAGAACCCTGTACCAACCAGTCTGGCCAGTGTGGAAACAGTAGGCCAAAGCCTCCCAATATTGGGAGAAGCCTATGTCCAGCAGTGAACTGTGATGGGCTAGTTGTTTGTTTTGTTTTGTTTGCAGAGGTGAAACTGATTAACCTATGCATGCCTTTTGTAAATATAGCAATACCTTAATAATATATAAAAAGTCTTATATTTCTCGCAACAAATTCAGTGATACTAATGATTCTATGTATAAAAATCTAAGTTTAGTTATATAATTTGGATGTACAGTCAGCCAATCATCGATCTTGACTAGCAAAGCATTCAAAATAATTAAATATAATGATAAATTTTAATTTTATATTTGCTATCACAAAGCTCATGTGTACTTACAACTATTTCAGTTCTGTGATTGCCAATATAAAAATTGGAGTTTTGGTATTCCGATAATTTTGGGTACTTTGCTAGTAAATATTACTCTAATGCTGACTGTATATTAAAGACGTGAAATAAAATGTGAAACTGCTTGCAATTTTAACTCTAAAATGTCCGCTAGTATTCCAGCAAGCGAATAAGGTGACCCCGGGTATAATTTGGTAGAAAAATCCAATAAACCCGATTGCAACGTTATCTACTGACGCAAAAATTAGACAAACACTGAGAATCGCGTGAAAATTTAACTTCGATCGATGCAGAACTTTTTGAGTTTTTGAAGCGTATACGAATAAATTTGTAATAATCATTATCATTTTAGTAATGTTAAGTTATGTTTCAGGCTTTTATCACGGAACTCAATGAACCAGTGAAACCCAGCGAAATAATCATTTTCCAATGGTTTATTTATATATTACTAAATATTTTTATAATATTTCTTGACATAATTGTGAAATTTTGACGTTCAAATGTTCTCTTTATGTGCCTAGACTTAATAAATGGAATTGATTCTTTGATTTTGAGTAATGTGTTTATTTACTCCTTCTCTTCCTTTTCATTTGGCTTATGCTGTTTTTTTGACCTCCCAATCCCGAGAGGAAAATCTGCTCCAGAGTCTTGAAATCAAAAGATTGCACTTGCAAATGAAGTTCGCTTGGCCCTATAAGTTTTGTGGGGCCATTGATTTCTTTTGTAAATTGTGTTTAATGTAGTACTAACATAGTTATAAGGTCATTGTTACTAATTTTTTTTTATACATCTTAGGTACATACGGCCCAACTGATGAAAAGTGGTAACCGTGACCTATGAACGTGTTTCCACACGTTCATAGGTCACGGTTACCACCAGGGGAATCACAGAGATTTTCTGTGCCTTCAATGCACAATGGACAAGCCTTTAGTCTTTCCATTGACAGCACAAAAACTCTCCAATGAGCTCTGGCTACCCTACTCACCGCCGGGAACACAACACGAAGTTATTATAGCCGTGGTATTCTGTAGGGTAGAGGTACTTCCCCAGTCGGACTGCTCAATTGGGACGGAAATACAGTTGTGTCCTACCTCCTCTAGTACTAATATGGACCGATGTCTGAGATTAAAATTATTATTATTATTATTGTTAAAATACCATTTCCAATATTTGTTTGCTTGAAGTCCCGGGTCCTTTAAGCGGGGTGTGCAAAAACATCTGATGAGGCCGCCAAACTGAGTGCCACCATTGTAACATACTACGTGTCTTTAATGGTGACCCTCTTTCCTGAGGCTTTGCCTTAAGCTTACCGTCAAACGAGGTGAAGACAAATTGACGTGTCATACATATAAAAAATATATGAAAGCCAATAAAAACTAGAGAAGCCACACTCGCGCTGCTAACCCTGTAAGTACAGAATTTCTGTGCCGTCAGTGTAGAAGACAAAGCAGGACAAACCTTTAGTTTTCCCACTGACAGCACAAATTCTCCAGTGAGCTCTGGCTACCCTACTCACCGCTGGGAACACAACACGAAGTTATTATAGCCGCGGTATTCTGTAGGGCAGAGGTACTTCCCCAGTCGGACTGCTCAATAGGGCGGAAATGCCGCCTTGTCCTACCTCCTAACGCCGTGTCCTACCTCCTAAAGCTCAATCTACCTCGCTACCTCCTTCAAGAATTAGAAGGCATTAGAAGGTTCCTTCAGGATTGCATACGTCCATAGGCCACGGTAACCACTTCCCATCAGGTGGACCGTATGCTTGTCTGCCTCTTAAATAGTAAAATCCCACTGGTATCAACCAACGCCTGCAAGTATCTACTGAGCAAAACACACAACAAAATAAATTACAAACGCAATACATACTAAAGTGTGTGTCTAGACGTGAGTTAGTTGGAATCAATTAACTCCGTACCTCCAGGGGTGAGGGTTCATTATAACAGGACGCCCTGTATACTAAGCCGGCCCGACTACAATGGTGTCAAACTTCTTGGAAAGAATATTATAAAGTTTGCCTACGTCATGATTCTTTGTAGGATGTACTCTATAATAAGAGAGCTTGTTGAGCTTGTTGTAAATGTATAAAAATGGTGGCCTATTTGCTAAACAAATCTTTTTTGTTTGACGTTTCGTAAGTAGATACTGTTATAATGGTCACGTCAAGCTGAGTGTCACAATTCTAACATGGTGTATGTATTTAATGGTGACCCTATTTTCTGAGACTTTTTTCCAATTCAAATATACATTTTGTTAAATTTGTTTGAGTATATATGTACCATGTAATAGGAACGAGCCTACTGCGTCAAGCGGGCACATTGTTATTTCAAAGGTTACAATTTGTAGGTTAGTATATAGGTAGTAAAGCCGCGTGGTTCCAGGCAGAACCGATTTTGAAGAGATGTGGTATCTCTCATTATTCAGTGTCGTGCAAGGCGACTAAGGGATAGGGCTGTTTAACATCAGACAGATATATACAGCCTAGACTCAGCCTCAGATGCATGACTTGAGTCAACAATAGTGCCCGGAAGACGGCAATTGGCTCACCCCCTATTATGTGGGACCGAATTCAATGCTTGGTGAAATGTGGGTGTTAATTCACTTCTGTCTAACCCTCCGGGGATAGAAGTGTGATGATATTATGTATGTATTGGATAGGAACTTTTTCAACATCAAGACTTGCTTTATATCTTAATTATATTTCTAACCATGTAGACACGTGACGTTTTCAAAACGCATGAATTCAATTATATTAGAAAGAAATACGCAAAAAAACTTTAGTATTCCTTGTAAAAAAATAAAATTCTCCATTACCTATTTAGGTACCTATCTACGTTTCTACGAGGGTATGTGTACATAGATAATATGACAATAAATTATTTTGCCTGCACCTACCTCAATGTATCTCTGCATCACCCTAAGGTTGACTGTTAGATAATGCCTTTGGCATTAAGTCCGCCTTTGTACAAAATTATTGTGCATAAAGTTGAATAAATAAATAAATAAATAAAGTATGACACATTCAAAATCACATAAAGTAATATTTCATTTGGTACATTTTCAATTCCATGGTTTCAATTTTCATTTAATTTTTCTGGTTTTAGAAATCTGGCAAAGTGAAACTACTATGGAACAGCACTACCAACATTGTTTCACACGTTCTGTTTTTAATCAAGCAAGCGCATATATCTGCCAGACATGTTGGAAGCTGTAGAACCTTAAATCAATTTACCTACTATTTTACAATGTAAGAAATGAACTGTTTACTCATATGCTACTCAAACAAATCATTGTGCAAAGACATGCTTGCAAATAGTCCACAAAATAGCCCGCTAAGTTTCTTCCCGGAGTCTTCTCAAGGGCCTAATTGCAGTAACGCTATGTTTCTTGAAGGCATGATTTCCATTTTGATAACATATAACGTGGTAAAATCTGACAAAGCAAAACTAATGTTTTTGTGATTTGTAAAACTTACATCAGTCTCACAAATGGCTGTCAGGGCCACGTTTTGAACCAGTGGTGGTTCATTTTGCTGAACAAGTATTTCTTCTTTTGACGTTTTGTAAGGTCCGTTTTAATGTTCTGTACGGAACAAATAATTTTCAAGTTTGACTTGATGTTTGTAAAAAATATAGTATCTTCTAATGTTATAAACATTTTGGACACTGAGGTGAAGGCCTCTGAGGTGAACGAGTGTGACGCCCCTATGCATACGTTAAGTGATATAAAAAAATGTAACCGTGACTAAGGATGATGGTGATGACGGTAGTATCTTCCGATAGAGTGATGAGTTTTCGCCACCTTCTATAAGGCCATAGTTCGAACTCACAAGCCATCATTCACAAATCTAACATCCTAGAACTCATTTACAACTAGGGACGAATACCCCGAGTTGTATAATAAATTCAATAACAGGGCTATAATGTCAGCTGTTTGGGACCAAAATGTGCTACCCTAAAATACTATGTGAATTGTTTATAAAAGCAGTACTCGTGCCGAGACAGATGCTAAGTGGACTTTGATGGGCGGTCGCTAATGGTGGTTACGACTCAAGACATAAGAGCACAGCGAGAATATTGACCTAGTTTTAACCTTATTATATTAAGTAGTATGTAGAAACTGTGTCTGCCGTGATGGGAGAGACATGCCTCAGTCAATCTAAACTACAACTACAGCCTACAACTCATAGACAGTGCGCGTTTAAGCTCGATATAACCACCCCGCCGAAACCGGCTGGAGGATTTTGTGTACTTAAAGAAAAGTTTTATGTAGAAAAATATAATACTTTCTCTACAGCTTCAACAACAGCTGAAGGGATACACTTTCGGTTTTGCCTTACGGGATCCTCTGAGAATGCCGTAAGGCGAAACCATTAAGATGTAATATTAAAAATACTGTGGAAAAAAGTACAAGTGTATTTCAATATGTGTAACAACAAATTCCACCAAGTGTCATCAATCAAAGTATAAATAACAGCTGTAGGCTATTTGGAGTGTTTCGGGGTTAGGAGATAAGATGACAGTCACTTCTAAAAATCGAAAATAGCTATAAGGATGATGAATTAACCATCCTTTTCATTTGAGTTCCAATACCGAGCCCTATGGAACCGAGGCCTACTCTCCTAATCTTTCTTTTCATATTTTGTTTTGTTTTGAGTTATACTTGAGTGAATGCTGTCTATGTGAGAGGAAAGTCCGCACAAAGCCTTGTTGGTCATCAGGTGTAATCTATAGTAGTCGCGAGTGGATACAGTAAGCATCGTATGTCGTGAACGTGATCGAGATCGGGTTCGAGTTTGTAGTGAGAGTGAAACCAATAGCAGTGCAGATACGCGTAGTAAAAGAACTCGAAAGAGGGTAGATTGATATAATTTCGCCTAGGAAAGAACATTTTCTTTGTTCACTGCCACTACTCCAGTTCCTCCGTGATCATGGTGCTTACAACAGCGCCGAAATATCGGAAACTCAAAACAATAAAAAATGGTGAATATCCCGTTTATTTTGATACTGAGTTACATTATGTAAGTTCCTCCCGTTAATCATCAGGTATACTGGTTCACAGATTAGATTTCTAGGAAGTAGGTATTCCAATTGAGCAGTCCGACTGGGGAAGTACCTCCGCCCTACAGAATACCGCGGCCATAATAACCTCGTGTTGTGTTCCCGGCGATGAGTAATGTAGCCAGAGCTCACTGGAGAGATTTTGTATTTTACACTGACGGCACAGAAACTCTTGTGTTTACAGGGTTGGCACCGCGAGTGTGACTCCCTTGGCGTTGCACACGTCTATAGGCCACGGTAACCACTTTCCATCAGGTGGGCCGTGTGCTTGTCTGCCAACCGAGTGGTATAAAAAAAAGATTAGCTTGAGTTTCATAGGAATTAATGAAATCTACTTGTTTGTGATGTCATCAACCTATAAGACATACAAATACCCTTTAAAAATTTCCAACAATGGTTTCCCGCTAATACCTACACCTTAAACCTGCCACCACCATCGGCCGCCACTCATTATTACAGCGCTGCGAGTCTGCACATCTTAAAGGAAATACTTAGCAACTCATCACACAAATTGAAACAGTCAGACATTGTTCTGCCAAAGGCTTCACTTTGCTATCAAAGTTCATGGAGGTACATTAGCATGAAGTTCTAAAGCGTTCCTCTAAAGAAGAGAGTTAATATTAGAGTAGATTGATGTTATTTACGATTATCATGACAACTAGGTAGGACACGACGGTATTTCCGTCCAATTGAGCAGTCCGACGGGGGAAGTACCTGCCTCCGTCCTACAGAATACCCCGGCCATAATAACCTCGTGTTGTGTTCCCAGCGGTGAGTAGGGTAGCCAGAGCTCACTGAAGAGTTTTTGTGCTGTCAGTGGAAGGATCAAAAGCTTGTCCTACTTTGTCTCTTATACTAACGGCACAGAAACTCTTTGTGCTTACAGGGTTGACAGCGTGAGTGTGACTCCCTTGGTGTTGCATACGTCCATAGATCACGGTTACCACTTTTCATCAGGTGGGCCGTGTGCTTATCTGCTACCCAAGTGGTATTAAAAAAAATTTTCTATAACAATTCAGGATACACCTATGCCTGTACGTGATATTCTGGATAGTAGGATAAAGAAGAGATTAATTGGAAAATCGGAATGGTCGAGGTGGTAAAATACTGCCAAAATGACAACATCCCTTCGCAACTGTATAGAATACAGGAAAAGTTATTAAATGACCTAAGTTATTGTTGGTCCCTATAGGAAATAGTTAACAACTCATCACGTTAAAATATTGAAATAATAAGACATCGTTCTAGCAAAGGCTTCACATTTGCTAACAAAGTTCATGGAGGTGCATTAGCATGAAATTCAAAAGCGTTCTTCTAAAGAAAAGAGTTACTTTTAGAGTATTCAAATAATATTTACAATTATCATGACCAGTTTCTTAAGTAATTGAGGATACACTTATGCCTGCACTTAATATTCTGGATAGGAAAGAAGAGAATTGGATTAATTGGAAAACTTTAATGGAATATTCGAGGTGGTAAGATACTACCAAAGTGGCAACGTCTCTTTGCAACTGTATGGGATCAAGGAAAGGTAATTAAATGACCTTAAGTTATGTCGTATAATCCGTGGGTGGCCGGCGCCTCCTTCCGCGACCAGGTAATAGCCTTGGGTCGACCGGGGTTCGAGAGATATGCCTGTCAACCTCACCTTCGGCAACCAACAATGACCCACAGGCGTGGTCGTCGGTCCGACATAACCTCTCCGACGGAGGAGTATCCGTTGGGATTTTTTGGCATGTAAAAAAAAGTTTATGTCATGTCGGTCCTTATAGCAAACAGTTAGCAACTCATCATGCAAATATATTGAAATAATCCAACACTGTTCTAGCAAAGGCTACGATTTGCTAACAAAGTTCATGGATCTTACTTCATTAGCAAGAAATTCTAAAGCGTTCTTCTGCAAAAGAGAGTTATTTTAGAGTTAATTGATTATATTATATTTGCGATGTATATGTATTGCAGATGAATATTTGGACCTAAGTAAATGTCGAATGCAGGCTGGTATTTGATGGATAAGGCTCGTGTAAGGCCTACACTTTCGGGGTTGGGATATCAGATGATAGTCATAAATCTTGTATTCACACCTGTCAATCCTCGAATTAACATCCACATATCTCCAACTATGTCTCTCGTAATAGACAGCGAGCCTATTACTGTCAAGCGAGCAGATTATCATAGGCTGTTTGTTTACTGTCGAATAGAATTCGTCTTCTACGACACCCAGGATAACGACAACATGACAAAATGGTGTCGATTCTATTTCAATAAAACACATCATAACATAAACTCACGCCTATATCCCCGAAGGGGTAGGCAGAAGTGCTGGAACATTTCGCCAGTTTATGTTTAGGTCCCAATATAATAGGTGGCGAGCCTATTACCATTAACTGGGCACTTTTTTTTTTTTTTTTACGTGCGCAAAATCCCCACGGATACCTCCCCACCGGAGCCGGTGGAGGAGGTTATGTCGGACTCGAACCGACTAAAACGCACGCCGCCTGTGGGTCGTTTTGGTTGCCGAAGGTGAGGTTGACAGGCATATCCCTCGCACCCCGGCCGACCCAGGGCCATCTCTCACGATCTGGCCCTCTTCTCGGGTTGTGGGGACTACAGTCCCCAACTCGACCCCGGAAACGGGGAGGCGCGCCAGGCGCGCCACCGCCGCGGCCTGCTTCTGCCAGGGTGACAGGCGGCTCCACCTGTCACCCCCAGGCCGGCGCTCATGGGGGTCGGAGGTCGTTCATCGACCTCCGACGCCCGAGTTGCCTTCGTACGCGGGCAGCTTGGCTTGCGATCCTTCGTCGCTCCCGCTGCCGCTCCCGCCCCGCCTCCTCCTTCACGAGCATTACTTGCTCGCAGAAGGAGGCGCCGGCCGCCCACGCATCCGCGCAGCGGACCATCGCCGCGAGCAAGGTGGAGAGCGTGAGAACTCTCACTCCCAGGGCCGCCACAAGCTCCCGCCTCGGCATCTCCCACGCCGGACACTCGGTGAGCGTGTGCGGACCTGAGTCCTCGCTCGCGTCGCACCATTAACTGGGCACTAGTAAACTTACGATAAATACACACATAACCTCGAAAAGCATCGAAATGTCATTGGTGTGTGCCATAGTAAAATCTGGGATTGAACCTGAGACCTCGTCTCCGCAGTCCATTAACCATACCACTATTACTTATTATTTTTATAATATTTATGACCTATGAACGTGTACAACACCAGAGGAGTCACACTCGTGCTACCGACCCTGTAGAAGCAGAGAGTTTCTGGGCCGACAGTGCAGAAGACACAATCAGAACAAGCCTTTAGTCTTCCCACTAACAGCACAAAACCTCTCCAGTGAGCTCTGGCTACCCTACTCACCGCCGTGAACACAACACGAGCTTATTATGGCCGCGGTACTCTCTAGGGCTGAGGAGCTTCCCCAGTAGGACTGCCAGATTGGGACTAAGAAGATATTCGTTCTTACAAATAAATTGAACACACAGCCTCTGTAACAATTTGAATCCTCAACTGCCATAATCTGCCGTAACATAGATTCATAGAAATATACTTTTGGTGCTTGCTATGAAATTGGGTAGTTAGTAGTATTACGTATAGTTCTTCATACAAACATCAAATAACTCCCAGATACAAGAATCCCGTATACATATAAATCCAATCTTCACCTTATATGATAATACATCTGTCTGTCCGGCACTACGAACATCATAAAAGCAGAAATCCAATAACACTAGTGATCCGTGCAGATTTTGCGAGAGTGAAGATTATGATAGAACATGTACGTGCAGATGAGACTTAACGTCTGATGTTTAATTCATGGATATGTATATTCTACCTAATATTCTTTTTAAATCGACGATACTTCTATCAATCTCTGATTTTCCATATTGCTGCTACCTGGATCACGCTCAACCTAATAATGATTATGAGGACATTATGTTATTTATCTTTTTATGGTCAGTCTATGAACTGGATTATTTATCATTGCGTCATTATCATTATATTAGCGTTGTCCCAGGCTTAGCAGTAGTGGCTTTCATCTTAGAGCACGGGGTCGCTTTGTTAAATATTTAACTAATTTCCTGCTAATAGCGACTGCCGTTTGACCTCCTAGCAACGAAAGGGTGCCAACGAGAGTCCCAAAAATCTTGAAGAGTGGAGTCCCTTTAACACGTTCAACGCGGTAGCCCATTTATGCATCCAGTTATTATGACGCAACGAGATCTAAAAGTTCTCGTTGTGATCCATCAGGAATGACGCAACGAGATCCAACAGATCTCGTACGACTTAGTCACTTCAAACCCAAATATTTTTATGAAATTTGAATAATTTTGTATTTTTTTTTGTATGTACAGGTAGGGTATGAACAGACCCTTTCAGTAGGTTTTCGCCGCCTCGAGGTAAAATATTTCGCCTGTAAAATTTAAAAAATAAAAAAAACGAGAACTTTTGGATCTCGTTCCGCACTAGATAGCAAGAAAATACGAGTACTCTTAGATCTCGTTTTGCAGATATTGCATAAATATCGATAAAAAAATAGTGATGGGAAACAATAGGATGAACAATATTATCTATGATGAATCATTTATTATGATACAATAGTGAGGCATTAGAAACTTATTAACTATTCAGTAAAAAAAGTCAACGTTTTTCATTAATACACGGGTGACGCACAGTTATTTCACACTTGATACAGAAACCTTTACCTTTTTTGTCTTTTTACTAATGGCAAAGTATCATTATTGCCCATTAAATTATCTATAGAAATTTTTTTGGTGCTGGAATAATTATCTCCTCTAATATTTTTATCTTTTTAGTTCGTAAATCCATGCCATCATAGTCCATATCTGGTGTGCAAGGTGATACAAACTGCGAAGACCCTTGTTTGCTGGTAGTTGGCAAGTTAGATGAATGAAAGTTAAAGTCAGAATTTTAATTCGATTCCAGATTTGACATTAGCTACTGTCATTTTGTGAAATAATGATACCACACATAATAGTGTAGTGATGAACACAAAAATCGATAAACAATCGGTGTGTGTGCCAATTAAAGACTAAATTATTGATTTTTATTTAAATAAATACATAATTATTCATAATAATTATTTATTAATTAGTAATCGCTGCTCTATTTTATAAAAAGTTAATATTTTTGTTTTTATATTAAAAACAAAACTTATAATAAAAGAGCCTAGATAGTTTTCAGTATTGGCAACCCGTGCGCGCTCGTGCAGCTATCGCCATTTTGTTTATCGTGTCATTCGGCTTCATTCTCCCAGTCTGACTGCACGAATATCTTATTTCATTGCTAATCGATATTTTGTTATTTTGTTGGGTTTTTGTTAAAGTGTTGTTACGTTGTGTTTGTTGTTACGTTTATAGTTTTTTGTGAACTTTGAGTGAATCTATTTGTTTTGGTTTTCCATCAAAATGGATCCTCAACCAAGTACATCACAAAAAGACGTGGATGTTTTCTTGTCCCCAAGAAAAAAACGTCCACGAAAAGCTTTCACTGTTACTGAAAAAGTAATGATCCGCAACGCCTACAAATACGTGAAAAATGAAATTTCTGCGCAATTGGAGGCCTTTGAAGTTGTGGAAGAAAATGAATGTATGAGCAAAGTTACTGACATATTGGGAATAACCTCACGCTCTGTTTGTAACGTTTTGAAGGAAGTAAATAAAGGTGCGCCACCAACTCCTCCTAAAAAAACGGGACCAAAGCGAAGTTTCAAAGATAAAATTGATGAATTTACATTCTCTGCAATACGAAGAATTGTTCATCAGTTCTTTTACCGAAATGAACCTCCAACCATTGCAAAGGTTAGTCAATCAGTCAGACAGTATTATTTTATACCTACATCTTTTATATATAAGTAATGATTCCAAGCTATTATAAAATTTACTATTTTAGATTTTACAAGTGATGAACGATGATTCAGAAATGCCCAAGATTTCCAAAGACACCCTCAGAAAAATTTTGAAGCATCTTAATTTTAAATTAGTTGCATGGTCACGCAAGAGCACACTTATTGATCGAAATGATATAATAACATGGCGCCAGCGTTACTTGCGATCTATATGTCAGTTTCGACGAGAAGGGAGACATATATATTATCAAGATGAAACTTGGGTTAACGCTACCTGCGTTAAGTCAAGGCTAACATTTATACACAAAATGAATTTATATACATTTTACATTAAATTTAATAGTAATATTGAATGTTCATGTACTATATTTATTTTAAGGTCATAATGTAAAAGAAACTTGGGTGGACAAGAAAGTCACATCATCTCGACAAGCGTTTTTGGAGGGACTGACCACTGGATTAAAAAATCCATCTGGAAAAGGCAAACGTCTCATAATTAGCCATATAGGTAGTGAAGAAGGCTTCCTGGAAGAGGGGCTCATGATTTTTGAAGCAAAGAAAAATTGTGAAGATTACCATGATGAGATGAATGCAGTTTGTTTTGAGGAGTGGTTCGCTGGAGTCTTACCAAAATTAAGACCAAACTCAATTGTGGTGATGGATAATGCACCTTACCACTCCCGAAAATTGGAAACTGCACCAAAAATGAGCTGGAAAAAAGCTGCCATTCAAGATTGGCTTTTAAATAAAAATATTCATTACGAACCAGATATGGTTAAAGCTACGCTTTTAGAACAGATTCCACATAACGAGTCTTTTAATAAGTACGCTGTAGATGAAATGGCAGCACAACATTGGATCACGGTTTTAAGACTGCCCCCTTACCATTGCGAGCTAAACCCTATCGAATTGATATGGGCGCAGGTAAAGGAGCATGTAGCTCAAAATAATAAAACCTTCAAATTGACAGACGTGAGAAATTTATTTCAGGAAGGCATTCAAAAAATTACGGCTACCGAATGGTCTAAATGCGTATCCCATGTTGTCAAAGAAGAGGAAAAAATGAGTAGGCTAGATATGTTAATTGACAATATCACAGACACATTTATAATAAATGTTACAGAAAGTGACAGCGATAGCGATAGCGATGACGGCGACAATTTATAAAAAAAATTATTACCATAATACATCTATCTGTTTTATTTGTCATGTTCCGTCATGATCACATTTTTATATTTATCTCACACACAATTATAAAAGAAAAGTCTCAGATCGTTAATTAATCGTCAAAACTAAATTATCGGTTCAGAAATATTTAATTGCCTGTACCTACTTAGTTTACGAGAGTAAAATTATAAACGAGAAGAATCGATCAGGAAATATTCCATTTCCATATCGAATAATTTCGCAACGTCACTATTTAGTACTTGTCATAACGTTGCAACACTGAAATTGTCAAATCTGGAATCGAATTAATGGAAATGGAATGGATTCCGAGTATAGAATTACCCACATTATGATCCATGCTGCACAATGTATAACGTTGGACGCGTGGTGATGATAACACATTAGCAAGTTCTTGGTAAGAATGTCCAGTACTCGGGCTTACACAAATATTTTGCCTGCGCCTTAGAGGAACACGTTTGAATACTTTTCGGAACAATGATGAAGATTTTGGAGACCGATAATTTTCATTTTTCACGTTAGGTTTTTCGGAAGAACTAAAGGAAAGTTCCAAAATTTTTCGACAGCGTTTGCAATTCGTCATATTTATCCTGATTATAGCGTAATTGACGTGCACACATCGAAAGTTGACACAGCACTAATTATTTTCTTGTTAAGATTCGCACGAGACCGCTACGAGATCCTTTAGGTCTCGTTCCGCACTAGATGCAAAATTTTACTATTTGGTCGCAACGAGACCTATCAGATCTCGTTCGTTTTCACTCACAAAAATATTACATCCAATGTACCTAACGTCAAAAAAAAAATTATATCTCTCTATCATTAAAGAAACATACAGAAATATAATTTGCCGAAACGGGATGCACATAAGATTTCATTTGCGCGATACTGAAACGTCGCAAACGAGACCTAAAAGATTTCGTTCCGCGTTGAACGTGTTAAAAACCGTCTTACAGAATACCACGGCAATAATAACCTCGTGTTGTGTTCCCGACGGTGAGTAGGGTAGCCAGAGCTCACTAAAGATTGTGTGTGACTCTCTTGGTGTTGCACACGTCCATAGGCCACGGTAACTACTTTCCATCAGGTGGGCCGGGTGCTTGTCTGCCAACCAAGTGGTATACCAGTGTAAACAAATGTTGAAAAATTTTAGTAAATAAATAAATTTTAACGTGTATCAACAAGCAATATTATAAGCAAAAATATATACCTAATATCGTATCTGGCATCAATAGATATTCTGTGAGCGAGATAGAGAAGCAATATCAAACGTATTGCAGTAGCGGCTCTCATCGAGTCTCGTGCTGCCTGCGACCGCGGGGATCACCAGAATTTATTACTTTTCAATCATTCGGATGTGTTATACACTTGCCAATATTTGGCAATGGTATACGAGCTATATTATCTGTATAGGTATAAAATTATAATTACCGTAAGAGTAGCTCGTGGCCAAGCGGTTACCGAGTAGGTTTAAAATTAAACAATGGGCTTTTTTCGTGCAGAAATCCGCACGGATATACCCCCGCGGATCAGTTTTTCTGTTCATCTCATCTAACCGGACCGACTAAAACCGCACTTAATTTTGGGTCTTCAGATGCTAAGGCTTATAAAATTACTGAGTAAAGGCCATCTCCGGTTTCTAGATGACTCCCTCGCGTGTGAGAACCACGATGTCCTTGATGACATGATGTCCTCGAAATGGTGTGATATAGCACCAGGTACTGCCATAACATTTAAATATAATAGAGTATATTTATTTTGGGCTGCAGGCGCCTCTTTCTGCGAGCAAGTACTGCTCGTGAAGAAGAGGGCGGAACGGGAGCGAAGGAGACTCACAAACCATGCGGCCCGCGAGTGGATTCGGCTCGGGCGTCAGAGGTCGCAAAATGACCTCCATCCCCTATGAGCATGGGCCTGGGGGTGACGGGTGGAGACGCCTGTCACCCAAGTAGTAGCAAGTCGTGGCGATGGTGCTCAATGCGCGCCTTGCAATATCTGGGAACGAGTTGGGGAATCCGTGGTTCCTACACCCTAAGAGGCCGTCTGATAAGAGGCGGACCTGGGCTGGCCGGGGTGCGAGGGATATGTCTCAGATAATCTCACCTCCGGCAACCTGCAGCCCACATAGTCAGCGTGCGTTTTATTCGGTTCAAGTCCAACATAACCTCCCCCACCGGCTCCGGTGGTGGAGGTATTCGTGGGGATTTAGTGCACATTAAAAAAGGGTATATTTACTTATATTTATACCCTGGTAGTAGCTATATTTTAAAGTTGTCTGTCTAACCTCTCTACATTAGTGTCACAGCGATCTGTCACCACTTTATTCTCCTCATCATATTTTAACTCAAGGCGGCAGCGTCTCACAAATTGACACCTAAGTGATATTTAATGGTGTCAATAATTTTCTTAATGGCTTCTTTAACAGTTTTCCATTTCGACGATAGTGGACTAAAAAATGTTCGAATAACTTTGGTTTTCATATATGACTAAAAAATTCGTGCTCGGTGTCATCTAGACGACAAGTCGCTCTCTTAAAAGCCGTATACCTAAGACAAGGAAAATCTAAAAAATACATGAAAAATAAATTAAAATCAAACGACAAACGCTGTTTTAGTGCTCTACATTTATGCAGCAATCGCATTCTCTTGGCATTTTGCTATCCTGCCCTTATATGACTAATATATTTAGGTGCTATGTGCTTCCTACACGAGGACTAGTCACTTCCGTAAATGCTCGCTATATGAGTCAAATTAAAGAGGAGTAAGGGAACCCCGAGCTTCGAGTTGAAAGCCCTGAATGGGAACGAGAAGAACGCCAAAATAATTATGTCAATAGCCTATTTGCTTCCATGCTGGCCAGATGGGTATTAGGTTATATTTCGAGTTTCCTTCTCTCGCAGTGCCATCGTTTAGTAATTTTCCGTTAGTTGCCTCTATCGACACTCTTCGGATGAGATGGGCTGGTGATAGTTGTATTCTTTCTCCGTTACTACGGGGATAGTGAAATATTGTTGATAAAGAATAATTATTACTTTTGAGGATACACATCTTAGTCTAAAGATTCGTAGTCGACCGCATACAGCACCAACGTGCAGCAGATATGTCGTACGACAAAATATACTTGAAATTGACAATATTCAATGCGGCTTTTCAATGGTACCGTATACCCGCAAGTTATGTTTTTGGCAAAAAATAAAGTGTTTTTTTTCTTTGTACAACTTAGGTGGTAGACAAGCACACGGCCCACCTGATGGAAAGTGGTTACCGTGACCTATGAAAATATGCAATACCAGGGGAATCATACCCGTACTGCCAACCCTGTAAGAACAGAAAGTTTCTGTGCCGTTAGTACAGAAGACACAATCAGGACAAGCTTTGGCCTTCCCACTGACAGCACAAATACTCTCCAGTGATTTCTGGCTACCCTACTCACCGCCGGGAACATAACACGAGGTTATTACAGCCGTGGTATTGCTTAATTTCGACGGGAATACCGTTGTGTTCTACCTCCTCAAATTCATTTATAGCAAAGGATAACAACATCGGTACTATTGTTATTCTGTGGTTATTGAAACTGATGAGTGGATTGCGGTATAGATAAATACTGTTTAATAATTCTTGTATCCACCGCAAACAAATGGACAAACGGAAAGGAGTTTAAAAAAATGTGTTGTGTTTTCTAAATCACTTAGGTGGCAGACAAGCACTCGGCCCCCCTGATGGAAAGTGGTTACCGTGGCCTATAGACGTATGCAACACCAGAGGCGTTACAACTCGCGCTGCCAACCCTGAAAAAACCTTCTATTGCCCCTCTTAAAAAAACCATATATTGTGGGCGTAAATATTATAACATAACCTAGTTTTTTTTATATTTCCAATACATCAGATACAAATATTATTCCATGCAAACAGATACAGATTTTATTGTATAATGGTATAAACAGATAGACAGATAAATTAATGGGTACAAAGTAAGTGCACCCAAACTTTGAACAACTATCTGGCAACACTCAAAATATTTTGCCCGCGTCGACACACAGTGCCAGATGGCGAAGTGACCACGTCGCATAAAAAAACTACTAACTTCCTCTGCTGTGTCTGTTTGTTGAAAAACATATTCTATACGACGATATGGACTAAATATTTGTGTAATGAAACTTACTGCGTTCTTAATATACCTATATACATAATTATGAAATTACTTGTTCCCTTGTCATGGGACAAGGGAATCAATCATCAAAGTATGGAAGAATGAAAGTGGAAGAAGAAAAGATGGAAAGTGGTTAGGTACCGTGGTTCGTGAACGTGTGCAATACCAGGGGGGGACTCTATAAGAACCTTCTTGAAGAACCCTCATTTGGGGACGCTACCAGAAGAGGCATGCGATGCGGAGGAATTCCTCGACGCATTTTAGTTATTTTAAGCTATGCGTTGTATAATAGTTGTTATCGTTTTATTGTATCTAAGATATGATTATTTGACTGTAATATAATAAATTATTTTGTCAAATAATAACACGATTATGCCGAAAATTGAAATAAGAAGGAAATAGAATCTATACTATGTAATTATATAATATTTATAAGTATTTAAATTTTAAAATTACCTTAATTTAATGTAGTGAGGTATAAAAAGAGAAGTGATAGACAATCTGGTCCTCGATTTTACTAAAGCGAAACTACTGTTTATTTCAATACAGCTAAAGTGCAAAATTAAATGAAAAGAATTTCATTACACTTTATCATTCACTCTGCTAATAGTCTTTTCATTTTGGACTTAAAGAACACCGATTTAAAGTTTAAAATTAAATTATTTTTTTAGCAGTGTCCATGGAGTTACCATAACACCGTAAAACCGCGGTAGCTTAGTGGTATGGGTAATGGACTGCTGAGACGAGGTCTCGGGTTCGATCCCAGGTTTTACCATGGCACACACCATTGAATTTCGATGATTTTCGAAGTTATGTGTGTATTTATCGCAAGTTTATAAGTGCCCGGTTAATGGCAATAGGCTCGCCATCTATTAAATTGGGACCTAAACATAAACTGGCGAAATGTGGATGCTAGCACCTCTGTCTCCCCTTCGGGGATATAGGCGTGAGATTATGTTATATGTATGTTATGTCCATGGTGTGTGTAGAAGGGCTCTGATCCTGAAAAACAAGTTTGTAATAAATTTAGTTCAGGTGACGAGCCAACAATCTTGTAATGCATGCAATTAATAAAAGATACGTGGGTACCTAACATCAATTGAGTGATGTATACAAAAATTTTCATGTATGTAATTTATTTATTATTATACTTTATTGTACACACACATACAAAATTACATTTCTACAGAATAATAGATGTTACGTACAAAGATGAGTTTAACTCAAAATTGAGTTTTCTTCCAGTAAACCAGGGAGTACATAGAGGAGTTGCAGTATGAGAGGCAAAATTATAATTAATCAATTAAAAATAAATATATACATACAGTCATGCCTTCTTCCCAGTGTAGTAGGCAGAGACCACATGTTTCCTCCCACTAAAGACATAGCTTTGAAGCAATTTCCACCAGTGCTACGCTATGTGGACCCCATTCCCATTCAATTAGCCCGCCGCTTTCCACTGCTGGACATAGTGCCATCCCGACCTGCGCCATTATTTCCGATCTTCAGCCTTCCGCATCCAGTGCCAATGAATATAAATTGGTGAAAATGGACCCTTACTCTCTTACGTAATACGTATCAACGCGATATTGTGTTAAAACACGCTACTCGCTAGCTACACAATATTCCTCATAAAGTTCGTCGCTAGTGTACGCAGACCCTTATCTTGTGATCCATAGTGACTTCGTGATCTAATATTTCAACATCTCCTTGAAACTGCTAAGTTAGATCACGTCAAGACTTGTCGTGCCACTGGCGGAGGATTTTATCTCAACCAACATTATTAGATTATAGTGAAATTGGTTACAAAAAGAAATATTCAGTGACGCTTTGTACTTAAGGTTGTATTTTCTTTGGTGTTATGCTGGAAATACGACTTCATGACAATTACTGTGAGTGGTGTTGCAACGAGAATTGTATGTATGCTTTTTGAGATACTTATCAAATGTCAAGTTTTCATTTTTTTTTCATTTTGAGGAGGTAGGACACGGCGGTATTTATGCCCAATTGAGCAGTCCGACTGGGGAAGTACCTCCGCCCTACAGAATACCGCGGTTATAATAACTTTGTGTTGTGTTTCCGGCGGTGAGTAGGGTAGCCAGAGCTCACTGGAGTTTTCTTCATATTTGAAATAAAAAACAAAAGCTAGGCTACAATAAAATAAATTCTCTGAAAATCGTAAATAACACTTTATTGCTTGCTTTTCTTCTGTGCTACAAAGAAACTTAAAACGAAAAATAAAACTTAATAAACAATCTATTCTTATAAATCAAACTTAAAGTAGCTGTTATCAATCACGAAACCACAGAATATAAAATCAAGATGAAATGTCTCAAATCTCATTTCTTCCCTTTTGATTCTTTAACTGTTTCTGCCTTTTTCTTGGCGGCAGCCAAAGTAATTAAAAGATTTTCTTGAACAATAGCGTCATCTCTTTCTTCCAAAACATGTTGCAGTTCAGGTCGCCAAACTGCATCTATAATAATAAAAGTACAGGTAGTGAAACTAACTTTAGAGCATCGATGGTTAAGAAGTAGCCATTGTCACGGCTAGGCATAAAGTCCCACCTTTGATTTCAAGGTTGTGCAATGCAATTATAAAAATAGAAGAAGTGAAAGGCAGACCTATACCAGAATCATAAATATTCACGCCTTTAAATCCCCAAAGGATTAGATAGAGTTTTGTATTGACACCCGCTTTTCGTCAATCACGATTTTCAATCCGACGCATTACGCGGCGTGCCCATTGTTATCATTCGGGCACTTTGTCATGTACTGTCGGATGGAGAACAGTTAAATCTCTGAGTCGCCTTTTAAAGCAGTTATGGGAAGAGATGGGGTGGCCCTATTATTCTATTTGAAGGAAGGAGGAAGGAAGGAAAAATATTTTATTTAAGTTCCACACAGTGGGCATCCTACTAAGTACAAAGAGGAAGGTAATATAATAATTAGTAGGTATATTAAATTAAAATAGTAGGTATATTTAATTAAGCTACGGGTGCAACATTCCACACTATGCGAACCCAAATAGGGCCCCATCTCAGCATTGAATGCTGCGCACACCCTTGGTTGAGTATGCACAGCGCTGGTTTTCAGATGGGGCCACTAGGTAGCGCTGACGCCACGCACAATCAATCAAAAAAGGGATTCAACGTAACGTAGATTACCGCGGCCATAATAACCTTGTGTTGTGTTCCTGGTGGTGAGTAGGGTTGCCAGAGTTCACTAGAGAGTTTTTGTGTTGTCAGTGGGAAGACCAAAGGTTTGTCCTGCTTCGTCTTTTACACTGACGGCACAGAAACTCTCTGTGCTTACAGGGTTGGCAGCGCGAGTGTGACACCCTTGGTTTTGCACACGTCCATAGGTCATGGTAACCACTTTCCATCGGGTGGGCCGTGTGTTTGTCTGCCACCTAAGTGATATAAAAAAGCGTATCAAGTGGAAATATGTTGTCTCTGCCTATTTTTATTTTAATTTATTTTAACATTTTAGAAAAACTTACAGCAAAAAATAACAGTAGGTAAATTCTAATAACATAATGAAGGCCATTTACAAGGTTTTACTGGTCGTTTAAATTTTAAGATTTTACGGCAACACTATTTTACGACCAATTTTACATCAATATAGTGTATTCCAATATAAGCCTAATAGGTGAATATTCCAGCCACAAATATGTTTACAAAATTTCAATTTTAATTTATTTCAAAGAATCAATCAATCAAAGAATCAATTTCATTTATTCAGTTTAGGCACATAAAGAGCACATATGATCGTCAAAATTTTACAATTATGTATGTCAAGAAATAATATAAAAATATTAAATAATGTAAAAATAAACCATTGGAAAATGATTCTTTCGCTGGTTCGGTAGATTAGTTCTACTGAGAAGATACCAGCAAGAAACAATTTAATAATTTAATATATACACAATAATTAAAACAGAAATACACAAAACAAATTCGCGATTATGTCGCGTCAAACAACCCACTCCGCATCGTTCCCGGTGCAAAGGTGTCCATGATGCTGGCTGCGTTGCCTCGCTGAATCAATTTCAATTCAGTGAATTAAACGAATAAAGAAGCGAATCCCAGTGGCGTACAATAGGGCCACCCCTCTTCTTCCCTTGGGTGTTGAAAAAGGTGACTAAGAGATAGGGCTTTTACCCATCTGACAGCAAACATAGAAGCCATGACAAAGGACTTTACTTGATGGCGGTTAGCCCCCAATTACATGGGACCAAAAATTTACCCATCTGACAGCAAACATAGAAGCCATGACAAAGCACTTTACTTGATGGCGGTTAGCCCCCAATTACATGGGACCAAAAATCGACACCAGGCTCGTGGTCACACCAAGTTGTTCCACCAGTATGTATATTTATTTAAAAAACTCCGTTTAAAACGTACCAACACTCAGATTCTCCAACAATTGGCACCTGTTCTTCTGTCTACCCAGTACATAGATTTCATTGAACTCCTGTAGCTCTGCCATGCGCTGTAATGCCGCTTCGATCCGAGCATGCCTGTTCTGCTTAGCTGCTTCTGCTATATCCGGAGACATGAGAACACTGGAAACAGATATTCATAAGGAAATTGTGAGTTGAATGAGTTGTGTGAGTTTTCTGGAAACTAAATACAGGAACAGCTATCTAAAACAGCTAGCAAGTTTTAGATAGGAATGGAGAGTCGATGATGGTTTGTTTTCACCTCGCCTGATGGTAAGCTAAAGTCAAAGTCTCGGGAAAGAGGGTCACCATTACAGACACTAAGTAATGTTATAATGGTGGCAATCAGCCTGGTGGTCTCATAAGATGCTTTTGCCCCGCTAAAAGGACCCGGGACTGTAGGAAAAAGGAAACATGTGAGCTGCTAATTAATTCCAGGTCTTGATGGTGCGGTAAAGAAAAGAGTCTCCTAAACGCTTAGTTCTTGCTCGTATATTGTGCGCACATTCTATAAAAAGCCTGATAAGTAAACTTGACATATAACATAAGTGTACCGGGTTCTACCAAGATCTTTGGCACCGAAGTCAACCGCACTTGCAGGCTTTGATATCGGCTTTCCATTCGGGTTGAGAAGTATTGGATATTGCCAGAAGTATTGGATGTCGGACTCGAACCGATTAAAACGTACGCCGCCTGTGGGTTGTTTTTGGTTGCCGAAGGTGAGGTTAACAGGCATATCCCTCGCACCCCGGTTGACCCAGGGCCATCTCTTACGATCTGGCCCTCTCCTCGGGTGTGGGGACTACAGAGGCACCAACTCGTCCCTGGAAATGGGGAGGCGCGAGAGGCGCTTCTGCCACCAGTCACCCCCAGGCCCGTATAAGTGACCCTTGAGTGAACATTCAGGAGTACTCGAAACTAGTGAACTTTCATGAAGAGTTTTAATCAGAGTAGAGGAAACTTGTGAAGTCTGTAAGGATAAAAGCAAGTAGCATTCTGTTGTCTCTGATTACTCCCTAGGTAAATAGGTAACCGCGGTAGCCTAGTGGTATGGGTAATGGACTGCTGAGACGAGGTCTCGGGCTCGATTCCAGGTTTTACCATGGCACACACCAATGACTTTTCGATGCTTTTCGAAGTTGTGTGTATTATCGCAGGTTTATAAGTGCCCGGTTAATGGCAATAGGCTCGCCACATTGGGACCTAAACATAAACTGGCGAAATGTGGGTGCAATCACCTCTGCCTACCCCTTCGGGGATATAGGCGTGAGTTTATTTATGTTATGTTAAATAGGTGTGAGAGTATGTGTGTTTTATGTGGGTATGTATATGCGAAAATTCAATTCTAACCAATCATGTTCAGATAGTTCCTTGGTACACAAGGGTACGAAGTCCAGTGGTACAAACTTATCCCGGAGCTGATCAGGCATTGTCAGGTACTCGAGTTCCTCTTCACTTTCCAGCGACATTTCTATGACTATAACAACAGTTCAAATCGTTGAAGATAGGAAAAATTTGAATCGGTTAAGGTGGGATTTGAACCCGTGTTTTCCCAGGGGGAATGCTTTGACCGCTGAGCCACTCACCTGAAGTCATCCAAATCTTCCTATTTATATCCGTCTTATGGCGACTATTAATTTTCTATTGATTTGAATAGATAATTATAATTTTGAAATTGAAATTTTAAATATACTATATACACTACATATTATTATACTATTTAAAATTTCAATTTGATTTCAATTATTATTTCTATACAATTTTAATTTATCGCAATTTGTCATGAATCTGTACAATATATTAAATAGAAGTGTATTTTATTTGAATTGACAATCATTCTGAAACAGTTAGAAGAGCAAAAAGATTTCCTTTAGGAAATATTATAAGGTTATAGCTGTTATAAAGCAAATTATGAATATACCGTTTTCCTTTTTAATGCTGTTTTGAAGTTTTCAATAATATTATTCATTGAAATAAAACCTCTTTTTTCTAAATACATAAAATCGCGATAGAATCCGTCAAAAAGTGGTTTTATTTCAATTCAAATCTTTCATCATCATGTACCTAATTATCATTCTTAAATACTTACAGCCACTTTCGGTCACTGGAGTAGGCCCATGAACTGGCTCTGGGTCTTCTTCTTCTTAAAAAATGAAAATAAATAAATACAGTTCAGTATATTAAAAACAACAACAAAGTTTAAAGTAGTTATTATAGATTTAAATATTTTCTTACTTTTTGAAAACTCCAATTCCTCACCTTCACCGCCCTCTTGCATGAACTGAAAATAAAATCGTTTTAGTATACGTGAATTTGAAAATCAAACAAATATTATACATCCCATATACTATTCTACCTCTAACTAATATCATCATCCCATCCACGGGAATCAGTTAGTTTTATTTATTTATTTTCCTTATGTAACTACCATTACAGGTTGCCCCAATGCGGCAGTTAGCAAATTGTACATTTTAAATTTTAACCTATTCTACTAACTATAACTTATAACTAATTCTAACTATTCTATAATTTAGAACTAATGACATACATAGATGCCCTTGTGAACTCACTCAGAGAACCCGTAAACATGTCCACTATTTCGGATATCATATTGAGGGCGCGAAGGGCTCGAGTGAACGGGGCCTCGGCAGTTTAATAATTTAACTTACATCAAGAAGTGTACTGTGGACACTGTCAGTGGGCGGAGGTGGTGGAGTCTCCATATGTTCTTCACGAAACAGCTTTCTGCGAAGTTCAGTTATAAGTAACTAATCTAGATCTCATGTTTCTCTTTCAATATGACATAGTGGCCCTTGCATAACATATATAATCCGAAATGCCGGCGTTTACATCTCATAATTCAAGTAAAGAAACAGAAAACGCAGTGCTGGTAGCAGAAGAATATCCTGGCTAAAGATCCTACAATAGTAATAATGGAGGTAGGCAGTATTTCCGCCCTATTGAGCTGTCCGACTAGGGAAGTACCTCCGCCCTACAGAATACCGCGGCTATAATAACCTAGTGTTGTGTTCCCAGTGGTGAGTAGGGTAGTCGGAGCTCACTGGAGAATTTGTGCTGTCAGTGAGAAGACTAAAGGCTTGTACTGCTTTGTCTTTTACACTGACAGCACAGAAACTCTGTACTTACAGGGTTGGCAGCGCGACTGTGATTCCTCTGGTGTTACAAACATCCATAGGCGACGGTAACCACTTTCAATCAGGTGGGCCGTGTGCTTGTCTGCCACCTAAGTGGTATAAAAAAAATACAAAAAGAGCACTCGTTCTGTCTCCAGAACTTCTGGGTTAAAGGTTCAAATTGCCTTAATGCTCCATCCTCTCCATTCTTTTTCGACAACACTACTTCTACTGTCAAATTTTGTTTTCCCAATATTCTGATACATAGATTGCTCTAAGAGGCGCTCATAAGGTCCTCCAATGTACAAGAATATAGGCATGCAGCACACGTTAGCAAGTATCATTGTAATGGTTGGCAAGGTCTGTGAAGCAACTCCACAATCGCACCTTCATTTAGAAGAATACATACATACATAAAATCACACTATTATCCTTGGAGAATTAGAAGAGGTGAACTAACACCCACCCTTAACCATTTATTGTATTCAGTCCCACGTAATAGGGACTGAGTCTATTGTCATTGAACATTATAATAACCTGATCTCAGCGCCCCGTTTATTTCTTCCAACATCATTTTCATCCCAAGATCTCATCGCATTCAGAAACTCCAACTCTCTTTCGTCGTCCCTTCTAGTGATGATTCCTCCGCCTAGAGCTGAAGAACATTCTAGTTCAACGTAAGCATCATCTGGTAGTGGCTGATGATAGTTTGGAGTTGATGTTGATGCCTGTTTATCTTTGGCTGAACCTGTTTTAGGTACAACTGCCTGAAAATTGGCAATAATTTTACGATGTGACTGGCTCAGAAATGGAGAATGTAAGGTATACGGGATAGACAAATCAGTCGGGCCCTGAAGGAAAATTACTTTAATTTCTCAAGTAAGCTCATTTTAATCATTTTACTTAAAGGCGACATTCCTTTATTAAAAAAAAGCAAACCGCATCATAGATTTTCTTAAACTCGCTTGCAACACATGGTAATCGAACCAACTAAAATCCGAAAAAATACATCCTGTATTTTTATAGTGTGTAAATCCTAGAGATCAAATCTCTCTAACAAGCATGATAAATTAAAGAAAGTTGCAGTTTATAAATTCAAATGGACGAAATAAATCCTTTTTACTGTTTTACTCAAAGGTCCATCAGATATCATATTATAACAATAAAACGCCATTTTTACATTTAGTCCCTCAGAGGTATTTATGTCGAATTTGATCCGACTAAAACCGCATACCGCACCGTCTCAATTGACGGCTTATAAAGCGATTCAATCCCAATAAGGCATTTTTCGTACTATCTCCGTTGCCCAAAGTGCAATGCCGAGTACCGCGTAGTGATTCCCGACGAAGCACTCCAAGCTATTTGTACCTTATGCAGTTACCCAATAAAGTTACATTCTAAATCGGAAACGAAGGTCAGTCATTTAGTACTCATTTTAATTAATAAATGGCGTCAAAGATAACTTTATCGTTGAAAATGTGTCTGATGGTTTCTTGAGTTGAACTATTATTTATGATGGCATTGAATTTATAAAATAAAATTTTATGAACTTCTTTTCATTTAATTTAACATGCTTGTATGAGAAATTTGATTCTTATATTTGACACTATCGATTGATGTTATAAAAACACAGGATTTTTCGAATTTTAGTCAGTTCGTTTTCCGGGTGTGACTAGCGAGTTTTAGAAAATATTTGAATGCAGTTTTGTTTATTTTAAGTATAATGAGCCAACTTAAGAATTTAGCAAATAGATTACAGTAGAACTTCTAGGTTGCATTCATACAGTTTAATGCACAATGGTCGGTTTTATCGATGTAAGCAATTTCTTCAAAGCAACCTTGGGATGGACAGTAATGTAACAAAAGCATAAGATTTGCTGTAGTTTCCAAATAAACTAGAAACAATGTGTATTAAAAACAAACGGAAAGAAAGATATAGATAAAGGTTCAAATAAAGTAAAATAAATATACAACTTTAGCACATAATTAGATATACAAAGTAAATAGTACATACTAATAAGAAGGGAAAATAGTGAGCACATAAATTGTGAGCTATCTTAGTATACAGGTTGATAAGTAGTAGTCCTTTAGTTAGATTTAATCTTAAGTATAGCCGGGGGCTAGATTAGGACACTGTTATCCCCTATATGATAGGTCTCCGGCAACCTACGATCTACAGATGGCGTTTGTGTCCGATATCGGGAGGATTATCCGTGGGGACTTTGCGCACTTAAAAAATCAGGCATAAAATCTAGAGACGGTACAATGCGTCTCTATACAGGCTGACTTTGTTGCCATATAGTATGTTTCTCTCTATTTCACCACTAGCATGCCTCTTGTACGTTGCTTCAGTCATGCCTGCTAGCGATGGGCTCACGCCATTTCTGAATAGTTTACGAAGCGCCGACGCTTCTGTACTTTCAACAGAGTAATTGTTTATTCACTTTTTTACTAAGGATTTCTCAGTACCGTAGTAGTAACATGCTTACTTTTATTTCATTGGACCTATTTACTTACTTATTTGTCGCAGGCTTACATGCTAACCAATAAGTGCCTCACATTGTGATTGTAATATTAGTTGATAGTTAGTTCCTTAATTAAAACTTAGACTTGCCCAGTGTTACCAACCTTTTCTTTGACATTTGGTTTTTTCGAAGTGTCAATCTTGAGCATCTCTTGTGAGTTTCGAACTTCGTCTACTCTTTTCCACTGTGCTATGGTCAATGGCCATCCCAGCGGTGTAACAACCCTGCATAATACTATTTATATATAGGGATTGTAGTAGACGCGAAAAATTGCCTTTAATGAAGACATAATACTTAAATATAATTGTGATCTGTGTTCCAAATTTTGGGTTAGATGACTAAATTATTTCAGTGGTGCAGCAAACTTATCAAACTGAACAACGAATTTAGATCTTACATGAAATAGATAGAGGGAAAACAAACAAGTCGAATTGTATTGGGAGGTCAAAGAATTGGCTGAGGAAAAGTTAGCCAACAAATGCGATCCCATTTAGGATATCTAATAGAAGAAATTGATTTTACAATTGTGACTATCATGGAGAAACTCCAGCTGTCTTCAAGATGTAAAATGCAAGTTTACTTACTCAATTAAGTACTGCTTTGGTTTTATGTCTTGAATTACTTTCATCTATAACAATAGCAATTATAAGTTTGGTAGCAGGCGGTTCCCGGTGGCCAATGATAAAATTATGGGTACCGGCTGCTATCAGACTTGTTTCGATGTTTTAAACAGCAGTTGTGTTTATTTAATTAATAAATTATTTTATTTTAAACTTTTAAATTATGATACGACATTAATAGGTAAAGTATAAGAAGGAGATAACAAAAATATATTTACCCTCGTTTTCATCTAAGTATAAAAAAAATATTTATTTATTAAACTTTATGCACAAGTACATAGGCAGAAATAATGCCATAGGCATTTTCTACTTCACCAATGTGGTGCGGAGATAAATTAGTAGGTGCATTATTGAAAGTTAGGAGATAGGCGTTTTTAGGAGGTAGGACATGGCGGTATTTCCGTCCAATTGAGCAGTCCGACTGGGGAAGTACCTCCGCCCTACAGAATACCGCGGCTATCGTAACTTTGTGTTGTGTTCTCAGCGGTGAGTAGGGTAGCCAGAGCTCACTGGAGAATTTGTGCTGTCAGTGGGAAGACTAAAGGCTTGTCCTGCTTTGTCTTCTACACTGACGGCACAGAAACTGTACTTACAGGTTTGGCAGCGAGACTGTGACTCCTCTGGTGTTACAAACGTCCATAGGCCACGGTAACCACTTTCCATAAGGTGGGCCGTGTGCTTGTCTGCCACCTAAGTGGTATAAAAAAAAGTTACATTTACTAGATAAACACTATACATAATATATTAGTATACGCAATTGTGTTACACATACTTTGTGAACGAAAAAGTGTCAGAGACAGTCTCAATATTTGTATAAAACATATGCATTGTGTTTTGACTACTCTTCTACAAGTCTTGTATCTAAACTATCAAACAAGTTTATAACTTATTTCTTAGGGAAATTTTGATACTCTACTCAATTAATTTGAATGAAATTTGGAACCAGCACAGTGGTGCCTCCGATGACTAATGGAGGCACCACTGTGCTGGCCATTATGGCAACCCGTTAGAAAGAAACACATTTATTTTAAACTTAACTTTAACTTTACCTAATAAATACGGTAAAAAATACCTCATTTATTAACTGGAATAAGTGAAAAATTGGACAGCATTTTGATAATTTGACTACATTGTCAAAACGCTGTCAAAATTTTCATGCAAAATATTAATTCAGTTTTTAAACTTCCTGAGATCATTTTGATTACTTTGTTCATCAAGATCGATCTGATGCTGACTGTACAATTTAATGTATCCGCATTACATTTATAATCAAATATAATTTACCTTCGTTCCAGATTTGTTCTGTTTTAAAGAACCTGTTTTTCCTTTGGCTCCCTTGGCAAGGTTACGACTGCTCTCCGTCCCAGTGTGCGGTTTCATCTATAGATGAGATAATTCAATTAAAATCTGTATCAATTATGCGACTTTTGTTATGTAATTGTCTAAGGTGTGTACCAACCATTTTGAAAAGTTGAAAAATCTACCGTCAAACTCCGTACGTGAGTGAAGCCAGGACGAAATTAATCAAAATGAAACTCAATAAAAGTGCAAGTTAGACTCGCGCATCGAGGACACTGTACAAAATTGGATTCAGGGATGAACTTTTGATTGCGTTGACTTGGAAGTTTGATTTTTGTAGTTTTAAGACGTTATAGACCGGTGTATGTGGAATGAATTTCTACGTGATGATTCCATGCATTCCTGAGAAAAAGGTCTTGATAGACAGACATACGAACAGACGGACAATAAAGTGATCCTATAAGGGTTCCATTTTTTCCTTTTCCTCTCTAAAATAAATATATACCTATTATAAAATTGAATCACCAAACTGCTGGACTATTCGGGCACTTTCGGGCACGGCTTAATCAGCACCAACTTCCTATTTATCCTAAGCCTTTCAAGATAGATTGAAAGGCTCTTTAGGATCAAAACATTGACTGATATCATAACTCTGACTATTTCTGTGGTCCACACCCCCGTTGATGGAGGTAGGACACGACGGTATTTCCGTCCAATTGAGCAGTCCGACTGGGGGAGTACCTCCGACCTAGAGAATACCATAATATCCTCGCGTTGTATTCCCGGCGGTGAGTAGGGCAGCCAGAGCTCACTGGAGAGTTTTTATACTGTCAGTGGGAAAACCAAAGGCTTGTCCTGCTTTGTCTTCTACACTCTCGGCACAGAAACTGTGTATGCTTAAAAGGTTGGCAGCGCGAGTGTGAGCTCTCTGGTGTTGCACTTGTCCATAACCACTCTCCGTAACCACTTTCCATCAGGTGGTCCGTGTGCTTATCTGCCAGCTAAGTGGTATAAAAAAAACAATCGTGTACCTGGTCCAGATTTTATGTTATTTTATTACTTACTCTGCTAAAACTTCGTGTCAAGTCAGGTAAAGGCTCCAGTCGTATATATGGCCAGAAGATTTCACCTTTTCCAGAGCAACTGGATAGCTCTTGAGAAATTCCTTCTGCATCTATCGTTTTGAGAGTTGCAACTATTTCTAACTGCAAACAAAAAACATTTCTAGACTATTTGTATAGCACCATCTAGACCCAAAATGCGGATTTTTTTTCAAATCACTGCCTAATTATACAGTGTCCCATAAGTCCTTTGAAATTTAAATTTCGAATATAATTTAAACGGCTTGCAGGAATGCCGCGCATGGAACGGGGGAAGTACCAACGGTCTTTCGGAATTCAGTTGCCATGGAGCGTTTCACTGGAGCGGACCGTGCTGATAAGCCGCTTTACTTCGTTTAACAACACACGTTGTTAGACCAAGTTATTTTGTGATGAGGCGCGCTTTTATATCAACGGCCATGTTAATAGAATTGTCACTATTGGAGTAGAGTAAACCCACATCGTAAACATCAAAGGCCATTACGTAATCGTAAAGTCACAGTTTGGGCAGTTATGTCAGCGCATGGCATCATAGGCCCATACTTTTTTTGAGAACGAACATGGTCTTGCGGTTACTGTTACTTCGAAGCGGTATGTGACAATGATCGAGGATATTTTTACACCAGAGTTAGAAAATTTTCCAGGTATCAGGACCTGGTTTTAACAAAATGATGCAACTACCCATACTTCTAACACGTCCGTCAACAACTTTCCCTAACAAAGTGAAATCTCGAAGAGGAGACATTCCCTGGCCACTACGTAGCCCGGATTTGAGTCCGATGGAATTTTTCTTATGGGGTTACCTTTAGTCCAAAGTCTATGAAACAAATCCACGATAAATTGATGAACTAAAAGAGTCAAATCAAAAAGAATATCCGGCGAGAGATGTCAAGATTTTCAGAGCGTACTTGCTGCACAGTGGTAGAAAATTTTAGTCGTCGTTTACAGGAGTGCCACAAACCACCCCGTGACCACTGATATAGCAGTCGAACGCTCCACTGTATTCAATAGCGTGATTGTAGAGCAAACAATGGCAGTATTGATGCTAGTACAATGAAAATACGTACAGGTCTTTAACAACTTCTAAGGCCCAAGTTAATCTCTTTCCATTCACTGAGAGCAAATGGATAGTTCGTAAGGATTTCCTTTCAAATAAATCATTTGGAGAGGTGCAACTATTTTTTTTTTTAAACATTACTAGTAACCGGTGTGAGTCAAGGTAGTAATTTGGGACCTCTTCTGTTTATTATTATGATAAATGACTTGCCGGGCGTGGTCAGGGATGCCACATGTTTATTGTTTGCTCAAACTCCTCATCGCCATATGAGAAGAAGGAGATTGTGATCGATTTCAGCTAGATATTGATAGGGTAGATGAGTGGAGTAAGAAAAATAAACTATTTTTCAATACCTCTAAGTGCTCAATTATAACATTCAGCCGTATGAAAAAGCCTATCAACTTTAACTACACCCTGAATAAGACAGTACTGAAAAGGACGGATACAGTGCGAGATTTGGAAGTAAACCTGGACGCTGATCTAACATTTCGTAATCATATACAAAGTGTATGTAAAAAAGCATACAGGAGCTTAGGCTTTGTACTCAGAAGAGCGGGGGGGTTCACAAACATCACAGCGATAACCACCTTGTATAATGCATTAGTGAGAAGCCAGTTAGAAAGTAACGCAATTATCTGGGCTCCCCATGAAGCTAAATATAGTCTCATGTTGGAACGTATCCAAAATAAATTTACTAGATTCTTGTACCTAAGGCTGTATGGAGTATACCCATTTTATCCATTGATGTATCCAAGCTTGTTTGTGATAGGCATGGTAGGATACAACAAATTGGAGACAAGGAGGTACAAGGCTATTACCACGTATATTTTTAAATTATTACGTGGTAAGACCTCTAATCCGGGGGTCCTGAAAGAGATTAACCTATGTGTACCCAACAATTACGTGTGGCGTAGGCGGCGTCCGCGTCTACTAGCAGTGCCCAGTGCTAGAACTAATTTACCAGGCAAAGCTGTGATAACGCGCACCTTACATATACTCAATGAAGTAGCGGACGGCACAGATCTTTTTACATGTTCCCTGAGTGAGTTCTCAAAAATTGCACTATATGTTATATGTTATTATAATATTTAAGGACCACACTATTGTATTAGGTTAACCTGTAAAGATAGTGATGTAGTGAAAAATTAATAAATAAATAATCCCGTTTATAATTTTTGGACATTTTACACAGCGTCATCTAGCAACTGGATAGTTCTTAAGGATTTCCTTTCAAATAAATCGTTTGGATAGTTGCAACAATTTTTTTTAAAGGATACTAGTAACCGACTTATTAGTAATCCCGTTTATTATTTTTGAACATTTTACACAGGGTCGTCTACCCCCAAACAGATTCGATGGTGGCGCATCTGGCGCGCCTCCCCGTTTCCGGGGACGAGTTGGGGACTCTGTAATCCCCACACCCGAGAAGAGGGCCAAATCGTGAGAGATGGCCCTGGGTCGGCCGGGGTGTGAGGGATATGCCTGTCAACCTCACTTTCGCCAACCAAAACGACCCACAGGCGGCGTGCGTTTTAGTCGGTTCGAGTCCGACATAACCTCCTCCACTGGGTCCGGTGGGGAGGTATCCGTGGGGATTTTGCGCACGAAAACCCCCAAACAGATTTTTTTTCTTTTTACTACATACATTAATTATTAACAAAAAACCCCACTTAAACCACAAGAGGGTACAGGGCTCTAACAACACCCTTGAGTGTTCCAGCGAATCGCTCTCCTCTCCAAGTTTAGTGGAGAAGTCTGTTACGCCCTGGAACGATGAGCATTCGAAACCAAACTCTAAAGTGCAAGCTTTGTACGCAACCGGGAAATCACTATGAGAATAATAATAAAATGACATGGCTTAAGACTATTATTGTGCTAAAACTACTTACATCAGGTTTTGTCGCTGCTGCCCTAAAACAAACAGCTTCGTGTTTAGTCACCGATAAATTGATTCCTCCGAGAATATTCCTACGATTAGGAATGAAGATCTCGTCGATATGCAACTTGTTGGCTGGTGATAAATGAATTTCTGTACAGGGGTCCTCGTTGTCACAGACGTGGAAGACATCGGTGGTGCTAGAGAACACCGTGAGTTGCCATTGGACTTCGAAATACATGCCAGCTACTTCGTTTAAACTACCATGTCCCATGACCGTATAGCTGGAGCAAATGAAACATGTTAAACTATTTAGTATGTAAGCTAGTCTAAGCCCAATTGATACGCCCCACCACCGCTATTACGCACATAAGCGAATTTTTGGACGATCAAGTTAATGAAACAATTGTCGTTTTTGCACAGATAATGTGAATATGTGGTGAGCGTCTTTTCAGTGTAGGCAAACTATACATGAAAATAAGTTTAATTAGCACTTAGTTTAATCCCAAAGGTGGTGACACAGTCAATCAGGTACTTTTGAGGTTGATGTTTAGTATTAGTTGGATAATCCTTATTTCTTATTACCATTACACAACCTCATTCGTTATTGTTTTCGGTTCTACGTACTATGAAATAAACATATTGCCATTAACTGGGTACGTTTTTACACATTACGTCTACTCCTTGGATATTACACATTACTCCGTACGTATTACAGAAGACCTAATAAAATAATCCACTTTCATGGCAATGTCAGTTCGAACGAACAATACTAATGAAATAATATTACATACCCGTGGATATTTGGACTGACATCAAAGGTTTTGTGAGCATTATATGCTTGAGGTAACTGGTCTCCTGTATCATTATCATAAACAGCTACAGTGCTGTGTTGAAGAGTACTCGTCAGATCAAAGTGGACTTTGACGAAAGCATGACAGTAGAACACTCCTTGAAAGTATGGAACCCATTTGCATTTATGTGTGACCATCGTTGTTCCGAGATGTTGGTGCAGACCGTAGACTCCACTAAGAGCTGAAGCGACTGAGTATGCATATTTAGCCCCTGGATATAATATAAAGAAATCTTTCATAAGGCTTGATAGAGATTCGTGATTTCCGAACGTTGTGTCTTGTAGCTGGAAACACATAATTACTATAGCATATGTCTGGAAACACCAAAGAAATATTTTTGTGTATATTCTGTGTATATTCTGTGCTACGACTGGTTGTTTAACACCCTGAAATGAGAGTGAAAGGAACAAGGATTCTAACAATACTACTAATGTGTACTTCATCAGATATGGATGGCTGTTACCGCAGCATATAGACATTCACAACATCTAGGGAGTTTCATTTGCAGAGCAATGAAAAATGGTAAATGGGAAGAAAAATGGTTATGCTTCTGATATTTTACCAACTATTGGTCATAAACTGTTTCCCTGTGTATGTACTGTGTGTATTAAAAGACTGTTTAACATCAGACAGATATATACAGCCCAGACTCAGCCAGAGATGCATGCATTGATTGAAGATGCATGCATTGTTGCCTCGAGCCATGCCTCGAGGCAACAATAATGCCCGGAAAACGGCAATAAGCTCACCCCCTATTAGGTGGAACCGAATACAATGATAGTGAAATGTGTGTGTGGTATAAACCCTCCGGGGATAAAGGCGTATTTATATGTATGTATGTATGTATATATTATACATACAGTATAGTCATAAACTCGATGTACAGAGTAAATATACGGTAGTTTATATATATAGACTGTACCTACGTTACTTACAATTTTTAAAATATCAGGCCCAACTATCACACGATTGTTCAGACACTTCCTGGCCCAAGTGCCTCTCCAGTGAGCTTGAATAATTCTAGCAGCCATATGCTTTTTGATGACTTTATCTCTTTCCTGCTTCAAGATTCCGCAGGGCACTTCCTCAGTGGCAAGTTCACAAATATTGGAGGCAACAGGAGGCTTCGGAGGTAGCAGAAGTTTATCCATAATATGCTTTTCTACAATTATTTTTTCTTCTGGAGATGGGGACTCCTAAAAATCATCGTTAGAATAATAAAATGTTTTAGATGAAAATTTGGAGAATATTTTTACTGTACCTCGCCTGATATGGTGCAATTAACAAGGTAACCAAACCTTACACATTTTTCTATATGACAGAATAACTCAGACAATTAGTTCCATGGAAACATAATTAATAGTAACTAGCTTTAGCCCGCGACTTCGTCCACGTTACGTTACGTATATTAAATGTTTACTTCTATAACACAACCCTAATATATATTATGTTATACCTATTTTCATGTATATTCATAATTGAAATAATAAATCAACTTAATTCAAATAGTAAAAATAATTATAAAATGTACACAAAACTTTGCTAACTATACAATCTATACAAAAAAGAAATGGAGAAAAAGAGACTATTTTCATGTATTCATATTGTGGAGAAAGTTTTTTCGAATGACTGACTAATACTGATTATTAGGTACTTATTAGACAACATTTATAATTGTCAACTATACAAACAATTTTTAACCATACATAACCATAGACAAAATTACGTTTCTATCATACCAAATTTTATTATTCCGAGCCAGATGCGTTTTGGTTATACCACGTTTTATAGTGACTTGTATTCTCTCTGAGGTTTTATATCACGTCATATGGGAATGCGGTCGAACAGGTGAAGGTCAAATGGTATGAAATCCTATGTCCATCTCCTAGTCCTAAGCTACATCCCCACCAACTTTCAACCGAATCGGCGCAGCCGTTCTTTAGTTGTAAATAGGGTAACTAACACGACTTTCTTTTATATTTAAGGATTTGATTTCTAATTTATTTTAAATAATATTTGATATTCAAATATAAAATACCTCTTCTTCATTATAATCTGTTTGTTCCTCAACCACCTCTGTCTCTTCCATCTCAGGCAACAGACAATCACAGGGATCAGTATCTGCAATCATCCTCAAAGAAACAGGCGGTGGTGGTTTTGGTGGGAATCCGAAATCAGGATCACAAAAGAATTTTCTTATAACTGCGTACACGTGACTCCATTCAACAGGATTCAATCTCTTTAAGAGATGGACTTGAAGTGCTTGTCGGAACATCCAGTGCATGAAGACACGATCATAGCCTACTACTTCTTTTTCCCAGGGTAAATCTGGATAGTAGGATCTGTTTAACACAGTTCATTAAATTATTTATTATTATAGGTATACCGATAGAATCATTATCATGTAGGAAGGAAAATAGGCCAACATCTGGGGATACTGGAACCCGCAGAATCCTCTTTCTAAAGGAGTATTTTTTGAGTATTCCACTAAGTTACGCAGATCGTGGAATTTCGAACTCATTTTGTATACGATTCTAGGCTACTTTTTTTAGAATACTCTATTTAATAACCATAATAGGTAGGAAACACGTCAAATATTGAATTAAATCCCCTATCATGATGTTCACGATTTAATATTATCACTTTAATATCCGTCAGTGTCAAAAGAGATTCCAAAACTAAAAATCTGAAATTTCTGATCAAAATAGAAAAGCCGGTCAAGTGCGAATCGGGCTCGCGCTTTGAGTGTTCTAAACTGGATTGAGGAACGAACTTATGCTACATAAACAGCTGTATCTCAAGATAGCATCGACTCAAAAGTTTGATTTTTTCCACCATTTCAAAGCATCGTAGACAGGCATACAGACGGACAGATGGACACTGAACTGATCATATAAAGTTTCCGTTTTTTCCTCTTTGTACGGTATGTACAAGGAACCTCTGGGTGGTCCGGGGTAGTAGGGAAGGAGTAAGGAATCAAAAAAGAAACACGTAAGCGTTAGGGTAGGTAAAGATTTATAATGAACTGAATTTCACTTCAAACTTAAATAGACTGCGGCGCGATCTCGCTAGCGCGATTCAGAAATAATAGGCGCAACCAAACAACGCCATCTAGTGACAAGTAATGTAATTAAACTCTAGTAAAAAATATGCTTAGGTTCTTAAGTCAACCATGGCTTTAACATACCGCCCGCCAAGGACATATTGAAAAACTATGTCCTTAACTTTAAAGGAAACAAATCCAAATGATCAAAAAAGAACCACTTATAAGTCTAAGAAAACTTGAACCTAAATATCGACTAGTCAATCGAAAAGACAAGTCAGATCAAGTCTGAACTCTACAAACTATGTAAATATAAATTGTGAAAATGTAAATAACTGTAAATATTCTATAAATACAACAACAAACCGTAAATACAACTCCAAAAACTCTATAGCAATTTAACAAAATAAAGTTCAGGACTTAATTCTAAATCACATAATCAGTCATTTACTGGTAATATACACAGCTTTGAAGTCGGTCTTATAACCACAGAACCTTTGGTTTTGACTGTGACTACCCGCGTGATGCCATCAGAACCCGCATGTTTGTCTACTACACGGCCTAGCATCCACCGGCTTGGAGGTAAGTCGTCTTCTTTAATTAAGACCAAATCACCGACATTCGGTTCTGGTGTTTTGTACGCCCATTTGTACCGATGTAACAGACTAGTTAAGTACTCTTGCGACCATCGTCGCCAGAAACCTTGAATCATCTTCTGTACCATTTGCCAACGAGTAAGTGTACTAACATTATTCGCCTCGTAGCTTGTCCCAGGTACTACCACTAACGGTTCTCCGATCAAAAAATGTCCCGGAGTCAAAGGCTCCGGCTCACCCGGATCTTCAGTGTTCACTACCATCATAGGCCTTGAATTCAGGCAAGCCTCTACCTGACTAAGGAACGTGGTCATTTCCTCGAAGGTTAGCGTTGAATTTCCGACTACTCTTTTGATATGATATTTGGTGGAGTTGACGCCCGCTTCCCACAGCCCACCAAAATTTGGGGAATGGGGGGGTATGAAATGCCACTCTGTCCCCCCCATTTCCAGGTTTTCTACAATGGACTGTTGAATGTTCGCTAATTCTTTGAGTTCCTTTGCCGCACCCACAAAATTTGTGCCATTATCGCTCCAAATATGTGCACAATGGCCTCGTCTTGCCACAAAACGACGGAACGCAGCAATTAATCCCTGAGACGTCATGTCACTTACGACTTCGAGATGAATGGCTCGCGTGACCATACATACGAAAAGACAGATATACCCCTTGTATAATTTGTGGCCGCGGCCTTTTGTCATTCTAATATTTATGGGTCCCGCGTAGTCAACACCAGTATTTAGAAAAGGTCTGGCTGGTGTGACTCGCACTGATGGTAATGAGCCCATAAACTGATTTTTGACCTCCGCACGACACTTTGCACATACCACACATTTGCGTACGTACTGCCTTACTAGGCCCTTTACCCCTAAGATCCAGTAAGTAGTACGCAAATAGCACATCATGAGCTGTGGCCCACCATGCAAAGTCTTGTCATGCGCATCTGCCACCAACAAATGCGTCAGATGAGAGTTGTGGGGCATCACAATTGGATGCTTTGTATTTTCATTTAGCTGAGCGCCATCAAGCCGTCCTCCAACTCTCAACACACCCTTTGTGTCTAGGTAAGGTGTCAGTGACTTAATTTTGCTGTTCTTGAATTGTACGCAATTCCTTTCCTGCAATTCATCTATCTCAGTGCCAAATTCTTCGCTTTGACATCTTTTTATGCAGCAGGTTAATGCATCCTGGATTTCAACCATCTTGAGATGCCTTGGCTGAGGCGTGTTCTTCTTATAATGCAGAAAGCGTCTGCAGTACGCAACCACTTTCAGCAGCTTGCGAAGTGACGAATATCTACTCCACCATTGATCTGATGAGTCTGTCTCCACAGCACCCACGTGTGCCTTTAAGGGAGATTGTTCTAAATCTGTTTTCAACTCCTTTGGCTTGCTGTATACAATGGTTGACTCTTTTAGAAACTTTGGCCCAGTGAACCACAACGTGTTATCAGCTAGGTTTGATGGCTGAACTCCACGCGAAGCGCAGTCCGCTGGGTTATCCTTTGTGGATACATGTGCCCACTGACACGCATCTAAATGGCTCAGTATGTCCGAGACGCGATTGGCCACAAAAGTCTTCCAATGGCTGGGGTGTTTGTTGAGCCAAGCTAATACGATGGTTGAGTCGGTCCATGCATGAACGTGATCTTTTGGAATTTTCAGGACGGCAGCCATTTCCCCCAACAATTGTGTGAGCATGGATGCACCACACAATTCCAACCTGGGAATGCTCCGTTGTTTTATTGGTGCCACCTTTGTCTTAGCTGTAAGTAGTGTCACGTGAACTTCACCGTTCTTTGAAACAACGCGCGTGTAAACTACTGCTGCGTAGGCCATCTTCGAGGCGTCTGAAAATCCATGCAGTTCAACCACCGCATCATCGTTCCTCGTGTACAACCACCTGGGGATTTTACAGTCCGACAGCTGAACAAGATCCGAATGGTAAGTTTTCCACTCTCTTAAAAGTTCTTCCGGAACTTCTTCGTCCCATCCTATACCCGATAGCCACAATTTCTGGATGAAGATCTTTGCTAGTATCACGACAGGCGCTATCCACCCTAAAGGATCAAATAGTCGTGCAATCTCTGATATGACACTCCTTTTAGTTTCAGGTCCAGTCGTCGAGGGTGGCAGCTTCACCGTGTACTTTATCTCATCGTGATCCTGCTTCCAGGTAAGTCCTAGAATCTTTATTGTTTCATCTAGTTTGATCTCTCTGTCTTTCTCCTCTTCTTTGTTTTCAGTGATCATCTTTAGCAGGTTTTTATCGTTGCTATTCCATTTTTGAAGCTCGAAACCTCCTTTTTTCAGCAACTCACACATCTGTTGGTGTACTTCCACGCCTTCTTTGACAGTCTGACAACCGGTAAGTAAGTCGTCCATATAGAACGCGTCCAAAACTCGTTTCTTTGCAAGCAGGTATTGATCTCCTTCGTCGTAAGCTACCTGTTGCAACGCTCTAACTGCCTGATAAGGCGCTGAAGCTGTACCGAAAGTCACTGTGAGGAGTTCGTAGTCTTTGATCTCTTCTCCAGGATGATCTCTCCAAACAACCCTTTGGAAGGACTGATCTTCTTCAGCTACGCGAACTTGGCGATACATTTTTATTATATCGGCTACTAACCCAATTGGATGAACCCGCCATCTTAAAATCGTGTGTCTCAACTCGGGTTGTAGCGTCGGTCCAATCATCAGCGTATCGTTTAACGATACTCCCTTGTTGTTCTTGCAGGAAGCATCGAAAACTACTCGCACCTTGGTGGTAGTTTTGTCCTCTCTGACTACGGCGTGATGAGGTAAGTACACCGCAACTTCCTTCTTTTTGTCCTCTTTTTCCACAGGCTTCATGTGATTTAATTGCTGATATTCTTTTATAACCTCTGTATACTTATGTTTGAGATCAGTATCTCGTTTGAACTTTCTTTCCAGCCCCTTGAATCTTTTCAACGCGATGTCTCGGGAACCACCCACACACGGCGGTTCAGTCTCTCGAAATGGGAGTCTGATAACATAACGTCCACTTGCATCACGCTGAGTAGTGGCTTTGAACAATTCTTCACATCGCCGTTCTTCCTCGGTAAACATCTTCTCCAAGGATACTGACGGTTCCTCAATTTCCCAAAATTTTCGAAGAAGGTCATCCTCGAAAACGTGAGTATGCATAACCGTTATTGATCTGAGACCTTGATCTGACTTTACAAGACCGGAAACGATCCACCCAAAGGAAGTATTTTGTGCGATCAGTTTTTGTGATGGAGATCGTTTCACGCCATCCTTTAAAATCTGACTATAGACTTCTGCGCCTAACAAAAGATCGATTTTGTTGGGTGTATAGAACTGTGGATCTGCGAGTGGAATATTTTTGATCTCTAACCAATCGATTGGTTTTACCTTCCTATTTGGAAGATATGAAGTTATGCTCTTCAATACATATGCTTGAAACTTTAGAGTGATATTGGGATCGGCTCGTGATTGAACTAACATGGCGACCATACCTTTAGACTGAATTGTCTTGTCACTGCCTAATCCCGATATTAATCCTCTTGCTGGATGTCTTTTTAGCCTCAACAGTTGTGCCGCGTCTTCGGTGATGAAAGATGCCTGTGAGCCGTGATCTAATAAAGCTCGGACGATCTTGAAGTCGCCTGATCTCGACTCAGCATTTACTAGCGCCGTGGCTAGTAAAACTTGTCTTTGTTCTAAGTGCTGCCCTGTAGATAGACATGCAGTCACGTTTTCTGTTTTAAGAGAATCGCCTGAACCTCCTGCTTTGGAACCATCATTCGATAGTGGTGGGTAGCCTTGCTTACCTTTAGCTCCATGAACATTCTCATTTGGTTTTGGATGTAGCAAAGAGTGATGTCGTTTTTTGCAAATACGACATGTGGTTTTTTTTTTCGCATTGCCTTATCATGTGATTCCCGCCCAGACAATTGAAGCACATTTTGTTCTGGGTGACAAACTCCTGACGTTTGTCTACACTTAACTTGGCAAACTTCTTACAATAACAGAGCTTGTGAACTTCCGAACAAAACTCACAGAGCACTGTCTCGTCATCGGTTGCTAAATGTACCTTTGCCTGGTGTCGATTGGATGAATTGTTATCGTTGTGTGCCGAACCTTTTCGTTCTAGATTTTCTAGAGTTCTATAACGTCCCTCTATAAATTCTTTAAATTGAGCATAAGTCGGGAACTCTACTGAAGGATCGTTCTGAATCTTCAATTCCCATTCTCTGCGCGTCATTGGGTCTAATTTGAAAGTTAGCATGTGGATAATGAGAACATCCCACGTACTGACGTCAACCCCAAGATTTGTCACTGCATTTAAACAATCGTTAGTTGTGTCGTATAATTGTTTCAAACCGTTACCCGATTCTGTGGTTAAGCGACGCATACTAAACAACCTATTCATGATACAACCACTGAGGTATTTCTTGTTATTAAAGCGCTTTTCTAACAAATCCCAGCACACGGTATAATTTGCTTCAGTGATCTGATATTGTCGCAACAATCGGTCTGCCTCATCCGTAACCTGTCCCTTCAAGTATTGCAATTTTTGTACATTGTCTAAAGCCTCGTTCCTATGAATCAATGAGATGAATAAATCCCGAAACGTAGGCCACTCCTGGTAGTTTCCCGAAAATTTAGGAATTACTATTTGGGGTAGTTTTACAGATGAGCCTGACTCATTTTTTATTGGAGGCTTATTGACTTTTATTATTTCATTCAATTTGATTCTCATTAAAGCTTTGTAATCGAAATATAATTCCTCCGTATTCCCATATACATCACCTTTCATATATGGCAGCTCTTGTAAAGTATCAGGATCAGCGAGCTCAACAATTTTCCCATGATTTTTACGTATCAATTTCCAATCATTCTCTAGAGTTTCTATTCTAATTTCTATGTACTCTTGTGTAAGTCTCTCTTTGGGAGATTTTCTAAAATTAACCATTGCTCGCTGAATGCTTGAATACAAGCTGTTCTGTGTTTTACAAAGAGCATCCATATTAACAATTTAAATGACCGATCTCAAACAAAATACTCTGTAAATATGTACAAAGTTGAAGTACCTCAAACAATGAAAAGTTGACAATTTTACAAGTGTTTTAAACGTGAACTGAATTCGGACCAAAATCGGGCATAGGTTCCCCGTAGATTACTTTTATTACAAATTATTCTAAGTCTTATTTTTATCACAAATTATTCTAAGTCTAAGTTTTATCACAAATTATTCGAAGTCTTAGTTTTATCACAAATTATTCTAAGGCCGAAACAACTTTACGATAAACTAATTTAAGTTTTTTGAAGTACTAAATTTAAAGTTCAAATCGGCTTAAATTTTGCACACACGTAATAAATCTTGATCAAGTAACGAAATTGCACTTTTAGATCGGTATGAAATTGCACTAAATTGTGATGAATGCACTCTTGAAAGGTAATGAAAGTGTACTCACAGTTGAACTCTTCACTCACTCACTTTCCATATCCCCGCACCTCCTTGGTTCCCCCGCTCGGGTTGAACTTGCCGCTCCGCCCGCAACCACAGCACAGCACAGCTCGACACCCCCGCGGGACACAGGGGGCTCCGCTCCGCCGCCGCTATTGCTCGCCCGCTTGATCACCTTTCTTGCTCGCCTGTCTTGTACGCCAGTCGGCACCGTCACACAGCACAGGACCAAAAAGTTTCGGCCACAGCCTCCACCACAGTCAGCCCAACACACAAGCTGACTGTTGACCTCTTAAAGGCGATCCACCAGTATTGAGGTTTTACGGTATGGGTAACTCAAATATTTAAGTTCTGGAATTGACCTTCCGGAAATCCGGCTCTGAAGGACCATGTACGGTTTGTACAAGGAACCTCTGGGTGGTCCGGGGTAGTAGGGAAGGAGTAAGGAATCAAAAAAGAAACACGTAAGCGTTAGGGTAGGTAAAGATTTATAATGAACTGAATTTCACTTCAAACTTATTTGACTGCGGCGCGATCTCGCTAGCGCGATTCAGAAATAATAGGCACAACCAAACAACGCCATCTAGTGACAAGTAATGTAATTAAACTCTAGTAAAAAATATGCTTAGGTTCTTAAGTCAACCATGGACGGACACTTAAAAACATTTCAATCGAATCCATTAAGTAGATCTGTAGAATTTTCAGATAAGAATATAAATTGCTTTGCACAAAATCCTTATTTTTATCGAAAATGTTTATGACTTTATATTTACATAGATTACCTACTATACAGCTCTTTTCGTACTCACCTAAAGAACTCTTTATCAGCAGCTTGAACGCTAGGTAAATACGGATTCGATCTGTTGATCCTCACCCAGTTCATGAACGCACTTCCTAAAGCCATGAGGAATTTGCTCGCCCAGGGACATTCCCGCACCGCTGCACATAGTATATGGTCTCTTGGACCGAGGAGGAGTGCGGACTCGCTGATTAGCATTATGTGCCAGTTCATTCGAGAGTGCACCCAAATCCTAGAAAGTTTGTAAACAAACGTAATGTCTATCAATAATGACTTTTTCAACTAATGTACCTTCATGGGTCTTAAAATAGTGATCATAGTTCAGAACAGTCACTTTCTTGCTCATAGAAACTGTTTAAATATGTTGGATATAAAGATTTATACATATAACATATAATACGAGTTATGATACTATATTCGGAGAGGCCATGCGATGGACTAATTGATTCATCGATCGATACTATATTACCTACTTTATCCAAACTATAGTTAAAATTTACCTGCAAAAGTGTCTTCCAGGCCGAAATGAAACTTTAACAGCATCATAGCCACAAGTTCTGACATAAGCCTTAGGCAAAGGAAGGGCACTGTCCTTGAACCATTCGAAACACTCCACAACCAAATACGCCGATTCTACATAATCCACTATAAGAACTCCACTATTGCTCATAACTCTAGGATGGAGCATACTTAAGGAGATTTTGAGGACGTTTTCTTCTGGTCCGTCTATTTGAAGGTAAAGAGGTGCTGATTTAGGTGCAGGGATATCTAGCGCTCTGTTCATGGGTATTTTGGTTACTCTCAAAGGGGGACAACTCGATGCTGATGTGAATTCAAACATAGAGGGGTAGTAAAGCACACTGGCGGATTGGACGAGTGGTTGTACCTGAAAATCATTTGGACAGTTTGTTTCTGGTCAACATGTTTCAGAATAATACGTAACAATTACACTGCACTGACATAAATAATCTAAGATTTAACCTGTATCAATACTGTAATTATTACTAAATTGTGAATTATTCATGTCAGAAATATTAAAGATATTAAAAAAAAACTTTAGTTACGTAAGTTAGATTAAGGTTTCAAAACATAAAAATACTTTGTTTGGGATTCTTTTCTGTTTATCTGATTATTGGTTTATTCACGAGGGGTATAAAGCTACTGAACTGATTTTGGTATGCTTTTTTAATAAAATAGATCTTTTTCAAACTTAAAATCTTATGCTTTTAAATAGCATTATTTTTAAATACAGATTATAGAAAGTGAACAATTTGAACTTAGGGCTAATCTTCTCAATACGGTTTATTTCATATTTTGTACCAACTTCGTGTTAGTAAGCACCGGCCTACCTGATGGGAAATAGACACTGTCGCCTATGGACATGTGTAATACCAATGGTGCTACACTTGTGCTGCTGACCATATAGAAAAACACAGCAGGAAGTTAATTTCACAACTTGAGCGTGTGTGGGATAAACTCCATTAAAAGCTATAATAATAATATGATATAATAATAGATAAGCATAATATAAGTACTGTGTCGAAAGGTATCCATTCGCGAAGTTCTTCTTTATTCTGTGGTCCTTGCTGAGGAGTAGTTGCAGTTGCTGATTTAGCATCCTTTCCCCCTTTGCCTTTCACCTGTAATCGATTTAGTGATAATTAATTTACGAATGACAGTATTTTAACCCTCGACGCAATAACAATGAGGTGTTATAAGTTGGACGAGTCTATGTGCGTGCGTGCGTGACTGCGTGTGCGCTCAAAAATATATTGTGCCCTTGCATTGCCACCAACCAGGAATTCTCTGATACCTGAACCTGCGTTTGTATAGGTATATATATATTGTTTTTATTTTTAATTGAGATAATTCTCATGTATATTGTAATTAGGTTTTCTAATAAAACACACATAACATATTTAAGCTTACCGTTTGAATGGTTTTCTCAAGATCCGCTTTTACAAAAGTGGCGGTAATCTGTTGAAAATAAAGTTTTTTTTATTAATTTGGTATGTTAACATCCAACAGGTCTAATACAAACTTTGAAAACAGCTCCATAATTGAACGACTGTCATACTGCATACATAACTTCATAATCACGAATAAATAACGGGGATTACTAAATTACATTTGCAGTTGGTAATATGATAGCCGTTCAATATACTGACCTATTTTAGAGTTTATGGAACGGGCTAAGAATGGAACTTGGAACTGTGACCAAACAAATTTATTTATTATATAATAATCAATTCAGTAAAATAAGCAATTCAGTAATTGGTGAAATGTGAGTGTTAATTCGCCTTTGTCTAACCCTCCGGGGAAAAAGGCGTGATTATATGTATATATGTAATAGCTTACCGATTCTGTACTCTGAATATCTAAAAGATGAGGAGCATAAGACAGCTTCATTAGGCCGTTGACCTTTAGGAATTTAGTCCGTGGACAGTCATAAGCTTCATACATTCCATGGTGACGAGCCCAGTCCACCCAGCGATAATATTTCCACAGTGCCACCTCTGAAAGTGAATACAGGGCAATTTTGGGCAAATTTTGATTGCAGTTCAAATTGTAACTAACACCACTGCAGCCTAAAAGATCGAAATAAGTTTGACAGCAGGCGGTACCCATTTTGTTTTCGGTTTATGATTGGCAATAATGTACAGCCTGCTATCAAACTTGTTAAGATCTTTTAGACAGCAGTCGGATTTACTTTTTGCCCGATTTTGCTATTATAATTTACCTAACACTGAAACAGGTTTTTTTTTTATTTATTTACCTAACAACGAAATGTTTTGCGCAGTGATTGAATTATTTCCGAACAATGTATATATAAGGCCATTTGCTAATATTTGCGTGCAGACGCATGCGGGCATCAGTTTTTTTTTCATTCTTATATATTTTTCGTGCTCATAAATAGTAATGTATATCGAGTTTGATTCTTTATTTCTCTTTCCTGCATAAAAAAGCGACTTTGCTGTTGATGATACGTACAGTTAAAAAGAGATTTCCTGCCTAAGTTTGGATCAGGTATGCTGTAACCTGGGCATCTTCAAGTCTCGAGTAAATACTTCCTTCAAGGCAAACGTGTTTCGTTATGTCAGAGACTGATCAAAAGTGAGTCTGACTCGAACCCACTAAAATCGAACGCCCATTTCCGATATTAATATGATGCCGTGGTATAAGGTGGATGAATAAAGTAATTGTTTTGCACCCCGGGGACGAATATGAGTTCAATGCTAATTAAGTTTATAACTAAAACCCGACTACTGAAAAATAACGTTCTAAAAAGTAATAAACAAGAAAATATCAGGGATAGCCGTGGTTGTATGCCATTTTACCTAGAATGTATAGTTTGTTAAACTAAGTGGCATAAGACTACGGCTATCTTTTTTTTTTTTTTTTTTACGTGCGCAAAATCCCCACGGATACCTCCCCACCGGAGCCGGCGGAGGAGGTTATGTCGGACTCGAACCGACTAAAACGCACGCCGCCTGTGGGTCGTTTTGGTTGCCGGAGGTGAGGTTGACTGGCATATCCCTCGCACCCCGGCCGACCCAAGGCCATCTCTCACGATCTGGCCCTCTTCTCGGGTGTGGGGACTACAGAGTCCCCAACTCGTCCCCGGAAACGGGGAGGCGCGCCACGGTGTGCCAATTTTGACGCGCGTGGCGCGCCACCGCCGCGGCCTGCTTCTGCCAGGGTAACAGGCGGCTTCACGCCCGAGTTGCCTTCGTACGCGGGCAGCTTGTCTTGCGATCCTTGCCCCGCCTCCTCCTTCACGAGCATTACTTGCTCGCAGAAGGAGGCGCTGGCCGCCCACGCATCCGCGCAGCGAACCATCGCCGCGAGCAAAGTGGAGAGCGTGAGAACCCTCACTCCCAGGGCCGCCACAAGCTCCCGCCTCGGCGTCTCCCACGCCGGACACTCGGTGAGCGTGTGCGGACCTGAGTCCTCGCTCGCGTCGCAGTGATGGCACTCGGACGTTGGCTCTTTGTGAGACTACGGCTATCTTTGAAATTTTCTTGTTTAATACTTTTAGAACAGGATTTTTCAGTAGTCGGGTTTTGGTATTAAACTTAACTTTTTATTTATATTATTTTGAGGCAAGCAACGGCTATATTTTATACATATTTGAAATATACAAATTAAGTCTTTTCAATTAAACACGACATAATTATCTCAATTATTTTTTACACAGTATTTTATGATCGCTAGAGGGCGCCACATTAGATTCAGTGAAACGTTATAAATATACTGGTTATAGACCAATGGATGACTAAGATGCTTCTAACAATACCTCATTAATTATCCGGTTCTAATTAGTGGTTGAGGAGCTATGAGGGAACAGATGAGCCTACATACATACATAGCCTGTCAAAATCATACCATACATAAAATCATAGGAGGTAGGACACGGTGGTATTTCCGCCCAACTGAGCAGTCCGACTGGGGAAGTATCTCCGTCCTACAGAATACCGCGGCTACAAAACTTCGTGTTGTGTCCCCATCGGTGAGCAGGGTGGCCAGAGCTCACTGGAGAATTTATGCTGTCAGTGCGGGATGACTAAAGGCTTGTCCTGCTTTGTCCTCTACAATGACGACACAGAAACTCTGTGCTTACAGGGTCGGCAGCGCGAGTGTGGCTTCTCTGGTGTTACACACGTCCATAGACCACGGTAACCACTTTCCATCAGGTGGGTCGTGCGCTTGTCTGCCACTACTTTTGCTTCGCCGTAGTCGAGTAAAAACTAGTGTTATGTAATAGGGTATTATTATAAAATTAGTAAGAAAATTGTAATTCCACAATATTACACATTAGTGATTAGTAAATAACCTGGTTCTGGTAAAGGTTTCTTTAACGGTATATCCCTTGCCATGGAGACAATCAGGCTCATTGTGAACCCTGGAGTTATGCCAGGAATATGGTATGAAGGGTAATCTTTAGTATCGGTCAGCATTATCGCCAACATACTTCCTCTCTGAAAAAATAAGACATTACTTACCTTTTGGTTTCTAAGATCTAAATTTTGGATCAATACTCAGTTATAAATCTTGATTATATGAACGCTCAAGTTTCGATTCTGTTCAAGCAAAACCACTGACGGTATGTAAATCAGACACTGCTAAAAATCCAATTTTCCATTTAATCCTTTATGCTGAGTGCATGAATACGTATGTAACGAAGCTCTTTCTAATTAAATTTGGATTTTATGTCAATAGAAATAAAGTCTTAAATTTAATGATTTTTCTTTACAGTATAATGTGGTATGACAGTGGTTTTGCTATAGTAGAATCGAGATGATTTACGTTTATAAATTCTCCATAAAAATTTAGTTCTAAAATACAATCAAAATAAAAATCTATTTAAAATTCAGTAATTAAATGAAGTTTTTTCATATACTTTTCTATAACGTACCACTAAGACCTGTAATTCATTTCCGGCACACGTGTTTCCTTCTTCTTACAGTCCCGGGATGCCAAGCTGAGTGGCACCATTGTAACATTACTTAGTGTCTGTAATGGTGACCCTCTTTCCTGAGATTTTGCCTTTAGCTTACCATCAGGCGAGGTGAAGTCAAGTTGGCGTGTCTTAGATAAAAGAAAAATATACGTACAGGATACATTAATTAGACTACGCCTAATAGTAACCTAAAGGCAAAGTCTAAGAAGAAAGGGTCACCATTACATATATATATATAATGTTACAATGGTGACACTCAGCTTAACGGCTTCATCATAAGCATTTTCACGCCCCGCTTATTGGACCCGAGACTGTAGGAAGAACAAAACACGTGAGCTGGTAATAGATACTTTCCTTACACAAGGATCACGATCCAAATATTTATCGATCTGTACTTCATTAATTACTTTTACTATTTTCACAGTTTTTTTTTTGCTACTTACCTTTACCGCAGAAGTTTCTTTAGCACTCGGTTTCTTAGTACTTTTGGACTTGACAGTACTGGCTTGAGTTTCGTCATCATCATCCCACGAAAATGCAGTTACTTCGGATGTTATTAGATCCCAAAGTAAAGCCGAATCTATTGAAGAACGACAAAAAATAATAAGTACCACCAGAATTGTCGTTGAAGCATAAGAGTCAGTCATTTAGTGATTACAGTGATCACTCAACTGACGATCACGACGGTATTCCTGTCCCAATTGAGCAGTCCGACTGGGGAAGTACCTCTACAGAATACCGTAAGTGATATAAGTGGGACACGCCTTTGGTCTTCCCACTGACCGTACCGACGGGAATGTAATACGAAGTTATTATGGCCGCTGTATTCTGTAGGGCGGAAGTACTTTCCCAGTCGGATTGCTCTATTGGGGCGGGAATACCGTTGTGTCCAATTTCCACAATACGTGTGGTTATAATACAGTAATATTCACCTAGATTGGAGTATTGCACATTAAAACCTCCAGTTAAGGCATGCAGGATATCAAACTCAGGCATCAGTTCGTCTTCTACGCATGAAGTATCTTCATCGGAATTCATGTCAGGTGCCGCTAGCTTTAGTAGTGCCTGTTGGATTTTGATTAGCAATCATTTAGTAGCGTGATGTGCATAATGCTATGTTTATTGTCGCAGGCGCTTTATTGTTTGCTAAAAAGAATTTACTACTCTTAAAATGGCTTGATGTATAATTATAAATGTAAAAAATCTAATTGACACTAACTTAAGGACAAATAGATTTCACTGCGGATTGTTATATGTAGTCAACTCATTCATTTAGTGAACCATTGATTGATTAATATTCATTATTTATGCGTGTCATAAGCTACTCTTTCTTTTAAGTAATTTCCATGATTAAAATTACACTCGTTTTTTGAAGTCCCGGATTCATTCATATCTTCTAACTACTTTTAACCTACACCTTCAGGAACTTACAAGCATGAATATCACTATAATTTTATAACTTAGCTGCGAGACATTTGAAGTATGGAGAGGCAAATGTCTTTACTGTAGGTCACAAAGTAACACAATAATCGTCAAGATATTTCCACTGTTACTGAAATGCCGCTTAACAGAAAGAGAGAAAATAACTCATCTATTGTTACTCGTGTAAAACAGCCTACCAAAACGAGAACGACCAAAGCTATAGAAGTACAAAACAAATGAGTCCAAGCAATTTAACTCGCCACTGAAACACTCCATCATGGAACTTTACATAATTTGTTGTTCTACTAACAAAATAACCTAATTTGGAAGCATCAGGCAGTTTCGTAGCACCACTTTATCATTAAGTATTCCTCGACTATGGCTCAATTACACCAGTCACCGTTTGCGGTTAGAGAATAAATCTCCAATTTGTTTCGTAATAAACGGTCTGACTGAACGAGGTGTGGTTCCCTGGGGAGCGGAGCGAGGTCATGTTAACGGAGCTGTGTTTGTTATGGCTGTGACGCCATTTATATGAACGTATTTATCAGGAACTACCGTTTCTTCTATTAAATGAATGATGAATTTATTTATGAATTTATAGTTATTCATTATTCATATTCATTTATTTCAAGTGACCAAGACTCAGTGTGTTAGTAACAATTGAATGAAATGAAACTATTATAATTATTTATTAAGCTAGCGTTGTTGATTGCTGTTTTACCGCTTCTGTCAATTTTTGAAGTAAATATTGTTAGTAGTACTGAAATATTTTGTTATTATTATATATCTATCAATTATTGGGAAATCTCAACTTGCCAAGAAGGTTCAATCCCACTAGACAAGTGGCAATATGTTAGGGCGCGCCGTAGTAGCGGTGGTAAGACCCCTCATGGGGAGTGTCTAGAGAGGCCACACGGCAGCCTCTCGTACCGTCTGACGCAAATGATCACCGCTCACGGGTGCTTCGGGCAGTATCTACGTCGGATGGAGAAAGAGCCAACGTCCGAGTGCCATCACTGCGGTGCGAGCGAGGACTCGGGGCTGCACACGCTCACCGAGTGTCCGGCGTGGGAGACGCCGAGGCGGGAGTTGGTGGCGGCCCTAGGAGTGAGAGTTCTCACGCTCTCCACCTTGCTCGCGGCGAAAAATGCTTACAAAACTGGTTTTAATAAACTATATCTTTAAAATCGATTAAGACATAGAAAAAATCAAATCAGTTTAGGTGGGATTCAAGCCCGCGATATTTCCCTTACAGGTGGAAAGCTCTATTTTTTTTTTTACGTGCGCAATATCCCCACCTGAGCCGGTAGAGGAGGTTATGTCGGACTCGAACCGACTAAAACGCACGCCGCCTGTGGGTCGCTTTGGTTGCCGAAGGTGAGGTTGACAGGAATATCCCTCGCACCCCGGCCGACCCAGGACCATCTCTCACGATCTGGCCCTCTCCTCGGGTGTGTGGGGACTACAGAGTCCCCAACTCGTTCCCGGAAAATGGGGAGGCGCGCCAGGCGCGCCGCCGCCGCGGCCTGCTTCTGCTAGGGTGACAGGCGGCTCCACCTGTCACCCCCAGGCCGGCGCTCATGGGGGGCGGAGGTCGTTCATCGACCTACGACGCCCGAGTTGCCTTCGTACGCGGGCAGCTTGGCTTGCGATCCTTCGTCGCTCCCGCAGATGGAAAGCTTGTAGGAGGTAGGACACGGCGGTATTTCCGCCCGATTGAGCAGTCCGACTGGGGAAGTACCTCCGCCCTACAGAATACCGCGGTTATAATAACTTCGTGTTGTGTTCCCAGCAGTGAGTAGGGTAGCCAGAGCTCACTGGAGAATTTGTGCCGTCAGTGGGAAGGTCAGGCTTGTCCTGATTTGTCTTCTACGGACGGCACAGAAACTCTGTACTTACAGGGTTGGCAGCGCGACTGTGACTCCTCTGGTGTTACTGACGTCCATAGGCCACGGTAACTACTTTCCATCAGGTGGGCCGTGTGCTTGTCTGCCAACTAAGTGGTATAAAAAAAAAAAAAAAAAAAAAAAAAAAAAAAAAAGCTCTAACCACTAAGACATAGAACCTTTGCCCGAAACCATCCAAATTCTTACATCGTCTTACGGCGACAGTTAAGTGCCATCTACCGACATTAGTACGAATACGAGGTAATGGAAAGATCGCGGATTCGAATCCAGCCTGAACCGATTCAATCTTTTAAATCTTAATCGATTTGAATATTTAGCATACTAAATGCTTCAAAATTTCATTCAATATATCTTTAAAAACTAGTATTTCAGCTTATTTTTTATGTTAGGTATGTTTTTTTTTCTACGGTGACTTACCATATCATGTCCATAAGATAAACACGAGCCTTTTTAAAACTAATATTTTTAATCAATTGCATTGATTCTGATGCAACCAGACTAAATTTTTTTCTAATCTATATTATGCTTTTGTAAAATGAAGTTATCACTTTTATGATAACATTTAAATGTTTAGTTTATCTCAGCCCTCGCCATAACAATTTTTACGTCTTCCAATTGTATTGTAAAAGTAGTAATTTTATACCTAATTCAATAAAATCATAGAAATTTAATTATTTTACTTTATTGAAAACGTAATAACTTTGCTGAAAAGTTTGTCTTTAAGGTAAATGATGAAAACTCTCTCTACATCAAATGAAGTGATATCTTTGTAGATCTACTAAAAAACTGGGCCAGCGGGCCTTTTATTGACATAGTGTTCCATATATGGGGCCCCACAAAGATTTATGGGGACAAAGTAACCTCACCTGCAAGACGAGGCTATGGTACATATTTTCTTCTTAGGGTTGGGAGGGCAGACGGTATTCTGAATGAAATTCTCAAAGTCAAACCAAAAGGAGTAGAAGCAGTGAGCAAAACGCCTAAAATGCAACTGGGCATAAATGCTAAGATTATGATGATGATTGTTTGACAGCCTCTGTGTCGTAGCGGTTATGAACGCAGGCGCTACGCAGGAGACGCGGGTTCAATTCCCGCTCAGTGCAAATATTTGTATGCAGGAATATGGGTTTTTTTTTTTTTTATACCACTTAGTTGGCAGACAAGCACACGGCCCACCTGATGGGAAGCGGTTACCGTGGCTTATGGACGTATGCAACACCAGGGCTGTCACACTCGCGCTGCCGACTATGAAGAAACCTTCTGATGCCCCTCTTGAAGAACCACATATTGTAGGCGCTTGGGAAATCCGCAGCAGGGAGGTCATTCCACAGCTTGAGTGTGCGTGGGATGAAGTTTCTTTCATACCGCACAGTGCGCACCGGTATGGTACCGCATTGGTATGGTCGTGCCTCGGAGAGCACGTTAAGCCGTCGGTCTCGGCTGCCATACCAATATCTATGGCAGTCGTTACGAGTACTTGGAGCCTTAAAAAGTTCAACATCTGATCTAACTGCAATTTTTTCTATATCACCTTTGGCTTGTGAAGGTTATATCGCAGTCGCTTCACGGAAAATAACGAAGTTCAGTCAAAACCGCAGTGAGACTGGTAAAACGGATCCGAATACTCAGAAGTAAAAGCTTCGGATGCTATTAGGATGATGAAACCGCCTAGAGACTTCATAAACTTCACGAAAAAGTGATATAAAAAATAATAAAAATTGATAGATATTTTCTTACAGTCTCTAAAAAAAGCATCTATGTAGCAAGACCTTTAAGTTAGGGAACACCATTTTAAGTTCAATAGCATCTGAAATGGTAGTCCGTATCTTCTGGATTGCACCTCCGCCTTTTGCCATTTAGCGGGGTGCAGTCGATTAAAAGCCCGAATATATAAAACAAAAAATAACTTACAAACTATTAATGATGATAAAATCTAACCTTACAAAGCAATAACGGCCATAAATGCACGACATCCGATGTCACAGTTGTAGGTGCTTGCTTCACCCCTGGTTTGCCTACAGGTATCTTGCTCAATAGAGGGGAGAATGGAAGCAGGGGAGAATCTGAAGCGTCTACTGGTACTTGATCTGAGACCCACACGCAACGCCACGCACCGAGGTAGTACAGGCGAACTAGATAACATCCTGTACAATGTCAAAAACTATTAACATCATTAAGTATATCATTCAAGTTCAATATGAGAAGAACTGTTACGATTATAAAGATGAAGACAGGTTGCAGCTATGCGCGGAATCCGAATCTGAGGTCACGAATACCCTCGAGCCTTTGCAGATGCGTATGCATATTGCTTCCTTGGCTGTATTTTACCGTCTCTACCATGGTGAGTATTCTCACCCTCTCCTTTCCTACATAGGACAATACGTACAAGGATTAGATGTCACCTTCACACTGTGCAGAATATACGAGCAAGAACTAAGCGGTTCGGAGACTCTTTTCTTTGCTGCACCACCAAGACCTGGAATTCATTACCAGTACACGTGTTTCCTTCTTCCTACAGTCCCGGGTCCTTTAAGCGGGGCGTGAAAAAGCATCTGATGAGGCCGTCAAGCTGAGTGCCACCATTGTAACATTACTAAGTGTCTGTAATGGTGACCCTCTTTCCTGAGATTTTACCTTTAGCTTACCACCAGGCAAGGTGAGATAAAAAAGAAAACTATTATTTGGCACACCCTAAAGACCTTCTTCATACAAGTGATGGGCATGAGAACAGGCATAAGAAAGCCTCTGGTGAGGCTATCGAACTGAGAGCCTCCATTGTAGCATTGTGCATCTGCAATGGTGACCCTCGGAATTTTCTCTAGCTCATCATCAGGCATCAGAATAGCAGTCATAGTAGTCAGTCCGTTGTGCTATCAGTTGGGAGACGAAAAGCTTCTCCTGCTTTGACTTCTACACTAACGGCACAGAAACTTTCTGTGCTTAGGGTGGGCAGTGCGAGTGTAACTCCCCTGGTTCACAGCCCACGGCAACCACAGGTGGGCCGCCACGTGCATGTCTACCATCTTTGAGCATCTTGAGCTTAAACTTATGGCTATGGAACAAAAATATAACGAAGATGAACAGAAGACCCTAACAAACTGCCTGGAAATAGCCGGTGTTCCATACAAAGACAGTGAAGATCTAGTCGTGATAACTAAAAGGATAGCGATGAAACTAGACCTCTGAGGAGCTAAAAACTGCAAAAAGAATATACCCAAGTCGAATGTCGGTTACGATTGTCAAGACGAGTTTGTAAGGGTTGTTTCGTCAACCATGTACATCAGATACCTTATTGGCTTTGTTTGTGAATACTAATAAATAAATAAAAAATAATAAATATGAAAATGTTTGATTTTATGCCGCTCCATCAAGATTGAGTGAAGTCCACAGTTCCAAAAGTATACAATTTTAAGATGATAGTACCTACTTTGATGGCCTTGATCAAAGATTTCTCACGCCACGATCACGTCTATTTAAAGAACGATTGGTTATAGGGAGAAGGAAATACCTGTCCAGTTCTTAATCGCTTGACAAAGGAAGTACTGATTCATGTTATGTTCGAAATCCTAATTATTTGACCCATATGGAAGCGGCATTTCATTTCTGAAGATGTTGTGCTCGAAAAGGTATTGTCCAATAAGTGATCGTAGATAAAATTTATTGTATAAAATCGTACCAGTCTTTGATAAACCTGGGCGGTGCTGTGGTCCTCCTCCAGATTTCATCCCAGGTGAATAAATATGGTACTTGGCACGCCAACCTTCAGGGCCAATGGCGAATGTGAAGTTTTCCCATTGGTGTTCCATCTGCAGTGACAGATATTGGAATTTAGAAAATATATTATTTAAACTGCTTATTAACATATGGGGTTCTCGAACAGGTTTATTTCTTAGAATTTACGAGGTTAGTTATAGTCACTTCCATAAAAGAGGTAGCAGGACACGACGGTATTTTTGTACTTAATGAGCAGTTTGACTGGGGAAGTACCACTGTCTTCTGCACTGACGCCATGCAAAACTCTGTTTTTACAGGGTTGCCAGCATTGCACAAGTCCATAGGTCATGGTAACAACTTTCCATCAGGTGGGCCGTGTGCCGTGTCCGACGTAATAGGGGGTGAGCCTATTACCGTCTTCCGGACACTTTTGTTAACTCGAGCCATGCATCTGAGTCTGACTCTGGGCTGTATATACCTGTCTGATGTTAAACAGCTCAATCCCTTAGTCGCCTTGTACGTCACTGCATGGGAAGAGATAAGGTGGTCCAAATTCTACTCTGCCAAGAACCACGTGACTATGTAATGTTCTTTATTTTTAAATTAATATTTAATGAATGATTGGCATAGAGTTAAGTATTACATGAAAATTAAGGTCACGAAGAATTCTATAACATCATTATTGCCATGATGCACCATGGAGTTACAGTAATGGTTACGTAAGTCCCATAAAATCTATGAAGGTCATAATAGCATCTAGATGAAGGGCAGACGCGTAGGTTGAAATAGCAATTATTAAGGTCAATACGACAACTAGACGAATAATTTACTTTCTAATTTATAAGAAATATCACAGGAAACCGGCGTCCGGCCTTCCGCTAATTAAGAACTAATTTAACGTAAATACTCGCAGTTGTATATATAACGAGGAAATAATTAACTATTTCGAAACTTAGCCGATATAATAATTTATATAAGAAAGCAGTTGTTTTTATAATTCATAACTTTATAGGAATTACAAGTATCAAGTTGTCTACAGATTTTTTACTGTGAGTATTTGGGTGAACGATAGAGAGGCTTTTAAGACCACCAAGACTTCCAGGACCAAAGCCACCATTCCTTGGAGCACATCCATCTCAATACCTCTTAGAAGCCGTGTCCGTGCAGCCACGCCAAGTACACTCAGACCACTCATAGGATGCTCAGATAAGTGGCTTATCCATAGTCCAACCTTAGGCAGCAACATAACCATTATTATTGTAATCTGTTTGAACATTGATGGCACTAATGCACAGAAAAACTCTAATGAGTTTATGTGGCATTTTTATGACGAATGTATATGTTTTGTATTTAATTAAAAATAAAAATAAAAAAAACTGATAGCTCTTCTGCTATCGTGTCGTCGGTGCTTCTATTCTCTAATTGTATGTTCCCAGTGTGCTGCTACTTGGATTGCGTTCACAGAGGCGCTCATAAGTTTCTCCGGTAACTAAGCCCTGAGTTCACTTGTGGGCCCCGGAAAATAAACTATTATTAAAAATACTATCTTTTACCCAATTTCCTGGTTCCTGGTTATCAGTATTTGTGCTGGATTGCAATCCAGCATACATAATAATTAATGGATGAGGCTTTGACTGGCACAGACTTTCCTTTTGAGGTTAGTCAAAGAGGAGTCACACGGTAGACCTACCCCCACATCATGCATAGGTACATTATAGAGGGCAGAATTAGGAAAACGGATATCTGGTGGGTCATCATCCTCCTGTCCTCATCCCATATTTATTCAGGTCGGCACAGTAAGTGTGCTTTTCCATTCATTTGCTTACAGTCATCTCAACACTCACACTCTTCCTAGCCATATCAACTTTCACATAGCCCATCCATCGGATTACCATATCGGAGAACCCGCGATCTTTCCCTTACAGGGGGAACACTCTGATGACTAAGCCACAAAACCTTCACCTGAAACCATCCAAATTCTTTTATACATATATCCGTCTTACGGCGACGGTCCATACAACTCCTCCCAGGTCTTCCTCTCCCCTTGTAGCCACCCACTTCCATAGTTAATGTCTTCCATACAATATTATATTTATTCCTGCACATTGCATGTCCGAAACAGGTCAAACGATTGCTTCTGACCTTTTCGCTGATTGGTGCGACTTGCAATTTTTCTTCAATGTAATAATAACAATAAGACTTTCTTATTAAGTCTATATAACTTACCATTACTGTTTCACACTTCTCCAGCATGAAACAGGCTGACAAGACATTTCTGCAGAATGCTGACCTGAGGAAGACCTGTGCGTGGCTCAGCTGTATGTCCGCAACCACCATTTTATTTGCGCTGTCTTCCTGTCACAATATAAATATACATTATTAAGCGTGTCCTTTGTACAAAGGGGTAGACGGACGATACTGATAGCGGAAAACCTCCGCCCAAGGAGTAATCTGCACGAATATCATTAATGTGAAAATAACTCTATCTACAGTCTGTCTGTTACGCTTTCACGCCGAAATGACTGAACCGATATCGATGAAATTTGGTACACAGGTAAATTAGACTTTTGAAAAGGATTCAGGTTATGTTTAGTTGCGTTAATTATTATTCCCGTCGGGTGTAACGGCGGGAAAAAGCTAGTCAAAGGTCAAAGTTTGAACCCTACGTTATTAAAGGTGAGCTTACTATCGGCAAACGAGACTATGATAAGAGTAAGAAGTAGGTGTGAGCATATTGCTCTTAATCTTACACCTGAGCTGAAATGTTTTATGTCCGTTCTGATTTGCAATAAAATGTGTTTTCATTATAAATGCTCTTGTTGATTGACCTTTTGGGCTAAATGCAAGACAAAACAGAAGAAAAAAAATAGTTTTAGGTTGCCTTTGAGCTATGTTCATGAAAAATTATTCTTACAACTGCTAAAATCTAGACAGCAATGAAAATCTCGTAAGCGTCTCAAAGAGGAACTGGTTCAGCATGTGCTAATGCCTCGATCTGGTCTTCAACCAGACACTTCGCAATCCAAAGATGCTTTCATCATCGCTCCAAAACTTATTCACTAAATATTATAAAGCCACCAACAGGGTCGGCAGCACGGATGTGACTCCACCGGTGTTACACACGTTCATAGGTCATGGTAACCACTTTCCATCAGGTGGGTCGTGTGCTTGTCTACCACCTAAGTTGTAAAAAAAAACATAGTAAATTAAAGATTTTATTCATTAATTTATTTAATTTCATAATTGTTTTCATACATGCTCGTCGGTTGCGAGTACCCTTGACCTGGTGTTTCCTCAAAATACCCTCGACCTGGTTGATTAGGTCTAGGTCTATTTTGCAGCGGTACCTATTAACCATATCGACACAAATAAACGATTAATGGATTGAGCTTCACCTCATTGAGTTTGTCAATGTACTTTCGTCCATCTTCTATAATATAGGTATTTAAACTATCATGGTCACTGACATTAGTATCAGAATAAACGGGATATTTACCATGTTTCATTATTTTGAGTTTCCGATATTTCGGCGCTGTTGCAAGCCTTCCTCCGTGATCATGGTGCTTGCAACAGCGCCGAAATATCGGATCTCAAAATAATGAAACATGGTAAATATCCCGTTTATTCTGATACTGACATCTTCTATAAGTTTTCGAACTATCTAAGAATCCATTTCTCTAACTTGGTCATTCCTGTTCACTAAATTGTGATAAATGATAGATTAGAAATTAAAAGGGTCATTATTCTGAATGACAATGAGTTTCAAACGCACTCCTAACGTGAGAAGATAGCTGGGCAATTGCTTAAAAAAGATAGAGCTGGCGAAAATCAAGACCAACTTAATCAATCAATCAATGAGCCCATCGCAGTCCACTGCCAGACATAGGCCTCATCCAATGTTGGGAGGCTTTGGTCTACTGTTTCGATACTAGCAAGACGGGTTTGTAAAGGGTTTTATTTCGAGTTTTTCTTCTCTCGCAGTGAGTGTCTATGTATTTTTCCCTTAGTCGCCTCTTACGACATCTTTTGGATGAGATGGGGTGGCGTTACTTGTATTATTTCTTCGTCACCACAAGGATAACGATGATCAACTTAAATTACGGAATGGTTTGTCACTCACAATAATAACAGGTCTTTAAATAAATAAATAAATAAATAAATATTCCACGACATTCTACACAACGCTATCTAGACCCATGGTAAGCATAGCTTAACTAGCTTGTGTTATGGGATCTAGAATGCGGATAAACATACTTAGATACTTTTTTTTTTGTAAATACATACATATTATACATAGAAACACCCAGACCAATGCAAATATACATATTCATGCATACAAATATTTGCACTGAGCGGGAATCGAACCCGCGCCCCCTGCATAGCAGTCGAATGCTCTACCGCTACGCCACAGAGGTCGTCTATATATTTAAACCGTTTTCAACTGGGGAAGTACCTCTGCCCTACAGAATACCGCGGCCATAATAACTTCGTGTTGTGTTCGCAGCGGTGAGTAGGGTAGCCAGAGCTCACTGGCTTATTTGTGCTGTCATTAGGAAGATCAAAGGCTTGCCCTTCTTTGTCTTCTACACTGACGGCACAGAAACTCTCTACTTACAGGGTTGGCAGCGCGAGTGTGACCCCTCTGGTGTTACAAACGTACATAGGCCACGGAAACCACTTTCCATCAGGTGGGCCGTGTGCTTGTCTGCCACTTAAGTGGTATAAAAAAATTAAAAAACTAATTGTCTCATGATTAATTTGATGTTATTGTTTCATTTACACCGAACTCCACGTTTTGGTTATTTTTCTGAAGTCATGGTTAGTGGAAAACTGAAGATGAAAATCGTCTCATAGTTTGAACTGTTGTCTCAAAGTACACAACCTATATTGAATTGTTGTTGTTTGGTACTATATACACAGAGGCTATATATAATATTCCGAACTGGTACCAATGTAATCGTGAACTTAATAACCATACAGCATTCCAATAATACTTAGATACATAATTAAATTAACCGAAGTATTACTAGTTGGATCAATCACCTTGAAAATAGTAGCACTGTTCCGGTCTCTTTGTTAGACGATATAGGACGTACGAGAAAAAATAAAGCTAGTTTTATTTAATGGCAAATTTATGGCTTTGATTACCATAATAGATTAGGATAAATAATAGAACATATCCACTATTCGTTACGGGTAGTTCCAGCTCTGTGATGTCCCGAAATGGACTGCTACGAAGGGGACGCAGGTTCTATTCCTGCTCAGTACAAATATTTTGTATTGGTCTCAGTGTTGTTATACCTCAGAAAGCACGTTCTAAGTTCTCGCTTCGCAGTTAGACGTAGTTAGAGAGTTTTTGTTGCTGTCAGTAGGAAGACCAAAAGCTTGCCCTGCTTTTTTTTCTGCACTGACGGCATAGAAACTTTCTGTTCTTATAGGGTCGGCACCACGATTGTGACTCACTTGATGTTGCACACACCTATAAGGCCACTTTTCATCAGGTGGGCCGTGTGCTTGTTTATCACCTAAGTAATATAAAAAAATACTGGTAAAGCAGACACGTCCGGCTCAAAAATGGTGAAGATGAATCAGTGATGACACATGTACCCAGCATCCTCTTGTGAAGTTTAGTTGAAGGAACAACCCATCCTGCATAGTGATTTTATAAAATATGTTCCTGCCTTTTCCTCAATTCCCTGAACAGGGTGAAAAAAAAATTGGAAAATTAGATAGGAAGAAAGTCATTCCTTTTTTATACCACTTAGGTAGCAGACAAGCCCACGGCCCACCTGAAGGGAAGCGGTAACTGTGGCCTATGGACGGATGCAACACCAGGGGTGTTACACTCGCGCTACCGACCATGAAAAATCCTTCTGATGCCCCTCTTGAAGAACCCCATATTATAGGTGCTTGGGAAAACCGCAGCAGGGAGGTCATTCCACAGCTTGAGTGTGCGTGGGATGAAATTTCTTTCATACCGCACAGTGCGCACAGTCTCATGTCGCAACGTGTGAGGATGAATTCCCTGCCTATGGCATTCCTCTCTCTTATAAGCTATAGACGTTGCAGGAAACAGGTAGAAAGTAGACCTTGTTTAACATTGCTAGAAGAACTCCAAACCGGCAATCTAGCACGAAAGGTAGGAGATAGTAGAAGAAACTCGTGAAGGATAGATGCAAATCGCGGACTGCTATCTCTGCCTACCTCGGATTGAAAAATCCACGAATATATGTATGAACATAAGATGTATACATGTATTATTTTGTACCAAGCGAAGGCTGGCTTTGTCATCTAAATACTATATAACATTATTATATCGTTACGTAAGTGATATTATTATATTTATATAATATTATTAATGTTATTATGCTATATGTTATTATTTTATACAGTTCGAGTAACCATAATCTGGATTCTACTTCATTAGTCATTATTTCCCTTAAGCTATGTTATAACTAGGAAGACAAAACGAGTGACGTAAGTAAGATAAAAAAATATTCATAATATTTATGGTATAACTTTTTTTTTTCTGTGCTTTAATCTGCGATCAGTCCTTTTTTTATCAACTATGAGCAGATGTGTATGGTCAGCAGGTGTTTGGGGAAAAGGGATCCTTCGATCTCTGCCTCCTCAGTCACGAATCCAGCTCGATTATGTGGTTCCTTTTTAGCCGCTTGGCGTAGTTTCTATTTGTGAGTTCTACAGCCAGGGGGTTTGGATGTATAGCTATTCGCTGTTTGTAGGTGGCTGAGAATATCTTTATTTCTTCGCTGACTGTATTTATTTTGAGATCTTCGTGCAGTTCACTATTCCTCAGGAACCATGCACCATTTGCCAAACTTCTCAGAATGCCATTCTGAGCTCTCTGTATAATTGCAACATTGGATTTGCATGCGGATCCCCAGAGCTGGATGCCATATGTCCAAACATGTTTCAGTACGACCTTATATACAAGGAGTTTGTCTATACTCAGTACTGAGTTTCTTCCAAGCAACCAACGGAGGTTTCGAGATTTCAAGTTCAATTCTTCTCTTTTTTTCGTATGTGTGTTCTCCAGGTGCATACCCAAGTACTTAACTAAGTCCTTGTGCGGCAATGTGGTATTTCCTAGGTATACGGGAGGGCAGTCTCCTGTACGTAATGCAAACGTGATGTGAGTAGACTTTGTGACACTGGGTTTTATTCGCCACATTTTTAAACAATGCTCTATTTTATCTAACTCTTGTTGGAGGATTCGAGAGGCAGTGCTGCGATTACTACTACTTGCAAGGATGGCAGTGTCACCTGCGAATGTAGCAGTTACTATGGCTGATGATTCTGGTAGGTCACATGTGAAGATAGTATACAGCACTGGCCCCAGTACCGATCTCTGCTGTACTCCCGCTTCTATTTCGTGGAGCCTGGAGGTGCATTCGCCATCTTTAGCTTGAAATATTCTTCCAGAGATATAAGATTTTAATAACTCGAAGTACGGATGGGGTAGCAGGGTTTTGACCTTGGTATAACAAGCTATTTTTTCCGCTATTGCAACCCTTGGGACTCTATTCTCGGGATAAGATGGCTTATGTATTAGTTAACCTCACCCTCAACCAAAACTGACCCACACGCACCGTGCGTTTTAGTTGGTTCGAGTCATACATAACCTCTTCTACCGGCTCCAGCGGGGGAGGTATCCATGGGGATATTTTGCATGTAAAAAAAAAATATTATTCTAGACTATAATCTATCGTTGTATAAAATTTCGGCCAGACCTGTTCAGCCGGTAGAGCATGATTGTTGAATTGAATTAAAAATATCCGAACATTGTCACTGTTTTCCACATTTAAAATATTAATAGGGTATCAACTTATACGTTTTTTTTTTTTTACGTGCGCAAAATCCCCACGGATACCACCCCACCGGAGCCGGTGGAGGAGGTTATGTCGGACTCGAACCGACTAAAACGCACGCTGCCTGTGGGTCGCTTTGGTTGCCAAAGGTGAGGTTGACAGGCATATCCCTCGCACCCCGGCCGACCCAGGGCCATCTCTCGCGATCTGGCCCTCGTCTCGGGTGTGGGGACTACAGAGTCCCCAACTCGACCCGGGAAACGGGGAGGCGCGCCAGGCGCGCCACCGCGCGGCCTACTTCTGCCAGGGTGATAGGCGGCTCCACCTGTCACCCCCAGGCCGGCGCTCATGGGGGGCGGAGGTCGTTCATCGACCTCCGACGCCCGAGTTGCCTTCGTACGCGGGCAGCTTGGCTTGCGATCCTTCGTCGCTCCCGCTGCCGCTCCTGCCCCGCCTCCTCCTTCACGAGCATTACTTGCTCGCAGAAGGAGGCGCCGGCCGCCCACGCATCCGCGCAGCGGACCATCGCCGCGAGCAAGGTGGAGAGCGTGAGAACTCTCACTCCCAGGGCCGCCACAAGCTCCCGCCTCGGCGTTTCCCACGCCGGACACTCGGTGAGCGTGTGCGGACCTGAGTCCTCGCTCGCGTCGCAGTGATGGCACTCGGACGTTGGCTCTTTCTCCATCCGACGCAGATACTTTCCGAAGCACCCGTGCTCGGTAATCATCTGCGTCAGACGGTACGAGAGGCTGCCGTGTGGCCTCTCTAGCCACTCCCCCATGATGGGTTTTACCGCCGCTACTACGGCGCGCCCTAGGGTATCAACTTATACTTGAATTATTGGCGTCCTTTGAAGAAAGCAGGGTCTTGAACTCAGAGGAAGCCTTTGATGGCACCCAGATTTATTTATGTACTTTCGTAAGGCTTGCCAGATGATTATGTGTCTCCAAGAATATAAATGAATAATTGAATAATCACAAAATATTATCAATCGAATTGAGAACCTCCTCCTTTATCCCTAGAGGATTAGGCAGAGGTGAATTAACACCCACATTTCACCAATGGCTGTATTCGGTCCCACGTATTAGGAGGGTTAGCCTATTGCCGTATTCCGGGCACTATTGTTGACTCAAGCCATGCATCTGAGGCTGAATCTGGGCTGTATATATCTGTATGATGTTAAACAGCCTTATCCCTTAGTCGCCATGTACGACACTGCATAGGAAGAGAAGTGGGGTGGCCCTAATTCTACTCTGCCGGGAACCGCGCAGCTTTTAGAAGTTGATTAAAAATTAATTTGATAGCTGGCAAACCAAAATTTGCCTATAATATAACGTCTTGGGACGATTTCATAATTAACCTTCTGGACTACGATAAAATATTTACCGTAATTAATTTTGTAATATTGTTTAATTTAGGATTACAGTAAAAGGCGCTCACTGAGCTAATTAGGTCTATCTCTCACAGTATAAAGTCCATTTAAAAGAAAATCTTAGTTATAATAATCGCAGTTACAAAATATTTAGAATTTCAACACTGGTAACACTAGTTCATGGTAGTACTGACCCCGGAGTTATTATTTCTGTAATAATTCCACATTATGTTTTATTATGGTGCGTAACTTAATTGGTTACGTTAGTAGCTACTATAAAAAAATTAACAAACGTACATCCTGTACCGATTACAAAATTATATGGTAACTGTTACAAACGTATGATATGTTACGACCGCCGTCGATGTCTCGAAAACTAATAATCGAATCTTCAAGAAATAAAAAACGCATTGTTAGTGGACGAGGTACTCTACCGAATGGCATAGAAAAATCTAGAATCGTCAACACAAAGTCACTACCTACCTACGAGTACCTACTCTTTTGAATAAAAACAAACAATAGGTAAATATCGAGAATGAACTCGAAAGTTCAGCGACGGCGGTAACATCAAAGGAAAGTAGGTATTTATCGCTCGCGAACTTTCTGGATGATTCGACACTCCTAAATTGAGAGGTATAAAAACACGCTCGCGTAGCTACACCATTCATTCTGTCTTTGAGACCGAAAGTGAACACAGCGAACTTAAGCGACTAAAGAAGATTCTACCTGCGACCTGAGCAACGACTGTGGACTACTGTGAACTACTGAGCGACTGGAACTGTTGAAGAGTCCTACTGTGTGTACTAGTGATTAAATTGTCTAGTTTGTGGTGAGCTAATAAATCTCTTCGTTGAGTAAACGGCATTTAATTGTACCCCGTGCACGTAACAGATATATACCTCAGTTTAACCGACTTTAAAAAAGGATGTTCTAGAATTAAGCTGTTTTTTAATCGACTTCAAACAGTAGGTTCTATTTTCAGCTATTATTTTTTTACACCGCGTGGTTCCCGGCGGAGTAGAATTTGGACCACCCCTTCTCTTCCCATGATGTGTCGTACAAGGCAACTAAGGGATAGGGCTGTTTTACATCAGACAGATATTATGCAGCCCAGACTCAGGCTCAGATGCATGGCTCGAGTCAACAATAGTGCCCAAAAGACGGCAATAGGTTCACCCCCTATTATGTGGGTCCGAATTCAATGATTGGTGAAATACATACATACATACATATAATCACGCCTTTATCCCTGGAGGGTTGGGCAGAGGTGAATTAACACCCACCTACAGTCCCACGTAATAGGGGTTGAGTCTACTGCCATATTCCGGGCACTAATGTTGACTCGAGCCATACTTGGGGCTGAGCCTGGGCTGTATATATATGATGTAAAACAGCCTTATCCCTTAGTCGCCTTGTACGACACCGCATGTGAAGAGATGGGGTGGCCCTAATTCTACTCTGCCGGAAACCACGCGGACATTGGTGAAATGTGAGTGTTAATTCACCTCTGCCTAACCCTCCGGGGCTAAAGGCGTGATTATATGTATGTATGTTTATTTTTATGAAGATAAAAAAAACTATCCTACTATTATTATAAATTTGAAACTTTGCGTAGATGTCTGAATGTTTGTTGAACCGATCTGGCTAAAAATTGGTACAGAGATAGATTAAGATATTGGACTTTATATTCCAGAAATAGGTTCCTATGGTTAGCGGGAGCGCAAACAACATTTCAAGCTGGTGGGAGCTGCTGGAACATCTTGTAATGATAAAATATATTCGTGTTTTCCTACCTTCACGAAAGACTACTGTCTGCTCATAATTGTCCATCATTTGTGTCCTATCCTATTTCAACACTCCTCAAGATTCACGTTATATTAAACCCCATCATTTACCTCAATCTTTATTAATACGACGACCTCGGTGGCGTAGCGGTAGAGCATTTGACTGCTATGCAGGGGGCGCGAGTTCGATTCCCGCTCAGTGCAAATATTTGTATGCATGAATATGTATATTTGCATTGATCTGGGTGTTTCTATGTATAATATGAATGTATTTACAAAAAAAAAAAGTATCTAAGTATGTTTATCCGCATTCTAGAGTCCATAACACAAGCTCGTTAAGCTATCCTTACCATGGGTCTAGATAGCGTTGTGTAGAATGTTGTGAAATATATTTATTTATTTATTTATATTTATTTTACTTCTACATCTCACCTCAAACACAACGACGTCAGCTTCCCATCGATCCATAGCAAGTTGCTCAGCTCTCACCCAGCCATGTAGATAATGCCTCACAGATCTTGGCAGAGACTGGGTCTGGTCATCAGCCCAAACATAGTCAGGAGGTAGTTTTGGTGGCCCGGCTCCTTTGACACTCACTGACGTGTAACCTCTGAAGGTTGAAGGACTCTGGATTAAAGGAAATAAAGCTATGGTTTATTGTATTTTATCCTGGGTATATAGGTCTCATCAATGCTGGGGGCCAGGCAAACCTTACTTGTATGTCGGTATACCTAAGGATTGACGATCGAGTTTCTGGTATAGGCTCTCCTCTTATGTTAGGAAGGCAGATGGCAGTCACATGGCAGTCACTCCCAAGACAATCGACAGGAGGAGAACGAGCAGCCTCCAAGCTAATAATTTTGTATGCGACCAGGACTCAACACAGATGATATTGAGTCAAATAACAGTATAAAGCTGTGGTTAAACTGGTTCCCTAACGAATTTGCTTCTGCACTTCTCGACCTTAAGATCAGAACCTAGGGTCCATTTTTCGGTTTATCTATCACCCTTTACTTTGCGCAATCAGAGCCTTTAGCATATAAGTGCGTGCGACCGCGAGATTCCTGGTTTGGTTTTCGGTATCGGCAAAAGTATTTCACATACGTTTTCCGGCAGGAAATTCCGAGTGACATGGAACTGAAAACGTGCTGCATGGTAATAAACTTGATTGTAAAACATCGTTGGTGAAACGTGGGATAGGGCTACCACAAAACTGGGCTGAAGAAGGTGACAGTCCTGCTGATGTTTATATTAAAGTACTTCTTATAAATAACCGCGATAGCTTCTGTGACTTGGTGGAGTGAACGTAATTGCTACGTCAGGGGGCGCGGGTTCCGCAAGGGATATGCCAGATGTTACCTCACCCCCGGCAGCTGATGGCCCTAGACGGCTGTACGGTTTTAGTCGGTTCGCACCCGACATAAATTGGATTTCCGCACGTGCGCGGATTCGATTCCCACTCAGTACAAATATTAGTATCCATGAATGTGGCTTTTTGCATTGGCTTAGTCGTGCATCGGAGATCACGTAAACTCGTTAGTCCCAGTTGCTAGACGAACACTTAGATACGGACAGTTGGAGCTCTCAAAAGTTTAACTACAAAACTTCGGTGTCGCCAATGGGTTGTGGAGGTCATATGGCAGTCACTTCACGGAAAATATCGAAGTTCAGCCGTAACACAATTAAGACTGGAAAGCCGACCCTAACTGAGTTGCGAAAAGGATCAGCGAATGATGAAATGATTACCTATTAATCCAGTCAAAATTTAAGAAATAAAATGGTAGACTTGCTCGCATAGAGCTGAAAATTGGTGGCCATCTTAAATACACCATAATATAAGAAATTTTTAAATTTTTAATTCAAGGTCAAAGGTCAAAATGATGGTATTTTGGCATTTTTCTCGTAAACAGAAAGTGCCATCGCAAAAAACGTATGACAAGTTACTTATTCCTTTAGTATGATTCGACAATCCAGAGCCTGTACCGCTTGATCCTATTAACTCTAAATTTTGGCAGTGGATACTTTTCACATTACTAACATCCATTACAAAATTTTGTTACTAAGGTACTAAAATAACGGCTGAATGGGAATGAACTTCTATTATTTTTAATTTTTTCTATTTAGGACACCTCAATTAGATTTCACCTATGGTAAGCTGAAGGCAAAGTCTCAGAAAAGAGGGTCATCATATCTTACATAATGCCATGATACAATGGTGACACTCAGCTTGATGGCGTTATCATATGCTTTTTCACGCCCCGCTTAAGGGACCCGGGTCTGTAGGAAGAAGGAAATACTTTCATCCTTTATCTTACATCCTTAGCAACATTATATCCGAAATTAAATTCTTAGTGGATGATAGTAACGTGCAAACTACTGCCAAAATTTCAAGTTTATAGGTCCCGCGGTTCAGGCTCTGCGTTGATGCATCATACTAAGGGACCAAGTAACTTTGTATTTATTAGATATGACTTTTTCCAATTTTAAAATGATGATACGCACAAAAAAAAGTTTCAGATCAATTTTTGTAGGTAATTACATGATCTACGACTTTGTCCAACCTTTTTTTGCTTTTGCGATAGCCCTTGCTGTTTGCGAGAAAAATGCTAGAATATAATAATTTTGAGTTTTAAGATGAGATAAGATAAGATATTCTTTACTGTACACCAACACGTTACAGTACATGTACGGTCAACATTATGGAAAATGTACAAATGGCAGCCTTATCGCTACAAGCGATCTCTTCCAGGCAGCCTCTAGATGGAAATCTTTTAATTGTCATAACAATAATAATCCATGGGTAGTTATTAGTGTAGTATAAGCTACATTTATATCAATAATATCTTACATATCCATAAGTACACACAAACAATCAACTTTTGACCTAGAATACCGGGTTGTCGCGGGCACGGCATACCTACCATGTTAATTGTTGTGTTATTTTTAAATTATGTATTTTTTTTGTATTTTACTGTTTGTGTTTTACTTGTTTTTTTATGTTCTGATAGTGGATTTTTTTATGTGTAGTGTAAGTGTGTGTGTGTATAATAAATGGTTATTTCTTCTTTCTTTATTTCTTTATAATAAAAAATGCACTAGTCCAATCAATGGTAACTTTTGATATTTCTTGTATTATGGTGTTAAGGTCACCAGAAAAAGCTCAGCTCTTTGCAAATTAATGCAAGCTTGAATCTATATTATTTCTGCATTATATACTGCGTAAGTGTTAAGACTTACCATACCCCAATACTCGGGCTGTAATTCATTATCCCTGAACTCCCTGAAAGGACACTCTGTGGGATCCACTGTAAAAGTAACAGGAACTACATTACTGACTATCTCTTTTTTAGGCATTTTCTTATTTTAACTCTTAGCGACACAATATCAATAAAAATATAGTTTTATATTTGTTGTTTTGAAGTAATGTCGCCACAATTCAATTCAATTCTCATTGAATGACTTCTGTGATGTCGCCACAAATTTGCAAATACTTTGTAAATGTCAATTTGAGTTTGGCTTTAACCACCATAGACTCAATATCGCTTGCTAAGTATAATACCTTCTTTAAATGCTATCGGTCTTTTATATTAAAGACAGCCTCTGTGGCGTGGCGGTAGTAAACGCGACTGCTACGCAGGAGGCGCGGGTTCGATCCCCGCTCAGTGCAAATATTTGTATGCGTGACTATGGGTATTTGCATTGGTCTGGGTGTTTCTATGTATAATATGTATGTATTTACAAAAAAATGTTTATCCGTATTCTAGATTCCATAACACAAGCTAGTTAAACTATGCTTACCATGGGTCTAGATAGCGTTGTGTAGAATGATGTAGAGCATTATTATTATGATATATTAATACGTGAAGCAAAAATTTTTGATCCTTTCGTACGAAAATTGCGGGCACGTAAGTGGGTGAGATTTGGCATATTGATAGTTTATACCGAAGGGAAAGGCATAAGCCTACTTTTATAAAATAACTAATAAAATACATGATTTTTATTAAAAAAAAGTTACGCACACTGAAGCCATTTTCACACACACTCACGCACACGCATGTTACATATGTGTTCATACGTTTATTTATATACACATATGGCAATCATACACAGTCTCATGCCTAATTGAAATGATCACAACTGACAAATAAAAAACTGAGCAAAAAAAAAATGTAAATTAATAAATTAATAGGTGAAGCGAAAACTTTTACGTCTTTTTTTGAAAATTGCACGGACGGAGGAATACAAGCCTATAATATAATTTTATTACCTATATTGTTTGTCTGTGGTCAACTTGAGAATAAATAACATTATTTATCTATAGTCTTACATACTGAAATACCAGTTATTTTGAAGTTAAATCTCAAGATATAAAAGTAATTTACTTGCTGAAATTTTAGACTATAGAATTCATGAATTTATGATTAATAATGTTCAAACTGATAATTTTTTAATTAACTATGGTCGAATTTCGACCACAGGGCGACCGCTAGTAATGTAGAAGTATACTAAATGCATACTGTAATCAGCCACTACAACGCTTAGTTGGGGGAATATCAAAAAAGAAACAAATTATTTGTTTATTTGGCATAACTGCAGAACAAAATACGGTCAATTTACAATTTTGTTCAATATACAATCCACCTATAAATCTAATTATGAAAATAAAAAATTGTAACGGTAACACTGCCCATCATTCCCTCCTCTATGTGGAGCCATTACACAATCTAGAGGGGGAAAAGATGTACCACCTAGAAGCAAAAGTTGGCTTAATTAATTAACGAACACTGACGCAATCTTTTATTACGGACGTTAATTAGAAGACTATAATCACTTTTGTATTAACTGTCACCGAAATGCCACGATCGACCACCGTGACCTTGAGAATATGTATATAACATCCGAATTGTCTTGCAAACTTGATTTTAAAATTATTAAAAGAAAACAAAATTTAATTTGCGACTTGGTGCTAAAACATGCAAAATTAAAGAACACAGTATTTTTATATACATTATAATACGATAAGAAAGCTTAAATCTTAATAAAATATAGTGATTAACACGATGTTTTTGTGTGTTTTAGTCTATTTTATACCATTAATTAAATGAGTTCCTTAATGAATACCTCTACTTTTTTGTTTAATAAATACATTTTTTAGTTATTTTAGGTTTAGGTGAGTGTATGGGTTCTTTTTCCAGCTTCGGATACCAAGCTAACCCATACAACATATCCTGCTATAGTAACTGCAATAAGGCGTCCATAAAATAGAAAACGGATTCCAAGCTCCAAGATGAAAACCTCACAGTTGGGCAACTACCAGTTCTTACCACCCTACTTGTAAACATTTAAATAGAAAGTATTCATTCGGATATTATAAATGGTGAGATAAAAATAAAGACCAATGACTTTGCAAATGCTACTAAATCTAGACCAGACCTAATATGCAACTTACACAATCGTTTGAATTAAATTAATTTTATATGTCATGGTAACCGCTTACCATACAGTGGGCTGTGTGACAGACACACGGAGTAATGATATGATTAACAGAGAAAATTTGACTTTAACCCAAATACAAATAAAGTGGATAAGGAGTCAGCCAATCGAAAGGTCCCGGGTTCGAGTCCTGGCCATTATACTAACGACGACGTGAACCCACTCCTAACACAAACAATTTACCTCAGCTGGAGGGGTTAGAGGGAATATTAGTAATTGGGGTTCTATAAATTATCTTTAAAAAAAGAAATATTTTAAATTTAAATCAGTATCTAAATATTCATGGTATTTACCATGATACATTGTTTTGAGTTTCCAGTGACTTACTCCGTGATCATGGTGCTTGCGCCTAAATATCGGAAACTTAAAACAATGCAACATGGTAAATATCCCGGTTATTTTGATACTGATGTGAGTGACCATGATAGTTTAAATACCTATATTTAAATTTAAACCCCAAAATGGGAAATTCTGGTCCGAATTTTGAGAGTCAGTAAGTGAAATGCTGGAACAGACGGCAAAAAAACTATAAATATGGTCTGAGTACCAAAATTACGGTTACATTCACAGCTTAAAATTTTCTCTTACACCTCGTTTCATCTCTCATACTTGCTCATACTTCTCTAACACTTTCTTTTTGTACGTGCCAAATTAATGGTCTATGCAGAATAAATGATTTTCGAGTTTGACCTCCATTCCTTACCGATTGGTTTATATTGCCTTAACCAGCTCAATTTTAGTCTGATCTCCTAACTTCCAGAGGCAAGCATGCACCAGAACCTTGTACATTGATTGGTAGGTGTTATAACGATTTGCTTGGGCACCGAAGATGTTGGCAAGATACCATGCACCCAAAAATGGGGATAAAAAACCAATTAATTAAATAAAATACTGACAAAACTCAGATTTTGACTTCTAATTTTACTTAAGTACTCACCGTGTGTTGATTTGGATGACAGAGTTTCACCATTTATACTCATTTTACTATTCTTTTAATAATTTAATAAATGACTTGAATTATTATTATTAAACATTAATGACACTTTGACATTTCAAATGTTTGACAATAACAATTCTAGTGATAACAAGTAACATTGTATTCGTATTAACATTTAACTATGCGAAATTAAAAAGAAAAAAAAGTTTATTGCTTGAAAATACAATTTTATATGTAAAATGTTTAATTAATAATAAAGTTCTTGCAATATACATTTCACAGATCAATTATAATAAGTTGATTGTCATCAAAGGAAACGAACAGCAAGACGTAACAAATCAAGATGGTTAAGTCTGACTGTAGGATTGACATTTTATATACCTTATTTACTAGTAATGTGACCTGTCTGAGAGACACTTACATTTGTGTACTGTCCAAATAATATGGAGAGGATATTGAAATGCTCATACTTTGCATCAGTGGCTTAATGGTTATGGAGTCGGCCGTACGATCGAGAGGTTCCTAATTCAAACTGGTGACTACACTACCGATTTCTAATATAAGCAATAGCTTAGCCAGAAAGATGAGAGGGAACAAATTTAATTCAATAAAAATAAAAATATATTAAAAATAAAACCCCTCACTGATGCTGAAAAGATCGAAACAAGTTTGATAGCTGGCGTTACTCTTTTTTGTTTTGTTTTTATACAACTTAGGTGGCAGACAAACACACTGCCCACCTGATGAAAAGTAGTTACCATGGCCTATGAACGTGTGTAACACCAGTGGAGTCACACTCGTGCTGCCAACTCTGTAAGAACAGAGATTTTAAGTGCCTTCAGTGCAGAACACAAAATCAGGACAACTCTCCAGTGAGCTCTGGCTAGGTTGAGGTTGTTATAGCCGTGGTATTGTGTAGCCAATCATAAACAGTAAGAAAATGAATGATTATGATGATGGGTACCGCCCGCTATCCAACTCGTTTCGATCTTTCAGCATCAGTCGGTTTTTCATTTTTAATAAAAATAAATTAATCAATATGGGATCATGACATACCATTTTGAAATCCTCGTGATAGGGAGGAACCGCGGTAGCCTAGTGGTATGGGTAATGGACTGCTGAGAAAATGTCTCGGGTTCGATCCCAGGTTTTACCATGGCACACACCAATGACTTTTCGAAGTTATGTGTGTATTTATCGCAGGTTTGTAAGTGCCCGGTTAATGGCAATAGGCTCACCACCTATTATATTGGAACCTAAACATAAACTGGCGAAATGTGGGTGCTAGCACCTCTGCCTACCCCTTCGGGGATATAGGCGTGAGTTTATGTTATGTAGGTTTTTCCGCGTCACCTATCTAAGAATACTTGGGTTACCGAGACGACTCTAACGATATATTACTTGCAGAAATCCGTCCTGTAGTTTGGATGAAATGGTAACAAAGAATATTACAAACATATATATATATATATATGTTTGTAATATTCTATATTACTAGTATATTACTACTACTATTATATTACTATACATACAAAATAACATAACATAACATAAACTCACGCCTATATCCCCGAAAGGGTAGGCAGAGGTGCTAGCACCCACATTTCGCCAGTTTATGTTTAGGTCCCAATGTAATAGGTGGCGAGCCTATTGCCATTAACCGGACACTTATAAACCTGCGATAAATACACACATAACTTCGAAAAGCATCGAAAAGTCATTGGTGTGTGCCATGGTAAAACCTGGGATCGAACCCAAGACCTCGTCTCAGCAGTCCATTACCCATACCACTAGGCTACAATATATACGCGTGAAAAACAACGTTTCTGGGTAATTACGGCGAAAAAATAATATATCATGTTGTCTAATATAATGATAATGTTAACAATAATTGGTAACAAGACACGGGTATTTAAACTATCATGGTCACTCACAACAGTATCATAATAAACGGGATATTTACCATGTTTCATTTTTTTCAGTTTCCGATATTTCGGCGCTGTTGCAAGCAAGAAATATCGGAAACTCAAAACAATGAAACATGGTAAATATCCCGTTTATTGTGTAGACACGGGTGAAAAACAACGTTTCTGGGTAATTACGGCGAAAAAATAATATATCATGTTGTCTAATATAATGATAATGTTAACAATAATTGGTAACAAGACACGGGTATTTAAACTATCATGGTCACTCACAACAGTATCATAATAAACGAGATATTTACCATGTTTCAATTTTTTCAGTTTCCGATATTTCGGCGCTGTTGCAAGCAAGAAATATCGGAAACTCAAAACAATGAAACATGGTAAATATCCCGTTTATTGTGTAGACACGGGTCGTTGTTGGTTAAAATAAAAGATTTTATATTTTTATTTTATTTTATTAAATGTGAATATAAAAGATGTTAATAAGAAACCAGTAACAATTTATGGACAAACTAGTTCTATAACTTTATGGTTGACCTGTAAGAATATCGAAAAGAGTGTGTCCCATGGAAAGCGTTTACCTACTCTCTTAGTTTTTTCTTTATAATAACAATATTATCCTGTTGTGTAAATATGATCGTCATTATTATTGTTCTTGATATTTATATTTTTTTCTGACCATACAGCGTACAGTCTCCATCAGAAGTGCTTGAACTTGATGCTGGACTGTGAAATCAAATCAGTCTCTCTATATCGAAAACCTGGCTACTGAAAAATCACACTCTAAGAAGTATTAAACAAGAAAATTTCAACGATAGCTATGGTCGTATCCCTAGGATAGGATAGATAGGTCTATAGGTATTTATGGGGGAGGGAAGGTAGCTTGTAATTTGGGTTTATTCTCATCGGTCACTCAAAAAAGGACATCAAACTGCGCATTTTAGGAAAACCTTTGATTGAGTGATAGGAGAATATTCAAATGACTATATTATAACCATTGACTTCTAAACTTAGGTACTTAAGTTGTTTTATTTAGCTAATAAGCCGGTCTAGTGTTTACAAAAATCTGTATCCCAAATAACGAATTCAACAGAAAGAAAACACCTTTTAATAATTATATTTCTTATGGCCAGACTGGTTTTATTTTCGTTTGACCTATTCTTATTTTCGTAGCATCTTTACATCGGAAGGTAAACCTGTTCAGGGTACCACGTCGTAAGGGTATTATTGACGGAGAATCTCATAGAAACCCACGTGCGTGGCCACGGGACCTCCATTTTGTTGTTTGTTTATTGAGTGGCGATAGAATTTTTGTTTCGTTTCTTGTGGCTAAAACAAAAACATGTCACTTAAATTAGTGGTGAGGTGACTAGGTCAAAAATAAACGGTCTAAAACCACACTGTGCTCTAGGAATGCAATTACCATTACTTACGTACGTAGTAGATTTTGTCTGTCTATCTAACAAGTTAGAATTATTCTATTTTGGAATGGTAACGAAGGTCTTGAGATTTTGATAGGGCAATAGTTTAAAAATTGTATTCTTGCCACCCCATTCAGTTTTTGCTCCTCCACTTAGCATGGTCTTAGGAATTCTTGATAGTAAGACATTGCACTTAATGTGATCTTTTACGATGCCGGGCTAGAATTCGAAGCCCAATAGAGGTGATATGGCTAAGATTAGCGTTTCTCGAGGACGGAAATCCTCAGGTGTATTCCAGTACCTAGTACCTTTTTAGTTGGTTTTTTTATATCACTTAGGTGTCAGACAAGCTCACGGCCCACCTGATGGAAAGTGGTTACCGTGGCCAATGAACAAGGAAGTCACACTCGCGCTACCAACCCTGTAAGTATAGAGAGTTTCTGTGCCGTCAGCGTAAAAGACAAAGCTTTTGGTCTTCCCACTGACAGCACTAAAACTCTGAAATACTGAACCTAACCCGTTTTCTATCTGCCATCGCTTTGGCACTTGGCACACAACACATGATAACGAGTGCAGATTACGTACTGTAGTCATTACCAACTAATTCTAAGACTTCACAAATTGCACTTAAACATAACACGAGACCCATTTTTCATCCAAATTAGTCATTTCACCAAAATTGTTCTGAGACAGGAAGGAAGTACGCCATTTATATTTAGAGACTATTCGTAAACACGGTGACTCGCTCCGAGCGCACTTTCTCTGTAATTTCTTTAGAAAAAGATCTATTTTTGGATGAATCATTACGTTGATCTTGTTGATTTTCTATGAAATTAAGTTATACAATTTATTTATTACTCATTGCATTCGTTTCTGATAATATCCGTTTGTTAATTAGACTGAATCATGATTTTCAAGTTTAGTGATCTTTTCTTAGAGTTATTTCAGAGGGTTCCGCATCAGCATTCGAGGGTTCCACATTGGAGCAGGGGTTCACTTTCTCCCTACCATTTTGAGGGATCCGTACCTCGAAAGGAAATATACAAAACCTTTACAGGATCACTTCGTTGTCAGTCTGTCTATCCATCTGTTTGTTTATTTGTCTGTCTGGCAAGCGGTGCGATGATAAAATGTAGCTGAAAGCATTATGTCAAACAATGTATCTGAAGATAGACTTGACAATGTTAATCTATCAATGATTTCATAAATCTGTAGGTGAAAGTTGAAGGACCTTAAGTCACAATCGACGAAGTTTTCAGTAGGGCCTATTAAAGATGTCCACCCCCGAAATCTAATACCGAAATCAGTATTATGAGAGAAGTATACATCGTAACGTTGTGAAATAAAAACTATGACTATAGCTGTCACCTAGAGTATAAGTTGCATTATTTTTTTCTAAGCTATAACCTTCGAAGGCTGTATTACTGGACTTAAGGCGTTTACGCTTTATAATCATTCATCTGTGTTTTAATACTTTAATGGTAGTTACGTTCCTATCACATTTATAAGTAATAATGAGTAATAGTCTTCATGCAAAATTTTAATAAACTAGGATTCATATATCGATAAAACAATGTATTGCTGCATTTTTTATTTTGAAAATAGCAAAACTTATTATTCTGGTAAATCACGTGCCTCTCCATCATTAATGTTTTATAAAAATTATGAAAAATAGGTGGGATCCATTGTAAAGCTTTTTGAAGATCTTGAAATTTTTTGGTGGATATAGATTTCTTCTGCACTCGAATGGGCTGCAATCACGGAACAGAGAAGTAGGGCTGCAATATAGGTAAAGTAAGACCTTCTACAGACCTTCTTCTGTTTCTTATTAATGAAACCTTTTCAAAGTCATTCTGACCAAAAGAAGTTTTGTAATACATTACACCATAGTCTTCTTTCATAAACTTCATCCAAACTATTTCAGAATAAGGCACTGACTGTTCCACTGACACTGACCATTTCGCCTTTTTTGCGGTGTACAAACGGAGCTGTGACACCATCTTGTAAAACAAGGAGTTTTTAAAAATCTTCTGTAGACATATCAAGAACCTCTATCGGTGCCTTATCTGAAGAGCAAGACTGTATGAACTGGCGCCAATCCCATGGAACCATTATAGAAAATTGTGGTTGTCTCTTTTTTTTCCTCTCTATAATAGAATGCACACCATCCACCTCCATATGGGTATGACCTTTCATAAGATATTTGTGATTAATATCAGTATCAAAATAAACGGGATATTTACCATGTTTCATTGCTTTGAGTTTCCGATATTTCGGTGCTGTTGCAAGCACCATGATCATGGAGGAACTGGACTAATGGCGGTGAACAGAGAAAAAGTTTTTTCCTAGGAGTAATTATATCGATCTACCCTCTTTCGAGTTCTTTTACTACGCGTATCTGCACTACTATTGGTTTCACTCTCACTAGAAACTCGAACCCGATCTCGATCACGTTCACGACATACGATGCTTACTGTATCCACTCGCGATTTTGTTTTAGGTTGTTCCCGATTGTTTTTGCAAAGACGGACCCTGGTTGATACTGATGTGAGTGACCATGATAGTTTAAATACCTATATTGTGATAAATAGTTTGTAAGTTTGGCATATTCTTCAGTAACCACAAGTAACACATTATAATATGAATATCTTTATTCTGGCCTGCACAATTGTCTGACCAAACAGTGACATCCTTTGTGGGCGTGTTCAGGACATTTACTTTAAACCATTTGATCAGACCAGACGACATTTCGTTTCCTCCTCGACCTGATATCGATTCATCCCACATAATGCAAGTTCTTTTGTTTGTAGTACTATCTAAAATTGTGTAATTAAAAGTCCACAACTTACGCAGATAGAAACTTAAACTATTCGTTAGTAAAGGCGTAGGCAAACATTTCTGTAAATCGACTGTGATCAACTTAAAACCATCTTGTATTGCACATTTTAGTTTATCAAAAGCTTTCAAATCATATTGTCTTTGCTTCTTTCAAGTGTTCATCATATTTTAATTGTAAGGTTTCCTTTTCAACACCTTGTGAACTGCGTATTTGAATGACGTAACGGTCACAATCATCACAAGTGTCTGTCTCAGGAGGCTTAAATCCTAGGTTAAAATGAGTTTTATAATATTTTTCACGTAGCATGGGTACGGTGACATTTGACTAATTCCATTTCATGCATGATTCATTTCGAAACAATTTACCTAACGCGGAATACAGGAAACAACACTTAATACGAAGATAAAAAGAAAACTGTTTTATTTTGCATTTTTAACTTAAAACTATTTTTATTTCTCCGTAATTATTTAAACTTTAAATATAAACATTCCAAATACATAATTCTTGATGCGTGAATCGGAACAGGTTGCGTTAGAGATTGACATAGTAAAATCGTTATAATCGATAAATTGTCGAATAAAGTATCATAAATCGTTAGTTGTATTTTTAACTAAAATACGATTATAAAATATAATTATGTAATAATAAACTTTAAACAAAGCATTTTTGTCTTTGTGGAGCTTTATTATAATATAGCAACACTGCTTAAGCATGAGCTGGCAGCCATCTTGTTATATCAACTCAGTACGAGTGCGTCTGCCTTGTATGCGGTCTGTTTTCTTTGTTTTGAGCTTGCGTGGTGTTTTTGTTACTTGTTTTTGTTATTGACTATCGTTGTGCTTTGTTGTTTTCGTTACCGTTTTTTGTTATTGACTTTTGTTTTGTTGTTTTTTTTGGCAAATGCCAAAAAGAACGAAAAAGACTGTGCTTGGTAGTCAAGCCCGTGAATTTGTAGTTCGATTGCGGGATTACTTTGAGCGGGAACGTGAGAATGGCGGAACGCTATTGCCTGTGTCCAACGTTTTGGATCGAGTGGCAGATGCGTTAGACATTGGGCGGAACACGGTTTCTCGAATCACTCGAGAAAAATATGGTGCTCACGATACAGAAGAAAATAAGTTGTCCACCCCTAATAAAAAGCGAACCAAAAAGGCATCTGTAACAGATATAGACAGTTTTGCGGCCGATGCTATACGGAGCCACATTTATAACTATTACCAGAATAAAGAATTACCGACGCTTCTAAAGCTGGTCAAGTCTTTAAAAGATGCTGATTTGTTTACTGGAAGTCCTACATCCTTGTGGCGCGTCTTGAAGGACATTGGTTTCCAATTCAAAAAAGTAAACAAAAGAAAAATTGTCATGGAGAGGGGCGATATAGCACTTGCGCGGGTTACCTTTTTGAAAAAGGCTAAAGCGATTACCGATTGGAGCAATGTCGTCTTCCTGGATGAAACTTGGCTGAATGCCAATCATACGGTCGGTAAAATGTGGACTGACGATACACCTCATGCCTCGACCAAAGTGCCAGAAGGAAAAGGGGAGAGATTGATTATTTGTCACGCAGGCACATCGAAAGGATTTGTAGAAAATGGGCTACTTGCTTTTAAATCGAAAAAGACGGGAGAATATCACGAAGATATGAATGCGGAAGTATTCACGGAGTGGTTTCAAAATATGCTTAGCAATTTAGAAGAACCCAGCACAATTATTATGGACAATGCCCCATATCACTCCGTGCAATTGAACAAACCGCCGACTTCTTCCAATAAGAAGAGCGAGTTGATCGAGTGGCTCCAAGCCAATAATGTGGAAGCCGATGAGACGAAATTAAAGGTGGAGCTAGTGAAGCTCGTAAAAATGCACAAGCCCCAAACGACATACAAATTAGATATGATGGCAAACGAATATGGTCACGAAGTCCTGAGGCTTCCACCGTACCACTGTCAGTACAATGCCATTGAATTAATTTGGGCCCAAATCAAAGGTAACTTGTTTAACCATAGTCTATTTACATACTGACAAAAATATGATTATGTTTATTACTTGAATTCTATGACTCAATTTGTTTTTATCTTGTTTCAGGATACGCTGCACGAAAAAATACAGCTCCGCCTTTTACAGCCACAAAAATGATGGGGTTATTGAAAGAGGGATGCAAAAATGTCACTGGCGATGACTGGAAGAAAGTAGTGGAGAAAACCAAAAATCTAATCTTACATGACTGGGAGCGAGACATTAGAATAGACTGCATAATTGATTCCCAAATAATTATTCACGTCGACGAGTCAGATGACGATGATGATGATGATGATGATGATGAAGATGATGAACATGTTTGATTTTTAATAAATAATTAAACAGGTTATCAATTTTGTTTTACTTTTTTTCTTCAAAATTATTAGTTAATAGAATCGATTTCTTCTTCATTAATAAATGATCTCGATAAGATATATAATCGATTTTATTTCATGCGATTTTATCTTGACTACATCTCTAGTAACTTCAAATCCCAAACGTCACCGTACCCATGCTACGTGAAAAATATTGTAAATTTTTTTCTGTATGTCCAAACTTTACCAATCATCATATACGTCTTCCATTACTATTTCGTCTGTATAGTCTACAACAATACCATCGGCAGATTTTATTGTGACATTTTTTCCTCAACAACCCTCGTATCAGGCCATGTAGAACTTTCTAGTTTAGTTGAATGTTGAATTTGTTCTGGTGATAATCTCATCATCTCATCACCTCCACTATCTTAAAACAAAATGAAAATAATGTTATACAACATGTATCAAAACCATATTATCCGCTAAATATGGGAAAAACATGCCTATTTTTTACATAACTAAAATGCGTTACGTTACAACCACCATCCCTATTTATAAACTAAAATATGCCGCAGTTGACACTTAAATCGATCATGTGATTTTGGTAACAAGATGCAAACTATAAATAGACTGACAAAGACATTTAACCTTCTCTAACCAGCTAGCATTAATTTAATTTAAATTTTATCAACCCCGAAATCAAACTTGATCTCTCACAGCCTTGAACAATAACGTATAAATTGTTTGTATGTTAGGTAATCAATCAATGTTATTCACAATAATAAATACCTACACACACATTACACACATTGTTTATTAATCAAATGAATTAAATTATTTAAAAGTATTAAACCAACATAGTAAAATAGTTTTTTTTTTCATTTAATATACACAATAGGCAAATATCACAATAATTATTATTAATATGTAGTTACTTACCTGATAATATCATATTGACAAGCTGTCTTCCACGACCAGCATTCATTTCGAATAATTTATTCTATTTAATTGCACAGCGTAACACGTATAATCAAGCTATGAACAAGAACTAAGTTCGGGGCACGACCGGTGCGGGAGATGTGATGGCACGCGCGTACAGCTAAAGAACATTAAGTCCCGCTTAAGACCGTTTAACATTTCTGTCAATCTGTACCTTTTTAAATGGTGAACAGTATTAAAATATTATACGACTGTTTACTTCGTAGATATTTAGGGACTTAATATTATGTAAAAGTGTGTATTTGTGAAATCAGGAGGTGTAGGACTTAATATCATTTACTATTCAAGTAAATCAAACTTTGTGAATCAGAATCAACAAAAATGTTAAAACAGTCAAGAATGGACATAAGGTCTTTTAACTTTCACCTACAGAAATTTTCTAAACAATCTGTCCTCAGATAAATCTAGATTTAGGACTGAGTGTCATTCTAGAATACGGGGCTTATAGATTTTGGATGAAAATCATAAATTTAAATATTTAAAACGTCAACAGTCCCTTGAACTGTAGCATCGATCAAGAAATACGAGTGGCATGTATAAATCATAGTGATGAATGCTGCGACATTTTACAAACTCGCTCACCTTGTAGAGTTGGCGACAAGCTCCTCGAAGGCTGCTAGAAAAATTAGCTTAGCATTCAATTGGGCCTTGCTGTGGTCGTTTTGATGGTCAGTGTTTTTGTCTTATATATTCACAAAGGGTTTGTCACAGTTTTTTGTTAACTATCGGGCTTTGGAGTCACGTGCAGGTGAGCATGTTGTCGTTAAGGAACAAAACAAAACAAGCACTGTGTAGCTTAAGAAAACATTGTTAAAAAAATAAAACTTATCCCGCCCTGGAAACCGAACTCACAATAGTTTCACGCATTCCCTACTGCACCTAGAACTAGTAACAACTACATATATATTAATATATTTTGTAATTAGATTGGATCCAAATTCGATACTGGACATTTTACGACTATGACGTAACCATCCAGATGGGATATTTTCGATTATTTATTTCTTAGGATTTCAAAATAGCAGGTAATAGCAGGTACTATATGACGGACGATGATCTGGACCAGGCTTATATCTCTTGAAGTTAAGATTTCAAACAATAGTCGCTCACGTAGTACCAAAATAAACGTTCAATCAGCAGATCTAAAAAGGTCACTTTATTGGAATTGTACATACATATATATATATATATATACATACATACATATCACGCCTTTATCTCCGAAAGGTTAGGTAGGATTAGGTGGATTAACGCCCACATTTCCCACGTGATAGGGGGTGAGCCTATTGCCGTCTTCCGGGCACTATTGTTGACTCATGCCATGCATCTGAGGCTGAGTCTGGGCTGTATATATCTGTCTGATGTTAAACAGCTCTTTCCCTTCGTTGCTTTGTACGACACTCCATGGAATGAGATGGGGTGGTACAAATTCTAATCTGCCGGAAAGCTCACGGCTAATTGGAATCGTATTAGAATAATATTTTGTCATGCTCATATATTTATACGAAATTAAAATTTGCTTAGTAAATGAATTGTTGTGATTCTGATCATACAAATGACCCCTTTACGAATGTTATAGGAATCTATGGAGATTTGATGGAAGTTCATAAAGTTACTCGCTTTTAGCGAATCGCTCAATGTCGCAGATCCGATTTAGTTAGATCAATTCAGTTTAATCTATTTTCTCTAGATGGCGCTAAGTGTATTTACTGCATAACTATACAATGTTGTACCTAGTTATAATGTTATGCAAACTTAGAACCATACACGAATTTGACCTTGTTAGAATAATAACCAGTTCAAAGCTTTGCTTACTATATTGGAGATAGAAGGGAAAATAAGATTAAATATCTTTTGGTTATATTGTCCGCATATATAGGTAGTTATCATCCACAGGGCCCTTGGATAGGCGAACGTCCCCTGTTTGAACCTTCTGATCTGAGTAGGTCGTACGCTAAGAGGCGAGACGGAATGACTTTGGTGCCCTCATAGAACGGCAAGTGTCTACTTTAGACGCAACTTGTGTCAGCACAGTAGCCATCAGCCACCTTAGTCGCACCGTCCACTCCCCGTCGGCCGCCACGGAAGACGCCAGCACATGTCGATAGCGGTGGAGACTGGGGAGCTGGGGCAAGGAAGCTAAAAGCCTTATTAAGGAAATCGAGGCGACCGGTGACACTCATACCAGGTCGTTCCTGGTATAAAGGTTGGCCATCGCCATCCAGCGTAGCAACGCAGCAAGTGTTATGGGCCCTTACGTGCGTAAAATCCCCGCGGATACCCCCCACTGGAGTCGGTGGAAGAGGTTATGTCGGACTCGAACTGACTAAAATGCACGCCGCCTGTGGGTCGTTTTTGGTTGCCGAAGGTAAGGTTGACAGGCATATCCCTCGTACCCCAGCTGACCCAGGGCCATCTCTCACGGTCTGGCCCTCTCCTCGGGTGTGGGGACTACAGAGTCCCCAACTCGTCCCCGTAAAAGGGGAGGCGCGCGTAAAAAAAAGGAGTATAACAAAGTTCTAAACATGAATTAAGATAAAATTAGTTTTCACTAATTGATCGAAATTCGATTAGACCGATCGAGCCAAACTGGAGACAAAAGAGTTATCAATTGATTTTTTAAATTTGAAGCTCATCAAGATTATTTTCGTTATTAAATCAGAACAATAATGTATTTATAATATTGATTTTACAAATCACATACTTACAAACGTTTTAAAATGGTTTTTATTTATTTTGTTCCACCTCAAAAATAATTTTAATTATTTATTTATGAGATATATTATGCTTATTTCGCTACATTTACTTTCATTGGCACTACATTACCTCTATTTTCGAGTGTTAGTACATGTAAAGAAACAATATCGATAAGTAAAAGAGTAGGGTTTCGGCAGAGTAGAATTTGGGTCACTTCATCACTTCCCATGCGGTGCCATACAAGGCAACTAAGGGATAGGGCTGTTTAACATCAGACAGATAGATTAATATAGCCCAGACTCAGTCTCAGATACATGGCTCGATTCAACAATAGTGCCTGGAATATGGCAATAAACTCACCTTGGGAATACAATTATTGGTGAAATGTAGCTGTTAAATAAACCTGCAGGAATAAAGGCGTGTTTATATAAATGTATGTATGTAAAAAAGTACGAATTTTATCTAACGTTCTATTGATCTAAGTACAAAAATGCGTCAACAATTTGAATCTTAGACCATACCCTTAATTGAGCAGATACTCAATGTAGGCGGATATGGGTCGACATTTAGTGCAGGAAGTGTGCTGGTACCAAAGAGTACCGGTTCGCCGTGAAAGCCTCCGTAGGTTATACTTGTTCTGTTTGTTTTATAAATAGTTTGTGTCATAATGAGAAACCTAAGTATGTACCAGTAACACGGAGGGCAAAATATGATTAAGTTTTCTTTCTCCATGATCAGTATACATAAACAAAAACAATACTACAAGCAAAATTAATGTGGACATATCGCAAAATATGCAATTTAATTTACGCTGTTTTGCTGCTTTAGTAGTATGTATAGAATAAGTTTCCAAGAAAAAAAGGTGTATATATCTTTTGTCTTGTCACATTACTGTCCATCCCAAGGTTGCCTGGAAGAAATCGCTTTCAGCGATGAGGCCGCCCATTGTACATTACGAGGGCGGCACATGTCGATCTTCCTCAAACAGCTTACACACAGCATCAACGTTTCCTTGGGTGACTGCAGTTTTTGGAAGACCTTGACGGGGATCATGACTGAGCTTGACATGTCCACGTTGAAATTCAGCAAACCAGCGATAAATTGTGGTTTTGGATGGGGCTTCATCACCAAATGCAGAAATCATCCGGTCAACACACTGTTTTTGTGTTAAACCACTTCGAAAGTCATAATAAATCATCGCTCTTGTATTGTGTTGTGTTTTTGGCGGTGAGTAGGGTAGCCAGAGCTCACTGAAGAGGTTTTGTACTGTCAGTGAGAAGACCAAAGGCTTAAATTGACCCCACTGACTGATGTCTGTTGATAGGCTCCCAAACACCATAAAATGACGGAAAATGATAAATTATGATCTTATCTCTTGTCATCTTAATCACAAAATGTTGGGAAGTCAATCACTTCCTAAGCCATACCACCATTACCACTGACGCATTAAATTCGCGTAAGTACAGTTAGTGACAGAAGTTTTGACACTAAATTATTGATACACATTTTTTTGCATTGGAATAGGGTAAAAAAAGAGTTCTAATAACGAGAATTACTATTATTCCCGTTAACTCTCCTAGGTCAGGTTCCGAACCTGATTCCTTAAACAATAAGCTACCGTCAGTTAACAGTATCAATAATATTAATGTTTAAGTAGTTTTAGAAAGAAATCCAATAAATTTCTTTTCTTTAGGTTTATTTTATGAACTGAGAGGATTTATAATTTAGAAACTCGACGACCTGTGAGTGTCGGACGTAATGGTAGAGCGTTCAACTGCTACGTCAGAGGTCCCGTATTGAATCCCGCTCTGTGAAAATATTTCTTTTCAAATATTTATAGATATTTGCTTTTGATTTGAATGTTTCCATTATAGTATATACAATTTATACACACACGCACACGAGTACACACACACACGCACACACACACACACACACCCGTGCATACACACATACACACACATACCTACTCATATTATTGTATAGGAATATTATAAACAAAATAAAAGCAAAAAAATAGTTTATAACTTTATTGGTTAAATTAAAATTGTATTGTGTTAATAGTTGCAATCTTTGAAATGGAGGAGCCGAGGCTCCTAACACAGGCATTTCTTGCTTAAAAGGAGTCTTCAAATATGTTTTTTGACACAGTAAAATATTTTTAAGTATGTATGTTATTTATTCGATTACCAATGAGAAAGGTTAGTAAAGACATGCGTGCTTTGAATCTAGATATTCCTCATTAAAATAATATATTTATTAATATTTAGTCACTTCTGTCTTATCTGTACATTCTACAACGTTAAGAGACGGGAAGGAACTACACCTGTTTTAAAGGTTACTAGTGAAGTGAGTGAATCACTGCGGTCGCACTTTCTCCGCGATTTGTTTGAAAAAGTACCAGAAATGTTATTATATCATATACTTGCGAATGTTGTATGACTACTTTTTATTGCGATCTTTTAGCTATATATCTGTACAAATGAATCATATATATATAATAATCATCATCAAAAAGTCCTGGCTTGACGACCTGGAGAGTGATATGCGTGGAAATGGTCTCACTATCACGGACAGTATTGACTGTCTGTGATAGTGCAAAGTGCAGGAGTAAGAGCTGAAAGGTGGACTCTGAGCTTCGGCCTCAGATGCAATCAGGACATTGTCCTCCTTGAAGATTATGATGAATGTCTAATCGGTACTTTGTCTGTCTGTCAACTGAGTTATATGAAAAAAATCGTTATGAAACAGGTGTGGCCGTTTTTAGTTGCCGGTTACAGCAACGTGCGGTTCGCATCATTGGTCATTGATGAGACCGCCAAGCTGGGTGTCACCATTGCCACATGGTATATGTAGGTAATGATTATCCTCTTTTCTGAGACTTTGCCTTTAGTTTACCAGTAGGCAAGACAAAGTCTAATTGACGTTTTGTATATAAAAAAAAAGATTTAATTGCTGATTTCAAAAAGGTTTGCAATGAGATTTTATGTAATAACTGTTTTTTTACTATTAAGTGCACAATACCACTGCAGTTACAATATTACAATATTATACACTCCTCTTAACACATAATTTAAGCCAGTAGAATTATATTTATATTAAAACTATATTAAGTTATTATACTATATATTTTGTTGTTTACAATCGATTTACACTGAATTAATCATCCACACTAAATTATTTAAACACCTGTTTAACTATTTAAAATGTATTATTTGCACGGAGCCGATGTTTACCATGTTTGACAGCTGTCAAGTCTGTCAAAATTATAGTTGCTTCTCCACCATTTCAATCGTACTTTGCTTTCATAGTGTAAATCTGAATCGGACCCTTGCCATCCATCGATATTGGTGTACTTTATGTATATATATAAATATACACTATAGTACAAGACACTATTTGACCCAGTTTGACCACATAACACTAGGTATTGTCATGACGGTTCAATTCACACTTTGAAAGTTACAAAGTGAGATTAAAATTAATATTGTTAGAGATGGTGGCAGCCCCCGGACAGTCTTTGTAGCGTGGTGATAGGTTTGATCCCAGCTCAGTGCAAATATTTGTTAGCATGATAATGGGTATTTGTATTGGTCTGGTCGTGCGTCAGAGAGCACGTTATGCCGTCGGACCCGGTTGTGATACGAACATCTATGGCAGTTGGTAGGCATAGTTGGAGCCCTAAAGAAGTGCAACCATTGGTCTAGCTGCAATGCTTCAATAAAGCCTTTAGACAAGGAGGTAAGATAGCAGTCGATGTTCGTCCAAATCCACAGTTAGACTAGTGAAGCGGACTTCAGACTCAAATTTAAGGATTAAGTGGGTTGTGGGTTGTGTAATTGCCAATAATCGAACCCAGGAATAAGCTACTGACGTTGTATTACGATATTCAAAAGCGATTACTGCAACAAGACATGACCAAGCTGCTATTTGATGATTCGAGACTTTGCACAACGTGGTCTAGTCTAGAAATTAATTTCATAACAACTATTACTCGTACAGTATGTACGCAACTTAGGTGTTATGACAATACGAATGTAGATCACACTTGTAATATATATTTACAATGTTTTTATTAGATGTATTTGTTCGTAGTCCTATTGGATATTTTTTGCGTGCGGTGATCTTCATCTCACCCGAGCTATCGATGGGTATGTCAGGCCTGAACCGACTTAAACGTGATTATTTTGTCTCGATAATGATACGGAATCGACTCGCACTTGGCCGGGTTTTAGTGGTAGAGTAACAATCAAAATAATAATCGCGGTAGCCTAGTGGTATGGGTAATGGACTGCTGAGACGAGGTCTCGGGTTCGATTTCCAGATCGATTCGAGATCCAAGTTTTACCTTGGCACACACCGATGACTTTTCGATGCTTTTCGAAGTAATGTGTGTATTTATCGCAGGTTTACAAGGGCCCGGTTAATGGCAATATACTCGCCACCTATTACATTGGGACCTAAACATAAACTGGCGAAATGTGGGTGCTAGCACCTCTGCCTACCCCTTCGGGGATATAGGCGTGAGTTTATGTTCTATGTTATGTATAATAATACCAAGGTAGTAGTGTACATCTTTTGATAGAAAATATTTCTGCTGTCCTGTAAACTATTAATATGCGGTATTAATATTATGATACTTCTATTACAGTGGTAAGAGATAGGACACGACGGTATTTCCGTTCAATTGAGCAGTCCGACTGGGGAAGTACCTCAGCTCTACAGAATACCGCGGCCATAATAACTTCGTGTTGTTCCCAGCGGCGAGTAGGGTAACCAGAGCTCAATAGAGAGTTCGTGCTGCCAGTGGGAAGACTAAACGTTTGTCTTGCTTTGTCTTCTACACTGACAGCACAGAAATTCTCTGTACTCACAGGGTCGGCATCGCGAGTGTGACTCCTCTGGTGTTAGGCCACGGTAACCACTTTCCATCGGGTGGACCGTGTGCTTGTCTGCCACCTATGTGGTACAAAAAGAAACAGAAAAAATCGTGCAATAGTGGTAGTAATATAATATTGCAATAACAAATTAATTTATATTGCCGCCTACAAAACGCTTTACTTGTGAATTACGCAAAAATTAATTTAAAAAATGTAGCTTATCCGTTCATTTATCAGTTAAATAAATAGTGAAAGTTGAATTATAATTATTAAAAAATAAAAAAATCACAGATCTTTAACTGTGTCGCAGTATGACATAATATAAAACTTCTGATACATAATATTATTAATAACAAATTCACTGATAACACATAATTTTATTCATTTAATGGTCTTAATCTAATATAAAAAAAATACATTATATATTATTTATGCATAAATTATTGAACATTTTGTTCCAAATATATTTTACAATCATGTATTTATAAATAAATGTAATTCATTGTCATGTCACTCATTGACAATAATATTAATATTGCGTTATTTAGTCACGTCATGTCTGTGTTAAACTGTGACAAAAATAATTAAAATAAAATAAAAATAATTGGTTTACAACATAAATAAAAGTATAAAAAAATTCTAGTCCATTATTTTCTGACAGAACTGGAGAATGTTATAGTACCTATGGTTGACAATTTTATTAAGTTATACTTAAATAATATTTTTAATCAATATTCTAATACACACAATTAATTTTATAACTAAGTAATTCACAGGAAAAAATAAGTTTAAAACTAAAACGCGACTACTGAAACCTCACGTTCTAAAAAGTATTAAACAAGAAAATATCTAAGATAGCCGTGGTCGTACGCCACTTTTCCCAAGAATATATTGTTTTGTTCGACTAAGTTTAATGTTTTATTTATATTATTTTGGGGCAAGCTATAGCTATAATTTATACATATTTGAAATCTACTAATTAAGCCCTTTCAGTTGATACCAAACACGACATATTTATCTCAAATTATTTTTTAAAAATAGTACATTATTACCGCTAGTGGGCGCCACCTGAGTTCTAGTAACACATTATATAATCAGCGGAGGACTAAGACGCTTCTAACGATACCTCATTTGTCCAGTTCTAATACGTGGTTGAGGAGTTATGAGGGAACAAATGAGCATACATACATACAAAGCCTGTCAAAATCATAGCCCTCCTTTTCCTTCGCCGTAGTCGGATAAAAACACATTGCAATATTCTTAAATATTTCTCATAGCAAACCTTTATGTGATAGAAGTGCAACAACAATATAATACAAAAAAATGTATTCGTTTTCTACAGCCCGTAACACATGCTAGGTAAGCTTTTTAATTTTTTTCCTACTTCACTTAACACGGTATTTGGCTGTCCTGGCAGTGAGACAATTAGGTTAATATGTTCAATAGTGGGTAACATGGATGTTCAATAAATCTTAATTGAGATAGTGGTACCTTCCTGTTCAAGCTAGCCCATTCATGGAAAAGGCCCTTTTTGTTTTTTACGTGCGAAAAATCTAGGCGATAAAAAGCAAAATAGCTTGAGCCGGTGGGAGACTTTTCGTCGGACTCGAACCGACTAAAACACACGGTGTCACACACGGTTGTTAGTTGCCGGGGGTGAGTTCGACAGGCCTATACCCCGTCCCCAACCCGTCTCCGGAAACAGGGAGGCGCGCATTTCTGCCGTTGCTGTTAAATGCCTAAATTCCTATCCAGGATGCTAACTATCCCAAGTCAAATTACAACACGAAGATAAATTTCAAAAATGTGTTTGTGTAATCAGTAAAATCAGCACGGTATACCTATCTGTAGTTATAAAACTCTGTACACCATTGTCACAAAGTCTTAATTTCATTCACGCCTATTTAAACTCAGTGATACAATTAACTCTGTTTCCTGCATATGCCATGCCACACGTTGCACCGGCGTGATTGTCACAATCCGTACAGCTTCACAATAAGGTCAGTTGCAAAATACACCAAGTGAAAGTAGTTCTACAAGACCAGTTGCAAAGACCTCCGCACTTCGAACAAATTATACTAGATCGGTTATAATAGACGGATCAATTGACTGGATATAGTAGGCCTGCTTTGTTGAGCAAATTCAAAGCTTGTTTTAGTTGAATGTGTCTTGATGAATGATGTTTTAATCACTGTAATCAATATTCATTCGGTAGTTGATGTGTTTTTATGTTTCATCACATTAAATTTGATAGATTTATGTTCCAGAATAATAACAGATTTTTAAACTCCATTTCAAATCAAGTTAAAGATTAATTCAATTTCATTTTAATGACTAAGATCGCGAACCAGTAGTAACAGCGGCCTACGAACGCTTGTTATACGGAAGGTGTTAATAGCATATGTGTAGTTTTCTGTAGAGTGAGAAAAGGAGGTGAAGGAAAGGAATACAAGAAAGGACTCCATTGATCTCACAAATCGTATCAATAACTGTCCAGTCAGACGTGAAGAGTCCACAGAAATATCACCGGTTGTTATTTCAGCCAAAGTCAAAGTCAAACATCATTTATTCTGCATAAACCATCAAATCGGCACTTACAAAACGTCAATAAAAAGGAAACATGAAAACCAGTTTAGCAAATGGACCACCGGTTCGAAACGCGGCCCCGACCTGAGAAGACTCCGGCAAAAAACTCAGCAGGCATTTTTTCTGGTCTATTTACAAACATATACTTAGTCTACTTAATCTAAATTCAATAATTTACTTGAGTAGCATAGTTGAGCAAACAGCACATCTGCCAGCTTGTTTATCATTCAAGTATTCTTGGATTTTATAACAGTCTTTCTCGCACAATTTAATTTAACTACATTTTTAAATTTATCCACCAATAATTGAATAAGGAAGCCGATGGTTTGATCCTCAAAAACCTCTCAGTTCAACTTGAGAGGCAGGTAGAGCTAAGGATTAGTGGGAACTCGGTAGCTGCTAAGATGAAATGCTTTTCTTTCTTTCATAATGCCTATATAGTCAGCGGTTTCTCTACCAATCGCCGCCAGCTAATTAAGCTCCATCTTGCAGGAGCTTTTTTCCTAACTCTGGGATAGGTGAGACTTAGCTGCATAGGAATAATAATTATACTTTAAAATACTCGACTACTCGAGGTTTAGCAGCATGAGTGTGAGTTCCCTGGTATTGTACACGTCCATATACCATGGTAACCACTTTTCATCAGGTGGGCCGTTTGCTTATCTGCCATCTGAGTTGTATAAAAAGAATATCAACCACTTGAACCAAGCTAAAACCTCGTATAAAAGTGACACCGTAATGGTTACACTACACTCGTTCTAATTATATAAAGCTGGCACGGAACACCCTTGTGTAATTTAGAGACAGGGTACCCATTGAAGTGCATCGACTGATGACAGAGTTCCGGGTACGAAGTGGTAATTGGTACTCCAGAAGTTGACATGTGTTGCTAAGTGGCTTGAAGTACTGAGTTATGAGACTCTGGTACATTACAAGATACGACTGCGTTTTTCGAATAGAAGGAGAAAAGAAGAAAGAAGAAAAGAGAAGAAACGGCAAAAAGGATGATAATAAGAAGAACTGAGATTTTATAGGTATTTAAACTCTCATGGTCACTCACATCAGTATCAAAATAAACAGGATATTTACCATGTTGAAACATGGTAACTATCCCGTTTATTTTGATACTGAACTGAGATTTTGCCTATAGTTTCATCCATCAGGCAAGGTGAAGTCAAATTAGCGTGTCCTTTTTGTACTCACGTGTTTCCTTTTTCCTACAGTCCCGGGTCCTTTAAGCGGGGCGTGAAAAAGCATATGATGAGGCCGTCAAGCTGAGTGTCACCATTGTCACACGGTATCTGTAAGTAATGGTGACCCTCTTTTCTGAGACTTTGCCTTCAGCTTACCATCAGGCAAGGCGAAGTCTAATTGACGTGTACTATATTAAAAAAAAATCCTATATTTAAAAAAAGAAAGGATAGGAAAGAAGAAGCTCAAAAAGTTGTAGAAAAGTTAATTTACATTGAAACTTAAAAGCATTCACAGTGTTATGCTAGAGGTAAGAAGAATACCTTTCCTTTACCTTTTCTTCTTTTAGTTTACGCAGATACTAAATAGCTCACTTGTTGCTTCGTATTTTTATATTTAATTAGATTTTTCTACTTTCATCAACGTCACTTTTCATATTCCTTCAATATCCAACAAATATTATAATGGAAAATTCTCAAGGATACCCTTCATTTTTACCCTACTGCTTATACCCTAAATTTATTTCATAAACCTTTCTAAAGAAACCATAAATTGACGCTCTCATAATTACGCACACACATCTACATAATATCAATTACATACAAATTGTACAGTCATGTTCAACTTTATCCACAACATTCTTTGTGGTCAAATACCATATATAATTTTATTAACAACCGATACAATGAAAGTGGGTCAAACAACAAAATATTAGTTGCACACTACCGGAAGATATTAATTAGGTCTTAACCGAATGTTTATGTTTTAATCACTTCATTAACTTTATTGACTTAACATTCTCAATGTTCCGGATAAAGGAACACGCCATGTTACTGTCAGTCACAATTCAGTTTTTACTAGTCAAATGATTATTATACAGAGTGCATTTCAAATCTGATTTACTTTCCCTGACGGTTATAAAGTCGATGAACTTAATTATTTGCTTAATATTTAATCTTTTTTTAAAGTCTTTTTTAGACGCTGGCTTGGCTGCATTTAACTGTTCAAATACAAGTAAAAAAAGTTAACATGCTAAGGTATTTATAAGGAGATCCTCAATATTAGCCGCGTGGTTCTCGGCACAGTAGAATTTAGACCACCTCATCTCTTCCCATGCGGTGTTGTACAAGAGGAAAGGATAAAGCTGTGAACATCAGACGGGTATATACAACCCTACCTCAGACTTAGATGTATGGCTCGAGTCAACAATAGTGCCCAGAATACGGCAATAGGCTTACCTCCTAACATGTGGGACCGAATATAAGTATTGGCGCAATGTCAGTGTTAATTCACCTCTGCCTAACTGTCCGGTGATAAAGGCATGATGGTATATATTATATGTACGTATCCTCAGTACGCTTCAGCGTAGCTGAAAGGATATTTCCAGGATCAGTTTTTTAGTCATAAGTAGTTTTATACTTTTATTATTGTTCAAACCATCAATGTGAATAATACTCGTAAAATAATAATTAAGAATATTTTGAAAAGGGAGGCTTATAAGACCTAGATTGCTTTGCACGAAATGGTTCTCATTGTTTTCCTGTTAAGTACAATCAAATCAAATAAAATATCTCTTTATTGTATGGTACACAAAGAAAAAACACATTACATAAAATGCAGCAGTTTCGCTGTATACATACAATTGGCGGCCTTATCGCACAAGGCAATCTCTTCTAGGTAACCATGGGATGGAGTGAGTCAAAAAGAATATAACCATTAAGCTTTGAGTCTTATAGGACGAAATGAAAGTGGCAGTTTCTAACAATGGCTTTTTAATTTTTTTTTGTGCTTCATACTTAGGTTACTGGTAGCAAATGTCTCTAAAGATGTTGACAATAATTTAGATTACTGTAATCTGCAGCGGTATCCACATGTGATTACAGCAGGTATCATAAATAGGCTTTAAGTAACATCATCCGTCCTATTATCTACCTCCGGCCTAATCGAGTTTCCTTCTTAGGTCATTTAAAGTAGTATGTGAAATCACTTTAACATCAATTAGCCCACCGCAGTCCAGTGCTGGACATAGGCCTCTCCCAATGTGACCCGAACTGCTACCTTGGCTGGGATTAGAGAGACCGCCGGGAACTAGGGGCCTTTTGTTGTGGCGTCTGTTCATTTGGGAGGGTTTAGCCTACTATTGCCACGCTGGCCAGACGGGTTGGCAAAGGGTTTGTTCTCGAGTTTTCCTTCTCTCAGGTCTTTCAGACCTCGGCAGAATATCGACCAGGAGCCGCAACTCCTCCCCTAAATTTAGGGAGGAGTTGCCGCTTCTGTTGCCCAGAGTGCACCGCGTGGAGGTTTTCTAGCCCGCGTTCTATGTGAAATCATTTTATTCACTCCAATGAAACTGAATTAAATGCGGTTATTTATGATTCATCGTTTTATTTCAGCACAATTACCATTTCATAAAATATTATCCTGCTTTATCTTTTACAATGACGGTACAGAAACTCTGTGCTTACAGGGTTGGCAGTGTCACGGTAACTACTTTCCATCAGGTGGGCCGTGTGCTTGTCTGTTAAAAAGTGGTAAAAAAATGGAAATGTTTTAAAATGCATAACTTTAAAAAAAAGTCCTTTTTTTAACTAACATAAAAGAAGCACTTGCAAAAAAATAAAAATAAAGTGTACCAATAATAACTTAGTGTCAAAATAATAATTAATAATATGTAGTCAATCAGTGCTCGAATCATAATGTCAGTGAACCATTTTCACTAGCATCATGATTCTAGTAATGGTGAGAATAAAATTAATAATAATTGTGTCAAATAATTATAATATGTATTCAATTTATTTATCAATTTACAATATTAAATTGTTACATAAATGTCAATTAACCATCCAAGCTTTTGTCATGTAAATAACCTGCCTCGGGTCGTGCATAGGAGCCTAGAACACTGGCCGCATTTTCGCGCTGGATTACAATGGTTAGCCTTTGCACCAGGTACGATCCGGAGTAAGTCACCAAACCAAACTGATTTAATTGAATATATTTACGTCCTCAGATAAAGTAATGGTCATACAATGGTCAGAATATTTCACTTCTGATATAACAGCAGTTATATTTTGCCGCGTGGTTTCCGACAGACTAGAATTAGGGTCACCCTATCTCCATCCCATGCGGTGTCTTACCTACAAGGCGACTACGGGATAGGGCTGCTTAACATCAGACAGATATATACAGCCCAGATTCACCCTCAGATGCATGGCTCCAGTCAACAATTGTGGCCGGAATACGGCAATAAGCTCACCCCATATTACGTAGGACCAGATACCATTATTGGTGAAATGTGGGTGTTAATTCACCCTCCAGGGGTAAAGGCGAGATTATATGTATGTATATTTTATCGTACTATAACCGTATGTAGAAGGTACGAAATGGAAGCAAAAGTTGAAACCATGTGCGAGACTGCGTGTCGCATACTTTCGTTGTAACCTTAGTAATTTACGAGCTAACTACTTAGTTTCACAGTCGCTTTCCTTTATGATACGAATATTTCACAATGTGCCTGTATGTAATTCAAGTTTCATTTACGCTTTTGACTACACCAAAAATTAATCAAAAACATAAGCGTTTAGATACATGAAGAATGGAATATGGGATGAATTAAGTAAGTAAATCTTCTATAATATAAAAATGAATCGCTGAATGTGTTGCTTAGCGCAAAACTTTTGGAGGAGGTAGGACACGGCGGTATTTCCGCCCGATTGAGCAGTCCGACTGGGGTAGTACCTCCGCCCTACAGAATACCGCGGCTATAATAACTTCGTGTTGTGTTCCCAGCGGTGAGTAGGGTAGCCAGAGCTCACTGGAGAATTTGTGCTGCCAGTGGAAGACTAAAGGCTTGTCCAACTTTGTCTTCTACTGACGGCACAGAAACTCTGTACTTACAGGGTTGGCAGCGCGATTGTGACTCCTCTGGTGTTACAGACGTCCATAGGTCACGGTAACCACTTTCCATCATGTGGGCCGTGTGCTTGTCTGCCAACTAAGTGGTATAAAAACAAAACATGTTACAATGGTGATACTCAGTTTGGCGGCCTCATCATATGCTTTTAAAATTATGCAATTGAATCTTTGAAGAATAAAAATCGGGATGTGTTTAGAAAATTCGGAATGACTTTTAGGGGAATTAATATGAAACTACACTGAATAATAATTATTCTGACACCATTTAGGTTACTTTGGGAGATAAAATAATTTTATTTAAAATAACGTATTTTTTACAAAATTGTTAATAGGTTGCAATTATTACATAATATGCACCAGCACTAAAATATTAATAGCAGTACCGTAACCTACATGAAATTTTCAATTATATAATATTTATATCAGAAAATTATGAATTTGTCAACGTGTAGTTATCCGACAGAGAACTAAAGTTACCGACATAGGTCACAGAATAAGCAAGCTGAAAAGGCAGTGGGCTGGCCACGTTTGTCGAAGGTTCGATGGCCGTTGGAGCAAACAAGTGAGGAGACCGCAAGAAGGTAAACGCACGGTAGGACACCCCCGAGCCAGATGGGCGGACTGGATGCGGAAGGCAGGGGATCGGAAAAAATGACGCACATTGGGAGAGACCTATTTCCAGCAGTGGACAGCGGTGGGCTAATTGATTGTTTGATTGACAACGTGTCTCTTCAAAAAACTTAACACAAGTACAGTCAGCATAAGATCGATGTTGACTAGAAAAGTACTCCAAATTATCTTAACACCAACTAATGATTTTATTTTTAAATACCACTTATGGGAGGTAGAACACGACGGTATTTCCGTCCAATTGAGCAGTCTGACTGGGGAAGTACCTCCGCCCTACAGAACACCGCGGCTATAAAAACCTCGTGTTATGTTCCCGGCGGTGAGTTGGGTAGCCAGAGCTCACTGGAGGGTTTTTGTGTTGTCAGTGGAAAGACCAAAAGCTTGTCTTTTACACTGACTGCACAAAAACTCTCAATGCTTGCAGGCTTGGTAGCCGGAGTGTGACTCTCTTGGTTTTGCATAGGCCATGGTGACCACTTTCTATCAGGTGGGCCGTGTGCTTATCTGCCACCTAAGTGCTGTAAAAAAATCTTAGGTGGCGACAAGCACACGGCCCCCCTGATTGGAAGTTTTTACCGTGGTCTATGTGTGCAACACCAGGGGCGTCACCTTGAAGAAACCTTCTAATGCCCCTTTTGAAGAACTGCATATTGTAGGCGTATGAGAAAAAAAGCAGGGAGTTAATTCCACAGCCTGAGTGTGCGTGGGATGGAATTTCTTTCATACCACACAGTGCGCGTCTCAGTTTGCAATGTGTGGGAATGAATTCCCTACCTATGATGTCAATATCAAACTATTGTATTGATATAAATTGTATTATTATATATTTTTTTAATCTATTGCTTTAAAGGAGTTTTACCCACATGAGCACGTCAACTCCATTGTAACTTAAGCTATAATAACAGCACAAATTACTTATACTACCACTTACCACTACTACTTATATAATATACTGTAATATATATTCTATACTATATAACCCGATACTATGAAAGAGAGTCATAAGGAGCCACCAGACTACAGAATTTTTGCACAATAGCAGATTCTGGGTTTGACAAAATACTGTTGATAAGTCCAATATCTAATCTATTGCGATTAAATTCTTTTGGGATTGATTCTCTTTCAGCTGTATTTTGCACACATTCCATCAGCAAATGTTGCACATCCTTTAGTTGCATATGACACAATTCAGTGAATCAGCCTTTCGCATAAGGAATGCAAATTTTGATGATGGAAAGTGTCCGGAGCAGACACTTACAGCAAGTTTCACATAATTATACATATATAAATTGTATTATCATCCATTTGCCTCGTGATTTCCGGCAGAGTAGAATTAGGGCCACCCCATCTCTTCCCATGCGGTGCCGTACAAGACGACTAAGGGATAGGGCTGTTTAACATCAGACAGATATATACAGCCCAGACTCAGTCTCAGATGCATGACCCGAGTCAACAAGAGTGCACGGAATACGGCAATAGCCTCACCCCCTATTACGTGGGACCAAAAACAATTATTGGTGAAATGTGAGTCTGCCTAACCCTCCAAGGACAAAGGCGTGATTATATGATCTGTTATGTAATCATCCAAACTAAATGTGTGTACTATATATCAGAACAATCAGTCAACAGGAAGGGAAATATCATGGTATTATGACCGTTTGGAGTACCTTAGCAGTTAAGTTTGATCTGATGCTGACAGTACTTACACAAATCGATCGACAGTTCCCACCTGTCGGCGTACACTTTCTCTTATGACGACCAATGACTGATTGTTTCATTGCAAAATGCATTACGCATTTTGAATCGTCATTAATGCGACAATCCTGTCGGTTTACATTATAGTTCCTATATTATATATTCTTGTTATGTGTATGTGTATGTGTGTGTGTGTGTGTCTGTCTGTCTGTGATTGTATGAACCGATTTCGATTTAGTCGAGTGTGTTCTTAGTTTTGTTTGAAGAAAATTGGTCCAAAATGGCCGCCACCACAAAATGGCGAATTACATTTTATTTCACAACTCCCTCAATATGGGTTTCAACTGAAATGGCTTGACTAGTAGAATATTATACCCTTTAGGTAAATAACCCTAAGAACCAACTAATATAATTATATAAAATGTATATATGAAAATATTACTGTATTGAATTGATATTGTACTGCTGCTATGTTTCTATTTCGTATCACTAACCAATCTACTGAAAATAATTTTAAAATCTAAAATCAATTGAGTTTATTTGACGTATAAAATTCATAGTGAGAACCAAAATTCTTTTTATTTGAATAGTTGGCATACTAAATGCTTTAAAAATTTCATTCTGAACCAAAATTACTGCAAGCTTGCATACTTGCTAATAAGCAAATGGAAAGAGTAGTGGACCGGCCACATCTACCGAAGGATCGATGATATTTGGAGCAAGTGAATTCTAGAATTCGTAAATCGGCATATGGAAGCAAACACACTCAAAGACAAACTGAAAGGTAGCTAAAACAGGACACAGTGAATATAAAGGACGGAGCATTGGCATATGGCGCATATTAGATAAAATCTTCAATGAGTCCCACCCTCTCTTTGCCTACTCACGGCAACACGTGGATAACTTTGATGTCACCCGCATAAGGTGCAGAATAACCGATCAAGAACCAAGTGGCTCGGACACTCTTTTCTTTGTCGCACCATAGGCCTGAAATTCATTACCAGCTCACGTGTTTCCTTCTTCCTATAGTACCGAGTGTTTTAAGCATCTGATGAGGCCGCCAAGCTGAGTGCCATAACGGAAACATGCTACGTATCTATAATGGTGACCCTATTTGTTGAAGACTGACATGAAACTGAGGTGAAGCCAAATTGATTTGATTGATAGAATTGTATTCATACTAATTTATTAATACAAAGACTGTTATATTCGTAGCGAACTAGAACTATGTGCCTGGCGTCAGCGCCAACTAGCGGCTATATCTGAAAACCAGCGCTGCGTATACTGACCAGCGCTGCGTTGCGGTGTACGCAGCATCTTATGCTGAGATGGGGCCCTATTTGGGGCTCGCACAGTGTAAAGTAAATTAATAAATAAATTACTTTAAATAATGTATCCATCATGCATTGTGTGTGGTCGCAAATAAAATATTTTCTTTCTTTCTTTCTTTCTTTCTAATATTTTCGTTTAAAATGACTTGCTTCCATTTTACATCTCTTCCGTAATTATAACAAAATTGTATTTATTATTCGTCGTTTCATGTTATGTTTACTAGACGCGGTAGATGTGCGTGAATCCAATCATCGGATGATTCAATTGTATTCAAATAGAATGTCGTACAATCTAAGATTATCTCATGCCAGTAATATTGTATGATATAATATCATTCAATGGCCGAAATCTGAAGCGCCAATTGAAAACAAGATCTGTCATACATTAGAAAGTAAGGATTCATTTACAATTCATGGTAATACACCTGTTATAGTATTAAATGAATATCTATTGGCACAGAAACCCAATACAAGCTGTAAACGATTTCACCCATATTTTAGCTTTCTCAGTTTAGATGTATTAGAGCAGAGACGGATAAAGTACGGCCTGCGGGCCAGCTGTGGCCCGTGAAGGCATATAATCAGACCCACCGATGGTCCTTCGACATGAACAGCATGTGACCGGTGATAATTAGGAGGTAGGACACGACGGTAAGTGCGTCCAATTGTGCAGTCCAACTGGGGAAGTACCTCCGCCCTACAGAATACCGCGGCCATAATAACTTCGTGTTGTTTTCCCAACGGTGAGTAGCCAGAGCTCACTGGAGAGTTTGTGCTATCAGTGGGAAGACTAAAGGCTTGTTCTGCTTTGTTTTTTTACACTGACGGCACAGAAACTATGCGGTAACGATGTTTTTATATCCTATCCTATCTTAATATAAAATCCTGTCCTACTTCCTATTAATATTATCAATAAGAAAGTTTGTGAAGATGTTTGTATGTTTGTTATTCACTCCTCCGCCAATCCTTTGGCCTCCTGTAACGATGCGACTTGTATCTTTTCTTTTATCTGTGTTTTGACCATATTTCTTGACCTACATCTTCTTCTCTTTCCTTCTACATTCTATAAGGATCTGAAATTAAACTCTAAGAAGTTTGAGCTAAAATAAAAATAATTTATCAAAAACATAGGCAGCTATATTCATAAAACAGGATTAATTAACAGTTATGATACCAAATAAAATATTTTATAACAGTTATTGAATTTTCTCGCGAGGATATTGGATTTCTAAAGTAATAAGTGTAATAATTTACTGTCATAGATTTATAACATTTTGACAATAAATTATTATAGTTTCTTAACGTTGTAAGTCACTAGCTTAATCGAATGACAATCAATTCAAATCAATTTATTTATTTGTGGATCATAGGTTTGTGTACATTTCTTATTCTAGGTCACATTAAAGTGTGCTATGTCCTACCATGGAATATGGTCTTCATTGAGAAGAAACATCGTAAGGGTCAAATGACTTCTTGGGTTGAAATAAAACATAAAGGGTGATCTACAAAAAATATTCCCTTGGTTTAATAGTTGAAGATACAGAGAGTAGAACAAACGTCTAAAGAAAACAACCAAGCCACAGATCTTTTAATTTTTTTGTTTTATTATTCTGTAAAAAACCTAAATATTTTTGAAAAACTATCTGATGTACACAATTTTAATGCGAGAAACAAAAATAAACTAGTTGGACCAAAACTTAGGCTTCACAAGTTTGGTGATTCATTTGTAGGAAGCTGCATAAAAATATTTATTAAAATTCCTCAGGATTTGATTAATTTGCCAATAAATAAATTTCAATTAAAAGTGAAAAAAACTATAATGAGTAAAGGTTACTATAAAGTGTATGAGTATCTTAATGATGTTAATGTGTGGTCAACATAAGTCTCTTGCTTGCTCGCACAAAATAAATTGTAAACTAAAGCAAATTTAAAAAAAATAAAAATAATCTAGTTTTAATATAGTTCGCTGAGTTTCTTGCTGGTATCTTCTTAGTAGAACTAACCTACCGAACCAGCGAAAGAATCATTTTCCAATGGTTTATTTGTACATTATTTAATATTTTTATATTATTTCTTGACATACCCAATTGTAAAATTTTGACGTTCATATGTGCTCTTTTTGTGCCTAAACTGAATAAATGAAATTGATTTTTTGATTCTTTGATTCTTTGTACCTCGCTCATTTCTATGCTTTTTTTTATACCACTTAGTTGGCAGACAAGCACACGGCCCACCTGATGGGAAGCGGTGGCTTCTCATAACTTCTTGCTCATGTGTCTGTTCATACTAATATTGTAGGTATATGCGAATGTAACTCTGTCGGTCTGTCTGTATATTACGCTTTCACGCCTAAACCGCTGTACCAATTTCAATGTCATTTGGTATAGGAGTACATTAAACCATGAGAAAGGACATAGGCTATGTTTTGTTACGACAATCGACATCCACGCGGGCGAAACCGCAGGCAACAGCTAGTAAAACATATTTTCTTACTTTCTTTTCTTTCTTTCTTCCTTAAAGAGATTTTATTTCCTATACTTATTTGTTCTCCAACATTATTACCTTTAATTTGTTGTTGAACTTTTTTGGGCTCCAACTACCCTTAACGACTGCCTGCTGGTTGCTGTATGGCAACCGGGACCGATGTCTTAACGTACTTTCCGAGACACGACCAGACTAATGCAAATACCCATATTCAGGCATACAAATACCTATATTTGCACTAAGCGTGAATTGCACCCGCGCCTCCTATGTGGCTGTGGTGCTTACTACCGCCACGTCACAGAGGCTGTTAACTCATAAAGGTCATTGCCATATTTCTAAATTTGGACAAAAGCGATGTTTCCTAAATTCACTTCATGAAATTCATCTTTGTATGGATCCGACCTAACGGTAGATTTGTGTGGGCTGCCTCTTAGCTACACCAATGACCCAAAGAAACCTTTGGCCTTTAGTATTTTGAGCTAAGAACTTAGAAAGCTTTGTTTTGATATATTACATCATGAAGTATAACTAAGGGGCTATGAGTAATTGAGGAAAGGGTCAGACAGCAAGTTCAGCGTGTTTATTATTTTCTTCTCTTTAAGTGATGGGCAAAGTATGGCCCGCGGGCCAACTCTAGCCCACCGACGCGGCGACGGTCTTTTGATAAGTATATGGCCCGCGATCATTTTGATGGAAGTACAAAGTAGATTTCCCATTCCTGGTAGCTAGATGGTCAACTGGAGTGCGAAAGATACGTCTGCCAATCGCACCTTCGGCATCCTTTATAGGAGCTAGGACATGGCGGTATTTCCGCCTAATTGAGCAATCCGACTGGGGAAGTACCACTGGCCTACAGAATACCGTGGTTATAATAACTTCGCGTTGTGTTCCCAGCGGTGACTAGGGTAGCCAGAGCTTACTGTAGAGTTTTTGTCCTGTCAGTGGGAAGACTAAAGACTTATCCGTCTTTGTCCTCTACACTGACGGCACAGAAACTCTGTGCTTACAGGGTCGGCAGTGCGAATGTGGCTTCTCTGGTGTTACACACGACCATAGGCCACGGTAACCACTTTACATCAGGTGGGCCGTGCCCTTGTCTACCACCTAAGTGGTATAAAAAAAAACCTACAACTACAAAATGCATTTTCCAATAACTGACCCTCCTCTGAAATTTCTTATCTCCTCTGGTCCCCCATTAAGAAACTTTTACCACCTGCACTATATCATTGAAGTCGTAGCCATCATCATTAACTTCATGGAGACATATTTTTCTGATTGCTTCCGAGACCGAAGTGAACTCAGAGCTCTCTGTAGTCTGGTCTGGGTCCGCCTTCCGGCTACTCCATCTCCTCTTCGCACGGTCTTGGGTATCCATGGTGGTGAGATCCTCGGCAGGCATGTCGGCCACTATGACGTCAGTACAGTTATCATTTTTAGGGTTTCGATGGTACCTACCTCGAAAGGAAAAATCGGAACCCCTATTGGATCACCTCGTTGTCCGTCTGTCTGTCAAGATCTTTTTCTCAGGAATGCGTGGAGATATCAAGTTTAAATTCATACCACATACACATGTCTGTAACATGTGGAAGCTGTGAAAAATCTTGTAGGTCACCGCAATAAAAAGATGTCACTCGCACACGGTGCAGAATATCCGATCAAGAAACAAACGGTTCGGTGACTCTTTCCTCTGTCGCACCATTAAGGCCTGGAATTCATTACCAGCTCACGTGTTTCCTTCTTCCTACAGTCCCGGTAAGCGGGGCGTGAAAAAGCCTATGATGAGGCCGTCAAGCTGAGTGTCACCATTGTCACATGGTATGTGTAAGTAATGGTGACCCTCTTTTCTGAGACTTTGCATTCAGTTTACCATCATTCAAGGCGAAGTCTAATTGACGTGTTCTATATAAAAAAAAATTGAATGATCGAATGCATAAAAATTGCACAATTGTGAGTAAATATATCTAATTAAGCAGAAATAACACATTTAAAGCAATGAATAATGCATGATTTACCAACACGTACTTAGCCTTAAATTACAAAATATTAGTCTTCAGAGTGTACTCGAGGTCCTGCATTACAAAGATGGCTACGGTGATTTAAAATTACAATTGTTAATTTAAGATTTGACAATAGTAATGCCGTGTGGTTGTGTTCGTATTTTGAATGTGATATTTTTATTTCTGTCACACCTATACTATGTGCATATAGGGTGAAAGGAACGAAAATTTTTTTCGCTAACAAATACGGCGAATAATTAAAGTGCAAACAATCTTGATACTTTTAACTGGTGTCTTATGATGATCATATAATTACTAATTGTAAATTTTGCTTTGATTGTTTTAAATGACTAAGGTAGCAAAAAGATACATTGCCTATCTGACAGTATCATTTAAAGTACATGCCTTATCTCTGCTAGCTATCCGTACTTATCCAATTTTTGTTAGAAGAAACGGCGAGCCTACTCTTCAGTAAGAATATATTATAGAAAACATAAACATTCCCTAGAGTAAATGTAATGACTCCTTCTAAAGTTTCTTTTTTATAAGATAAAAGTAGTCATTTAGTCAAGAAGTTCCAAATTTTAATATGAACTCTCATGATAAGCAAGACTCTGCTCTATATCACCTGTAATAATAAAAAAATATGTGTCATATGACAATGAAAGAAGTAAGTGTGTAATCTCCTATTTAAAAGAAATATAAATAAAATTGGTTTGTAAGTACATTACCATAAAAGTTCGGGCGCCTTGGAGATACACATGCCTAAGATAATCAGCGGATATTGGAAACTTTTAATCTTCCGGAGGTGAGCTAAATGAAACCAAACTGTGAGGTTTAAGGTTTTATTGTCCACTCCAGTGTGCATTTAGAAATAGTTGCAAGGATACATTCCTAATGTATATCTAACCTTAAATTTAAAATTAGAGTTTTATAAGCTAGGTCAAAATGATCTTATGTCAATATGATTCTATGTCACCAATGCACTTTTAGGTTATTTTGAAGTTTAGATTTAAAATATAATTAAAGTAAGCTCACGGCATCCCTCGGCGAGTATATGTAAACACAGCAGCGAGAAAGCTCGTAGCAGGTGAAGTTTTCAGTTTAAGCCCATGCGGTACATCCATGTTTGAGGTGAAAAGTCCAAACCCTCCATAAGGAAATGCAGATGACCGAAGACAAAGGAACGCCGAAAAAGGTCCAAAGAAAAGAGAAAAGGCAAAGACAAAGGCGGTTCCAATTTGGAAACCTGTAATAAAATTGCATGTCATTAGAACAAACTCCTATATATGAACACGAGGTCCTAATTTTCTATAAATTTGCGCGACTTACCGCCTTAATTTGCTGGAACAATGCCAATAGCAAAAGAAATCATAATATTTTCAGATTAAGAGCTGAAACAATAGAATTTTAACAATTATTTTTCAAATTAGGAGCGTGGCGAATTTCCATCAAAGGGAATCTTATTAAAAAATGACAACTCACCAGAAATAAACTATAATTCCACAAGAGGATAGTTGTGAGGACACAAACTATTATCCTTTAGGCCAAAATACTCTCATTTTTATGAGATTTATTGAAATTAAGTTACGAAGCCATGAATATCGACCATCCCGTCTCAATATAGGAAGAAAGGTGCTTTTGACAGCGATACGTCAAAATGTCATTCACTCCGCGCTCCGAAACCCTTCGTTCAAAAATAGAATTAAAACCGGTGTGACGACGTTCGCAGAGCGCGTCGTTACATTACATCCCTCCCCAAAAAGAAAAAAGAAAGAAAGAAACTTCCTTTTCTAATGAAAATTATGAGAGTCCAGAACAAAATTCCAAAAAACCTCAAAAGACAAAATGTCCCGCAACATTTTTCAATAAACAAAAAGGCATTGCGAAAGCATCTTGCAATGGGTATTGCAGAAACAATTATAAATTAAAGAATGGGAAAGCATTCCTAAAAATCAAAGAATGTGAAAACACTCGAAAAGTAAAGAACCAAACTCAGAAAAGAGTAAAAACTTATTTCAACACAAAAGTGAAAATAAATCCTTCAATAAAACAAATTAAACAATCCCTACTCAATTCCATTCCAGATATCGATTAGGCAACCAACGCCGTCTAATCTAATCCTTGATCTTAACCAGCCTTCTAGCATCAATACAAAAGTGCGGTTGAGCTCCTACGCCACCGACTCTATACCAGCTATTCCTGAAACAAAAATATGAAACTAACAAGATATCGGTTAAGCACCAACGCTGCCGAATCTGAAAGAAAATCGGTAAAAACAATGAAGTTTTCCCACTGTCGGTTAGGTTGAAAAGCCGCCGACTTCAAATTCCTATTCCAACATCCAAAACGTCAAAACAAAATCACAACAAAAGTGTCGTAATAATATATTTATAAGCATTGTGATCGGCATAACACCACCAACTTTCCGAGCACAAGCAAAATATAAAGAAAATATGACAATTGTGACCAGTACAACACCACTGACTTTCTGAGCACAACCGCATAAGAAGAGTATGACATTTGCGACCGGCACAACACCACCGACATCCCGTGCGCAAAGCATAAAAAATGTAACAATGTGTATAAAAACACAATCGTACAAAAAGAGAAAAACGACAATTACGACCGGCTCAACACCACCAGCTTCCCGTGCGCAAAGCGTAAGGTGTGACTATGTGTATGAAACACAATAGCACAAAAAATTGTAAAGTCCAGTAAGACACAAGTTTCCCAAAAAATGGTATAACAAGGTGTGTAAAAAATGCATAAAATGCGTCCAATCCGAGAATCTTAATACTAAGAAAATAACCCAGAACTGTACAAAAATAAAGTTCAAGAAACTTAATATTCCATTCCCTAAGTGAGTGGAAATAAGTCAAGTGAATTTAATGTAGAAAATGAATATTAAATTTCACTCCTATATTAGAGTAGAAACTAAATTCCTAAATTTGTACAAAATATACAATATTAAATATACAAGTGTATAAAAATATATACAGGAAAATAATCCTATACAACAAAGATAAATAAAAATATAAGATCTTTTGATGTGGAACAATTTGTTAATATGGAGTAGAGTTACACAATAACAAGTCCTAAAATGACCTAAGTTATTTTTGAAGGAAACTAAAATTGAAATTAATAAATTGTTGTGAAGTTCCTAACATACATCACCTTTCAAGAACCCTAAACCTATCAAACATCACCTTTTAATGGGTTCAATACTTCAAACAAAGTACCAAAGACAAAGATAGACATTGTCAAAACAAGAATAATTTTAATATTTAATTATGTCTTTAATATGATAACGACCAGTATAGTTTTTATTAAGGTCTTTTAAAACATAAACATTAGAGGAAATTTTATCTATTATTTCACACTTAACAAACTTAGGTGCTAACTTAGCCGAAAAGAATGCAGGAGCATTAGACTGCACAAAACTTCTCCTCCACACTATATCTCCCACTTCAAGAGAAATGACCTTCCTTCCTATATTATAATAACGCGCATTACGCTTATAAGCTTTAAGCAATGAAGCTTGAACTTTTATAAAAATATCACTAAGTGATTTAAGTGAAAAAGCAAATGAAGACCTATCAACAACATCAAGTTGATTGAGGTTATCAAAAGAATTACTAAAACGGTGCAATGAAGCATCAAAAATAAGTTCTCTACCGAACATGAGAAAATTAGGAGTGAAATCTGTAGCTAGATTCACACTACTATTTAAAGCTAATTGAACATGAGGCAAATACTTTGACCAAGTTCTATGATCATCTTTAACAAAACAAGAAATACATGTTTCGACTGTTTTGTTATATCTCTCTACAGGATTATTTTGAGGTGTATATAAAGTATTATAAAATATTTTACTAATATTATAACTTTTTAGAAAATCTACAAATTGCTTAGCTGTAAATTGGCTTCCATTATCACAAACAAAAACTTTAGGTGTTCCAAACTTAAGAAATATTTCCTTTTCAAGTATCCTACAAATTACTTTAGTGGTAGCACTAGTCATAGGAAATATCCAACAATATTTTGTAAAAACATCTATGATTGAAAGTATATACTTGTGGCCAGAATAAGCTTTTGGAAGAGTTCCAATAATATCAATAGAAAGCATTAACATTGGTTTATCAACTTTCTTAGGATTAACCATAATTCCATGAGGTGGATTAGTAGAAGATTTATAAGCTTTACAAGTATCACAAGAAGAAATGTATTTTTGAACATCAATAAACATACCTTTCCAAAAATAATGTATTTTTAATTTATTTAAAGTTTTATGAATTCCTAAATGTCCTGAATTAACATCATCATGATTAGATTTAATAGTGTCTAAGATGTGTTCTTTAGGTATGACAATTTTCCAATTTAAACGATTATTAGGATTATATTTATCTTTACAAAATCTATACAAAGTATCACTTTCAACTTTGAAATTTTTATATTTTCTAGGAAACTTTTGACAATTTACAAATATTTTTCTTTAATAAAACTTCCACTTCATCATAAAGTTCTTTTTGTTTAGCAGGACTAAGGGGCCAATAACGTTGTTTAAAAGGTTCACCAGTAACATTAATTTTATGTTTAACTAAATGAGTAAGACCTAAGCCTCTCTTTTCATAAGAAATATTTTCAAAAAGTGAAATAATTTTATTTAACTCGTGTTTCTCAGAAGGAGAAAGTTCAGAAACAGAAGTAACTGCATTTACACAAGTAGTGGATTCATATTCAAAAGTAATATTATTCCATAAGTCTTTAGCAAGATTAAATTTCAACCAAAAGTCAAATCCCAAAATAATTGAAGGTTTAAAAGAAGGTATTATCAAAAAATCTACATTTTTAGTTAAGTTATCACAAGTGATAGGTAAAACCATAGTTCCAATAACATTGTGTGCAGAACCATCAGCAGTAACAGCGTTACCTTTATAAGGTTTAAATTTATAACCTAATTGCAAAAATGTTTGATGAATATTATAACCGAGTACACAACTACAAGCTCCACTATCTAACAAACCTGAATAAAATTTATCATATTAAATGAAGATGCGGCTCTCCGACTATGATCACCAACTTCAGACAAATCAGCCATGACATGAGGCATCTCATGAGTAGAAGTACCAACTGGAACACCACCAACAATATTCTCAAACAAAGGCGGGGCCTGTATTTCCTTATCCATGTTTGATTTATAAAAGGATGTGAAAATCTAATAAAAAGTTGTATTAAATACACTATAAGTTTCTAATTAAAGTATCAATTAAAGTTTCTAATTAAAGTTAATTAAATTATGAATGAAGTTAATTGTATTGATAGCAAAACGCTAAACTCAAAAGTCAAACAAACTCATAGAATGGAATGTTATTGTTGCAAAAGTTATTTAGGTCAAATGCCTATAAAGACAAAAATGCATTAGTGATTCACAAAATAAATTATTTATGTCTACTTAAGGTAAACAGCAAATATTCAAATATTACTATGTTTTCACACATGTGAATAAAGGTTAAGAACCAGCAATTATATAATATTACTAAGTGGAAAATCTTACCTGTAATAAGCAAAGGTTATACAAGATAAAACAATTATAACAGTAACCATGCTATACAAATTGAAACATTCACCTGTAATTGAGAGATACAAACAACAGCACCAACTTGCAGTATGATCAGCCTTGCAAAGTAAACAATAACAAAGATTTACTGTAACACACAGCCATGCAACAGCAAAATACATGAAGAAAACACTGTTCTTAACATGATAAGGCAAAAAATAATGCAAAGGTGACAAGGAACAAAGACATATGCACACTGTCATGTCCCTGTTCGGGCGCCAATTGTAATAATAAAAAAATATGTGTCATATGACAATGAAAGAAGTAAGTGTGTAATCTCCTATTTAAAAGAAATATAAATAAAATTGGTTTGTAAGTACATTACCATAAAAGTTCGGGCGCCTTGGAGATACACATGCCTAAGATAATCAGCGGATATTGGAAACTTTTAATCTTCCGGAGGTGAGCTAAATGAAACCAAACTGTGAGGTTTAAGGTTTTATTGTCCACTCCAGTGTGCATTTAGAAATAGTTGCAAGGATACATTCCTAATGTATATCTAACTTTAAATTTAAAATTAGAGTTTTATAAGCTAGGTCAAAATGATCTTATGTCAATATGATTCTATGTCACCAATGCACTTTTAGGTTATTTTGAAGTTTAGATTTAAAATATAATTAAAGTAAGCTCACGGCATCCCTCGGCGAGTATATGTAAACACAGCAGCGAGAAAGCTCGTAGCAGGTGAAGTTTTCAGTTTAAGCCCATGCGGTACATCCATGTTTGAGGTGAAAAGTCCAAACCCTCCATAAGGAAATGCAGATGACCGAAGACAAAGGAACGCCGAAAAAGGTCCAAAGAAAAGAGAAAAGGCAAAGACAAAGGCGGTTCCAATTTGGAAACCTGTAATAAAATTGCATGTCATTAGAACAAACTCCTATATATGAACACGAGGTCCTAATTTTCTATAAATTTGCGCGACTTACCGCCTTAATTTGCTGGAACAATGCCAATAGCAAAAGAAATCATAATATTTTCAGATTAAGAGCTGAAACAATAGAATTTTAACAATTATTTTTCAAATTAGGAGCGTGGCGAATTTCCATCAAAGGGAATCTTATTAAAAAATGACAACTCACCAGAAATAAACTATAATTCCACAAGAGGATAGTTGTGAGGACACAAACTATTATCCTTTAGGCCAAAATACTCTCATTTTTATGAGATTTATTGAAATTAAGTTACGAAGCCATGAATATCGACCATCCCGTCTCAATATAGGAAGAAAGGTGCTTTTGACAGCGATACGTCAAAATGTCATTCACTCCGCGCTCCGAAACCCTTCGTTCAAAAATAGAATTAAAACCGGTGTGACGACGTTCGCAGAGCGCGTCGTTACACACCAGAATATTACATTACTATTGACACATTAATAATAAAAAATGTTTTTAACAAAATTTATGTATTAACAGCACATCGTACACAATCTGCATTTCGATACATTAACCTTCTGAGAATTACATTTTGTTGCATTCAGTTTATTTGTAGGTAAATTAACATAATATTCGCATTTATATAGTTGTCACACTTAATAGTATTGTTACTATGCTGTGAGACAAAATAAAGAAAATCAAATAGTTTGGAACACGAGGATATCAATGTGAAGTTTTATTAATACAGTCAAAAATAATTCACCTGAAATTCTATAATCATACATTCACTTTTCCAGTCAGCCTAATGGGCACGTTCTTCGAAAGAGCCAAATTTGATATGATTGAACAAAAATGAACATAGTATTCTTCAAAAGATGATAATTAAAATGTAATACTGTTCTGTAGATTCTTGTTGATAATTTTGATGTCACTAAAAGCTATATTATACTACTCGTATTATAGGACTAAACTAACTGGCTTAAATAACAGTGTAAGCAGTCTATGAATACCTACCCACTAATCGTGTTAAAATTAGGATATGTACATATTTTTGTTTACCTCATTAAATTGGCAGTAACTTAAAAATATTTAACGATCTTTTTTATGAAATTAAATAGTTTAAAGCCTAAATTATAAAATTGAGGAAATATAGGTATGTAATTTTACGTAATGCTGAATAAATTTTAAACGAAGTAGACCTTGCATTATTAAAAACCCGGCTCACCTCAAAATTAAAAAAACAAAACTAAAGCATTAATATTCTTTACACAATCAAGAAAATAATTATAACAATAAAATTATGCATCGAAAACCACTCTCATTTTTAGACCTATCAAAATTCATGACAAGCGTCAAGACAGTTAGGTCCACATATCGTCGCACGCGCACCTTTGAATAACCAAGAACCGCCAACCACGAAACTCAAGACTTTCCGTCGCACGGTCAGTCCACGACTGTCTTTCAACCCGGACAGACGACAGGACGGATATGTCTTAATACAGCGAACTGCTTTAATTTTTTTTTCAGCGAATCTAGTTTATATAGCAACAAGTGATCGATAAAAGTTGTGATACTTTATTGTAAATTTTTCGTGTTTCTGTGACTGTACCAAGTGCGGTACTGTGTGAGTGCGGATTTTTTACATTTATTGAATAGTGATTTTCGTGGGAAACCAGAAAAATGGTAAGGAATATTATCAAAAAAATATTTTTAGTTTATTAATTATGAATTTAAAAAAAATTCGACCAAATAGAAAGTTCTTAGAAAGTGTGTTTCTTTTTGTTTTGCCATTCGCTTTTTATTATTTTCGATAAACATCGATTGCGTAAAAGATTTTTTAATAATGTTAGGTATGAATATGCATATATAACTTTAATATACTTAATAATATTCTAAAGCGAGTTATTCTTCAGATCGAAATACACTTTTCTCTTTTTTGCAATAAACACTCAGTTTTATACTCCAAACTGTTTTATTGCCTTCAACGTCCAATCAATTTGCGTTACCTTAAACTTTAAAAAGAAAAACAACAGCTTCCAAGGAGTTTTCAACCTGTTCTTGAATATACACTCTGGCATAAAATATCGATTATGTATCTGCGCATTATTTTTAAATTCGGAATCTTTCATTATTTAAACGTTTATTTATAGCTAATGCTGTTTATCAAATACAAGAAAATTATAATATTTCAAGCTATAATATAAATTTGCCAAAAACTTTATAACTAAGTTAACGTTTTGTGTTATCCATAAAAACGTAGACTTTATTCAAAAATAATAGCTATACCTGTAATGCTACACCTGTAGCATTTTAAGTTTAAATTAAAAACTATTATTCGATTTGTTCTAAATTGAATTCAAATTCGAAATCCTTTGCCGTACGCTATTCGAAATCGGTAAGCGGTGTGGCGCTGACAATGGACAAAAAGCATCAGTTTCTCCCAGTGAAAGTGGTAACAGTGGTATCGTAGAAATCGGCGCATTCGCACAACGAACGCGTCGTATATGCTGCGTTTGATTCAGTTTGTGTTTTTTTTTTCGTTTTTTTAAGTACTTAACATTATGCTACGGGTATTAAAATGATGATAGAAAGCTCATGTTTATATGTTATGAAGGAAGAAAGTAATGAGAAAGTTTATTGTTTGAAAGATTTGACACACATATTAAACTCATTAAAACTGCAAAACACACTACAAGCCAATAGCAAACCAATCTTTAGGCAAACAAACATTATGAATGTCTGTTTGACAATATTATATTATTTACTGAACTAAAAATAATAATGGAATTGACAATAAGGTAAAATATAATTTCTATTAACATACTTAATCAGAAAATAGCATACATATTGTTTCCAAGTTATACCAACATACGCATAAAAGTAATCATTATGTTAAAAATTACTTCTGTAACAGAATAATCCCTGTTTTAAAGAGTGTACAAAAATAAGAAGTTCTCATGAAATAAAATAAAATCCAGCTTCAAAGACGGATACTCATAATAAGAAGGCAACCAACACTCAAATTCCTCATTTATATAATAACCGAGAAGTCCTACAGCGATGAAGTCGAATTTATTCGAAAGCGGAATTTATACCATTGACTTTTTATTCGGGCGCATTTCTATTTGGTTTAACGTTTATAAGATTGATGCCACTATCAATCTTACTAGTTTCAGTTCATGAAAATTGCTAGATCCAATCATTGAAATGGGTTTTCTGCGACGATGCTCTGAATGAACGTTTGGATTTCTTAGAGATTCTTTGAATATTAAAAATACGTATATATTTAAAAGAGATCTTTGAGCCATTTGATTATATTTTACTGCTTATTCATTTCACGTTTGACTGTAAATAGCTTTGACTGTAAATACATACATTTATATTAACATCTGTAATACTCGAAAGGATAGATGAATGTCGGTCCCACGCTAATAGGGGCTAGCCTATTGCCATCGAGTGGTCACTTTGTCATGGACTATGAATAATGTTGGATGGAGTAGCTTTCTACAACACAGGCGGGAACAGATGGTATGGCCTTCTTTTTTCCCGTCTACGGCAAAGCCAAAGGAGGGTATAATTTTGACAGGCGATATTATGTATGTATGTAAGTTCATCTGTTCCCTCATAGCTCCTCTGTTACTTATTAGAACTGGACAAATAAGGTATCGTTAGAAGCGTCGTAGTCGTCCGCTAGTTATATATAGGCTATATGTTGTATCAATGAATCTAATGTGGCGCCCTCTAGCGGTCATAAAGTACTGTGTTATAAAATAAATTTAATATAAACATGTCGTGTTTGATCTCAACTGAAAGGACTTAAGTAACACATTTCAAATATGTATAAATTATCCCTATTGCTTGCCCCAAAATAATATAAATATAAAAATAAGTTTAAAACTAAAACCCGACTACTTAAAAAGTATTAAACAGAAAACTATCTAGGATAGCCGTGGTCGTATGCCACTTAATCTAACAAAACAATACATTGTAGGGAAAAGTAGCATACGACCACGGCTATCCTAGATAGTTTCTTGTTTAATACTTTTTCAGTAGTCGGGTTTTAAACTATTGTCTATATTCTCTACCTCTTAGCAGTCTAAATCCCAGTACGAACAAAGTCTAAAATATTTCCTCACAGCTCGACTGGAAATATACTTTCTTTTAGATTATTTCTATTCCAAATTATATTTTTATTCAAATCGTTGTTTGTCTAAAAATATAATATACATAATGCCGAATATATTATATCTGATAATAATGAATTCTTTTCGTCTATTACCTCGGAAATGTTTTGTTAAAATTATATTCTGACTGTAGTGTTCAAGGATTTTTGTTTTATAAAACGGTTTACCTATTATGAAAAAAAAAACGTTGCATTCCAATCGTTAGTTTATTTACATTTAATAATAATTTTATTTATAATATATCAATATAATATAAGCTCGTTGGTGGTTGGATAATAATTATATTTGTTTAGATAATGAAACCTATTCATCAGTTCAGATATTAATTATATTATTATAATGTAAATATAAATGAAAGTTATACAAGCTATAGGCATAATGATGGCAGAAGGGTTCATCACACATGTTTTTTTTAAACATCATACATTTTTTTATTAAATTATAAAGCATTTAGTATGCTAGTTATTCCAATCGATTAAGACAGAAAAAATTGAATCGGCTCAGACGGGATTTGAACGTAAGACAGATATATGTATGCAAGAATTTGGATGATTTCGGGCGAAGGTTCTGTGGCTTAGTGGTCAGACCGTTCCCCCTGTAAGGGATAGATCGCGGATTCAAACCCCGCCTGAACCGATTCAATTATTTCTATATCATCATACATTTTAACGACTAGGTAATATATATTTATAGGCAAATATCCTGCTTGTTCAATCTCTGACTTCTGATACTACTGTATATTAAAAGATTTTAATGGTCAATATAAATTATACAGAAATCAACTATCTCGATTAGACTTATTACCAAACTCATCAACTAATCTTAATAGTGGTATTATTTTAATCAATAGAATTATGTAGCTATGTGTTATGCTATCAGCTATATTTCAGATAAATAACTCATCAATTCTTAAGACAAAACGATTTGGAGACAATAATAATAACAAAAACAATAAAACTTGTGAAAGGTGGATACATTATCCACCTTTCACAAGATTGTAGTGACATTTAGATAAAAAAAACTATGTCGTGCGCCTTGCAATAATTCGTTACATAGTTCTATGGTGCAATCACTATCAGGCTTAGAAAGGTACATTTTGCTGTAAGTCCCTAACTATTTCGTAAATTGTGTAAGCATCTCCCACTTTTATGAAAAGGGCATCTGATGTTTACATCTAAAGGTTGTCAGACATTGTTAACCTATAAATAATCTGCGGTTTACCCAAGCGCCTACAATATGGGGTTCTTCAAGAGGGGCATCAGAAGGTTTCTTCATGGTCGGCAGCGCGAGTGTGACACCCCTGTTGTTGCATAAGTCCATAGGCCACGGTAACCGCTTCCCATCAGGTGGACCGTGTGCTTGTCTGCCAACTAAGCGGTATAAAAAATAACAATAATCCTCTGGTTGACTTACCACCATAAACCAATGTCGACCCAATATGGATGTATAGGAGAATTTGGATTACTCAAGGTGTTTCTCAATAGCTCAGTGGTCAGAGCTTTCCCTCTATAAGGGCCTGGTTGCGGGTTTAAGTCCCGTCTGCATATTATTTTTTTCCTATGTTTGTCTATTTGAATGGTTAGTATTAGCTTTAAAATGACATTCAAAGAAACTTCGTGTTGTGTTCCCAGCGGTGAGTAGGCTGGCCAGAGCTCACTGGAGAATTTGTGCTGTCAGTGGGAAGACTAAAGGCTTGTCCTGCTTTGTCTTCTACTGACGGCACAGAAACTCTGTACTTACAGGGTTGGCAGCGCGACTGTGACGCCTCTGGTGTTACAGACGTCCATAGGTCACGGTAACCACTTTCCATCAGGTGGGCCGTGTGCTTGTCTGCCAACTAAGTGGTATAAAAAGAAAACTGTATCAACAAATCAATCCTAATAATATAAAGCTGAAAAGTTTGTTTGTTTGAACGTGCTAATCTTTGGAACTGGTGAATTGAATTGAAAAAACTTTTTGTATTGAATAGTCCATTTATCGACGAAGCTTTAAGGCTATATATAATCACGCTACCACTTAGGAGGCGGAACAGTGATCATAAATGTCAACAAATTCGGCAGATTTCCATACATTATTTGAAGACCAAAAAGTTTACGGGCTTAAAGGGTAGTATGAAATTTCAAAATATTCCTCTTACGAAGCTGGGGCAGGTCAGCTAGTTGATCTATATAAAAAAGAGTTTAAAAAATAATAATAGTAAAACCAAAATAACTAATATTCCCTCTAACCCCTCCAACAAAGCAAAATGGCTTGTGCTAAGAGCGAGTGCACTTCGGTAGTGTAATGTCTAGGATTTGAACCCGGAACCTCTTGATCGTTAGGCTGACTCCTTAAGAACTAAGCTACCGACGCATGTAACTTAAGCACTTATTGCTTAACTAGGTTGCATAATTGTTAAGCTTTGAAATACGCAGAAAATAAATAAGAATAAGTTAAAACTACAACACTTATCTATAATTTTTATGTCTTCATAGGTACAGTTAACACATTTGACCTAAATTATGCTGACTAACAGAATATGCAATCTGAATAAGATTTAGATAGGCATCTATATCTATATGTGTGTGCGGTATGTTTGTAATGAATTTTATTGGTTTACAAAATGAAATAAACTACGTTGCAAGAGGTTTACTGGTAGCCGAAGAAACATTCCACTGTTAATATCCTAGGTCCAATATATCCTAGGTCCATCCAATGAACGGTGCCAAATTAATGTATTATCCTTCGATATGACATCAGATCTGATATTAAAAAGCTTCCAAATCGAGAGAGATGGCTTTGGGTCAACCGGGGTTTTTTTATACCACTGGGTGCAAGAGATATGACCAACAATGACTCACAGATGCCGTGCGTTTTAGTCGGTTCGAGTTCGACATAACCTCACCCACCAGCTTAGGCGAGGAGCTATCCGTGGGGATATTTTCGTACGAAAAAAGAAAAGCTTCGCATTAAAGCGGCTATTAGTAGTTGATTATAGACCTTTTGAAATGTTAATGATTTGATTTGATTCCAAGAAAGAAAGAAAGAAGGAAAGAAAGCATTTATTCATGAAAAATACGTACTGCGCATAAAGAATACATTTTGTGATGTGTTTGTTGTCAAAATATATGCGGGTAACTATATAACAATAAAGCTATTCATATGTATGCTGTTCATCAATTTTTTATTTTCTTATTATTCCTCTCTCCTTCTTTTCCATCCATCCCTTTCACTCAGTCCTTACGGCACCGTTTCAACAGCATTACGTAAATAACGTTACAAGCTTGCTCAATGGTTGCCTCCATGTTTTGTACTTACACTACCTGCTTATAAGTATTATTGATAGCATCGCTATTTGAATTGCAATGAGATCTTCCACTCTCCATGAAACCACAGTGAAAAGCTATGAAAACTACGCTTATGACCTCTTGCAACGTGACGATGCAAGAGAGAGATATACAAATAGATAGACATACAAAAACTGTAAATGTGTAATGCATGAATGTTTTCAAATATCACACAAAAATATAACAGGGGTTGAACATACTCATATGCACTGGTTGACACAAAGTCTTACATTTTATTACTTCAAACTTCTGTCACGTGCTAAAGAGCTGGAATACTCTGCCAGCGCAAAATTTTCCCTCTTCTTACATACAGTACCGGGTTTTTCAATTGGACTTCGTTTTAAAGTTAACAGCATCTGGAACGGTACATCGTGTCTTGTGGACTGCACCTCAGCTATTTACCGAGTAGCGGTGTGCAGTTAATTGATAGGCTAGATATTAAAAAAAAAAGAATTTGAAATTGTAAACTAACATTTCCAATTTCAAAATCTGTATGATATAAATAATGTCTTTATAAACACTTTCCATAAAGCTCCCAGCTAGTCTGAATTTGCATTATTCGAAATTATATTAAAAAATGAATCGTTTTCTACCAATTACATCATGAACGTGACTTATTTTTTAATATGAGCATTAACTAAGTTACAGGCACTTAAATAAGAAATTAGTATTAAAAGTCACGTCATTAGGGGAAAAGTTACTAATTTCAGGTCTAATTTTCCGTTGACATAGGTTGAAGTTCGTTTTATTTCTGCTCTAATTTTCTGATGGGAGGATGAAGTTCGTTTTAAATGCATTTTAGATTTTTAAATAAAAATATCGTCACTTATGTTATCAGTTTTCTTATTTCTATCGAGTTTTATTGGCACCTTTACAAGCTGCATGTTCATATAATCAGATTTAACTATCTATATCTTGCACTTTTCCACACTTAGGTAATTCTGCTTGATTGCTGGAAACCGATAACCGCAATCTTTGTTTGCAATACCAGTGATATATCATATGTCTTCATAAATGATTATAAGTTCTAATGAAATTTGACGATTATGGGAAAGTTTGAGCATTCGCGAAAGAAAGTCTGACGCTTTAGTTTAATTTCAAATAGTACGGATTTTTGCTAAGATCACCATTAGAATAACTATTAGACAAGTAAAAGACAATGGCAGCTCTAAAACGTTACGTAAAATAATAAATAAAAATTAAAACATGTTAAAAGTGTAGTCTGAAGATAGTTGAAAATAATAATTTATTCATTGATTTATTTCAAGATCATTTTATAAATTCGAAAGTCCAGATAGGTCCAAACTTTAAAGTTACATGGCCGGCTTTCCATCCTAACTGTGAACTGGCTGAACCTCCATATTTTCCGTGTGAGGGTAAATAGCGCCTGTACACACATAATAAGCAGGCGGTCTCGTTTTCACCGCATGGTTCATGGTCCGATACGCTATCCTTCCAACCGTTGGACACACTTGCGACACATTATTAGAGCACTAGCTATGGTCACAGATTACTAAATAGGCACTTTGTCTATGGCCGATAGTCGCCATGTTTGAAAATTATTGATGTAATTGATTGGTGGTTTGTATAAATTGTTATGAACTATTTTCTTTTGATGATTATAATTTATGGATTGATTTTGTGATAATAAGTGTAAGCTTTAACCATTAGAAGTGTTTCATGATTAAATAGATTGAATCAATATTTTACTTTTTGCTTTCTCTGCATTTGTATTTGAATTACAGTCTTTTATATATTTTGTTGAATATATTATTGTTATGAAATAAAACTTTAACAAAATAGGCCATTTTTCGAATGATTCAAAATCATATTTCCTTTATAACTTATTTTCTGATAATATTTCTCCTATTTATTATTTTGTGGAAATTGAGAAAATCTTCCCAAGATGTTTTTTAGGAGAATCTCGAATGTTCAAGGAGTGTTCATGTAGGTCAGTAGGGTTCTAGTCCCTTCTACCCCATTCCCGTGAATGCTCATTCACTTTTTCCTATCTAATATTTAGTAGCAAACTTTTAAGTTTTCTGATGTTTATATTACACCATCGGTGTACAAAACACAAATATATTATAATAATATATATATATATATAAAATATATAAATAATATAACACGTAACAAGGGCGACGCCCTTGTGTGTCAACCAAGAAAAATGCCAAACTTATACAGAACAGATACAGAACAAAAGAACTTTGTATTAGTCAGAAATCAAAACTAAAACCTTAAAATATAACGTAACATAACATAAATTCACGCCTATATCCCCAAAGGGGTAGGCGGAGGTGCTAGCACCCACATTTCGCCAGTTTATGTTTAGGTTCCAATGTAATAGGTAGCAAGCATATTGTCATTAACCGGGCACTTATAAACCTGCGATAAGTACACACTTAACTTCGAAAAGCATCGAAAAATCATTGGCGTGTGCCATGATAAAACCTGGGATCGAACCCGAGACTTCGTCTCAGCAGTCAATTACCCATACAACAAGGCTACCGCGGTTTATATATAATATAAACAAATAAACTATTTATAAAACCAAGTATAGAATAATCCTTCCGTTACAAAGTTTTATTTTGTTGTTTTAAACGTAATAATCTCAGAAACTGCTCGTTTGAGTTGAAAATGATTTTAAGTACTGAATAGTCCGTAAATTGAGAAAGGTTTTAGGTTATATAACATCACGCTACTACCAAATGGAGTGCAGTTTTCATAAAGTTCAACAAATCCGACAGATTATAAATCGCGGAAGGGATGATTATAAGACTTTGACTTCAGCTTACCATCAGAGGCCAATTTTAATTGACGTGTCCTATATAAAAAAAGGGATTTTAAAATAGCCCCGAGCAATACCTATACCGATTCAAATAATTTTAAAAACACCTTTTTAAAAACCTTGTTTAAAAATACCCTAGCATGTGTCGATTCTCTATCACACTGCCTCAAGTCTCTAGAGACTATCCAAGACTGGCAGACTATCGTATCACGTTTGAATTGTTGCCAATGAATTCCAAGTCAGATCCCCTTATGTGGAATTCGGGCAAATCCACGATCCCCTGAGGGATTATAGGATCCGTTCAAAGTTAGTTTCTTTTGTCTTCCCGCTGGAGATATAATGAAATCGTATTTGTGTATTACTAATGTTGGAAAATAAGGTCAGAGTGTATTTTATATTACCAAGATGGTAAAGTAGCTTATTAGCTTATAGTTCACCTGATGGTAATCAGTGATTTAATAATCTACTTCCATCACACACACATAAGCACAAGCACATGCTGTAAGAACATTTCGATTGTTTTTTTTTTTTTTTATACCACTTAGTTGGCAGACAAGCACACGGCCCACCTGATGGAAAGTAGTTACCGTGGCCTATGGACATCTGTAACACCAGAGGAGTCACAGTCGCGCTGCCAACCCTGTAAGTACAGAGTTTCTGTGCCGTCAGTATAAGACAAATCAGGACAAGCCTTTTGTCTTGCCACTGACCTCACAAATTCTCCAGTGAGCTCTGGCTACCCTACTCACCGCTGGGAACACAACACGAAGTTATTATAACCGCGGTATTCTGTAGGGCGGAGGTACTTCCCCAGGCGGATATACCGCCGTGTCCTACCTCCTGCCAAATATTTTATAAAGTATATTAGAACCAAAATTACTGATATTCTCTCTAGCTAAGCTAAATTGCTTTTGTTAGGAGTGGCTACACGTCGGTAGTGTTATAGCCAGGACTCAAACCCGGGACCTCTCGATCGTAAAGCCGACTCCTTAACAGCTAAGCTACCTGCAGTGCTGAACTCGCTCTATAATCGCGTGTGCGATGACACTTCAAAACGTCTTAAAATTGCAATTGCAAGAGCAAAATTGCAAAATTATTTCGAAAAAAAAAAAGAATGTTCGCGACTAAAACATATGGCGTTGTAAGAGTATTATAGACCGAACGCGATCGCTCCGCTACTGCCATGGTACCGAGATACCGTTGCCAGCGCTCACGGCGGTATTTCACTCGTTCTCATCTAATGCTGTCTTTCTCTTTTTTTTACCTTGTCACTCGCCACGTCTCGCGCACCATAGGAGAGGTACAGAGGTCGCAGTCGGATTATAGTACCTACAGAAACAAAATTATATTAACAAACATATTTATAAATTATAAAATGTATGCAGACATAGTTATAATTTACAAAATATATAATAGTAAATCTTAAATGTAGCTATTTAAACTATCAGTCAAATCAGTATCAAAATAATCGGGATATTTACCATGTTGCATTGCTTTACCAGTGGTAGTGCAGATACGCTTAATAAAAGAACTCGAAAGAGGGTAGATCGGTATATTTACACATAACAAACTTTTTCTCTGTTCACCGCCAATATATTCCAGTTCCTCTGTGATCATGGTGCTTGCAACAGCGCCGAAATATCGTAAACTCGAAACAATGCAACTTGGTAAATATCCCGATTATTTTGATACTGATTAAACGTAGGTACAAAATATATTATTGCTAAATATAATATTGCAATTATAAAATATTTAGATATTTAAATATATAAGCACTATTGTTGATATAAACAACCATCATGATCGCATGTTGTAAGTCTTGGGTTTACCTATTGTGAACCAATATCTTTTGTTGTTTTGAATTGATAGACTTTCAAACAAAGTTAAAATTAATTCGCAGAGCTACATTGTGGAACTTCAAGGCTACTTTACATATTACTAACTGTTGCAAATGACCCAAAAGGACTTTTAGGATTCCGAACCTCAAAAGGAAAAGACAGAACCCATACAGGATGTTGATCCGATAGCTCTTTTCTGATGAGGGATAGTGTTAAAATCAAAACAGGAGCTGGTTTACAATTTTGTATTTTCTGCTTTTGCAAAAATGTGTGTTCGGTACAACATTTTTGAGGGAAGAGAGCGAAGAAATTTTGTGTTGCCATTACACAAAAATAAAAAACTAAAAATTAAAAGTGTTGCTGTCCGCAACACACAAGATCGACTCCCAAACTGAATTTCGACAAATCCTACTACGACATGATTTTACTTCGACAACATGAAACTCCGATACGACTCAATTTCGACAATATTCTCGATAGAAACAACTTAATCCCGACACTACTGTACTCCGACAAAGCGTTTCTTCGACATGACTTTATTAAGAAACGACGTGAGTTCGACGACGTTCTTCTTAGACAACAATGCTAGTCCGAAATAAGTCAAATTCGACATACCCTACTCTGAAATATTGTAGCTCGATATTATCTTAAATCGACAAGATATATCTGAGACACGATGTTACTGTGTTCAATTATTGCTACATCCACCTAATTCCTTCAAAAATAACAAATATTAGTCACTTTTTTATTGTTTTGATCAGATTTTTTTGTTGTTTGAATTAAGAATTCGATAATATAACCATGATACGATTCACGTAGTTATGATTCAATAAAACTTATTTTGTACAAGTTATTATTTATTACATTTTTTGTTGGTTTTAAAAAGACTACTCTCACACTAGGATAAATTCCTGTGCCGCAGGAGGCTTTACAAACAGAAATGTCGGACTTCATTTAATTTACTCACCAAAAATGTATCAAATAACGGCCGCAAACTGAATTATAGCGATTCTGTATACCTACTATGCGATCACGTGTCATCTTTTAAGCATTTTTGGAGTCCGGCTTCCTGTTACTCCTCCTCCTTTTTATTTGGCTTATACGGCTTTTCACGAAGCAACTGCCGTCTGAACCCATCCTCGAGAGCACATTGACCCTACGAACCCCCAATACTCGGCGCAGTGTCAAGCGGTAAAGCGGCTGCTGAAATAATTTCGCAGTAATATTGTGTCTTAGATATGTCACGTCGATTTAAGATATTATCGAGCTACAATATTTCAGAGTAGGGTATGTCGAATTTGACTTATTTCGGACTAGCATTGTTGTCTAACAAGAACGTCGTCGAACTCACGTCGTTTCTTAAAAAAGTCATGTCGAAGAAACGCTTTGTCGGAGTACAGTAGTGTCGGGATTAAGTTGTTTCGTTCGAGAATATTGTCGAAATTGAGTCGTATCGGAGTTTCATGTTGTCGAAGTAAAATCATGTCGTAGTAGGATTTGTCGAAATTCAGTTTGGGAGTCATTATACTTCTCAGCCAAGGCAATTAAAATTATATTTCGGTTTTTGCAGCATAAGTTCGTCCCAGAATCCAATTTTGTACGGAACCCTTGCGCGCGAATCCGTTTTATCTTCCATGACCTGAGCATTCCTTTTCGTAGCGACAAAGAAAGATGGATCTAAGGTGTATAACTCCATCTCACTTTGTCATCCAGAAAACGAACACTTATAGCAAGTCTTGATGGCCTACTTATCCTGCTCCTGAATCCTGCAGAAACAGAATCTCGGAATATAAAGTAGCTTATATACCATGCGTGGTTCCCGGTAGAGTAGAATTTGGACCACCCCATCTCTTCCCTTGCGGTATAGTACAAGGCGACTAAGGGATAGGGCTGTTTAACATCAGACAGCTAGCCCAGACTCAGCCTTACATGAATGACTCGAGTCAACAATAGTGCCCGAAAGACGGCAATAGGCTTACCCTCTATTACGTGGGACCTAATTTAATGATTGGTGAAATTTGGGTGTTAATTCACCTCTGCCTAACCTTCCGGGGATAAAGGCGTGATTATATGTATGTGTGTATTTAATTACAATTCCAGACTATAATATGTCTTTGAGTCGAATTTCATCCGGATTCATTCTGATTTTCTGGCGTGTTTGTATACCAAACAAACATCAGATATATCGTATTTATACAATAGTAAAGATTTGATAAGGATATAATAGAAGAGAACGACTGACTGAAAAGAGAATTAATCCCAAGGCGTGCCAATAGCTGTCTCTCATAAAAAAAGCTCTATATAGTCACAGATTGGCAGAAAAATAGATAAAACTTTTCTGTACTAGCAGTTCGTATGTTTACAACGCCCGTGGGATAAATTTATTTGAACCCACACGTTAGATTGCCTTTATACGATTTGACTAGTCAAATTGTTATTGCGATGTATAATATACAAGCTAGTATTCCTCGCTCCTCTCATGTGAAATACTGACCCACAGGACCTATGCTAGGATATTTTATGTTATTATACAGCCCGTCAATTGACTTACACCCTTATGTATGTTAAGAAAATAGGGTGAAGTTTAAATGATAAGTATTACTATTGCTGAAAACCCCAATGTGCGGTAATTCAAATGTTCCAACTTTCATTTAAATTTGTTCATTTAGTTTGACGTGATTGAAACGTACATTTACTATTATTTTATTGAGAAATGAAGCCTTTGAGAAATTTATTTTATAATTTATTCGACAGTAACAAGATTTCTCATTGACTTTACCAACTAAAACCACGCACTTGGTATTGACTCTTCAGATGCTGGAGTGCAAGATTGCCTAAAAGTGATGTAAAAAAAATCTGCCGGCTGACCCAGTTGGGTTTAGAGATCGTCCCCTCGGGTGTGCGAACTACAGTGACCGTCTTGTCTTCACTCTGACAAGATTTCACAGTCTTTACTCATTGTCTGTTCAAGTTTCGTTCTAGACGTTGACAGTTTACAAATAAAGTCTACTAATTTTTTTCAGAGCAAAACGTACATAACCCTCTTTTTGAACCTCGCCGCAGTTGAGTAAACAAGCAAAGAAAAACAGATTTAAATATCATTGATCTGCTTTATTGAAATTCCCGATGTATCTGAATATTTATATGTTCTGTATAATAAAACTCCCGATTGGCTTTTATTGTACCGGTTAATTTGATTAACAATGCACCGGACAGAGTTTAAACTGTTATTTTTGTTGTTTCATAATATGCTAATGAGTTGGACAATGACAAAATAAGGACAGAAATTCAACTGCTAGAAAAAAGTAATTGCAAAAAAAATGGAAAATTTCAAATCATATTTGCTATATTGTGAAACTGTATATAAAATTGTCATGTGTTAATAAAATATCATGTTGTAAAGAAAATTTAATAAATCCCAACAACATTTTATTAAATTGTGATTCTCAGTACTTACGGAAATTCGCCCGGGATGCGAAGGATATGTCTTAGACAATCTCACCACTCCGGCAACCTGAGGACCACATCGTTGGCGTGCGTTTTAGTCGGTTCAAGTTCGACGTAACCTCCCGCACCGGTTTCGGTGGCATCCGTGGGGATTTTGCGCACATTAAAAAAGTACTCATTGAAATATTGTTTAAAAATTATGCAGAATAGTTCAATAAATATAACAGTTTGAAATAACTTTTAACTGTCAAAACTTGATATCGATACCTCATAATATATATTTTACTAATCTAAATGTGTGTGTTTGTCCAGATTTTGGATATTTGTAACTCACGCTCAAATAGTGAACGGATCTGTTTGTAATTTTGTACAGTGATAGGTTTTAGGAATGGAATAACACATTTTTTTTATATAGGACACGCCAACTTGACCTCACCTCGCCTGATGGTAAGCTAATAGCAAAGTCTCAGGAAAGAGGGTCACCATTACAGACACTAAGTGTTACAATGGTGGCACTCAGCTTGGCGGCCTCATCAGATGCTTTTTCACGCCCCACTTAAAGGCCCATAGGAATAGAATTTTATCCCTGGATAAGAATGTAGTCTATTCAATGGGTTGCGGAAACGAGAGTAGAAATCCACGGGGTAGAAACCACATATTGAATGTGGCTTCAACCGGATTTTTACAGCAAGTTAGTTTATGTTACAGCGACCTAAACACACAATACGAGGACAGTTGACCAGGCCGTCAATTAAACCAATATTTCATCCGTGCCCACTAATTGTATAAGGAGAATGGAATTTTAAGGGTTATTACACACGTGAACAGGCCTGTCTTGTTTCATTTTACGTAACGTTCCACTGTCTAGTACTGCAGACTGGTGTGTTGTTTAGACGAAATAAGGAAACTGAGTATCGATGAATTTTTATTATGATGAGTTGGTTTAACCTTTTTGACTATTAAATTGGTGAATGCAGACTTGTACTGCATAAAAACTGGTAACGGTGACGTATGAATGAGTATAGCACCACTTTATCGCAATATAGTGTAATTGATGAAGGAAAAATAGCTTAGTATAGTTAAGAAGCTGGCCTTGCGATCTAGAGTTAACTGGTTCGAATCCTGACTATTAAACTACCGATGTGAACCCACACCTAGCACAAGCAATTTAGCTTAGTTGGGGAGATTAGAGGGAATTAGTAATTGCAGTTGCTAATTTTTCATTTTTCATTAAAAGTAAGAAAGAAAGATCATTCTACAACATTCTACAGCAGTGTTACGGATTCCATAATGTGGATAAACATATTTAGATACAGTATTTTTGTTATTACATTCATAACCTCATAGAAACACTCAGACCAAATAAAAAATGCCAGTCAAGTGAGAGTTGGGCTCGCACACTGAGGGTACCGTATAAATTAGATTAAAGGATAAATGTATGCTACCTAAATTTATATATACTATATCTTTTGACGACATTGGCGGCGAAGTTTGATATTGTCACAGCTTCCAGACGTTACAGACTTAAGTATTTTTTAATATAAATTTCAACTAGACACATCTACGCATTCCTGAGAGAAAAGGTTTCTCCAGACGGACGGACAGACAGATAACAAAATGATCGTATAAGCATTCCGTTTTCCCTCTAGAGGTACGGAACCCTATAAAACGACGTAATTATTCATGCATACAAATATATAAGCAACAATACCTAATACCCGATTACAATATATAAATAAATGAAAAGTGCCATTTCTTAAAACTTTGTGATAAGTAAAACATTGTTCAATATCTTGTTCAAAGTGAAACTTTTGCTACTTATCTGTATTGTGACATTGGTTAATTCATTCTTTGTTTACACAATAAATCAATCTTACGTTTGTGTATACGATTACGATGGCAAACAATTTTAATCAGACTGCAACACACGTGAGAGTATATTGTATTTGCATATTGTACCTTGTTTTTTTTGGTTCGTGATTTAATATTGAATACAAGGGTCATTACAGGCGGCTGGGCTACTACTCTAGTTCCTCCGTGATCATGGTGCTAGCAACAGCACCGAAATATCGGAAACTCGAAACAATGCAACATGGTAAATATTCCGATTATTTTGATACTGATGTGAGTAACTATGATAGTTTAAATACCTATATTTAGTATTTTTTACTCTTTGGGTACGGAAGCATGAATCAAATCTGCGTCCTCCGAGTTAGCAGCCGATCTACTAGTATGCCAAAAAGGTCGTTGAATAGATTTGCCCGGCAATCGAACTGGCTTGTTCCAATTTCACCATACACCTATCATAGCTCAGAGCTCATTAGAATTGCGAATTCATTTGATTGATGGGCATAACGAATTCTGGCAATCGTGTTTATTTAATGGAAATTGATATGTGAAACGAATTGTCTTGTTATTAAATAATAATAATGGTTACTGCAACCAAACTATTATAACAGACTCACATCAAAGATCTTAAAGATAACCACCAATCATGAGTATTTTTTGTTGACAGTCACAAAATTTGCGCATATTTTACCAGGATTGCTTCAATCAATTAATCAATAAGCCTATCGCAATCCATTGCTGGCCTCCCAACATTGCCTCAGCCAATGTTGGGAAGCTTTGGCTTGCTGTTTCCACGCTAGCGAGGCGGGTTAGGACAGGGTTTTATTCCGAGTTTTTCTTCTCTCGCGGCGATATCGTCGGCATATTTTTCTGTTAGTCATCTCTTACGACACTCCTCCCTCACACAGACAGATCCTCACACATTGCGACCTGAGACGGTGCGCACTGTGCGGTATGAAAGAAACTTCATTCCACGCACACTCTAGCTGTGGAATGACCTCCCTGCTGCGGTTTTCCCAAGCGCCTACAATTTGGGGTTCTTCAAGAAGGGTATCAGAAGGTTTCTTCATGGTCGGCAGCGCGAGTGTAACACCCCTGGTATTGCATACGTCCAAAGGCCACGGTAACCACTTCCCATCAGGTTGTTTGTTGCTTGTCTGCCTCCTAAGTGGTATATAAAAAAAAACTCCCGCCGGATGTGATGGGGTGGTGATACTTGTATTCTTTCTCTGTCACCACACACAGATAACCTGTATAGGTCACGGTCACAATGTTACTGTAAACTGATTTATATTTTTCTGAAATTAATACTGATACTTGGTACCATGCTCTGAATAGAAGACTAGATATGGTTCGATATATAGATAGATAGATAGATAATTCTTTATAGTAAACCAATAGATTACAGTACAACTTGTAGGTAGCATGCATACAGTTTAATGTACAATGGGCGGCCTTATCGCTGAAAGCGATTTCTTCCAGTCAACCTTAAGGCAAGGTAAGTTAAATAAAGTGACAAGATGATGGTGGTCCATCATCTTGTAACTTTATTTAATTAAAATGTTAGTATGAATAGTTAGTAAGAACATTGTTTCTTTATAAAAAGCATTTCCGAGATAAGGCCGACGTAAGTAAATGTCAATTAGCCTAAGCAATACAAATTGTTTTAGACGAGGCTTATAATCCAAGCGATTATACAAATTTTTAATCACAATTATATATAATCGATCCAACCCCCAAATACGATTAGTTTCACCTAAAGTTAGCTCATGGTTTGTTTAAATTATTCTTTATTATATTCATAATCATATTACCTAGTTACTATACACTAATGAAGTATACTTTTGACCGTGGGAATCGTTTATTATTAATTTTAACTGGCGAAAAGTGGGTCATAAGGTCTTTGTCTTCGTAATAATATAAAGACCATATTTGATGAAAGTTGTAGCTTTGATAGCGTTCAAAAAGCGTTTAATAAAATTAATTTTAAAATGAAGAAGTTTACAAGACTCAAACCAAATATCACTAATGTGGGTTAAGAAATAACAACACATATGAATGCGAAAAATCACAAAGTAACATTTATGACCGTAAAGAGACACAAAGTACCGTTTATGAACAAGTCATTAAATTTTACCGAAGTATTTTTACATGTCTAACGATACACAAATACGTTTTATCTTTTAGGATTTACAATTTGAATTGCATGTGTTTAAAAATGTCTAGTTCGGTTTAGTGTTCAGAATTAATTAATTAGTGTACAAATGGTAAATATAAATCTATTTTTAAAGATCAACAGGTTATTCTAGTTCATTCTATAACAGTAGATTTGTAGGCGGCTACGAATATCATAACATCATACTTATAAATATGGACCTATCTATGTATATCTGAAATGAATGACACTTTAACATAATCTTTTTGTGCACTTAGAAATTAAGTCGGCAGCGCGAGTGTAACACCCCTGGTGTTGCATACGTCCATAGGCTACGGTAACCACTTTTCATCAGGTGGGCTGTGGGCTTGTCTGCCACCTATGTGGGGAAAAAAAAAGTTAAAAGTAAAAATAGATCAAATAATAGATAAAGCGCTATTTCGTTAGGTCATTTGATAGAAAGTCTGACGATATCCAGCATAAACAACGATAATTGTGAATCTATAGATGTACATAATCACAATTAAAAAAAGAATATTAGTTAAAATTTTAATTCCGCATATTACCTAATTTCTTTATATTGTGTAACAGCAAGATAACTAGAGAATTTTTAGTTACCTAATATCCTATTTTAATTCTTAATCTAATGCCGTATGAGGCAGTTTAGAATTGTTAACATACATACATGTAATCACGCCTTTATTGCCGGAGGGTTAGGCAGAGGTGAATTAACATCCACATTTTAACCAATCATTATTCAGTCCCACGTAATAGGGAATGAGTCTATTGATGTCTTCCCCGCTCTATTGATGACTCGATCCATGCATCTGAGACTGAGTCTAGGCTGTGTTTATCTGTCTGATGTTAAACAGCCCTATCCCCTAGTCACCTTGTAAGATACTGAATGGGAAGAGATGGGGTGGTTCAAATTCTGCTCTGCCAGGAACCACGTGGCTATTTAATTATGTTACCCGCAGCTTGTCTTATAATTCTATTGTCAATATAAACAAATATGTTTTAAGATAAACTGTTAACAGAAACCCAACATATCAATTCAAATTTACAAGAATCATATAAAAAGACATAAACACGAACATATAGCAGTGACTTGAAAACCATGACATTTGGTATACATGGACAAAATATTGGTTAAAAACAGCAAAAATATTGTCACAAGTGAATTCTAGCTTTATGCATATGGAAATAAAGAATAAATTCGGTTGTACACATAATTTTGGATATAACCGGTTTTGATAAAATATGTGATTTTGTATGTAGTTATTATGTAAATGTAGATAGGAGTCTAGTCGACAAAGGGTATCAGATAAATATTAATTGGTATAATCGCTTTTATAGAAAGGCTATTAGATGTTTTTCCTCAAGTTTATCCGGTATTTCTGTCTGTAAATGGAGTGCTACCATATTTTACCAGCTTCTCTCTATATTTTTTAATCTACCAGCTGTTATCTAGGAATTAAATTATTTATTTAATGTAGAAACTAGAATTCATCGATATGTTATGTCCATTGATTTCACGGTCATTTGTAAACTAACTTTTCAAATGTTTCACAAACAAAGTGTAGCGAAAATTGAAAATATTTAATTTGTAATAATAGCGGATATACTTCAGTTCATTTTTTACTCCACTAGTTTTTAATTTATGTAATCAACTGACTAATTTTCATATTTAAAAGACATTTATAGGATTAACCTTGACAAAATTATATTTTAAATCAAAATAGGAGAACTCGTCTCATATACTAGGTTTTAAATAGTTAATTGGCCAACTAAACTATTCAAAAAAATACCTCGCAGGTATTCTAGACTAACAAAAATTCTAAATTTAAAAAAAAAAGATCCGAAACTAATAATAACTAGAATAGATCAAAACAAAAATAAATGTTCCAGAACTGATCAATTTAAGATTAGGCATAACATTGAAATATTCCAACAAAAAGAGATAACCTAAACAAAGAACTAGATTAAAGAACTCAATCTGAACTTCCTTTATTTGTCTTCATAGATGAATGCAATAAAAATATTTTGGATCATTACGTCATTTTATAGATATCTAACGACAGATTTCTGCATTTTATGGCTTTGCCTTTATCAACCTTTTTCCCATGTGAACATCTTCCTAGCATTTAAATTGGAGATATCAGAACGGTAATGGATTAATCGAAAAAAAAAAAACGATTTTAAGCAAGTCGTCCCGTCATTAGACTTCTGTTTTTCCGATCAACAATTATGGAGATTATCAGCCTTTGGTATTTGCCGGCAGCAGAGGTGCGAGGAAAATGCCTTATTTGGCTATATTACACCCCCTGTATATGAGAACCGAGACTGGTAGGGGGTATCCGTGGATTCTAGCATGAAAACAACAATTATATTTGTCGTGCCTTTTAGTTGGTTCAAGTCCGACATGACATCTCCCACCGTCTCCGGTGGTGGGGGTATCCGTAGAAATCTAACGCACGTAAAAAAAAAGATTTAAAAATAAAGATTGATGAAAAAACGTATTTTGAATAATTTCATGAAAGAGCTGCATAACTTCTTTTTTTTAATCAAACACCTTAAAAACTTCTTAGTAAGCAAATATTTGGAGGTAGTGATTTATTATATTACTTCTAATATGTGTGTATTTCCGTGTTCTGTTTTTTTTTATTCTTTTATCCAACGTTTTTTTTTCATATTACATATGTCGGTAAGTATATGTCGGTTAAAAATAATTATTCCGATTCATTAACTGACTGTACAGGGATGTGTCTTATATTTTAGGTTGCGGATAGTCTAAATATTGATTTCATCTAATGCTATATTTTTATTAATTTCTTTTACCGTCCAATATTTAATTGTATTTTATCCTTCTAAGTTTCTTCTTTTCATTTCCTCATTTTTGTTTGATTTTTCCTTTAAATTTTAACTAATCATAAATCTGTTTTAACGTAAAATTTTCAATAACCAATCTACGAGAAATAAATTAAAAGCCTTATAAATTGGTTATTAATATTCCATTCTGTTGACCACCACATGTCGTCAAACAATAATTTTATACTGACCTTTATTAACGACAGCGAGGATATTTTCCGTTTGAACATCTTTGTACTGCAAATTTATTTAAATTGCCAATAGACTGTCAATGATTACAGTAAAATGCTTGTCCCTCCATCATAAAATGCATGATATAGACAGGTATTACCATTTTAATATTGAGGGCATGTAGATAAAAGCATGTAGTTAAGATGGTTCTGTTTCTGAAGAAGAACATAATGATATTCCCATAATAAAATTGTTGGGACTATGGAAATTACGGTGGGATCCAACGCCGAAATGTGGCCAGTGTCCTGGCCTTCTTTACATCAGGTACGACCCAGGGCGGGTTTTTTAGTTAACAAAAGCTATTTGACATTTCTGTAATTGATATTTATTGTAAAATTTAATTCGACTAAGTTACTGTTACCTTTATTAATAAATTACCATATTATTATACCAAAATATGTGAGTTACAATATTTCTGTTTTAAACTTCTCGTCTAGAAGTACCATAAAAGTTGTATAGAATCTGTATGAAACTTTTATTAATTCCTGCTAATTCTTTAGAAATAAATTCTGTAGGAGGTAAGACACGACGGTATTTCCGTCCAATTGAACGGTCCGATTGGGGAAGTACCTCCGCCCTACAGAATACCGCGGCCATAATAACCTCGTGTTGTGTTGTGTGTGAGTAGGGTAGCCAGAGCTCACTGGAGGGTTTTTGAGCTGTCAGTGGAAAGACCAAAAGCTTGTCCTGCTTTGTCTTTTACACTGACTGCACAGAAACTCTCAATGTTTGCAGGGTTGGCAGCGCAAGTGTGAATCTCTTGGTTTTGCATGCGTCCATAAGTCACGGTGACCACTTTCCATCTGGTAGATAGTGTGCCTGGCTGCCACCTAAGTAATATAAAAATAAAAAATAAATTGGTTTATTTTGATCTAATAGCAATCAAATATATATTACATTAATATACGTCACAACGATTTACATCTTTTTTTTATTTTTTATTTTTAAGTGCACTAAATCCTCACGGATACCTCCCCACCGAAGCCGGTGGAGGAGGTTATGTCGGACACGAACCGACTAAAACGCACGCCGCCTGTGGGTCGCTTTGGTTGCCGAAGGTGAGGTTGACAGGCATATCCCTCGCACCCCGGCCGACCCAGGGCCATCTCTCACGATCTGGCCCTCTTCTCGGGTGTGGGGACTACAGAGTCCAGTCCCCAACTCGTCCCCGACAACGATTTACATCTTAAAATATTCTTTCGGAATAAATTACTACCACTTTAAACAATTTTGAGAAACTATCAATTGAGGTAAAATATTTTAATTACTTATTTATTATGTATCAAAAGGTTACATTTAATATTCTACACAAAAACCCACTAAAGTATGAAATAATGACATAATAGTATTAATAATTATTATTGTATACATTTTCTACCGCCAAATCAAGTTTCTTATCTGTATCGTATATAAAAACTCGAATTGATTATTCCAAATTTAAAATCAGTATGAAAAATCCTATTCCTCTTACTATTTCTTTTTTTGTGGAAGTAAGTTTTAGTAGTTTTAAAATTCGAGTTTGAATATTTTGTATTTGAAATGGTTAATTCCAAATTCAAAATCATATCATCTTCAAAAAAGATAAAATGTTTTTCTTTACAGATTTTGAATTTGGAATCAACCATTCCAAATTCAAAATCCGCAAAAAATAGACTTGTATAATTGTTTTTTATATGAATACAGTTTCGTTATAAAACAATAAATTGTCACAGTTAATAACTGAAATACAAACAAAAAAAAATTACTGCTACTAGCTGTTAAGTAATACCATAGATACTGAGGTAACACTGCGGTAGGCGCGATGACTACTGTTGGGCCCGCTTTATTACATAACAAGAACATTAGCAAATAGAAACGTGATTCAATTTCGATAATTGCATTTGGTTTTTGTTGCCTGTTGTCTGTAGTAATGTCTCTATTATTTAAATTTATAATTTGAAGATAGTTAGGTGTATTACGCGATATTGGTTATTGCACATTGTTCGCTTTACATGGTACTAACTACTGACAATATTTTGTACGACTGCATTCTGTACGACTGCATTCTGTACGACTGCATTCTGTACTGAGTATGTAAAACTTAAAGCGATGGTAAATAGGTTTATTGAGTTTATATTTCCACTGTATGTTATGCTATGTAGTTCTAGACATAACATAGCCGCATGGTTTCCGGTAAATTAGAATTTGGACCACCCCATCTCTTCAAATACGGTGTCGTACATGGCGAATAAGGAATAGGGCTGTTTAAAATTAGTCAGTTATAGAAAAACCCAGACCAATGCAAATATAATTGCACTGAACGGAAATCAATCCCGCAACTATTGCGATACAGAGGTCGTCAACACTATTAACTATTAATTTTTAAATAAATTATTTAATTTATTTATTATTTAAAACCTATTACAGGTCTTACATAAAGGTTTAAAAATAGAATTACCGCTATGAAATGCCTAATTTAATATATTTTACTCAGAACTGATGAATTTTAATGTATTTTTATAATATGCGTATGACAATTTAAGATCTCTGACTTGTGTCTGAATATTTTATACGCCTAGCTACAAAACCTGCTTGACAAGTATGTTACACCGAATATAACATTACTTGTGTGTAAATTTTCCAAAATTAGGTATTGTATAATCTATTTATTGATGACTAGCTTATGTACACGGCTTCGCCTGCTCTTACAATAAGGTGGTATATTTCGTCTGTCGATTTTGTGATAGGGTCGAAATTAGAAGTCTACGTATCCCACTGTTGCTTTGATTAACAAGAGGTCTAAAGTTATAATGATGAAATACCTCTCACTATTAGCACATACAATCGCGATAAAATAATTCAAATTTACAAAAATACAAAGGAAACTATTTTAACAGTATTTAAGGTCAGTTACACCCCACGTCCGCTTCTTAATAATTTTACAACAATATTGCCAAATTGTCCGTCGCTATCGGTTGTATAGAAGCCTGTAATTCTCAAAATCTAAACATTATAACGGATTCTGGTTTAAAATATATAAGGTTAACATAAAACAGAAACAAACTACCACTAAGGACTCCTCGCACTAACTATGGCAAAAAAACCTTATTGTTCGAAGGAGCACCTAACGATATTAAAAACTGCAAAATTGTGAATGCATGTTTGTATATATGTATGTACATGCAGTGCAAGAAATGTGTATCCCAGCTCGCCAGATGCAAATATTATGCTATTATAATAAGTAATATCACTAGGTACCTATCTCATTTTAAGTGAACTATTGTTGTTTTTATAAGAAATAAAGTTCTTTAAACCGAACGTCCAAGTAAGACTGAGTAGCCGAGATAAACATCTATCCCCGTAACATTAATCATATAATCATGCTTTTATCCCCGTTATGCAGAGGTGAATTTTAAAACCCATATTTCACCAATCATTGAATTTGGTCCCACATAATAGGGCTTGAGCCTATTGCCGTATTCCGGGCACTATTGTTGACTCAAGCCATACATCTGAGGCTGAATCTGGGCTGTATATATCTATCTGATGTCAAAAAGCAATGCTAATTTATATTAAGAATTCTTTTTAATTTACATCAATCAATAGAATTCGTTTATTTCTATGACTACGCAATTCTAAAACATTTTTTTATCGAAAAGAATCTCTGTATAATACATTGAGAACTAAAGCTAAAATGTATTGATGTTCTCTTGAAGATCAGCAGACCGCGAGACATTGAGACTGGAGCTGTGTCTGAATGGCAATTGAAGGCCGCACTTCGAGAGAGACTTCGTCTCGAGAAGAGATAATGATATAAGATGTTGATTTATTTAGTACTTATTTATTAAGGCATACAAAGTATTTTGTAATATTTCATGAAATATTCTACGACTCTGGTCGACTAATTCAAGCAAACTACAACAAATTGTGCGCGAATAGTCTAGAAATATTCGCGCACATCCGTATACTTTTGTGCACGCACACGCACAGTCAGTAAACTCGCATCATAAACGCATCGCAAACATGTTTGTGCACAAGTGCACTGAATTGTGCGCTTACAAAGTTACGCACGGCCTTACTAGTGGAGACAGATGCCAAATGCACTACCACCATTGTAGTACGTGCCCTGATGGACGGGGTGTTGCATAAAATGTTTGTAAGCGAATGTGCTGCACACTGGTTTGGTGGAATTCTCAATAACATCTGTGGGGCACAAACCTCACCTCATAACTGCTGATATACAGATGAACTTTCAACTAGTTTTTTCTCTTATAATTGGGTTAGATAGTAGTTGCTCCAACAACAAATATGCCAATCAAAAACAATAACTAGATCTTGGGCTCCAACGTGTCAATTTTGGATGCAACTGGTAATCCCCATGATAATGATATTTGATGAAATAAGCGTAGCATAATCTATTAATTATATTAAGTAATAGCAGATATTTATCTATTAGTCTGTTAGTTTCCCAACTTTAATTTGTTTGACGAAATAATTATTAAAATATCATCAATTATATTCATTTTATATTCTGAATTGATTAATATTTTGAAAGACTGTGTCTAAATTTCAACAATTCCATAATACAGTAGACGATTATTCTCTTACTAAAACATGGGAATTTTTGACATTATGTCAGTACTACATATGTCCCCGGAGGGTTAGGCAGAGGTGAACTTAGCTTAGCCGGAGAGGTTGGAGGAAATGTTAGTAATTTCTGTTCTAATATTTTTTGAAAAAAAAAAAAAAAAACTAGTACCCAAATTTCACTAATCACTGTATTCGATCCCACGTAATAGGGGGTGAGCCTATTACCGTTTTTCGGACACTATTGTTTACTCGAGCCATGCATCTGAGGCGGAGTCTGAGTTGTATATATCTGTCTGATATTAAACAGCCCTATTCCTTAGTCGCCTTTCACGACACCGCATGGGAAGAGATCGGGTGGCCCAAATTCTACTCTGCCGGAAAACACACGGCGTTATTACATAAAACAAACAGGTTAAATGTGATTTCATTTACCACCATAACATTTTGGAATCCTTTACCAACACAATTGTTCCCTTCTTTCTACAGTAATAGCGAGGCGTGAAAAAGCATCTAATGAGGCTGTCAAGCTGAAAGACAATATTGTAATACTATTATTACCTGTAATAGTGACCCTCTTTCCTAAGAAGGCGAAGTCATTATTCACGTGTTCTATGTCAAAAAAAATCGTTTCTGCATGCCCCTTCCGGGATTTACAGACTGAGCAGCATTACGAGTGCTGTGTACTCAAAGCGAAGACAATTAACGCACATTTTTCTTACGACGCAAAACTATCACATGGGTTATGACAGTATTACATGACAATGTGTGTCGTGGTAACAGTGATACAAGTCTTCCTGGTTCACGGGTGTAATGCGACAGTTTTTTATAGGAACGATGGTGGGATTGAGAAGTCTTAGATGGATGAATATAATTATGAAGTAGACATTAAGTATGATAAAAAAATAAAGCATGGTGACAGACAGATGGACAGCGGTCTCTCAGTATAGAGCCCTAAAAACTAAGTTTTGACTTCAATCCAAGATTTCTTTCATCATTTATAAATATTTGTCATTAATAAACAGTTTAAAAATTATATTTTACTGCACACCAAATTTATAAATGTATTGATAAGTATTATCCTCTCTCGATATTCTTGATTTCGGAGAAAAAGTTTTTAAACCATCAGGGTCACTTACATTAGTTCATCATATAGACCATCATGTATAGACAATATCAAATATTTGCACACCTTGAAGAGGTTGTAATGCAGTGGACCTATATATTTATTGAAAATGTATCTTTTACTAACTTTCTGTAACCTGTGTTATGCAAATAAATTATTTGATTTGATATTCCATAGTGCTTGAAACGGCGCTGAAATATCGGAAACTTAGAACAATACAACATGGAAAATATCCCGATAGCTTAAATACTAATGTATTTAATTGTATTATTTTCTTTACTAAATAAATATTTGGATCTCTTTGGAATTACAGTTTGAAAAAAATTGTGAACGAATTGCAGAGGAGATTAACTATAATGATACACATTTAAAGGTATTCGTAGTAATTTGACGAAACAAGTTATTGCTTAGGTCATTCTGTGTCCAAATTTTTTGTCGACACCAAAGTTATATTAAATTATGAATCAGAAGCTTTTCAAGCTTTATACCAGTTTGTAAAAAAATACAAAATTAGTAGATATTAGTAAAAGTTTTTGTATCTAAGTAGCTAGTTCTATTCCGTGTCTAGAAATTATCACGCAACAGATGGATGTTATTTCTGACATCGAAAGAAATTAGTTTTTTACTATCTATATTTTTTATGACGACTCTAAGCAAATATCAGTGTTTGTTTAAGTTTTAGCAAATTCAATTGAAATTATTTGATTGAATAGTTTTAATGATTTTATTCGCAAAGGGTTTTAACTACCCCATAAAGATATTGGAAGTCAATACGATATACGATAGATTGAAAACACTTTACAAAATCAAGTCGATTTTGTGCAAATTTAATTAGATAATAATAATAATAATAATAATAATTGAATAATATAAAAAAAAATTATCATCAAATCGTAACCATATCAGAGAAATAAAAAGGTTTTGAAACAATTTAAAGATTTTTAGTTATAGTCATAATATACATCTTGTTTAAACTATACACATACAATACAATCTGCAATAAAAGACTAATTGTAAAAATCATTCAGAAGTAGATAAATACATAATTTTGTGTTATACATGAATTTTACTAAAGTACATACATACATGTAATCACGCCTTTATCCCCGGGGGGTTAGGCAGAGGTGAATTAACACCCACATTTCACCAATCATTGATTTTCTTCCCACGTTAAATGGGGGTTAGCCTATTGCCGTCTACCGGTCACTATTGTTGACTGAGTCTAGGATGTATATATCTGTCTGATGTTAAACAGTCCTATCCCTAAATCGCCTTGTACGACACCGCATGGACAGAGATGGGGTAGTCCAAATTCTATTCTGCCGGGAACCACGCGGCTTGAATTACCAGTAATCTCAAATTTTCACTTCATTCTGGTTGCGGTACTTTTGTCGCGATTGAGAGGTCATACAGCAATCACGTGAAAGCCTAGATAAGCAAAAGTATGAAGAAAAATAGGAGAACAAACCCCAGAATACAGGCTTTGAAATATACACAAGACCGTCAAGAGCAATGGGCAACACTTTGGGGTCTTCAACTTCAGGAATGGTGGTTCTTACCATCTGGACCTTACCCTAGTTTCTTACCATCCAGCAGAGTTTTGTCAATTGATTAGCCGTTAGCTCCAGCCATAAGAGGCCATTTAAACGTCAATATTCAATCCACCACATAAATATCAAACTTTACGAATGTTCGCGAAACTATTCCAAGCCACCAACATATCAATACCCCTGTCTGTATGTCCAGTTACCCTTAAACATACCAGCTGCTCTAAATTCTCAAGAGGTCAGGTAGCTCATTTTAAATTGGTTGGCGGTAGCCAGTGTTAGTTGAGCTGTATGATTTATAGATACAGTTCCGTGATTTGGTACTTGGATAGTTTAAGTTATTTTGGTGTTGGTCTTGGGCAAGATAGTATGTTGAAAGCTTGCGTCGTGTTCGCAAGGCCGGCCAGTCTGTGTAAGGACACTGTATGTTAGTTTGTCACTTTTGATTACGATTTTAATGTCATAACAGCAGTTAATTTTAATATTATTTGTCTTTTGTTAGCACTTTGTTGATATTTATGACATGTTTCTTCATTCCCTTTGTGATGATAATATACACATATTGACGCCTGTAACTTCCTGCAGGGTTAAGCAAAGGAGTATTAACACTCGATCCTAAGGCTGGATAACGGTCTCGCACAAAATTGGAAGGCTTTGGCCTACTGTGATGTACCCACACTGGTCAGACGAGTTATTACAGGGTTTCATTTTGAATTTTCTTCTCACGAAGTGATATCCTTTAAACGGGGCCTGAAAAAGCATATGATGAGGCCGTCAAGTCACCATTGTAACATGGTATATGTAGGTAATGGTGACCCTCTTTTTTGAGACTTTGTTTTCAGCTTACCATTACGCGAGGCAAAATCTAATTGACGTGTCCTATATCAAAAACAATCGTCTGCGCTTTTTCCGTTTGTCGGATTTTACGACACCCATCGGATGAGATGGAATGGTGATACTTATATTCTTTCTCCGTCACTACACGGACGATATTATCGCCCAAATTTCGCCCACCATGGTTTTCAATCCCACTTTACAGGGAGTGAGTGAGCCTATGTATGTATGCTGACAGATAGAGAATAGTCTGAGTAGCATTCTACGACACCCACCGGAAGAGATGGGGTGGCTCTAATTTACTCCACCAGGAACCAACACGGCTATATGTATTTACATGTTTTTAAAGAAAGTAACCGAACTCACTAGTACTCCCTAGCTAAGGTAAGGTGCTTCTGTTAGGAGTGGCTTCACGTTAGTAGTGTAATGACTAGAATTGGAACCCTGGACCGTAAACCACGCTTTAGCAAAAAAATAATCGTTCCCTTTCATAAAACTACTTTACTTTTCTTTATACTTTATTGTACATACACACACACAAAATTACATTATATACAGAATAACAGATGAAATGTACAAAGGCGAGTTTAACCAAAAATTAAGTTTTCTGCCAGCAAACCCGGGAGTGCACAGAGGAATTGCAATACGAGAGGTAAATTTTAGTGTACATGAAAGTGGAGATTTTAATGTAAGAGGTATACAAGATATGATAGAAGATATGGCAATAGGAATACATAAACACAACATACGTACACATATGTACATATATATAAAACTAAATCAAAATCTACAATAATGTCGATTCTTAATTTTTTGTTCATGAAAAAATATATATAGCTGTGCCTAGTAGCCATTTTTAAGTACAAAAACTTATTTAAATTATTAAAATTTTACCTTCATAGACATTTTGACTGTTGCCTTCGGTCAATAGCGACCTCTAACGTTTGGTCCATATCCGCTATGAGCAGAGGTATTATTAGTAGGTACATTTAAATGTCTAACATATGTGTGCTAATGGTACATATAAATGTAAAAGAATTTATATTATTATTTCCACATTGGCCTTTTGGGTATACTGTCCAATGTAAAACTACTATTACTTAATCACTTCTGGTGAGTGTCAAAATATTGAGGCTTGTCACCATATTGCCATGCTATGGCAATAGATCTGTCGATTTGACGGCATATCATGACATATTTTGTTTGCCCATTGTGCCACTAAACATATTGGAGAAAAGTTGGAAAGAGCGAAAATTTGCACTATAAGGACCAACGAATTATAATAAAAATCCAATAACAGGACTGATCAAGGTGTGTACTCTACTTAATAAGAGAAAACTCAGGCACTGTTCTGTGGTAATCGCTGTCGCCAAGCGGTCTCACATAACAACCAAAGCTGTTATGTCAGAGTCGAACAACAGATAATATAGTCGAATCTACCACTACTTCATTGGGCTCATACTACTACTTTATTATAAGCTGGTTAGATACTGTTTGATAGTGAAAATACATTATTCATTTTTTAATATAGTTTTTGATCTTTTCCTATTTTGCGCGCGGGGACACTCTCGGGCGTCATCTCATTGAAACCAGCTGAGAATATCAGACTTGAACCGAAAAAAGTCCACGCCGCCAGCCTATATGACCAAATCTAGTGTACCTTAGAGAAGATATCCTAATTACCCTGACCGTCCTTGGCCACCAACATGAGAAATTTTTGGCGCTGTTGCAAGCACCATGATCATGGAGAAACTCCGTGATCATGGTGCTTGCAACAGCGCCGAAATATCACAAACTCAGAACAATACAACATGGTAAATATCCCGATAACTTTAATACTAATTTGAGTGACCATGATAGTTTAAATACCTATAATAAGATGTTTGACCTTTACTTAGGAAAAAACACTAAAACACTAAATCATTATTTCTGTCCCCACTTCTACAATATGTACATTCGGATTATCCACGCAAGAAAATAATGATATCAAATACATGGTTCTGCGTACCGCTACTTCAGTAGTGTAACAGGCGCCTAAGCCTAATAATGATCAATAGGTTTGATGTCCTACAAAACATTTCGTCATTAAACATGCATTACCTTCAAAACTGACCTCCGTTTACGTCATGCCCGTAACTGATACGACTGTTATGTGCCCATTTGTAACAATTAAACGCTATGTTAAACGCACGAAAGTTAAGCAATTGTACGCGAGGATTTGAGTCCACAGATGAAAAATAGAACGCATTTTGTCACTGAAATTGTGTTAACAGTTTGTTCATATAGCGCGATGTGCGAACTTTTTGTGTTTAACGCCATCTAGCGAAAACGAACGAAACTATTTCGAGAGTATTGATCCTGTATCACGCTATGAAAAAAATCACGTTGGAATTTAATCGATATCTCAAAGTCATTTGATGATCCAGAGGTAACAAACAAATATACAGTGCTAGACCTTAAATTGTTCGCCACTTTCAGTGGAGTTGGCGGGAGTGAGTGGAAGACAGGAGGCATATAGTGTCTTCGATCCATTTGTTAAAGACACTGTATTCTTCCTCTTCATTAAATAACAGAAGAATTCATAATTATACAAGATATCGAGACTTCTCGCGAATTATATCCACACATTATGAATTCACACCGCGAAAGTTTAAAAATAACAGAAGAATTCTTCGCAGAATTCGTCTTTTCCGTATTTTTTTCAAAATATTCGGTTTCGATTTCTGGTCCTGATTTTTTAAAAACTTACTAACTTGTCACTATTCATCAATTTTGGGTTTTGCCAGCCATAACCGACTTGAAAAATTCACGATGTATTTCTATGAAAAAAAAAATCTTTTTATTTTATTTTTTATTTTCTTCTTAACATTTATATTGTTTACTTTTATGTTTACATTAACCACTTTACTAACGAGTTCTTATATTTTGTTACAGGTATGTTGGTGTTTCAATTCAACGTAAGAACTCCATAAAAAATGCGGGGAAAATTTAACTTAAACAATATTTTAGATTGATTGAATCTCTTAAGTTGTGTAATGTATTGCCTGAATTATATAGATAAGGTAAGAAGCTTATGGCATGGAACCTGCTCGTTATGTCGGATGCGAACCGACTAAAACAGCACGGCCGTCTTGGGGGTGAAGTAGCCTCTGGCATATACCTCGTGACTGGCATATACCTCGTGACTGGCATATCCCTCGCGTTCTAGGATAGTGCTCAGTTCTAAATCCCGATTTATCAGATGGCAGATCGTATTTACACAATCTCTCCTAAGATAAATCAAGATTCAGGATTAAGTGTCCTTCTTGAATACTTGCCTAAATGTTTTCAAACTAATTTATTTATTTATTTATTTATTTATACTTTATGCACGATGTACATTGGCGGACTTAATGCCGTAGGCATTCTCTGCCAGTCTACCATAGGGTGGTGCAGAGCTAGTACGTGGTAGGCGCATATTAACAAGAGATGCGTTTGGTTCTATAAGGACTATAGATTAATTATATATAGGTTCTTAAACATAAACATTTAATTATAAATAATAAAAATTGTATGAAAGCTTCCTAGACTACTGACTGTTTATCTAGAAATGTTTGTAACATATTAATTTTTTTTTAATCCAGCATACAGGCAGACAAGCATACGGTCCACCTGATGGAAAGTAGTTACCGTGGCCTATGGACGTTTGTAACATCAGAGGAGTCATAGTCGCGCTGCCAACCCTGTAAGTACAAAGTTTCTGTGCCGTCAGTTGAAGACAAAGCAGGACAAGCCTTTAGTCTGCCCACTGACAGCACAAATTCTCCAGTGAGCTCTGGCTACCCTACTCACCGCTGAGAACAAAACACGAAGTTATTATAGCCGCGGTATTCTGTAGGGCGGAAGTACTTCCCCAGTCGGACTGCTCAATAGGGCGGAAATACCGCCGTGTCCTACCTCCTTAATTCATTATCGAGTATGGTGAGTGAAGCAATGAATTAGCTAGTGAATCAATCAATGAATTAGCCTGTTGCAATCCACTGCCTCATCTCCACTTAACACGTTAACCCCTCCCGCCATAACACTCAATCTTCCGCCTTGCGCATCCAATCTATCTCAGCCACGTTTAACAGGTTGTTTCCTGTAATAATATCAATATATCTAAAATTACAGCTGCAAGCGTCCATTTCCACACACAACGGACATTGCAACGTATAGTTTCATGCAGTCCAGTGAATTTACCAATACCTTATTATGCCACACAACGCTTGCTAGCATTACTTTCAATGAAAATTTCATGCGTAGATATAAAATTCATGAATATATTTTTTTTACAAAATTCTAATGAATAATGTCAAAATTCTGCTAGGTTTTAGAATATCCGTCGTGGATCTTCCGTGGCGTAGCACCGAAGCTCATGTTATCACAGATAAATTACTAATAATAACCTATTATTAGTCATTAATACTAAAAATAACGCATTAGTACTCTGTGGAAGATCAGTCGCTCCACTGCGAACCAATTTGTAAATATTATCATGTATTGCACTTGAACGTAGAGAATCAGCGATGAATGATTCTTCAAGTGTGACGTAGGCCTTAGGTATTCTCCTAGTTTCCTATTATTTATCTATATCTATACCTACATCTGTATAGACATAATAATATAATATATATTATGGTCGAACCAACAGTTTCGTAAAATGAAGAATGTCCACCAGTTTCTTCTTCTTCGCACTAGACTTTTTCCCATAATTTGGCTGTGCAGCGTAACTGTAGAATGTAGTTTGTTTATGTGTTGTTTGTTTGTCGTTCAACATTCTGCGCCATCCAGGACAGCAGGTCTAATGGCTGTCTTCTTGGCTTCTTGTTGCAAATTACGCCTCTGAGTTGTCTCCAATTCATCCATCCTACTGCTGTCCTATAAGTAATATCTTCTTCGATTTTCCCATCATTGCAGATGATTGATCCAAGGAATTTCAATTGTTTTACCGTAGGCAAAAGGGTACTTCCTAATGAAATCTTGATGCTGTTTAGTGACGTTATCGACCATCACTTTTCATTCAATAATGTTAAATCGTGCTAAATTGACTTTATATACAATAAAACAGTATGTCTTTGACAGTGATAACTATAGTTCCCGATTTTGGCCATTTCCCATTCCCATATTAGGTAGGACGACGGTATTTCCATCCAATTGAGCAGTCCGACTGGTGAAGCACCTTCGCCCTACAGAATACCGCGCCCATAATAGCCTCGTGCTGTGTTCCCGGCGGTGAGTTGGGTAGCCATAGCGCACTGGAAAGTTTTCGTGCTATCATTGGGAAGAGCAAAAGTTTGTCTTGCTTTGTCTTCTACACTGATGGCACAGAAAATCTCTGTGCTTACAGGGTCGGCAGCGCGAGTGTGGCTCCCCTGGTGTTGCACACGTCTGTAGTTCACGGTAACCACTATCCATCACGTGGGTCGTGTGTCTGCCATTTAAGTGGTATAAAAAATATCGAAATTCAAAACCCAAGTCCCGCAAATCATTTTGTTCTAATAGTTTGTCTAATATACAAAGTATTAAATACTCAAAACAATTTAGTTGAAGAAATCATAGCTTACAAGGAATACATTATACGGTACGTTCATTAAAATTTTGAAAGTGTTACAATTCTGTAACACTCCCCGTATAGATTAAAACGAAAATTTCGACACGGATCCGTTTATACAGGTCTCTTTGCCATATCTTCAATAACTGTTGTAACAAGAGCTCTTGCATTTTAAATAACAAAATCTGCTAACTTATGCGTAAGTCATTAAATAAAATCCAGGTTAATTTACGAAGACAAAAATATCAAAGTGAAACAACCTAGTTTGTATTGCTTTCTCTCTTTTACAATGGCGGCTTTCACGTGTTTTTTGACGTACCTGTGAATACTAAAAGTATTAAGCAAGAGGTAGCTTAGTGGTTAAGAAATCATCGGAAGTTCTAGAGTTGTTATCCTGACTGTTACATTACTCACGCGAACCCCGTACTTTTTTCGTGCTTTAACCGACCATAACCGCACGGGTATCATAGGTTACTAGTAGATGTTACTCTAAAAAAAATTGTAATTTCTTTACTAATACCTTTTCCTTTAAAAAAAAACGTTTACGGATGTTTTTTGTCAGCATAACTCACTGCCACTGCCCGAGAGAAAAAAGAAAAAAAGATATAAAGAAATTCCTAATCATATAGCATAATATTATATCATGTATTGTATATCTACGTTTTTGGAGCATTCACTTATTCTCACATTATACAACAATGCGCACATTCCACTATCAATACAAAAAGGTAAAAAAATTGAGTATATTTTTCAAAAAATATTCTTTACATAATAGTTCTTCACATCATAATAATAATTATTATACAATATTTTAGTAAAACAGGCACTTTATTGTGTTAAGCTTTTAATTAGCAGGTATAACGACTCCAACGGTACTCCTGTCAATTAACGGACGAGGTTACTCTTGAAGTTATAAGGTCAGTTGTTCCCGTACAAGCCAAGATAAACCAAATAAGTGAACACACTCAGAAATGTAAACTTTGAATGCAACCTAGATTGACGTTGATGACTATCCCAAATCAGCACCAAAAAGTAGATTATTTTTTTCAACTTAAACTTTTTATTTTTATATTATTAATTGATTCAATAATTAAATTTATTAATGTAATTTTTTTATACAACTTAGGTGGCAGACGAGCACATGGCCCACCTGATGGAAAGTGGTTACCGTGACCTATGAACGTGTGTAACACCAGTGGAGTCACATCCGTGCTGCCGACCCTTTAAGAACAGAGATTTTTATGTGCCCTCAGTGTAGAAGACATAATCAGGACAAGCCTTTGGTCTTCCCACTCACAGCACAAAAACTCTCCAGTAAGCTATGGCTACTCTACTCACCGCCGGGAACACAACACGAGGTTATTATAACCGTGGTATTCTGTAATTTTCATTTCTCTTTTTTAATAACCTCTGTAATACTCTAAGCTATTAATAATTGCCCATCTGATACCAAAGTAATTAAAAAATCTATATTTGTAACAGCATCTCTAATTTTGTAACAAAACATTTGTATCAACGTCTTTGAAAGAAATTTGTAATATTCCATTCAACATCAGCGTGCCCTCCAACTTCCCTCTATTAATTATGTTGCTACATCAAAAGGTCAATTAACCTCAAATTATGTCTAATTAAACAAATTTCATCCGACTTTTTGATTAAACTGCTGAAATAATTACCTTTGGCGTTGTAAGGGTTAAGAACAGAAGGTGAATGTTATTAAACATTTCAATTTTGCAACTATTTTATTTTTAATTTATCAAAAATTCTAAATACCAACCAACATCGCAAGCACCTAAAGAATATGGCTGTTCTTCATTGAGTAGTAAACATAGCACCTATCACGAAGAGCTTAGTATTACCGCTAATCCCTCGAGCTAAACTATATCGCTTGTTTTAGGAGTCTACATCATGTAGTGACCAGGATTTGAACCCAGAAACCGCTTGATCATAAGATCAACTCGAGAAAACATGACTATTAAGAACTATACCGACTCTAAAATAATAAAAACCACATCAAAATCGGTTCACTAGTTTGAGAGCTTCAAAAATAAATAGCGTCATAAACTTGTTATACCTCTATTTGTACTTTAGAGCATCAGGGGTTAAATCAGGGTATGTACATAAAATTACATAATTATCAATGTTAATAAACTAATTGAAAAACAAAAGTATGCCGTTTATATACACAAGTGCGTCGACCTTGCTTATGTAATAGCAAATGGCGTACAAAGTATGTCATTTAGTTAACTCAACTTATGTAATGACATGAGGTAAGAATATATTTTGGGTCCATGCCTGTGAAGGGAAAAACGACACCTTTATAGGATTGTTGTCCCGGTTTGCTAGTATCTCTATGAAGGATTTCTCAGGAACGGGGGGAGATATAATAGCAATTTATTTAATTAGAAGTCATCGGACCCTTGGAAGTACAAAAAAAATATTTCTTGGTCGGCGCATTAAAAAAAACCTGATCCCGAAATCACTGAACTGATTTTTGACAAATCAACCGGTATACAATTGTATTTGAAAAGAGGAAAATTTAATATATGCATAGAACTTTCAATGTGTGGGGCAGATTGACACTTACCCGGCTTTACAAAAATCATCGTTGTTCATGAAAACAAATTAACTTTGAAGTCCTAAATGCGGACCTGTTTTTGGAGACCGCGGTCCAATATCCAGCTCTCAGTCCTCCATATTTTTGGATTATATATTTTTACACAAATGTTATTCATTTACCTATTTTAAATTAGTGGTTGCTAATTTTCTTGTCTCTATAATTTCTGCTATCACAAATATATTCAAGAAAAAAGATTAGCTCTGTCATCGGGGTTAAAAGTATTTCAACGTTCCGACTTTCTAAAATATTAATTAACTTTAAAAAAGACACTGGCATCTGAACTTCTGCAATAATGTTGCCCATTAGCCTAATGAAGGGCCCATCAAATATCGGGTTTCTTTAACAATTTAATTTTCTTAGTATTTGATTAACTTCGAAGGTTGCCTTTTGTAAGTTCGAACTTCATCTTAATTTTTGAGTTTTCCCTTTCAAAGCTCAATGGACTTTGAAATACCCCAGTAGTGATAACTGAGCCATGATAATTATAGTTTTGGAAGGATTTAGTGAAGCTGCTAAAATAGCTTTTAAAATGTTAGAAATTGAGATGTACCATCGCTTCGATAGAAGAAGAGGAAGATATCAGTAAACCACCACTTTCAAGCACAGAGAAACAAAACCACCATAAAATTATTGAAAGAGAATAAGAGCTTTGTCTCTCTCGTTCAAGGAGAGGTCGTGGCTCGGCCTCTCTTTTGTCTCCCCTAGGGAAGATATCGGGGGGATACAAGGTTGTGTCGCCGATATTTGGTGCTTGCAAGCTATTCAAGAGAATCTAGTTATTGTTATTCTTTTACAAATATTGCATGGTATTTAACCGTGTAAATGTTAATAGCAAGATTACTTAGCTATAGCGATTTAGTTTCTCAATAACCACTACAAGACTATACAATTTAATTGTTTCCTTTTTAGAGCGTGTAGCTGTGACTTACCATCTGAGATTCAATGCCATGGAACACAAGCGCTAATAATTCAAAGGCTGTTCTAAAATCTTACAAAATACATGTATCTATATATAGAAACGTACTGACCTACTAACATGAATGATTTTACTAAAAAAGAAAGTGGTCAGCGTTCGTTTCAAGGACGTGATAATCTTCGTAACGGTTTTCATGTTTAGTTTTGTTTGTTGGACCTTGTTATCAACGCTCGAGATGCATTTTTAGATTGTCTGGCTGACTACCTGTTTCACCTTTTGTTATTTTTTTCTTTGTTTAAACAATTTGAATAACCGTAAAGGTATGGCCAGAATATTAATATATCGTCTAGACCAGAATATTGTTTGGTATTAAACTACTGTTAAATATCATGGTGAAATTTAATTAGAGTAAAATAATTTTCTTTTTGTTGTAATGACTACATTACTATTAAAACTTCTAGTGAAGAAGCTAAAACGCATAAGAAAATGAAGAAACAGTATGGAAAATAGGTATAGAAAGAGGCGTACGTAGATTTTTTAAACATTTGACACAGTCTAGATAAGACTCAAAATAAGCCTAAACCAACGTCTGTTATGTGTAGTATAAGGTACAGATAAATATACTCAGACTTTTTTTGTGAATATTCACATATACATAAAAGCATCCAGACCAATGTTAATATATATATCCATGCATAAAATTATTTACATTAACTGTGAATTGAACCTGCGATATCTGTATTAGCAGTTGTTCAAACATTACACCCCAGAGACTATACTACTTTTTATTTGGAAATTATAAAGATTTATAACCATACGCAAAAACTCAAACGATCTTTATTATTATTTTATTTAATAAAGCAATAATAATCTTCAGCATCGTACCTACCGCTGCGATAATTTAGAAAGCTGGTGAAAACTAGACCAAGGAGTTTCACTGGCTATTATTGATATTACTATAGCGTTTCACAATATAATTTTTATTAATTGCAATTATATTAATTTGAATGACTGGTTAATAATATATTTTAGTAATGCTGTGTTTTATTTTTGTTATCCTATTAACTGTTTTTAGATTATTTCGTTCTAGAGATTCAAAGATAGATAAGTCTGTAGTGTATAATATAATATTATAAGAAGTTATTTTAAGAATCATATACCATAGAGGTTATGCCAAGTTTATACCAATAGAATGTAGGCATAATTTCAGAAAAATATGTGAATAACTAAGAAAATAAAGTGTAGACCGCGAGAAGGCAAACGGAAGGTGGGACTCCACCTAGCTAGATAGACGGACGACCTGAAAAAGACGGCTAGGACAGAGTGGATGTGGAAGGCAGAGGATTGGATAAAATGGCGCACATTGAGAGAGGCCTATGTCCAGCAGCATATCTGACAATTTTATTCCTATCACCCTCTGATACCAATTCAACCTGTTTTTGATATTTTATTTTGTTTTACTCAAAAGAAAAAAACAAAATATGTTTCCAAAAGCAAGTCATGCCAGAGGTTAACTCATAAATTTAAAATTTCCATCACAACACACTATACGATTCTTTCCGGTTATTTAACAAGAGGAGAACATAAAAAGTCCAACTTATGCGTTATGCGGGACAGTTAGATCCTTTTTCCGTTCACGACACGATAAGGACACGATTTTAGCTGTCAAGCAACCCTTTGGAAGGTTACCTTAACTTAATTACAAAGTCGATAAACATTTTAACAAAAGAAAATTATTCGTGAAATTTTTACTAATTTTATATTTATTTTTTAAAATTTCTTGTTAAAATGGTTCTGCATAGATTGTAGCAGCACCTACATGATTCAATAATAAGATTATTCTAAAAAATACCGATGAAAAGGTAGCTTCCTTCCGAAAGTATACCTATCCTACCGAAGTTTCATAGCAATCGAATATGTGGTTTCGGACAGTACTTAGAATATAAACAAACAATGGTCTGTACATACTAGATTATTAGGTTATATTTATATCTTTATATTTTAATTCCCATGACTATGACCATGACCCATAACGCGAATCCATAAGATTCGCGTTATTCAAGCAACTTAATACCTACTTGTAAGCCATTTTATTTCTAGAACTCAATTTACATTTAGATGTCTAAATTACCGCTATAGAATTCCAATTATTGACTGTCTTCAGTACTGGTTTCACAGTTATTTGTGTCCAATTTCTAGATATAAATAGAAAAATCTTTCGAAACACGATACTTATAATAATAAAATAAGTTTTCTAATACAAGTGCAGCCCAAATATCGTCTCTTAAAAAGGCCCTAAAAGGCTCAAAGGCTCAAACCAAGACCTTACAGAGACCTTCGAAAGGTTATTGAACCTCTTTAAGCTGAGCAACATCGATTCCTGTGACACTACTGTGAGATATTTGGGCCTCGAAAAAGATAGACTGCAGTGAGGGATAATGGGGATAGCTTTTTTTCGAGGTAAATAAGAACAGTAATGTAAGTTTCATATAACACGGCTTTATTAGGCTGTATAGAAAATTGAGTTATTTTTTTGTATGAAAAAGAACTTAATACGCTTACCAAGCGTCCTTGCTCTCTCAGTATTTTTTTGATACGGACATTTAATAGTCTTCTTCTAAATTAAATCTATTTATAATCCGCTTGAAGAAAATATCAATCAATAAGCCTATTCACAGTTCACTGCTGGACATAGGCCTCTCCCAATGTAGGGAGGCTTTAGCCTACTGTTTCTACGCTGGCCGGACGGGTTGGTACAGGGTTTTATTTTGAGTTTATCGCAGTGATATTTTGCCGTTAGTCGCCTCTTACGACTTACTTCCTTCGGATGAGTGATTACGGGGTAGTGATTCTCCTATTCTTTCTCAGTGACCTCACGGATCGAAGAAAATATTAGTTAAAACAATTATGTAATTTAATATATCACTATATCTGTTACTTTCACGCGACTTCTTCAAGTTGATTACTATTCTGCTATGTATTATTTTGATCCCTAATAGAAATGTAAGAGACCATGATAATTTAAATACCTATATTATTCAATTTCATCTTCTTTGAACCAACTGATTTAAGGTTTACTTATATGTCCTTACAGTTTTTGAAGTTTACTTTTACTGATTGATTCACACACTAACCTTTATTTGCCGAATCAAAAGAGAAATTTCATATTTATATTACTACATAGACAGGATGGCATAAATCAAAGCCATTATTAAATCTCCTATCCTCAACAATTCTGATCGACGAGGCGTGAAGATAATCATATCACTTCCGATCTGCATTACGAACTAGACAATATCCTTCACTATTGTTCATAGCGGAAACATCTACTATTATCATCTTATCCATCAAATTCAATCTTTAGCACGCACTTTTTAAGAATCAATTTCAAACAGTAGTGGTACAAAACTAATGTGATTTTTATTCATTACGGTTTGGATTGTAATTCCTCAAGTATGACCTTTATGTTATCTTGGTTTAGACCTGTTTTTGTTTATCATACATTTGTTGTTTACAATTTATGTTAGATGGATATAAAACAATTTGAAGGCGATCTGAAAGTCGCACTTCAATTAGATTTTGCGGCTCAAACCTTATATTTGCTTTCATTCCTTCAAGCTGTGATCTGAGATGGGATGCCTTTTTAAATATCTTTAACAGATTTCAGACAATAGAGAAGTTTTTGAAAAGCGTTATAATAAAAAAAAGAATATCCAGATGTATCCAAATTTAAATAAACACTAATACTTTTTCCTTAAAATATACATCGGCATGTCATCAAATATTAAAAGCTTTGATTCAAATTTTCAATAATAATAATGTTGTTAATATTTAAATTATAACTACTCAGCAACGATGAAAGGTCAGTTAAAATTAATTTGCTATATAATACTTAAAATGTATTAATACAAGACATTATTAATTTAACTATGTGACGTCAGTCGATATTGCGAAATTTTCAAGGATCAAGGATGTTACTGAGTCACAACTTCAGGTTTAATTTTATTCAATACCAATATTATAATCACCAACTATGAATATGTATAGTTCTATCGATATATTTTAAAAGGCTTTTATAATATTTTGAACCTGAACACACTTGAATTATTTTTTTATTGATAAAGAAATAATGTAATTGCGGTAATATTGATAAATTATTGTCCACAATTCATGAAGTCCGTTTAGATTGGAAAAAGCGATTACCTAAGATGGGACTTGAACTCACGACCAGTCCCTTCCAGGGAGAATTCTCTGATCAATTGAGGTAGATGAGCACATTTTGGGCATTTAAAACTATCCTATAAAACAATTTTGGGGTGATGGTAGAGCTACCTATCGAAAAAAACTACAAAACTATATTCATTACCTATACTTCGTGAAGGTTAATCCCGGGAATAATTTCTTAGCGGGCGAACCTGCGGGTATAAACTAGTACACTATAACAACACACATGTTATAAATTCTCAACATTAGTCGAGCCTGTTGTCGTGATGTCCTGAATACCTCGAGTTTCAAACATTTACCAAAGTAAAAGACAAGACGGAGGGGTTTCTTAAGAATTCGCCCCAGTCAAATCTTTGAAACTGGTATGGAGAAACTATTACAATAATCTTGTGAGGTAAACGTTATATTGTTAGCAAGGTTTTCAATTATGTTACATAGCTATTGCAAAATGATCAAGAATGTTATTAATCCAATGTTAAATTTACGCTATTTTGTTTGCGTCAATGTCGAACTTGATTGATATTGCGGATATCATACTTTGTTTGATTATGCAGTCATGTTTTTATCAGCCGTACTCCATTCGACTCGATTAGTGAATACTTAGCAAGATTATAGCCTATTTTATAATAATATCTTTTATTTGATGGCAACTTGTCCCAATTTGTTAGTACCAATTTTTCTTATCTCTAATGTTAGTAACAACGTTAAAGTAATATCAAACATTATTATTATGTCATTATGTTTACTTATTCTATGTATGTGTATTTATTCGGTTTTTCAAATTACATTTCACTGTTTTTACTTCTTCTTCTTATCAACAGATGGCACTTGCTTCTGTTTCTGTTTCATTAGTCATGGTAATTATTTTCCAGTGCTTGTTTACTACCTTATCGACTCAACGTATTGGCTGAATAAATTTATTGACTAGTAAAAGGAAACAAAAATTCACAACAAGCACCACTGAAGCGGTCCTTTAGTTGCAAATTCAAATAGAGTAGTAGGTACCTCACTGTTTTGCAGGTAACGGGAAATCCGGTTGAACTTATTAACGTGTAATACGTATGATTAACTAATTTAAACAGCAAGTAATTCTTATTTCAAAACCTTATAGGCCTTTTAATATATTCATATCATTATAGAAACAGAAATAGCAATTGCGTGCAATAAATTTACGTCAACTTCCTCCGACTTGTGATCATAAAAATAATATTAATCAATAAATACCTATGAAAAATGGGTATTATAAGAGTTTTTTGTAACTCACTAATGTCTAATCACGGATGCCGTATAAGAATATTAAGTATTAATCAAGTTCACGTCTAGACAAGACTATAAAAATAATTATTATTTTGTCACATTACATTCATCCATTACATTACATTACATCCAGTACATTAAATTATTATATCCATACAACTCACTTATCTCTACTGTAAATCTGTTAGTATACAATAAAGAGTACCTACGTATCTATCTAAAGCCATCGTTATCAGGTTGCGAGAGATGAGCTTTATCGTTGTGATCTACTTATGATCTGGATCATGAAGAAAGATTCAGATTTCACTAAATAATCACTAGTAGAAAAAAAATTGTTTTGTCGACCTCGAATTGAATGGCCTTGCTTATCACTTAAATAGCTACAGAATTCTTTTAAAATTTGCAAAAATGACTACATTATACTTTGCAATAAGAAATGCATCTGCATGTCAAATGTCGATGCCAAGAGACAGACCACACATAGAATAACTATTATTAAATTTATTCACCACTTGCATACTTACCAGTTCATAAAAATAAAAGCCAGGATATGTATGTATATAAAATAGACCTGTCCCACACAAGAAGCAATTCGTTGAGTTATTGTAAAATATAATGATGAATATATAGAATTGACACCTATTTTATAATTTATAATAATAATAATAATTCATTTATTTTCCAGATAATTTAAATCCATTTTTTGTTAGTAAATATTTAAATCTATGTTAGTATTTATATATTACAAAAGATTGGTGCATTTTATAGACGTGCCTTAATATGTGGCACTCATAGCCCCTGTCCACAAGTACATTGATCATACTGTTGCCACTGCCGCGCATTCCATACAGCATCGACGTCATTTTTTTTCGCCACAACGCTGCGAAACCATCGGTACGTGCGTGAGCGAACATAGCAGACAGAAGCGCGGCAGCCGCAACAGCGCTCTGAAAGCTTTATTGTATTGTATACGTAGGGCCATAAGGGAGCGCTGGGTATAGCTGACCCACTTCGCACTCGAGTACAGGGATGTGCAGTACGCCTTAAAAAGCATTACTTTTACACTGTCCGTGCACCGAGCGAACCTGCGGGCCAGCATATTCGCCCTTACTGCCAATGCCCTACGTTCTCGCTCAATATCTGCATCGTCCCTGAGGTCGTGAGCAACATAGTGTCCAAGATATTTGAAGTTTGGTATTTTGATGTTTGTAAAGTTTTAATGACAGTTTCAATGTGTCAATTCTATACATTGATCAATAAATTCTATCCTATTCTCCAAACGCATTGCCACTTGACTAGACGAGCAAGTGATATGCACTCTATCTTTTGTATATTTACTTCACTTCAATTTCACTAGTATTTTGCTGAATTAACTTGTTGATGAACATTGGATGGTTCATCAATATGCTATACGTAAATTCAACATATGTGCGAATATTTTAAGTATGTTTAACTTGAACTTCTTAATTAAATTAACCGAACTTTTGTGTTTCTATGAAATGCCAATGCCTTTAAAATTTTAATTCAAACTTTAATTTGTTTTATTTTTATTCTTCTTCTTCTTCTTTACGCTAGCGTTAACCATAATAGCATCCGAAGCTTTTAGCCCGTTTTTTCCAGTTTAACTGCTGATTTGGCTGATTTTAGATATTTTCCGAGAACTAACTGCCATATGATCTCCACAACCTATTGGTGGTATCTTAGTATTGAAGCTAGATCAGTTATTAAACATTTTTTAACTTATTTCTTACTTACAAAAACTCCTTTACTTCTATCTGCTTAGATATTCTTACGTTTACCTGATTAAATGTAATAATAGCTAGCTCTTATCTATTTGATTTGATCTCCTAGAATTCATTTATGTTAGTATTTTATTAGATTTATTGTACAAAGCTTAACAAACTAAATTTCACTTCATCCATAATTTGGACACGTACTGCCCTTGGACTCTTAGCAATGGAGACATAAATAATGGGCTATTTTCTCTAATACTTAAGTACTTGATGGCTGGTCATTATTTCATGGTTGGTATATTAACCGTAGCATCTTAGATGCCGATGTAGTTTGTAACCAGTCATTTTAATTGCTTATAATTAAAAATAATGGTCATGATGATTAATTACAAGATTTTTTCTTATAAATTTTACCTATGGCTATGCAAATCTACCTGTAAATTTAAATTTAGAGTGATTAATCTTGACTTTCAAAAGCATTATTATATTTCTTTCTCTCTCTCTCTCTCTCACTCTCTCTCTCTAATCCATAGTACATGATCTAAATTAAATTGAATGATGAAAATATAATAAAAATGTCATAATTTCAAATTTTATGTAATTCTTTGTGTAGTCACTGAATATACCGAAACGATATTGTAATATAAGTATATTGCTGTTGGAAATCATGTAATGTAATGTTCGCACGCATCTTTCCCAGTGTGTTAGGCAGAGACCACACGTTTACGATCCTGACATACATCTTTCGCTTCTTCTACTTTCATACATTGTTTTCATACATACTCACTGGTTCCAGGTAGATCCTAATTTTTTGTGTATTTTTTTGTTTCTCTTTTCAGTATTTATCAACTAGCAATACTTAAAAATATAGTTTAATAGTTTTAAACTGTATTGTCATCTGAACAAAAGGTGAGTACTAAATATTAGATCAATCTGTCAATAGAAAGGAGGCAAAAAAGCAGGTCAAGCAAAATAAAATCATTTCATAAAAACCATAAACAAATCAGATTTAAACGAAGTCGACATAACGCGACCTATAATAACCGACCATACTACAAATTTCAAACATATTTCTATTGCGTCTAATCTACTTGTAAGTCCCGTAAACCCTTACCTACATTACAAACAAGATCTACCCGGTACAGTTAGAGCGAAACCAGATTATAAGCCGCAAGACAAAAGTAGGACTTCGTATGCATCGGAACCGTTACTGGTTTGGCGACTCGAGCTTGACATTTGAAATTATAGTAGGTACTTGTTGCATCACAAGTTCAGATTCAAATCCCAGTATAGATAGTGGTCGTTTTGCAAACATCAATCAGTCGACCACTAATATTAAGAATACTATTGCTATTAACCATATATTTATTGTTAAATTGCATATAGGTAGTTAGTGAAATATATTTATAGGTTAAGATTATATAGACATATATGTTAAGAGTTTATCCGATAGAACGAAGTGATCAGTGTAAACTACAATAATAATATTCTGATAGTGAAAACTGATTAAACAATTTTGACTCTAGGTACTTGAACAGAAATTTTACGGACCAAACATTATTGGAAGCATCTGTAAAGTCATCTCTTTTTATAACTAGTAGCTTGCGTTGTTTGACACGGTTTGTGTGATGACCAGAAATCTTATGTCTCTATTTATTTTTCAGTTTTCTTTGATATCTCTCCCTCTTTCGAACCAACGGAATAAGAATAATCAAATTATATAGTTACCATATTTCATATCTTAGCTATAATTTTGTATTACTATGGTATACGTTGTATCTAAGTTATCTTTACAAAATTAACACTAATTTTAACAAAACAATTAATGACTGTGTAACGACAACTAAAAATCATTACATAACAAGCCTAAAGTAAAGTGGTACACTTTTACTTTCTTAAAACGACCTGGTCGTACAACAGGTTGGATAACAGAACTAAATTGCTTTGAGATGCCACATTACCTTGGGAAAATGAGAACACGGTGGGAATTACTTATAGAAACAATGTTTTGGATGGTTCAAAAATTTCTTCCGGAGTTAGTATTTTTTGGCTGCTTTTAGTGAAATTGTTGATGTTTCTTAACTTTTCGAAGCTTTAATGTAATGTTAAATAGCTGATTTTAATAAGCAACTGTATCTTAGTCGTCTCATACTTTATGAGATCTAAAATAATACATATCGCTCATTACCTCATCCATATATATTTATATATTTTCCTAGTATAAAAATAAAAGGTTTGCCATGAATATCATTTCTATTTTAGTATATTATAATATCTAGAACAATAAATGAAACATTTTAATAGTGAATCATCACTATTATTAAAAAAAGATCTTCTAGAACTGGCTCTAAATTGGTGCCTATCATGTAGCAGTTATTGTCTTTTGTTTTGTTTGAATCAATTTAAGGTGCATGTTGTGGCGCTGTTTTGTTAAGTAGCAATATGCTATTAGTGAAACACGCTATCGCTTTGTTAATAGCGACAATAATTAAGTTATGTTAATAATTTAATAATGTTGGTGTCGTGTCTTTCTTGATTTAGTATAAAAAGAGAGATGAAAAGATGTAATAAAATTAAATGTAAAGAAAATAATGATTAACAAATGTTTTAGAATTATTTACGCACTGTCTAGACACAATGCAACAATAACATAACTAGCTTAGGTTCTAGAATTTACTACAAACATAGCTAGATACGGTTTTTTTGCAAATATATAGAATTATACATACATACTAATATTTTCACTGACCGAAAATCGAATTTGCGTCGTCACACTTTGCAATCGAACTCTCTACTATACGGGATATAGTTACTGGCCCCCTCAGTCACGTCACAAAATATGCTCTTAATGGTACTCGTCTTCAGGTGTACTACCGCGGTTCTTCATTTTATTCACGTGGTGAGGATTCGAAGCAGCTGTCTTGAGTACACAATATAAATAACACCTATATAAAATCAAATTATTCGCAACCGGTAAACACTGGTTACCAAAATCTACAATTGAAAGTTATTGCAAATATGTTGCCAAACGTAGACACCGGTTGCTACCGGAACTCATTAATGCACTTGGTTGTTACGTGTTGCTAATATAATATACATATTACAAAAACGTACTTTTTGTATTTCACAATTGGTAAATTGGTAAAATATTTACTTTATTTCTAGAAAAACATACGGCGAAGCCAATTTTATCCAGGACCAAGCGGTTAAGCTCTTTATTTCTTTGTTACAATATAAAAACTAGAAATTCTTTACGAGGGAATATGTTTCCTTCTTCCTGCAATTCTGGGTTCTATTAGCGTAATAGAGCATCTGTTGAGTATATTAAACTGAGAGCTACCACTGTAGCATTATTTGTATTTACATCAGTTTCCCATAAGTTTCCCTAAGTCAGGAGACTTAGTTTACCATCTGAACAGGTGTTGTCATATTGATGTGCCTTAAAATAAAGTAAAAATATTGTCATAAAGAAGGATAACTTTAAACAAAATTTTTTTTAAATAATAATATTCTACAACATTCTACACAACGCTATCTAGACCCAGGGTAATCATTCTTTAACTAGCTTGTGTTATGGAATCTAGAATACGGAGAAACATACTTAAATACTTTTTTTATAAATACATACATATTATACATAGGAACATCCAGACCAATGCAAATACCCATATTCATGCATACAAATGTTTGCACTGAGCGGGGATCGAACCCGCGCCCCCAGCGTAGCAGTCGCGTTCACTACCGCCACGCCACACTTTTTTAAATCCTCCGTGGAACTTTTGGAATATACTGAATTGGTCGAGCCGTTCTCGACTTTAGCGTTTAGTAACATAAATTTTTAATGATAAAGTGACCATGATCAGTGCGACTTACCAAAATGCAGGTAAATTAAAACCATATCTAACATTTTGTCCGTAAAAAATAACTTACTAATTTTTTTCAAGATCCAAACCCTTGACAAGAATCCCTTGACAAGATCCAAACCCTTGACAAGAAAAAATGACATAAGGTCATCAAGTGATAAAAAATAGTACCTAATAAAAACGTATTTTACAAATCCTCGTACCATATCTGATATTGAATAAACTCCAGAAAAATATGCTCAGAATTCCCCTGAAATTGCTTGGAAAATTATCAACATACAAATTGATGTGCTCTACGTGGTAAGAAAACTCAGAGCCACAAAATCTTTGTGCAAAAGTGTATTCTAAAAGACTGTTACAAAATTCCCCTGGCTAGAAGTATATTTTAAGAGACTCAATTCCCCTGGTTACGTTAGAAGCAGTAAAAACACAAAAATTGTTGCCCCAAGTTTACATAAGTTGATAATATAATATGAATAATTTTATCTAGGGAATACAACAGTATGTAAAATTGTTGAAAATTCAACTTTGAAATAAAGAATGAAAGTCGGATTGTTTTTTTATTTGAGCTAGATTTTTTTGCTTTCATGTACAACTTAAGCTATTAACACAACTTTTTTGATTTGAATGTTATAAATAAGGTTGATATTCAAAGTTTGGATACTTAGTTTACTTTTTATATCAACCTCGTTTTCTACAGCGAGTGTTTCCAGTACAGTCAGGGACAACAGTACCATACACATTTTAATTGACAAAATACTTTAGTACTATATTTTTCCTAAAATAATTCCTCGATTTAACGTGATCACCATTCAAGTGCATATTCAAAATGCATCCAAACCTAAGACGTTACTGTAAAACAGGTCAATAAAAAATTTAACAACTTGGTTTGCTACAAAACATCGGCAATGCCAGTGAGTTGTGTATATCAAAATATGAGAATCCCTTCACGAAAAGTATAGAAATTCATTCAGTTAGACAGAAAAATCGACCCCAATAGGCTCGGAGACCGATGACACAACCCACACTTTGCCACTTACACGACGATTTTTTTCACAATTTTCCACTTATAGGTTATAAATGGAAAAGAGTGAATAAAAACCCTCACTTTCTGTCTGTGAAATTCTTATATAGTATAAAAAGTGTGGTTGAAATATATGATAGTAGAACAGATGGAAAAGCAATGCGGCTCTTGCACACATTTGATTAAGTTAATAGCCGCACTTTACAATGTTATATGTTCTAAGTTATAGAAAAACAGCGGATATCAAAAATAGTATATACCGAGCTATATATTGAAAAGCATGCATTTTCTTTATTTTATTAATTGGTTTCAACAAACAGAGTCTAGTCTGTATAGTAGAGAGGAGCTTATTCCTAGTGGTTCACAATTCTATTGTTTCAAAAAAACGTAGCTTCCATCGATTCCCAACGGATGTCAGACATGATAAGTTAAACTATTATTTGGTTTTTAGTTCCCCCCCCCCGAGTCGGTGGAAGAGTTTATGTCGGGCTCGAACCGACCAAAACGCACGCCGTCTGTGGGTTGTTTTTGATTGCCGAAGGTGAGGTTGACAGGCATATCCCTCGCACCCCGGCCGAAATTGGGAGGCGCGCCAGGCGCACCGCCACCGCGGCCTGCTTCTGCCATCTTCATCGACTTCCGACGCCCGAGTTACCTTCGTACGCGGGCAGCTTGCCTTGTGATCCTTCGTCGCTCCCGCTGCCACTCCCGCCCCACCTCCTTCTTCACGAGCTTTACTTGCTTGCAGAAGGAGGCGCCGGCGGCGCCACACATCCCTAATGTCATTTAATCCCAAATGATCAAAATCCCATTGCCTAATGTCATTTAATTAATCTTTTGCATGTAGTTTCTAAAATATTATTATCATGTATTTTATCAAACGAGTGTACTAGGCCAATACAAACATTTGCAGGTGCATTCAATGCTATCAAATCAATTAATTTCAATTGCAGACAGCAAGACAAATTGAATTTAAAATTAAAATAATATTTATCTCAATATTATTTCAATTCGATAAAGTATCAAACAATAAATAGGTACTATGACCTCGTACCCCAGCTTAAAATAAAAGATAGCCACCGTTCAACGCGTAATAAACAGAAATACCGTTAGTCGACAACAAAAACAAAAAAAAAACAAAAACAAACCTCAAAAAAGTATCTTTCTACGTCCGCCTCCATTTTAGACCACAATACACAGCCCCTGCGTGTCGGAATTTACCACGCTCTAATTATTATACAATTGTAATACTTGTCAATTTCTAAGTAAATATTTCTTGCTAGTCACTGTCTGCGGTTTTACTTGTACAGTATTTGTGTATACCCGACCATTTTTACAATAAAACTCTTGGTTATTGGGATATTCTAATTATCCGATTTGTTATCTTCAGGCCATATCGACTTCACCTGCTAGCTGTTACATTTAAATATTGGCATGCAGAGCACCAGAGTTTTCTCAGCTAGGATGCTAAGCTAAAGGCAAAAGTCTCAAGAAAGAGGCTCAGCATTACAGACACGTAACATGTAGGCAATGGTGGCACTCAGCTTGGTGGCCTCATGAGACACTTTTCACGCCCCGTTTAAAGGACCCGGGACTGTAAGAAGAAAGAAACACGTGTGCTGGTAATGAATTCCAGGTCTTGGTGGTTCCACAAAGGAAAGAGTCTCCAAACCGCTTGGTTCTTGCTCGTATATTCTGCACCATACACTATTGTCATGATGCTGATTATGATTATGATCAAATGATAGTCGCTACCAAGAAATTTATATAAGCCAAATAAAAAGAAGGATGATTGATAATGATGCTTGTCATATGGCTTATAAGAATACCGAAGGCTTTGAGCTATCATACAATGGTCACCTCCATAACATTTTTAATTGGTCCAATAATTTATTGAAAGGAGAAGGAAGTAGGAGAGTATTTCAGGATCTGCTAACGTCACAAAGAAAGCTTTATCGACAAGATTCAATATATTAGCTACCCTAAAGTATCTATTAATAGCAATAGAAACGTTTACTCTTTAGGAATGTAAATATAAAATTTAATTATACTTGCGAGGCTAGCTCCCGAATAACCAGTTCCTTTACAGTTTATCTGTTATTACAATAATAGTATACTTCATTAGACCAGCTACTGAATGTTTCATAGACTGTACATTTGAATTAGCAATACCGCAGTGTTCCGCAATACCTTTTGGCCAGACCTTTTAATAGTGATGTGAAAATGTCGACAAAAATAGTATATAACAGTCTAGCTGTAATACTTCGATATTGCCTTTGGGATTTGGAGGTCATATGGCAGTTGCTTCACGGAAAATATCGAAGTTTAGGTTAATCTGTAGTTAAACTGGTAAAGCGGACCCCAGACTCCGAGGTGAAAGCTTCGGATGTGATTGGGATTTAACGCTAAGAGAAAGGAGAAGAATATCATTTTCTCTGTATACCCACTCAAATATTTCCTACATAGGACAACACGTGCAGGCCTTAGATGTCACCCTCACACTGTGCAGAATATACGAGCAAGAACCAAGCGGTTCGGAGACTCTTTTCTTTGCCGCACCACCAAGACCTGGAATTCATTACCAGCACACGTGTTTCCTTCTTCCTACAGTTCCGGGGCCTTTAAGTGGGGCGTGAAAAAGCATCTGATGAGGCCGCCAAGCTGAGTGCCACCATTATAACACTTAGTCCTCTTTCCTGAGACTTTGCCTTTAGCTTACCATCAGGCGAGGTGAGGTCAAGTTTGCGTGTCCTATATAAAAAAAAATTATATCCCCATTGAAAACTTCAAATTACAAAAAAAAATATCGTGTTCTTGCCTACTACTCCTAAAATAATTTCAACTTAATTTGAATGAAATGTATTACAATTCTCTAAAATTTAATGATGCCGTAGTACTCAGTTTGTAACAGTTTTATTGTGAAGCCAGTTGGTAATTAAGTGGCGAATACCTAATTGTTTCTGCCAAACAATAAACTTAACAAGTAAACTATGATTAAATATGTAATTACCCATAAATAACAATGCAACATTACACTTGAATAAAGGTGTTAGGTAAAAAATTATAACAATAAGTACTTAAACAATTACATGGCGTACAAAATTTTGAAATTAAGATAATTATTATTTTTTTAATTTAGACAGCCTACTACTTACAGTTGTATATAGTTGAAATATTGCAATATATTAGAGCAGGTTTTTCTCGCAAGACTTATGAGTTAATTTTTTATAGTTTTGTGAGAATATTATGTTGCTAAATTCTTGATATAGATCTATTAAAGTAGTTATAAACTTGTTATGATAACTAAATTGTGTAAAACGCATGTAATTACCTAGTTTTATATTCTGGAACAGTGTAATGATATAGTACTCAATTATATATAACTTGTTGTTTATTTAAATACAGCAAAAGTTATAGATTTTTTTTTATAACACTTAGTTGGCAGACAAGCACACGGCCCACCTGATGGGAAGCGGTTACCGTGGCCTATGGACGTATGCAACACCAGGGGTGTAACACTCGCGCTGCCGACCATGAAGAAACCTTCTGATGCCCCTCTTGAAGAACCCCATAGCGCTAGGGAAAACCGCAGCATAATTTAGTAACCATCGATTTTGATGTCCGTTTCTCGATTTAATTGAAGCTGTAACAAGCCAGTTTCAGGTAATTCAGTTAGAGTATTCGTTGTACAATAAAATAGGCCAAGGTTTCAAATGTGAACTTTTTTAATGACTCAAGTTTATACTTTCAACTAATATCGATAAATAATAATTATATTCTGTAGTACAACACTATATCACGACAATTTCAAGCTGCAACGTCCAGTAAAAAGTCTCATTGGAAATTTATCTCGTACGGCAATGGGACTAATGTTGTTGCAGCCTCCAAAAGCTCTGCACTGATGAAATTTCGACGACTGCACTTTTTCGTGAACTAGTCCATTCCCTGAGTTTCTACTGGAAAATGTATTTTTACTCTTTTCGCAAAGTTTACGTAACCAAATGTGTTTTTAATTGCGGTTTTGGATTGAAATATTAGATTAACTGTGCAGTGTGCAGCTGAAAAGAGTTACGGTATAAAGGAAACAAGGAAAGATACATTTAATAACGTCCTTGTAAATGCAGATCTCTTTATTATTAAATGTGGGATAACAAAGAACTAGGTTCATAACATATAATATCAGAGCAAAAATTATGATTTTAGTTTTGGGTTCAAGTCAATGTTTTATAATAAGGGAACTAACTTTAACCAGTGAAGACATGTTTATTATTCACGAAGTTTTTCAAACTATGGTTCATGAAGTATAAGTATCAACAATAATGACATCCTGCCAATACTACTTCTAACTTCTACTTCAGTTTGTGTACTTTCCCTGTTCGGTTAAAATTTCATTCTGATTATTACAAAATTTCAAGAACTTCCATTCAATAATCACAACTTGACAAATTCCTGAGCTAATTCATATTTGCATTGTAACTTGTTACTATTAATACCTTGGAATAATGCAAAAGCCTTAGGCTTATTTCATCGAAGGATATTATGGAAACTTGAATAATTTAGTATCAACAATACTCAACAACTCCCCTAGAATAGTGGCACTTCGTTTGCCAGCAAATGGTAGAATAAAATTATCAATTGTATGGGTTTTGACGTTTATGATATGCGTTGTTGACTGTCATATTACGTAGATACGTCAAATTCCATAAATTCGTCAATCTATTCTATAATAGCCTACGAATTGCCTTGAATAGACTTGAATTGAATTGAATAGATAAACTAGGACTAACTGATTACAAAATCATCCAGAATTACTTTAAAATAGAAGTTGTACTTACATAGTTCATTTTTTAAGATCTTATGAAATAGGTAACAGTATCTACAGATTTATAAATCGAATGTCTGAACAAGGTCAAATTGTCATAATATACTAATACTTTGATTAAAATGAAGCATGAGGAAATATTAGAGCTTAATTAAAAATATACAATAGATGAAAAGTGTGTAGCTTAACTTTTATAAATGTTTGATGTACTACCCACATTCCAGGTTAATGTAACGTTAAACCAATAAAACTCTGAATATGACATTAAGTAAGTCACAACGTTTAACAACTATTTTAAAACTTGCGTTGAAGATAATCAAAAACATATTGAGAAGTTAGAAAATATGATGATTACAAAATATCAAACATTTTTTAAACTTTTATTTGAGGCTTTCTACGAAACTGCTTAAACAAATTAATTGTTAAAAACTTTATCCACAAAAACAAAATATTTAGAAATACCATTTAAACCTTTTTCCTGAAATTGGTCACAGAAAAACGTGGAACCATGAGGGTGGCATGAGACTTCTTTTGCCCAAGAGGCAATTTATTTATGTCTTTCTTTTGCATCAGTGGTATTGCCTCGGACGAGTTAGTTAATCTTGACGAGTTAAAGCAATTTTATTTAACGTTTTTCATATAGTTTATAAATCTGATTTTTCCAGCGTGTTTGCTAGCAGCGTTAACCTGGGTTCATAAAAAATTGCAGATTAAAATAGATAGTTAGATAAGCTAAAGGCTTGAGTGAAAAGAATTACCTAAATATAGATATAGATAATAGCATTATACTTGTATCTTTCGAAAGTTTTGGACATATCGAGACAGTGACTTTTCATGCTTGACTATGTTAAGGTATCCGCTAATTATCAGGTGGTTTGTGTGCTACCAAATGATTATAAAAAGAAGGGATCAACCTAGATTTTAAATTTTGGAAGAAGTTTACAAGTGAGCTTATCTACTGTATAAGTAGATTCTTAGTTCAGTAGCTTCATTTCCGCATATCAATAAATAGTGGATGTATATTCTGATATGTACTTGCAATGAACTTTTGTATGATAAAGTGAACAAAATCACACTAACAGTGCAAACTTTGTCTAAAACCCTAAAGAAATTCAATCTTAATGTTGTCTCCGAAAAAAAAAACTTCCCCAAACTGATCTGTACTATATTTTGATGGTATGTTTGCGGAATGAGACGTACAAGGATCCTCTTTTGAATAATGGTCAAATAGCGGGAAGTTCTAGCAGTAACCTGGCTGAGCTATTAATGGATAGAGCGTGGGCACTGTACAACTTAGTCAAGTTTAGATGCTGCATAACTGTGTATGTGTTTCTGTTGTGTGTTAATTTTATATGTATACTAACTTTTAAACTTTCGCGTTCCATAATATACAATAGTGTTTACCTGAATATAAACGTTATATTTTATATTTCAATATAAGCAACATTATCGCTTTACCGACAAAATCCTTTCAAAAAGAAAAAAATCTTAGAATTATCTAAAACTGGTAATAACTGAGTTAGCTATAAACCCTCAAAGGCATATTCCCCAAAGGCCATGATCCTTAAATACATCACTTGCCTCCCTTTTACCTATTAACCTTTTCATACATTACCTTTTATTCCCTTTACTGCAAGCCTAACTTTCCCTAAATCGGAGCCTATTTTATCCGTAAACGTTCTTATAGCCTCTCAGTCCACACATATCCTTCTACAAGCCTTCTACATTCGCATCATAAATATCTTTAGTCGGCCTTGACTTATTCATACGTCTACGAGACCAATCCAACCTTACAGAACTTTTATCTTCACATCCTTTTTTAAAGATTTATAAACATTCTAAAATTACGTTTGGCCTTTTTGAGGAATCCGGTGATTTTCTCTATATCAACTGTTTAAATATCACGATTAAACGTGTTATAATGATAAAATTCATACGTAATGTTACATATGACTGTATCGAAAGCAAGGTCAGTGACCATACTCTAGTAATTATTTTTACCTTTACAATTGAAGTAATGAGTTAGACCTTACCTTTTCTAAGATAGACCACTATGGTCATGAAGGTTATTATGCTGCTAACAATGTTTAGTACAAGCTGTAGTTTCGGAAGCTCATATAAAAGTGATTATTATTAATGCAATATTCTCTTTGATGAATCTCTGCGATGGTTTAGGCAAAGATTATTATTAGCATTGGCATCGTGAATAATTTATTTAGATTTCAATGCTGGTTATTCTAAATGGACAGTATTAAAGATTTCTCATATCTTGCTAATAAAATAGTGAATGGTAACAATTTGTGCTAATTGGCAGGTTTACCTAAATTTCTCCTTCCAGGATAAACAGTGATGATCATTTGCAATCTGGATCTGAATTCTGTTGATTATCAATTACTATCATACCACCCACTACAACTTTATGGCATATTGTGCAGTGTCTGTGGTAGGACAGTGCTTGCCAATTAGGAGAGTCGGGGTACTACTTTAGTATTTATTACGTGGGCTAGTGCTGACAGGGAACCGGTCCAAGTCCTTGTCTATATAATGGTATTTACTTCACGAGCATGTTAGTGTCACCTTTTATTATCTGGTTTCGAGTATTTCTTACCTGCAGGCACTCATCTCACCTCGGATTCAACTGTCGAGTTTGTTCCATCGATTCAAATGCTCTTACATTATGTGTCTGCTGATATTGTTTCAATACAAATCTTCAATTCGATCAGTTTATATTTTGCGATGAGTATGTAAGCTCCGCCATCTCGGCTTGCATCCCTACATGAAGATCGGGAGACATCCACTTAATTGGACATTTCTTAAAATATAAAATAATAATGAGAAAACTTTGCAACATGTGTAAAAATTGTATCACCCAGAAAATGCCAAGGTCTTGTGTGAAAACTTTTATGAGGCCGTTTACCCACTGGTGAGATAAAAAAGAAATTCAGCACTTAAGTAGCTTGATTTATGTTGTAATGGCGGCTATCTTGGTTATTGATTAGGTACTTTTGTTACTTGGGTAAGAGCAAAATATATACCACAGAGACGATTTACTGTCCTATGAATAACACTTAAACTTATCTATTATGAAATCGCTTTTATAGTTCCTTTTTTATTTCACAATATTAATATACCCGCCGCTCCAACCCTGTCGAATTCTGATCCCATTTTTACGAAAAATAGGAACCTATTCTGGGAATAAAAAGAACAGAATATGATATTCCACACTATAATCTATTTTTTTCCAGTACGATTCGAATATCCTACCCCTTGATCCCCTGATCGCTTACGATGCAAAGGTGCCCATCAAACGTGCTGCGTTTGCACGCTAGATTCCGATGGCCAGTCTCTGCACCAGGAACGATCCGGAGCGGGAGTCACCAGTGGCCTCTATGAGCCTTTGTCCAATTGCCTTTTTACACCACTTAGGTAGCAGACAAGGACACGGCCCACCTGATGGAAAATGGTTACCGTCGTCTATGGACGTGTGTAGACACATATGGGAGTCACACTCACGCTGCCAACCCAGTTAGCACAGAGAGTCTCTGTGCCGTCAGTATAAAAGACAAAGCAGGATAAGCTTTTGGTTTTCCCACTAACAGCACAAAAACTCTTCAGTGAGCTCGGGCTACCCTACTCACCGCCAGGGACACAAGGTTACCTTTACGTATTCATCTATCCTCACATAATATTAGTAGAAAAATAACTATATTCGAAATTGTATGTAACTACAATTACAAAAACTACTTATCAACGTTCTGTCTAAAATACAAACTCATCGACAATTACTGTGTGTGTATGTTTGAGGTAATGATTCAAAAACCTTGTTTTTTTTTGACCTCAAACACTAAAAATAAAGGTCAATTAAGTAGCTATGCATTGTCTAACACGCAGACTGCAGAAAAAAAATGTATTTAGTTGAAACCTCAGCTATATTGATAATATGCCCATTGTAAATTAAAACGGTGTTCTCAAATTGTATAAAATGATAGAAGTCGCTCCCATAAAAGTCACTTAAATCAATTCTAAAAAAGTGGGAGTAGACGATTCTAGTTCTCCTAAAGAAGTGGCAATAGACTATTTGACAAGGTCGCTCGATTCAGCCCAATATCGTTTAATATCTTAGTTTTTTCTGGAAAAAATTGCCTTTCAAAATAAGATATTTCCCAACTCAACAGAAACTTAGACTTTTTATTATTTTTTATTCCCAAAGTAAGTCAATATAACAAACAATCAAATTCAGTCCTAATTTTTTGCTTTTTAGATTACTCATTAAATTACTTTTACGAACTTTTTTTTTTGTATAGGACACACCAACTTGACTTCACCTCGCCTGATGGTAAGCTAAAGGCAAAGTCTCAGGAAAGAGGGTCACCATTACAGACACTAAGTGTTACAATGGTGGCACTCAGCTTGGCGGCCTCATCAGATGCTTTTTTTACTATATCCATTTAAACGCAACGTGGACCGAGATAAATGCAATATTCTCTTGCACTCCATACATTTGCAGTATGTGCAACTGGCGGGACCGAATGCAATTATGGGTGAAATGTGGGTGTTAATTCACCTCTGCTTAACCATCTGGGGATAAAGGCGTGATTATGTGTGTGTATTGACATGTTTTTGATGTTTATGACAGTCGTCAACGACAACCCCATACATTAAATAATCTATTCTAACATTGGCGGAAATCTGGCCGATGTCTGGTTTCGCCATTGTAAAAAACAAACTAATCTACTCTACAAACATATTGTCACTTATCTAAAGGGGCGGACTGCAAGTTGAATGTGAAGATGATGGTGATGAAACTTCATCCCACGCACACTTAAACTATGGAATGAACTCCCTGCTGCAGTTTTTCTAAGTGCCTATAATATGGGGTTCTTCAAGGGGGGCATTAGAAGTTTCTTCAGGGTCGGCAGCACGAGTGTAACGCCCCTGGTATCGCTCACGTACATAGGCCACAGAAACCACTTGCCATCAGGTGGATCGTGTGCTTGTTTGCCATCTAAGTGGTATAAAATGATGATGATGAAAGATTTAACTGTAATATTTGTAGAAGCTGTTTATTATTTCATGCCATATAGAGTTATAATAGTTGTACGAGCCTAGTTTTATTGCTCTACTTATTATATTTTGTTAACACAGAATTATTTATGTTTCATTATTCATGCCATTTACTTTAATTCCAGTTTGCGTTCGACTACTGTCGACGAACCCCGCGTACAGCCACTGTTCAATACTGCTATTTAGATTAAGTTTCACTCAACACTCGATAGATGGCGTTGACATCTAATTAGATCACGCTATGGTTTCGTTCACATGGTATTTAATGATCAACGACCAATGTATTATTGAACAATATTATTGCACTAATTCAGGTGAAGTTTGTGGTTTTATAGCACCCGACCTTCATCACACCCGGACAAGTAGTGTTGTTCCACCTCAAATTTCGGCATAAGGCTGATAATTATACAGTAACAGTTGTCGTGAATCTATCTATCAATATACTTAGTGAGTAAAAATTTACTTCTGTGTTTTACTGAACTATTCATAAAACCCAAGGTGTGCGGACCAAGGTGTACAATGGTATATCAACAAAATATGGCATCTTATAATGGTCATATCGCATGTTCGATGCAGTCGTTACATTTTTACTAAAGACTTATGCTATGACCTTACTGGCCGATTTGACACAGAGTAGCTTTACTAACAGATGTATATAAAAGTGATTTGTATATAAAAGTTAATTATCGTAAACATTATTGTGTATAAAAGTGGTCAGTAAATTTTATCCTTGTTATAAAGGTTTATCTTCATAATTCTATTACATACATACAAAATATAATATATTAATACTTCATTAGAAACAAAAAGTAGAATTTGGACCACCCCATCTTTACCCATGCGGTGTCGTACAAGGCGACTAAGGGATAGGGCTCATTAACATCAGACAGAAATATACAGCCCAGACTCAGCCTCAAATGCATGGCTTGAGTAAACAATAGTCCCGGAAGACGGCAATAGACCCACCCACTATTACGTGGGACCGAATACAATGATTGGTGTAATATGGGTGTTAAATAACCTCTGCCTAACCCTTGGGATCCCCCAAAAGCGTGATTACATGTATATATGTATGTACAAAAGGAACCATCGGTATCGTTTACAGGGACCAAGTTAGGACTCCAGAGAGAGGAATCTCCTCACAATACGTGCCGTATCGAAGAGTACCGTCTTATACAAACATCATCTTTTTTATATAAGACACGTCAAGTACACTTTGCCTCGCCTGATGGCAAGCTGAAGGGAATGTCTCCGGAAAGAGGGTCACCATTACATTCATATACCATCATTCGTTTATTTATCAGCGGTAAATCTGGCGACTAAGGTATAGGGCTGTTTAATATCAGACAGATATATGCAGCCGAGACTCTGTTTCAGATGCATAGGCTCACCTATTACGTGGGACTGAATACACTTTTTAAGGTAAGGTTTTAATTGACCTCTACCAAACCCTTCATATACCTTTAAAGCTTGGAGTTTAGAGTTTGGGTTCTTACTCTCTACTCTACTACTTTGATTCTTATGGGTTGATTAAAGATGGATTTTATAGGACTGCTCTCTGAGCTCCCAAGCCTGAAAAGAAATACTGTTTGAATTTTTTCTATATTAATCGATTTTGAATAATTAGTATACTAAATGCTTAAAATTTCATTCAATTAGCATCATTACTTACTAATGTAAAAGTCATTGACTCTGAAACTAAATATTGCAAAATATATCACGGCTAGGCGTTTGCTTTCAAGCCAAACTTCAAATAAATCACTTTCTCTAGGAAATGAATACAATCAACTTATAAATTAGTGTCTAGGCGTAGGTGTTACAGCTGTCAAATTAGCTCTTAAGCGCTAACACAACTGGGATTGAGTCATTTTATTGCTCGATTATGTAATATTTGTTTTGTTATGTCCATTGTACCGGTTCGATGATATCTGTAGCGTGGGTGATTACTTATGAGTTCAGTTGCAATAAATGTCAGATTTTTATCTTCCACGCGGAAATATTGATTTGAAAATAGATCGATCGATCGATTGGTAATTTATTGATAATTTTAAGCAGCATTTTCATTCTTATATACTTTTTGAATCCAGCTAAATGATGTGAACTGTGAATTTATTGGTATATTTTTAGTTGTGTTTTTTCCGGTAAGGTGGGGTCACCAGCAGATTGACCAGAATTAGTTTTATGGAACCTGTAGTATTTGTTGCGTGTATTATTATATTAATTAGACCCTTGCTCTGAGTTAGAGTTTTAAATGTTATTGTAAGTTCCTATACATATTTCATACCCGAATACTGCAAATTATTATCAGACGTTTCAAATATGAAAACTTTCAGTACCGAGCCTGGTTTAATAAAAGTTCTATGAGATAGATAAAAATATACAGCAAACCTTTTACAAAAAGCAATGAATCTATCAATTTTTACTTTATTTGGCCCAACAAAAACTAACCAGCATGATTTAATTTAATCATCTGCACATATATCGACGTAAGCGGAAGTTCAGAACTAAAACTACTGCATCACTAAAGGTCATTGAAAAAAAATACAAACCACAAATACCCACACCACACATTGACCACAGACACCTTGTAGCTACTACGCAAAAAAAAAACACGGCATATATTGTTGCCACGCCGCCTCTGTCCACGAGCTACACTGTGTAAGTTTTTGCCGCTCGCTCCTTTTCCTTTCATTCGACCTTGACGGGAGCAGAACTGATACAACGGTAACACTACTATATTGTGTGCTAACACGCTAATTGTTAATTGTTTCTACTTATTATACTTACTGCTGTGTTTCTTTGCTGTATATCACGATACAGGCTGCCGAACGAACGCTTGAAATATCGAACTTTACATCGACGATAAGAAATGATAACGTACAGTTTGTAAAAATATCGGACGGTTTTTTTGTGGTACTTTAGTGGTAGACAAGCATTCGGCCCGTCTGATGGAAAGTGGTTACGGTAGTCTATGGACATGTGCATCTTCAGGACCGTTACATTCGTCGCCGTAGAAATCTTCTAATGCCCTTCTTGAAGAACCTCAACAGTGAGGCTTTTTCTACATCTCATGCCAGGAGGTAGGACACGACTGTATTTCCGTCCAATTGAGCAGTCCAACTGGGGAAGTACCTCTGCCCGACAGAATACTGTGGCCATAATAACCTCGTGTTATGTTCCCGGCGGTGAGTAGGGTACCCAGATCTTACTGGAGGGTTTGTGTGCTGTCAGTGGTAAGACCAAAAGATTATCCTGCTTTGTCTTTTACACTGACGGCACAGAAACTATCAATGCTTGCAGGGTTGGCAGCGCGAGTGTGACTCTCTTGGTTTCGCACACGTCCAGTCTACTATTGAGTTGAGTACGACCCCATATACGACACCATAATACAATTATTGTGTAAATTTACAAGAACAATTATTAACCTAGTATTAAAATCCACAATCAAATCCATCGATTTATCAGATATTCGTAAATATTACGACTTCAAGTTCGTAAATGAATTGCACGAAAAGTCACTAAATATTTAATGAATTGATTTTATATATAGTATTTTTCATTCAGACCTAGCCGTGTGGTTCCCGGCAGAGTAGAATTTAGACCACCCCATCTCTTCCCAAGTGGTGTCGTACAACGTACAAGGCGACTAAGGGATAGGACTGTTTAACATCAGACAGATATACAACCCAGACTCCGCTTCCGATGCATGACCTGAATCAATAATAGTGTCCGGAATACGGTAATAACTCCCTATTACATGGGACCGATTGCAATGATTGGTGAAATGTGGGTGTTAATTCACGTCTGCCTAATCCTCCGGGGATAAAGGCGTGATTATATGTATGTATGTATTCAGACCTAATTGTCAATTTCCACAAGTTATCTATTACTTTTCCCTCCTAATTATACTATCAGTCATTATTCATGGCCCCTTTGTATCTTCTGTAGTAAATTTATTACAAGTCTTACGACGCGAACAAAAGCAATCTATCTACTCAACCTCAGTCGCAACCCTTTCTAGTTAGTGACACAACTCCGTGAAGTGCTTTCCAAATGTGTTTCACTAAATGCCTTGGCAACGAGTGTTGCCGGCCCCTTTTTTACATATCCCAAATAGTTTAGGGCTGAACAACTTTAGGTTTAGCGTTACAATATTAAAGGGATGTTGGGCAATGGTCTTTTTATCTTTTATTTGAAACTTACTGTTTAGTAAGATACATAAGGAGTTTGACTGCTTTTGGTAAACCCCAACTGGTAAAGCAGTTCGTCATATTATTTTTGAAACGATCCAAGGTCATATCAACATATTACTAGGTATGTATATCATAGTTATCGGGCTAACCAGCACAAGTTATTTTTAACTATTTTGTGACGGTTTTTTTTTTAAATTTCAAATTTAACTTATTATAGTCTAGTAGTGACACGTCATGGGTTATTGCGGAAAAAGGGTGCAATTTCTGTCTCTCAAGGGTATATGAGAGGCCCTACTATGAACCATGGTAAGTTATCCTCCCCTACTGTTTAACGGATGAGGCTCTTATGCCTGCTTTCCCTTCAAGATTAGAAGGTAGTCACTATCTCAAAGTATTAAAACAGAACCCGAGCTTCAAAGTAGAAGCTTTTAATGCAACGTTACTAATGCTGTGTATATGAAGTAAATTGAAATAAAAGTTGAATTTTGAGGAGGTAGGACACGACGGTATTCCCGTCCGAATTGAGCAGTCCGACTGGGAAAGTACCTCCACCCTACAGAATACCACGACTATAATAACCTCGTGTTGTGTTCCTGGTGGTGAGTACGGTAGGCAGAGCTCAATGGAGAGTTTTTGTGCTGTCAGTGGGAAGACCAAAGGCTTGTCCTGATTTTGTGTTCTGCACTGAGGGCACATAAAAATCTCTGTTCTTAAAGGGTCGGCAGCACGGATGTGACTCCACTAGTGTTACACACGTTCATAGGTCACGGTAACCACTTTCCATCAGGTGGGCCATGTGCTCGTCTACCACCTAAGTTGTATAAAAAAAAAACAGCATTTATATCCTTAAATTCCCGGTTTGATTCATATGATTTTCCGTCTCACGTAATTGGAGGCGAGCCTATTGCTGTCATGTGGACACTTTGTCATGGACTGTATCTTTAATGTCAGATGGAGAACCGCCCCATCTAAACCTTCGATTTAACCCACAGGAAAAGATGGGGTGGCGCTATTTCAGTCTACTGAGAACCAAACGGGTATAGGGAAGCTACAGATTGATGATTGGTCGGTACCTAGACAGGAGGTAATTCGTTAGTAGGCGTATTGCAGCACAGAATGATAAATTGGCATTTACATTACATTTGTCAAAGTATGTCACTTTGACAAATGTAATGAACGTCAAAATACGTGTCAATATAATACATTCATCATATCCCGGTCTTTTAATCACTACATACATAGTACGAAGCTATTGAGTTATCTTGACCTCTTACTCATTATGGAAGTACAAGTACATAGCGTTTAAGCCTACATGTTATTTTTTCATTAACTTCAAAATTTTCCTGTGTCCCACTTAATTTCTATCATTGGAAAAATATGTACATGTTTATTTAATTACTTACCTATGTGGATTGACTCATTTCCTTTCCGTAGTTAATTCGTGTTCAAATTAATCGTTTTTCTTGTTAGTATGGTTCTCAGTAAGGTAGGAAAAAAGAAAAAAATGTTCTTGAGCATTCTACAAAGCGCCATCTAGCTAGACTTCACATTCACATCACATTTTTCTTATCTTTTTATTTTATTTGCTTCCAAGACTGTGACGCAGGCTTTCTGTTGAATGTTGGAAGGGTTTGCCTTTTTTCTCAAAGTTGGAAGAGTTTGTCTTTCCAACCTATTGCTTCCATGTCCATGTCACATTTGCTCTCTTACTCACTGTTACCCTCCATCTGTACTATCAAGATCTGTACAGGTAAACTTTTACTTCTATCCTTATTTAGTTCTTCAGTCCTTAGTCCAGCATTGGACCGATAAAATTTAGCAAGAAGACAGAATTAATTTTTAAACTTTCACGTTCCATGATGTACAATAATGTTTACGGGACCTTCAGGCAACTTCAGGAAACATCAGGCAAATCAAAGGTATTTATATACCTGTACCATGATCGCGTTAATTTCCGTAAATATAACTGTATAAGAAGACAAAATGATGTTAGTCACTGATGAAGAAGGAGATCAGTGGATTTATTATATTTCTAAGTCCTTTATATGGATTTTTAAAATTTTTGATGTGGTTTTTAAGACAATTTTAATCTGCTCTGATAAGTAACATTACTCGCTGTGTTCGTGCGTCACTAGTATTGATCTGGTGTACATGAGTTTCAGCAATGGCAATGGGAGTGGGTTTATTCACATACATAAAATACTATTGCAAGCTATAAAAATTGAATGCAAAGCAATTCATCCTGCAATGTACCTATGTGTGTATGTATGTTCACTGCATCATATTGGAAATGGACGTTTTTAATAAATTACAGCACGCAGGCGCGCTTTACGCAAATATTTACAAAGGCTGGTACAGTTTACAGATATTTATGGAATTTGAAATTTTTTTTCTGCATCAACTAACTTGGTTTCAATGAGTTTTGTTAATTATTTGATAGGACATCTATAAGATTTTTGTAGACGCCTTGTGCAGTACGGATGTCTAGTTATGTTAGTTATTTTTTTTTATATTTTCGCTCTGTCACACTGACGTCCGAAACTTCTTTAGGCGTGTTGAGCACTTTTTTGTGAAGTAAATCTTCTGTCGGTATTCACGGAGGGCAAGAATTTATTTTTTATACAACTTGGGTGCCAAAACATCGCGCATTGTTCTCGGTTGCACTTGAGGCATTCACACTATAACTTAGCATTCACTTATTCTTTCTTCTCGTTTGTTTGGTTTATACTGACTTTATGGAAGTATGTGGAATGACTTTTTGAGAGAAAAGCCAACGTTAGAGCCTCTGAGCTAATGTTCTGAATTGTTTCTAAATATATGCCAATCATTCTGTAAACTAAAAGTACTATAATTTCCTATTATTCCTATTATTATAGATTCCGATAACTTTTTAATTTGTGTATGTATGTCACTACAGGCTTATTGCAGCAAATAGAACTATTCTTTACGCAATATATTTAGTTGATTTTTTTAGAGTTTTTTCAAACATTAATATATAATTTCCAATTCAGCTTTCTCTATTGAAGTAATCAAATTACAAGATATTAAAGTTCACCTTGACAAGAACAATGAACCCTATCGCAATATATTCGACAAAAACTTCACGATTATCTATCACTGGTTTAAAACGGTGAAGAAAGAACATTATTAAGAAATCAATACGTCAGTTACATCACACATTAAGAAATATGACATGGATCTTACCATCCCATTCTTGACCATGCACACCTACCGATTTGTACACAGCTCTGTCAACTAACACGTGACTAAATGACAGTTTAGCAAATGTCTCTGGAAGTTATATGAGTCATACTTCACTAGTATTATAGTTTACTACTGTTATTAAAGTTAGGAATGTATTTAATAAACGTCAGTTATGTTCTGAGATAGTTTGGATTCACATAGTAACATTATTATGAAATCCTAACAATATTTGGCCGGTCTGCTTATTATGGCTGTATCATCGCAATCGTATATCCACCAAAATATATCCTGTATAGTTTGTCTAAGCCCAAATAACGAGCCCCATAACCTATCTTACACACACGAATAAATTTTATTGACGATCAAATTCATGAGAGCATTGATGTTTTTCGACAGATGATGTGAATGTGTAGGAGAGCATAATTGCATGCATCATCTTTGGAGACAAGCACATGGCTACCTGATGGAAAGTAAATACCATGGTCCATGGCCCATGGAGTGTTACACAAACACTATACTCACGCTACCAACACTGTAAGAACAAAGATTTTCCGTGCAGTCAGTACATAATTCCAGTTTAGACAAGATAATATACCTGTGATATAATGCTTTGATAATTTATCCAGTAGTAGGCCGCAACAGAATAATTGAGCATTTTCAATTTGATGATATGAAATCAGACTTGCTTCTTGAGAGGTCAACATTCTGCTACATAAACAGATAATTTACTTATAAAACGATACGGAAGTAAACACTGGTATTTTGCATCTGCAATTAGCATTATGATAACAGGTTAACTATAAAATCATATTATCAATTTGTATACTGAATATGATAGTAGGTACTTAATAGTATCATAATAACAGAAGCAGGATTAGCTAGAAGACTAGTTCAATATGTTAATAGACGCTAGGAAGACGATATTAACACTAGATTAGGTAACTTTGAAATATTTTGTAATTTTACTTGTTTTATTCTAAATAAAAGTTACGTGTTTATTTTGTTTTACATCAGGAAGGAAAACTAAACCTGATTTATATTATTAATTCTTGCACTTATTTATAGTATATTGCAATTTCTATAAGGAACGTAACGAATCCAATATCTAAATTACTTGATTTCTGGAATGTTTGGAATGTTACTATTCCAAACACTCCAGAAATCAAGTAATTTAGATTTTGGAAAAGGAAAAATGTGGCAAAGAATTTTACTATTACTGAACCTACATTTGATCGAGAACTTTCTGTGCTTCAATGGGTTCAATATAGATGTCTGGTGGTCTTCCTTCAAGAGTATTTAATTTAAAAATGTTAAAATTAAAAATAATTCAGCATCCAGGTTATTGGAAAAAGAGCAACCGGACCCGTTTTTAATAAAAAATATTTTTCGCTCAGTGGATTCATTTGTCATAATTTTTCTGCAATCAGTACGCCCTTGTTGTTGGATGATAGTGATTTTAAATTAAAAAAGCCCCGAGCATTGTCCATATTTTTACTAGCTTCGTAAAAACTGCTATCCTATACTGCTATATATAGCTATAAAGTTTGTGAATATGTTGGGATGTTTAGAACAGAGACTGTAGTTTGGAATAACATATAGGCCAGATTTTATTTCGGGAATAGATTCACATGGGTTGCTGGAACGGGATCTATATTCTACGTGGACAAAGCCGCGGGCATTACCTAGTGAGAAAATATTTTTTGCGCTCTTGGATATTTTTTTTACTTTAGACCAACAAAATGTTTATCAATATTAATATAAATGTTCAGTTTACTAAGCACCCAGAAGTTCAATTTTTGTTAATTCTGTATCCCAATCACTTACCATAAATGTATTTCATAGAATAGCTTGCATAGTTATTTAGATTTAGTTCATGTATTTGTGACACTTATGTTATAAAAAATACCATTTTATCATGCTGAATTTCTCGCTCTTTCATAAGCAAAATATTATACTTCTTTTCACGCAAGCGAAGCGAGCGAGAGTCTCCGTTGCGACAAGATGGCCGATTTTTCTTTTGTCCGTATGTCTGCTTGTTTCTATGTCAGCTCTGGTCTAGAGGGCGCATTTTTTAACCGAATTTCACCAAACTTAGTACAATGTTCTTTGATTTAAAACTCAATTTTTGTCGAGATCTTATTTTGATAAGAAAGAAAATGGACGAGTAATAATGAGAAGTTTGCTGTTGCGTTATGTATTAACGGATATGATGATTTTTGGCTAAAACATCAAGGACACGATTCCTCACAGGTTGTTGTCACGCCTCGTAAACGTGAACTTCATTTGAAAAAACAATCAGGTGAGGAATAGGGGGAAGTTAGCTGTAAGAAAGGATCGTCAGCATTTTTATTTTTATTATTATACCAGAAAAATGTGGCAAAGAATCCTCGCGAGATCTACTGTTCACAAAATCATTATTTATATTTATATAGATAGAGTCAAATGGCGAGCTATTGTCTCTGCCTACCTTGGGAGGAAAAGGACTGAGTATATGTATGTGAAGTTGTGAAGCAAAAAACATAGCGAAACTTAAAATATACAATATTATATCCATGCGAATACATATAAATACAACAACACGAGGAAAACCATTTCACATAGATTTGACAAAATAATGAGCCAAAGTTTATCCAGCCGAGTTTGAAAGCCAATCTGGGCGTACCCTAATTACAGTTTTGAAAAGGATCGCTTTTTGCTAAAGTTTGTTTTACGATTTTTTCTCTAAAGTTCCTGGAATGTGTTTCTGTTTTATTTATACTGTATGCTAATTTAGATGAGAGAGTAAAGTGTTCTGTGTTTTTTGGATAGCAATATAATGTTATTATAGGATTTGTTTGTTCTTTTGGGGTACATACTTACCCGTACTTTGTAGCTTAACGATTATTGTATCAGAACTTTAGTTGTACTTTTTTATATAGGACATGTTAATCTGTACGCAACGCTTCTGGTAGATTTCCTTAATCTGATCTATAGATAGGATCTATGGAAGTACAAGATCTTTAGGACTTTTGACGATACAATATTATTCTGTTTTAACTATCCGTGTGGTGACGGAGAAAGAATACAAGTATCACCACCCCATCTCATCCGAAGGGTGTCGTAAGAGGCGACTAATGGAAACATACGCAAACCATATCACTGCGAGAGAAGGAAAACTCGAAATAAAACCCTGTACCAACCCGTCTGGCCAGGGTGGAAACAGTAGGCCAAAGCCTCCCAACATTGGGAGAGGTCTAGTCCAGCAGTGGACTGCGATGGGCTAGTTGATTGATTGATTGAACTATCCCTAAAACTATAGATAAAAACCTGACAGACATCCCTAACAAGCGCCACTTCTAATTAATGTAAAGATTTCAAAATGTTATTAATTCTACCTGTTGTTAGTTCTATGTTTATCGTTGTATTTCTGAATAATTTACATAGTTCAAGTACAAAAGTATATTGGCTAACATAAACGCAGCTTCATGCTGCAACAAACAAGAACTGCGCAAGAAAATAATTGGATGCAAGTTGACTACTTATTGCATGTCATAACATGCATATGTATCTTCATGTCTGTGCATTCTGCGAAGGTATGGAACGAGGTATATTAAATATCAACATTATGTAAACTATTTTTTGGGGTCCATTATATTTTTCTTTACTGGAAAACGGGTTAACACTACTGACTATTAAAATAAATCTCATGGAATTTGAGATATTATCTGAAAATCTTCGAAATTCAAAGTCCAATACCGATCTAGGTTAATATACAAACAGGACCACAGATAACTTAAAATTAAAGTAGTTGCTTTCAAGTCTATTTTCTATATTATTGATGTCTCGACTGGACCAAATAACGTAAATACGTAAAATACGTAATTAGATTCATGAACAAAATATCATCTCTTTCTTTGAAATTGGTCAACAATATCAAACATATGATATCATAGCAGCCAAAAAACAACTCCGCCATAAAGTATACACTGACAAATATAGGTATTTCCTAGAAACTTCCTACAATAACTGGTCTTGTAACGTCCCCATATGTCCACAACATAAAGATGCAATATAATTATGTAAATTTATTTTGGAACCTAAATATTAGAACTAGAAGCGATACAGACGTAATGAATTTCTATTAAATTAATCATACTTTATGATTTGTTTATGTTAATGACAATAACCAGGTTTAAACAAATTAAATATGCAACTAGCTTGTTTTGGTTGTTTGTCTTTAAGTCTATTTTTCCCCCTTGTATTAATATCTCGTCTTGTCTTTATTATCATCATTGCATTGTTCCCACTCATAATCGAGGCTATCAGCGTATATTTAAATAATATATTTCCAACATTTATAATTTCTATGTACATATTTTCAGATGTACATGTGCGGCAACTGATAAATATGTGGGTCAAAATTTGAGAGGGAGGTTTCCTCTGGGCGAGATGATCTGAGCATTTTGAGAGACTTTAAGCTTAAGCTTAGTATATCCAAGGTGACTCACGAATAGAAGGGACAATTTCTCATACGAGGACAACAAGAAATTGCTAAGCGAGATTTCTCGTGGTCAATCGAAACGCTACCGCAATACAAGTATGAAAGCATTTACGGCATATTCCTTCAACTTCGCAGTTTATGGGACACTTAAAAGTGGAATTTAGTTTGTTTAATAAAATTAGAACATAAAATTGTCAACGAAGGATGAGTTGCAATTGCTTGAAAGTTGATACAATACCGAAACATTGCAAAATACTGCTGCAAAAAACTGATAACATAATAATTTTGAACAAAAACGTAAAATACTAAATGTGTCTACAAACGCTTTGTCAGTTTCCCCAAACAATTTTTGTATGTGTACATCTAATTACTTTAACTGTCAACAAAAGACGCCATCTTGGATTTATGTGAGAGAAATAAATTGTCTTGTGGCCATTACCATCCTCGTCTCTGGGGATAAAATATGATGTGCTTATGTTCCGGGTAAAAACTTGATATAGTCACATTTTTGTGGGTACTTTATATGAAGAGGGAAATGAAACTGAAGGACTGTAGGTTATTTAACATTTAGAAAAAGTTAGTAGGAAATATTCTCATAAAATGTTAGGGGAAATAGAGAATACGTCAACTCGATCAAAAATTGCGAATATGTGTTATTACAATTTCATAGAAAAGTAAAAAAATATTTTATATCATTAAAATGGCGCGTTTTATTAATTCGAAATTGTTGTCATCAGTGTAGAAACAGTTAATAGGAAAAAATATCGCTTAAAGCACGCCATTTTAAAAATAAAAAAGGAATTATTTTACTCCTGTTAAATAAAAAAAAAAAAAGAAAAGTAAAAGCCCAGATTAACAAAAAAAGCATTTAACCTGTTGAGGTCATGCACCTCAATGCATATATGCAATCATTATGCACACTGTAGAGCTGATTGCAGATAGTAGATTGTTAATGAAATTTTTGGTATAGCTAGTAACTATTGAACGAATAATCTAAACTCGATACTTATCTCTTTTTGAAGAAAGCATGTTCAGATAGACGTTACCACTCAACCCGCAGTTATTTCTTCATGTAACCTCAAGTTCTGATATACCAAATTTACCACCATTTGATTCATAGAATATTCAAATATCCTTCAGATCCACTAGAGTTTCCATATTTATCATGTCTGAGCTTCCGTCGGATCACTGATTATATGGGGCACTTAACGAATAACTGAATTCATTACTGTCCCAGCATTCCGATCAGTATTCACTTCCGTTCTCTGTAGCATTCATTCGGACCTGACCTTTTTTTATCAATGGACCATGGGTATGGTGAATACTTGAACTAAAAATGATTACTTATCACTTTTATCAATTTCGCTCTAAATAACTGCCATCTATTTTTTTTTATATCTATAACTTTTCACTTCTAAGAAATTTCAAATAGAATTCTAATTTCTAAATCCTTTGTATCTCATATTTAGTTTACGAAATCCAATTTTGATTATTACAATATTCAATATCCAATTTGTCTAACAAGCTTATAATTTCAAATATTGGGACTAAACTAGTCGGGTCTGCAGAACAATAGGTGTCCGGTTTAAATTGGTTTGCACAAATATTATTGGACACGATCTCTATTTAATTTGAGCTTAGGAAATAATAATTTCGGATTGTTCATGAATAAGTAAATACTTGCTATCCAATTAGGGATTACTTATGTAAAATAATTGGATAGGATAAAGTTTATTGATAATATCCGGACACTTAATCCTGGAATTACCGAACCTACATGATCTTTTAATTTAACACAAGGGCGGCTTAAAATTGGTGGTAGAATAAACAAACTCTTTCATAACTGCCTCCATAAATTTGTTAGTACCTATTAAAATAAAATAAATACGTATTTTATATTATTTCCCACCACATCCAGCAATTTCATTCATCGACACAGGGACAAAGAGCCCCTTCTGATGCTGATAACGCTCTGATAGTGGTATTAGGTACTGAAAGTATTGGTCTTAGGATAATGAAGTATTGGTATAATTATCTTCAGACCCTGTTTACTTGTTGTAAATAGATTGTATATTGCATATGCCTGATGAAAGCCTCACGTATTTCTTTTTGTCGCTGTCTATTCATTTCTAATGCGTGATTGATAACTCTGGTTCAATTTTTTAGCCACCTACTCAATGTCGGATAGGATGTCCGCCTTTTTACCTAACTGCAGTGACTTGGAAATATATAAAAAAGCTGGCAAAAAAGTAAAATAACAACATTTTCCGGAACTATTCGATGTTACATGCTATTTGCTATGTTCGTGTATGCATGCTACTAGTAGGAAACCGCAGCTCCCGTATTGATAAGTATTTCCTTTCCGTGACTTCTAGTGGTACAAGCATGCAGAAATGCATGACATTTCTTCATTGAGACTAGAAATAGATTACCACTCACTATTTCCTATTGTCTTTATATATCTATCATTGATTGCTTAAATTGTATAATTATCACAAGCCCACCATTTTCAGGTGCTTCTATCCCGGCAAGTTCTAATCAATATTTGATTAGTATTATAAGTTCTTAGAGGTCAACCCACGTGGACCTAAGATTTGCTTTACTAACTTTATTTGCCATTGAACAAGAACTCGTCGGTTAACGTTACGTTTCACAAAGATTTTTTTAACTAAGACAGTTAATTTTCTTTTCATTATTTTTACCTAAATTAATATGTTAAATAAATAACATCAATATCTCATCATAATTCGGGTACCTTGATATAACTTACACTTAAATTGTAACGACGCGCTCTGCGAACGTCGTCACACCGGTTTTAATTCTATTTTTGAACGAAAAGTTTCGGAACGTGGAGTGAATGACATTTTGACGTATACCTGTCAAGGCACCTTTTTTCCTAGCGTTGAGGCTGGATGGTCGATATTCATGGCTTCGTAGTAATGGTGACCCTCTTTTCTGGGACTTTGCCTTCAGCTTACCATCAGGCGAGGCGAGGTCCAATTGACGTGTCCTATATAAAAAAAAAAAAAAAAAAAAAAAAAAACTTAATTTCAATAAATCTCATAAAAATGAGAGTATTTTGGCCTAAAGGATAATAGTTTGTGTCTTCACCACTATCCTCTTGTGGAATTATAGTTTATTTCTGGTGAGTTGTCATTTTTTAATAAGATTCACTTTGATGGAATTGCCACGCTCCTGATTTGAAAAATAATTGTTAAAATTCTATTGTTTCAGCTCTTAATCTGAAAATATTATGATTTCTTTTGCTATTGGCATTGTTCCAGCAAATTAAGGCGGTAAGTTGCACAAATTTATAAAAAATTAGGACCTCGTGCCCATATTGGAGTTTGTTCTAATGACATGCAATTTTGTTACAGGTTTCCAATTGGAACCGCCTTTGTCTTTGCCTTTTCTCTTTTCTTTGGACCTTTTTCGGCGTTTCTTTGTCTTCGGTCAACTGCATTTCCTTATGGAGGGTTTGGGCTTTTCACCTCAAACATGGATGTACCGCATGGGCTTAAACTGAAAACTTCGCCTGCTACGAGCTTTCCCGCTGCTGTGTTTACATATACTCGCCGAGGGATGCCGTGAGCTTACTTTAATTATATTTTAAATCTAAACTTCAAAATAACCTAAAAGTGCATTGGTGACATAGAATCATATTGACGTAGGATAATATTGACATAGCTTATAAAAATCTAATTTTAAATTTAAGGTTGGTTATACATTAGGAATGTATCCTTACATCTATTTCTGAATGCACACTGGAGTGGACAATAAAACCTTAAACCTCACAGTTTGGTTTCATTTAGCTCACCTCCGGAAGATTAAAAGTTTCCAATATCCGCTGATTATCTTAGGCATGTGTATCTCCAAGGCGCCCGAACTTTTATGGTAATGTACTTACAAACCAATTTTATTTATATTTCTTTTAAATAGGAGATTACACACTTACTTCTTTCATTGTCATATGACACATATTTTTTTATTATTACATCTGACGCTTGCGAACCAATTTTTTTTACTTTGTAATAACACATATTTTTAAATTATTACAATTGGCACTCGCGAACAGGGACATGACAGTGTGCATATATCTTTATTCCTTGTCACCTTTGCATTATTTTTTACCTTATCATGTTAAGAACAGTGTTTTCTTCATGTATTTTACTGTTACATAACTGTGTATTACAGTAAATCTTTGTTATTGTTTACTTTGCAAAACTAATCATACTACAAGTTAGTACTATTGTTTGTATCTCTCAATTACAGGTGAATGTTTCAATTTGTATAACATGGTTATTGTTATAATTGTTTTATCTTATATAGCTTTTGTTTATTACAGGTAAGATTTTCCACTTAGTAATATTATATAATTACTAGTTCTTAACCTTTATTCACATGTGTGAAAACATAGTAATATTTGAATATTTGCTGTTTACCTTAAGTAGACATAAATAATTTATTTTGTGAATCACTAATGCATTTTTATCTTTATAGGCATTTGACCTAAATAATTTTTGCAACAATAACATTCCATTCTATGAGTTTGTTTGACTTTTGAGTTTAGCGTTTTGCTATCAATGCAATTAACTTCATTCATAATTTAATTAACTTTAATTAGAAACTTTAATTGATACTTTAATTAGAAACTTATAGTGTATTTAATACAACTTTTTATTAGATTTTCACATCCTTTTATAAATCAAACATGGATAAGGAAATACAGGTCCCGCCTTTGTTTGAGAATATTGTTAATGATGTTCCAGTTGGTACTTCTACTCATGAGATGCCTCATGTCATGGCTGATTTATCTGAAGTTGTTGATCCATTTTCGAATAGTCGAGGAGCTGGTGATCATAGTCTGAGAGCCGCATCTTCATTTAATATGATGAATGTTTTATTGAATGATAATTTGAGGAAAAACTTGCCTTCTGTTACTTAGATGATCTCATATTGATAAATTCTACATTCTCTGATCATTTAGATTATTTAAATAAAATTTATAAAATCCTTAAAGATGCTGGGTTAACTATTAATTTAAAAAAGTGTAATTTTTGTAAAGATAAACTGCGTTATCTTGGTTATATTGTTGATAGTAATGGTTTACATACAGACCCTGCTAAATTAGAGTCCATTAAAAGTTTCCCACGCCCAGAAAGCGTTAGACAATTAAGAAGTTTTCTTGGGTTATGTTCTTATTACCGTAGATTCATTGATAAGTTTGCTGATATTGCTTCGCCCTTAACCAAATTAACGGCCGGAAGCAAGAATTCTAAAAAATCTCTTTTCTGGAATGAAGAAGCTGAAGTTGCTTTTCATAATTTAAAACTTGCATTAATTTCTGCACCAGTTTTACATTGTCCGAATTTTGAAAGACCATTCTCTTTACATTGCGATGCTAGTTCTGTTGGAATTGGTAGTGTCCTGAGCCAAGATGATGATAATGGAGATCAACATCCTGTAGCTTATTATTCTAGATCACTTAATAAATGTGAACGTAATTATAGTACAACTGAGAGAGAGTTGTTGTCAATATTGGATTCTATTGAACATTTCAGACCTTATATTGAAGGAATGAAATTTACAGTTATCACTGACCATGCTAGTTTAACTTGGCTTCTTAAACTTAATAATCCTAGTGGTCGTCTTGCACGTTGGGCTGCTAGAATTTCTCAATTTACTTTTGATGTTAAATATAAAAAAGGTTCTTTACATTTAGTTCCAGATTGTTTATCCAGAATAGAAATTTCTGCTATTAATATTCCTGTAAATAATATTATTGTTATGCCAAATGAGGATATCGTTGATCCTTGGTATAGAAAAATATTTGTAAATTGTCAAAAGTTTCCTAGAAAATATAAAAATTTCAAAGTTGAAAGTGATACTTTGTATAGATTTTGTAAAGATAAATATAATCCTAATAATCGTTTAAATTGGAAAATTGTCATACCTAAAGAACACATCTTAGACACTATTAAATCTAATCATGATGATGTTAATTCAGGACATTTAGGAATTCATAAAACTTTAAATAAATTAAAAATACATTATTTTTGGAAAGGTATGTTTATTGATGTTCAAAAATACATTTCTTCTTGTGATACTTGTAAAGCTTATAAATCTTCTACTAATCCACCTCATGGAATTATGGTTAATCCTAAGAAAGTTGATAAACCAATGTTAATGCTTTCTATTGATATTATTGGAACTCTTCCAAAAGCTTATTCTGGCCATAAGTATATACTTTCAATCATAGATGTTTTTACAAAATATTGTTGGATATTTCCTATGACTAGTGCTACCACTAAAGTAATTTGTGGGATACTTGAAAAAGAAATATTTCTTAAGTTTGGAACGCCTAAAATTTTTGTTTGTGATAATGGAAGCCAATTTACAGCTAAGCAATTTGTAGATTTTCTAAAAAGTTATAATATTAGTAAAATATTTTATAATACTTTATATACACCTCAAAATAATCCTGTAGAGAGATATAACAAAACAGTCGAAACATGTATTTCTTGTTTTGTTAAAGATGATCATAGAACTTGGTCAAAATATTTGCCTCATGTTCAATTAGCTTTAAATAGTAGTGTGAATCTAGCTACAGATTTCACTCCTAATTTTCTCATGTTCGGTAGAGAACTTATTTTTGATGCTTCATTGCACCGTTTTAGTAATTCTTTTGATAACCTCAATCAACTTGATGTTGTTGATAGGTCTTCATTTGCTTTTTCACTTAAATCACTTAGTGATATTTTTATAAAAGTTCAAGCTTCATTGCTTAAAGCTTATAAGCGTAATGCGCGTTATTATAATATAGGAAGGAAGGTCATTTCTTTTGAGGTGGGAGATATAGTGTGGAGGAGAAGTTTTGTGCAGTCTAATGCTCCTGCATTTTTTTCGGCTAAGTTAGCACCTAAGTTTGTTAAGTGTGAAATAATAGATAAAATTTCCTCTAATGTTTATGTTTTAAAAGACCTTAATAAAAACTATACTGGTCGTTATCATATTAAAGACATAATTAAATATTAAAATTATTCTTGTTTTGACAATGTCTATCTTTGTCTTTGGTACTTTGTTTGAAGTATGACCCCACTATGAGGTGATGTTTGAAAGGTTGAGGGGTGTTGAAAGGAGATGTATGTTAGGAACTTCACAACAATTTATTAATTTCAATTTTAGTTTCCTTCAAAAATAACTTAGGTCATTTTAGGACTTGTTATTGTGTAACTCTACTCCATATTAACAAATTGTTCCACATCAAAAGATCTTATATTTTTATTTATCTTTGTTGTATAGGATTATTTTCCTGTATATATTTTTATACACTTGTATATTTAATATTGTATATTTTGTACAAATTTAGGAATTTAGTTTCTACTCTAATATAGGAGTGAAATTTAATATTCATTTTCTACATTAAATTCACTTGACTTATTTCCACTCACTTAGGGAATGGAAAATTAAGTTTCTTGAACTTTATTTTTGTACAGTTCTGGGTTATTTTCTTAGTATTAAGATTCTCGGATTGGACGCATTTTATGCAATTTTTACACACCTTGTTATACCATTTTTTGGGAAACTTGTGTCTTACTGGACTTTACAATTTTTTGTGCTATTGTGTTTCATACACATAGTCACACCTTACGCTTTGCGCACGGGAAGCTGGTGGTGTTGAGCCGGTCGTAATTGTCGTTTTTCTCTTTTTGTACGATTGTGTTTTTATACACATTGTTACATTTTTTATGCTTTGCGCACGGGATGTCGGTGGTGTTGTGCCGGTCGCAAATGGCATACTTTTCTTATGCGGTTGTGCTCAGAAAGTCAGTGGTGTTGTACTGGTCACAATTGTCATATTTTCTTTATATTTTGCTTGTGCTCGGAAAGTTGGTGGTGTTATGCCGATCACAATGCTTATAAATATATTATTACGACACTTTTGTTGTGATTTTGTTTTGACGTTTTGGATGTTGGAATAGGAATTTGAAGTCGGCGGCTTTTCAACCTAACCGACAGTGGGAAAACTTCATTGTTTTTACCGATTTTCTTTCAGATTCGGCAGCGTTGGTGCTTAACCGATATCTTGTTAGTTTCATATTTTTGTTTCAGGAATAGCTGGTATAGAGTCGGTGGCGTAGGAGCTCAACCGCACTTTTGTATTGATGCTAGAAGGCTGGTTAAGATCAAGGATTAGATTCGACGGCGTTGGTTGCCTAATCGATATCTGGAATGGAATTGAGTAGGGATTGTTTAATTTGTTTTATTGAAGGATTTATTTTCACTTTTGTGTTGAAATAAGTTTTTACTCTTTTCTGAGTTTGGTTCTTTACTTTTCGAGTGTTTTCACATTCTTTGATTTTTAGGAATGCTTTCCCATTCTTTAATTTATAATTATTTCTGCAATACCCAATGCAAGATGCTTTCGCATTGCCTTTTTTGTTTATTGAAAAATGTTGCAAGACATTTTGTCTTTTGAGGTTTTTTGGAATTTTGTTCTGGATTCTCATAATTTTCATTAGAAAAGGAAGTTTCCTTCTTTCTTTTTTTCTTTTTGGGGAGGGATGTAATGTAACGACGCGCTCTGCGAACGTCGTCACACCGGTTTTAATTCTATTTTTGAACGAAAAGTTTCGGAACGTGGAGTGAATGACATTTTGACGTATACCTGTCAAGGCACCTTTTTTCCTAGCGTTGAGGCTGGATGGTCGATATTCATGGCTTCGTAACTTAATTTCAATAAATCTCATAAAAATGAGAGTATTTTGGCCTAAAGGATAATAGTTTGTGTCTTCACCACTATCCTCTTGTGGAATTATAGTTTATTTCTGGTGAGTTGTCATTTTTTAATAAGATTCACTTTGATGGAATTGCCACGCTCCTGATTTGAAAAATAATTGTTAAAATTCTATTGTTTCAGCTCTTAATCTGAAAATATTATGATTTCTTTTGCTATTGGCATTGTTCCAGCAAATTAAGGCGGTAAGTTGCACAAATTTATAAAAAATTAGGACCTCGTGCCCATATTGGAGTTTGTTCTAATGACATGCAATTTTGTTACAGGTTTCCAATTGGAACCGCCTTTGTCTTTGCCTTTTCTCTTTTCTTTGGACCTTTTTCGGCGTTTCTTTGTCTTCGGTCAACTGCATTTCCTTATGGAGGGTTTGGGCTTTTCACCTCAAACATGGATGTACCGCATGGGCTTAAACTGAAAACTTCGCCTGCTACGAGCTTTCCCGCTGCTGTGTTTACATATACTCGCCGAGGGATGCCGTGAGCTTACTTTAATTATATTTTAAATCTAAACTTCAAAATAACCTAAAAGTGCATTGGTGACATAGAATCATATTGACGTAGGATAATATTGACATAGCTTATAAAAATCTAATTTTAAATTTAAGGTTGGTTATACATTAGGAATGTATCCTTACATCTATTTCTGAATGCACACTGGAGTGGACAATAAAACCTTAAACCTCACAGTTTGGTTTCATTTAGCTCACCTCCGGAAGATTAAAAGTTTCCAATATCCGCTGATTATCTTAGGCATGTGTATCTCCAAGGCGCCCGAACTTTTATGGTAATGTACTTACAAACCAATTTTATTTATATTTCTTTTAAATAGGAGATTACACACTTACTTCTTTCATTGTCATATGACACATATTTTTTTATTATTACATCTGACGCTTGCGAACCAATTTTTCTATATGACAAACATCTTCTTTAGTCACCCCGCGGCCTTGGCTGCTTAAAAGTAGCCGAAACGTCGGGCTAAATGACAAATAAATTGGGATAGTACCAAATAAATAGCGATAGCATTTGTTATAATATTGTTTGTTTCATTAGTTTCATTATAATATTGTTACCTATATAATAATATTTTATAGGAGGTAGGACACGACTCTATTTCTGTCTCAATTGAGCAGTCCGACTGGGGTTTTTTTATTACCTCCACCCTACAAAATACCACGGCTATAAAAACCTCATGTTGTGTGCCCGGTGGAGAGTAGGATAGCCAGAGCTCACTGGAGAGTTTTTGTGCTGTCAGTGGGAAGACCAAAGGCTGGTACAGATTTTGTGTTCTGCACTGACGGTACAGAAAATCTCTGTTCTTACAGGGTCGGCAGCACGGGTGTCCCTCCACGTTCATAAGTCACGGTAACCACTTTCCATTAGGTGGGCCGTGTGCTTGTCTGCCAGCTAAGTTGTAAAAAATCTATTTAAGCTAGCCCTATGTAAGAGTCTAGTGAACTGCAATAGTTATTGATCGATTTTTGTTAGAGTTAACTAGTATTCATGACACAAAAGCTTTCCCGCTTATTACTTACTAAATGATGCTACAGCAACTACGCATTTTATACAAACAGTAGGTATCTGTGTTCCATCGATCCAGGGTATAATTTCAATACCGAGGGCGACGCGTCTCGCTGTTGCATTATTCATAGATGTGACGTGTTGACGGCCAACTGAAACTGTAATCTTAAAGTGGACTCCAGGTCATACTGAAAGCGGTTGGCGATTATAATGCTTTGTTTTCAAACAGCTCATCAAAAAAGATATTCGATTCTTTTTTATGCACTTACACATACATACATATGTATGTAATCACGCTTTTATCCCTGGAGGGTTAGGCAGAGGTGAATTAATACCCAAATTTCACAAATTATTAAATTCGGTCACACGTAATAGGGGGTGAGTCTATTGCCATCTTCCGGGCACTATTTTTGACTCAAGACACGCATTTAAGGCACACACTAGTGTCCTTATTTCGTATATATTTTCGGTTCGCATTTATTATGATTGTGGTTTTTTAATCATAAATTGTGTCTTAATTCTCTAAAATAAAAAGAAGTTACAGAATAAATTACGTAACAGCCTGCATACTACATAAATTTTCATAACTGCTCCTTACCATTCTCCTCATCACTTTCTTTAAAAAAATATTATAATCTCTTTTCATGGCCTTCATACCAACACGTCATTTTATATCTTTTCAATTATTGCAGCCATTTTATAACCCCTGGAATGGCAAGCGACCATGGATTGGCCGCATACAAAATTTTCTCGACTAACAAGCACTTAAATATTGGTCAATTGTATCAATGCCCACCAAACAGCAATTATTTACCACTGATTTTTGTGAATGAGAGCACGTCAGACCAAGGGTTAATTTTTACACGATTGTTATATCCATTCTGTATATAAGTATTCCGATTCTCACACTGTTTCTATATAAATCATGAATTAAATTTTACTTCTAAACTCGCTTGCAGTATCACCTTGCCTACGAGTCCTGTCTCAGAATTTACTTACGTAAATATTAAAGTAGGGTTCTTGCCAAGATATAGGGTAGATATATTATTTTTGATGTAAACACGTACATCTCGCATCTACAGCTAAGATTCTCTTAGAAAAAGATTAAAACTGAAAATTTCATACCTTTTTAATTGTTTACATTTTTTAACGATTACCAGAAACTACATATTATTAGGTAGTAAAAGAAATTAAAATAAATAAATAAAAAAAATTACAAACATCGTAGTCATGAAATTTCTCCGCATCATCATCGGCCGGTATCGTTCCCAGAAGGTTGGCAGCATTGCCACATTGAATGGCAATGTTTATTCTCTGTGCAAGATAATAACCGGCCTTCTCTTTGCCAAATCTTTGTATAGAAAACGGGCACATGGACCTCACGTCCCCAATGTTTCAACCCCAAACAGCTCGAAAACATAATCACCTGCTTTATTTTATTTCAAAATTTTAGCTTTTGAAATGTCTTTCAGTTTTTATTCCCCATCATCCATTTTGTCATATGCTGTCTTTCTATGTTCATGCTCGAATATTAATGCTTTTTTTTCTCTTTTGTTACAGTGGCCACCAAGATTGCTTTGGTGGACGATTACTGTCCTGCTACTTATCGCCGTGATAGTTCCTATAACAGACTCCAGCAGTGGTAAGTATCAAATATATAATGAACATAGAAATAATTTATATTAAAATTGTATTATGTAAGTTCCTGGTGGGTTTTTATATTTTACTTTATGATAAAAAGCCGGAAGATACGGACCACCATTCCCGATAATATTGAACTTAAAACGGTGGTCCCTACCTTGACGGTCTTGAAAGATACTTTTTCGCTTGAAGAACCTAGGAATGTAGGAAGAGGGAATCACGTGCGCTGGGAAAGCATTCTAACTACTTATCGTGCGACAGATGAAGGAGGCTTCAAACCGTTTGGTGCGAGACGATACGAAATAAGATCACCCTATCTCTTCCAATGGTATCGTAGAAGGCGATTCTTCATCCAAGAGTTAACATAAAGCACATGTCAACGTGCCCACTTGATGGCAATAGTCTCGCCCCCTATAGCATGGGACAGAAAATGTATCTCCTTGAAGGGATATGCAGATGTATATTAATATCCATATTTTGCAATCTACGATGAACAGTAAATACTGAAACTAACACTTAGGTAAACCCCTTAAGTATGCTCTTTGAGTGGTCTCTCATCAAGTTATTAGCATAGTAGGCCAAATAATATGCAAATAAGATCCATGTTTGTGTATACATTGCGTACATATGTATACGTAGAATGTACATGAGTCTATGCAAATATTAGAAATCACATTCGACCTAGGAGGATTGTGTGGACATCTGTTTTAGCTATGTTATAATAGGCTTGTAATTGTGTCATCGTCATAGCAATAGTCCCGATTGTACTTTGGGCCTTGAAATCCACTCTTATACTCTTTTTCTTGATTTGTCTTCTACTGACTTTTATGACAGTAAGTGCCATCTAAATTCAATCACAAAAAGAGAGCCTGGTATACTTCCACAACCGAAGGAATTGATCATTAGGTTATTCTCCCTATTCCCAACCGATACAATACGAATAAACAATCTGCAAATCATAAATGAAATTGACGCAGTGCGTTATTCGACGCACCAAACTCTTTGAACATTAAATTTGATGGCAACTTTTTTTAAAAGTAAACTTTGCACTGCAGTTTCATAACCAATTGATTTATTTCGGTTTTAAGGTGAGCCACTGCCTCTAAGAACTTTATACATTTATCAGCTTGCACACGAAGCTTGAATTAGCTCCAGAGATCTGTTTAGCGTATATTAGACACTGGTGACAAGTGGGTTTTATTGTTACGAAAAACACAAAAAATCTAATCCCTATAAACAAATTCATAATAAATGATACAAGCCATGCATTTTTTGAGTGCGCCAGTTCAGCACAAAAGCCATAGATTTACATATTCTGGCAGGCCTATTTGTGCACAGGAGTTATGGTTATAACAGAACAGCGTGATGTGTCCAGGTCGGCACACGCGGTCCGCCACGAAGATATATGGCTGATAATCTGGCAATTTATTTACCTAAAAAACGCACTTTTTTGTTACTTTTATAGTTGATGTTAATATGGACATTGCTTTGTATATTATGTAGGGGGCGATTATTTCTTCGGGAATTATCGCAAAAGTAACCTTACACGAAAATACTGGACTGTAGTCGATATATTTGATGTTAGATTTACCATATTTGGTGGTAGATTTACTATTTTTGGTAACAGATTTTGAGTACAAACATTTGATGACAAAATACCCATTAAGTTTTACTGACAAAACAATTTCTGTTTATTTTTGTAAAATCCATTTATTAGTTATACATATATTTAACTTATTTTTTTATATATTATTATAATTTGCTGGTTTATAGTCGCAGCTGTGGTGCAGGCTTCACTCGTAAAGTCTGGGGGTCTGATAGTAGTCGATAGCAGTAAAGTAATCATAAGAAATAAGCGAACCTTGGAAAGCTTAAAATGCAACTGGTATTGACGCTCGTGTGAATAACAAGCGAAAAAAAAGACATTTTTAATACAAAATAATGATGGAAGCAGATTCAGAATATGTATACTCTGTTATATGTAATAGATAGATTGCACAAAGACTGTAGACATTTTATATATCGATCATTATATACTTAGATTGTGTTTAGGTGATCAATTGCCACAAAGCCAAGTTTTTGTCACTTGATATAACTGACCCAATATTGGTCGACATTTGCGGTTGTGCAACGATGTCTACAAAATCATAAACTTGTTCAAGTTACATTGTTTGGCTAGAAGGTTATAAAGTCATTAACTCTTACAAGACAGAAAAAATACTAGATACACGATAGAAAATCACGATTGAATATCACGACAGAATAAATTTAGATTTACTTCTAAATGAAAACATGTAACATATTATATATGTTCCTCGTAAAAGTTCGACTTCGTTCGTCAGACAAATTTTCATAGATATTTGGTACTTCTGCTGCTACTGATTCAAAAATCAACGCTGATGATTCATAATCACTCACAAACATAATCTTTAAATTAAATTATAGCAAACCTCTCAAAATGATTTATTTCAATATCAGTACCGCCAAAAATATATATCAATAATTATTCAAACAGTGAACATTATAATAACATAGTATAAATATTTATAAGCGAACACAAATAGTGCGATTATTTCCAATGTAATTGCCCTTGGCATACAAGAAACAACATACTTGAAAAGTGACAAGAAAGGAAGTCGTTTTACTGATCAGTTATTTGGGTGATTAGTTTGGCAAACAAAGGCGAGACTACCGGGGATTAACGTGATATGCGTATGTGTAATAGATCTCCGTAATCTGCCAAGATATAAGTGTGCAGATGGCCAAGGAAATAAGTACACACTTTCACATGTGAGGGTAAATGTAAAGGTGTATTATTTTTTTACTTGGTCGTGTGTACGTTTTGTTATCAATAACCTTACCTTGTCAAAGAATCAACGAATCAAAAATAAATTCCTTCATTATCCGTATGTTTGTCTGCCAAGACTGTTTCTCGAGATTGTGAGGTATCAATTTGAAAATTATACCAAATACTCAAGTATACAGGGTGTATTTTTGAAACGGGGCAGTAAGGGCAAGTACCTTAACCGTTGCAGTTACAGAAAAACGTTCTTACAAGACCTTCCCTAACTTTTTGACATATTTTGAACTGCATTCACAGATTTTGTAAAAAACTTACAGTTGGCAAAAAAAAATGCAAAAAGTCCAAAAATTTTTTTTTTATGCCAATCGATTCTATTTCATGTGGGGATCAAAAAACTCTATGAGACCATTTTAGCTTTCAGTACTAGGAAAGACAGAAATCGCCAAAAACGTTTCCCATACATTTCGGCAACAGAAACAAATTTCTACGATGGTCTAACTTTTTGTTATGGCCAGGAAATGGGTAGAATTGATTGTAAAGTAAATAAAAAGAATTTTTACCCTCAAATTTCAAATTTGATTCGAAAATCTGTGTGTTATACTTAGTTTCAGCTGAGAAATTTCAGGATATTTTCTCTAAAATGTCTTCTAATCGTGAAAAAATTGACTTATTAGAAGTGTATTTTGTCAATAATCGAAATGCGGGAGCTGCATTAGTGTGGTACCGCAATAAGTATCCGTTGCGGCATGTGCCAACAAGAAAGGTTATTACAAATCTTTTGAAAAACCTGGAATTGCAGGGTTCTTTCAAAAGAAAGCGGCAGCCTCGTGTGGACATGGACACGAAGATTGCGGTTCTGACTTATGTCGAAGCATATCCAGAGGTATCGTCCAGGCAAGTCGCCCTTGAAGTAGGTGTATCCCACTCCCTTGTGATAAAGATATGGAAGAAATACGGCTACAAGTGCTATCGATATGGGCGCATAGTTCAAGTGTTACATCCAGGTGATGATGTTCGAAGGCTTACTTTTTGCAGATGGCTAATAGGAAAAATAAGCAGAGATCATGAATTTTTAAATTGCATACTGTGCTCAGACGAAACGAATTTTTCCAATAACGGTATGTACAACAGAAAAAATCACCACTATTGGTCCAAAGAAAATCCACTAAGAGTTACGGCAAGTCATAATCAGGTTCGCTTCTCATTCAACTGTTGGTGTGGTATAATGTCCAATCGAGTCATAATGGTGGAATTTTATGAAGGGAAACTGAATTCTGCCATGTATAATGAAGTCATTTTACACCATCTTGAAAACGAGATGGACGAATGGCCCCTGTTGGAATTGTGAAAAATTCATTTTCAACAAGATGGTGCTCCGCCACATAACAGTCACCTTTCACGTTCCAATTTGAGCCGCCTATTCGGTACACAGTGGATAGGTACACATGGTCCAACACAGTGGCCACCTCGTAGCCCCGATCTAACACCAGTTGATTTTTTTTTATGGGGCTTCGTGAAAAACGAGGTGTATAAGACGACGTACGCCAGTGTTCAAGAGCTCAAGGATGCATTAATGACCATTTTACGTAATATTCATCCCAGAACATTATTAGCCGCCATTCGTTCAGTGCAAAAAAAGATAGACTTATGTATTCGTGAAAATGGAAATCATTTTGAGCAATTTATTTCATAAACCAATTTCTTAAATGTCATTTAAAAAAAATCATTTAAGATTTTTTTTATGTAAAAAAGTTCAAAATTTTACCTGATCTATGAGTTTCGAGTTGATTTATCATATTTCCGTACGAAATGTATGGGAAACATTTTTGGCGATTTCTGTCTTTTCTAGTACTGAAAGCTAAAATGGTCCCATAGAGTTTTTTGATCCCCACATGAAATAGAATCGATTGGCATAAAAAAAAAATTTTGAACTTTTTGCATTTTTTTTGCTAACTGTAAGTTTTTACAAAATCTGTGAATGCAGTTCAAAATGTCCCAAAAAGTTAGGGAAGGTCTTTTAAGAACGTTTTGCTGTAACTGCAACGGTTAAGGTACTTGCCCTTACTGCCCCGTTTCAAAAATACACCCTGTATAATGCTGTAAAAAATAAGAGTTTCAAATCAATGTCACGAAAAGATAAAGCCTTTTATATAGTAGTAAAAACCAAATTCAAGAAAATCAAAACCCATTGGATACTTCCCATTTAGCTCGAATTATGAAACTAGACAATTAGGAAAGTTTTTATTATAGCATAAGTAAATGGAAAAGTTTTAAAACCGTAAATATCTAAGTGCTCACATCACAAAAAAAAAATCTGTAGATCTGTCTGTCAATACCATTTTTACACTTTACAATGCATTATAGCTGGAGCGTATCCTTATTATTCTTTCCCCGTTGATTTATGTATTTCACGAAAGAGCACACGTATTTACGTCTGATTTGTCTAAAACGTTCACTTGATAACCACACTGCGTGCGCGGATTCTCTGGCCCCTGTTGAATTTTTTAGGCAAATCTCTTCATGTATATTAAGGCTAGGCTTTATAAATCGTTTAATGTCGTCGCAAATGTTTTGCGGTACGTTTGTAAGTCCTTTATTTTAATCTAAGATATCCGCAAGTTAAAGTTTTAGACAATTATACCTACTTTATTAGTACTGTTTTAGTGTTTTGGGAGGCTTTGGCCTACTGTTGACCAGACGGGTTGGTACAGGGTTTTATTTCGATATTACCTTCTCCCACAGTGATATCGTCTGCGTATTTTTCCGTTAGTTGCCTCATACGAAACCCATCGGATGATGAAGCACCACCCCGGTGGTACTTGTATTCTATTTCCGTAACACATATTACACAGCGCTATGTAAATAGAAATCTAAGCATATCTTGTAATATGGCTTTGTTTATTATATATGATTAACATAACATATAACCGTGTTCGTTCCCTGTGTACTACTACACAGGGAACGAACACGGTTATATGTTATGGGAAAGACGGGAAGAGATGGGGTATCCCTATTCTACAATAGGGATACCCCATCTCTTCCCGTGGATGTCGTAGAAGATGACTAAGGGATAGAGTTGTTCTCCATCTGACAGTAACCATAGAGCCCATGGCTATGTGCCCGGTTGACGGCAATTATCTCGCCCCCTATTACGTGCAACCGATAATCATAATTGGTGAATTGTGGGTGTTAACATCTCTGTCTACCCCTACAAGGATTTATGTACACAAATAAACAAATATTTTCACTGTGTAGGAATTAATTCCGCGGCCCAAATGAAAAAACGATCCACCGCTAGTTAAACATAAAATTCAGTTTTAGATTTGATATCTAAAACCGAATTTGAAATTTAAAAAGTTATTAAAAAGTCACCGCTATGATAGTGGTTGCCTTGTAATTTACTAGTAATAATTACAATAAATGGAAACACCAAATGACATTTTTAAGTAAAGGCCTGTTGACACCGTCAAGGACTGCCTGGAAAAGTTCACTTCGATACCGGTTGACACTCATAATCAATTATTTAGCTCATGTTCTTCCCCGAGTTGTATAAATCGAAAATAGACCAATAAAATCCATTTGTTACATGGACAGTTTGGCAGACTCAACACCCACATTTCACCAATCATTGTATTCGGTCCCATGTAATAGGGGGCGAACCTATTCCTGTATTCTGGGCACTATTGTTGACTCGAGCCATGCATCTGAGGCTGAGTCTGGGCTATATGTTTCAATTTATTGCAAGCTAAAATTCACTTAGTTCATACTCATACGCTGTTGATGTAGGTTTATTCTAGTTCCTTACCAGTTCAAGTGTTTCCTACTTCCTACAGTCCCGGGTCCTTCAAGCGGGGCATGAAAAAACATCTGATAAGGTCGCCAAGTTGTGTGGCACCATTACAATATGCTATGTGTCTGTAATAGTGACTCTCTCTCTCCTTTGTCTTCGCCTTTAGCTTATCATCCGGGGAGGTGAAGACAAATTAGCGGGTCCTATATAAAACAAAAAAATTCTGAAATTAGTCTAATTACTGAAGAAGTAGAGAAAGTATCCTTATTGTTATATCGTCTTCGCTGCTGTGTGTGTGTACACCCATGACGGCGCTTCTTTCGTACCAATAACATGGAATAATTTACACAAAAGTCGTGCAAAAAATATAAACGATCTGCTCGACGTGCACGAGGCAGCAGACGGTGTCAGTTTAGCAAACTCTCATTATACTAAGGGCAAATACATATTTGGCTATTATTTTCAACCTTTGTTACCTTTGAAACAAATCTTTTATAAACAGCATCTAAAAAGAATATTTAAGTAATAATGTCACCTGAACAGAACTGTTCTTTGAAGTTAAATTCCACGGAAGTTTGAAACGAGAAAGCAACTCTTTGAAGTCAGGACGAGCATATTTGCAGTCACTACGGTGTAGTTTGTGAATAAATAAGTTGAAATACTATTTGCATAGAGAAAGCAGGTCAAATTTGTCTCGAGTTTAATTCGAAAGATATCAAAAATTGTACAGTTCTGGATATTATTATTTATGTTTTTAAGCAGTTCATTGTAACAGTGGTGTGTCCAGTGTTTCAAAATCATTCAATGGAAATATGATATATTTCAATTTAATGAATCAGGGTTGGCAGCGCGACTGTGACTCCTCTGGTATTACAAACGTCTATAGGCCACGGTAACCACTCCATCAGGTGGGCCGTGTGCTTGTCTGCCACCTAAGTGGTATAAAAAAATGATTAGAGTAGGAGGTTACTGACGATAGTGATATAACAAATTGTTCATAATATATATCGTTTATACTATATGGGACATAACGAATATAAAAATTTAATAAAACCATTTGTTCACAGCTGTCCGCAGAAGACTACGCAAGCCAACCAAAGTATCAACATCCGTCTCGAGCTCAGTGTCCAGATCCACAGACCAAGTCATAGCAGCTAGTGTGAACAGGCCCAAGATTCGTGGACGGCCTCTTTTAGCTAGCAGGAAATCCTCTTCTGTGAGTGACAACTCGGTTTCCACGGACACTCATAAAGACAAAGATGGTTACAAGGTTGGTATTTGTTTAAATTGCTTTTATGATGAGAAATATGCGGCGTTGACAGAGCAATATATGTTCGCTCCATTTGCGGTCGAGACAATGGGTAGTTGGGGTACCGATGCCAAGAATCTGGTTAGCGAATTAGTGCGCAGATTGAGGGACAAAACCGGTGACTCCCGCTCCGGCTACCTGGGGCAACGGTTGGCCATAGCTGTTCAACGGGGCAATGCCGCCAGCGTCATGGGCACCTTTGCACCAGGTACGATGAGGGGCGGGTTAATAGATTAGACTGTCACTTTGACTTTACAAAAATGTAGACAATGTTATAATTATCATGTTGACTTATTAAAGAGTTAATAAAGTTTTATTTAATTGCTTTTTCATGTCCAGGTAATAGTCTAAATAGGTACATGATATTATTGTTCTAAATTAAGTAGGTATTTTTGCATCCTTTGAGGCGTATTGTGGTTTATCATACTTTTATGTCATTAAAAACACCTGTATTGTAACAATATTCGTAAAATTGATAGGAATATTGTGGTTGTCTACGCGAATATTGTATATTGAAATAAAACAATTTTTAAATACAGTTATTGCGATTTATAAGATGTTATTTTAACAGTGGTCCTGAAGGGATTTCAGCAGCTATAGTCATAGAAAAATCCTTGTAACCATGGCGGCTGCTAAAGCCACTATAGCTTCGTGATCTTAATTGAAATTATATTTGTAAACAAATGGATGATATAATTTCAAAAACAACTAATTCTAAAAACAATTTTGTAAGGTAGTATTTCAAAGATACTTGCAAAATAATATTCTCCAAAAGCAGCACAAGTACTGTAATATAATATTGTAATTAGTAGCGATTAAACAATTAGTATATTTATAATTTTAGAAAAGTCATAATTATTACTCTCTAATAAGACACGGGACTAACATCAAGTCTTGCGTGAACCGCGACACAATCTTAACATTACCAAAAACAAATAAGTAATATAAGAAATACACGCAATTTTGAACCTTATGTTCTTCACTTTAAACCAAGAACTATGTTTTATTCCATACCAACATAACTTTGCTATATCAAGGTACAATGCGGATATGAGTGAGCTTTCCGAACACAAAAGTGAAGTTGTTAGCCTTCAAGTATTTGCTTACTTGAATAATTTGTGTGCGACGCACATTATACATATTTCTTAATGCAGAAGAAATAAATATCATATTCCAATATTTTATAGTAAATTTATTATTTCATAAATGTGTTTAAGAAATATTTACATTACTAATATGAATCTTAACTAGAAAGCTTAAGGTTTAAATTTTAAAGCACTAGAAAATGAAATACTCTTAGCAGTGTTTTAAGGAAAGTCAAGAGTAGGCTATAAAAATGAGTGCTTGGATGCAAAGTTTACTTAGAAATATGAATACTTGAATTTAAATAAGCCTTTTATTTATTTACTTACACTTAGAGCGTGTAAATAAAATGCAAGGAGAGATCTTAAAACATTCATATTATTTATTTGTAGAATTTTGCAAATCAAGAATTTATTTATTTAATTATTTTATATTATTATCTAATCACCACCACATCTCATCCGAAGAGTGTTGTAAGAGGCGACTAACGAAAACATACACAGACGATATCACTGTGAGAGAAGAAAAACTCGAAATAAATAAACTGTACCAACCTAGCCAGCGTGGAAACTGTAGGCCAAAGCCTCCCAACATTAGAAGAGGCCTAAGTCCAGCAGTGGACTGCAATTAACTATTAGATAGATATATTAAATACCAGAAGTAATTACCCACTTTGCAAACTCAGTTCAAGAAATACGTCACTTTAAATCTAAATGTTATTCAAGTGGTTCCCAACAACACCACCTACTAAGAGGAACATATTCAAATGAAGGAAGTTAACGCCTATAACTTACGATATTTCCTGAATTTTTAAATATATTTATATACGATCGTCATCGATACGATACGTACGGATACGGTATCAAAATTACATGTTATTAGTAATGAACATTTAATAAATTTGTTGATATATATCCGTGCCACATGTTTGAAGAATGCAGATGTTAGGCTAGTCGTACCAGTTTATTGATGAGAACTACCCACAAAAAGTAGATCATGACGACCTACTCATAGTTATTGTTTGATATTAGTACTAGTGAAACTAGACTATCAATTTTTTGGATACATCATTTTATTGATATATCCAAGTTCAAAATATCATTAATTTATCAAATTATTCTACAGTAATGCATCTGTTCTGTTTCTGTTAAACAGATTTTGACTGGCAAAGTCCTCAAAATCAAAATGTATTATTGATTTAAGTTGTTATATGAGTCATTTAACCCTTTTGTATATAATATCTAATTTACTAATTTATTATTGTATTAAATTAAATTTCATTTGGGTTCATTATACCTCAACAAATAAAATATGTGACCTAAATGTTGCAATGCCTGGAAAATGCGCTAAGTTTTTAAGTACTGAAATATAAATTTTAAGATCTATGTACAAATGATTTGATTTGATTTGTATTATCATTCGAATTATTTGCAAATATAAGAAGAAATCATGGTATTAAGATCATTCAGAGTATTTGCTAGTTTTTTTGATCTCCCAGTTCATTCTCATCAAAGTCAACACCAAATAAATATAATAAAAACCCAGGATTCTCATCAACATCATTATCATATAATCACGCCTTTATCCCCGGAGGGTTAGGCAGAGGTGAATTAACACCCACATTTCACCAATTATTGAATTTGTTTCCCACGTAATAGGGGCCTATTGCCGTCTTCTGGGCACTATTTGGTGACTCAAGCCTTGCATCTGAGACTGAGTCTAAGCTGTATATATCTATCTGATGTTAAACAGCCCTTTCCTAGTCGCCTTGTACGACACTGCATGGGAAGAGATGGGGTGGTACAAATTCTATTCTGCCGGGAACCATCAGGATACTAAAATGAGAAATTTGTACGCAACCGGTAAATCGCTAAGAGAATGACGATTACTCGTACTGTATCTATCACCACAGTGTTCATCACCATCCTTCATAACCAGATTGAGCACTACTATATTTTTGTTTTCCTAATATTAACTTACTTTGTTCCATGTCACCAGATTGTCTGCTACTATACAAACTGGTCCCAATATCGCACCAAGCTCGGCAAGTTCACGCCAGAAGACATCCAGCCTGATCTCTGCACTCACATCATCTTTGCCTTCGGGTGGCTGAAGAAGGGCAAACTCAGCTCTTTCGAGTCTAATGATGAGACAAAAGATGGAAAAACTGGACTATACGACAGAATCAATATCTTGAAGAAAGCAAATCCTAAACTGAAGACTTTGTTGGCTATTGGTAAGTTTAGTAAAAAAATAAATCAGATGTTTAAAAAGTATGCTATATTGACTAATAAATTGAGCAGTCCGACTGGGGAACTGCCTCCACCGTACATAATACCGCGGCTATAATATCCTCGTGTTGCGTTCCCGGCAGTGAGTAGGGTACCCAGAGCTCACTGGGGAGTTTAGGTGCTGTCAGTGGAAAGACTAAAGGCTTGTTCCTGATTGTTTCTTCTACAGTGACGGTACGGAAACTATCTGTTCTTACATGGTCGGTAGCACAGGTGTAGCTCCCCTGGTATTGTACACATTCATAGGTCACGATAACCACTTTCCATCGGGTGGGCCAAGTGCTCGCCACCTAGGTTGTATAAAAAAAAGTATAGTGATTACAGTGAGTATTTGGGGGGCCCCCAAGATTGAGGGTCTCTTTAGGTTCGAAGTCTACATCTCTTGCTGGCCAGTACACCTGTTGATTACCGACGATGACGAGGTTTTGGCGTGGGCAGAGTTAGGCATAGGTGAATAACATCCACATTTCATCAATCATGCCCTTAAGTGCCACGTAATAAGGGGTGCGTTTTCCGGACACTATTGTTGCCTCGAGCCGTGAACTGGTCGTGGTCTGATGTGTGATGTCCTACAAAAGTCACAAAATATTTGTACTGATCGAACCCGAGCCTCCTGCATACCGGCCGCGTTCACTACCGCCCCGCCACAGAAACTGTCTGTGTGTTTTAATCGCAACTATTGCAATGTAGTAGAAGCGTCAACATTGTGATATGGAAAAGAGGACAAGGCTCGTACGTGACCAAAATGAGTACCTATTACATTTCTAAAAGTAGCAGAGTGCATTACAGCCATTTAAATTGTAGGATTATATAATATTCGACTGATCATCACAGTTAGCTGTTTAATATTGGATTTACAGGACCCTATCAACACCTAAAAGGTCTAAAGTCACCAACTAGTCGTTTGCTAGACAGTGGACAAGGCTCTGGTCCAGACTTTACACACACATAAAATTCACTCGCAGAAAAGTCAACATACTAATCAAAACCAATATAGGGACCTCAGAGTCCTCAAACCTTGGAGGGTTTAAACTTTGAGCGAAACTGTCAAATCTTTGGGTGGATAAAGGCGATCGACGCCGCAGAGTAGAATTTGAGCCACCCCATTTCTTCCCATGCGGTGTCGTACAAGGCGACTAAGGCATAGGGCTGTTTAACATCAGACTGATATATACAACCCTGACAGCCTCAGATGCATGGCTCGAGTCAACAATAGTACCCGGAACACGGCAATAGGCTCACTCCCTATTACGTGGCACCCAATACAATGATTGGTGAAATGTGTGTGTTAATTCATCTCTGTCTAACCCTCCGGGGATAAAAGCGTGATTAGATGAATGTGTGTATGTATTGAGGCAATAAGTAGCACTCTTTCGAAAGTATTTAAAAGCACGCAAAGCAATACTTAATATCAAGCTTCACATTATTAATGTTATCATTAATCTAGAAACATTTTCCACACTACACTAGATATCACGTTCTGCACACAACGTTCTGTAATCGATAGATTAGTGATGGGCCACGTTGCAATATCGATACCAGTATTTAATTCCCGGCATTTTGATTTGGTACATCGGGGAAATGAATGAGAATTCAGCTAAGATCGGCTTGCTTCGTTTGTGTAAAGTATTTTTTATATTAGGCATCAGGCTGACTTAGTAACAATAGTTAAAATAGTTTGTGTTATTTTTGTCCAGTCAATGACACCCCACTAAAGTAATGGGAAATATTTAAATTAAAGCATCAGTTTTAAGTACACTAAATAGATATTAGAGATAGAAAGACGTTTTGCTGAGCTTTTGCCCACGAAGTTAATAGTCAATATCATATTCTTAGCCAAAAGTATAATTTTAGTTGGGATACTAGATTTTTTAATTATTTATCAGTGTTCCGTGAGACAACAGTATAATTACAATTCTTATAAAATACTATTTTTATCTAACCTGTTACTCACTACATAAGCATTTTATTATACCACCAAAAATTATGTTTTATTCAAATCTATTATTACGTTATGTTTAATACCAATGGGCAATTTATTTTCATTTATCAGTATTTCCTTATAGTATTCAAATTTAGGCAGTATAATTAGGTACGCGGAATCACTATAATTAAGGTATACAATATTGCCTTGCCTAAAACATCTGTTATGTTAACAATTATGTTTTAGTTGTGAGAATTATTATAAAAAGATTATGTGTTAGTTCCGATACACGAGTTGAGATTGACTTTTTTATGACTTTAACATATTTTGGTACAAAGAGTTTATTTTATTTTAATAATATATGTTAAGGAGTAAATTACGAAAATTGAGTGCTTTTTAGTAGTTAAAATAAATCATTGTTGTGTTTATTAAATTACAATTGTAAAAATTGCTTGTGTTCTTATTTTAACTTTATTTATTCATGATTTTACTTAAACCAATTGTGACATCACAATTAAAAAAAACTATAACGTCATAATTGTTTTTTGCATATAGACTCCTTATAACTTACCGTTTTGATGTTTAGTTAAAAGTTACTTATTTGAGGAGACAGTCATATTCCCAAAATTGTGTATCGAAGCTGATACTACTATCTTTGACATAAAACGTAGCATTATATTTATAAAATTTCAATACCGAGAGGCATACAAAAAAAATTTCCTTGAAAAGGAGACTTCATAAAACGTACGTAAACTCAATATGTAAGACCGTAGTTATTTGTCACTTCTGTACACGACACGAACACAAATGAGTCTACGCATATAGCGTCTCACTTTCTTAACCGTCAGCACGAATCATTATGTAACACATCAATCATTAGCCGTTCAATCATTACCGTTCAATCGCTCAATAAAACCATGTAGGTAATCAATAAATATTATGACTCAAGTTTTAACACATACACTTTCTAAAACGAATGTTTATGATTTATATGTGTTTTTATGGTGTCTGTAATTGTAAACGGTTAAAGTTATTTATTTAATTAACGAAAGCAAATAACGTTTACCGTTATTTTGGACGCCACACTAGTACTTCAATATGAAGGTGTCAAGCGGAAATATCCTACAGTTATCGCTTATGAGAGATTTAATATTTGTATGTGGGTTCATGGGGTCAAATCAATATTGTACTTATATCTCGTTATATAATGGTATTTAAAAGAAATTAGCTATAGACCGCGACTCTGCTCGCATGTATGTTGGCTATCGCGACCAAACATTACATACATACATATAATCACGCTTTTAATCCCGGAGAGTTAGGCAAAATGAATTAACATCCACAATTCACTAATAATTGTATTCGGTTCCACGTAATAGGGAGTGAGCCTATTGCCGTATTACGGGCACTATTATTGACTCAAGCCATGCAACTGAGGCTGAGTCTGCGCTGTATATATCTGTCTGATGTTAAACAACCCTATCTCGTAGTCGCTTTGTACGACGCCGCGTGGGAAGAGATGGGGTGTCCCAAATTCTACTCTGCCGGGAACTATGCGGCCATATTATTTTCAGTAATATTAGTATAGATATAGATTAGTCATACAAAATAAATCAGAAATAAAATAAACAGAAATATCGAAAATAGTGTCCCTTCACTATTTCTGTTCGAGCACACATGCTTTTCCCACGCTACAAAGCGCATTCGCGGTACATTTTCACCTGTTTTCACGAGAATGCCGGTAAAAACTGTTTCTATTTTCATAAGAGCAATGTGGCAATGGTTCTATACATCGACATAATACCTTTTTACAGCTTTCAACACTATAGTATTGCAAAAATCTACTCCAGTTAGAGATTAATTAGGGGCGACGGTTTTACGTGATTTTATTGTATGAGAATTAATATTGAATGGGTATTGTGATTGATTGATTGTAAACTAGAGAACAGATTGATATAAAACTAGCAAGAACAATAAGAAAACCGGTGAAGTGCGCGTTGGATTCGCAATTAACTGCAATTTATTTTGATTGCGTTTACTTAGAAGTTAGATTTTTATGTATGTCATATTATATATAATATTATATAACTTGTTTCGATCTTTCAAACAGCAGTCGGGTTTATAATTTTTGAATAATATATAATAACCAGCTGTTGCCCGCGGCTCCGCCCGCGTGGATATCAGTTATCGCTTGGTGTTGAGTCAACGCTAATTTTTTTCTAAAATAAAAGTAACCTACGTTACTCCTTATTACATCAGCTACCTGCCAATAAAGTCTGACTGTATGTCTGTTTAATCCGGCGAATCTCTGAAATGGCTGGACCGATTTTAACAGGACTTTTATTGGCAGGTAGCTGATGTAATAAGGAGTAACGTAGGCTACTTTTATTTTAGAATTTTCGTATACACAATAGCGTTGACTCAACACTAAGCAATAACAACATCCACGCAGGCGTAGCCACGGGCAACAGCTAGTCTTATATAGCCTGCATCTCAAAATCCTTTCTTAGGGGATGCCTACGTCATAGTAGCTTTAAAAGTCTCAGTCCGATCGGTTTTAAGTTGACAAAGTTTCATACAAACTTTCATCCCCTATTTTATCCCCCTTGGGGCTAGAGTTAATCAAAATCCTTTCTTAGCGGATGCCTTCGTCATAACATCTACCTGCATCCAAATTTCAACCCAATCCATCCAGTGGTGCGTCACTATATCAATCAGCCAGTCATCTTTGAGTTATATATATTTAAATTACATACCATTTATTTAATTTTACAAAATTCAGATAAACACATGAGAAATGTTCTCAGCACAAGAAATAAAACAAAAATACATAAGTGTTTTTTTAGTAGCAGAATTGAATCTGATAAACATAAATAATGCAATAATAAACATTAAAAATAATAATTTACGTATGTATTTAATAATGAAATGATAGGAAATACCAATTGTATATTTAAATAAGGGAATACATTAATTACATAATTAAAAATGTTATTATTATTGAATATTATTTTATGAATACGTATAGCATAGAATAGATAAAAGGAATTTAATCAATAATAATATTTTATTTTACATTTAATTATGTAAATTTCAATATTTTTGCATAATAATCAATCATTAAAAAGGATTATAAATTGACGAGCTTTTTATAACGTTTTTGTACATTTTTGTATGCATTTATACATAAAAGCTTATCGTAATGTTTGTGGGAAAATAAAATTAGTAATCGCTACCGTAAATGCCTTAATATTCTTGTAAAATAAATCAAGAGAAGAGATAGTGAATCCTCATTTTTAAAATGATGATGATGATCGGTTGGTCAAGTGCGGTTTAGGACTCGCGCACCTAGGGTTCCGTAACTTATGCTACATAAACTTTAATATATTTTGAATGTGATGACTGAGAAGTTTGATTTTTGCACAGTTTCAAGACCTTATAGACTTGAGTATGTGGTATGAATTTCAACTTGATACCTCCACGCATTCCTGAGAAAAAGGTCGTGACAGACAGACAGACGGACAACGAAGTGATCCTATAAGGGTTCTGTTTATTTCCTTTTGAGGTACGGAACCCTAAAAACACAATAACGAACTCTCATAGAAATTTTCATCACAGTAATATTTAGAATTTAGCTTTGAATATTTCTATCCTCTAAATGTATATTGTTCAATTTAGTACCTAGCTACTTGCATTTATGCACAATATTGTACGTTTTGTTATGGAGGAGCGGAGTCTCCTAATACAGGCATTACTTGCTTAAAAGGAGGCTTCAATCACAAAATTGTAACACCCCATGTATAATGCAAATAAACTATTTTTATTTTTTTATTTTATTCATTTATCCCATATTTGAACCCGTTTACCTTTTTTGCGATAAAATTTGCCAATTTTATGAAGATCAGTCAAGTGGTTTAGGCGTGAAAGAGTAACAAACAGACAGAGACAGTTACTTTCGCATTAAAATATCAGTATAGGTAACGGCTGAAGAGGACCATTTCATGAAGGACTGTCCTGGGCCGGCCGGGGTGTGAGGAATATGTCTCAGAAAATCTATCTCCAGCCACCTGCGGTCCACACAGTCGGCGTGCGTTTTAGTCGGTTCAATCGACATTACCTCCCCCACCGGCTCCGGTGGTGAGGATATCCGTGGGGATCTTGCGTACAATACAAAAAGTATGGGTAACGAAATAACCTTGCTGACACAGAGTCTATTAAATTTATCCTTTATTACCGTTTTTACGACCTCCAGGGGATGTTGTATTAAATTATTCATGGCGAGGCTACCCGGGTCCCATTCTTGATTTATAATAAACTAGTTTTTAACAGTCACTGCGTCTGCTCACGGGTGTGATAAAACTTGAATTAGCGGGGAACGAAAGAAATGTCTTATTACGTCCACCCACTCTGGCATTTGGGACGGTATGCTGTTTTAGTCGGTTCGAGTCCGGACGTTGTTAAATTTTCGCACGGAATAAAAGTATAGTTTAGTAATGGAATGTTTTCATCATCATCATCCTCTCTTCTTCTTCATCTTAGCGTTCATCCCAGTCGCATCCCAAGTTTTCAACTCGGAGTCTAGGGTCCTCTTTACTAACCTAACTGCGGATTTGGGTAGACTTCGATATTTTCCGTGAAGCGACTGCCATCTGACCTCCACAACCCGAAGGCGATATCGAAGCATTGTAGCTAGACCAGTTATTGAACTTTTTAGGGCTCCAACTACTTGTAACGATTACAAATATCACTATCTTAATATATATATTTCTTGTGTGCGTGTGTATGTGACTGAACTCCTCCTAAACGACTGGACCGATTTTGATGAAATTTTTTGTGTGTGTTCGTGGAGATTCGAGAATGGTTTAGATTTACAATTTGGTCTACTGGAAAATGTTTTTTCAGATTGTTTCAGCTCATTAAAAAAAGTATGAAATTAAAGACGTGTGTACAGGACAACGTCTGTCGGGTCCGCTAGTATTAATATAAAAAGCATATATATATAATTACAGAGATCAGTTGTTATAGATACATGCACTATCCAAACACCCACCACAATTCTAAATGAACCGACTCACTTTTATTTTTATTTTTTTTATACCACTTAAGTGGCAGACAAGCACACGGCCCACCTGATGGAAAGTGGTTACCGTGGCCTATGGACGTTTGTAACTCCAGAGGAGTCACAGTCGCGCTGCCAACCCTGTAAGTACTGAGTTTCTGTGCCTTCAGTGTAGAAGACAAAGCAGGACAAGCCTTTAGTCTTCCCACTGACAGCATAAATTCTCCAGTGAGCTCTGGCTACCCTACTTACCGCTGGGAACACAACATGAAGTTATTTTAGCCGCGGTATTTTTGTAGGGCGTAGGGGGTACTTCCCCAGTCGGACTGTTCAATTAGGCGGAAATACTTGGTTTACATCCGTGATAGGTTTTTAGGGCTCCAAATATCCGCAATGACTGCCGTAGATGTTGGTATGGCAACCGGAACCAACGGCTCAACGTGCACTCCGAGACACCAGACCAATGCAAATACCTTTATTCATGCATACAAATATTTGCACTGAGCGGGGATCGAACCCGCACCTCCTACGTAGTGGTCGCGTTTACTACCGCCCGCCACGGAGGCTGTTCCATCTCAGCGTTGTTCCTGGTTAAAGTTCACTTTAGAGCCCGGAATCCATTTGTCCTCTGTTTTGGCTTCATGGTATTATGGGTGTGAGTGCCATCGAACCTCCCAACTCTCTAGGTGAACCTTGAATACTTAGCCAGATCCGACTTTAAGATTATCTGGTTATTCATAATTCGACCAAGCAGTTATCCATTTTACAAGTTATTATCACTAAAAACATTACCAACAGAATTTCATTGAAAATACATATATATAATCACGCGTTTATCTCCGGAGGGTTAGGCAGAGGTGAATCAACATTTCACCAATTTGATTCGGTCCCGCGTAATAGGGTATTATCCTTTTGCCGTATTATGGGTACTAATGTTGACTCGAGCCATGCATCTGAAGCTGAGTCTGCGCTGTATTTATCTTTTTAATGTTAAACACTAAGGGATAGGGAGGGCCCCTATTCCTTAGTGCCTTGTACGAAACCGCATGGGAAGAGATGGGGTGGTCCTAATTCTACACTGCCGGGAACCATAAAATTATCTGTAATATAATAAGTAATTAGGTATTTTGATGAATTATCACACTTCATGAGTTATGAAGATCAAGCGCAGTAGTCTATAGAACTCACCTAGGAATCGTTTTCAAGGTCAATAATTCCTGGGTTCAAACCCTGATCATTACACTACCGATTAGCTAAAAAGGTTCGAAGTGTGTCTAAAACTTATATACTTCTACAGGTGGCTGGTCTTTCGGTACCCAAAAGTTCAAGGAGATGTCAGCCAGCCGATACGCCCGTCAGACCTTCATCTACTCAGCGATCCCGTACCTTCGCGACAGGAACTTCGACGGTTTGGATGTGGATTGGGAGTACCCTAAAGGCGGTGATGATAAGAAGAACTTCGTGTTGCTGCTGAAAGGTAAGAATAGATAATATCTTCTTTTTTCTTTTTTTGTTTTATGGCGATTCCAACGATTCCGCCAACGACTCAATTTTTTTTTAAATTATTAATGGTGAGACGCCAATGTCAAGTTTCTATAGAAATTCTACCAGAGCCACGTAAGCTACGCTAGAAAATTCGTTACCATGTGTCCGCCCCCTACCGGATTCTAGACGTGTGGTTGAATTTTAGGGGGCAAGAATAAGTTATCTTAAAATGAAATTGATATTTAACTGTTATGACATGGCATTTTGACGTTGTATTATCTGGGACGAGGAAATTTTTAACAGGGAAGCCGGTTTAAACAAAGTATTTAGCTTGATCTAGTTCATCATTTCCTATGCGACCCCTTAGGAAGCCGGATGAATTGGGTAACAGGGACCAGTCGCTATTGGAATAAAACTCTTATTTCTAATATTATAGGAAATATTCAGTGATCAAGAACCAAGTGGTTCGGAGAATCTTTTGCCACACCATTAAGACCTGGAAATCTTTACCAGCTCACGTGTTTCCTTCTTCCTACAGTCCCGGGTCCTTTAAGCGGGACGTGAAAAAGCATCTGATGAGTGCCACTATTGTAACATGCAAACCTCTTTATTTGGCTTTAGCTTACCATCGGGCGAGGTGAAGTCAAATAGGCGTGTCCAATATACACAACATTACACCCCGATAGAGCTTCAAAACCCCGTAAAAAATAATAAAACCTTTTTTTTTTTAATCTGACCCAGAGTCGGTGGACAAAATAGATCAACCAATTTTACAATACGGTTTTCCATTTCGATATTTTGTTGCGAGATTCGTTTTAAATGTAATCTGGTGCCGGATGGTACTGTCTGTGACCAGGGTACAGGTGAATCTTCTAAATATTGCCAAATATCGAACTGTGGCCAACACAGTCAAGTGCCGTTGTTTGGGAAGAGCTGGGAAAGAATAGACGTGACAATTATTTCTGGGATATTTAACATTGGTAGACGCCTATCTCCAGCGGTAGATTAATTGTCGAACTGTGTGCCGTAGTGGTGAAACATTCGGCTGCTACTCAATAGGCATGTGTTCGATTCTCAATCAGTGCAAATATTTGGATGCATGAATATATATTTGTATTGGTCTGGGTGTTTCAAAGTATGATTATGTAATTACAAAAAAAAAACATTGAAATCCATATATGTTTATCCACATTCTAAATCCCATAACATAAGCTAGTTAAACTATACTGATAACTCGTGCATATTAACATGGCACCTGCCCCTGGCAACCCAAACGTAACAATATAAAATATTAAATAACATCTGATAACGAATAACTACGAAACTCAAACTAAGGCAAACGTGCAACGGTCACAGTGTTGCGGATGCTGCTGGTCTCGAAGGACGAAAGCGGGGCCTCGTGCGGGGATGCGAGAGGAGGGTTGTTTTCGAGTCCGGTGCCATGTTAATTTGCACGAGCTGTACTTTGGGTGTAAATAGCGTTGTGAAGAATATCATAGAATGTTTTTTATTACTATTATTATAATTGAATAATGGGTATGAAAACTCAATTCAATTCAATTAAATGTAAAGTGAGGGCTTCTTGTCCATTATCGACCTAATGATAAGAGTACATTATTGTTGAAACGCCAGAGTTTCAGTTTGTTTCACAATCACGTACCCGTAACTTCGAAATTCACATGTGTTCTTAAAATCAATTGACATTTTTTTGCCGACAGCTTTGCTTTCTTGCAAAATCAGTACCTAGCAAATTTATAATAAACTTCTAAAGAAAACAATCGTGGTATCTTGTAAGGCCAGAGTCATCCTTGGAAAGTTGTTCTATACTGGTATCCCACAATAAATATAGGTAGGTGCACTAATTATGGGTGTATTAAAAGTTATTATTTAAATATATAAACAATATCGTTTGTATTAGATATCGAGACAACAGTCAATATGACAACTGCACAAGATTTACTATTTATACCTACATAATAATGGTTACGACAACATTAAATCTCGTGTAAAATAATAATAAAATAAAATAATAATAATAAATACAATAGAATGCCGCCTCTGTCGCAAACAGAGCTGTGCATTATCAAAATACAATTTATCGATATATCGAGACCGTATCGCTACCACAGTGCTCGACTGCACCTGTCACCGGCACGGACAGTGTGGAGCCATAAAAAACATTTTATCGATAAAATATGGTTTTAATAACTTATTTACTGTCCAGCGGTGTAATACGGTTTTTAACTTTTTTTATTAAAATTGTATTACTGTAAATTGTGTGATGGTAATTCTATCGAATTTAATGGGGAGGTACAGGCAAAACTAATCTAAGATGGCATCACCTTCGCTGGTGCTTGTCTTAAAGTCTATAATCCTATGTTTGTTACATCAGACTGTCAGAGGTACTTGTCAATCTTATCGTTGACATTTGCATTGAGATTATTTAACAAAATTTATTAACAAAAATGTGCTCCTGCATGACAGTGGTGAATTTAAAAGAAGAGTTGAAGAACAATAATGCTTACCAACATAAAAATCATCAGGTTTGAAATAGTCGCTACATATTATAGCAGACGAATTGGGTATATTAGTTAGAGTTTTTAATCTTTTTTTTTTATAAATAGAACACGTCAGTTAGATTTCGCCTTGCCTGATAGCAAGCTGAAGGAAAAGTGTCAGAAAAGAGGGTCACCACTTACACATACCATGTGACAATGGTGACACTCAGCTTGACGGCCTCATCATATGCTTTTTCAAGCCCCGCTTAAAGGACCCGGGACTCTATAGCCTTCGTCTTTCCTTATCAGTAGGGAAACGATGAGGACCTTTCTTTTTACATGGAAATGCACCACTCAGCGTCATTGTTTATTCTACAGAATACTTTTTCCTTTATTACTTTTATTTTTATTATTTACCTACTAATAATTTGTAAGAAATTTGACAGCAATACAACACCTGCGATAATGCGCCACCTATCGGGATAAATAAGTAGTATAAATAAGTAAAACATAACATAAACATAAACTCACGCCTATATCCCCGAAGGGGTAGGCAGAGGTGCTAGCACCCACATTTCGCCAGTTTATGTTTAGGTCCCAATGTAATAGGTGGCGAGCCTATTGCCATTAACCGGGCACTTATAAACCTGCGATAAATACACACATAACTTCGAAAAGCATCGAGAAGTCATTGGTGTGTGCCATGGTAAACCTGGGATCGAACCCGAGACCTCGTCTCAGCAGTCCATTACCCATACCACTAGGCTACCGCGGTTTTTTAAATAAGTAGTAGTACCATTATGATATTTTTTTTATTGGAAGTAGATTTAGGTAGACTTATCGGTGTTAAAATATCTGTTTTTTCCATAAGTTAGATTTAGCAGACAGGTTTGATTATTAGGGTTGTTTTGTAGTGAGAGTGAGAACTGACTGAGTTGGGAAAAGGTACGGAGCTTGATTATTATTCCATGACGCATTTTAATTATTTTTAGCTATAAGTTGTATAATAGTTATTTTAGTTAATTGTATCCAATTATTATATATTTCTCAAGGTACAGTAGTATCATAAACACTACATGTAGCTACGTTAGTATAAAATTGTAATTTAGTAGTCTGTACGTTGAAAATATTAGAAAAATAATTAGGTGATATTAAATTGTCACCTTAACACAAGCAGGCTGCGGTGGTGATGCGATGAGCGCTTCCTGGAGAAAGAAGGGGACACTGTAATCCCACACTCGAAGGGCTGTTCAATGGCCTTGGCTCAGCCGGGGAATGAGCGATATGCCAAAGGTTGCCTCACCCTCGGCAAGTGATAACCCGAAATAACCACCTCGGTTTGAGTCCGAAATAACCACCTCCACCGTCTTCGGCCATGAGGAGGTAGGGGAGTATTCGTCTTTTTTTGGAATTCTTCTCTGTTGGTTCGCGATGGCCGCAAGAACTTCTGAATTAGCGTTAAAAGAAGCTTTGGTCAGACTTAAAATCTGCATGATCTATATATTTAATCGCAATCAGTAGAAATATGAACAACAGTTGCAAAAACCAACATCCCATGTGGGCGCAGCCGCGGGCTTCAGCAATTTTATAATGTTATTCTTTAAATTTTGGCACTAACTGTAAATAAATGCAAAATATCTGTAGTTAATGGAGTCAGGCGAGTTTATAAATAATAATTCTTTTATTTTAATACCTAGTTACCTAGTTTGGTGGGACAAAACCTATTGTCCGAGAATTCTAGTTTTTGTTATTTCCGTAGTCATTATTATACTCGTTTTGCAGATAAACTGACACATAAAATGATTATTTTACAGATATATTAACATATTTTTTGAATACGTATAATATATGATTAATTAATATTTATATTTTCTAGTAACTTCTTTTTTTTTGCTACATACGCATATGGATATCTTTATGTCAAAATGTAAATCTAACGGAATATTTTGCACGATTTTGTGCGTATGATCGGCATGAATTTAACTTTGTATGATTTGCACAAAACTTGGACATGAACATAGTTGATTCATTTTTCTTCTATAATGATAACGTCAATAATAAAAGCAACCGAAGTTCAAACCGTCAACCACCCAATTATAACTCCAATGTTTTAACCACTTAGCTATTACCGTTTCAACTTAGTTAGCCTCAAAACACAAATAATAATAATAATAATATATATCTTTATTGTATGTACTCAAAGGATGGATACAGAAAGATAAAGATTGGTACAGTTTTGTGGCATAACAAATGACGTCCTTATTGCACAAGGCAATCTCTACCAGGCAACCATGAGATGGAGTGTAGGAAAAAATCAACTCCATGTGCCACATACTTTCGAAAAATTATCGACCTCCTTTCAGCATCTCCATCATATAGAGGATATTATGGAGATGCTGAAAGGAGGTCAAGAAAGGATATTCAAGAAGTCATCAAAAGTATAATAGCCGGGATTCAAACAAACAATCTCTTTATAGCAAGTCTGACAACCTAACCACTGAGCCTCTCCCACTAGTTGTTCAAGCAAATGTAGATCTTAAGCTATCCATGGACATTTGCAGCCTACTGTACAAGAAAACGTCTGTAGTAAAATTCCTGGAATCCAAACCCACATCCTCAGATAACAACGCTTGAACTGTATCAGGTCGGCAGTATGAGTGTGTGCACACATCCATGGGCCACGGTAATCACTTTCCATCAGGTGTCGTGTACTTATCTGCCACCTAAGTGGTATAAAAAATTATAGCATATTATCACTTCAGAAACTAAATTTAAAACTAAAATCCGACTACTGAAAAATTTTTTTTTTTTTTATACCGCTTAGTTGGCAGACAAGCACACGGCCCACCTGATGGAAAGTAGTTACCGTGGCCTATGGACGTCTGTAACACCAGAGGAGTCACAGTCGCGCTGCCAACCCTGTAAGTACAGAGTTTCTGTGCCGTCAGTAGAAGACAAATCAGGACAAGCCTTTAGTCTTCCCACTGACGGCACAAATTCTCCAGTGAGCTCTGGCTACCCTACTCGCCGTTTTTTATTGATTGATTTATAATATATTATTTTGAGGCAATAAATAGGTATAATTTATTATATATTTGAAAGGTACTAATTAAGCCCGTTCAGTTGATACCTAACACGACATATATATCTCTTTTTTTTTTAACATATTACTTTATGACCGCTAGAGGGCGCCACATTAGATTCAGTGACTCGTCACTAAAACCAGCGAACGACTAAGATGCTTCTTACGATATAATTTGTCCAGTTCTAATTAGTGGTTGAGGAGCTATGAGGAAACAGATGAACCTACATACATACATACATAGCCTGTCAAAATCATAACCCTCCTTTTGCTTCACCGTAGTCGGGAAAGAAATAAATCTCACGCTCCACTCTGTAAAATTATCGACCTCCTTTCTGATGGTGTTGCCATCCCTAAATATCCTTTGTTCGTTAGAATTCGCGGCACGTTTCGTCACTGCGTCGTCACGATGACACTAAAGTCGTGTTCCAGTCGCCGCAGGCGCGTACTGAGGTATTATACTTTCGAAATATGCATGAACTGAACTACGTTTTGAACAGGTAATGTGATTTTGAAAAAATTGTACATAACATAACATAACATAACATAAACTCACGCCTATATCCCCGAAGGGGTAGGCAGAGGTGCTAGCAATAGTAGTGCAGATATGCGTAGTAAAAGAACTCGAAAGAGGGTAGATCGATATAATTACTCCTAGGAAAAATCTTTTTCTCGGTTCACCGCCACTACTCCAGTTCCTCCGTGATCATGGTGCTTGCAACAGCGCCGAAATATTGGAAACTCAAAACAATGAAACATGGTAAATATCCCGTTTATTTTGATACTCATGAGAGGTGCTAGCACCCACATTCCGCCAGTTTATGTTTAGCGAGCCTATTGCCATTAACCGGGCACTTATGAACCTGCGATAAATACACACATAACTTCGAAAAGCATCAAAAGTCATTGGTGTGTGCCATGGTAAAACCTGGGATCGAACCCGAGACCTCGTCTCAGCAGTCCATTACCCATACCACTAGGCTACTGCGGTTTTTAACAAATAGTAATTTAAAAAATAGTAAAGTAAATAAACCGGCTAAATGCAAATTGGAGTCGCGCACAGAGGGTTCCATATTATCTGTACAACATTAATTTAATTTCGGTTCTAATATTCTTTATAAAAACAAAAAAGCAAACAGAGGGACAGCGTAGTAAGGTTCAGCTTTTACCTCTTTTTTGTACCACTTAAGTGGCAGACAAGCCCACGACCCACCTGATGGAAAGTGGTTACCGTGGCCTATAGACGTGTGCAAAACCAAGAGAGTCACACTCGTCAACCTTATATGCACTGAGAGTTTCTGTGCCGTAAGTGTTAAAGACAAAGCAGGAAAAGCTTTTCGTCTTCCCACTGACAGCACAAATACTATCTAGTGAGCTCTGACTACCCTACTCACTGCCGGGAACACTACACGATGTCATTATGGCCGCGTGATGGGTGATTTTGTGTGCCCTTCCAAGATTTTTGGCAATAGGTCATAGATGGCACTCTGGAAAAGACTTTCCTCTGTTATTAACACAAGTAAGTCTGTTCCAAGTTAGAGTCCAGTAGCTCTCATAAAAGTCTAAACAAAGAACTAAACGACCATCGATTTGTATTTATTTTTATATAGGACACGTCAATTAGACTTCGCCTTGCCTGAAGGTAAGCTGAAGCAAAGTCTCAGAAAAGAGGGTCACCATTACTTACACATACCATATGACAAACACTCGGCTTATATGATGAGATGTATAGGTACGGCTGAATGGACGTTTTTTATTCAAACCGGGAAGATTGTACGGATCTGCACTTCTTTATGATCTTTGACATAGAGCTATTTTATCCCTAATCAAAACACCCACTTGACGACAATAAGCTCGACACCTAACACGTGGCACCGAAAATCATAGTTGGCAAAATGTGTGTATTAATACACCTCTGCCTACCCCTTCGGGTATTTACACGCGTGCATCTATGTATGTATCGCTGGAACAGTTCTCTTCCAGTCACGAGATCAGTATTTCAAATGAGTGGGGCCGCAGGCGTCAGCTAGTTAGATTCATAAAAGTTTTAACGTATTGATATACCAACCGCGTATTAGTTCTCTGTTAAAACAATTATATACAATACACATAAATATATTACGTGTCTAGTAACAAGGGTATGTAACACCCCAAGTGTACAACCATGGGTCATTAGCAGCAAACATTAGGGGGGTTAATTACACCCTATGACAAACAGCAGGGTTAAGTTTACAAGTAACAATACAGCGGTTTCTAAACTAAGTGAGGTTGGCCTTAGTTTTAATTAAATCCGAGGAGAAATTAATGAAAGCGGTGTTAGAGTATATGAATTGTTGTTTTGATGTCATTAAAGTGAGGTAGCCAAAGTCAAAGTCAAAAATCATTTATTCTGCATAGACCATTAAGTCGGAACTTACAAAACGTCAAAAAAAGGAAACATGAAAACCAGTTTAGTAAATAGACCACCGCACCTGTTCGAAACGCGACCTCGACCTGAGAAGACTCCGGCAAGAAACTCAGCGGGCATTTTTTTTTGTGTATTTTCAAATCTGCACTACTACCTAATACTTAATCTAAATACAAAAATTTACTTGAGTAGCATAGTTGAGCGAACAGCTCATTTCCAAGCTTGTTCATCATCCAAGTATTCTTGGATTTTATAATAGCCATTCTGGCACAATTTACTTTTAACTGTATTTTTAAATTTATCCATAGGTAAATCCGTAATTCCATTAGGGAGCTTGTTAAAAAAGCGTATACAGTTGCCCTGGAATGAATGATTAGTTTTTCCAAGTCGACTACCACAGACTACAAGATTGTTTTTGTGTCTGGTATTTATCCCAAACTCTGGGGAATTTTGAAACATTTTTCCTTACATAGGTACATGAGGTTCTTGAAAATATATATAGCAAACAGAAACACTTTTAAAGTGAAGTATTATGAAGACAGTAGAGGAAACTCGTGAAGTATGTAAGGACAGGAATGGATCAATGGACTGTTGTCTCACCTATCCTATAGGAGACATGGTGTGATTATTTTATATACTGTAATGGAATTCTCATGTATTAGCGCCTATGATCGCAGAACAGGTACCTTAACATTTGTACTTATTTAAAAGTTCGACAGTTTTGAGTGCCTTTAAGCGGAAGCTGTGCCGAAAGCCCAATTCAATTTAATCGCGTTTTTAAAACGCATGGTTCCAATCTAAGCGTTCACGAGGCTATTAAACCTTCAACATTGATAATGTTAACATTCGTAAGTTTTAAAATCAATCGTATCAAAATCATAATTATTGTACTAAATTGGGCTCAACTCGTTTTCAATACATCTTCAATTTGATCTATTTATACCCATCACTATAATTATTATGTTTCTAAATTTGAACGATTAATTGAAATTTTGTTATTATTTTATTTTGCTAAATATTTTATACTAGCTGTTGCCCGCGGCTCTGCCCGCAAAGATTTCTGATCCCGTTACGGACGGGATGAAAAGTATCCTATGTCCATCTCCTGGTACTAAACTACATCCCCACCAATTTTCAGCTAAATCGGTACAGCCGTTCTTGACTTATTAATAGTGTAACTAACACGACTTTCTTTTATATATATAGATGTAATAACTATATAAAACTGCATGTAAAGTTTATTAATAATCAATAAATAAAGTGGAATTTGATATAACATAAGGTTAGTAGTATAACAGGTATTATGAATATTCTTTGTATGGATCAAGTATATTACTTAAACAAATTACCATACAATCAAAATGTTAAAATAAACAAATAAAATACATTACATAATTTTGGGAATATTATGCCATGTTATTAGGTAATGATTGTGTATTAACTAGAAAAACAACTTTGACATCAACAAAGAATTTATTTGATTGACGGACTTCTATTTTTTATTTAATAATTTCATATTTTTATTATATTCTGTAATTTTTATATTCATTTGACATTTATAATATCCGCGTGGTTCCCGGCAGAGTAGAATTTGGATCACCGCATATCTTCCCATGCGGTGTGGTACAAGGTGACTAAGGGATAGTTTAATATCAGACATATACAGCCCAGACTCAGCCTCAGATGCATGACTTGAGTCAATAATAATGCACAGAAGACAGCAATAGACTCACCCCCTATTATAAAAATTGATGATCCAAAAATATGTCCATATTTCCATCATTAGGGACAAAGATGAAATTAAGAGAAAACTGATATTTTTTTTATTTTTTTTTACGTGCGCAAAATCCCCACGGGTACCTCCCCACCGGAGCCGGTGGAGGAGGTTATGTCGTACTCGAACCGACTAAAACGCACGCCGCCTGTGGGTCGCTTTGGTTGCCGAAGGTGAGGTTGACAGGCATATCCCTCGCACCCCGGCCGACCCAGGGCCATCTCTCACGATCTGGCCCTCTTCTTGGGTGTGGGGACTACAGAGTCCCCAACTCGTCCCCGAAAACGGGGAGGCGCGCCACACGCGCTACCGCCGCGGCCTGCAAAGAAAACTGATATGTTATGTAATGTGTTACCTTTTTAGAAATAGCTTTCATAAAATTGCATCTATTCAGGGCCAGACTTAACAGAGACTTACCTAATTTAATCTCGGCAAAAATAATCATTACACATAATTACATATACATATGAAACATTAAAAAAATACTTACTAGCGTTTTATTTTTATATAAAAAGTACTTCTTTTATATTTTTTATTAATTATCGACTTTTTGGGCATAATTAAGATGGTCACTTTTGCATTAATATAAACAATATGACTTACCTCACTCAACTTTTGCAGTTTGGTCATTTTAACCTTTTTAGTATACTTAATTCATCAACTAAGTTTACACTACAAATGGCATGAGTCATAAATGCAGCGCCCTCGACATTTGTCCAAGGTTTTTAAACATGAATAAAGATATTTACTTTCAATGATATCACTTGCTGTAGTTTTTGTTCCTTATTCTCTTACTAACAGCTGACCACGGCTTCACCGGCGTGAAAATCCTTTTCCTTGTAATCACCAACGGCTTAACGTGCTCTCCAAAGCACAACCAGACCAATGCAAATATCCATCTTCATGCATACAAATATTTGCACTGAGCGCGGAACGAACCCGCGCCTCCGAGTAGCATAGCGTTATCTTATGTGATTATTTACTTTAACACGAGTGTAACACGAGTGTGACACCCCTGGTGTTGCATACGTCCATAGGCCACGGTAACCGCTTCCCATCAGGTGGGCCGTGTGCTTGTCTGCCAACTAAGTGGTATAAAAAAAAAACATCTATTTCTATATCAAATTTTGAAACTTTTTAAACGTGACAAAGTATTAGACAAATGGAAAAAAGACAGCCATTCACAATTTTATAATCATTCATTATTCTCTGAGCTTTTACTCAACTCGGGCCCCTTGCATCAAAGTGCAAACTTCAATTCATACAGGATTGGCACTTGATTGATGAAAAACATTTACATGCTTATCATTTCGAGGGGACATCGAGGACAGGAGAACTCACGTCTAACTCAATTCTTTAACATTCCTTCTATAAATAGAGTATTAAGTCTTCTTATATTTCATAGGATCCAGTTATCGGAAATAGGATTTATAAAAGCTTAACAAATATTTCATTTCCACGTAGCCCGTTTGATGACGAATGTTTAAACCTCTTTCATTGTTAGCAAAGATCAACCCTAGTTATGGAATAGGATTAAGATCACGACAATAATGAGGACGATTCAGAATATACGATACGGTTTAAGAAAATATAATTTAATGTACAAGCTATTTTCGTCATATCTTGGAAAGTTCAGCCACATCTGTAGGAGGTAGAATACGGCGGTATTTTCGTCCAATTGACCAGTCTTACTGGGGAAGTCCGCCCTGCAGAATACCGCGGTCATAATAAGTTCATCTTGTATTCCCAGCGGTGTAGTAGGGCGGCCAGAGCTCACTGGAGAGTCTGTGCAGTCAGTGCGAAGACCAAAAGCTGTCCTGCTTTGTCTTCTGCACTGACGGCACAGAAACTCTCTGTTCTTACAGGGTCGGCAGCACGAGTGACTCCTTTTGGTATTGCATACGTCCACAAGTCACGGTAGCCACTTTCCATCAGGTAGGCCGTGTGCGTGTCTGTTACCTAAGTTATATAAAAAGCTCATAACAGTTCAGTTAGTAATTTAAACAGTGGTGTCACCATCTGATCGTTGAATTCCGTTTCATTCCTCACATCTCGGAGACCAGAGTTCGCTTAGCGAGTTTGACTCTTTTTATTTTTATATTGATGTCATGTGATAATATCTACCTATATGATAACTAAGCTTCTCTCAAGTCATCACAAATAATAATGAGAACTTTAGTGTAAAGCTTTTCAACCTCCGGTAAAGTCAATATTCTTAAAGAACCTTCTACTTAGGAATATGGGGAATTAGAACTTAAAACCGCGTGAAATTTATCTGACATTACAATTCGCAATCTCACCGTGTTCGCTCGCGAGTACCTAATTTTAGGCAGTAATCAATGGAAAAGACAGGGTGGGGTCTCAGTTATAGCGTACAAGTCAGCGGGAACAATGTTACGACGAATATTTTTTTAAGTAGGGAATAAATAAGTAATATATAAATATTTTCTACAACATTCTACAAGGCGCTTTCTAGACCAATGAAAAGCATAGCTTAACTAGCTTATGTTATGGAATCTACAATGCGGATAAACATACTTAGATACTTTTTTTGTTGTAAATACATACATAAAAAATATGTGAGGTTGCATATAGGTATAGAAGTTTTGAAAAGAATAACATGTTCTGTGCTAATCAAAATCAGCTTGGACATTAAAAAAAATCACCCACTATATGGGTGTAATCCATCAATTTGGACTGAACCGACCAGACATGCTAGGTAGACAGGCCAGGTACAGCTGCTGATTCCTGAACAAGGCTCTTCGTCGCAGCTACGCAAGATTCCCTCTTGGAGTACGACAGTTGCGGCTATAATCTGAGCTTCTAACTCCAAAGGGAAAGCCTCCACCACTGTCCTGTCACAGCAAAATGGCATTTAATTGTTGACTTTACCTTCGTGTTGTTAAAGTTTATAATTAAATGGCATCTTGTAGAGTGAATGAAAAGATGTAATGAACTTTATTTTTCAGTTCATTTTAGACTTTATTCATAAAATAAAATCTAAAATTTAATGGTATTTCTTATAGTGTCAGTGTTACAAAAGTGGTTTGTTATGATACAATGGTATCTTTGGACAGAAATATTATTAACCGTGAACAAACGTGATTATTCTCTACACCGGATCACGATATCGAATCGCATTATAATTAATTTAATAAGACGGTGATAAGCACCGCTGCCACTGGAACCAAACCCAGGCACATTGAACAAGGCACGGTACCTTGATCAATGTTTGAACATGTGCTGATTGAAATCGGCGAATTGTTCGCAATTCATTCAACACTACGTTATTGGCTTGTGTACTTTCTCTGACAAATATTGCCTACCTACCTAAAAAAATTGCCAAGTATGTTAAGGGACCTATTTACTAACTGTATTGTCTAGCGGTCACGACCATGGATGGTCACGACTAATTTCAGACAGCTCACTGGAGAATTTGTGCTGTCAGTGGGAAGACTAAAGGCTTGTCCTGCTTTGTCTGCTACACTGATGGCACAGAAACTCTGTGTTACAGGGTCGGCAGCGAGTGTGGCTCTACTGGGGTTGCAAACGTCTATAGGCCACGGTTATCACTTTCCATCAGGTGGGCAGTGTGCTTGTCTGCCACCTAAGTGATATAAAAAAGACATTGATGTGGAAAAACGAGGGCATGTATGAAATATATCTTTTTGTCTGTCTGTCTGTCTTTATGTTTGTTTGAGTTGCCTAATTTCAATTTCCTAAGAACTGTTTAGTTTGGCGATTGTTTTACTGAAAACAGCAGATGTTTTGAGTCGTAGATAAAATATGATTGATGAAACAATAAAAAAAACCTAAATCTACGTCCAAGCGGACGACTCTCTTTCCTTTCCCGCACATAAAGTTTCGGAACTCTTTACCAGCTCTCTTGTTTCCTTCTTTCTACAGTTCCGAGTCCTTTAAGCGCGGTATAGAAAAAAACACTAATGAGGCCGTCAAGCTGTGGTCCCCTGTAACATAATTTGTGTCTGCAAGGGTGATACTCTTTCCTAAAACTTAGATTTTAATATCAGCCGGGGTGTAGTCATCAATATGACTACACCCCGCCTTATAATATAATCTAAAAAAAAGACTGTCTTTTTTTACGTGCGGTAAATCCCCACGGATACCCTCAACACCGGAGCCGGAGGGAGAAGTTATGTCGGACTCAAACCGACCAAAACGCACAACACTTGTGGGTCGTTTTTGGTTGCCGAAGGTAGCGTTAACGGGCATATCCCTCGCACCCCGGCATACCCAGGGCCATCTCTCCCGATCTGGCCCTCTCCTCGGGTACGCGAGTACAGTATCTTGTATTTAGATTAAGTTGACTAAGTGTATGTTTGTAAATAGACCAAAAAAAATGCTCGCTGAGTTTCTTGCCGGAGTTTTTTCAGGTCGGGGCCGCGTTTCGAACCGGTGGTCTGAGTTTCATGTTCCTTTTTTTATTGACGTTTTGTAAGTGTCGATTTAATGGTCTATGCAGAATAAATTATTTTTGACTTCTATAACAAATAAAATAAATGGTTTCTAATCACTATAAGGAATTTAACATAACGAAGTAAAAGTGGTACTACAGCTGACGGACATAGCAAAAACAGCACAATTATGAATTGTGTAAGACAACTTTAAGTTCCGTACGGAAATATTGATGTATGCGGAAATTCAAAGGTATTGATGAATTGAAATAAAAAACACACTATTAATAGTTCGGTGTGTGTGTGTGTGTTTAGTGGCAATTACGAGATATTTGCATGAGATTATTTAATCGATATTACACATCAGTATATCAAATTGCATATATGAGGCCATTTCAAGATTTTTGAACCCAAGAAAATTTCACGAGTAAGCTTGCACCTCTTGATTGACGGGTGAGGCTCTGGTACGAGCTTTTGTTCCAGGATTGGGAGGTCAAAAGGCTCCCATAAAATCTATATAAGCCCAACAAACAGAAAGACTAAGTGGATCCCAGTTGTAGAAATGAAAGCCCCTGATGCAACTGAAAATAGTCTTTTTATGATGGTGACATTTACAATAAATTATAAATAAGTAATAGTTGCAACTTTAAAAGTCAAAAACGATGACCTAAAAAAGGTGACTGAGATAGATTGGATGTAAGGTGGAGTATTAGGAGACCTATGTCCAGCAGTGGACTACGATATGCCAATTGATTGAAATGCAACTTCATGCTGTTCACTTCCTTTTTCTCCATCCACTTCATTCCTCTTTACAGATTTCAAAGTTATTAGCTCATCACCTTTGATAATCGCTTGCTATCACGTTTGCTGTTAGCTTGTTGAATGCTAAAGTAATATGGAAAAAATGTTAAGTAATTATTCAAAAAGAATGCAATAAATTTATGCACACATATTTGCCGGAAGGGGTCAAACTGATTGAGAGTTTGACCCCGTTAAGAAATTATTTAACATTTTAAAGGTCAAATTGTTGAAGTTCAAAACTATTGATTTAACTTGCAACTAACAATGTTATTTTGTGATGATTTTGCAAAAGACGTAGTAGTTACAAATATAAACTGAGTGACTTTTGCACAAACACTGACTTTTGTTTGTGCAAAAGTAGTCAAAGTATTATATTGAAATGGAACATAATCGTATATTTAGAATATAGATTATTTTATCATTTTAAAACTCATATTTGAAGCATAACTACACAATACGAAACCATGGTATATTTTTTTTATGCATGTGGTAATACACTGGTGATAATTTTTTTTTCTTTCTCTTAACTAAAATGCGTATTATTCTAAAGAGAGGTCGGCCGGTCATAAACTATATTTTTTTGTTAGAGCGTCCACTTAAACGCTATGGGAACGATGGCTAAATCGAATTCGTGGGATATTCTATTTTTAAACACATGTATGCAAAAGACTGTTATGATGCTAATATTATTTACGTGAACGAGTGCAATATTACATATAACAATATATTGAGAGTGTAATCATATTTGATATGGAATAGTGTCATGATAAAGATGGTGGATTTTGATTATAATTAAGGCGTCGTGTTACGCCACACACATTTGTAGGTTCATGCGAGTTTGACTCCATGGAATGATTAATCTTCGGATTAATCTTATAATTGGCACAAAGCATTACAAAATTACATCACAATAGAATTCTATAAAAAAATAAATAAGAGCTCATCTTCACGACGAAAGCGCAAATACAGTATGTTTATACATACGTGCATGACCAGCTGGTTAACTATTGGTTTATTATTGGTTTACTATTTAGTTACTGTATATTTGGTTTACTGTATTTTATATACTATTGTTTTGCATGATTGATATTCTGTAGAATATAATCATAATTGATTATATTGCATGAAGGCATGTTATATCTGAATGTAAACATGAGCTTAAAATTAACTTGCACTGAATTCCTTTGTTGACATTGTAAAAAATCCTATGATAAAAAAAGGACGCAAGCGTCCCCGCTCCCGCGCGGAGTTCACACTGGTATAAAAGGAAATCGGCTGATTTGCGGGGGACAGAGTTTGGTTCGATTAGTAGAAGCGCACAGACCATGCAACGGTTTCATTAAATTATTCTAGCCGTATTACGCCAGTGTAATTTGTGAGAAAGTGGCAAAAGTTCGGTGTGCGGAAACTGTGTCGGAACAACGCGCTTTCTGAATTATTTCGGAAGGTTCCTAATTATTTATATACCTATTCCAATACACACAAATACCAAACATCCTTGAGACGTAGTGTTGATAAGTTCTTGTAGGTAAAGATTGCTTTAAATTTCGGGGCTGAGACTGGCCTTCGAAAGCGTCTCAATACCTTATCCTGGTCACCTAGGTTTCCGTGGTTTCGTTGTAGGAGAGTCTAAACGAAATCACTTCCCATTACCTTAGCTAGTTCACATTGTTGATTTACACAATTCACAACACACACATACACATAACTTCTAACTCACCTATTAAGGTTGGTAAGTCTTAATAGACCTAAGGTAAACACTAGGGCTCCTAGCTAGGTCTAGTTAATTTTCTGTTGCTACAGACATAGATTGTAGGAATTCTATAAGAATTATAGGTGTGCACTGTACATTTAGTTTGAAGTGAATCTGTTACGTTATCTTTGTGTTGATATAATAACTGTTGGGGACACGTTATAATACACGACTTGTATAGAGATTGAGTTGGGGTTTGTTATTTCCACATTTGACTGTAGCTGGAAAGAATTTGCAGTTGAATTATTAATGCGAAAGGCTTTATTTAGTGAGATATTATTTAACAGCATACGTGCTAAAATGAACTACATATTTATGTCCTATTAGAATTACATTAGTAATTCATATATTATACTAGATCTCATCATTTGTACTATACTGAGGCCTAAAATAGTAAAGTCATACATTTAGTTCCAACTGTTAGGATTCAATTCTGTGGCTCCTGGATCATTTTGATACAGTATTAGAGCAACTCTGATTGAAGATATCAATAAAATGCCAATCAGAGCAGTTTGTAAAGTGTAGCGGTCCATAAACCTGCCAAAACTTATTAAATTAATTATATATTCATTAGTAAATGACAGACATTACAGCCGTGAAGGCATAATATATTATTGTTGAAATTATATTATATCACATTCAATCATTATTCTAATTGTTTTGGCATCGTTCATGAGATTCGTGAGGCGTTAAAGGGCTACTACATTTTGTACTGGAACCAGAAGCCGAAAACTGAAGGATTACAGTATACAGTGGAGTTTAGTGGAGGTTTTACAAACTGAATTAAATTAACTGTGACGAAGTGGAGGAGAGCCTTGATCTTTTGATCAACGCTATCAGTTCTTCGGAATTGATCATATGTAATCTCGCTCTTCGGGGCTTGAGATTCATATTCTCGCTCTTCGGGGCTTGAGATATTTAATTGATCCGGATCACATATCACAAATCATATATGATATCTTCGACATTAAAGGCCTATATAAAATATACAGCTGAAAAGATGCCACAAAGTTCAAACTATCAAAGACCTATATTGAATCTAATATATATCTCATTTGAATAAAGTATAAATCCACAGTCTTATCATCACACTATTCCGAACAGTTAAAAACTAAGTTAGAATAACGATTTAAACTGTAGTGTCAGGATTATTAAAGTAATGAATGATAGATATTGGGTCGGGGTTTAAAGATTAGGTAAATAGACGATCACAGCTATAAGTATCGTGGGATTACCCCGGTAGTTCCCGTTACAGATTTGGCGCCGCGTGACCAGAATTCCGTTTAATGTATTAAAAATTCTTAATACACCGGAAAGAATCAGGCGATATTACTCTCAGTACATTATACATATATTCAGTTATAATTTATTTATTAAAATTTCAATTGATTACATTTTACCTAAAATATACACAACGTAGATAAAATAGACAAATCTTTGAAATCCAAAACTGTTAGTAAACAATAAGTTCATTCATTATTTTGAAGGCGTCACTACTGTTCATTCACAAATTTTGTTAAAGTCAGATAATAAAACTTGGGATATATTGTTTAAAAAGGGTCATCCATTATAGCTGCATACAAACTGCAGTCCTAAAAAGTTAATTTTTTTTCGCTTACGTAAGTTACGAGATAGGTACTTACACGTGTTTAGTTAGACGATAGCTGTTAATAGAAAAAATTGTTGCGCGTTTCAAAATCTTTCTAAGTTAAACAAAAAAGAAGGGTCAATACTTCGAATGCTAGATAACATAAACACAGAAATCTCATATTCAAAAACTTTAGTGTGACACTTCATATTACGTAAACATTAAAAATAATAACAAAGTAACCCAACACACTCAAATAGTCGTTCATTATAACACTTGAGAAATAGGTCGTTACTATCGGGTTTAAAATAACCAATTGGTTGAGTAGACATTTAGGTGATAAAGATTTTGTGAATACTTGACAAATAGATTACGATAAGCATAAGTTATTTAACACTTACATATTTCGATACATTGACACACAGTAATAAGTAACATTTAAGTAGTAGGGTTGTTAGTTTAGATTTATTAGCTTGTTATTTAAAGTTTTAAGATTTCTGGAAAGAATATCAAACGCCGTATGCGTAAGTCAGGTAGCAAGAATCAGGACACAGATAGCGTGAATCAAACAAATCAGTTACTTTCGGAGATTTTGAATAGGTTGACGAGATTGGAAAATGATCGCGATAGCGGTAGGGGTTCAGATTCTTTAATAACACCAATTGCTAGTGGGACAGAAATTAGCACTGTCAGTGAGATGGCGCGTCAAACGATTGTAGTTCAGGCAAAACAGAAGTTACCTACGTTTGATGGCAATAAGACGTATAATCCAATGACTTTTCTAAGGGATTTAAAAAACTATTTAGTAGGACAGAATTTTACTGATGAAAGGGCACTTTTATTTGCAATAGAGTCTTTAACTGGGGAAGCTAAATCTCGTATGAATATTTATAGAGATTATTGGAAAACTTTCAGTGGTTTTGAAATAGATTTCAAAAATGTATTTTGGAGTTCATCCGAACAAGAAGTAGTGAAAAATAGGTTCATAACTTCTCAATATAATAGACAGGCTGGTAGCATGGAGAAATATTTTTGTGAACAGTTAGAAAAGGTTTATGCATTATCATTACCATTTACGGATGCGGAAAAAGTTAATACTATATTTAGACAATTGCCAGACTATGTGCAGGTGGCGTACTTTAGCCGACAACAGCAGATGACAGTCAAGGAGGCGGTAGAGTTTTTACGACATTTAGAACGTAACATAAACAAAGAAAAATCCGGTAGCTTTCAATCACAGAGTACAACTGCTAAAATACACGAAAGACCGCGGGGTATTCATGTAAATACAAAATATAGCTCAGAACGTGTAAATATCATTAGGCATAATCCAACTAGTAACAATAGAGATTATCATAACCGAGGTCAGTCTTATAGGGGTTATAATAGGCGTGGTCGAGGTGAAACACGTGGTAGAACTTATTATAATATGCGAGGAGGCGTGAAATCTATTGAATTCAAACCTGCGACCGAAACTCAGAGTACAAGTAGCGAAAATAGTACTTCGTAATGTACTACTAATATGAGATCAAAAAGTAAATAAACCGGGTTGCTCTGACGTCACAAATATATAGTTATCTTGAAGTTAAATAGTTAACAAAGTACGAATTAAAATTGGATAAAATCAAATTGTTAATAGGAATTTCAATGTTTATATTTATTATCTAATGAGACAGAAAATCCAATAAGACTAGCTGGACAAGATGAGGTGACATGTACTAAACGACTTAATACATTCATTAATACATTAACAGAGAGTTATCCATTAAATTATGTAGAGCGTTCAAATAGATAGTTGATATTGCCAAGAGATAAGTTTAGGATAGGAGGCGTGAGTTAGACAGGTTTTTTGACACAGGGTTAATGTAAACAGACGTAATAATTTAGTTCTAGACACATTCAAGTTGAACTATTTTAAAATACCGAGACAGGCAATGACAATCGAACAATAGAACAGCATATGGTTTCAATCGTCAAGTCATGGAGATGTTGTGAATGTTTAAGGTATATAACTAGGTTACAAAGAATTGTTATACTTTGGTGGAACACAAAACCATTAAAATAAGGGTAATTACAAAGATTACAATAATTAGTTTAGCGGGGTATTATTAATAGAGACGATGAAGATGAGTTTGATATATTTAGAGTTTTACCCTATAGACAGATCTTCGAAAGAAGACTGCTTCTAAGCGAAACAGCTTATTTCAAAGTCTGAGGAGGCGACTGAAATGGAACATAATCGTATATTTAGAATATAGATTATTTTATCATTTTAAAACTCATATTTGAAGCATAACTACACAATACGAAACCATGGTATATTTTTTTTATGCATGTGGTAATACACTGGTGATAATTTTTTTTTCTTTCTCTTAACTAAAATGCGTATTATTCTAAAGAGAGGTCGGCCGGTCATAAACTATATTTTTTTGTTAGAGCGTCCACTTAAACGCTATGGGAACGATGGCTAAATCGAATTCGTGGGATATTCTATTTTAAACACATGTATGCAAAAGACTGTTATGATGCTAATATTATTTACGTGAACGAGTGCAATATTACATATAACAATATATTGAGAGTGTAATCATATTTGATATGGAATAGTGTCATGATAAAGATGGTGGATTTTGATTATAATTAAGGCGTCGTGTTACGCCACACACATTTGTAGGTTCATGCGAGTTTGACTCCATGGAATGATTAATCTTCGGATTAATCTTATAATTGGCACAAAGCATTACAAAATTACATCACAATAGAATTCTATAAAAAAATAAATAAGAGCTCATCTTCACGACGAAAGCGCAAATACAGTATGTTTATACATACGTGCATGACCAGCTGGTTAACTATTGGTTTATTATTGGTTTACTATTTAGTTACTGTATATTTGGTTTACTGTATTTTATATACTATTGTTTTGCATGATTGATATTCTGTAGAATATAATCATAATTGATTATATTGCATGAAGGCATGTTATATCTGAATGTAAACATGAGCTTAAAATTAACTTGCACTGAATTCCTTTGTTGACATTGTAAAAAATCCTATGATAAAAAAAGGACGCAAGCGTCCCCGCTCCCGCGCGGAGTTCACACTGGTATAAAAGGAAATCGGCTGATTTGCGGGGGACAGAGTTTGGTTCGATTAGTAGAAGCGCACAGACCATGCAACGGTTTCATTAAATTATTCTAGCCGTATTACGCCAGTGTAATTTGTGAGAAAGTGGCAAAAGTTCGGTGTGCGGAAACTGTGTCGGAACAACGCGCTTTCTGAATTATTTCGGAAGGTTCCTAATTATTTATATACCTATTCCAATACACACAAATACCAAACATCCTTGAGACGTAGTGTTGATAAGTTCTTGTAGGTAAAGATTGCTTTAAATTTCGGGGCTGAGACTGGCCTTCGAAAGCGTCTCAATACCTTATCCTGGTCACCTAGGTTTCCGTGGTTTCGTTGTAGGAGAGTCTAAACGAAATCACTTCCCATTACCTTAGCTAGTTCACATTGTTGATTTACACAATTCACAACACACACATACACATAACTTCTAACTCACCTATTAAGGTTGGTAAGTCTTAATAGACCTAAGGTAAACACTAGGGCTCCTAGCTAGGTCTAGTTAATTTTCTGTTGCTACAGACATAGATTGTAGGAATTCTATAAGAATTATAGGTGTGCACTGTACATTTAGTTTGAAGTGAATCTGTTACGTTATCTTTGTGTTGATATAATAACTGTTGGGGACACGTTATAATACACGACTTGTATAGAGATTGAGTTGGGGTTTGTTATTTCCACATTTGACTGTAGCTGGAAAGAATTTGCAGTTGAATTATTAATGCGAAAGGCTTTATTTAGTGAGATATTATTTAACAGCATACGTGCTAAAATGAACTACATATTTATGTCCTATTAGAATTACATTAGTAATTCATATATTATACTAGATCTCATCATTTGTACTATACTGAGGCCTAAAATAGTAAAGTCATACATTTAGTTCCAACTGTTAGGATTCAATTCTGTGGCTCCTGGATCATTTTGATACAGTATTAGAGCAACTCTGATTGAAGATATCAATAAAATGCCAATCAGAGCAGTTTGTAAAGTGTAGCGGTCCATAAACCTGCCAAAACTTATTAAATTAATTATATATTCATTAGTAAATGACAGACATTACAGCCGTGAAGGCATAATATATTATTGTTGAAATTATATTATATCACATTCAATCATTATTCTAATTGTTTTGGCATCGTTCATGAGATTCGTGAGGCGTTAAAGGGCTACTACATTTTGTACTGGAACCAGAAGCCGAAAACTGAAGGATTACAGTATACAGTGGAGTTTAGTGGAGGTTTTACAAACTGAATTAAATTAACTGTGACGAAGTGGAGGAGAGCCTTGATCTTTTGATCAACGCTATCAGTTCTTCGGAATTGATCATATGTAATCTCGCTCTTCGGGGCTTGAGATTCATATTCTCGCTCTTCGGGGCTTGAGATATTTAATTGATCCGGATCACATATCACAAATCATATATGATATCTTCGACATTAAAGGCCTATATAAAATATACAGCTGAAAAGATGCCACAAAGTTCAAACTATCAAAGACCTATATTGAATCTAATATATATCTCATTTGAATAAAGTATAAATCCACAGTCTTATCATCACACTATTCCGAACAGTTAAAAACTAAGTTAGAATAACGATTTAAACTGTAGTGTCAGGATTATTAAAGTAATGAATGATAGATATTGGGTCGGGGTTTAAAGATTAGGTAAATAGACGATCACAGCTATAAGTATCGTGGGATTACCCCGGTAGTTCCCGTTACAATATGGTCTTCGCTTATACTCTTAATCCTATCAAATTGTAAAATTTCCAAATAATATAATTAATAATGTTATTTGTAACATAATGATATAATTAATTAGCCGCGTGGTTCCCGTCAGAGTAGAATTTTGAGCATCCCATCTCTTCCCATGCGGTGTCGTACAAGGCGACTAAGGTTTAGGGCTGTTTACCATCAGACTGATATGTACAGCCTGGGCTGTACATATCAGTCTGACTCTGGAGTCAGCCTCGGATGCATGGCTTAAGTCAACAATAGTGCCCGAAAGATGGCAATAGGCTCACTCCCATGTATACATGGGACCGAAATCTATGATTGGTGAAATGTGATAATTGAAATAATCTATTTACGTAATGAAAGATTCATTACAATATAATAATCCTATTTCTATCCCTGTCCTACCAGTATAGTACAAATATAAAAGTCTGTTTATTACTCAAACAGGTAAAAACAGCTGGATGAATTTGGCACAAATAGACCGAGAACTAATAATAGGTTATGGTCCGAAAAATTATTATAAAACATGAAATTCATAAGAACAAAAGAAAGCAGTAGTTATTGGATAAGATTAGCTATTATATCACAAGACGTTTACTTCGCTATGCTTGTTTTACCGCCTGTACAAAGGTGTGTTCAGATGAATTGTTCGATAATGATACCCACGGCTATATTCTACTCGTATCATCGCACCTCCCACCACAGGCAGGAATCTATCCCCACACATTGTAAGACCGCGGTAGCCTAGTGGTAATGGACTGCTGAGACGAGGTCTCGGGTTCGATCCCAGGTTTTACCATGGCTCACATCAATGACTTTTCGATGCTTTTCTAAGTTATGTGAGTATTTATCGCAGGTTTATAAGTGCACGGTTAATGGCAATAGGCTCGCCACATTGGGATATTACATTGGGAACTAAACATAAACTGGCGAAATGTGGGTGCTAGCACCTCTACCTACCCTTTCGGAGATATAGGCGTGAGTTTATGTTATGTTACATTGCAACTGTAAACAATACGCACAGTAAGGTATTAAATAAAATTAAATGAAAGAGCATTAAAAGGTTCTTACAAGGATGGCAGCGCGAGTGTGTGTCCAGCACGTCCATAGCCACGATGACCACTATCGAACAGGTGGGTCATGTGCATATCTGCCACCTAAATGGTATAAAGAATGGTAATTAATTTAGAATATACATCATTTGGATCTAAATAAGTATATTTAGAAGACTATTGAAGCTAAAAATATTACCCTTCACAATTTAAATGTAACGCCAGCACAAAAACTTATAATTTATATAATATTATGTAAAAATTTACTACACAGACTTTTCAACGAAATATGTATTTAAAAAATTGTTATTTAAAAAAATATATAATAAAAAGTTTATTTCGCTGTTTATTTTAGATATAAATAATACTGCGGTGTATGGAAATATTAACAAAATGTTGACAAAACGTTAAAAAATGCGTGACGTAGAAATGCGTACTTTAGAAATAAAACAAATATTAATATTTTTTACAAATATGATGTAACTTTTGCAATGGCGATGCATAAAAATGAAGTTAAAAACAAAGCGGTGTTACACAACTGAATAACTTAATTTTATATCAGAGATTGGATACACACAGAGTAGAAAAGTGGAGTGCGTTCATTTTAATAATATAATTTAATATAATACGAATACTCTCTATGTTCTGTACCTCCTAATGTTAATTCTTTTATAATTATATATATATAATATATATTATAATATTATAATTATATTCGTTTTAAAAGGTGCAGTATACAAGTGTCATCCACTGAAAAGCATAGAGAATATTAGGCCAAAAATATTTTTGTATGTTTTGACACACAATAATATTTTAGGCCCATTAGCATTGGTAATCTGTGGTATTAGTTCCAGAAGTGCATAATAAATTTAGATCAATTTGATTTCCTATGCTTCCAGGATAGCTTCTCCATTTTGAGCTTTATTAATAATTAATCATTTGCCTCATTTGCCTAGTTGTAGAAAGACCTAACGCGGTACTCATCTCATCTACAGATGAGAACAGATTTTATAAAGCTATTGGAAAAAAGGAAAAGAAGGGAGTTAGATATTTAGCTCTCTGATAAACTGTAGAAAAATCAATGTTACCTAGATACTATCATTTGAAGTCAACATTAAATGAGATGATAATGTTTTCCCGCTCGAGCCACAACATTTATGCGGGAAAAAATACATACATGCACATATTTATACCTTTCCTACATAGGACAACAGGTGCAAGGCTTTTATGTCACTCGCACACGGTACAGAGTATCCGATCAATCAATTCCTAAGTCCCGCCATTAAGGCCTGGAATTCATTACCAGCTCAAGTGTTTCCTTCTTCCTACAGTCTCAGGTCCTTTAAGCGTAGCTATAAAACATATGATGAGGCCGTCAAGCTGAGTGCCACCATTGTAACGTGGTATTTGTAAGTAATAGTGGCCCTCTTTTCTCAGACTTTATCTTCAGCTTACCATCAGGCGAGGCGACGTCTAATTGACGTGTATAAAAAAGTGTAGATAGAGATGTATTAACATCAACATTACGCTAACATTTCTGGTACCACGTAATTGTGTCCATTACCGTCAAGTGGGCACTTTCTCATGAGCTGTGTGTTTAGTGTCAGATGAGAACAGCCCCATCACTTAATTACCATCTACGATACTCACAAGAAGATATTCACGGCCAAAAATATGGCCACTAAATACTTATTTATCATAATATTGATACCTACCACTCACTAAAATAGTCGGTCAGTAGTTGCAATTTTTTTAATTACCGTCTAAAAACATTAAAAAATAAATTATTGTCGGGAAGCAAATAATTATGAGTTCATTATGAATAGAATTAGAAGTTTACATTGCAAGAGTTCGCACTATGCTTGGCAATCACAAAAAAATCTAGGCCACGGCCGTATATGCATACATATATACTCATGCCTGTAATTTTTCTAAGGGGTAGGCAAAAGTATTTTAAAACTATTTTAAATTGACTATTTTTTTCTGTGCCACATAAATCGTGGTAAGCGTATTGGCGTTGCTTTTTCATAAACCATTTTGATTTTATATATTTTTTTACATATTTGAAAGTTATTGTTATAATTTATATCAAATTTAAAACAATTATCTATCTATTAATCACTTTGTAGGAGAATAAATTCTCCCCTTCACTGAAAAGGCTAATGAAACGAAAATTATAATAATTAATTGAAACTTTAAAGCATTTTTCCTATCTAAATCCTTTATAATAATTGTCAAAATATTATGTTATCAATCGTGAAATATAATTATTATTTATTTAAATTAGAGTCACCGCCTAATTCACCAGGATATTGGTGGTATATGGTAAATATCCCATTAACTTTATTACCAGATAATGTTTTGACTATACATACATACATATAATCACGCCTTTATCCCCGGAGGGTTAGGCAAAGGTGAATTATCACCCACATTTCACCCATAATTGTATTAGGTCCCACGTGATAGGGGGTGAGCCTATTGCCGTATTTCGGGCGCTATTGTTGACTCGAGCAATGCATCTAAAGCTGAGTCTGGACTGTAAATATATGTCTGGTGTTAAACAGAAACAGCCCTATCCCTTAGTCGACTTGCACGACACCGCATGGGAATTGATGGGGTGGCCCAAATTCTACTCTGCCGGGAACAACGCGGCGTTTTGTACTGCAATGTTTTGACTATAATAGTTTTAATATCCACCTATGTTATTATTCATGATGGTTTTGCTATCTGTACATAATAATATAACACTTACGTAACCTTTATTACACGTTGATTGTGTAAGAAGCAATGACACTAATATTGAATAATATAACTATTATTTTTTATTATATCAAAGAAGGGTAAAAAAATACTTAGATCTTAATTAAGTGTTTATGAAATCTTTTAACGACTAAGTATTCACGCTCCTTTAAGTATGTAGGTGAGCAGAACTCTTAAGAGGATATTACTCACTAGAACAAGTGACTACGATAAGTATAATCTATAAAAATAAATGAAACACTGAAATTGATCGATAGATTGCATTTTTTTTTCATAAAGCTTAAGTTGCAGATAAGCGCACGTCACACCTGATGGAAAATGGTAACCGTGGCTTATGGACGTGTGCAACACCAGGGGAGTCACTTCCGTGCTGCCGAACCTGTGAGAACAGAGAGTTTCTGTGCCGTCAGTGCAGAAACATAATCAGGACAAGCGTTTGATCTGCCCACTGACAGCACAAAAACTCTCCTATGGCTACCCTACTTACCGCCGGGAATACAACATATATACATACAAATAATCATGCCATTATACCCGGAGGGTTAGGCAGAGGTGAAGTAACACCCACATTTGACCAATAATTGTATTCGGTTTCACGTAATAAGCGATGAGCCTATTGCCGTATTCCGGGTACTATTGTTGACTTGAGCCATGCATCTGAGGCTGAGTCTGAGCTGTATATATCTGTGTTTATGGGATGGAATGGGGTGACCCAAATTCTACACAAGTATTGAAGTAGTGGGTATAACACAAGAATAATATTAATATAACACAAGAAAGAAAGATTCCGAACATTTAGTTTAAATAGAACAATATAATATTGATAATAAAAAAAAAATTACCGTAAATTACACAAGCGTGTTTTTATGTTACAGTTAAAACCCTTTTTTTTCATTTGAACGCGTTTAGCTAGAACTAATTTTACTAAATGTCTTTGTTTAAACTAGTATTAACTACTACCCTTACTTGAATGTCAGTTACAAAGGCAGTGTGATCTATTTTTAACTTTATATCAAGCATAATCATTGATTGGTGGTATACCAATATTGGATTAGATAGGGTTGAATTGGAAAGGATTGGACCACTGATTTTTGATCGATGAAAATTGCAGGGAAATAGATCTCGTATTTTTTAAGGAATAGTTTACAATAAAGTACGAACTTGTCTATGCTCATTTTTTCATTCAATCTGCACAAGTATCAAGATTCAACTCAATCGAATAAATACTGCAGGAACGAACGTTACAATTAAAACAAATATTTATATTGCTATATTATTATTTTTATTAATTAAAAGAATGCTAATATGATGTAACATTTACATACTGACGGTACCTATATCCGTTAGAATAAAAAATAAAAATATAATTATTATACAATACAATAACTTGATTATATCATAGGTAGGAAACGGGTTAAGTCACCGATTTGAAGTAGATTAGTAGTTTTATAACAGACCATGATAAAGTTATATGAAAACTGAACTTGTAATTTCTTTGTCACCATGAGACTATGACGTCATACGAAGCAATTAGTAATTATTGTAAAAAGAATCATTTCAAGCGCAACGTGACTGTCGGTACAACGGCATTTTTACGTTGGAATTGTGCGTAAAAATATATTATGGGTTTATTGAATTTACTTTCTATTGTCTTCTATTCCATGTGGTTGGAGCCTATTATCGTCACTCAGGCATTTTATTTCTATGGCTATTTAGGTACTGTTGTAAGCAGTATTCAACCTTCATAAACCCGATAGGACGATATAAGGTTTTTTACTATATAGGACACGTCAATTATACTTCCCCTCGCTTGATAGTAAGCTGAAGGCAAAGTCGTAGAAAAGAGGGTCCCCATTACTTCCATGTACTTTTTGACATTTGTGACACTCAGCTTGACGGCCTGGCCTCATGATATGCTTTTTCACGCCCCGCTTAAAGGACCGCGACAGGTGAGCTGGTAATGTATTCCAGGCCTCAATGGTGCGACTTCTTTCTTCTGAAAATAATTCATTTATAAAATTAAAATTTGTGAAATCAAGTTTTATCAATATGGATATTATACAAAAATACACCTTACAAAGTTAACTACAAATTCTTTACACAAGTAAAGATATACAGTATAATAAAAAGGGTACCTTTTTGCGGTGAATAAATAAATTAAATTATACACCCGGTCGAATAAGCACTGATCGTGACTTTATTTATAAGGGTAAATAAATCCTGTTAAGTTAGATTGGCGATAAATGTGCTGTGTTCTTTCCGGGTGAACAAATTGTGTCTATAAATGTTTACGACAATATATGTGTGAAACAATTCACCATACTTTAACACTTTCTTTGACGAAAGTTACCGAGTTCTTGTCAAAAGTTACCGAGTTTTTAATGATAGTTACCGTGTTGAAAGTTTCGTATAAACATTTTCTGACTTTGTGAGCGGGTATTTTTTGAAGTGAATTGAGTAAGTTCTTCGTGACTTCCCCTCTTGTAATATATATGGATAGATACTATAATGGAGTTAACAGACCGCGGTAGCCTAGTGGTATGGGTAAGCCGCAGTAGCCTAGTGGTATGGATAATGCTGAGACGAGGTCTCGGGTTTGATCCCAGGTTTTACCATGGCACACACCAATTACTTTTCGATGCTTTTCGAAGTTATGTGTGTATTTATCGCAGGTTTATAAGTGCCCGGTTAATGGCAATAGGCTCGCCACACATTGGGACCTAAACATAAACTGGCGAAATGTGGGTGCTAGCTAGTTTATGTTATGTTATCCTGTAAAATAAAAAAATGATAGTTCATCAACCTATTCAGTATATTATTATAATCTTATCAACCGTTTAGGAGGAATTCATTATTATACAGTAGATGCCAAGTAAAGTATATGCATTTGGTATGATTTAAGAATGGTATGTAGTTCTCGTGGTATGAAGGAGGAACAACCCTTTTTGAGAGTGTCGGTAGACTAACCCAACTTTCTTCACAGGTAAACTTCTGGTACCATTAATGAGAATTGCGCAAGGAAGCTTCAAAGCACCCATTCTAAAAATATCAAATATAATTAAATTTTCCAAAAATAGTTTTAAAAAATTGTTTAAAATTTTAAACACTAATTTTCGTCACTAAAAAAGTAAGTACTTTAAAAAAAACAAGTGTTATGACGATAATATAATTTTTATGAAATGTTTATTTATTATTTATTTATAATCATAAGATTCTTTATAATCTTTTATAATATAAAGTTGAAAAATATATCGTTAAATTAATTATAATTTTATTATTATATCTTTATTTGCAATTACGAGGAAAATTAATTACGTCGTTGTTATTTTTTTATTATTGCCGTTGATTCTTATGTGTGCAAAATTCCAAATTATTCGGCGGCCGGAAGTTAGCCAAATTTTTATTAAGTACATAAATTCCATTGAGACGCTCTACGGCATAACTATGCCAACTTTTGCTATGATTTGCATTTAACATTATAAACCTTAACATTAAATAAAAAAATAAATAAACAGAATATGAATTCTGAAGACGTAACTGGTACCGTTAGCATAGCTGATAGCTAATCTGTGAGGATAAAATATTATTTAAATAAGATTAAATACAGTTAGATGGCACTGTCCGGCATTCACTATTATGTGTAAGAGATAGATAGATTTTTAGCCAACTACGCCAGAGAGTATGTATGTATGTATGCTTTGTTCCCCTATACAGCCTGATGGCTGGACGGATTTTGATGAATGGGGTCTCAAATGAAAGGTTTTCATTGCCCGAGTGTCATAAAATGTCAAAAAGATACTATGTAGTAGTAGGACCTTTGATGTTAAAATGCGTGTGATATTTCACTCAAATTTGTTACCTTTATAAAAATGATAACATCAGTTTTATGAATAGCCATCATTCTTTGAGCCCGACATACTCACGCCTGTAATTCCCCGAAGGGGTAGGCAAAGGTGTATTAACACCCACATTTCACCAACTATGATTTTCGGTCCCACATAATAGAGGGCGAGCCTATTGCCGTCATGCACTTAGTCATGGCCTGTATGTTTACTATCGGAAGGAGAACAATAATATCCCTTAGTCACCTTTTACGACACCCTCAGGAAGAGATACCCCATCTCTCTCTACTTACGACTCTATCCTACTCCAAACAAACATATACTCTTTACTTTTTATCATTGTATTTAACTAAAATCTACATAGACTTCCCACTGGGGTAGGTAGAGACTACAGTTTTCCACTTGCCACGATTCTGACGTACCTCTATCGCTTCTTCTACTTTCATAATTGTTTTCATACATACTCGTCGGTAGCAGGTACTCTTGACATGTCCTTTCTTCAAAATGTTTTCTTAGTTTACTTAAAACAGTTCTATCCAAATTATTGTAATTGGTTCCGGTGTTTACCTCAAACAAAATAAAAGAATTTCATATTATGCTTAGATTAGATTACAAATAGTAATCTTATTAGCTTATTAGTTTATTTAATTTATATTATCAACACAGCGGAAAAGAGCTTGTATTAATAAAAATGTTATTTAGATCTTGCTTACGTCTTTTATATGTTGCACCAATTCCCGGGTACAAGTCCCTTAAGACTGAGATTAATTTTCGAGGCATCTCTTAAGGAGGTCGTACTAGTCGGGGTAATCCTATAATCTTCGTATATCTTACCCCTAAGGCCTGCATCTATACAAGTAATTAAAATTGGACTCTATAATTTTGTAACGTTAAAATAACTTCAGTATCAAAGTAAACGTGATATTCACCATGTTTCATTGTTTTGAGTTTCCGATATTTCGGCGCTGTTGCATGCACCATGATCACGGAGGAACTGCAGTAGTGCTTCTTAATAAACGCTTATAAATTACATGACACTTATAAATATAAATATAACACAACATTCTACAAAACGCTATCTAGACCTATGATATGGTAAGCATAGTTTAACTATAGCTTATGTTATGGAATCTAGAATGCGGATAAACATATTTGGACACTTTCTTTCGTAAATACATACCTACATATCATACATAGAAATACCCAGATCAATGCAAATATACATATTCATGCATAAAAAAATTTCACTGAGTGGGTATCGAACCCGCACCTCCTGCGTATCAGTCGAACGTTCTACCACTATGCCACAGAGGCTGCCATTATACCAAACAAAAACACAATTCTTAATTTTTTTTTGTCGGTCTGTCTGTTTCTTACGGATAATTTTCGAAACGGCTTAGATATTTATGATGAGATTTTTACTGTAGATTACTGATATTATAAACCGAAATGTTTACTTTAGAAAAACTATTAAGATTCCGGGCAAAACAATTAAATATAAATCTGAACATAAAGTCTACCTGTGTTATTTCGCATCGTAATATCTCCTTGTGTTTTTTGTTAAGTGCCTTTTCAGTATCATTTAGGCCTTAAACGTGCCACGTCTATACCTTAAGCTCGCCTTATTCTTGCCTTTTCTGTGTAAACCAGGCCTAACGGAAGCTGACGCGCTCGTTGGTTACAAATCGAGGCTATCTAGAGGATCAGACGTTCACTCGTGGATCCTTTCACATCATGCCTCGCGAAACCTTCGGCCGATATGAATATCTTTATTTTATAAATGCTATGCGTCTAGACTTGATGGTTGAGTCTATTTTTTTGGTGTTTTAAAGTAGGCAAGGGCTCTGTGTGATTATAGAAAAATCTTTTCCGCTATGATTGTGAGGGAATATTTGTAATGTAGTCATGATTCCACATATTGAGAACACACTTGCACTATTTCCTCAGTTATTACACCTTTGAAGATGCCGTAAGGTAAAACCGATCAAGTCTAATAAAAAATACTGTTGAAAAAGTACCCATTGAGCTTGAGAAAGGACATAAGATAAATTTGGTCACTATAACCAATATGGCGGGCGGATACATATAACGTATGATGAATCGTCCTTGCTAATTTAGAGAGGGACAGTTGTGAATTCCTTTGTATAACACTCTAAAACCTTGCAACAAATAAACTAGACATAATCGTAATAGAATCTTTGAGCAGTTGCTTGTTAAATAAACTCTAGTTGATTCATATCATATTTAGTATTAAAACAGATTTCATAAACATATGCAATGCACGTAACTAGTAATATTTATTATTAGGAGTTGGGATTCACCGCGGCGGAGGTGGCGAGCGATGCGCGCCTCCCCATTACCGGGGTCGAGTTGGGGACTCTATTCTCCCCACACCCGAGGAGGGACAGATTGATAAAGATAGCCCTGGGTCGGCCGGGGTGCGAGGGATATGCCTGTCAACCTCACCTTCGACAACTAAAAGCGACCTACATGCGCCGTGCATATTTGTGGTGGCCGTTGTTCGAATCTGACCTCTCCACGTAAAAAAATAAAATTTCGAGTTCTGGTGTCGCCCAGTAATTCGCAAAAATATCCTATAACCTAATTATCGCCATTTACTGATTATTTATACTTTTGATTGATGGCACTTGGTGGAATTTGTTGTTACACATATTGAAAACACTTGTACTTTTTTCACAGTATTTTTATTAGACCTGACCGGTTTCGTCTTACGGCATCGTCAAAGAAAACGAAGGAAAGGATACCTTAAAAAGAAAAGTACAAGTATTTTCAACATGTGTGCCATCTAATGATTTTTTATGGAGGTACGACACGGCGGTATTTCCGCCCAATTGAGCAGTCCGACTGGGGAAGTACCTCCGACCTACACAATACCGCGGTTATAATAACTTCGTGTTGTGTTTCCAGCGGTGAGTAGAGTAGCCAGAGGTCACTGGAGAATTTGTGCTGTCAGTGGGATGACTAAAAGCTTGTCCTGCTTTGTCCTCTACACTGACGGCACAGAAAGTCTATGATTACAGGGTCGGCGCGAGTGTGGCTTCTCTGGTGTTACACATACGATCATAGGCCACGGTAACCACTTTCCACCAGGTGGGCCGTGCGCTTGTCGACCACCTAAGTGGTATAAAAAAATGTCAAAAATATATAAAAATTATCATTAAGGCAGGTTATGTTAATACATAGCATACATTCTGCATAGATTAGCCTTTTCATGTAATTATGAAAAGGCCAATCTATGCAGAACTTTTGAACTTTTGAAAATCCAATCATCAGGTATCAATTGCTACTCCCGGGTATTCTCTCCTACCGGAGTAGGAGGAGGAGTATCTACTATCTTACCCCCCAACCTCTGCACCCAGTTACTCAACTATAAGTGACGATATTTATCGTTTTTGTTACAGAATTGCGCGAAGCGTTCGAGGCTGAGGCCCAAGAAGTGAAGAAACCTCGTCTGCTCCTCACTGCCGCAGTGCCTGTGGGCCCTGACAACATCAAGGGAGGCTACGATGTACCTGCTGTTGCTAGGTACGGAACTCACTGTAATTCTCGACGGCCTCTACGCTGGGGGTTTGATTCCCGCTTAGTGCAAATTAAACATTGATATTAAATTCATTAGTCTGGTTGTTCCTAAATACGGCAATAATTACGTGGGACCGTGGGAATGATAGGTGAAATGTGGGTGTTAATTCACCTCTACCCAACCGTCCGGGAATAAAGGCGTGATTATATGCATATACGTTTAATCCTAAATATAATTTCAATACATATACAAAATAAATCTAAGTATGTGCATTCTCATTCTAGATCCCATAACAAGCTAGTTAAGCTATGCTTGCCATGGGTATAAATAGCTTTGTGTATAATATTGCAGAATATTTATGAAAAAAAATCAATAACTGTTAGTACCTATGTATTTTTTAACGTCCACAATTTTCAATATAATATAGTACAGTGACTTTAATTTAAATTGACATATATTATATAAAAAATCATAGACAATAAAAATAAAACTAAAAGAACTATTATACAACTTATTACTAAAAATAATCCTACAGTCCCGGGTCCTTTAAGCGGGGCGTGAAAAAGCATCTGATGAAGCTGCCAAGCTGAGTGCCACCATTGTGACATTACTTAGTGTCTGTACCAAAAGAATGGTGGCGCAATTGGCCACGTGAGCTAGTGGACTGTATTTTTGCGGGGGGTGAAGCTAAATGTTTCATATGACACTTTACACAACAAACAAGATAGATGATCGGGTTGCCGCGGAGGTGGTTTAGGCAGTGAATGCAACCCAAGAAATTAGGAGAGGATGCACTAACCTTTATGACGCCACGTGCTGTCGGAGCCGGTGCACCGGTCTTCTCTTCCTGGCTCAGGAGTTGCCGCCCACATCACTAAATCACTTGAGGGACACGAGAGGCACAATCCGATCAGTAAAGGTCTATGAAAGCGGTTAAAATCCAACAAACATTATTAATTTCTGAGAGTCGCGCGCGCCGCCGCCATTGCTGCTACTAGTTCAAAACGGAAGTGAAGATGCGGCCATTTCAACAATTGGGCGGGGGGAAAACTATTGCTATCTCACTTTAAAGGCAGTGCGGGAGGGAGATGGGTATAGGAAGCGTGTGTTCAGTGTCAATCAATTGAGAGATGATTTGAACCACTCGACATTTTACCACTATTGAGCGGGAAAATACAAATTTTACTATCGGCGCCACCACATAGTAAAAATCGATGCTAACAATGTACACCTACTACCCAGTTGTTCAGACAGAAGCTCTTTCAATAAGCTCTGGCGCGAGTGACAGCGATGCGCGGGAGCGGAGGCGGTGTTGACGCGACGTCGGCGCGAACGATATTCCGTAGTTAGGTAGGTACCTATAACTGCGAGTGCAAGCTTGAACAAAACGCGCATAACAACAACCAGATCATACCTATGCGAGCTAGATCGCTGTCTATGTTCAACTATTATTTCAGGGATTAAGTATTGCGTAATATCTATTCAAATTAAAATACTTTCGTATGAATTTGAATGAAATGCGAGCGAGGTATAACCGCGTACCTACCTACGTAGGTATTAGGTAAATACGATGCGAACTAGCGGCGAACGGACAACTTAGAAATTGAAACAAATAAAAACAAAGCCAAATGCGTTAGGTATTACACTGTGCCTATGCACTAGGGTGTCTAGGATACCTAAGATCTAAACCTAAATGCCTAGATGCGGGGTTTTCTACTAAAATAACTAGGTATTTAGGTGCGGTGCGTTTATTCCCAATGGAATAAATAACAAAATGCGAACTAACGGCGAACGGACAACTTAGAAATTGAAATAGCCAAATGCGTTAGGTATTACACTGTGCCCATGCACTAGGGTGTCCAGGATACCTAAGATCTAAACCTAAATGCCTAGATGCGGGGTTTTCTACTAAAATAACTAGGTATTTAGGTGCGGTGCGTTTATTCCCCATGGAATAAATAACAAAATGCGAACTACGACTAAGGATCCGGTACGATAAGGACACTCTTTCCTGAGACTTTGCCTTTAGCTTACCATCAGGCTAGATGAAGTAAAGTTAACGTGTCCTAGATAACAAAAAACGACGAACTCGAAAAAAATAAAATAAAAATTTATTTATTACTTAACAGTCACATAATAGAGAAAATATAGTACCAATGTTCTGACTTAGGTACTCGTTTCATAAAACCTCAGCTTACGCCTTCAGAAATAAACAGGCGTGAGTATGAAGTACAGTATAATGATCTACTAATAATAAATTAATTTAGCAAAATAAACAGAAAACCGAAGGTGCCGTGAAGTGGCTGAAATCAAAATTGCAGTAGTCACTTTTTTATACACTACTTAGGTGGCAGACAAGCGCACGGCCCACCTGATGGAATGTGGTTACCGTGGCCTATGGACGTGTCTAACACCAGAGAAGCCAGACTCGCGCTGCCGTTCCTGTAAGCACAGACTTTCTGTGCCGTCAGTGTAGAAGACAAAGCAGGACAAGCTTTTAGTCTTCTCACTGACAGCACAAATTCTCCAGTGAGCTCTGGCTACCCTACTCATCGCTGGGAACACACTAGTTTTCACTGTTCATGAGATACAGCCTGGATATAGACAGATGGACAGTAGAGTCTTAGTAATAGATTTCCAGTTTACCCTCTGAGTACGGAGCCCAAAAAAAAAACATATTCCAACAAAACTAAATAATGCCACTAAATACATTTTTTGGTCCACTATCACCTTTACCACCTATTGGTCTGGAAACTTTTGTGAAATGATTTGGACAGCTCTCGAAGCAAACCTATTCATAAAACATAACATAACATAACATATGTGGTGCTTTTGTAAAAACGTCGTCGATAGCTTAGTGGTTAAGGAGACGGCATTACGATCGAGAGGTCTGAGGTTCGAATCCCAGTTAATGTAGTACCAACGAATCATATCACAAGCTATTAATACTGTAGATTGATGGCACTTGGTGGAATTTGTTGTTACACATATTGATAACGCACTTGTACTTTTCCACATTACTTTATTGCTTATTACATCTGACCGGTTTCGCCTTACGACATCCTCAAAGGTTTATAAAAAATTTAGTAGTAGTTTATAAAAAAAATGGTTTTTTTTTTGGTCTAATGTCATGTTTCGATATCACTTAATCCAAGTTGTAAAACAAAACAATAGTCTAAAAAGCTTGGTCGGTACAAATTCCGCGAGCCAAGTATATTAACCTCTAGAATAAAATTTTCTAGAATATTTTCCCTACTCCTTACCATTAACTTCCTGCGCCCATTTGTATTTAAATACTGACCTAAATAATTCATGCTAAGTATAAAAAAAAAATATTGTCGCACGGCTGTTGTTGCGAAATTTTCTCTTATTAATATTTTTTTTTACATTGTTCAGCTCTGTACATTTTCCCACGCACAAATACATTGTGCTTGCCAACGTTATTAGAAAAGCTTAAATACATTTTTTTATAATAAATTGAACTTTATTTTCTTGCACTAAAGTTGTGAATACCACGTGCTTGTTTTGAATACCGTTGTCATATTAAATGAGTGAACTTCGATGCCTACTTATCGGTCTTTAGACGTGTCTATCAAATTCAAATTCTCTCTGTTACAACACCGATGTTCCTTTCAAACATCTTCACATTATGTATTGACACAAAGTTTGTGAGTGTTGCTTTTCTAAAAACATAATGGAGTTCGTATCATATTATTTCAACTTTTAGAAAACACGATTACGTGTAAGTATAATTAACTTTCATAAAACTTCACGAAATTCCGAACTTAAATATGTCTTAGCCAAAATTTGAATTACAAATTATGGCTATATTATGTTTATACAGTAACTCAATTCTGAAAACATAATAGAATATCAAATTGACAGCAGCTTCAATATATAATCTTTTGTCTAAACCCTTTTCAATTTCAATTATTTCATGACATATTAAAGTGTTGTGACGTAGCAATTATTGCTACCGATCCCCCAAAAGCTAACAATAACATTAACGATGTTGACAGCTTGATTGAAGAATCGAAGGTAAAACTTGAAGCCCGTTACAATTATTATTGCAAAATTGAGAACTATTCAGCCTCATATCAAAAGGATTGATAGAGATATTGAGAAAGAGCCTCTCAATCAAAACTATAATGAATGTCTTAACTGAAATGTGTTGTAGGTTGTTGTAACATTTAGCAAATTTTAACATCATTTAGCTAGTAAATTGTTGGGTTTAGTATTTCTATGACTAGTATGACTACTAGCTAAACTGATAACTGATATATAGTAAGATAGTAAAATAATTACAGTAGGTAGTATTTACCTCACTGTAATTATTTTGTTCAGTAGTTATTCAATAAAATTATTTTGGTACATCAACTTAAATCTAGAAGACTGGATTAATTTCCTGGATTACATTCCGGCTGTACTGTCAATAAATCCATGACTGAAGGGTTAGTTAGGCAGAGGTATTGTCACTCGTCTTTCGCTCACTATCATTATATAATAAAGTCAAGCATCAAGCGGGCACTTTGTCAGGGGTTGTATTTTTAATGTCGGATGGAGAACACGCCTTCCCTTAATTGCCTTCTACGAAACCCTCGGGAAAAGATGACCCATATTCTACTCCAATGGGAGCCAATACAGCGAGTGGTACAATTCAGTTTTGTTGCAACATGGATACTTTACTGGGAACTTCAGAGAGTTACCATTCATTAGTTTGTTAGTATCTTCGAAATTGTAAAGCGAGAAAAGTCTATAATGTTACCTAACTAAAGGCTGTAAGATCAAAATCCTGACTCGCTGAATTATTGCCTTTACGCCTAAGTTATTTTAATTTAGTCAGAAACTTAGCCGTGAGAATTACAGGTTTGCAAGAATTATTGCAAAAGTTTTCTCCAGAAGCTAATATAAAATAAAATATGGTGGTGCAATGAGTTTTATGGAAAATATAAATTATTGGTTCATGCGCGTGACTTTCCAACGTGGAATACTAATTCTATTTCCATGACCCCGTTATTGATTCCCGAGATAACAATTAGCTTATTCATGCAAGAATTGTTCCCTTTATGTCGAGTCCCATTATCTCGAGCCAAAAACCTTGTCTCGCTTCTATTACCTCTATGTCGAGTCTACGTTTTCTGTCCCGTTTCTATTCCCTTTATGTTATGCAATATTCCCATCTACCCGCAAAAATTCTATCACATCAATAATAATACGTAATCAATAGTAAAAACTATTTTACATGATTGAATAATTAACAAATAATAATAATTCTACATACGACCTAAACAAAACTATTTTGTAATGTGGGCTGAACGTAGCGGACATAAGTATGTTTAATACATTTTATTACCTTATTGCCAAGAAAGGTAATAAAAAGTATTACTGTATGTAAGTTTGTAATATTCTTTATTACCTCATTTCTTCTAAACTACGCATTTCTTCAATTAACAAATCGTTAGATTTGTCTTGGTAACCCAAGTATTCTTAGATAGGTGACGCGAAAAAGAAACCAACATGGCTGCTGTAAAAAGTTTAAAGTATAACTATAGTTTAAAGATAAAAAAAATATTCAAATAAATTGTATGCTGCAATATGGATATTTCAAAACAACGAGGATTTCAAAATAACAGGCGGGACCTATTAATTATTATCCGGTTTATGATTGGCAAATGGGTACTGCCTGCTATCAAACTTGTTTCGATCTTTTCAGCATCAGTCCAATTTTTTTATGATTATTATTTATTTTTAAACTTTGTGAAGGTTATTTTACTTATTTATATGTAAAGGTATGCATATAATACATAGAAACATCTAGATCAATACTATATTTGCACTGAGTGAAAACCAAGTCCATTATCTCTGACTCTGCATTATCTTGTGGCGGTAGAGCGTTCGAATAGAGGTTTTTTTTGTATACCACTTGGTTGGCAGATAAGCACACTGGCCACCTCATAGAAAGGGGTTACTGTGGCCTATGGACGATATGTATGTAGGTTGCCATACTTGCATACATTTATTTAGCCAAAATTTTCAATAATGATTTTTTTTTCTTCCAACAGTTACTTGGACTTCATAAACGTCATGGCTTACGATTTTCACGGCAAGTGGGAGAGAGAGACAGGACACAACGCTCCTCTGTACGCGCCCTCATCAGACTCTGAATGGAGAAAACAGCTATCTGTGGACCATGCTGCTCATTTGTGGGTCAAACTGGGTGCACCTAAGGAGAAACTTATCATTGGTGAGTCTTTTGTTTCTATATATGTTCTTTAATGTATGGATTTGTGATATATGTAGGCGCCTGTGAATTTGTCGCATTGGTGTTTGCGGTACTTCTTCTTGAAGGCACTTTGGTTCTACGTCATATGCTCATACGACGCGATTAAACAATCAATTAATATCGCGATCCAATATTGTAGTCCAGTGTCAATATAGGGACAGTTGAAATCGGTTTTACAATAATAATCTCAATATAATATTTTATATGGATAGGATCTAGTGAATTACAATATACATTGACCGTCTAATCCTTCGTATACCTACTAAAGTTCATCAGGGCAGAATAAATATACAATACCGTCGTCAAATACTTTAGAGAACTTTTTCTGAAAAACAAACACGAGTAAGTTCCACCTGCCGCCGGCATTTCCTGCTATTGATTTTTGCAATATTGGATTGTCCATTTCCTCTATTGAAGGAGGAAAAAGGCACATTCTTACTTACATTAAATCTTGCAGAATGCAACGTGGCAAGTTTTAGATTCTTTTGTATATTTGCTTAAATGTGGTTGTACAGGTGTTAGGTACAATAGTTTTGTGCAGCACATTTACCATTTTCTGGCATGCAAACATTACATTACACAGTGTACAACTTTGTGATACAATTATAATATAAAATTAGTTCAGCACATGTAAGTCCATTGAATTTTTTAGTCACCAACAAATAATAAATTTATAGGAATGTCAGAACATATTATAAAATGCACAAGTCATTCAGTCAATTTCAAAAATTATATGTATTCATAGTTTACCCTTACACTTTTCAAATTCCTCCATCGTATAAAAGCATTTTTCTGAGCCATGCTTTCAACTTTCTCAGAAATTTAGAGGTTGGCAGTTGCTTCAAGCTTTCCTTTTCTTTCTGGTGTGATTAGATACGTCTTTTTAGTTTGATAAAAGTAACCAGCTTTAGTTCATTTAACTGATCCATTAGGGTATTTATAGGCCCAGCAAGATTTTGGATCTGTCCAAAACTAGGACTAACTTTGTGATTATGATGATGATGGTGAACTGTTTTATCATAGGCATCCATAGTAGTGTCCTTATATATGTCACTGTTATGTCACATGTTTACTGCTACTGAATCTGTCATACATACAATAGTTTATTATTAGAGCTTCTTACCTACTCTTTTGACTAACGTAAAATTTGGATGCATACCCTAATAAACTTATCGATTTAAGCCTTATACATTTGATTTTTCATTACTTCAGTTCTCATTCGTACTTTATAAACCAATTGGTCTCGATACTCACGTCACTTCATTTTTTTTTTCAAGTCATAAATATCACAATATAGGATATTCATAATTGCTTCAAAGATCTTCAATCGTTAGACTTACACGATAATATTCTGAGTAATACATGAATATTAGACTATAAATTAATATTACAACACAAGATAAATTGAATACCTAAACATAAGCATATCTCTAATGAAACTGTAATCTGGAAATACTTCCAAGTACCCACACTTAGCAGATTTGCTAACATAACATAATGTTTTCAGGTATGCCGACATACGGTCGAACATTCACCCTCTCCAACCCTAACAACTTCAAAGTGAATTCTCCAGCCAGCGGTGGAGGTAAAGCCGGTGAATACACGAAGGAAGGAGGTTTTCTCGCCTATTATGAGGTTATTATAATTAAAAAATATTACGTCAAGTAAGAGCCATTACACATTGTCGACTAGAAGCATTACTCGCGGTGACTAAAACCTTGGTAAATTCGCTTGAGCGTACGTAAACTCCTGTCGACCGAGTCACCGGGGACTAGTCGATAGTGCGTAATGGACTTAAAGGTGATTTATATAGGCGTGTTTATGATTTCACCGTTGCGTGAGAGGAGAATTTAGAAATTATACTGGCTGGATAATGTTGAATAAAATCTTTGCTATACGGATTTTGGACATATTTGTTGAAACGGTTTACATCGCTTTCAAAAATAAATGTGTTACTATTTAGCCATTTAAGTAGTTTGGGTTTCGCATAATTTTTTCTGCCTTTTACGATTTTATACGTTCAAGGAAGTAGGAACTTCACTTTATTGTACAGGTTAGCCTTTGTGTTGGAGTAAATTACCTGCCGAAATGATAACTGACAGTTGACAGTATTTTGGCGGGTGGAGGCATTGAAGGATACGAAAAGTGACAGTTGATCTAATTGAAGATAATGAGTTTACAGTCCGTCAAATCTAAGAAGTACCGTTTGACAGTTCTGACAATTGAATGATAGGGATGGGATGAAAAAATCGATTACTATAATATCCGAACTTTAAGAGATCGATTACTATAATATCCGAATTTTAAGAAATCAATTGTTATAATTAAATAAAAGAAATGTTTAGGATATTTTTTTATTCACTACTAGTACTAGTATCGTCGTCTTCGTCATCATCGTCATTTAAATTAATGACCAGTTGATTGTCCATTACATTATCAAAGTGTACGTCTCTTTCGAAGTCGTCCATTATTATTTTCTTTGTTTTTTGTACTACTTTACTCCAATCTTCCTGTGTAACTTGGGCACATGCTTCCTTTAATAAACCTTCCATTTTCTTGACACTGAAGGGTGGTTTTGTGTTGTGTCTTGCTGCATAACCTGTAAAACAATAATGTAACTATTTGATAGCAGACGAAAACCATTGTTTAAATTATAAATGTTAGAAGTACTCGTGTTATTATTATAATATTATAAAATATTACCTTTAACTTGGGCCCAAATCAGTTCAATGGCATTATATTGGCAATGGTACGGAGGAAGTCGTATGACTTTGTGCCCGTGCTCTTCGGCCAATTGGTCAATTACATATGTCGGTTTTGGTGGTTTATGCAATTTCACTAACTGTAATAATTCAGCTTTTAATAGTGACATGTCGGCATCCACTCCTTTTCTTTGCAGCCATGCCACCAAATCTGCTTTCTTATTGGCTGACGTAGGTGCTTTATCAATTTGCACAGAGTGGTATGGGGCATTATCCATTATAATTGTGCTGTTAGGAGGGATATTCTGTAATAAATTTAAGAACCACTCTCGGAACCTTACTGCGTCCATTTCTTCATGATACTCTTTAGTGCTTTTGGATTGGAAAGCTAATAAAGAGTTTTCCACGAAGCCTGTAGACGCTGACCCAGCATGGCATATTATGAGGCGTCCACCTTTTCCTATCGGCACCTTCGAGCACGAAGCTTCAGAATCATCAGTCCATGTTTTCGGCACAGAATGGTTGGAATTTAGCCAAGTTTCGTCCAAAAATATTACATTATCCCCGTTTATAATTTGTTTAACTTCGCGCAGGAATGTTAGTCGCTGCATAATTATGTCATGTCGCTCCATAACAATTTTTCGTTTGTCAACTTTTTTGTATCTGAAGCCAATTCCTGTTATTACCGTTCTCAACGACTCTATGCTTCCCTTATACAGCCCGGCATCTTTTAAAGTTGCACATAACTTTGCCAATGTTGGAAATTCGCCTCTTGTAAAATACCCGTATATATGGTTCCTAATAGCATGACTATCGAATTCATCGATGCCTGTCACAGGTTTATTTCTTTTTCGTTTTTTCGGTGTGTGAAGTACGTTACTGTCACTCCCCGAAGGCCCATATTTTTCACTTAATATTTTTCCAACGGTGCGGCTACCAATACCGAGAGCTTCACCGACGCGATCCCGAACTTGTGTAACTGGCAGTAGAAGTCCACCATTTTGAGATTCACGCTCAAAATACTCGTGTAATTTCACCACCAATTCACGAGCCTGGCTGTTCAAAGTACGTCCTCTTTTCGACATTATTAATAAACACTTGCTTAGTTCGGAGTCCAGTATAAATATTGCCAAGGTAAACGGATAAAGAATGATCAGTCCAGAAAAGTAATAGCCAAGTCACAAATAAAAACAAAAACACAAACGAGAAAGCAAGTACGCGCACAGTCAGCTTCCAAGATGGCGAGAGACTGCTGACGCCGAACCGACCGAGCGGACCGCGTGCGCTTGTAGTTGGCAGTGTTGCCAGAAAAAAAAAATTGTAGAGACTTGGACACCTGCGATTTTGCCTATTGACCTAAAAATAATTAAATTAATTTATTTTAGGGTATCTGTGTATTCAGTGCATTATGCGGTCGCGCAGTAACGTCGTTAATTTATAACATCAGGCAACAACATTTTTGTGAATGGGTTCTACATACCTTATTTTTATTAGTTTTAGACGTAGAAATAAGACTTAGAAGAAAAAATTGTAATTGTAAAATCAATGGATGTGCTTGTTAAAAATTTGTTTATTTCTCTGTAATATGCAAACCCATACTATCATACACAAAAATAAATGTAAAAAACACTATCCCTGACTCCATTTACTATTTCGACAGCGTTAGCGCGAGAAACCCCGACTTATTTTGGCGCGAAAATCAAAAATCGACAAATCGCTTTCGACAACTTTTTAAAGAAGCAAATATATTTGATTTATAAATACGTATTTTTGGTGAATGGGTTTTATCTCATATTTTACGATTACATAACTATTTAGTTATGTAATCGTAATATGTGAGATAAATCCCATTCACATGAAAAAATATTTGTTTGGTTGTCAAGTGTAATTTGTAAATAATACATTCGATTTTTCGTATATGTAAACGATTTTTTTGCATACAAGTGTATCCGAAGAGTCGCAACACTACGTGCAGTGACCTAACTACGTAACTTTGTAATGCGGTCAAGAATATAACTATTAGAAATTATTTACTGTGTAAATATGTGTTATTTTGCTTTGTTTGAAAGTTTTCAATTACATTTAGATATTAAGAATTGTACATTTTTAGATACAATAATGAAATCTTTCTAAATTCATGGTTTTATGAAAAAGGTTATCGAAACTGAATAATGTACGTATGAACAAAGTTGTTTCGGTTTGAAAAATATGAAACGTCAAACGGTACCTCTTAGATTTGATGGACTGTAAAATAAACAATATTATTTCAAAATCTTGCAGAGGATAAGAGATCATATATTTATTTCAGATGCAGTAAACGGTTTCATATTTACTTCAGTTACTTACCAATAACGTTTATATGAAACACAAAATAACGGATAAATTGGTGAACTTATTCGTACTTATTTGATCTTTGAAAGCCAAAATATTTATTATGAATTTATTGAAAAAAAAATAGGTCACAATCTATATAATGTGTCCCTGTTCATAATGAAATTAGGCAAAAATATGTCATCTTATGATGATGACTGCATACTCCACTTCTTGGTCATAAGCCGACAACCTGTTCAACCCACGGAGCCAATTAACCATGGTCAAACTTATCCTGGTTGGTTTGTGTCTCAATTTAATCAGAGAACTATAATTTTTTTGTACAAGATCTTTATAGAAAGATCTGCAACATCCTATTTCTTCTAATAATATATATTAATTATAACATTGTGGTTTAGGTTTGTGAGATTCTGCGAAATGGCGGTACGTACGTGTGGGATGATGAAATGAAAGTACCTTACGCTATCAGCGGTGACCAATGGATCGGATTTGACGATGAAAGGTCTATCAGGAACAAGATGAGGTAAGTGCCATTGACTTAGTAGCGGATTTCGTTATTTCAGAAAAGAAAGCCGTCAGAAATACAATCTTTGATATTTCAAAGGGTGTACTAGCACCTACAGCATCAAATACCGGCAGCTCAAGTCAACTTGGTATATGGAAATGCTAAGTAACAGAAAAGGTTCTGGCGTAGGTTTATTTCTTGGGATAGGGAGGTTAGACTGCAATCGCTCCTGGAAAAGCCAACTTATCAAATAATTCCATGAGTGGATCCAAAGTTTAACTTTGAAATCTATTGGAAAATTGACGATGCAAATGAACAATGAATATTTGAAAAGGTTCAAACTAACTCAGTATATTCTTTTTCATCTCTTGTTACTATTCTTTCTCACACTTGAATATTATGTTCTATTATCTTCTTATAGGTGGGTTAAGGATAACGGTTTTGGAGGTGCTATGGTGTGGACCGTGGATATGGATGACTTCAGTGGTAGCGTGTGTGGTGGTGATGTCAAATACCCACTTATTGGTGCTATGAGGTAAGTGATCTTACTTAGATACGTAATATTATAATAGCGAAAATTGACAATTTTTCAGTTTAACACTTGGTACGAACTATTTTTGTGAAGCCGCGTTTTCCCCGGCAGATTAGAATTTGACCACCCCATCTCTTCCCATACAGTGACGTACAAGGCGACTATGGGATAGCCCAAACTCAGCCATAGATGCATGGCTCGAGTCAACAATAGTGCCCGAAAGACGGCAATAGTCTCACCCTCTATTACGTGGGACCGAATTCAATGATTGGTGGAATGTGGGTTCTATTTCACCTCTGCCTAACCCGCTGGGGATAAAGGCGTGATTATTTGTATGTATATGTCCAACAAATAAATAATTGAATTGAATCACATATAATCAGTGGAAAGGATAGAATACGTCTGTTTCTCACACGAATGTCAAATGGTATCAGCATTAAAATCCAAATTTGTATTTTATATATAAAAGTTCACAATAATCTGAAGTCCAAAAGACAATTTGAACTGTTTCTTTAAACATATGCTGAACAAGGATATAGGATACATTTTGTAATTCGGTAATAAATAGCTGTGAATAACTATGTACTCACTATCAGTTCCTGCTGCGTTCGTATTTAATCCTCAATAGTAAGGTTCATTCATACTTCAGATTGGTTATATTTTATACCTTTAACTAAATTTAAGATTTGCATTTCCAGGGAGGAGCTCCGCGGCATTTCTCGAGGCAAAGATGCTAAGGATGTGAACTGGTCATCTGTTGCATCCAGCGCGATTATTGAAGTCACTGAGAAACCCGAACCTATCAAGATCAGTCTCTCCGACGTGATCAGCAAGATTAAGAAACCAGTGAAGACTGTCCTCATCAAAAATAATAATGATGCTGATAAGAACAGTGAGTGTTTTGTCCTCCTGCCATACTTTTCCTATCGCCCTAGGCAAGGCAGATCTTATGACTGGAAATAATGTAGGGTTTTGTATTAATATGTATGTAATTGATACCAGATTTTATTTTCAATTTGACTATCATTTTGCCAAGCTTTGGTTGCAATTTGTTTAATAATAAGGTCATCGGGAAATGTCAGAAATAACGAAATTTATGAGGTAAATGAAAAATATCTAGATAGTAATAATCCTAGTAATAATGTCCAACCAATGCGAGACTAAATTCTTCATATTTGAATTCAAATCTTGTCTTCAAGTAAATTTGAATCTGCAATCTGTGTACCAAAATTGCTAACTTTTAAAATTCGTTGACAGTAATCTTAGCTTTCATTTCAAATTGTCACGGACGTTTTAAAACTACTCTAATAATAGCGGTATCATTATAACATTAAATATTAAAAGCTATTTAATAACATATTTAAACACTTTCACATAATACCTATAATTGACGCCGTTTACCAAACCCACAATGACTATCTATAATTTCAGTCCAAGCATTTTAACTTTCTAAAATTGAACATTGTTATTCTCTAATAAAAGCTTTGATTGATATTACGTCACTGTTATTGATGACAACGAGCGATAATTATAATTCTTATAAAATAATGAACACATTCTTAGGAATATTTTTTAACTGGCTAACTATTATTTAATAATAATTATTTTGATTAAATATCATAATAATTATTGGTAAACTGTAAATTAAATTTAAAAAACTATGAAGTTATTATAAACCAAAATCACCCATTATTTTATTATTGTTGGTAACTCTAATTTAACCATTATTATAAACGAATAACTAAATCTAATTAAATATGAAACGTAGTATTTGTTAGGTTGGAGTTAAAAATACATTAAAAATATCATGCAGTAGTCAAATTCAAAGAGTCACTGGTAATAATAACAAGTAATCTATTAGAACTACACATTTAAATTGAAAAATCCATAAAATTTTCTAATGGAATCTTGCAGAAAATTTGTTTTCTTTTATTGAACTTATGCAATCAAAGTTTTAAAATTTCTCCCATCTCAATCATCAGAACAAAACTCTTAGACGCTCAGACATCTAAAAGCTTGTAATATAAAACCAGGGATTATCTTCAAAAACTTCAAAGCATGTAAAGTTTCGGTTTTGTTAAGTAAAACTCGCTTAGACATGAACGCAAAGATCTGTTGTAAACATATTTAGGAGATACCATTTTGCAACACCGCCAAAAACAAATATTGTCTGGAAGCAAATGGCAAATATTTTGTGTCTTTAACGCTTGACTTGTGAGACTTGCACGTATATCGACAGCGCTGTTTTAAATTTTACTTACCTACAATATTTTACGAATTGTACATAGTGTTAGAAGATATTGTTTTACTCGAGGTTAACTGAGCGAAATAAGTTATATTATACTCAATTGAGCCAGAAATATACTTAGATTATAAGTAAAATAATATTAAAAGTTAATATAACAAATAATATACAAAATGATATAACTTTTATACACAGAAAAAGTTTCATTCAATAATATTGCCAAAAAATTTTTGATAGGATGAAAAAAACTTTTATACCCATAAATTTTCATCAGTAACCTACTTAGTAGAAGTCTCTTAACACGAAAACAACAGAAAATGTTTTTGACACTAAAAGCTCGACATCCAACGGAGTACCGCAAGGGTCACTTTTAGGCCCTCTGTTGTTGCCAAGAATGGTTTAAGAAAGTCGACGATTCGTGACATAGTTGCTAAAAGTTTGAAACATCGAGTACTTCCGCGTTCAAGTAGCACCCATAACCAGTATCATAAGAGCTCTGAAAATGAGTGAATATACACGTAGGATTAATATTTTTTGGAAATGTGTTCAGGGTGGAAAGTATCTGTCTGAACTGGTAACTGGCAAATGGGGTTTGTGATTTAATGCTATCAAGTTCATGACACTGCCAACCAATAACAAGTACCTACATGTTAAACGATCTTCTAAGAGGGGAGGTTGTAATAAGTAACATATTTTCAATCGTTACTAATGTGTTGTACTTGCTTTTAGTATTTTTTTGCAAAACTTTGCTTCATTTACAAACAAGTACACAAGTGACTTGGGTGTTCACTGTTAAATATTCTAGATATGTTTCATATACAAATCTTTTGACTTTGGGTTTTCCCGTGTAAAAATTAGTAAGTACAAGCAAAAGGACACTGATTCACACCAACTGATGACCACTGAGGCCGTTTTCACAGTATTCGGGCCGATATCGGGGTCGCCGATAGCCGACACCATGTGCTGTTTTCACATATATCCGATAACGTTGGTCCGACACGTCAAGGATGCGTCCATTTGTTCGATAGCACAGACTCAGAAAATTAACCATAAGAACATTCACAGACTCCTTAGAAATGTCTACCATTGAACATATTATGATATTTGTTTTTTTATTATTATTTTGCTGTTGTAGTGATTGATTGTCATTGATATCCGAAATTCGGTAAACATATCGCTATCAGCTCCACCAAACAATGTGAAAGACAGATACGTAATTGTTACGTCATGTCGGCTATCGTATGTTTGATACCAGAGCAGACACCGTTATCGGATCGAAAAATGGGAAAACGCTCTGGCACTACAATAAATTGCCATTAAATGTTAGATTTTACACCTAAGTGATGATTATAAAATCTACTAATCGCTAAAATTAATAATTACCAGTTCCCTCATGAATTTATGACTAATGGATATTTTTTTTAAATAAAAATCTAATACCTTAATAATACTATAGTTTTAGTGCAAAATAATTCATAACTACTAATGACTTCTAATAATAAAATAGCTTCTATGATAAAATAACGTAGCCTTCAAAAATATATTGTTTTAGATCGTGATAAATGATTCATCGGAGAGATTGAACTCATTTTTAAATTACTTTTGAATGGAATGGGTATGATGAATTGCTCAATTTTAGAATGGTAATAAAGGGATTAGAATAATCTTAAATCTATCTGAGTATAATCAGTATAATTAGGTGGTAATAAAAAGTAATGTATGTAAAAAAACAAACATAAGTAGTGCATTCATAAGCCACAGTAACCCTGAGGTATAACGTATGATTACCTGCCACCTAAGTAGTATAAAAAATATTAAAATTTAAGTTGTGTCGTGGGTGTTTACTTATTCAAAAACACAAAATGCTATTTCTTCTGAAAACCAGAATGACGTAAATGACAAACACAATTTAACTACAATTCTTTTATTTCTCAGAACGTGATCCTCAAATCCTGTGTTACCTGACATCCTGGTCTTCAAAGAGGCCTTCATCTGGTCGCTTCATGCCTGATAACATCGATCCAACACTCTGCACTCACATCATCTATGCCTTTGCAACACTCAAGGAACACAAACTGGCCGAAAGTGATGAGAACGACGGAGAAATGTACGATAAAGTTGTAGCTTTGAGAGAGAAGAACCCGAAACTGAAGGTACGATAACTTTAAAAGAAATAGAATAGAAAGAGAGATATAATAGGATGAAAGAAGAATTATACTAATTCATAAATTATTATGTATGTGATGTCTGGAACCCCGGTAGCTGATAAATCTGCTGATTTAATAATAGGTTTTCACGCTCGGGATGGGACGTCAGATAACAGTTACTCCTATATAAGGCTTGACTTATGCGCCAAACTAAAAGAAGAGAAGGAGTAAGCGAATCCTGGACTTCGAGTGAAAGTCTTGAATGCATCCGAGATAAACGCTATGATGATGATACTCCTAATCTATGAAGATACTAATTTAACAATTCTCAAATATTATGTTGACGACGTTCAAACACCTATTAACAGTCCTAAATAACTTTTCATTAATAAATACCTGAAAAAGAACTTCCATTATCTAAATTATGGTAGTCCACTGCTGGACATAGACAGCTCCTACGAATTACTTTATGAAATTAAACATTTTTCAGATTCTCCTCGCTATAGGCGGCTGGGCTTTCGGTTCCACTCCTTTCAAAGAACTGACCACCAACGTGTTCCGTATGAACCAGTTCGTTTATGAAGCTATTGAATTCCTAAGAGATTACCAGTTCAACGGTCTTGATGTAGACTGGGAATATCCCAGGTGAGTTGATAACATTTAGGTACATCAAACGTTTTCATAAAATAAAAAGCTATTTAGTTGCAGGTAATAGGGATCTGATTACCAGGAATTGTAGAATTTAAACGAACAACTTCTTGATTTGATAAAATCTTGTTTTATATGATTGTTATAGCAAGTTGGTATAACGTTCAATCTATATTTTAAAAATTTCATTTATGGTTTGGCTGATAAAATCGTATTAAATGGTATAATTTTAATGAACTTGCGTACATTTTTCTGGTTCATAACATTCAAAATTGTATCCAATGTTACCTTCTTTTGCAGAGGAGCCGATGACCGTGCAGCCTATGTGAACCTCCTCAAGGAATTGCGCTTAGCCTTCGAAGGTGAAGCGAAGACATCTGGACATCCTCGACTCCTACTATCTGCTGCTGTCCCCGCCTCTTTTGAAGCTATCGCTGCTGGGTATGATGTACCTGAAATCTCTAAATATTTGGTAAGTACTGATTTTAATTGATAAAATACTTGAACTTTGACAGTTATATATAAATTCAAGTTGACTTTTGCCCTCGAACTGCGAAGGTAAATGTGTCGTTCATAGATAAATAAATATGGTGCCTTAGCCAATGAATTCCAGGATTTTATAATATTAGTCTGGGTGTATAGTTTTAGAAAAAGTTAAAGTAAAAAAAAAAGTAGAGTGCACCTATTCTGTATAAACGAATTAAAACAAAAAAAACCCAACAATATCAATATTTCTAAGAACACCAAACCCTTTATTCGTTACACCAAAAAGCATTTCTGTTCTAAAATTTGTACTATTGAAATATTCATTTATTATTCATTTACAGGATTACATCAACGTAATGACCTATGACTTCCACGGTCAATGGGAACGCCAAGTTGGACACAACAGCCCTCTCTTCCCACTTGAAAGCGCCACAAGCTACCAAAAGAAACTCACTGTGGTAAGATAATCTTGCAACAGAAGAACAAATTTTATGATACCCTATTTTGAAACCCATTTTGAAAAATAATGTTATGATCACATAAAGCGCACCATTGAGCACCATCTAGCGGTAGCAAACTGAAGTATTTCAATACTACTTACCCTTCATCACGCAATCAAAGTGCTCACGCTGGTAATCATAATATTAATAGGCTGCGATTAAATGTCGCCGTTGAAAAGTTGTTTATAACTACAACATTTCAACGGTAACTTTTAGTCTGCGGCCCTCCAGACAACCTCGCTAATCGGCCAGAAGACTCTCCCTTTATGTCTGTCAGGGGAACCTCTTACCCCGTTCCTCCGTGACACTATATATTTTATTGCCATCAGAATGATAAATTAAAGAAACAATTTACTTTCGCAGGATTACTCAGCCCGCGAATGGGTTCGTCAAGGTGCCCCTAAAGAAAAACTTATGATTGGTATGCCAACTTATGGAAGATCATTCACGCTTATCAATGAGACGCAATTTGACATTGGTGCACCTGCATCAGCTGGTGGTAAGTTCTACATATACTTAATTTACAAATATACTCATGCTTTTCATCATCCATCGATATTTCAATTAGCATTAGTTCTTTGCAATAATAAGAAAGCCTATTGTCTCTTTTTAGGCACTGTGTTATGTGGAAAGACATATTACATTTAGCGAATTAATTTGGTGCGCAAAAGAATTTTTTAATAACAGATTAGTTCTTCCCTAAAAGGTTGCAATGGACTGTATCAAACTCTGAGTACAGTTGCTTTTGTAATACATCTTTCAATCATAAATTAATGTTCACAACACATCAGAGAAGTTCAATTTCTTTAAGATATTAATATTTTCTTCTAGTCACTTATGGTATAGTAACATCTCTAGTAATAACTTGCAAACTAATAGAAAAATCTTTTTATCAGGTACTGCCAGCCGCTATACCAACGAAGCCGGTTTCATGTCGTACTATGAAATCTGCGAATTCCTCCGTGAGGATAATACTACTCTCGTATGGGACAACGAACAGATGGTGCCCTTCGCATACAGGGAAGATCAATGGGTCGGATTTGACGACGAGAGGTCACTGAAGACTAAGGTAAGATGGCACATTTTCTTTTTCTTTAAGGAAGAACATGACAACAGTATTTCCGTCCGATCGAGCAGTCCGACTGGGGAAGTACATCCGCCTTATAGAATACCGCAGCCATAATAACCTCGTGTTGTGTTTATGTGAGTAAGGTAGCCAGAGCTCACTGAAGAGTCAGTGGGAAGACCAAAAGCTTGTCTTGCTTTGTCTTCGGCAGCGCGAGTTTAAATCCTGGTGTTGCAATCGTCCATAGGGCACGAAACCTCACACCATTGTAACAGTGTACCTCCTAGCCTCACTAGCTAGCCTAAATTGCTTGTGTTAGAAGTACGTCTGTAGTGTAATGTCCAGGATCCGAATCCAAAATCTCTAAATTATAAGGTAGCAAGCTCGTCGATTGAGATGGCTTTGGTTTAATTCCAGCTAACCGCAAATATTTGCATGGATGAATATTTTGTTTATTTGAATTGATATGGGCGCTTTGTGTAGGAAATTATAGAATATCATCGAATATATTTTTAATGATAAAACCTATCTTTCACAGATGGCCTGGCTCAAAGAAGAAGGTTTTGGTGGCATCATGGTATGGTCAGTCGACATGGATGACTTTAGAGGATCATGCGGTACTGGAAAATATCCACTCATCACTGCTATGAAACAAGAACTCGGTGACTATAAAGTGAAACTGGAATACGATGGCCCTTACGAATCTTCAAATCCTAACGGACAATACACTACAAAAGACCGTAAGTATTTTGTTATAATTAGTAGATGAACAACAACAAGTGACAGTTTCGTCTAAAAATATTTTGATTTATGAAATTCAATACTTTCGAAAGTTCTTATAATTTTTCTCACTCGAAATAGATTTATTTACGGTATGCCTACCTGTTTTTAATATCCTATCCGCAATTTATTATTATACTACTTCAGTTCTGTGGCACTTTGGGGAAAACGATTGCCCGTAAACACACTATGGATAATATGGGAAAAATATAACCTTATGATGATGATTTCTCCCAGTAGTTTTGGACTAGAGTGACAGATTTTATTACTGAAAGGCGAGCTGGATGGTTCACTGGTGGCGCTGTCTTTGGCCGTAAAAGTACGGTTATATTGAGCACGTATTAGCGCTATAATACTATAAATACTTATTTGTTCGCAGCTAACGAAGTTGTTTGCGAAGAAGAAGATGGTCATATTTCCTATCATCCCGACAAAGCTGACTGCACCCACTACTACATGTGTGAAGGAGAAAGAAAACATCACATGCCATGCCCTTCGAACCTAGTATTCAACCCAAATGAAAATGTATGTGATTGGCCAGAAAATGTAGAAGGGTGCACCCATCACACTCAAGCGCCAGCGGCACGACGATAAACTTACCTTCAACTAGAAGTAAACCATTATAAACTATTCAATTCATGATTACTTATACAAAGAAACGTTTTTAAATCATTTGTTGGAATATTTAGATATTATTTGGTACTATAAGACCCGCTATAGCTATGTAAATCGCAATAATTATAAATGCATAGTGTTCAAAATTAGATTTATGTAGATGATTTACTAGTGTCCTGCAAAGACATTTATGAACAATTTTAATTTCAAGAGATGAGTGAAAGATTGTTTTATTTTTTTATATTTTTATATTGAAAATTATTTATAAACGTATACGCGCCATTTTAGTAGTGCCACTGTGATTGACGGCCGATAAAATAAGGATTTACTTTAGTGGTCATGAAATATTCAAAATTAAACGCCGAACACAGTAGCGCTTTTGAAAATTAATTATTCTGTCATAAAATCAATTAATGTAGATAAACATAGCAGATAAATGCAATTTAGTATAGAAGAATTCTCCATTCGGGTTTTAAGATCATTTTAAGCGATTCTAAATATACTATATTCATAGTAAAACCACCAATATTGAATAAAATTATATATAACATTATTTATTGTCGAAATTTGACATCATGAATAGTGGATAAAAGAAATTGTGTGATAAACAAATGTAAATTTCTTAAACATTATAATTGAAAAGTTTTTAGGTGTATCTATTGTTAAATTATGTCTCTTAAATAAGTTATAATACTCTCCCAAAGGTACATAATATTATAAAAGCACTACGAATTATAAACTGTCAAGACAGATGATTAATCTTTTGATTTCTATATTACAGCCACGAATAAGTTCACTTCGAAATATTTGTGGTACTCCGAACAATAGTAAAAATCTTGTTGAAGCTTTTAAGCAAGTATTTTTTAAATCATTTAGTTCTGTATATTTTTGATGTCATCCTTAAAAATTGCCACTTGTTATCCAAATGATTCATTCTAATCATAGATTTTGACCCGTGTTAGATATATTCAATAATATTTCAGTTTTATATTTCCAACAGTTGAACCACTAACCATACTAACTTTATATAAGGTTAATATAACAAAGCTAATAGTTATTTGGCAAATAAACTTTACAAAAATAGGTCAATTATATAAAAAATATTTATATAAAAGAGGCAGCTGGATCTGTTACAAACATTCCTATTTTTTATTCTCTGTCTGATCGTGTGCCTATGTTTTGACAGTTTTATTAACGTTTGTATTATGTATCTTTGGGACTGTGTCATCATAGTTTTAGTTTTAAGTAGTAAACCGAAGCTTCCTTTATATTATTAATACGAAATACTCAAACCAGAACGACACTGCCCTCAACTGCCACCTCGAACTGATGACCATCAGCATAGTAGAAGAAGTCCTCTTTACACTATGCCGTCAGTGACAAAATTTGAATTGAACGTGAATAAAATTAGTTGTAGTTAGTTTTGTGATTAAGCTTGTAAATATTGTATTTAGATTCAAATGAGATGTAAGAGTATTATTAAACATTTTTTTTTTTAAAATCATCAAGTTTTATTTCATTTTATTATTGAAATAAATTTCAGCTTTCAGCCCTTAGAGCGCGATTGAACAACAAACATCTTAATAAACTTTCAAATTTATAATATTTTTAGGCAGTAGGTTTGTCCTATTACATGGGACCGAATTCAATGATTGGTGAAATGTGGGTGTTAATTCACCTCTGCCTAAACCTCTGTGGATAATGACGTGATTGTATGTATGTAAAGCTGCACCTTTTCAAATAAAGTTACATGACAAGTTACAATCGTATCTTCTTTGTCGACTACATTATTTTATTCATAAACTAGATAATATGGGTGGGTTTTCTCTGAGAAGAACACCAATATTGAGTACATTTTTGTACAGTTGCATTGCATGTTCGCAAATATAATAGCGTAAAACCGCAGCGAGTTAAAATTCATATCATGCACAATGCAGACTCTCGTGTTCGGTGTTGTTATGCGCATGTAAACAGCATACTGTATAAGATGCTGGGGTTTTCAAAATATTCTATGCATGCTGTATTATATTTGTATGTTCCTTTTTTGTGTAACTTTCTAGCTTTGGTGTCTTTATTATGTCGATTCTCATTGATGAATCGGCGTTTCATTTAATTTCAAATGATCGTTTAATATTGTTGTGATCAGTTCTTTATACTACTTAGGTGGCAGACAAGCACACGGCCCACCTGATGGAAAGTGGTCACTGTGGCCTATGGACGCGTATAAATCCAAGAGAGTCACACTCGCGCTGCCAACCCTACAAGCATTGAGAGTTTCTGTGCCGTCAGAGTAAAAGACAAAGCAGGACAAGTTTTTGGTATTTCCACTGACAGTACAAAAACCATCTAGTGAGCTCTAGCTACCCTACTCACTGCCGGAAACTTAACACGAGGTTATTATGGCCGCGGTATTCTGTAGGGCGGAGGTACATCCCCAGTCGGACTGCTTAATTGGACGGAAATACCATCGTGATCTACCTCCTCCGATATTAGATCATGAAAAAGCATCGATAACTTATGGTAATGAATTATGATTTCTCAATAATAATGAGTATATAATAATGAGTAATAGTAATGAATGCTCAAATTAATACTGAATTATTAATTTGAGAAGTTCTGGGTTTGAATCCTACCAATTACAATACCAACAGGGGCTGCTCAAATTAAATAATAACCGCGTTGCCGCGTGGTTTCCGACAGAGTAGAATTAGGGCCACCCCATCTCTTCCCATGCGGTGTCGTACAAGGCGACTAAGGGATAGGGCTGTTTATCATCAGACAGATATATACAGTCCAGACTCAGCCTCAGATGCATGGCTCGAGTCAACAATAGTGCCCGGAATACGGCAATAGGCTCACCCCCTATTACGTGGGACCGAATACAATTATTGGTGAAATGTGGGTGTTAATTCACCTCTGCCTAACCCTCCAGGGATAAAGGCGTGATTATATGTATGTATGTATGTAAAATTAAATAAAAAAGACATAGTTAATATGTTATGAGTGAGCTGCTAAAGAATTCCAGGTCTAAGACCTGATGCGGCAAAGGAAAGAGTCTCCGAAACGCTTGGTTTTTGTTCGATTATTCTGCACCGTGTGCGAGTGACATCTAAGCCTTGCACGCGTTGTCCTGTGTAGGAAAGGAAAGGGAGGGACTAATTGGAAGAGCTCATCAGAACACTCACCATGGTCGAAACGGTAAATCTAGACTATTAAGAGAAAAATATTTCGCACTATCCGATCCGATATCGGTGTTGGCTTCGATATTTGACATCCGATAGCTAACAGGAAGTAAAATGTATGAAATATGTATCTGTATTCCACATTGTCCGACCCGATATCGGATATCGGAGCTGACACCACTGAGTTAGCCCGATATCAGATATCAATGTCAATCAGTCACCACAACAGCAAAATAATAAAAGAAACAAATATCATGTCATATTCAATGGTAGATATTTCTAAGGAACCAACCACAGATGGTTGAGCTGATATTTTTTTTTAATGGACTAATGGATATTTGACGTATCGGATCGATTTTATTTGATATATGTAAAAACAGCACATGCTAAAGAAAACGGCTATCGCCTTCCGACACCAATATTGGATAATGTGAAAACTGCCTAATGATGACAAATATTAATCTTAATACAAGCGTGGAAGACAGAAAGTGTTGTAGCTTAAAAGTTACCACAGTTAGAGGTACCTCCCACCCTACAGTATACCACGGCTATGATACCTAATGTTGTGTTCACATCGGTGAGTAGGGTAGCCAGCGCTCACTGGAGAGATTTTGTGCTGTCAGTGGGAAGGCTTGAAGATGACGTAAGGTACCTAGGGGTGCAAATTGATTCAGGATTACGATGGGACAAACAAATAGATGCAGTGACAAATAGAACAATGCGTCTTATTCATACCTTCAAACTACTAAGAAGCTCCGCTGATCCTGATACCTTAAAAATGTTGTATAAAGCTCTTTGCCAATCCGTTATCGGATATTGCATCCCTGCGTGGGGAGGTGCTATGAAAACGAATCTACTGAGAGTTGAGAGAGCGTAAAGAGTTATTCTAAAAGTTATTACACGTAAGCACTTCCGTTACCCTACGCGCCAACTTTATATAAACTGTAAGGTTTTAACAGTCCGTCAGCTATATGTCAAACAATCAGTTCTTAGATAGCATAGTAGTGTCCCTCCGTCAAAACCAAATAGACGTAGGAACGACCCCCGGGGCATCAGGGCATTCATCACAAAACAACCTTTGCTAAACGCCAGTATAAAGTTCTAAACACTCACCTCTACCAGCAGATCCATAAAAGACTCAACATAATAGACTTAAATAAAATACAACTAAAAATAAAAGTCACAGAATGGCTTCTCACACAGGACTATACGCAAACAGAACTGCTACTTACATATATCACCAAATAATAATAACAATAATCAAATATTTAATAAAATTTTAATAAAACACACGCACACACACACACACATACACACACACATATACACACACACCCAAACACACACACCCAAACACACACTCACACACAAACACAATACACACTCTAATAATATTAACAGTAAAATATAGGAAATAAAATGATGAAACATGAGACGACACCGTCAACAATCTATTGTATAATGTACATACATATAATTATATTTATGTGCATTACGTATATTAGAACATTAACCGAACACTGCCTCTTATGATACAGGTTGCCCTAGTTTAAGAGACAGGGCACAACAAAATAACAAGGTAGGTAGAATATTGTGCTTGTAATGTCATTATAAAACCAAAAATACTGTAAGTAACTATACTTTAACATATATTAACATGTTACCATGTTTAAAGACAAATAAATTATTCTTATTCTTATTCTTGTCCTGGTTGTGTCTTCTGCACTGACGGTACAGAAACTCTGTTCTTACAGGGTCGGTGGGCCACCTATGTTGTATAAAAAACATACAATATTTTAGTCAAATTAATAATTATGTTATATTAGCTGTGGTCATAATGATAGCATTTTAGGAGGGGCCTGCACCATGCCACTTCAGCGGGAATTAACACGGCAATTTAATTGTACACTAGCTATTTCAAATTGCAATACTAAAGCACGAGCTTACGTTTGAATCACAGATGGAATGGAATGGAAATGCAATTGACATTGAAATTAATTTGATTCGAGTGCGAATTGCAATTTACATCCGTACGATAAACAGCAGTTTACATCTGTTTTCCGAATCGATACGGTTGCACCTCACGGTAGAATATTATGGACATGCCTCCGTCCGCTTGGGATTTCAAACCTGTTCCCACTAATCTTGGGAACATATTCCCGGGATATAAAGTCTAGTTCCAGATTAAATTTAAACAACCCTCTGACAAAAAACAACCCCCAAAAAGACAACTTATTTTCGTCTTTTTGGGGGTTGTTTTATGTCAGAGGGTTGTTTAAATTTAATCTGGAACTAGACTTTATATCCCGGGAATATGTTCCCAAGATTAGTGGGAACAGGTTTGAAATCCCAAGCGGACGGAGGCATGTCCATAATATTCTACCGTGAGGTGCAACCGTATCGATTCGGAAAACAGATGTAAACTGCTGTTTATCGTACGGATGTAAATTGCAATTCGCACTCGAATCAAATTAATTTCAATGTCAATTGCATTTCCATTCCATTCCATCTGTGATTCAAACGTAAGCTCGTGCTTTAGTATTGCAATTTGAAATAGCTAGTGTACAATTAAATTGCCGTGTTAATTCCCGCTGAAGTGGCATGGTGCAGGCCCCTCCTAAAATGCTATCATTATGACCACAGCTAATATAACATAATTATTAATTTGACTAAAATATTGTATGTTTTTTATACAACATAGGTGGCCCACCGACCCTGTAAGAACAGAGTTTCTGTACCGTCAGTGCAGAAGACACAACCAGGACAAGAATAAGAATAAGAATAATTTATTTGTCTTTAAACATGGTAACATGTTAATATATGTTAAAGTATAGTTACTTACAGTATTTTTGGTTTTATAATGACATTACAAGCACAATATTCTACCTACCTTGTTATTTTGTTGTGCCCTGTCTCTTAAACTAGGGCAACCTGTATCATAAGAGGCAGTGTTCGGTTAATGTTCTAATATACGTAATGCACATAAATATAATTATATGTATGTACATTATACAATAGATTGTTGACGGTGTCGTCTCATGTTTCATCATTTTATTTCCTATATTTTACTGTTAATATTATTAGAGTGTGTATTGTGTTTGTGTGTGAGTGTGTGTTTGGGTGTGTGTGTTTGGGTGTGTGTGTATATGTGTGTGTGTATGTGTGTGTGTGTGTGCGTGTGTTTTATTAAAATTTTATTAAATATTTGATTATTGTTATTATTATTTGGTGATATATGTAAGTAGCAGTTCTGTTTGCGTATAGTCCTGTGTGAGAAGCCATTCTGTGACTTTTATTTTTAGTTGTATTTTATTTAAGTCTATTATGTTGAGTCTTTTATGGATCTGCTGGTAGAGGTGAGTGTTTAGAACTTTATACTGGCGTTTAGCAAAGGTTGTTTTGTGATGAATGCCCTGATGCCCCGGGGGTCGTTCCTACGTCTATTTGGTTTTGACGGAGGGACACTACTATGCTATCTAAGAACTGATTGTTTGACATATAGCTGACGGACTGTTAAAACCTTACAGTTTATATAAAGTTGGCGCGTAGGGTAACGGAAGTGCTTACGTGTAATAACTTTTAGAATAACTCTTTACGCTCTCTCAACTCTCAGTAGATTCGTTTTCATAGCACCTCCCCACGCAGGGATGCAATATCCGATAACGGATTGGCAAAGAGCTTTATACAACATTTTTAAGGTATCAGGATCAGCGGAGCTTCTTAGTAGTTTGAAGGTATGAATAAGACGCATTGTTCTATTTGTCACTGCATCTATTTGTTTGTCCCATCGTAATCCTGAATCAATTTGCACCCCTAGGTACCTTACGTCATCTTCAAGCCTTCCCACTGACAGCACAAAATCTCTCCAGTGAGCGCTGGCTACCCTACTCACCGATGTGAACACAACATTAGGTATCATAGCCGTGGTATACTGTAGGGTGGGAGGTACCTCTAACTGTGGTAACTTTTAAGCTACAACACTTTCTGTCTTCCACGCTTGTATTAAGATTAATATTTGTCATCATTAGGCAGTTTTCACATTATCCAATATTGGTGTCGGAAGGCGATAGCCGTTTTCTTTAGCATGTGCTGTTTTTACATATATCAAATAAAATCGATCCGATACGTCAAATATCCATTAGTCCATTAAAAAAAAATATCAGCTCAACCGTCTGTGGTTGGTTCCTTAGAAATATCTACCATTGAATATGACATGATATTTGTTTCTTTTATTATTTTGCTGTTGTGGTGACTGATTGACATTGATATCTGATATCGGGCTAACTCAGTGGTGTCAGCTCCGATATCCGATATCGGGTCGGACAATGTGGAATACAGATACATATTTCATACATTTTACTTCCTGTTAGCTATCGGATGTCAAATATCGAAGCCAACACCGATATCGGATCGGATAGTGCGAAATATTTTTCTCTTAATAGTCTAGATTTACCGTTTCGACCATGGTGAGTGTTCTGATGAGCTCTTCCAATTAGTCCCTCCCTTTCCTTTCCTACACAGGACAACGCGTGCAAGGCTTAGATGTCACTCGCACACGGTGCAGAATAATCGAACAAAAACCAAGCGTTTCGGAGACTCTTTCCTTTGCCGCATCAGGTCTTAGACCTGGAATTCTTTAGCAGCTCACTCATAACATATTAACTATGTCTTTTTTATTTAATTTTACATACATACATACATATAATCACGCCTTTATCCCTGGAGGGTTAGGCAGAGGTGAATTAACACCCACATTTCACCAATAATTGTATTCGGTCCCACGTAATAGGGGGTGAGCCTATTGCCGTATTCCGGGCACTATTGTTGACTCGAGCCATGCATCTGAGGCTGAGTCTGGACTGTATATATCTGTCTGATGATAAACAGCCCTATCCCTTAGTCGCCTTGTACGACACCGCATGGGAAGAGATGGGGTGGCCCTAATTCTACTCTGTCGGAAACCACGCGGCAACGCGGTTATTATTTAATTTGAGCAGCCCCTGTTGGTATTGTAATTGGTAGGATTCAAACCCAGAACTTCTCAAATTAATAATTCAGTATTAATTTGAGCATTCATTACTATTACTCATTATTATATACTCATTATTATTGAGAAATCATAATTCATTACCATAAGTTATCGATGCTTTTTCATGATCTAATATCGGAGGAGGTAGATCACGATGGTATTTCCGTCCAATTAAGCAGTCCGACTGGGGATGTACCTCCGCCCTACAGAATACCGCGGCCATAATAACCTCGTGTTAAGTTTCCGGCAGTGAGTAGGGTAGCTAGAGCTCACTAGATGGTTTTTGTACTGTCAGTGGAAATACCAAAAACTTGTCCTGCTTTGTCTTTTACTCTGACGGCACAGAAACTCTCAATGCTTGTAGGGTTGGCAGCGCGAGTGTGACTCTCTTGGATTTATACGCGTCCATAGGCCACAGTGACCACTTTCCATCAGGTGGGCCGTGTGCTTGTCTGCCACCTAAGTAGTATAAAGAACTGATCACAACAATATTAAACGATCATTTGAAATTAAATGAAACGCCGATTCATCAATGAGAATCGACATAATAAAGACACCAAAGCTAGAAAGTTACACAAAAAAGGAACATACAAATATAATACAGCATGCATAGAATATTTTGAAAACCCCAGCATCTTATACAGTATGCTGTTTACATGCGCATAACAACACCGAACACGAGAGTCTGCATTGTGCATGATATGAATTTTTTACACTAGCTATTTCAAATTGCAATACTAAAGCACGAGCTTACGTTTGAATCACAGATGGAATGGAATGGAAATGCAATTGACATTGAAATTAATTTGATTCGAGTGCGAATTGCAATTTACATCCGTACGATAAACAGCAGTTTACATCTGTTTTCCGAATCGATACGGTTGCACCTCACGGTAGAATATTATGGACATGCCTCCGTCCGCTTGGGATTTCAAACCTGTTCCCACTAATCTTGGGAACATATTCCCGGGATATAAAGTCTAGTTCCAGATTAAATTTAAACAACCCTCTGACATAAAACAACCCCCAAAAAGACGAAAATAAGTTGTCTTTTTGGGGGTTGTTTTTTGTGACGGGGGTTTTTTAAATTCTTAATTTAATTTTTATTATTTGTTGTTGTTTTTTGTTTTTAATTAAACTATATGTAAGTATTAGGTGTAATTTTCGTTGTGTTTGTAAATAAACGTATTTTCCTTCTTTCTTTCTTTCTTTCTATCATTATTTCGTAAGTACCAGTTGCATCCAAGTCTAGGATTCCGCTTTAATATGATGTGGTTGATATATTTTCGGGTATATTGGGAGCGACTGTCATCTGATCTCCCAGCCCGAGTAGTTGTAGTTAGCGGCCAGCCACTGACAGAACTGTTCAGACCACTCATATAGGCATCCAAAGATGACAGCTAGGACCAACTTTTAACATGCCTTCTAAAGCAAGGAAGCACTCAGATGTAATACTTCTAAGAGGTTGCCGAACAGTGAACGTACCTGGCTACACTTTATGCAATGGCAATTGTTTTGTTCAAGATTATATTACTTAGATATACTTAAAATCAAATCACAGCCTCTGTGGCGTGGTGGTAGTGAACGCGACTGCTACGCAGGAGGCGCGGGTTCGATCCCGCTCAGTGCAAATATTTATATGCATGAATATGGGTATTTGCATTGGTCTGGGTGTTTCTATGTATAATATGTATGTATTTACAAAAAAAAAGTATTTAAGTATGTTTATCCGTATTCTAGATTCCATAACACAAGCTAGTTAACTATGCTTACCATATTATTATATTTTAGAATATTATTTACTCAAAGTTAACTAAAGATAAATACCAGTCATAAAACTTAGTTTATTTTATCAGCAAGCCCACAATTATTACATACAAAATAACCCGCCCCGGCTATGCAAAATATATTATAAGTGACCCCTTTGAGCCCGTAATATTTTAGTCTTCAAATAACGTATGGAAATCTGCCGGATTTGTTCACATTTATGATCGCTGCTCCGCTCCCTTAAGTAGTAGCGTGATGATATATAGCCTAAAACCTTTGTCGATAAACGAACTATTCAACACTGTTTATTTTTCAATTCTAACGTAAAGTTCCTGAGATAAGCGCGTTCAAACAAACAAACTCTTCAGCTGTATATCATTAGTAAAGATATTTTGAAAAAAAAATCCCAAGAAATATCCTTATACGTACCATCCTTCTGACCTATTCATACAGCTGCAGATAAATTCATTCATTCCAACTCGACTTAATCAAAATAACACAATAAGCTTACAGTTGCAACTTAGCCACATAATTTAAACAGCCCGTATTCCCCTGCAAACTTTAATTGAAACTTAGCCTTCTCAAAGAGAATAAACTTCGCAAATAGATTTAGTACAGGTGGTCTACTATTAGCTCTTTGATACTTTACTAACAATTTCATTTAATGCCATGGAAAATAGGTAGGAATCTGTAGTGGGAACGCATGTGCGTTGATACCATTGCTCCTACCCATATAACTAGCACGGCTGGCTGTGCTGTTGCTGCTTCTGCAGAGCCTCTAAAGCGGCGCAAATACTCGAATCTCATTATGATTATGAATGTAATTATTTATGAGTCGAAACTATCGGGTCATGGGGTCCGAGCGCTTGCAATCTCTACCATGAGATTGCAAAGCGTATGGTCGACGCTTCTCGTGACCAGAAGGCGGGCCTCTTTTTAGATCAGAGAATATGGCCACGGTATTCTGTAGAGCAGACTGTACCTCCCCAGTCCGACTGCTCAATTAGGACGAGAATGCCGTCGTGTCCTACCTCCGTTGATCTCAACACCGTTGGTGGCGCGATTCTCATGCCACCTGAGCTAGTGGACTGTATTTCGCGGGGGGTGAAGTTCACTGTTCCATTGACGCTTTACACAACAAACAAGACAGGTGATCGGGTTGCCGCGGATGTGGTCTAGGCAATGAATGCAACCCGAGAAATTAGGAGAGGATGCACTAACCTTCACGACGCCACGTGCTTTCATCGCAGCCGGTGCACCGATCTTCTCTTCCTGGCTCAGGAGTTGCCGCCCACATCACTAAATCACTTGAGGGACACACGAGAGGCACAATCCGATCGGTAACGGTCTATGAAAGCGGTTAAAATCCAACAAACATTATTAATTTCTAAGAGTCGCGCGCGCGGCGGCCATTGTTTCTAGTTCAATTGCGAAGTGAATATGCGTCTATTTTGACAATTGAGCCGTGCGGAAACTATTGCTATCTCACTCTAAAAGGTAGCGCGGGAGGGAGATGGGTACAGGAAGCGTGTGTTTCCGCGTCAATGACTTGAACTATTACTATAGCGAAAAATATAAATTCTACCATCGGCGCAACCATTCCCCCCGGCTTGAAGGGTTACCTTCAAAACGAAAAATGCGGAACAAATCTAAAGTCTAATCTAAATCTAGGTTTGGGAAATAACAACTAAAATATAAACCTAGGTTTGAACTCGTGCCTACTGCTGGTTAGGCAGAGGGCAGAGGCGAACAACCGGGCGCAGATACGATCCGGTTGCGGTTTTAACCCGTACAACACGAGTTATCCCGCGGGAATCGGGAAAACTTCCTCTACTACTCCTAAAGGCCAATGCAAAGGAGGCGCATTCCCAGTCATAAGGACTACCACCGTACCTACAGTAATTGCAAACAATCGGTTCTCCAACGATTCCAAAACGATTGGACTAATTTATCTAAAAGAGCGTGACGAGTTAGAAGGTGCATTCTATCGTCATTAACATCTATTGCGGGCAAATATTTTGCGTACTTAAATCACCGGTCAACTCTATATGACCGCGCGTAGATAAAATTCTCAAAAATCGGCCTACATAAACAACACAACGCAACAGTCTCGACCAAGACGAGACGCGATTAGCCAACAACAGAATAAGGGACTCTTCACGCGGGACCGACACAACAAGCGAGTGCTTCTTCTCCTCGGGTGGTTCGGAAACCGTAGTGGGATTGCATTGACTAACTGGCCACTTATCTAGCGCGGCATGAATCCAGGACGGTCCACTAAACCATAACGGGTGATCTAAAATTTGCGAAGGAAGCAATCCACGAGAGAGACAATCGGCTGTGCTGTCGGTGCCAGCAACGTGAAAGAGATTTTGTGGCGCTAATTCAGATCGAATTTTGCCACTCTATTAGCGAAGAATGTGTCCCAACGATGGGGCGAAGAGTGGGCCCAACACAAAGCGACTGTTGAGTCCGAAAAAGCTAAAATTCTACTAATATTAATGCGAAAATTTACAATTATGTCAAATAAATTACCTTAAAGATTTTGACCACAATACAAAATGTCATTAAGCGACACGGAAGTGCTAGTCTTAGCACTGCCATCCAAAACTACGCGGAGTTTAGTAGTAAGCTTATCTTCTCTAATAACTCCGTGGTGCGGGATAATGTACGAAGGCTGGGTCCCGCCAGTGTCCGCAGGCGCAGGTGAGATGCAACCTTTATCTAAATATCCGTTAACAACCTCATCACAGGCCCGCTTCAACTTTGGAGACGCCTGCATCTTTCGTTCTAAACAAAGAAAGCGTTTTTCAGCGGATACACGGGAGTCACCGAGCGAAAAAATATCTCCCTTGAAAGGGAGCGCGACAACATAACGACCCTGCTCATCACGAGTAGTCGTGCGACAACAAATCTCCTCAGCCATCTTGTCATCAGGGCTTAGGATTGGTGGGACATTGACCTCTTCAATTTCCCAAAACTTGCGGATGGTAGACTCCAGTGGCGGCTCGACGGTGCAACAGAACGAGGCAGTCGAGTGACTAAAACTATCTATAGAAGCGGGTGCGGAACCAATTATAACAAAACCTAGAACTGTTTCCAGGGCGTGCGGAGCGGGGTACGTCGGTCCCCCTTGAACCTTACGTGATAACTGGAGGTGCGGGAGAATCGAAGCGCCGATCAATATATCGACGACTCCAGGAACAGCGTAAGTCTCATCTGCTAAAGGCAAGTCTTTAAATTTCGTTAATAAAGACGTGTCAACCGGGACGGTAGGCAACTGTTCAGTTATTTTATCTGTAACGAGCGAATCCATGTCAAACCAAATATTATTATTAAAACGAGATCCAAACCTTGTTTTAACGGTGCCATGAACAGCTGACTGTAAACCTCCAAAACCCTTCACCACTGAGTGGGTTGAACGCTTATTAACATTGAAACCAAGACGTTGACAATAATCTTGAGTAATAAAATTACTTTGCGAAGCGCCATCTAATAGCGCTCGAACAATGTGCGGTTTACCTAATGCATCAACAATAATAACGCGAGCGGTCGCGAGGACCACAGTAGTAAGCGCATCACTAGCGGACAACGAACACAAGGCGACGCCATTCGCAGCGGTCTCCGGGCGGGCCGGAGCGCGCGCGAGCGCGGGCTGCGGCTGTGGCGCAGGCGCCACCGACACGGGCGACCTATGCGACGGTGTGCCACCGCTCGACGAACCAACTGTGCTCACATTGGATGCGGCGTTACTATTTTCAAAATGGAGCAAAGTGTGGTGTCTCGCTGAACATTTGCGACAACTATTTCTACTATTACATAAAACAACGAGGTGTTTAGTACCGAGACAATTAAAACAAAAATTAATAGCGCGAACAAATTTATAACGATCACTAGGCGATAATTTTAGGAAACCCGGACACTTGTACAATTGCGAATGATGAGTATTACACAAAGAGCAAACAGGTGATTGTACATGTGCTGGTGCGGTATTAACATAAGTATGAGTTGACCTCAGTGACCTCGATGAGGCATCTATTTTGCGTTCAGAACTAACAACTTTCTTCGCGCCTTCATGTTTCGATGAAGAGCGTTGCAATATTTTTATATGCTCGCGAACAAAACTTTCTAAGTCTTCGAACTTAGGAATTTTATTGCCGCGATGATCCGACTCAAATAAACGAATGGTTTCGGAATCTAATTTCTTTAAACCCATATACAAAAATAAGAAGTCGCAGAGGTCATCGATCTTTAGGTTCTTTACGGCGCGAACAGATGATGCGAAAGTATCTAGAAACTTCTCTAAGTTTTGATCGTTACATGCCGTAATAGATTTCAAGTCAAACATCTGATCCAAATATGCGTTAGCTACCGATCTTTTATCCTCATACTTAGCTTTCAAAGTATTTAAAATTAAATTATAATTTTCGGCACTAAACGTAATTCCAGCGCAAACGGTTATAGCTTTACCAGTCAATTTTTCAACGAGATAATGCAATTTTTCGTGATCTGTCAACGAAACGTTCTTATCTATTGTATTCTCAAAACTATCTATAAATAAACCCCAATTGCGAATGTTACCATCAAATTCGGGTATTTGAATTGGTGGCAACTTAGGTCGGTCGCGAGTGGGATTGGGTCGGTCAGACGGTTTCTCCAAACTCCTAGCGACGCGTTTGATACGACAATACAAATCGTCAAACGACGACAAGGCCTGATAACTCACTGAGTAATCGGGATTTAAATTTAACTCTAAAACGTTGATGTCATGTACTAAAGACTCGAAATCCGCGCGCAAACTATCCAAGTTTTCTATAGAACACAAGAACGAATCTCTAATAGCCAAATCAGAGGTTTTAAGTGCATTATCACAAATCGATTGTACACGAGAGTAAATCATTTCTCTTTTAGCGTATAAAAGTTTCAGTTGAACTTTACTATCGGTACTACCAACCTTTGGGGGCATGTTTACAATTAAATATCAAACTAAAGTGCGGTTAACAACAAAATATGAAATGACTTAATCTTAGCGGTGCCTATAGAACAGCGACGCGGCGCGAGCGATATTCCGTAGGTAGGTAGGTACTTATAACTGCCAGTGCAAGCTTGAACTAACGCGCATAGCAACAAGATCGTACCTACGCGATGGTCGCTGTCTAGGTTCAACTATTATTTCAGGGATTAAGTATTGCGTAATATCTATTCAAATTAAAATACTTTCGTATGAATTTTAATGAAATGCGAGCGAGGTACAACTGTGTACCTACCGTATTAGGTAAATACGATGCGAGCTAGCGGTGAACGGACAACTTAGAGATTGAAACAAATAAAAACAAAAGCCAAATGCGTTAGGTATTACACTGTGCCTATGCACTAGGGTGTCTAGGATACCTAAGATCTAAACCTAAATGCCTAGATGCGGGGTTCATAATTATACTAAGTATCGGGACTTCTCGCGAATTATATTTTGGAACTTACTATTTCTGCCGACGTTTCGGATGCGTTGCAGCACCCGTGGTCACGACTTGACTAGTCTTCGAGCGACGAGATGTATGCGGGGAACATTTTTTGAGCGCCTACCCACCATTACACTTATTATGAATGGTTAGGCTGGCGACACACCACACTCACTATGTCAGTTTTTAACGGCACTGTGTTTTTTGGTTTTAGTATCTTAATCACTGGATGCCACGTTCCGGATAGCTTGAATCCATCTTCCCTATTGAAATTTTTATATTTTTTTTATTTCAATGGCTTCACGCACAATCCGTGAATAGTAGTGGCGATCAGTGGAGAGGACTTTGGGTTGATGAAGCTCAATCCAGTGATTGGTACCCGACTCAAGATGTTCTGCTACTGCCGATTTGTTGAACTGACGGTTTTTCACAGCTGCGATATGTTCTCTGACTCTCTCTGCAATGGTTCGCTTGGTCTGGCCTATGTAGGAACTACCGCAGCTGCAATCCACTTTATAAACACCCGGTGTTTGTAGAGGTATGACGTCCTTCGATGTTCGCACGTATTTCGCTACTTTGGCGAACGGTTTAAAAATCGTCTTGATGGAAAACTTCCGTAAGCAAGATCCGATTTTGTCCGTTACACCTTTCACATACGGCATGTATGCCGGTTGGCGGTCAACACCCAGCAACATCTTCCTCGGTGCACGTCGCGGCTTTCTAGCACTCGTACCATACCCGTTCACCTCAAGAACCTCCTGAACATGATCTAACTCCTGCTGTAGGTGCTCAGGGTCACACAGGTCATTAGCTCGCTTGATGAGCGTCGAACTTACGGATTTTAAGTGAAGTGGGTGATGATGCGAGGAGGCGTGCAGGTATCTATCTGTGCGAGTGGGTTTACGATACACAGTGTGGGCCAAGGAGCCATCAGTTCTCACCATCAACTTTATGTCTAAAAAAGATAATGTTCTTTTGTTCTCAATCTCATACGTAAACTGTGTCTTCACATGTAATGAGTTGAGATACTCAGTAAAGCGAACTACCTGCTCCCTGTTGCCCTTGAATATACAAAATATATCATCTACGTACCTTTTCCATAGCCTAATTTGGGTGTGGGCGTTCTGAAACACCATTTCCTCAATATGTTCCATCCAGATATTAGCCACGACTGGTGCCAAAGGGCTGCCCATGGCGACGCCGTTTATCTGGAGGTAATTTTGACCATGGTAAAGGAAGTAGTTCCCTTCGAGGCAACTCTGTAGCAGTGTCACATAACTATCCGGTAGACCATTATCCTTTAATTTAGTTCCAATAATCTGCAGACAGTCTTGTAATGGAACATTGGTAAATAACGACTCAACGTCAAAACTTACCAGAAGCTCATCTGGTTCCAATCTAACGTCTTTGATTATGTCCACAAAATGGCGAGAATCTTTCACAAAAGATGGTGTTTTTCCCACTAATGGCTGCAGTGCTTTAGCAATGTGTTTCGCTAGGTCGTAGGTTGGCGAGTCAATCTGACTTACGATTGGTCGCAGTGGCACATTGGGTTTATGCACTTTGGGCAAGCCGTACAATTTTGGTGGTTGTGTGATCTTAGGTCGGTGTAATTTTTCGAACTCATCCTTTGTGAAGTCCTCTTCGTGCTCCTTGATCAAATTACGTATTTTACGTGTTACTCTTGAAGTGGGATCATATTTAACACTCTTATAAGTCTGTGTGTCTTCAAGTAGGTCTTGTATTTTTGCTTCGTAATCAGTTGTTTCCATTACTACGGTGGCATTCCCCTTGTCAGCTTTAAGTACCAGTACATCTTCATTATTCCACATTGCTTTTCGGAAGGCGAGCCTTCCGTAAGACATGGGCGACATCTTGTCGTAAGGTGTCCGCGTCACAAACTGGTATCCTGTTACGAGCGATTGCCTCCTCTACGCTACAGATAATGTTTTCATAAGGCACTTTTTTCGGGGTAAGAGCGTAATTCAATCCCTTTTGTAGTATACTTAAGGTTGGCTGGTCTAAGTCTGTCTGCCGGTGACACACTGAACAATACGGTGATCAATTTGTCAAAGATAGACTTAGACCAGCCAACCTTAAGTATACTACAAAAGGGATTGAATTACGCTCTTACCCCGAAAAAAGTGCCTTATGAAAACATTATCTGTAGCGTAGAGGAGGCAATCGCTCGTAACAGGATACCAGTTTGTGACGCGGACACCTTACGACAAGATGTCGCCCATGTCTTACGGAAGGCTCGCCTTCCGAAAAGCAATGTGGAATAATGAAGATGTACTGGTACTTAAAGCTGACAAGGGGAATGCCACCGTAGTAATGGAAACAACTGATTACGAAGCAAAAATACAAGACCTACTTGAAGACACACAGACTTATAAGAGTGTTAAATATGATCCCACTTCAAGAGTAACACGTAAAATACGTAATTTGATCAAGGAGCACGAAGAGGACTTCACAAAGGATGAGTTCGAAAAATTACACCGACCTAAGATCACACAACCACCAAAATTGTACGGCTTGCCCAAAGTGCATAAACCCAATGTGCCACTGCGACCAATCGTAAGTCAGATTGACTCGCCAACCTACGACCTAGCGAAACACATTGCTAAAGCACTGCAGCCATTAGTGGGAAAAACACCATCTTTTGTGAAAGATTCTCGCCATTTTGTGGACATAATCAAAGACGTTAGATTGGAACCAGATGAGCTTCTGGTAAGTTTTGACGTTGAGTCGTTATTTACCAATGTTCTATTACAAGACTGTCTGCAGATTATTGGAACTAAATTAAAGGATAATGGTCTACCGGATAGTTATGTGACACTGCTACAGAGTTGCCTCGAAGGGAACTACTTCCTTTACCATGGTCAAAATTACCTCCAGATAAACGGCGTCGCCATGGGCAGCCCTTTGGCACCAGTCGTGGCTAATATCTGGATGGAACATATTGAGGAAATGGTGTTTCAGAACGCCCACGCCCAAATTAGGCTATGGAAAAGGTACGTAGATGATATATTTTGTATATTCAAGGGCAACAGGGAGCAGGTGGTTCGCTTTACTGAGTATCTCAACTCATTACATGTGAAGACACAGTTTACGTATGAGATTGAGAACAAAAGAACATTATCTTTTTTAGACATAAAGTTGATGGTGAGAACTGATGGCTCCTTGGCCCACACTGTGTATCGTAAACCCACTCGCACAGATAGATACCTGCACGCCTCCTCGCATCATCACCCACTTCACTTAAAATCAGTAAGTTCGACGCTCATCAAGCGAGCTAATGACCTGTGTGACCCTGAGCACCTACAGCAGGAGTTAGATCATGTTCAGGAGGTTCTTGAGGTGAACGGGTATGGTACGAGTGCTAGAAAGCCGCGACGTGCACCGAGGAAGATGTTGCTGGGTGTTGACCGCCAACCGGCATACATGCCGTATGTGAAAGGTGTAACGGACAAAATCGGATCTTGCTTACGGAAGTTTTCCATCAAGACGATTTTTAAACCGTTCGCCAAAGTAGCGAAATACGTGCGAACATCGAAGGACGTCATACCTCTACAAACACCGGGTGTTTATAAAGTGGATTGCAGCTGCGGTAGTTCCTACATAGGCCAGACCAAGCGAACCATTGCAGAGAGAGTCAGAGAACATATCGCAGCTGTGAAAAACCGTCAGTTCAACAAATCGGCAGTAGCAGAACATCTTGAGTCGGGTACCAATCACTGGATTGAGCTTCATCAACCCAAAGTCCTCTCCACTGATCGCCACTACTATTCACGGATTGTGCGTGAAGCCATTGAAATAAAAAAAATATAAAAATTTCAATAGGGAAGATGGATTCAAGCTATCCGGAACGTGGAATCCAGTGATTAAGATACTAAAACCAAAAAACACAGTGCCGTTAAAAACTGACATAGTGAGTGTGGTGTGTCGCCAGCCTAACCATTCATAATAAGTGTAATGGTGGGTAGGCGCTCAAAAAATGTTCCCCGCATACATCTCGACGCTCGAAGACTAGTCAAGTCGTGACCACGGGTGCTGCAACGCATCCGAAACGTCGGCAGAAATAGTAAGTTCCAAAATATAATTCGCGAGAAGTCCCGATACTTAGTATAATTATGAATTCACACCGCGAAAGTTTAAAAATAACATTAGATGCGGGGTTTTCTACTAAAATAACTAGGTATTTAGGTGCGGTGCGTTTATTCTCAATAGAATAATAACAAATGCGATTACACGTACCTAACCTATGTATGTATTAGGTAGATACGATGCGAGCCAGCGGCGAACGGACAACAAAATCTAAACCTAAATTCCTAGATGCGGGGTTTTCTACTAAAATAACTAGGTATTTAGGTGCGGTGCGTTTATTCTTAATAGAATAATAACAAATGCGATTACACGTACCTAACCTATGTATGTATTAGGTAGATACGATGCGAGCCAGCGGCGAACGGACAACAAAATCTAAACCTAAATGCCTAGATGCGGGGTTTTCTACTAAAATAACTAGGTATTTAGGTGCGGTGCGTTTATTCCCAATAGAATAATAACAAATGCGATTACACGTACCTAACCTATGTATGTATTAGGTAGATACGATGCGAGCCAGCGGCGAACGGACCTAACCTAACCTAACCTAACCTAACCTAACCTAACCTAACCTATGTATGTATTAGGTAGATACGATGCGAGCCAGCGGCGAACGGACAACAAAATCTAAACCTAAATTCCTAGATGCGGGGTTTTCTACTAAAATAACTAGGTATTTAGGTGCGGTGCGTTTATTCCCAATAGAATAATAGCAAACTACGAACTACGGCTAAGGATCCGGTTCAATCAGGACCAAAAAGAATGGTAGCGCAATTCTCGCCACGTGAGCTAGTGGACTGTATTTCGCGGGGGGTGATGTTAACTGTTCCATTGACGCTTTACACAACAAACAAGACAGGTGATCGGGTTGCCGCGGATGTGGTCTAGGCAATGAATGCAACCCGAGAAATTAGGAGAGGATGCACTAACCTTCACGACGCCACGTGCTTTCATCGCAGCCGGTGCACCGATCTTCTCTTCCTGGCTCAGGAGTTGCCGCCCACATCACTAAATCACTTGAGGGACACACGAGAGGCACAATCCGATCGGCAAAGGTCCATGAAAGCGGTTAAAATCCAACAAACATTATCAATTTCTGAGAGTCGCGCGCGCGGCGGCCATTGTTTCTAGTTCAAAAAACGAAGTGAATATGCGTCTATTTTGACAATTGAGCCGTGCGGAAACTATTGCTATCTCACTCTAAAAGGTAGCGCGGGAGGGAGATGGGTACAGGAAGCGTGTGTTTCCGCGTCAATGACTTGAACTATTACTATAGCGAAAAATATAAATTCTACCATCGGCGCAACCAACCGTACTTCCGTTGAATTCTTGTCTGTTTGTTCCCAATGAATTCTAAAACTACTGAGCTGATTTTAATGTGTCTTTTTACAGGTGGTACAATAAGTGTGGTCTTATAAATTAAAATAAGGTTTCCTTGTACATTCTACCACTTGTGTGTGGTATGTAAATATTCAAACAGTCAATAATTAATTTGTGACACAATAGATATAAATATAATAGTTAGTCTATAATGTATGAATGTATAAATGTAATGATGTAGAATCAAGCATGCAATCATTAAAAAAAATCAATTTTCAATGTGATTATAAATGTCAAATCTTAAAATTAATAATTGTCAAATTTAATTATTTTCAACATAACTAGGTCCATATTAACATGTCAAAAAGGGTTTAAATTATTCCAATGTCAAATTCTAGATATTATTATAATCAAAATGTCAATTGATTCAGAGTTGTATCCTCTAGAAATTCACTTAAATCATAGTAACATTTTCTGCTTAATAACTTTTTTAACTTTATTTTAAATGTGTTTATATTACTTTGGCACAATACCTAACAAGCTGTCTGACATCATAGTAGTTCTTAAAGTATGTAAACACAACTTCTTATCATTATTATGAAACATATGAGGAGAATTAACACCCACATTTCATCAATCATTAAATTCGGTCCCACGTAATAGGGGGTGAGCCTATTGCTGTCTTCCTTGTACTATTGTTGACTCAAGTCATTCATCTGTGGCTGAGTCTAGTCTGTAGGTATATGCTGAGAAATCTTATATTGAAAGACCTTTTATCTGCACTCATTTGAATATACATTTGAAAATGTTATACATTAACTATTTTTATTTATAGTATAGTATTTTTTAAATTATTCGATGGTAAGCACCATTAGAACATCAAGACACAGATTCAAAACATTCACGCGAGTGGTAAAGCCGCATCAGCTAGTATAGCAATATTATATCAACCTTAATTTACTTTCATGGTGTGAAATGGGTGTGAATTGGATTTTATAGACCATTGTCATCTGTCATGATATGTCTGTATTTGTAAATCTAACAAAATAAATATATCCACGAAAATTATCTCTTACTGGGTAAGAGATATTTTTCAACACGAACGCGTACAACTGGAACGAAAAATATCTCTTACTGGGTAAGAGATATTTTTCAACACGAACGGGTACAACTGGAACGAGAAATATCTCTTACTGGGTAAGATATATTTTTCAACACGAACGGATACAACTGGTTCTTATATACGGTCTTAGATACGGTAAATATACATTTCTCAGATATAAGTACTAGTTGTTTAGATATTTTTTTTTTGTATGCAACTGTGACGATAATACTATTTCTACGAATAGAGTTAAAACTTTGTTTAATACTTTAGAATTACATTCATATTTGAATAAGGAGGAACAAAGAAGTATTGAAAGCATATGTGCGAAGTACGCCGATGTTTTTCACTTGCCGGGAGATACACTGACTACTACAAATTTATTAGAACATTCTATTAAATTAAAGGAAAATACGTCCCCAGTGTATGTTAAGCCTTATCGGTTACCGAATGCATTAAAAGGTGAGGTACAGAGGCAAGTAAATAATATGTTAAAAAACGACATCATAGAAGAGACAGTTTCGGAATGGTCTAGTCCAGTCCTTTTAGTCCCCAAAAAGTCCGATAGGTCAGGAGAAAAGAAATGGAGACTTGTAGTGGATTATCGTCAACTAAATAACAGAATACAAGACGATAAATTCCATTACACAACATTACTGAGATATTAGATTCATTGTCGAATAATATCTATTTTTCGAAATTAGATCTCAGTCAAAGTTTTTATCAACTTTCCTTAGAGGAACGCTCGAGAAAATTTACTGCTTTTACCACTGATAAACAATATCAGATGAAGCGCTGCCCAATGGGTTTAAAGACGTCACCTAACGCATTCGCATGTCTTATGACTGTGGCAATGTCAGGGTTGAATTACAAAGCATGTTTTTTGTATTAGGACGATTGTACAGTCGTAGGAAATTGTCTCGAAACCCATAACAAGAACCTTATACAAGTCTGAGGATGTTTGCGAAAGGTTAATTTAAAATTAAATCCTTCTAAGTGCGAGTTTTTGCGTAAGGAAATAGTCTATTTAGGGCACAAGATTACTTCTGAAGGTATATTCCCCGATCCATCAAAAATAGAGTGTCTTCAGAACTATCCTAAACCACAAAATGCTGACGAAGTAAAAAGATTCGTAGCATTTGCTAATTATTACACGAATTATGGAATCGTACGGTTGTCTTTAATTTACCTACGTCACTCCATTACATGGCTATAATATTTACCGTATCGTATTTATATACTAGTTCTGAGAAATGTATGGTATACATGGCACGAGAAATATCTCTTACTGGGTAAGATATATTTTTCAACACGAACGGGTACAACTGAAACGAAAAATATCTCTTACTGGGTAAGAGATATTTTTCAACACGAACGGGTACAACTGGAACGAAAAATATCTCTTACTAACCACTGTCAACCACGGATACTGCTCAAAAAATCATTCAATTTTAGACTTTGAAACTACACTATACTATAGAGTGAAATGAAACTCTTTTTATTTAATTTTGTTCTTTAAACGAAAAAAAAATCTAAAATTGAATGACAAATTTAGAGTCTGTGGTATGACAGTAGTTTTGCTATATTAAAATCGAGGGCCTGGACAAATACTGACGATTCACATAATGGAAGTAAGTTTTAAATAATAATATATTTTTGGTGGTAGCTCCATGGTAGTAGCCCCCAGATCCACATACACTGTGCTTTGTTAGAATAGTTCAAATAGAAAACTTTCATTTCAAGCTGGTGTGGGAATTAAGAGCGATTTGGTTTACTTTACTTGTATATCCTGGGTAGTTTATGAGCCAATATAGGAATCTAGATAAATTTGAATTTTTTACTGCTTTCTTTCTTTCTGAGCTCCAAAGTATAAATGTCTATCAATGGTGAGGTCTTCTGGATGAGGCCCCATACAACCTGGTTAAGAACCAAAGACGCCGTGAAGTGGCTGAAGTCAAAATTGCAGTAGTCACTTTCAAATTATATATATACTGTTTTGTTGCAAATCAAAGACAATTTACCTCGATTTGTCAATTTTTAATGGATGGTGACGGACTCTTTGGGCATTTGACTGTCTAGTCAATTTAGTTATACTTTAATAAACGTTAAAAAATTACAAGGAAACTTCAACGTGGCAATGCCGCCAGCCTTCTGGCCACCCTTCCGGTTGACATCGTTGGGGAGGAATTCTTTGATGCCTGAAACTGCAGGATTGTTTAGGTATATTCTGTATTGTTTTTATATTATTTTTAATTTAGATACCTTCCATGTACATTATGTAAATATTATTTCAATAAATATAAAGAGTTTTTATCTTAAGGAAACTTGTATGGAATAATTTATTGTGTCATCATAATATTTAATAGTCAAGTCATTTACTATTATAGGTTTGGTGGATAATTAAAAACTAAATAATAATAATAAAATAAGAACCGACTCAACTTTTACTGCTCTTTTATCATTTACACAAGCACTGCTGACAACCATCTGATGGGAAGTGGTTACCGTGGCCTATGAAGAAACCTTCTTCCCTGAAGAAATTCTTAATTTAATAAGTTCAGTTAAATAATTTATTTTAAATACAGGAAAAGACCGAATTGTTAGTTTTATTATACCGTATATAATGATTGGGAAATTTGATGAGTCGTGCTCAAAGCGATTTGTTGGTCTCTTTCGTGGTAAACTCGGAGTGGGATTGCGGAAAAAAGATCCAATCATAGATCACTAATCCACCAACTAATCGTAGGTGCATCGACTCGCATCGTTTGAGATGATCACTTCTTTTATCAGTTTTTATGGTTCCATCTATTCGTCTGTATGTCAAGACCTTTTTCTCAGGAATGCGTAGAGGTATCAAATTAAGCGTCGGTAGCTTAATGGTTGAGGAGTCCGCCTTACGATCAAGAGGTCCCGGGTTCTAATCCCGGTCATTGCAATATCGACGTGAACCCGCTCCTAGCAAAAGCAATTTAGCTTAGTTGGAGGGAATATTAGCAATTGCGGTTGCTAATATTGTTTATAAAGAATTATTTAATCACATACTCAAACTATATAACATATTGAAACCGTACAAAAAACAAACCTATAAGTCATTGCATTCAAAATATATTAACGTTTATGTACGTGTTACGGAAATAATGTAAATCTCGCCAGGATATTTACCGTTAATGTGAATATTAATGTTGGATCTATTAATGTGAATGACCAGGTCAATCTAAAATCATAGATTGTAGCTTGCCTGCCACCTAAGTGGTTTAAAAAAAAGATAAGGTACGGAACCGTCGGTGCGCAAGTACGACTTGCATTTAACCTGCTTTTTTAGTTAGCCAGTTCGTTTGCATACGCGAACTTTTGCCTGTTGGTTCATAATTTGCTGGTAACTATTTAAGTGCAGACTGTCACTTTTGACCTTGTAACCGACTCACGAGGTGGATAATTACATCTGCATAGTAAGTATATTGCTTTGTGTATTTCAGCAATCAACTTTATGCAAGTTAATATACATTTTTCAGGTGAATCACGTCATTAAAACTTGAGCCACCAAATTACGTATTGTTACATACATTTTCATTCAAATTTTACGACATATTTTGTGGAAAAAATTTAGTTATGTGTTATAAAACCAACTTTGTACCGTAATATATTGTTTGCGTCACTACATCTAAGTATCTGCAATTACGTTTGCATTTCATAACCTTAGGCCATCAATTACTTTATTAAAACGTATGTTTTCAAAAGTTACGTTATCATGTACATCGTATATACCCTGATTTCGAAGTCGTTTCGGATAAAAGATTTTGAACACAGTTCCGATAGCATAATCGTCTGAAAGTATTCAAAGCAAAGTCAATAATGGTTTATTCTGCATAGACCATTAAATCGAACCGAGAAGACTCCGGTAATAACTCAGCGGGCATTTTTTTTTTTGGTTATTTACAAACATAAGTTATTCTACTTAATCTACTTTTAATAACTTAATCTATTAATATGTCAAATATTATTTGTTAAATAAATTTATAAATAAATTACAAATAATAAATATTCCACGACATTCTACTCAACGCTATCTAGACCCCATGGTAAGCATAGCTTAACTAGCTTATGTTATGGGATCTAGAATGCGAATAAACATACTTAGATACTTTTTTTTTGTAAATACAAACATATTATACAAAGAAACACCCAGACCAATGCAAATATACATGTTCATGCATATAAATATTTGCACTGAGCGTTATGAGAGTAATGTGCTGGTGAAAGTAATAATGTACGGGGATTCATCTATAAAGTATAGGGGTTTCATCAACCTAAACAAATCATTCAATTAAACAGCTAAACTACAGATAAACACCGATAGCACAGCAACCGATTACTAAAACACCAGGGTTCAAAGAAAATCAATTATTCAATCACCTTTGAAACGGTAGAAAGATTACAGCATTCATTTTATGTTTTGTTGGTTGCAGTTTGATGGACGACCCCATCCATATAAATTTAACGTACAGCCTTTTATCTATAATCGGGATACGTTGCAAATCTGAATTCATTCTGCATGCATTCTCTATTGGCTATTGAAATTTCAAAATTGAACTTTATTTCCATATGTTTAAGATTGTATCTTATACGGATGGTGTTAGTTGATGTGTTGTAAAGGGTGGTGGTTTGGATTTGAATCTAAATATATATAACTCAAAGGTGACTGAGACTGACTGACATAGTTATCTATCAACGCACAGCCCAAATCACTGGACGGATCGGCCTGAAATTTTGCATGCAGGTAGATGTTATGACGTAGGTATCGATTTAGGCTTTATAGGCAAGGATTTTGATTAATTCTACCCCCAAAGGGATAAAATAGGGGATGAAAATTTGTATAAAACTTTGTCAATTTTAAACCGATCGGGCTGAGACTTTGCATGCATAAAGCTACTATGACGTAGGCATCCCCTAAGAATGGATTTTGAAATGCAGGCTATATAAGACTAGCTGTTGCCCGCAGCTCCACCCTATTCAGTCAACGCTATTAAAAATTTAAATGAAAATAAAAATTAAAGTAGCCTTTGCACACAAAAAAAAAAAACACCGGGGCTGTGTCAAGCTCGAGTGCCATACGCCTTTCGTCGATGTAAACATGCATTCAGTACTTGTTACTGGTTCTGTTTTGGTACAAGTCATGAGATTAAACGTATTTAAACTAGCATTAGTAAGTATTACAGTAAATTTTGTTGTTTTTAGTTTCCCCTTCCTTGTTTATTATTCTTTTTTTGGGGTGTGGTGTGTACGTGTGATCCGTAATTTTTTTCTTTCGCTCCTTCTTTGTTTCTAAACGGAATATTTATTATTTTCTTGTTTTTAGTGTTCGATATTTCTTCAGTTCCTTCAGTCAACCTTTTAGGCAGGCCAGTGAGAGAAGAAGAGACCGCCCTGCGCTAAGCTCTCTTTCGCTCTCATTGGCTTACCTTGCCGCTTGCGCTGCCGCGTCACGTGCTGAAGCCCAATTGAGCTAAACTAAAAGAAGTTGGGAAGTCTTAGATTACACGATTGGCGTTTTTACCTGAAGATTGAATGCGATTGCTATCACCAACACACATTCAATAGGTGAAAAACCGAATCCAATTCTGAGTGATGCTAAGATCCCTCTTTCCAATTGTACCATTGATTAGAAAGAAAGAAAGAAAGATAAATGTTTTATTTTTGATTCTCACAGTGTTTCTTATGTACTATATTTACAACTAACCTTAACCTTGTTATACTCTCACACTGTGTGAACCTAAATAGGGCCCCATCTCAGCATTAAATGCTACGCACACTGAGAGTATGCACAGCCCTGGTTTTCAGATTTATAATACTACCGGGAATTTTTGTCCCACCAGATATTGACGAACAAGCACTCAAAATGCTCTTAATACCTTGGATTTCCTCCCTTCCTGTTGACTGATTGTGATGTTTAGTACACACCTTTAGTTCGGAAGGTAATACAATTAAAATCAATAAAACAATTTGCTTCGTTTTATTAATTTAAGTTGTTAATACCTTGGTGTTAAGATCATTTTGAGACTTTTTAGTCATGAAAGGAATACGTCAGCTAGTTTTATAAAATTACGAAATTTTTCTTCTCTGTCTCACAATTTATACCAGACCCTGTACACTAATTACCGTTAGTTAACAAGGATACCCACGAAGTTGCTGCCTAGTGACACACTGAGCTCGAACACTAACCGCTCGAGAGCGTATTAGTGCAGTATGAACAACTCACATAAACACTGCATTGCTAATTCTGTGTCGCGTTGGAACTTTTCTCATTGACTGTACCACCTTGATTAAACGCTATTATAAAGCTGATACATTTTTGGGGGGATGTGGATGTGGGGGGAATTGTTAAAAGGGGGAAATGGGAAAAACCCAGAAATACATACCGTATTAATTGAATATACTAGCTGTTGCTCACGCCTCTGGCGGCGTGGATGTTGGTTAACGTGACAAAACATAGACTTTGTCCTTTCTCAAGGTCTAATCTACTGTTATACCAAATATTATCAAAATCGGTTCAGTGATATAGGTGTGAAAGCATAACATACAGACAGAAAGAGTTACTTTCGCATTTATAAAATTACTAAATTAATAAATATGGGAATTTGCATTGGTCTGGTCGTGCCTCGGAGAGCACGTAAAGCCGTCGGCCATACGAACATCTATGGCAGTCGTTACGGGTAGTTAGAGTCCTAAAAAGTTCAACAACTGCTCTAACTGCAGTACCTCGATATCGCCTTTGGGTTGTGGAGGTCAGATAGCAGTCGCTACACGGAAAATATCAAAGTTTAGCCAATTTCGCAGTTAGACTGGTAAAGTGGACCCCAGACTCCGATGTGGAAGCTTCGGATGCGACAAGGATTAAGGCTAGGATGAAGAAGAATATAATCGGGTTTTCTGGTATCGAATTTTCAAGTAGCAGTGCAGAAAAAAGCAGATATTTAATTAGTTGAATTCACCTCAGTACCACTTTTTTTTTTATCGTCGCGAGCGAGGACTCGGGGCCGCACACGCTCACCGAGTGTCCGGCGTGGGAGACGCCGAGGCGGGAGCTTGTGGCGGCCCTGGGAGTGAGGGTTCTCACGCTCTCCACCTTGCTCGCGGCGGTGGTCCGCTGCGCGGATGCGTGGGCGGCCGGCGCCTCCTTCTGCGAGCAAGTAATGCTCGTAAAGGAGGAGGCGGGGCGGGAGCGGCAGCGGGAGCGACGAAGGATCGCAAGCCAAGCTGCCCGCGTACGAAGGCAACTCGGGCGTCAGAGGTCGATGAACGACCTCCGTCCCCCATGAGCGCAGGCCTGGGGGTGACTGGTGGAGCCTCCCCGTTTTCCGAGGACGAGTTGGGAACTCTGTAGTCCCCACACACCCGAGAAGAGGGCCAGATCGGTAGACATGGCCCTGGGTCGGCCGGGGTGCGAGGGATATGCCTGTCAACCTCACCTTCAGCAGCCAAAACGAGCCACAGGCGGCGTGCGTTTTAGTCAGTTCGAGTCCAACATAACCTCCTCCACCGGCTTCGGTGGGGAGGTATCCGTGGGGATTTTGCGAAGGTAAAAAAAAAAAAAAGTGTCACTTTTTTATTGTGCGCTAAATTCCCACGGGTCAGTAGTCATATCACTGGAGTCAGCTGGGTACTTGAACCGACTTAAACGCAGGCCGACTATGTCCGCAGTTTGCCGGAGGTGAGATTATCTCAGACCCCACTACCTCAATTTTGTCAACAACTTTAGTACCACAAAGAGCGAAAATTTTGCCGTCAGCCAGAACCAAAACCTCTTTTATATCAACTGATATCAAACAGGAACCGCTTTTTTCAATTCAATTTTTGTTTTAATAAATCATTGGAATTCTTGCATCCGTTCAGTTCGCGTAAACGGATGTATAAATATCAATGAATTGGGTGAATGAGTTTTTATTCGAGTAAAAAACATTTCAAAAATATATTCCATTATTTGAAGGTACATAAAACTCATATTGTTCCTAGGTGAAACACATTTGAAATTTTATTTATCTATGGATATTTTAACCTGTTCAGCTCATGGGAACCTAGTTCAGGAATAAAAATTAAGCCTTTATTATTCCAGATTATATAATATATATCTCTGTACCAATATTTAGCCAGATCCATTCTGATTCGAATGTGATTGAGTAACAAATTCAAACATCTTCAGAAACCTTCTCATATTTAAATACTATAAAATCCCAAAAAACAGGTAGGCAGAGATTTATTAACACCCATATTTCAAGAAGTCTGATTTTCATTCCCGCGTTATAGGAGGCGTAAAATGGGCACTTTATCATGGGCTGTACGTTTACTGACTTGTGACGTATTCGCCTTCTACGATTTTTATAAAAAGCCAGGATAGTATCAAGTAGACATGTGTTTTCTGCCTACCCCACCGAGTAAGAGCCGTGACTATGTATGAAGTAGATGTAGACTATCTATGGCTTAGTTCTAAACTAAACTCTTGCCACCTCAGTATAACAATAAACGGGATATTTACCATGTTTCATTGTTTTGAGTTTCTGATATTATTCCGAGATAAAGACCTATAAACTCTTGCCAGTTTTCTCAACCAATGTTTACACGGGAATGAAAGCTATCAATCTATTTTATAAACATTGATATATCATCTTTTATTCTGAAAACAATGGTAGCCACACTAGTCATCTCCATGCCAATATAAGGATATATATAATTCATAACAATGGGTTTTATGAACAAAATTGCAAAGCCTGACTAACCTGTATACCGCTTTTGTTGTGTTGTTTATCCTCTGTACGGTTATACATCGTTTTAAAACTGGTTTTTATAATGTTTTTTTTATGTTTATTGTAGAAGGTAAGAGGATGCTACGACCAGATATGATATTCTTTTACTTTGCCTTCAGCTTACCATCAGGTGAGGCGACGTGTAATTGATATAGGTAAATAAAAAATCGGTTCAGCTATAGAAATCACGGTGGTATTTCCGCTAAATTCAGCAGTTCGACTGTGGAAATACCTCAGCCCTACAGAATACCGCGACTATAATAACTTCGTATTGTGTTCCCAGCGGTGACTAGGGTAGCCAAAGCTCACTGGAGAATTCGTGTTGTCAGTGGGAAGACTAAAGGCTTGTCCTGCTTTGTCTTCTACACTGACGGCACAGAAACTCTGTACTTACAGGGTTGGTAGCGCAACTGTGAGTCCTCTGGTGTTGCAAACGGCCATAGGCCACGGTAACCACTTTCCAGCAGGTGGGCCGTGTGCTTGTCTGCCATCTTAGTGGTATAAAAAAAGGTAAATATTTTTCTTCTTCTAGTTAATGGTAATAATTTTCGAGGAGGACACGACGGTATTTTCGTCTAATTGAGCAGTCCGACTGGGGAACTACCTCCACTCCATCGAACACCGCGGCCATAATAACCTGGTGTTGTATTCTCGGTGGTGACTAGGGTAGTCAGAGCTCACTGGGAAGTTTTTGTGCTGTCAGTGGGAAGACCAAAAGTTTGTCCTACTTTGTCGTCCAATATCGGTTGTTGTCTTTAAAATGAGTTTGTAAACATGAAAATATTAATAAACTGAGTTTCTAAAAAAACATATTTAAAAAGAAACATCAAGATCGTTTGGGTATTTTTTCGCAGGGTACGTGAATACCTATGTTTGCACCTCGACTAATGGTAAGCTAATGATGAATATGAATAAGCCCATCTCAGACCCTAACTGGCAATAAACCCACCCTTATTTTAAAATTCATACCCCGTAATGAAAGTTGTAGATCTGTCTCTTATACAGGTTTCCATTCATCCACTAGTAAGAGACTAGTTATCCATTAAGGGAGGTCTAACAAACTTATTTGCATCAGATGGGCCGTGTGCTTGTCTGCCAACTAAGTGGTTTAAAAAAAAAACTTATTCGTATACTTTAGTAAGTTCATGCATCATCAAAATACACACTTTGTGTTTCTTTTTAACACAATTTTTTTATACAACTTAGGGGCAGACACACACACGGCCCACCTGATGAAAAGTGGTTCATAGGTGAACGTCTACAACACTAGGTAAGTCACACCTGTGCTGCCCACCCTGTAAGAACGGATAGTTTCTTTGCCGACAGTGCAGAAGACACAATCAGGACAAGCCTTTAGTCTTCCCACTGACAGCACAAAACTCTCCAGTGAGCTCTGGATACCCTAGTCACCGCCGAGAATACAAAACCAGGTTATTATGGCCGCGGTATTTGATACAGTGGAAGTACTTCTCCAGTCGGGATGCTCATATAGACGAAAATACCGTCGTGTCCTCCTCGAAAATTATTACCATTAACTAGAAGAAGAAAAATATCTTACCTTTTTTTTATATCACTCAGATGGCAGACAAGCACACCCAGGCCCACCTGATAGAAAGTGGTTACCGTGGCCCTACCCTACTCACCGCCTGGAACACAACTCGAGGTTATTATAGCCGTGGTATTCTGTAGGGTGGAGGTACTACCCCATTCGGACTGCTCATAACATAACATAAACTCACGCCTATGTCCCCGAAGGGGTAGGCACCTAGCACCCACATTTCGCCAGTTTATGTTTAGGTCCCAATATAATAGGTGGCGAGCCTATTGCCATTAACCGGGCATTTATAAACCTGCCATAAATACACACATCATTTCGAAAAGTATCGAAAAGTCATTGGTGTGTGCCATGGTATAACCTGGGATCGAACCCGAGACCTCGTCTCAGCAGTCCATTACCCATACCACTAGGCTACCGCGGTGATTCGAACTGCTCAAGTGGACATAAATACCTTAGTGTGCGCCTCCCCGTTCCCGGGGACGAGTTGGGGACTCTGTAGTCCCCACACCCGAGAAGAGGGCCAGATCGTGAGAGATGGCCCTGGGTCGGCCGGGGTGCGAGGGATATGCCTGTCAACCTCACCTTCGGCAACCAAAGTGACCCACAGGCGGTGTGCGTTTTAGTCGGTTCGAGTCCGACATAACCTCCTCCACCGGCTCCGGTGGGGAGGTATCCGTGGGGATTTTGCGCACGTAAAAAAAAAAAAAACCCCTTGTAAAAGTTAAAGTCGTTTCTAAGCTATTACTTTTAATTATAGATATTTTTGCTAAAGATTTCTCTTATAATCTGGAATAAATTTAATTATAAAATAATGTCTACATTTCTATGAAAATCTAATAAATTTGCCTAAAAATATTAACTTATCTAATACAAAAAGTGATGAACATAATGTAAACAAATATAATACTCATAAATTCCTTTTCCCGGCCCAGCATCCGGGCTTAAAACAACGCTTTTAGACGAAAAGTTAATACATTTATGTTTACAAACTTAGTTAATAAGTTGAAATACACAGACAAAATGTTTCATAAAAAGAAAATTGTATCAAAATATAAGGAATAGGGTTTATAAAGCCTCTGATAACTTCTGTGGCGCGGCGGTAGTGAACGCGTCTGCTACGCAGGAGGCGCAGGTTCGATCCTCGCTTAGCCTTTGGTCCCGGTTGCCATACGAACATCTATGACAGTCGTTACGGGTATTTGAAGTCTAAAAGTCCAATAACTGTACGTCAATTATTTATCTTGAACAACGTTCTATACCAACATACTAAACTCCCTATGCCTCCTATACCTCCAGACAAGAGACGAAAAGATATAATTTGTATAACTCCACAAACCAAACATGCTTTCATCTATTCCAACTCCTGAACATCCACCTTTCATCTTCAACCAATTGACCGCTTGTAATGTTAAGAAGAGCATCTTGTCTATTTCATCCAATGCTGTCGGTAGCGATGCCGTTAGTAGAAACATGATTGTGCCAATTCTAGAGCAAATTATTCCTATCCTATGTCACGTCTTTAACTACTCCATTTCTTCGGCTATCTTCCCATCCTCGTGGAAAAATGCCCAGATAATTCCTTTACCCAAGAAATCTAAGCCATGTTCCTTTTCTGACTATCGTCATATATCCATCCTTCCTTTTCTTTCCAAAGCTTTAGAGCGCCTCATTCACTCACAACTTAGCTCCTTTCTTAATAAAAACGCGCTACTAAATCCTTTACAATCCGGCTTCAGATCTGGACATAGTACTGCGACAGCATTGGTTAATATCACGGAAGATATAAGACTGGGCATGGATAGAGGAAATCTTACGTTACTATCCTTACTTGATTTTAGCAATGCTTTTAATACCGTAGATTTCGACATTATTATCGGTTATGGTCGGCAGCACGAGTGTGACACCCCTGGTGTTGCATACGTCCATAGGCCACGGTAACCGCTTCCCATCAGGTGGGCCGTGTGCTTGTCTGCCAACTTAGTGGTATAAAAAAAAAAAAAAAAATCTGCTCGGTATACTCTGCTCTGTTAACATATCTCCAACGGCTATTGAGTGGTTTCGTAATTACCTGTCTCGTCGCCAGCAGCGTATTTGCGTCGAAGAATTAAGCTCTTCCTGGTGTGATGTGACCGCTGGTGTACCGCAGGGTGGCGTTTTATCTCCGTTACTTTTCGCCATCTTTATAAATACAATCTCCGAAAAACTACTTTCATCCTACCACCTTTATGCTGATGACCTACAAATTTACACCCAAGCTTCTCCAAATAACTTGTCCGATGCTTTTGCTGTACTTAACAACGACTTGGAGCGGATTTGCGAATGGAGCAAAAACCATGGACTCACCCTAAATTCGTCCAAAACACAGGTAATTGTTATTGGTAGTCCAAGGTGGAGTTCTAAAATAGATTGGACCCAGCTTCCTCCGGTTACTATGGGTGGAGTAGTAGTGCCAGTTGGTGACAGTGTCAAAAACTTGGGTATCTTCATGGCTAAATCATTTTCTTGGAATATCCAGTTACAGGAAACTAGTCGAAAACTTTTGCCTTACGAAGGCTCCGAAACTTTCTCCCAATTGCCACTAAAACTGCGCTCGCACAATTGATTCTTCTTCCTGTCCTCGATTACGCCGATGTCAGCTATTCTGATCTAACAGAGGAGCAACTAGATAAACTTCAAAATTTTTGCATAAGATTCATATTTGGTCTACGCAAGTATGATCACGTGTCTGATTTCCGTAAACAACTCAAGTGGCTCCCAATTCGACTTCGCAGGAATGCCCATATTCTAACATTGTTATAAAATTTATTGTTTAATCCCAACACTCCCTCTTATCTCAAAGAACGATTCCAGTTCCTCTATGACACACATACGAAATGCCTGAGGTCATCCGAGAATTTGAGGCTGAGTAGGCAGGCAGATATTAATATTAAAATGAATAACGAATCTGTCCAAATAGTCTATACCACAGTTTTTCTTGGAATAACTCTAGATAGTAAACTGCAATGGGGTTCTCATATCACAGCCTTGGCAGGAAGACTTAGCTCAGCTGCCTATGCGGTTAGAAAAATAAGGTCACTGACTGATGAGGAAACTGCACGACTAGTTTATTTTAGCTACTTTCATAGCGTTATGTCATACGGTCTGCTGCTGTGGGGCTCAGCTGCCGATATTGAAACTATATTTGTACTACAGAAACGAGCGATACGAGCGATCTATAGCCTCAGACCCCGTGACTCGCTGAAAGAACTTTTCAAAGAAATTAATGTTTTAACAGTTGCTTCTCAATACATTTATGAAAATATCTAATATGTACGAAAAAACCTAAATATTTTCGAAAAACTATCTGATGTACACAATTTTAATACGAGAAATAAAAATAAACTAGTTGTACCAGAACTTAGGCTTCACAAAGTTGGTGATTCATTTGTAGGCAGCTGCATAAAAATATTTAATAAAATTCCTCAGGACTTGATTAATACGCCAATAAATAAATTTAAAATAGAAGTGAAAAAAACTTTAATGAGTAAAGGTTACAGTACATAAAGTGGATGAGTATCTTAATGATGTTAATGCGTGGTCAAAATAAGTCTCTTGCTTGCTCGCACAAAATAAAAAATAAATTGTAAACCAAAACAAATTAAAAAAAAAAAAATTCTAGTTCTAATGTAGTTCGCTGAGTTTCTTGCTGATATCTTCTCAGTAGAACTAATCTACCGAACCAGCGAAAGAATCATTTTCCAATGGTTTATTTTTAAATTATTTAATTTTTTTAAATATTTCTTGACATACATAATTGTAAAATTTTGACGTTCATATATGCTCTTTATGTGTCTAAACTGAATAAATGAAATTGATTCTTTGATTCTTTGATTCTTTGAGTATGCCAATACATTCTACTGACTTTGCTGACAAGTCTTTCACTGTCAGGGCGGTGCGCTTATGGAACGCGTTGCCACTGAACATCAGACGGGCATAATCCCTAAATGTATTTAAATTAATGGTCAAGAACCACTACCTATCATGTTGTGCACAGTAGGCACAATTATGTGCTCACTCACTATTTTCCCTTCGTTTTAGTGTGAACTATCTACTTTATGTATATATTTATTTAATACATGTATATGTATTTGTATGTCAGTATTTATGTTGATATTTTTTGTGTAAAGCCGTATATTAATTTTATTTTACTTACTTTTCTCTCTTTCTTTTGTTTTAATACACTATCTATTTAAGTTTAGTCGGTAACTACACCATATCTTTTGTTCTTATAACATTACTGTCCATCCCAAGGTTGCCTGGAAGAAATCGCTTCAGCGATAAGGCCGCCCATTGTACATTGAACTGTATAGATGCTATCTACTTGTCCTACTGTAAATCTGTTGGTGTACAATAAAGAATTATCTATCTATCTATCTATCTACATTTTACGTGTTTTTGAGTCCTTTTTTGTGCAATATATTTAACGAAAAACTAACCATATATAGTGTAAGTTATTGGAACTGTAAGGTCTTATGTACAGAATATTTGGAGATGTTAAATTACATAGACACGGAGAAGCTGCTAGAAATCTTGAAGTGAGGAGAAAGTGTCAGGTGTTTGTCTTTCTAGCTATAAAAATATTTTTTGTTTTTATTGTTATATTCCTTATACCCTAGAAAATTAACCTTGAAAAGACATGGCCTGAAACAAAGGTTTGCATAAACCTAGATCAGGCAGGTCGTAAGAAATATGTAAAGTAGATAAATTTTTTAAATTTTTCTTGTACCTGTAAACATTATTTTAATGCAACTATACACCTACCTAGTGAGTCTGGTATTAATATAGGTAGCACCATAATAAGCTTATGGCCATAAATATAAGACTATTGTTAATATATACTGTAAAGCCTTCTTTGATAAAATAAATAAATAATAATTATTATTAATTATTATTATTATTATCGTCTTTGGGTTCTAGAGGTCAGATGGCAGTCGCTTCATGGAAAATGTCGAAGTTCAGCCAAAGCTTATGAAACTTGGTTAAGAATACAACAGTTTAATTTTATTCTTCCTCTTCGTTATATTATCGTGCCTTATAATTTTAATAGGCAGGCGTAATTTCCTAGTAACCCTACATTATCAATTTTAATCAATTAAAATTTTTCTTCAAGATCAATTTACTTCACATAACATTATAGCTATTGAAGAGGACATCAATTTAGATCAATCAGTTTTTTGACGGTGTGTATGACTCTGTTTGTGTGTTATAATATAATACCTACATACACACATGCCCATATCTCAGGGTTACTCAGAATTGAAGTAACACGCACATTTTACCAATCATTGTATTTGGTCCCACGTAATAGGGAGTGAACCTATTGCCCTATCGCGAGCACTATTATTGACTCTGAGACTAAGACTGAGTCTGAGCTGTATATATCTGTCTGAAGTTAAACAGCACAATCTTTTAGTCCCCTTGTACACCGCACGGGAAGAGATGCGTGGCCTCAATTCTACTCTGCCGGGAACCACGCACATAGATAGATAGATAGAAAATACTTGATTGTACACCAATACGTTTACAGCTGAGACAAGTAGGTAGTTAATGTACAATAGGCGGCCTTATCGCTGAAAGGAACGTTGTGATAGACAGTAGTGTGACAAAACAAAAGGTATATGGTGTAGTAATTATATAAAACTGGATAAACGGTGAACTAAAGCAAAGCAAAAAGCAAGAAATAACATTATTACCGTCCCATTTGAGCAGTCTTTCTGGGGAAGTACCTCCCTTACAGAATAGCACTGTTATAATAACCTTGTGTACACAATACGAGGTTATCTCGGCGGTGTGTAGGGTAGCCAAAGCTCACTCGAGAGTTTATATGCTGTCAGTGGGAAGACCAAAGGCTTGTCCTGATTGTGTCTTCTATACTGACGGCACAGAAACTCTCTGCTCTTACAGGATCGGCAGCACGGGTGTGACTCCCCTAGTGTTGCACATGTTTATATTTCGCGGTAACCACTTTCTATCAGGTGGGACGTGTGCTTGTCTGCCACCTGAGTCGTATAAAAAAAGGTTTTTTGAGTAGTACAGCGAGCTAGAAGAGTACTGTACTGATTTGTGTCTCATGAATAACACAAAGATCGAATGTGTCACGCTCATTTAGATACAGTTTCTAAGAAACAAAAAGATCTATAGAATTTAGCGATGTTTTAGAATATTTTATCAGCAAGAGAGAGAGGTGTTTTGCTTATATTCTACCCACTTATATAGTAATCCTTTCTATTCCTAATCCTTTAAGCAAAATAAAATTTATTTACAATAAGGTCGGCAATTTCTTCAAAATCAACGATCCTTCGCCTACGGAAAACTGTAGATGGCACAAAGTCAGCCAGGGTGGGAGGAAAAAGCCTTATTGGGAAACTTTACACGCCGGTAATTGGAACCCTAGACGGTGTGCCAAAAAACTAGGCCATAACTAGATCTTGTACTCCGAGGTAAAGGTTTCAAATGCGACTGGGATTACCGCAAAGATGTTTATGATGATGACTCAGACACAGTTTAAAATATACAAAATGTTCTATCCTAAGCAAGTACACAAATGACCGAGGAAGATGAACAGCTGACATATTCTCTCATTACTCGATCAGTACAGGAATACTACCAACACCAGTCAGTAGATGTATTACAAAAAAATAAATAGTCCATACGTCTAACTGTATCTCTGAGATTGAGGCTTGCGCACTTAAGAACAATATTTTATAACAGCTTTGCACTGGCTTGTTAAAATCTTCTACAATAAAATTGTTGATTTGTGTCTGTACATTGGAGTTATTAAATGATCTACGGGTACGCAAAAGTTCCCGTAGTACACCTTGAATCATTAAGGTACTAGGTAGGTAATACCTTAAAAATGGGATCAAAAAACAATAAATATATAATTAACAATAAAAATGTTTATTGACCATATATTCTTTTAAAATAATAGGATTAGGGAGACCCCTTGTAGACAAAATATAATGCTTGTATTGGGGGCCTGCCTTGTACATTATTAGGTACATGTTTTCGTTATATAACATTTTTTTAGAATAATTAAAAATTATTTTAATAAACTGTGTTTACGTTTGTGTGTTTGTGTTTTGTTCTCAAGACTCAAGTAGAAGAGGTAACTCAAGACTTATATTACGACAGAACAGACAGAAGATCTTCTGTTTCCTCGTAAGTTAAAGATAAAAGCCAATTTGTAATTTTTTCTTGCATTTAATAGCAATACTCACATTCTTGGTTCACGAATATTCGTGAACAGAAAAATGCCTGTGCAAATGATATTATACAAACAACTGGTCGAAAACAAATAACATTGTCGGTAACTGTAACTGTGTCGCAAATTTAATTGATTTTTCCCAACTCATAAAATGCACAACGCATCTTAAGAAGGTGTCACTTCAAATAAAACTTAAGCTAACGATTCTGAACCATAAATGTTTTTTGTCTGTCTAGTTATAATGGATGCAAAAATTACTAAACGGATTTTAATACATTTTATAGTATTAGAAACTGTTTTGTCTCACTCAAAATAATCCATTTTGGTGGCGCTATTCTCGCCACGTGAGCTAGTGGACTGTATTTCGCGGGGGGTGAAGTTAACTGTTCCATTGACGCTTTACACAACAAACAAGACAGGTGATGATGATGAATGCAACCCGAGAAATTAGGAGAGGATGCACTAACCTTCACGACGCCACGTGCTTTCATCGCAGCCGGTGCACCGATCTTCTCTTCCTGGCTCAGGAGTTGCCGCCCACATCACTAAATCACTTGAGGGACACACGAGAGGCACAATCCGATCGGCAAAGGTCCATGAAAGCGGTTAAAATCCAACAAACATTATTAATTTCTAAGAGTCGCGCGCGCGGCGGCCATTGTTTCTAGTTCAATTGCGCGAAGTCAATATGCGTCTATTTTGACAATTGAGCCGTGCGGAAACTATTGCTATCTCACTTTAAAAGGTAGCGCGGGAGGGAGATGGGTACAGGAAGCGTGTGTTTCCGCGTCAATGACTTGACTATTGCTATAGCGAAAAATATAAATTCTACCATCGGCGCAACCATTCCCCCCGGCTTGAAGGGTTACCTTCAAAACGAAAAATGCGGAACAAATCTAAAGTCTAATCTAAATCTAGGTTTGGGAAATAACAACTAAAATATAAACCTAGGTTTGAACTCGTGCCTACTGCTGGCTAGGCAGAGGGCAGAGGCGAACAACCGGGCGCAGATACGATCCGGTTGCAGTTTTAACCCGTACAACACGAGTTATCCCGCGGGAATCGGGAAAAACTTCCTCTACTACTCCTAGAGGCCAATGTAAAGGAGGCGCATTCTCAGTCATAAGGACTACCACCGTACCTACAGTAATTGGGTTGGATGGAGTATTCCATTTTTGACGTGACTGCAGCGTGTGCAAATAATCGGTTCTCCAACGATTCCAAAACGATTGGACTAATTTATCTAAAAGAGCGTGACGAGTTAGAAGGTGCATTCTATCGTCATCAACATCTATTGCGGGCAAATATTTTAGAGGAGTCGTATTTAAGAAGTGAGCTGGCGTCAACGCTAATGGCTCTGACGGATCGCTAGATAGAGTCCGACACAGCGGACGCGTGTTCATCACCGCCTCTACTTGAGCGAGTACGGTGCTCAACTCCTCGAACGAGAGAATCTGTTCGCCTATGACGCGAAACAGATGCGACTTAAGGCTTTTAATATTCGCTTCCCAATTACCACCAAAATGACTAGCTGCAGGCGTGTTAAAGTACCATTCAATGCGATTTTCGGCTAAGATGTGAGCGAATTCACTTTGGTAGTACTTAGACCGTAAGAATGTGTGCAATTCCGAAATACTACGTCGGGCCCCTACATAGTTTGTACCGTTGTCCGAATACATGCGCTTAACCGGACCACGACGCGACAAAAAACGTTTAAAAGCGGACATAAAATTTTGCGTACTTAAATCACCGGTCAACTCTATATGAACCGCGCGAGTTGTCATACAAATGAACAAACAAACATAAGCTTTCGTGGAGCGAATGCCACGACCACGAGCAATGGTGACTTTGAAAGGCCCAGCAAAGTCTGTGCCGGTGTGTGCGAAAGGTTTTGCGGATTGAACAACACGACAAGAGCGATGATCGGCCATTTCAGGCGCGATAAAACGCGGGCGGAGTTTAAAACAAGGTACACATCTGTGTACTCTAGCGCGAATCAAATTACGAGCGGAAATTATCCAGTACTTCTGTCTCAAAATAGACATTAACAAATCGGGACCAGCGTGACAATTCACCTTATGATGATAATCTACTAACAAATCTAATACGTGGTCCTTACGCGGGAGAACTACTGGATGCCTTTGTTCAAATCCTAAACTTGAATTTCTCAAACGACCACCTACTCGAATGAGTCCATCTTCCAAAAATGGTTTCAAGTGTCGGAAAGAACGACTACAAGGTTTGTTAAATTCTAAATTTTTAAATTCAGAAGCAAAATAACATTTCTGCAACTCGCGAAGTGTGACCAATTCAGCTTTATCTAAATCAGCGGCGGTTATATGACCGCGCGTAGATAAAATTCTCAAAAATCGGCCTACATAAACAACACAACGCAACAGCCTCGACAAAGACGAGACGCGATTAGCCAACAACAAAATAAGGGACTCTTCACGCGGGACCGATACAACAAGCGAGTGCTTCTTCTCCTCGGGTGGTTCGGAAACCGTAGTGGGATTGAATTGACTAACTGGCCACTTATCTAACGCGGCATGAATCCAGGACGGTCCACTAAACCACAACGGGTGATCCAAAATTTGCGAAGGAAGCAATCCACGAGAGAGACAATCGGCTGGGTTGTCGGTGCCAGCAACGTGAAAGAGATTTTGTGGCGCTAATTCCGATTGAATTTTTGCCACTCTATTAGCGACGAATGTGTCCCAACGATGGGGCGAAGAGTGGGCCCAACACAAAGCGACTGTTGAGTCTGAAAAAGCTAAAATTCTACTAATATTAATGCGACTACTACAAGCATTGGCGATAGAGGTGATCAATCTAACTAACAATTGTAAAGCGCATAGCTCGAGGCGTGCCAGAGAGACGACCTTACGGGGAGAGATCTTTGATTTCGCGCTTATAAGGCTAATAGAAATCTTACCTACATTCGAGACATGAAAATAGACTACTCCTCCATACGCCTTCTCACTAGCGTCCGCGAAGCCTACTACCGTAACAACACTATGTTGCGATATACCTACATGACGCGGAATTTGTATTTGGTCAAGCACAGAAAGTTCTTTTCTAAAGCGAGCCCACAACTTAGCAATGTTGTCGGGCGCGGTGTCGTCCCAATCACAATTGGAAAGCCAAAGCTCTTTTATAAGTAGTTTGGCGTACAAAACGACAGGAGCTACGAACCCCATTACGTCCCATATCCGTGCCACACACGACAGGATAATGCATTTAGTACAAGTTTGCGGGGTCGAACTAATTTTCAAACTAAACGTATCAGATGCGGGCGACCAGCTTAAACCAAGCACCTTGTGCGTATCACTTTCATCGAATTCCTTAACCGAAGACAATCGGTGCGACGGTGGAATCGACTCTAACGCAGTTTGCGAGTTGCTCGTCCATTTCACGAGATCAAATTGACCAGCCTTCATGAGACTTATAACTTGAGCGGCCGTCTCGACAGCCTCTGCCTCGCTATCTACACTATACACGAAGTCATCCATGTATAAGCCAGTCTCAATGGTGGCTCTCGCTTTCGGAAATGCATCGCCCTCGTCAGCGGCCAACTGCTTGACGGTGAGAAGTGCGTGAAAAGGGCTAGATTTAAGCCCGAAGCAAACACGATTAAATTCGTAAACCATTAAAGGTTCTTGCGGTGAAAATCTATACAAAAATCGTTGAAACCTACGATCGGATTTGCGCACTTCAAGGCACAAAAACATTTGTCGAATATCTGCAGAGAGTGCAACAGCGAATAAGCGAAAATTTACAATTATGTCAAATAAATTACCTTGAAGATTTTGACCACAATACAAAATGTCATTAAGCGACACGGAAGTGCTAGTCTTAGCACTGCCATCTAAAACTACGCGGAGTTTAGTAGTAAGCTTATCTTCTCTAATAACTCCGTGGTGCGGGATAATGTACGAAGGCTGGGTCTCGTCAGTGTCCGCAGGCGCAGGTGAGATGTAACCCTTATCTAAATATTCGTTAACAACCTCATCATAGGCTTGCTTTAACTTTGGAGACGCCTGCATCTTTCGTTCTAAACAAAGAAAGCGTCTTTCAGCGGATACACGGGAGTCACCGAGCGAAAAAATATCTCCCTTGAAAGGGAGCGCGACAACATAACGACCCTGCTCATCACGAGTAGTCGTGCGACAATAAATCTCCTCAGCCATCTTGTCATCAGGGCTTAGGATTGGTGGGACATTGACCTCTTCAATTTCCCAAAACTTGCGGATGGTAGACTCCAGTGGCGGCTCGACGGTGCAACAGAACGAAGCAGTCGAGTGACTAAAACTATCTATAAAAGCGGGTGCGGAACCAATTATAACAAAACCAAGAACTGTTTCCAGTGCGTGCGGAGCGGGGTACGTCGGTCCCCCTTGAACCTTACGTGATAACTGGAGGTGCGGGAGAATCGAAGCGCCGATCAATATATCGACGACTCCAGGAACAGCGTAAGTCTCATCTGCTAAAGGCAAGTCTTTAAATTTCGTTAATAAAGACGTGTCAACCGGGACGGTAGGCAACTGTTCAGTTATTTTATCTATAACGAGCGAATCCATGTCAAACCAAATATTACTATTAAAACGAGATCCAAACCTTGTTTTAACGGTACCATGAACAGCTGACTGTAAGCCTCCAAAACCCTTCACCACTGAGCGGGTTGAACGCTTATTAACATTGAAACCAAGACGTTGACAACAATCTTGAGTAATAAAATTACTTTGCGAAGCGCCATCTAATAGCGCTCGAACAATGCGCGGCTTACCCAATGCATCAACAATAACAACGCGAGCAGTCGCGAGACACACAGTAGTGAGCGCAGCACTAGCGGACAACGAACACAAGGCGACGCCATTCGCAGCGGTCCCCGCGCGGGCAGGAGCGCGCGCGAGCGCGGGCTGCGGCTGTGGCGCAGGCGCCACCGACACGGGCGACCTATGCGACGGTGTGCCACCGCTCGACGAACCAACCGTGCTCACATTGGATGCGGCGTTACTATTTTCAAAATGGAGCAAAGTGTGGTGTCTCGCTGAACATTTGCGACAACTATTTCTACTATTGCATAAAACAACGCGGTGTTTAGTACCGAGACAATTAAAACAAAAATTATTAGCGCGAACAAATTTATAACGATCATTAGGCGACAATTTTAGGAAACCAGGACACTTGTACAATTGCGAATGATGAGTATTACACAAAGAGCAAACAGGTGATTGTACATGTGCTGGTGCGGTATTAACATAAGTATGAGTTGACCTCAGTGACCTCGATGAGGCATCTATCTTGCGTTCAGAACTAACAACCTTCCTCGCGCCTTCATGTTTCGATGAAGAGCGTTGCAATATTTTTATATGCTCGCGAACAAAACTTTCTAAGTCTTCGAACTTAGGAACTCCATTGCCGCGATAATCCGACTCAAATAAACGAATGGTTTCGGAATCCAATTTCTTCAAACCCATATACAAAAATAAGAAGTCGCAGAGGTCATCGATCTTTAGGTTCTTTACGGCGCGAACAGATGATGCGAAAGTATCTAGAAACTTCTCTAAGTTTTGATCGTTACATGCCGTAATAGATTTCAAGTCAAACATCTGATCCAAATATGCGTTAGCTACCGATCTTTTATCCTCATACTTAGCTTTCAAAGTATTTAAAATTAAATTATAATTTTCGGCACTAAACGTAATTCCAGCGCAGACGGTTATAGCTTTACCAGTCAATTTTTCAACGAGATAATGCAATTTTTCGTGATCTGTCAACGAAACGTTCTTATCTATTGTATTCTCAAAACTATCTATAAATAAACCCCAATTGCGAATGTTACCATCAAATTCGGGTATTTGAATTGGTGGCAACTTAGGTCGGTCGCGAGTGGGATTGGGTCGGTCAGACGGCTTCTCCAAACTCCTAGCGACGCGTTTGATACGACAATACAAATCGTCAAACGACGACAAGGCCTGATAACTCACTGAGTAATCGGGATTTAAATTTAACTCTAAAACGTTGATGTCATCTACTAAGGTTTCAAAATCCGCGCGTAGACTATCTAAGTTTTCTATAGAACACAAGAACGAATCTCTAATGGCCAAATCAGAGGTTCCAAGTGCACTATCACAAATCGATTGTACGCGAGAGTAAATCATTTCTCTTTTAGCGTATAAAAGTTTCAATTGAACTTTACTATCGGTACCACCAACCTTTGGGGGCATGTTTACAATTAAATATCAAACTAAAGTGCGGTAAACAACAAAATATGAAATGACTTAATCTTAGCGGTGCCTATAGAACAGCGACGCGGCGCGAGCGATAACCGTAGGTAGGTAGGTACTTATAACTGCCAGTGCAAGCTTGAACTAATGCGCATAGCAACAAGATCGTACCTACGCGATGGTCGCTGTCTAGGTTCAACTATTATTTCAGGGATTAAGTATTGCGTAATATCTATTCAAATTAAAATACTTTCGTATGAATTTGAATGAAATGCGAGCGAGGTATTGGTCACGTATCTGCCCACGTAGGTATTAGGTAAATACGATGCGATCTAGCGGCGAACGGACAACTTAATTGAAACAAATAAAAACAAAAGCTAAATGCGTTAGGTATTACACTGTGCCTATGCACTAGGGTGTCTAGGATACCTAAGATCTAAACCTAAATGCCTAGATGCGGGGTTTTCTACTAAAATAACTAGGTATTTAGGTGCGGTGCGTTTATTCTCAATAGAATAATAACAAATGCCAAACTACGACCAAGGATTGATACGATAAGAGGAATGCGAGCGAGGTATAGCTGTGTACCTACCGTATTAGGTAAATACGATGCGAGCTAGCGGTGAACGGACAACAAAATCTAAACCTAAATGCCTAGATGCGGGGTTTTCTACTAAAATAACTAGGTATTTAGGTGCGGTGCGTTTATTCCCAATAGAATAATAACAAATGCGATTACACGTACCTAACCTATGTATGTATTAGGTAGATACGATGCGAGCCAGCGGCGAACGGACAACAAAATCTAAACCTAAATGCCTAGATGCGGGGTTTTCTACTAAAATAACTAGGTATTTAGGTGCGGTGCGTTTATTCCCAATAGAATAATAACAAACTACGAACTACGGCTAAGGATCCGGTTCGATCAGGACCAAAAAGAATGGTGGCGCTATTCTCGCCACGTGAGCTAGTGGACTGTATTTCGCGGGGGGTGAAGTTAACTGTTCCATTGACGCTTTACACAACAAACAAGACAGGTGATCGGGTTGCCGCGGATGTGGTCTAGGCAATGAATGCAACCCGAGAAATTAGGAGAGGATGCACTAACCTTCACGACGCCACGTGCTTTCATCGCAGCCGGTGCACCGATCTTCTCTTCCTGGCTCAGGAGTTGCCGCCCACATCACTAAATCACTTGAGGGACACACGAGAGGCACAATCCGATCGGCAAAGGTCCATGAAAGCGGTTAAAATCCAACAAACATTATTAATTTCTAAGAGACGCGCGCGCGGCGGCCATTGTTTCTAGTTCAATTGCGCGAAGTCAATATGCGTCTATTTTGACAATTGAGCCGTGCGGAAACTATTGCTATCTCACTTTAAAAGGTAGCGCGGGAGGGAGATGGGTACAGGAAGCGTGTGTTTCCGCGTCAATGACTTGACTATTGCTATAGCGAAAAATATAAATTCTACCATCGGCGCAACCACATTTGTTTGATCACATTTTGTTCACTAGAATCCGAGATACGATTAATTATATCACACAATTGTAAGAATAGCTCGATAGTATAATGAATTATTAAAGAATAATGTCGATATAGACATTTTTGAATCAAATTTTAACAGTTACATTAGGGTCATAAAGGATATCCTCCAACCTGAACAGGTTGATTAGGACATAGAAGACACGCTGTGTACTGGTAAATAATCCCACTGTTTCTTGTACCACGATCGATTTAGTACCATTCAATGTTTGCATGTTGTAACTCGTTTCGGTAATCCTTTCTGTTTTTTTTTATATACACTGTTCTCAATTATAACCCAGTTCAAAATGTTTGCTGGTTGTTAATGTTATAATTGATTGTAATTTGCTGTGTATCTGAATAAATAAAAAAAGAACTGGTATCTAGCCGAACAGAACCGCAGGTATCGGCTAGTCTTACAATAAAATTGTCGCAAGCGTCTCGTATTTTAATCAGAAACTGTTTCTATACGTTAGACATGTGTCTCATCGCGTATTGAGCTCAACGTAAGAACCAATTAGTGAATATGGTTGAACTCGAAAACAAGTCTACGAGTGTAGCCTTGAATTCTAATAACATTATCTAAGGTATTTGTTATATTATTATCTAGAAATGGTTGATAAATTCTTACATAATAAAGGGAATGGGGTCAGTGCACTTGTTGATTGACGGATGAAGCTCTGGCAGGCTTTACGCCTGTAAAGCCTTTTCCTCTCGGTTTTGGAGAGTCTGATGGTAGCTGCTTCAACCAAACTATAGAAGTGAGAAGTTGGAGAGCTGGATTCTAAGTTCTAAGCTCTTTGACTAATAAAAAAAGCAGAGATTAATAAAAGATCATAACTTTCAGCAGTAAGTGTGCTGAAGACTTCAACTCTATTCCTTACTTATTTTCTTATTCTCCTGTCTCACTCTCACGTTCTTAACTGTAAGTAGCTACACGAACAACCAACTTTTCGAGTCTAGAAGTCTTTCACTAACCGACTACGGTAAAGCCACGAGAGGGTTATGATTTTAACAGGCTATGTATGTATGTAGGTTCATCTGTTCTGTCACAGCTCCTCAACTAGTTATTAGAAATTGACAAATGAGGCATCGTTAGAAACGTCTAAATCATTCGCTGGTTATAAGCAATATGGCGTGTCGTTGAATCTAATATAATGCCCTATAGCGGTCATATATGTATAGTACTGTATTAAAAAAAATAGCCGCGTGGTTCCCGGCAAAGTAGAATCTGGATCACCCCATCTCTTCCCATGCGGTGTCGTACAAGGTGACTATGGGATACTTCAAATTAATTTTTTTACATACATATAAATAATCACGCCTTTATTCCCGGAGGGTTAGGCAGAGATGAATTAACACCCATATTTCACCAATCATGGTATTCGGTCCCACATAATAGGGCGTGAGTCTATTGCTGTTTTCGGGGCACTATTGTTGACTCGAGCCATGTATTCGTGGCGGAGTCAAAAACATTCATTTAATAGTTCCTGGAGATGAAGGAATAAATTTTACATCCCTCCAGTAATGACAGGCCACGGTAAGCCCATCCTGTTATATGGCTTGTAACCTTTAACATTTCAATAAACATGAAATTTTGATAATATCTACATAAACATTACTTTTTTGAGTAATAATTCGTTTAAAATAGAACTGTATATGTATTTTTTTCATTTAGATTTTATGCACACACGAAACAAGCTTAAAATAGATTGGAATTTCAAAAATTATTAAGAACAATGGCGACCTGCGCCAGGAAAAAAAGAACATCGCATGTAGTGTTCACGTCTAGAAGGACTTTACATCGCTTTCTGATGGATTGGTTATGTAATGAATATTCCAAATGTAACGTCCAATTTCGTGAGCCAATAAACAAAAAATATCATTGAGATAGTAAATTTATTTGACATACTAAAAGTCAAAGTAATCATCACGAATTAGTACTGCCTCCGAAGAAGAAATAAATCAATTACTATGTGATAATTGTTAACATGGACGGCCGGTAGAAACTCGTGCGCATTGGTCTGCTTAGTGTTTAGAAGAAAAATTGTACGGCGACTAAACACTCTTAGTACATTACAAAAAGCTGTAAGTAATATCGTCCAGTTCGTTAGTTATTTGCGTATAGTTTTTTTAGATATATTTATTCATAATCATTTACTTCAGCCCAAGGTCCTTGAAGCAGAGTGTGAAAAGACATCTCAAGACCGCCAAGATAGGGACCGCAAAACTGAAATTTAAAATGGTGGGTACTATTTTTTGGACTGTATGCAGCTTACCATCAGACTCGGTGTAGTCAATTTGTTTACCTTATTAAAAATAATAGTAATAAGCTAAATAATCTAGTATATTTGGTTGTACTTCTTTGACTAATAAATTATCAAATTAAAATAATCTTACACCAAAAAAGCTAACAAATGCTATGTAATGATACCAAATTCTCTCTAGTCAAATATATATACGCCGATACAATTATATTAGCGCCAGCGGTGAATGTAAATATGTTGAACAACCCTTAGTCTACTCAAAGAATCACACGCCAAAAAATACAGTAGCATCAAAACGATCAAGTCGTGCCTTTCCCCCTACATATTTTCGAATGGCCACTGCGGCGCTTGAGCACGCTATTCATATCAGTCGGTTCTCTAGGTCACTTGCGCGTGCGCGTCTTTCTCTCAATCAATGAGTCGTGACGACAAAAACACATTCGTTATACGGGGATGATGTATTGAGGTTTTGTGTGAAACATAAGTGTGTGAAACTAGATCTTTGTGTCTTATATTTTATCAGTGTAAAGTGTGTTAATATTTCGTGAGGTTTACTTGAGGCTTCAATTTTGAAGAGGTTTGTATTTATTATCAATAATATAATTGGTGACTGACTATCTGTTTTTTCAGTGATGATATGGTCAACGATAAAAGCTGTCACATCAGTCATCAATTGTAGTCTAGTCATCTTATTCAAAATTAGATAGTAAACGAAAAACTTATAGGAAACTGAATGCTTGCAAAAAATTGATGTATGGGAACTTTTGTCTTAGGTTTTAATAGGTCGTGGTAATCTATCATAGATGAGTTTTGTGACCACTTTTAAGATTATTTTTTTACGTTATTTTATAACTGGGTATCTCAAATTCCAAAATGAATTACATTCAAAAATGAAGATTCCCATAACGCTTACAGAAAAGGCAATTTTCAGGTGAGGCGTTCTAGGTACTCCTTAAATGTATGCGCAATGAATGTATAAATTACCTACTGAATATGTTATTTTATTAATTGATGAAATGTGGGTGTTATTCCTCTTCTACCTAACCATCCGAGGGTAAAGACATGAACGTAACGTATGTAGGTTTTATATCTAGGTATTACTAGGAATACCTGGCATAAGATGCAATTTCTAATTTTCCGCTGGAAGAGGCAGCTAAACTAACTTACTTGTATTAGGAGTGGGTTGGTAGTATAAAACCAGGTTTCCAACCACGGACCTGTCGATCGTAAGGCCGACTTCGTAACTACTAAACTACTGATGACTTAAGCCAGTTGAGCTAATTTCAGCGACAACACTAATAAACTTTACTTACATTATTAATAAATTGACTTATTTATTTATTTATTTGCGAATATTTTTCGCCGCGTGGTTTTTGGCAGAGTAGAATTTGGACCACCCCATCTCTTCCCATGCGGTGTCGTACAAGACGACTAAGGGATAAGACTGTTTAACATCAGACAGATATATACAGCCCAGACTCAGCCGACTCAGCCGACTCAGCAGAATTAACACCCACATTTCACCATTATTGTATTTGATCCCACGTAACAGGGGATGAGCCTATTGCCGTTTTCTGGGCAATATTGTTGCCTCGAGTCATGCATCTGAGGCGGAGTCTGGGCCGTATATACCTGCCTGATTTAAAACATCTCTATCCCTTAGTCGCATTGTACGACAGCGTATTTTTTTATTATTATTATTATTTATTTATCATTTAAACAATTCCATAGGTACAATAAAAAGATTCATAAGCATTTACAAAACAAAACCTATGCGGTTTATAATCAATGCCTCAGCGGTTAAAAAAAGTTAAACAAGTGACTTTAGGAAATGCAATTTAAGTCTCATTTTGACACTGCAGGGCCCAATGCTATCAACAGTGCGTAATCCGGGGGTAATGAGTTAATTAGTCGAGGAACCAGGTAAGCAGTCGTTCGCTCGCCGTAGGTATTTTTTGCGCCACTCGGCTCACACAACATTCCTCGAGACACCGCCCGAGTGCATGGTTCATTTTATATCGAAAATCTTAGTTAAAAAAGTTTTCCTTAAAAACCAAATAATTGACTTGAGTATGCACTGGTATGAATATATATGAATAAATGATAATTGAACAAACCATTGTCATTATCATTAAACTGCTGTTTGATGTTTGTGAATACAATTTTACGGAGAATTCTTCGCTGAAGATAACTATGCTTTGCAGGTATGTGTTATATGTGCGACCGTAACTGCTTAGTCCGTATTTGATATATAGCCTAGTGGTATAGGTAATGGACTGCTGAGACGAGGTCTCGGGTTCGATCCCGGGTTTTACCATGACTTTTCGATGCTTTTAGAAGTTATGTGTGTATTAATCGCAGGTTTATAAGTGTCCGGTTAATGGCAATAGGCTCGCCACCTATTACATTGGGACCTAAACATAAACTGGCGAAATGTGGGTGGTAGCACCTCTACTTACCCCTTCGGGGATATAGGCGTATGATTCATCTAGGGAGTTCATCATCATCCATCTCATCATTTTGACCTTATATGTAGTATTTTTTTCTAGTAAGGTTATATTAGCGAGGAACTGTAAAGAAGTGGTCCAAATTCTATTCAACCGAAAACCACGCGGCTCTATGTGAATAATAAATTAATTACCAAATTTGAACTTAATTCTTCTCTGAATTTGAGCTTCTTAATTTCTAATTAATACTTGGTGATTAAATTCTCGTCAAAATATGTATAATGTTATTGCATGTCAATCTGGCTGAAATATGTTGATCGGGTCGGGTCCCCTAGGTGGGGCCGTATGCTTGTCTGCCACCTAAGTTGTCTAAAAAAAAGACCAATTAAAAAATATTCGAGGATACGACGAAGAAGCGAGACTATAACAGACCTAGTGATTTTAATAGATCATAAATCACCTTCATGGTAAATTTGTTAAATAGCATGAAATATGAAGTAACACTATAGCGTGAGGCACAAAAAATTAGATAATGATTGTATCTGATTGCTTTACAGATATCAAAAAGTGAATTAAATTAATTATATTTTAATAATATTGTAGAATAATGTTATTTTTTGAGGCGTTTTCCCGATCCACCGTCTTTAGGTATGCATTTCCAATGTTGGCCACTGTAAAGAAAATAATATGGCAAAATGGGGTTATGTATAGACCAGGGACGCCATCCCAGTCCAAGCTGCATTTATTCTCTTGGCCACTGTGCCCCTCCATCTGTGATATCGGAGCAGGTCCAACACCACAGGTGGGGCAACCGACCATGCCTTGGCTGTATTGAGCCGACAAAATGTAAAGAATTTTATGAGACACTAAGTGATCCGCCCCAGCTTTGCCTGTGGCATAAACCTCATATCACTTCTTTGTTTATCAAATAATGTATAGGAATTGACCGGAGTTGTTGAAATTTATGATCACTGCTCCCCTTCCTTGAGTAGTAGCGTGATAAAATATATTCTGTAACCTTCGTCAATAAATTGACTGTTCAACACAAAAAAGATTTTTTCAATTCTACCAGTAGGTCCTGAGATTAACGCGTTCAAACAAACAAACTAGCTCTTCAGCTATATATTGTAAATGTTACTTTTAAATTTTCGCGGTGCGAATTCATAATTATACAGAATACATATCGCAGCTGTGAAAAGCCGTCAGTTTAGCAAATCGGCAGTAGCAGAACATTTTGAGTCGGGTACCAATCACTGGATTTAGCTACGTCAACTCAAAGTCCTCTCCACTGATCGCCACTACTATTCACGGATTGTGCGTGAAGCCAATGAAATCAAAAAATAAAAAAAAATCAATAGGGAAGATGGATTCAAACTATCCGGAACGTGGAATCCAGTGATTAAAATAATAAAACCAAAAAACACAGTGCCGTTAAAAACTGACATAGTGGGTGTGGTGTGTCGCCAGCCTAACCGTTCATAATAAGTGTACCTAATGGTGGGTAGGCGCTCAAAAAATGTTCCCCGCATACCTCTCGGCGCACGCTAGTCAAGTCGTGACCACGGGTGCTGCAACGCATCCGAAACGTCGGCAGAAATAGTAAGTTCCAAGATATAATTCGCGAGAAGTCCCGTTACCTTGTATAATTATATATGTTGATAGTATGGATTAACTCGAAGAAGAATAACATGCATATTCGACTAGCTGTGAGAAGGGCATAGGAGATAGGACACGGCGGTATTTCCGCCCAACTGAGCAGTCCGACTGGGGAAGTACCTCCGCCCTACAGAATACCGCGGCTATAATAACTTCGTGTTGTGTTCCCAGCGGTGAGTAGGGTAGCCAGAGCTCACTGGAGAATTTGTGCTGTCAGTGGGAAAACCAAAGACTTGTCCTACTTTGTTTTTCACGCTGAAGGCATCAGGCGGACCGTGTGCTTGTCTGTCATCTAAGTGGTATAAAAAAAAGGTCGTTTTTACGGTTTGTCTTCTACTGACGGCTCAGAAACTCTGTACTTACAGGGTTGGCAGCGCGACTGTGACTTCTCTGGTGTTACAAACGTCCATAGGCCACGGTAACCACTTTCCATCAGGTGGGCCCTGTGCTTGTCTGCCAACTAAGTGGTATTAAAAAAAAAAGGGCGTAATTTTTATTTTTACACTACAAAAAGGGCTTATATTTGTATGAAAAGGAATAGAACCAGTACCCTAAGCACGAAAAATCTCGTAATAGTCACGTAAACGTTTCGACAGAATTGAGCATTGCGATTGGTCGGCTTCACACACACACACACAGGTGTATGTAGGTGGGCAGCCAATCACAATGCTTCGCTCTCTCGATATGTTTACGTTACGATTACACTATTTTTTCGAGCTACGGGCACTGTTTCTTTTCAGACATGGTTTCTATTTACTATGGGGAATATAAATTGACATTCAAAATTTAAAAATTCCAGCTCGATTCCAGCATGAAACCCAGTACCTCACAATAGCTATAATAACCGTAAATCTATACAGCAATAAGACAGTGACAAACTGCGAGACAGTAAAATAATAACTATTGTATGACAATAATATGACTATGTAAGTAAAATTTATTACTTTTTAATGTTCACTATTTAGTTATTAGATATTATGATGCATGCGTTGGAAAGTAAATTATCTCCACCTGCACTTTCTGCAATAGCGCAGCAAATACTTATTTTGTATTAGATTGTCCGCGACTTCCCGACCATAAGAAACCAAGAGTAAATTTCAAGAGAAAAAACTTTTCTACGGAATATGAGAATAAGGAGGTAGGACACGGCGGTATTTCCGCCCAATGGAGCAGTCCGACTGGGGAAGTACCTCCGCCCTACAGAATACCGCGGTTATAATAACTTCATGTTGTGTTCCCGGTGGTGAGTAGGGTAGCCAGAGCTCACTGGAGAGTTTTTGTGCTGTCAGTGGGATGACCAAAGGCTTGTCCTGCTTTGTCCTCTACACTGACGGCACAAAATATCTGTTCTTACAGGGTCGGCGGCACGGATGTGACTCCACTGGTGTTACACACGTTCATAGGTCATGGTAACCACTTTCCATCAGGTGGGCCGTGTGCTTGTCTGCCACCTGAGTTGCATAAAAAAAAAATACAATGAAAAGTAGCCGAAACTTCGGACTAAGCCTGTTCCCAACCGGGTCGGGGTAAGATTTCTAGTCTACGATTATTGAACTTGGTTATTTTCCTTGAAGTGACTGCCATCTGACCTCCACTGTCTCGAAGTTCTGCAGTTAGAAATACCACGGCCATAATGATCTCGTATTATCTTCCCGGCGGTGAGTAGGGTAGCCAGAGCTCACTGGAGAGTTCTTGTGCTGTCAGTGGGAAGACCAAAGGCTTGTCCTTCTTTGTATTCTACACTGACGGTACATAAACTATCTATTCTTACAGAGTCGACAGCATGATTGTGACACCTCTGCGTCCATAAGCCCATAGGCCACAGTAACTACTTTCCATTAGGTGGGCCCTATGTATGCAGACATATATAGTTCCCACCTAATGGAAAGTAGTTACTGTGGCCTATGGACTTGTGGACGCAGGGGAGTCACTAAAGATTTATAAAATATGTACTAAATAAATCGCGATGCAATCCATAGTTTTATTTCAATGAGTATAGCAATAAAGAGTATTTATCTTATCTTATCTCATGATACTTGCGTAAACTTCCGACAGTATCATCAATATTTTCTTTTTATTTTAAATGTATTTAAAGTATATGCACATACATAACATGTAGGTAATGAAAGCAAGGCAGTTGAAAGATGCGTACACGCATACTCTCCTACAGAGGAGCATTGTATTACGTCAGAGCGAATTTGTTGTACTCTTAGCACACATAATAATGATTGCATATCATAATTAACGCAGAAACCCTGTTACAAAACCAGTTAATTTGATAATTAAGATTTAACACATTCATTTTTAAAAAAAATATTTTAAAGAATATTAAAACCGAAATTACTAATATTTTGCTTGTGTTAGGAGTAGGTTCACGTTATTAGTGTAGTGGCCAGGATTCGAAGCCGGGATCTTTGCATCGTAAGGCCGACTCCCTTTTTTTTCGCAGTCGAGTCACAGATAATTTATAACAGAATCAGTGAAATATAATAATGATCTATGAGAATTTCATAAAAAAATTGTATATCGTTAAAATATATTTTTTTCAATTTTTTTTTTCAAATTTTTTCAAGCAATATTTTTTTTATTTTGTGTAGCGAGATTTTTTTTTTATTTGCGTTAATTAAAACTAGATACCGTGCCATGCCAGCCATGGGTTCCTATTACCGGAATAAAAGCCATATGTGTTATTCAAGACTATTATGTATCCTTTTTTTTTATGTGCGGATACCCCCACCACCGGAGCCGGTGAGAGGTTATGGTGAGGAGGTGGTGAGAGGTTATGTCAGACTCGAACTGACTAAAACACACGACGCCTGTGGGTCGTTGGTTGCCGAAGGTGAGCTTAACAGGCATTTTCCTCACAGCCCGGCCGACCCAGAGCCACCTCTCTCGATCTGGCCCTCTCCTACCCACTAAGCTACCGATGATTCGTTCTAGATAAGCATCTTTGATGATATCATGATGATTCTTAGCTTTGTAAGATAAATCCAAGTTCTTCAAAAATGCATTTTGCCACATATAATAATTCAAATCTATCTACTAGTTTCTTTTTCACCGGTGATCCATGAACACTCTTTAAAACACTGGCAGACATGACTCAGGAGTGAGATACCTAGGTATGTAATTCTTCATGACTTTTCTAAAGAACATTACCACCGCACATCTGTGAGTGTTGTTTTTACATGAATTTATAATTAAATTTATAAAAGGTTAGAACAATAAATGCTTGAAAACCATCACAGATGTTTATGAGAATGCAACAAGAAGTTACACCTACATACCTAAGTAGGAAGTAACACATAACAGTTCCGTTTCACTGCGCAGTCGGGTAAAAAAAGTATTGCGAATATTCATTCGTAATACAGGAACTAAACTAGACATAGGAAATTTATGCTATGATGATCTTACTAATATTATAAACGTGAAAGTTTGTGTCGATGTCTGGATGTTTGCTCCGTCCTCCAGACCCGCACGCATGGGGGACGGAGGTCATTCTACGACCTCCAACGCCCGAGTAACCTTCAGGTCTCCTCCGTTCCCACTCCGCCATTTCCTTCACGAGCATTACTTGCTCGCAGAAGGATGCGGCAGCAGCCCACGCACTCGAGAGAACTCTCACTCCCAGGGTCACCTCTAGCTCCCACCTTGGCGTCTCCCACGCCGGACAACGCAAGTCCGTTCGTTACTCAATCGTGCTTAAACTACTGAACCGATTTATTAGTCCCTCTGTTGGAAATGTTTAAAATACTTCCAGACAATTTTGCTATAGAAACTGTGCCTACAATCTTTCACTCCTATGACCTATAAAATCAGCCATCAACTCTAGACACAGTAAGTGGCAATACAACGCGGCGTAAAAAATATATATTATTACATTGTAAATTGACAAACACATACATCTCATAAGGGGCTGTTCAGTAATCACGTGATGTATTTTTTGCAATTTTTAACCTCCATGGTGATACGTGGTGAGGTTTCAGATTATGGGTAGAAAAATACCCCTACCTCCCCGTGGTGATTTTTCATAAGTTTCCCCGAACACCCCCCCCCCCCACTCCTTTTGAGCCTCACGTGATTAATGAACAGCCCCTAACGTGCACACATTAACAGTTTAAGTAACAATATAGAGAGCTTGCTTACACATAACGCGGATTTCAAGCAGTTTTTTGTGATTCATTTTGTTATCAATACTGCTACTATACAATACAATATGGTCAAAGTCAGTCGGTATAACGTGACTTCACTCACAATAGACGTGACACGTTCATTAAGTAAATTCATGCATGGGCTCATTAAGCCGTCGTCGATCTAATGTGGCATCCCATGGCGTAGAACCCACGCTCCGATTTCCATGCCATGATCGCTATCCGGACAAGACAGTGGATGAACATACTAACACCTTGTTTAATGTTTGATATAATATGGGAATATACGATATACATAAACCCACCGTGAAAACAATGATTAAGGATTTCGTTGTACCTACCAAACGAAAGATTTTCGATCAAAACCATATTTGAATCCATGATCTGTCCCTTTTTAAAGAGGGATTGCTTGGGGTATATATATAAAATTTCCAGTACATTTTTTTCAAAGCCGCGTGGTTTCCGGCAGAGTAGAATTTGAACCACCCCATCTCTTCCCATGCGGTGTCGTACAAGGCGACTAAGGGATAAGGCTGTTTAACATCACACAGATATATATAGCCCAGACTCCGCCTCGGATGCATGGCTCGAGTCAACAATAGTGCCCGGTAAACGGCAATACTCACCCCCTATTATATGGGATCGAATACAATGATTGGTGAAACATAGCTATTAATTTACCTCAGCCTAAGCCTCGGAGGATAAAGGCGTGTTTACATGTATTTTTGGCATACCTTTCAGTCGGCAGACAAACATACGGCCCACCTGATGGGAACTGGCTACCGTGGCCTATAAACGTCTGTGGACATAACACTCATGCTGCCGACCCTCTAAGAATCTTGAAATACCCTTCTTCAAGAACCCCATATTGTAGTCGATTCGAAAAACCACAGCAAGGAGTTCATTCAACGACAGACATCCAACCTCCAACACCAATTGGCGATATCAAAGCTCACAATTTAGACTAGTCGACCTTTTTAGAGCCGCCATCTTAGATGACCGAATGGCAACCGGGACCAACTGCAGAACGTGCTCTCCAAGGCACAGAAACAACCAGACCAATACAGAGAAACATATATATTCAGGTATACAAATATTTGCACTGAGCTGGAAGCTAACTCGCATAGCAGTCGAATGCACTGACGCCACACCAAGTTGGTTGTTTCAAGATTTTATTCAAAACAATGTTTTGTTTGTACCTACTAAAATAAATAATCAAAATAAAAAATAAGTTTAAAACTAAAATCCGACTACTGAAAAAACACGCTTTAAAAAGTATTAAACAAGAAAAAATCAAGAATAGCCGTGGTCGTATGCCACTTACTCTAACAAAAAAGTTTTGGGGCAACAACTATAATTTATATTTATTTGAAATGTGCTAATTAAATCCTTTCTTTTGATACGAAACACGGCATATTTATCTCAAATTATTTTTTTAACAAAATACTTTATGACCGCTAGCGGGTGCTACATTAGATTCAGTGATATGTCATATAAGACCGCGGTAGCCTAGTGGTATGAGTAATGGACTACTGAGACGAGGTCTAGAGTTCGATCCCAGGTTTTACCATGGCACACACCGATGACTTTTCGATGCTTTTCGAAGTTATGTGTGTATTTATCGCAGGTTTATAAGTGCCCGGCTAATGACAATAGGCTCGCCACGTATTACATTGGGACCTAAACATAAACTGGCGAAATGTGGGTGCTCGCACCTCTGCCTACCCCTTCGTTGATATAGGCACGAGTTTATGTTATGTTATGATATGTCATATAGCCTATAATAAGCGGACAACCAATACGATTCTAACGATGCCTTATTTGTCCAGATTTAAAAAGTAGTTGATGAGCTATGTGGGAACAGATGATGATGATGGGACAAAGCCTACATAGCCTACATAGCCTATCAAAGTCATAACCCTACTTTGACTTCACCGAAATCGGGTAATAAGAACCTACATTACTTCAGTCGTATTATCATATCTTATTCTTATGCACATCATTATCATTCTCAAGGAGGTAGGACACGGCGGTATTTCCGCCCGATTGAGCAGTCCGACTGGGGTAGTACCTCCGCCCTACAGAATACCGCGGCTATAATAACTTCGTGTTGTGTTCCCAGCGGTGAGTAGGGTAGCCAGAGCTCACTGGAGAATTTGTGCTGTCAGTGGGAAGACTGAAGGCTTGTCCTGCTTTGTCTTCTACTGACGGCACAGAAACTCTGTACTTACAGGGTTGGCAGCGCGACTGTGACTCCTCTGGTGTTACAGACGTCCATAGGTCACGGTAACCACTTTCCATCAGGTGGGCCGTGTGCTTGTCTGCTAACTAAGTGGTATAAAAAATAAAAAGAAATAAAAAAATAAGCTTCAATCATATAATTTTATTACATACCTACGCCTAGAGTTGCCTACTTAATAGGAAGAAGTTTATTTATTTCTAGTATGTAGGTAAACAAGTAGGTAGGTAGTAGAACCGTTGTGGTACGAGTGTTTCGAGAGAAAACTTGTTTGTTTTATAGGCAGGTACGCAGAACGCCTTTATAAGGGCACAGATGTCACATTATTTGTACTTAATCTTTTTAGAAAAGAGAAACTTACTTTTTTTATACAACTTAGGTGGCAGACAAGCACGCGGCCCACCTGATGGAAAGTGATTACCGTGACCCATGAACGTGTGCAACATCAGAGGAGTGCTACTGACCCTGTAGGAACGGAGAGTTTCTGTGCTGTCAGTGTAGAAGACACAATCAGGACAAGCCTTTGGTCTTCCCACTGACAGCACAAAAACTCTCCAGTGAGCTACCGCCGGGAACACGACACGAGGTTATTATAGTTCCCCAGTCAGACTGCTCAATTGGGACGGGAGTACCGTCGTATCTTACCTCCTTCACAAACATTAAATGTACCATTATTATGCTGTACTGGCGACCATTCTTTGACTGCAACGCAGTTTACCATCAGGTGGGGTGCAGTCAATTTGATGACCTAACTGTATAAAAAGTACCTTTGACTGCTTTTTGGAAGGTGCAGGTTCAATTGCCGTGTAGTCATTCAACATCATCATCGTCTTATATTCGAGAATCAAAGAATCAATTTTATTCATTCAGTTTAGACACATAAATGCACATACGAACGTTAAAATTTTACATTTATGTCAAGAAATATTATAAAAATAACAAGTAATGTAAATAAACCATTGGTAAATGATTCTTTCGCTAGTTCGGTTGGTTAGTTCTACTGAGGAGATACCATCAAGAAACTCAGAGATCTAAATTAGAACTAGATTATCTATCTTTCTTAAATTTGCTTTAGTCAACAATTTATGGTGTGCGAGCAAGCAAGTGACTTATGTTGACCACGCATTTACATCATCAAGATACTCATTTACTTTATAGTAACCTTTTTTTTATACTACTTAGGTGGCAGACAAGCACACGGCTCACCTGATGGAAAGTGGTTACCGTGGACGTGTGTAACACCAGAGAAGCCACACTCGCGCTGCCCATCAAACTTTTTTTCCACTTCAATTTTAATTTTACGTAGTTTACAAGGGTAGGCAGAGGTGCTAGCACCCACATTTTGCCAGTTTATGTTTAGGTCTCGATGTAATAGGTGGAGAGCCTATTGCCACTAACCGGGCACTTATAAAGCTGCGATAAATACACACATAACTTCGAAAAGCATCGAAAAGTCATTGATGTGTGCCAGGGATCGGACCCAAGACCTCGTTTGAGCAGTCCATTACCCATACCACTAGGGTAATGCGGTTAATTATATTATCAGATATACTATTAAATATTGTTGCCATTACAACTAGTTAACAAAAAATATGGTTTATGAATAATTCACGGTTTATAATTGGTCGATTCGAACCGAGTGCAGTTTGAATTTAGAACGTACCGTACGAATGGGTAATTTTATGTTAGCTGGTTTGACTCCGTTGTGATTATACCAATAACAGAAAGTGTTCTATTAAGAAAAAATATTTTATTTCGATATGCTTGCTATATTATATACATAACTAGCACCGCGCCGCGGTTTCACCCGCGTAAATCCTGATCCCATGGGAATATCGCAATAAAAGTAGCCTATGTTACTCACGAAGAATGTAGCTTTCTAATGAACAAAGAATTATTAAAATCGGTCTAGTACTTTTTGAGTTTATTCGTTACATACAAAAATAAAATACAAATCTTTCCTCTTTATAATATTATATATATAGTATAGATTGCTGTTGCCCGCGACTCCGTCCGCGTGGTATTCAGTTATCGTGACCAAACATAGCCTATGTCTACACCTCAGAGTAGACCTTGAGAAAGGTATACCAAATTTTATCAAAATCGGTTCAGTCGTTTAGGGATGGAAGCGTAACAGACAGACAGACAAACAGAGCTACTTTCGCATTTTATTTAAAAGAATATTAGCAACCGAAATTACTAATATTCTTTCTTTTAACCCCTCAAGCTACGCTAAATTGCTTGCGTCAGGGGTGGGTTCACGTCGGTAGTGTAATGACCAGGATTCGAACCTAGGACCTTTCGATCGTAAGGTCGACTCCTTAACCATTAAGCTACCAACGCTTAACTTATAATACCGGTTCTACCACCATTTTTAGGAAATAAAAGTAGCAGGTATTGTTTGCAGTAAGTTAGGTTAAAGACGTCCCACCAAAATCTCCAGAGCCCAAACCAAACCAAAGTTCTGGCTTAGGCTTTCTTTACGAGGTTGGGAGGTCAGTGTCAGACGGCAGCCACTAATATAAAAGTCATATAAACCAAATCTCAAACAAGAAAAGCAATAAATTGGTTCCAGAACTGAATGTAATCTTAACGCAATTAAGATACTGACTTTCCTCATTTTAAATCGAAAAATTTAAGACGGGATTGAACACACGACCAGTCCCAAAAGAATACTCTCATTAACTGAGCTACCTAGACATTCATACATTCACTCAAAAAGAAAACAACTTTATTTAAATGCCTATTGACGCGTGCCTTACTTACTTAATAAACGTTTTTAGTGAAACCCTTTTAACTTTGCCAATTTTAACGGTCTTTCGAACATAAGCCTTCCAAATTTGAATTTCAAATCGTGTTCGCCCAACGGTTGTTGACATTTGACAGGCGACCCGAGCGGTCGACCGTCGACGAGTCGCTGCCTAGACACGACTACTGCGATGCGATTGAGATTCTGAATAGCTACTGGATATATTTTATTGACAGTTGACGGTAGTCAGTAATAAAGTATCTAATCTCAAAGATAGGTATAGTGTAAGAGCTGTGTGACGTTTTATGTTAATGGAATAATTTTTATGTGCAGTCGACAAAAGATATCCTACACTTTTTTCATAAATACCTAATGTTAAAGGTAGGAATTTAAATGGCTAAGGGGGTGCAGAGAATTAACTAGTTGTACCAAAACTTAGGCTCACAAGGTTGGTGATTCATTTGTACGCAGCTGTATAAAAATATTTAATAAAATTCCTCAGGATTTGATTAATTTGCCAATAAATAAATTTAAAATAGAAGTGAAAAAAATTTTAATGAGTAAAGGTTACTATAAAGTGGATGAGTATCTTAATGATGTTAATGCGTGGTCAACATAAGTGTCTTGCTTGCTCGCACAAAATAAATTGTAAACTAAAGCAAATTTTAAAAAAGAAAAAAATCTAGTTCTAATATAGTTCGCTGAGTTTCTTGCTGGTATCTTCTCAGTAGAACTAACCTACCGAACCAGCGAAAGAATCATTTTCCAATGGTTTATTTTTACTTTCTTGACATACCTAATTGTAAAATTTTGACGTTCATATGTACTCTTTGTGTGCCTAAACTGAATAAATGGAATTGATTCTTTGATTCTTGATTGAATAGTATCTGCACTCCCGTCAGTCACTGAAGATGATTGGATGTTTGTTGTGTTCCGTTCCGCTGTTTGTGTGTGTTTTATACAGCAAAGGGTTTTATATAGCAAAATAAACTGTTTTATCGATATAAATTGTATTATTGTCTGAATTAAAGGTGTGTACCAAATAACAGAACAATCGGTCAACAGGAAGGGAGGAAAACTAAAGCATTAAGATCATTTTTAGTAGTTTGTTTGTCAAGATCGACCTGATGCTGACTGTACGGGCTGGAATAATGAAGGCAATTACGGACACATGGCTTTTCTCTCGGGGTTAAGAAGTCAGATGACAGTAATATTCCTGAAAAACATAAAACCCAACTACTGAAAAATCACAGTATAAAAAGTATTAAACAAATAAATATCAAGAATAGCTGTGGTCGTATGCCACTTAGTCTAACAAAACAATACATTTTCAGAGCTCACTGGAGAATTTGTGCTATCAGTGGGAAGGCTTGTCCTGCTTTGTCTTCTACTGACGGTACTTTATGACCGTTAGAGGGTGTCACAATTGATTCAGTGACATACTATGACGTCGTCACATAGTCGCCGTAGTCGGGTAAAAATAAAATAAATATGGAAACGTTTAAAGCACCAAATCCCGATTTGGGAATAAATGTATTTTCATAAACGTTATTTTTTATTATATTATACAGAGATGTTAAATACTTAGATCTGTGTTCATTCTACCGGTAAATAGATTTAACAAAAAGAAACCTTTCCAAAACCGTATAACAGTAGGTAATCTTGTTATTGAAAGAACTATCAATGAGCACAAGACAGTTTCCTTACTGCTCGGTGGAAACCCAAACAGCCATTGTCCGGTTTCCGGATTAAATCGTTTTACGCCGAGGTCAGTGTATTTAATACACAAATATCTCCCTAATGAAGGTTAAATTATCTTCCGTGCATTTTCTTAATTCAATTCTTTTAATAGTCTAAGTTAGAATTGGCCGAATTTCGATATTTGCCGTGAAACGATTGATATCCGACCTTTTTTTTATACCACTTAAATGGCAGATAAGCACATGGTCCACCTGATGGAAAGTGGTTAACGTGGCCTTTGGACGTATGTAAAACTAAGGGGTCACACTCGCGCTGCTAACCCTGTGCATAGAGAATTTCTGTGCCTTCAGCGTGAAAGACGAAGCAGGACAATTCTTTGGTTTTCCCACTGACAGTACAAAATCTCTCCAGTGAGCTCAGGCTACCGTACTCTCCGCCGGGAACACAACGGTAATTATGGCTGCGATATTCTGCAGGCGAAGGTACTTCTCCAGTCCTCTACAAACCCACAGGATATATCGAAGTTTTGCAGTTAGACTAAGTGGTTGGACGTTTAAATTCTCCTACTATCTGTTACTAATGCCAAAGATGTTCGTATCCATAGCAACCGGGTCCGAGAGTTGGCTTATTGTGCTCTTTAAGGCATGTAGGAATCTTAATTTGCTGAGAATGGTCACTTATCTTCGTTCCTCCTCCTCCTGCTCCAAGGAGAATCGCAAAAATGGAATTCATTACCAGCACACGTGTTTCCTTCTTCCTACAGTCCCGGGGCCTTTAAGCGGGGCGTGAAAAAGCATCTGATGAGGCCGCCAAGCTGAGTGCCACCATTGTAGCACTTAGTGTCTGTAATGGTGACCCTCTTTCCTGAGACTTTGCCTTTAGCTTACCATCAGGCGAGGTGATGTCAAGTTGGCGTGTCCTATATAAAAATAAAAATAAAAATAAAAACCCGCGAACTGAGGCAACTCGAGCATCGGAGCCCCCAACCATGAACCGCTAACCTTAGGCCCGCTAAGGGTGACCGGTGGAGCCTCCTGTCCCCCTAGCAGAAACCCGGGAATGAATTTGGGACGTTAACGTTGTCGTTGGGGTGCTAAAGTTATACCTGCCAACCTCGCCTCCAGCAACCAACACCTACCCATAGACGGCGTGCCTTGTAATCGGTTCGAGTCTGACATAACCTCCTCCACGGCTCCTTTATCTATGGAGGATATTTTGCCTAGTAAAAAAAAGTATAATATAATCTTGCAATATGCTTACATACTCGATTATCTCTTAGCTATGTCGCCGTATAACAGTAGGTCATCTTATTACTAAAATAACTGTTAATTAGTACCTTCAAGACAGATTCTTTTGTGTTTGATGGCAACCTAAATAGCTAATTAAATATTGGGTTTTATTTCGAGGTTAGTGTTCAAATAAAAATCAAAATACTTTGTTAATCTAGGTTAAGCGATAAAACTTATTGCATTGATCTAAGTATTTTTAGTTCTAGGTATAATGCAATATTTGTAATAAATATTTGATTATCCGCATAATGCAAGGCTTAGGTAGTTTAGGTCTAAATAGCGTTATGTAAATGACGAAAGAAATAAATTAATGAGTTCCTGAACTAGGAAATTGGTAAACCGATTGCAGACTCAAAGTGACCTACCGGCTCTATTAATCTATTGCACCAGGTCTAATAATAATTCTTATGATATTCTACGACAATCGTAACTAGTAAATTCAGACATAGGGAAATACCTGTGACTAAATTCAAATGCAAATTTTAGGCATAAAAGGATAAATACAGACTTGAAATTAAAAAACCTCACCGTTTGTTACTATATGGGAGTGACGAACCTTAAGACAGTTTGAAGAATTGTAGATGATCGATGACATCACCATTTCTGTGAGACCCTCACATGATATAAATCATAATGTTTTTGTGTATGCTCCGGAAATGTCATTATGTGGGAAGTATTGGAAATAGTGGACAAAGAAACGGAATCGCAACTGGATATGATAGAAACCACAACAAACATCTCTAAAGAGGGCCCAAACCAAAATTAAATGCACCTTATAGGTATTTAAACTATCATGGTTACTCACATTAGTATTAAAGTTATCGGAATATTTACCGGTGGTAGTGCAGATACGCGTAGTAAAAGAACTCGAAAGAGGGTAGATCGATATATTTACTCAATACCCCAGTTACTGTTTCTCTGTGATCATGGTGCTTGCAATAGCGCCGAAATATCGGAAACTCAGAACAATACAACATGGTCAATTTCCCAATAACTTTAATACTAATCATATGCACCATGGCTAGAGAGGCCACACGGCAGCCTCACGTACTGCCTGATGCAGATTATCACCGAGCATGGGTGCATCGGTCGATATCTGCGTCGGATGGAGAAAGAGCAAACGTCCTAGAACCATCATTGCGACGCGAGCGAGGTCTTGTGCCTGCTCACGCTTACTGAGTGCCCGGCATGGGAGACGCCGAGACGGGAGCTGATGGCGGCCCTGGGAGTGAGAGCTCTCACGCTCGCCGCCTTGCACGCGGCGATGCTTCGTTGCGTGGATGGCCGGCGCCTCCTTCTGCGAGCAAGTAGACCGAAAATGATGGCCTTGTGTCGGCCGGAGTATTAGGGTTATGCCTGCCAACCTCGCTTCCGGCAACCAACAACGACCCATAGATGGCGTGCGTTTTAGTCGGCTCGATTCCGACATAACCGTCTTCACCAGCTCTCATTCGTGAGAATTCTTCGCACAGTGAAAAAAAAACATCACTTACACCTGCCCTTCTAAACGTTTGTAGAATATTATAGAACAGATTGAATTCAATACAATTTTTGGCGAGCTTTGGATCAATATCAGATTGTCATACGCACTATAGGTATTTAAACTATCATGGTCACTGACATAAGATCGCTAACATCCTGAAGAAGGTATCTGTCAAAACTATATTCACTCCTTTTAAAAAGCTGTCGCAATGCCTGCGCTCACCCAAAGATGGCTCCCCATTGGACAGACCGGGAGTGTACAAGATTGACTGTAGCTGTGGCAGTTCTTATATAGGACAAACAAAAAGAACGGTTACATGCCGAATCAAGGAACACATCAGGGCAGTCAAAAACAATGAACCGCATAAATCTGCAATCGCTCAACATTTATTGGAGTCCGGTACGAACCACTGGATCGAACTACATAACCCTCAGATGCTTTCGACAGAACGCCACTATATACCAAGACTGGTTAGGGAAGCAATTGAAATAAAAAAGTATAAAAATTTCAATCGTGAGGATGGGTTTCAACTGCCGAGCGTCTGGCATCCAGTGGTCCGTCTTTGCAAAAACAACCGGGAACAAGCTAAAACAAAATCGCGAGTGGATACAGTGAGCATCGTATGTCGTGAACGTGATCGAGATCGGGTTCGAGTTTGTAGTGAGAGTGAAACCAATAGTAGTGCAGATACGCGTAGTAAAAGAACTCGAAAGAGGGTAGATCGATATAATTACTCCTAGAAGAAAAAACTTTTTCTTAGTTCACCGCCACTACTCCAGTTCCTCCGTGATCATGGTGCTTGCAACAGCGCCGAAATATCGGAAGCTCAAAATAGTGAAACATGGTAAATATCCCGTTTATTCTGATACTGATGTCATACGCACTGTCCTAAACGTAAAATACATGTCAATACCGTACATAACATAATATAACATAAACTCACGCCTATATCCCCGAAGGGGTAGGCAGAGATATTAGCACCCATATTTCGCCAGTTTATGTTTAAGTCCCAATGTAACAGGTGGCGAGCCTATTGCCACTAACCGGGCACTTATATTCCTGCAATAAATACACACATAACTTCGAAAAGCATCGAAAAGGCAATGTGTGCCATGGTAGAACCTGGGATCGAACCCGAGACCTCGTCTTAGCAGTCCATTACCCAAACCACTAAGCTAATGCGGCTACCGTACATTCATCTCGCTATTCAATAAAACAGCAAAAAAATTTACATATACTTACAAGGAGGTTGTATTTAAATAAATATTATCAATAATAACTAGGTACTGAGAAAAGTGGCATACGACAATTGCTATCCTTGATATTTTCGTGTTTAATACTTTTTAGAGCGTGATGTGTCACTAATCGGGTATTGGTTTTAAACTTTTTTATTTATTTATATTATTTTGAGGCAAGCAATAGGCATATTTTATACATATTTGTAATGTGCTAATTAAGCCCTTTCAGTTGATACCAAACATGACATATTTATCTAAATTTTATTTTTTAACACAGTACTTTAACACCACTAGAGGGCGCCACAATAGATTCAGTGACACATTATATCACCTATAACCAGCGGATGACTAAGACGCTCCCATTTGTCCAGTTCTAATAAGTGGTTGAGAAACTATGAGGGAACAGGTGAACCTACATACATACGTAGGTACGTAAATAGCCTGTCAAAATCATTACCCTCCTTTTGCTTCGCCGTAGTGAATCGCTTATGTGATTCACCTTTTACAATCTACTGCTGGGCATAGGACTCTCCCAACGCACGTCATTGCTCCCCAACCTCCACCTTCGGCATCTAGTTTATCCCAGCCACCTTTTAGATATCGTGGTTACAAAGTTTACATAACAAACAAGATAAAAGTAATTACAATTTATCAGCTGCTCATCTAAAGCCTTTAATTGCCTAGCCGTTGACACGGGTAAAACCCGGATCCCTAATATAATCTATCACAATATACCCATTGCTAACAAAGGAACGTTTACCCGAACCAAAAAGGTTAATTGGGGTATTATAGTTGGGAGTAAATTACCTAAAATTTGCAAATGGGCTCCAATGTTGACACGGCCACTATGTGGGAAATGGATTATTCAAATGTATACTTATGTAGAGACTGTATACTTGTGTTCCCAGCGGTGAGTAGAGTAGCCAGAGCTCACTGGAGAATTTGTGCTGTCATGTCAGTGGGAAGACTAAAGGCTTGTCCTGCTTTGTCTTCCACACAGACGACACAGAAACTCTGTACTTACAAGGTTGGCAGCGTGACTGTGACGTTTGTAACACCAGAGGTGTTACAAACGTCCATATACCACGGTAACCACTTTCCATCAGATGGGCCGTGTACTTGTCTGCCACGTAGATGATATAAAAAAAGACCCATTTTGCTTCGTCCGGGAAAAAATTGTAAAAAATCCGATTGCAGCGTGAAAAAACAGTCGCTGATAAAAAGCAGCCAATTGCGAGTCAGACTCAAGCACGAAGGGGTCCGTACTATTACGCTTTTTTCTGTTTATGAAACTAAATACATTCAATTGACAAGTTATTTTTTTTAAATTCTTTAGGATCAGTCTCTACTGGTCCTAAAGAATTAAAAAAAACCTTTTAACAGTGGATAAAAATATTTCCTACTCTATACTAGTCGTAAATAATTAAAAAAAAAATCTTTATTTAGTATTGACCATATTTGTCAAATATGCAATAAGGCATATGCTTTGTCAAATATACTGTCTACACATGTCATGGTAAATGTTTGTCAAATATATCAAATAGGCACGCAAGTACAAATAGCCATGTGAAGTGCTACCATTACTATACTTATGTCGTTTTGGAAGTTCCACTAATTAGTTTGTTTAATAGGTAATTCAGATATATTTTCACGAAATATAGTCGAAGCCAATTCATAAGAAAACTTATGTTATTAGGAGGTAAGTAAATAGGAAGTAGAAAGTGATTCCCATATTGGTCCTAGGTGGAGTTAAATAAGGAAGAAAGAAAAAAGAAAGAAGGAAGAATTAAAGACGAAAGAAAGGCCTTTTTAACAAGTTACCCTCGGACATCAAATGCATTAACTCGATTGAATATTTAAAAAAAATAATTAGCCAAACACATTATCTCGGTGTACTGAACGTATTTGTGTACCTACCTGATTTATTTGTTTAAGTGTGACAACGAACATTACATTCTATAACTGTATTTTATGTTCTCATGTAAGTGATGTAAATACCTATGTCTTTATGAAATAAAATTCATTAAACCTAAACCTAAGAAAGAAAGAAAGAAGAACGAAAGAAGAAAGAAAGAAAAAACACTTATTCTAGGCCACCCAATCTCCTCCCGCAGGAGTCGTAGAAGGTGACTAATGCGACTAAGGAATCCATCCGACAGTAATCCAGATAACAAAGTACCCACTTGACTGCAGAAGGCTCGCTCTCTATCACATGGGGCCAAAAATCACTTGAGACGAAATCTATAGGTACTAATATTATGAAGATGCAGTGTTTGTTTGTTTGTTTGATTGAAAGCGCTAATCTCAGAGACTACTGGTTCGAATTGTTTTGGTTAAGTAATCTGTTTACCGACGAAGAGTTTAGGTTATACATCATCACGCTACTACTTAAGGGAGCGGAGCAGTGATCATAAACGTCTACAAATTCGGCAAATTCCCATACATTATTTGATAACTAAAGAAATGCATGTTCAAATTAAATAAGTGATATGTTGTTTAAAAATATAATACAGGGAAGCTGTGTTATAACTCTTCCTACCCGTTCGGAGATTTACAGTCGTGAATATATGTGTGTGTATGTGTGTGAGACGCGGTGGTCCGATACCGATGGAACTTCATCATAAAATTGACGTTTCTTGTTCAATATGCAGCGCAGACTAATGCTGCAGTTTTTGCTATCATTACGCGTAATGAAACCCAGCATGTATTGCTGAAGATTGAATAGATAGTTTGATGTGCGGGTCATTATAGTTTTATTAAAAAAGGCGATCATATAGTCACGCCTCTTTCCCATTGGCGTAGGCAGAGATCATATAATTTATACTCAGTACGATTTGATTCTTCTACTTTTTGGTCTTTTTGGGGTCGAAATGAACCGTCGGTAGCTTAGTGCTTAAGGAGTTGGCCCTACGATCGAGTGGTCCCGGGTCCTGTCCGTTACATTACCGACGTGAACCTACTCCTAACACAAACAATTTAAGCTTAACTGGAGGGGTTATAGAAAATATTAGTAATATCGGTTCTATAATTCTTTTTTTTAAGGAAAAGAACGTAATCCATATAAGATCACTTCGATGTCCGTCTGTCTGTCTGTTAAGACCTTTTTCTCAAGAATTCGTGGAGGTATTGAGTTGATATTCACACCACATACACAGATCTCTAACGTCTTGATACTATGCAAAACTCAAAGATCTAAGTCAACGCATTCAAAATATATTACGGTTCATGTAGCTTAAGTTACAAAACCCTCGGTGCTCGAGTCCGACTCGCACTTGACTGACTTTTTTAGAAATATCATTGATCTGATGAAAATACGTACGCCTAGGTCAACCCTTACTTAGTTTTCCTACCACTTGGGGGGCAGAAAATGACACTACCTACTTGATATGAAGTGATATCCTTCGCCTATGGACGTTTACCAAGGGGGTGTCACACTCGTGCTGCCAGCCCTTTTTACTCGATTACGGCGAAGCAAAAGGAGGGTTATATCTTCTTTATCACTTAGTCAAACAAAACAATACATTCTAGGTAAAAGAGACCACGGCTATCCTAGATATTTAATAATTTTCAGTAGTCGGATTTCAGTTTAAAACTTATTTTTTATTTAATTGTTTTATTGTACACAAACAAAGAATTTTTACCCACCCCAACAAAATTATTGTAGACTTACCCTTAAGACATTCCATTTTCTTTTAAAATCAACATCGTACACTTAAATATATAGTTTGTACAGCACCACTGCGTATTCCATATGTCGCCATCTAGCGAAGATGATCGGAATTAATTCGAAACTAATGATCCTACATCGCGCTATATAAGTTCTCACGATAATTCCTAATCAGTGTTAAGTTCACACTAGTACATATAATAACAAGAGAGTAATAACATGGGTTTTATCACCAGACGCCTGATTTACCGATAATAATGAGATTCGCGTCGGCGTTCTTGCATTTTTAATTTCTTGTTTTTAGGAGAGGCGAGAATATTTCAAGAACTCTTCTCGAAAATTTTAATCTACATGCGAAAATTGTACGATGTGGTATGCAAAAATTAAAAAAGGTATTGATCAAAATAAATTTACACGAAACGTTTCTGCTTACCTCGAAGGGAGCAAGGAGTATTTATTTATGTAAACATAAAATGAACAGTCGCGTGGTTCCCAGCAGAGTAGAATTTGGACCACCCCATCTCTTCCCAAGCGGTGTCGTACAAGGCATGGGATAGGGGGCTGTTTAACATCAGATAGATATATATAGCCCAGACTGAGCCTCAGATGCATGGCTTGAGTTAACAATAGTGCCCGGAAGACGGCAATAGGTTCACCCCATATTACGTGGGCCCGAATTTAATGATGGCAATAGGCTCGCCACCTATTACATTGGGACCTAAACATAAACTAGCGAAATGTGGGTGCTAGCACCTCTGCCTACCCCTTCGGGGATATAGGCGTGAGTTTATGTATGATGTATGTATGTAAGTACATAAAATTAATATCACTGCGTATTTTCTGAACAAAACAACAAACTGCAAAACCTACTAACAATCTACAGTAAAACATCACAGTACAGTGGTCATGTAGGATAATTTGCATGCGCGGAGTGGTGCGCGTACGCAGTGCCAATGCGCTAGACATAATAGATCGATAATAAGCGGTTTCTAAAGTTGTAAAAAGTAATTAATGTGGAGAGAATGATACGTTGTTTTACTGTTACTTGAAAGAGAATTAATGACAGAATGCAGTCTATAAAATTGTTTCATTCAATTTGTATATAATTCAAATTGTATAAGGCACACCAATTTGACTTCACCTCACTTGATGGTAAGCTAATAGCAAAGTCTCCAGAAAGAGTTTTTTTTTGTATATTAATAGAATATTAGCAATCGCAATTACTAATATTCCCTCTAACCCCTCCAACTAAGCTAAATTGCTTGTGCTAGGAGTGATTAGAACCCGGGACCTTTCGATCGTAAGGCCGACTCCTTAACCACTAAGCTACCGACACTTTTGGGGATTCTGTAGTCCCCACACCCGAGAAGAGGGCCAGATCGTGAGAGATGGCCCTGGGTTGGCCGGGGTGCGAGGGATATGCCTGTCAACCTCACCTTCGGCAACCAAAGCGACCCACAGGCGGCGTGCGTTTTAGTCGGTTCGAGTCCGACATAACCTCCTCCACCGGCTCCGGTGGGGAGGTATCCGTGGGAATTTTGCGCACGTAAAAAAAAAATAGCTACCGACACTTTCAGACATGTAGCATGTTACAATGTTATGGTGATACTCATTTTGACAGCCTCTTTGCATGCTTTTTCACGCCTCGCTTAAAAGATCCGGGACTGTAAGAAGGAAACACATGAGCTGGTAAGTTCCACATGTGGTAGGGTGAAGAATAGACTAAAAATGAATTAATCCTCCCAAATTTATGTATGCGCATAACTTCCGAACGACTGCATTTCATTGTGTACATTATTCTTAGGTCAAGGTTAGTATAACAAAAAATAAAGAAGGTGACGAGAACGGGATCTGTATTTCACGCGAGCGGGGCCGCGGGCAAGGGAAAAAATATGTCGCTACGGAATTCACCGGGTCAGCTAGTTTTTAATAATTTCTTTCGATCAACTGTCGAAAAGTTTACATAGAAAACAAACTTTCTCAAGACAAGTAACATTTTAATGTAGACCGACAATGAGCGAAATTCTCACGACCAACAAATAAACAAACAATTGCAAGTAATTTCAGTTGCATTTACTTCAAGATCACAATTTTATATAGTAATATTTCTCACGAATTACTTTCTTTTTGTGATAATTTTTGATATTTGTGAACTGGCACCAATAAATTAATTGCATTTCAATAGATATTATTATTATTTAATACACTAGCAGCACAAGCTGATGTGTGTACATCACTGCACTTGTGTTTTTCTTGTCCAATGTTTATCAAGTCTATTTTTAAAACATTCACATTAGGAGCTTTTATTACACTTTCCGGAAGGGAGTTCCACATTTGCACCACGCGGTTCGGCAGTGATCTAGGTATCACTGCCGAACCGCGTGGTTGCTGGCACACCGAGGCTTGCATAATTTCATTGAGTGACCTCTTAGATGTCTGTTGGAGTTCATTGTGTAGATGTTTTCTATGTTTGATACCTACATAGCGATAATATTATAATAATGTTTTGTCAGAATTTTGTATGTTTCAATGAGGTCTCCCCTTTTCCTGCTCTCTTCCAGTGTGGTTAGGTTTAGTTCCAGAAGGCGCTCTTCGTATGACATCTCTTTCAAATCATTGTCCATTTTAGTGGCTCTTCTTTGCACCCTTTCTAATAGTAGAATATCTTTTTTTAAATATGGGCTCCAAATTTGGAAATCATATTCCAGCAGAGGTCGTATGTATGTTTTGTATATTATATTAAGAAACAATTCCTTGGTGATATTATAAAACGCTTTTTGCCTTTTTGTTTATATTCATGATGTGCTCCTCCCACTTGAGGCTATGTGTGATATTGTAACTTTATCTATCTAATTGATCCACTTTCACACATATACCGGCGATGGTGCTTAAGCACTGTGCCCCCGAACTGTGCCCTGTACTTACACGCCTTTTCGCACTCTCATACTCCGCGAGGCAGGTCCCAGCCTCGTGGAAGACCGCATTCGTGCACCCTGTACCTAAGAAAGGTGACAGGACAGACCCGACCAATTACAGGCCTCTCGCTATAACCTCCCTACTCTCGAAGGTTATGGAGCGTGTTATTAATACACAGCTCCTGAGATACCTTGAAGGAAACGATCTACTGAGCGACCGACAGTACGGCTTACGCCACCGTCGCTCAACCGGTGACCTTCTTGTGTATCTCACAAACCGGTGGTCGCAAGCCATCGAGAGTCGGGGTGAGGCACTAGCGGTCAGCCTCGATATAGCAAAGGCCTTCGATCGCGTCTGTCACAAAGGTCTTCTTGCGAAGTTGCCGTACTATGGACTCCCCGAGGGACTTTGCGAATGGATCGCCAGCTTTTTGTCCAACAGAAGCATCCAAGCTGTCGTCGACGGCAGCTGCTCGGACCGCATGAACATAAACGCTGGTGTCCCACAAGGATCCGTGTTGTCTCCGACACTGTTTCTGCTGCATGTCAATGATATGCTGTCTGATGGCTCCATTCATTGTTATGCGGACGACAGTACCGGGGACACGTGTTACACGGGCCGTGCAAATATCCCTCAGTCCGAGGTGGAGAAGAGTCGCAAACAACTTGTGTCTAAAATCGAGACCACTCTCTCTGGAGTATCCGATTGGGGACGACTAAACCTAGTCCAATTCAACCCCCACTAAGACACAAGTATGTGTATTCACCGCTAAGAAAACCCCATTCATTGTAGCGCCGCAATTCCTGGGCACACTGCTTACCATCTCCTCGAGTATCGGGATCCTTGGTGTCGATATCTCCAGCGACGTCCAATACCGAAGTCATTTGCAGGACAAGGTTACGTTGGCATCAAGAAAACTCGGAGTGCTCAACAGGGCGAAGCAGTACTTCACTGCGGGGCAGCAACTCCTTCTTTATAAAGCACAGGTCCGGCCTCACATGGAGTACTGCTGTCACCTTTTTGCAGGAGCACCTGCATACCAGCTTGACCCCTTCGACTCGTTGCAAAGACGGGCATTGAGGATGGTTGACAATCCCATACTCACAGGTAGAGTGGAACCTCTTAGCCTTAGGAGGGATTTTGCCTCACTGTGTGTGTTCTACCGCCTATACAATGGTTTGTGCTCAGATGAATTGTTTGACATGATGCCCGTAGCTACATTCTATCATCGCACCTCTCGCCATAGGCAGGGAATTCATCCCCACACATTGCGACCTGAGACGGTGCGCACTGTGCGGTATGAAAGAAACTTCATCCCACGCACACTCAAGCTGTGGAATGACCTCCCTGCTGCGGTTTTCCCAAGCGCCTACAATATGGGGTTCTTCAAGAGGGGCATCAGAAGGTTTCTTCATGGTCGGCAGCACGAGTGTGACACCCCTGGTGTTGCATACGTCCATAAGCCACGGTAACCGCTTCCTATCAGGTGGGCCGTGTGCTTGTCTGCCAACTTAGTGGTATAAAAAAAAAATGCACCACTGAACCGATATTGATTATGATTTGGTACAGAGATAGATTTTCTCAGGCATGCGTGTAAGTATCAAGTTGAAATATATACCACACTCAGTTCTATAATGTCTTGAAATTGTTAAAAAATTAAACGCCTTACCGGATTTGTTAACATTTAAGATTACTCTCTTTAGTAGTAGCCTGATTGTTAATAACTTATATCCTTCGTCGGTAAACGGGCTATTAAAAAAAAATTACCAATTCGAAACAGTAGTTCTTGAGATTAGCACGTTCAAGCAAACAAACAAATTCTTCAGCTTATAATAGTAAACATATAAGTATGGATGTATTTTTCGCATCATTAATTAGACTAGTGCGGAACTAGTTTTTTTTTAGTCGATAACCGTATTAAAATAATTAACCAAATTGAAAATAATCTCAGTTAATATGATTACGAGTGTATATGTTTACTGTAATTATAATCAACCAAATAATTACATAATATGATAATTACATAATAATTTTTGAGGTAATTGTTATGTATAACATTTTATATGCATTTATTTCGATAAATTAAAAAATACCTACATTTGTAATGCTGAACTGAGACGAAACTGTAGTAATCTTGTTAAAACGGGGTCACGTTTGTTTTTAAAAAGTAAAAGTTATTGTACATTTGCATTCAAATCTATTTATAAACTTTAATGGGAGTGTATAATAATGCATACGGACTGCCTATGGTACCCTGGAAGAACGGTTAGACCTTTGAGACGCAACGTGTGTCAGCACGGTTGCCACTAGCCACCTTAGTCGCACTGTCCACTCCTCGCTGTACTAGTTCGTCTCAATGGCGGTGGAGACTCCGGGGAGCTGGGACAAGGAAGCTAAAAGCCTTATTAAAGAAATCGGACAGAACCTCAACGAGGCGACTGGTGACACTCGTTCCGGATCGTTCCTGGTGCAAAGGCTGGCCATTGCCATCCAACGTGGCAACGCAGCAAGTTTAATGGGCACTTTTGCACTGAGGGCGATCAGGGGCAGGTTGATTGATTAGTACATGGCCTAAGCATTGCTTGTTGTACAATTTTGACATTTTGTGTTAATTTGACGAATAAATCAAATTTTAACGTATTAGACTTTATAAATCGCATTACAAAGCTTTAGGAACACCATTATACTCTCATTACACTTCGTTATATTCATCATTATACTCAACCCTAAAACTAACCCATTGAGCAATAAGTGGTATATTTATATGAATTAACATATTCCACCTGCAATAAAAACTATATTGGCCAAACGGGACGTTCTTTTTCAACCACATGGAACATGTTGAAGGCTGGAGACTCTAAAAACAGAATTAAATTTTACAGAACACCTTCCCAATGAAAACCACTCCTTTGACGTAATGTCAACTTTAAAGTGATAAAGGCAGAAAAATGAATGCCCTAGGAACTCTTGAAATAAATAGAGTATTAAATGAAAACAGAAACATTATACTAAATCAGCTGCATCTTCACAATTTTTCACATTTATATTAATAGTAGGAAACGGGATAAGATAGGATGTCATACAAGTAAGGTACTATTCATGTGGTGAGGGACAAAGAATGAATACAAGAATCACCACCCTATCTCATCCGATGGGTATCGTAAGAGGCGACTAACGGAACAATGCGCATACGCTATCACTGCGAGAGAAGGAAAACTCGAAATAAAACCCTGTACTGACCCATCTGGCCAGCGTGGAAACAGTAGGCCAAAGCTTCCCTACCATTGGGAGATGTCAATGTCCAGCAGTGGACAGCGATGGGCTAATTGATTGATTGACAAGGTAAAAGGTACAATTGTAAGGAAAACTACTAAAACTCAAAACAATGCTACGTGGTTAATATCCCGATAATTCTAATGGGGTGACCATAGGTGACCATGACCATTCTGAGACACCAAAAAGTATGTTTTCTTATTCCTTATTGTTTTCAACATTACAACGTTGCATTCAGTGCTGGTTTGACCGGGTCCCCTCTATCTGGCATAAACTCGACACTCTGAAATTCATCTGGCATATTTTTATTTAATCGAACATTTTTGAGACTAAATAGTTTCTTTAGGTAATATAATCACATTTTAGCAGAACGATCATAATATTCGAATGAGCTTATTCTTAAGATTACAATTAGACAATCTGAAGTGTGTTGATAAATATTATTTTCATACATTGAGAATGTAACCTCAACAGCCGAAATGTCAAAAACAATCTCAATGTTAATGAAAAAGTTATACAGTTTTTGACATAATATAAAGTTGTTAAGATTGGATTTTGAACATCTTTTATTTCGAGAATTGCCTTCAGGTTGAAAACATAACCCACTTTTCTGACTTCACCGTAAAATGGAATGCATCGAGTGAAATGATAACGGTTAAGTGTTATAGCTGACCGGTTAATCAATGATTCGATTATTTTATTGACGTTGGTTAATCAATATCAGTTTAATGCAGGTGCCAGTAGCTGTCGGTTAGGAAGCGTAGCGGTTTTTTATTTGATTAAAAATACGGTAAAACGTGTTTTCTATTACAAATTTTATGTGATTAAAATGATAGATTTGGGTCGGGACCACACCTCAGGTGCATTGATGTGTGTGACAGTGACATGATGATGGGAAGGACGCAAAAACCAACTTTAAAGATGCAAGTATAAATAACTTTTTTTTAGTTGCGAAAAATCCCCACGGATACCTCCCCGCCGGAGCCAGTGGGAGAGGTTATATCGGACTCGAACCGACTGAAACGCACGGCGCCTGTGGGTCATTGTTGGTTGCCAAAGGTGAGGTTGACAGACATATCCCTCGCACCCCGGCTGACCCATGGTCTACTCTCTCGGTATGGCCCTACTCTCTCCCCGGAACCTGGTCCCCGGAAACGGGGAGACGCGCAACGCGCGCTGCCGCCGCGGTCTGCTTCTGTTAGGGTGATAGGCTAGGTGGCTCTACCCGTTACCCCTAGGCCTGCGCGTATGGTGGGCGGAAGTCATTCATCGACCTCCGACGCGCGACGCTCGAGTTGTCTCCGCACGCGGGCAGCTTGGCTTGCGATCCTTCGTCACTCCGCTACCGCTAGTATAAATGATTTTAGCGACGATACACTGATATGAAAAACGGTCATAGTGATTATCTGATTAAATATTTTTTACGAATTAACTTGAAAGTATTCAACACAAGCTTCAAAAAGATATTAAATTTAAAAAGCTTTACAACTCAGTGTATTGAGAAAGCCAATGCAATTCATTCAATCCATACACACAGTCACTTTCCAAACTAAGCCGCACTAATCACCACTTAGGCTTATCCCTATTATTTTAAAAAAAAATATGGCGTAATTTTAGCTATTAGGAAAGTTAAGCTTTGATACATGTTAAATTTAACTTAAACTGTTTGTGAAAAAGTTATATTTAAAGCATGTATGAATACCTCATTCAACTTTAGAGCTGAGACCCGCTCTTCCATAATTTTATATGGTTGACTTTTACGGTAACGACTGCAGTCCTCCGCGAAAACCTCCTCCATTAGGTTAACCTTGGTTATACAGCTGCAGTTGAGAATGGCTAGACCTTTGCAGATGTAGGTGTGCAAACACTCACGATTCCGTTATGCCCTTTCAATTTCATTTTGAATTATAGTAACATATTTCAATATAAAAATGACTCTAGTCAGCGACCAGTCAGGCGACCTAAAACAACTTATTTTTTATTCATATTTATTGTAGATCCAATTAAGAGTTAAAAAGTGAAAATGCTTTAGCAACGAAAGTAATAATTGTCTGTTTCATATAAAAGTGGCAAGTCGTTATCACAGGAAAGCTGAGCATTTTTAAGAAATTTAATCCAATATCCGGAGATTTAACTCTATACAACACACATAATATTGACAAAAAAAACGTTAAGTACATTTATGTATGCTGACATCTTTAATGTATGCGTAATGATGATTTTATTTCATACTAGCTGTTGCCCGTGGCTCCACACGCGTTGTCGACGGTTATCGTGACTTTTGGTCATATATCCCGGTACTACCGTTGCTATTTAAAGAAGAGACCACTCCACTAATGAGCGAGCGGGCTACCGGACGAGCGAACGGGCGAACGGGAGAGCGAGCGATGTGTCGTTTCACACTGCAAGCGACGCGATCTAAAAGATTCGCGGACGATGGAATCTAAACCTGCCAGTGAGTGGGCGGGCAAGCTGAGATATAAAAACAGGTGAAAAGATATCGTCCCCAGGTATCGTCCATATCCGACTACAGAGCCCGTCGCCCGCCAGCTCTCTCTCCTGCCAGCTGATATCACCAGACATAGTTCGTTCTCACTGCAAGTAGGCGATACTGTATAAGTTAGCAGTAGAATATACATAGATTGATAGTTTTTATGCTGTCAGTGGGAAGATCCAAGACTTGTCCCGAATGTGTTTTCTGTACTGACGGAACAGAAAATCTCTGTCATGTGTGGGTGTTACATAGGTCATTCATATGTCCCGGTAATCACTTTCCATCAGATGAGCCGTGTGCTTGTCTGCCACCTAAGTTGTATAAAGAAATAAAATGTAGGTACTGTAAATATCTACAGATAAAGAAAACCACGTGTACATAAATACATAAATTATTTAACTGAGCTTATTAAATTAAGAATGTTAAAAGACCGGTAAAAGTTGAGTCTGTTTTTATTTTATCCACATATCGAAATACACTTGTACTTTTTCCACGGTTTTTTTCTATTATTACACCTGACCGGTTTCGCCTTATGGCATCCTCAAACGTTTACAAAAGGTTTGTAAACCAATATGTGGAACAACAAATTCCACCAAATGCCATCAATCAATCAAGCCATCAATCAACAGTATACCTAAATAGTCTTATTTTATCGTTTTTAATTATTTATCAATCAACAGTATAAATAGTCTTATTTTATCGTTTTTAATTATTTATCAATCAGCAGTATAAATAGTCTTATTTTATCGTTTTTATTTATTTATCAATCAATAGTATAAATAGTCTTATTTTATCGTTTTTAATTATTTATCAATCAACAGTATAAATAGTCTTATTTTATTGTTTTTATTTATTTATAATCATTCACCCAACCTATAATAGTAAATGATTTGACAATAAAATACTATGACGTCACAATAAATTATTTCATACATGTTTCCTTGTTTTGACCTTGAGTAAAAAGTAACTAATTTGTATTTAAACTATCATGGTCACTCACATTAGTATCAAAATTATCGGGATATTTACCATGTGGTATTGTTTTGAGTTTCCGATATTTCGGCACTGTTGCAAGCACCATGATCAGTTCCACCGTGATTCCGATTATTTTGATACTGAAGTAACTAATTTGAATAGTCAGTTAAATACCCAATTATATAATTTATAATTTAATTTATTTAATAACTTTAGTTGCTGACTGTACGGTTCTATAGTATGTATATGAAGCGACTCGTGAGATTTCTCCCAACGGCGATATAAAAAAGGTTGTCTTAAAGCTATTTGGAATTTTGCCAAAACAAAACACTTTTATCTCGAAAAATAGTCGTTTAATACGCATTGACTTTACGAATGGCCAGTTTAATGTATTCCCCCGGGCCCTATTTATGGCCCAGGGTGTACCCGGACCATATATTACTGGACTGAGTTGGCCCCCGCTAATTTCAGTGCGAACATGCTAATACCGTTCAATGGACAATTTATTGGGTATTGTTTTATAAAGATTTACACTCCACCATTGTATTGAGGCCAGCTGTATTAATTTATTCACACAACAACATTAATGTAAATCAATTTCAACTCTATGGCTATTGAACTTAAGAAGAAATTAGGGAAGCAAACTATAAGTGTGATGTGACTTATCGATATCGTTTGTGATCGTTGATGTAGACATTCGTTGTATTAATTATTTCTGTCCTTTGAGAATCACGAAAAATTGGGACAGTTATGTCTCTCCAAATGGATTTATTATTTATATTTTTGTTTGACAATATTACGCTTGGTTATTTTGATAAGTAAGTACCATGGAGTACGCATTCTCTCTCGGAGTGGGCGGTCAGATGTAAATCGCTCCTGTAAAAGCCAAGATGAGGATTTGGAAATGAGGACAGGACCAGGCCTAGTTCTAAAGTGCAAGCTTTAAGCTAATCGGGATTGGTGCTCTAATGATGCTTGAAATATGGAAACCACATTTTTTTATCCATTTAGAATGATAAAGTTAATTAAAGAATTAGGCAGAGGGGAATTAACACCCATATTTCGCCAATCTTTGTATTCGTTCCCACTTAAGAGAGAGTGAGCCTATTTTTTTTTTTTTTTTTTTACGTGCGCAAAATCCCCACGGATACCTCCCCACCGGACCCGGTGGAGGAGGTTATGTCGGACTCGAACCGACTAAAACGCACGCCGCCAGTGGGTCGTTTTGATTGCCGAAGGTGAGGTTAACAGGCATATCCCTCGCACCCCGGCCGACACAGGGCTATCTCTCACGATCTGGTCCTCTTCTCGGGTACAAACCCGGGGACGAGTAGCGGACTTTGTAGTGCGGACCATCGCCGCGAGCAAGGTGGAGAGCGTGAGAACCCTCACTCCCAGGGCCGCCACAAGCTCCTGCCTCGGCGTCTCCCACGCCGGACACTAGGTGAGCGTGTGCGGCCCCGAGTCCTCGCTCGCGTCGCAGTGATGGCACTCGGACGTTGGCTCTTTCTCCATCCGACGCAGATACTTTCCGAAGCACCCGTGCTCGGTGATCATCTGCCTCAGACGGTACGAAAGGCTGTCCTGTGGCCTCTCTAGCCACTCCCCCATGATGGGTCTTACCGCCGCTACTACGGCGCGCCCTGCGCCTGGTCGCCCAAGTCGTAGCTCCCATTCCGCCACCATTTCCCTGTGGAGCCGGGATCTCACGGCCCGAATTTCTTCGGGCTCGGGATCGTCACTCCGCTCCCGCGCCGCCTTTCGGAACCGGTATAGCGCCAAAAGGGATCTCGCTTCCAAGATCCATGGTGGCGATCCGGCGAGGATACTCGCCGCGTTGAAAGATATCGTGCGGTACCCCCTTATGATGCGGCACGCCAACATCTGCTGCGGACGCTGCAGCAGGGGCATGTGCCGATCATTCAGGATCCTGAATGATCGCACGATATCTTTCAACGTGGCGAGTACCGTGCAGCGTGCCCACACGGGACACCCGTAAAGGCCATGGACCGCACGACACCCGCGTAGAGTCAGAATTATTTGGCTTACTAATTGCTGTAAAATAAGATTAAACACATACACATATAATCACGCCTTTATCTCCGAAGGCGGAGGTGAATTGACACCCGTATATAGCCAATCATTATATTCATTCCCACATTATAGGCAGTGAGTCTATTGCCATTTTCCGGCCAATATTTTTTACTCGCGCCATGCATGAAAGCCTGAGCCTGAGCTGTATATATTTATATCTGTCTGATGTTAAACCGCCCTACCCCTTAGTCACTTTGTACGACACCACTTGGGAAGAGATGGGGTGGTCAAATTCTACTCTGCCGGGAACCACGCGACTTAGTAACCAAAAGTACTTCCTCAACCTCCAGCTGAGTTAAATTGTTTGTATTAGGTTACCAGGATTCGAACCTAGGATCACACAATTCTAGGCCGACTTAAATTGAGTCTAGTTAAGGTTAGGTTGTAATCATAGAAATATTTATGGTATTAAAAACAAATTATGGTCTAAAGCGGTCGGCAGGAGGTAGAACACGACGGTATTCCCGTCCTAATTGAGCGGTCCGATTGGGAAAGTACTCTGCCCTACAGAATATCGCGGCCATAATAACCTCGTGTTGTGTTCCAGGGGGTGAGAAGGGTATATAGAGCTCACTGAAGAGTTTTAATTTTGTCAGTGGGAGACCAAATGTCCTGCTTTATCTTCTACACTGTCGGCGCATAAAATCTCTATTCTTACAGGGTCGGCAACACGAGTGTGACTCCATTGGTTCCATCAGGTGGGGCGTGTACTTGTCTGCCACCTAAGTTGTATAAAAAAGTATAATTTTTCTGGCTTTCTTTAAAAACAAGATGCAAGAATAAATTATAAATTCATGATAGGTAACATAAATTCACGGAAATGCCTCTTTATTCATTACATGATCATTTAATTACTTCCTAAAATTATATTTAGTTAAGTAAGTGTGCCAATTAAAACGTAATATTGAGGCATTTTTATTACATAAAAAAATTATGTTGTTAAATATTATTATAACATTAAATTATACTTATATATATATAATAACCGCGGTAGCCTAGTGGTATTGGTAATGAACTGCTGAGACGAGGTCTCGGGTTCGATCCCAGGTTTTACCATGGCACACACCAATGACTTTTCGATGCTTTTCGAAGTTATGTGTGTATTTATCGCAGGTTTATAAGTGCCCGGTTAATGGCAATAGGCTCGCCACCTATTACATTGGGACCTAAACATAAACTGGCGAAATGTGGGTGCAAGCACCTCTGCCTACCCTTTCGGGGATATAGGCGTGAGTTTATGTTATGTTATGTTATGTTAAATTATTCACTAAATTCTCTTCGTCTTCTTCTTAGCGTTAATCCCAGTCGCATACGAAGTTTTCACCTCAGGGTCCGCTTTGCCGGACTAACTGTTAATTTGGCTAAACTTCGATATTTTCCGTAAAGCGACTGCCATATGACCTCCACAACCCAAAGACGATATCGAAGTATTGCAGCTAGATCATTTGTTGGACTGTTTTAAGGCCCCAACTAACCGTTACGACAGCCATAGATTTTATTATGACAACTGGGACAGACGGCTTAATGCGCCCTTCGAGGCACGTCCAGACCAATGCAAAGACTTATATTCATGCATACAAATATTTGCACTAAACGGGGATCAAACCCGCGCCTCCTGCGTAGCGGCCGCTTTAGCTACCGCCACGCCACGGAGGCTGTGGCTGTGAATTATAGTCAGTGATATTCTTCAACGTAAAGTAAATGGTATGAGCCCTTTCCCATCTCAGTTGGTCGGCTATTCAGTCTAACTGTGACGCGGGCCAATTCCAATAAGCGCGTAAAGCGACTGCCACCTGACCTTCACATGCAAACAACTTTTGAAGAGAAAACTTCTGTTAATTCGTAGATGATACTGCGGGTGATATTAGATATTGGGCCCTGAAGAATTTGATGAGGCCTCCAAACTCCCTAATTCTATATATTTACATTTAGAATTCTATGATTTATTTTTCAACTATTCCTTTCTCTATTCCTATGGCGCGATTTATAAAGAAGAAACGTGACGAGGACGTGTGGCGATGGCGGACAATCAGAGTAAGCGTAAAATAACGTCATTATTGTCGTAGAGGAGAATTGTGCCAACGCTTCCAAATGACGTCCCGCCACTAAGTGAACTTGCAGGAGGTAGGACATGACGGGATTTCCGTCCAATTGAGCAGTACGACTGGGGAAGTACCTCCACCCTACAGAATACCGTACCACTAACCGTAACACATACCATAATGACCTCGTATTGTGTTACCGGCGATAAGTAGGGTAGCCAGAGCTCACTGGAGAGTTTTTATACTGTCAGTGGGAAGACCAAAAGCTTGTCCTGCTTTGTCTTTTACACTGACGGCACAGAAACTTTTGTGCTTACAGGGTTGGCAGCGCGATTGTGACTCCCTCCACTTTCTATAAGGTGGGCCGTGTGTTTGTCTGCCAACCAAGTGGTATATAAAAAAAGTTACGTGCCATCGTAGCGAGTGGCGTGGCGTGCGCCACGTCAGTCACAAGCCAGTCGTCGTACAAGTACTGATATATGGCAAACTGCAAAAAAAAAGTGCGTAATTATACAGAGTTCAATAATATACAGTTATATCCTGCTCTGTATTTTTTTTTATATAGGACACGTCAATTAGACTTCACCTTGCCTGATGGTAAGCTGAAGGCAAAGTCCCAGAAAAGAGGGTCACCATTACTTAAACATACCGTGTGACAATGGTGACACTCAGCTTGACGGCCTCATCATATGCTTTTTCACGCCCCGCTTAAAGGACCCGGGACTGTAGGAAGAAGGAAAGGATTATTACAATGATGCTACTATAACATCTGAAAGGTACAGGATAAGTTATGTGGTACAATTACTACATTTGCCCAAAAAGTCGGCGCGTCCTGTGTCTAGAAAGAAAGAGAGAAAGAAAGAAAATCGTTCTTGTTGCAGATCACACATGTACGTCATAAAAAAAATTCGAAATAATAATATTAAACATAATAAATAACCGCACCGCAATAAAAGTAGCCGAGTGGTTTCCGGCAGAGTAGAATTAGGGCCACCCCATCTCTTCCCATGCGGTGTCGTACAAGGCGACTAAGGGATAGGATATACAGCCCAGACTCAGCCTCAGATGCATGGCTCTAGTCAACAACAGTGCCCGGAATACGGCATTAGGGTCACCCCTTATTACGTTGGGCCGAATATAATTATTGTTGAAATGTGGGTGTTAATTCACCTCTGCCTACTCGTAACCCTCTGGGGATAAAGGTGTGATTATATGTATGTATGTATAAAAAATAGCAATAACAGCAACACCTTCTCCGATGATGTCTCCCCGGCATGCCGAATATACATTTAAACTCGTCAAAAAACACCATCAGTGGACCTGAAGCTACTCAGACGACGAACGAATGCTTCAATTGAACAATCACCTTCTGTCACATCAATTTATAAAGTGACGTGACAAATGTCCCCGCCACGTCATGCGCCACACGCCACACGCCACACGCCACACATCCTCGCGTCTCTTCTGTATGAACCGCGCCTAAGATTTTACTGATTAGATTCTGTTTCCACGGTACATTCCTATAGAAATTGCATTTATATCCAATTATCAATAAGTATGTACGTGCTCCTACCATTTATTGCTCCACTTGCCTCATTATCGAACTATCATTATCTACAGGGTGTAGACTTTCTAAACGAAACTTGTCAATCTGGTAGACTTTCCCTAGGCTTACCTACAAGTGTGAAAAACTAGTAATTTTCTTACTATACCTATAATCTTTGTGGGGTTACATTCACTATATTCAGTATTAGGTGTTTCCGTTTTCAACCGGAATTTTTTCTACCGGGAATTATTTTCCATTTTTAACCGATTTTTATTTGTTACTCTACCGAAAAAAAATCACTTTGAACTTGACCACAACCACGGTGTTTTCCGTTGTCTTATTCAGGTCCTCGGTAGTAGGTACAGGTGGATGAGAACACTGGGCAGAGAACGAAGGTGATTTGACCTGGAATTGGATACCGCAGTCGTAGGGCACTTGCGACTGCATTTTGTCATAGTTTCGTAGGTTTTATAGGAGGACACGAGGGTCTTCCCGTCACTATTGAGGAGTCCTACTGGGGAAGAACCTCCGCCCTACGAAATACCGTGGCTATAGTAAGCTCGTGTTGTATTGCCGACTGTAAGTATAGTAGGCAGAGCTCACAGGAGAGTTTTTGTACTGTCAGTGGGAAGACCGAATTCTTGCCCTACTTTGTCTTCTGCACTGACGGTATAGAAACTCTCTGTTCTTACAGGGTCGGCCTTCTTACAAGTGCGTGTCCCTTGATGTTGCACAAGCCCATAGGCCACGGTGTGCTTGACTGTCACCGACATTGTATGAAAGAAAATATTTTCCTTTCAGATCCCAATTTGGGTACGCAGGCCATTTAATGGCTTCCTTGTTTATTAATTTAATGGCATATTATATTTAATTACCTGTTATTCCTTAACTACCCATGTGTTATTCTGGATCGATTTATACAAACATACTTACATATAATCCCGCCTTTATCTCCGGGGGTTAGACAGAGGTGAATTAACACCGACATTTCACCAATCGTTGTATTCGGTCCCACGTAATAGATGGTGAGCCTATTGCTGTTTTCCTGGCAATATTGTTGACACGAGTCATGCATCTAAGGTGGAGTCTGGGCTATGTATATCTGTCTGATGTTATACAGCCCTATCCCTTAGTTGCCTTGTATGACACCACATAGGAATAGATGGGGTGTGCTAAATTTTAATCTGCCGGTAACCACGTGGCTTCGGATCCATGGGGATCGATTTATATATTCGCTCTATTTGAATACTGTATTAAAATTGAAAATATCGGGAAAAAGTAGGTTGATGAAACCGAAAGAAACGGCGGCAAGCTTAAATAAATATTCCACAACATTCTACTCAACGCTATCTAGAGAGCTAGAGAAGCTTACCATGCATAGCTTAACTAGCTTGTGTTATGGAACCTAGAATGCGGATAAACATACTTAGATACTTTTTTTTTGTAAATACATATATACTATACATAGATGTATACAATACAATACATATATTGGCACTGAGCAGGAATCGAACTGGCGCCTCCTGCGTGGCAGTCGAGCGTTCTACCGCTACGCCACAGAGGCCGACAAATGCATCATGCTAAAACGTATGAAATAAATAGATACAGTCAGTGTTAGAACCATCTTGACTGTAAAGTCTCAATAGTAAGGTATTAAGAACGAATCAAACTGTGTTATTGATTTAAATTGTATTGATTTAGTGAGTTACCATCATAGTGCATTGGAATGTTCTCCATCCGTCAGTAAACACACAACCCATGACTAGCTGCCCGCTTGACGGCAACAGGCTCACTCCCTATTACGTAGGACCGAAAATCATTAGTAGGTAGCGAATTATGGGTGTTAATATACCTCTGCCTACCCCTTCGGGAATTTATAAGCCTAAGTATATGCATATAATATTAGAAAGAAAGAAAGAAAGAAAAAATGTTTATTGCGACACAGCATACAGTACAAATAATACATATTACTGAAATAAAAAAGCTTAGTATTTTGAAATTAATTCTGTCCAAAAAGCTGGCTAATATATCACAGGGTGACATTTCATATGATTGCACCAGCGAAATGTGACCGCAGTTACGTTCTATCGCAGTGACAAAACTATAACATTGTATTACTTATTATAATCTTATTTGAACTAAAAACTTTGTGCTGTAATTTGAAGCACATTACAAATAATTTTTAATCACAATATAAGTAGATACAGAAGGTCAAATCGGTTGATCTTACTACCAGTTGATCGAGAACTTATCAAATTCTCCAAGAGGCAAGATGAGTTGACATGAGCAACCTACAGCTATCAGATTAAATTTTGACCCTAAAAGCCTTATCATACTAGCAGTTTTGGGGCGGAGCGGTCGTGGAGCGGAGAAGCCAGACGCCGCGGCTGCGCGTGGGCCTCCGCCTCTGTTGCGCTGATTTGTTCACACCCCGCTTAAAGGACCCGGGACTGTAGGAAGAAGGAAACACGTGAGCTGGTAATGAATTCCAGGCCTTAATGGTGCAACAAAGTAAAGTCTCCGAACCGCTTGGTTCTTGAAAGGATGTTCTGCACCGTGTGCGGAAGCTAAGCCTTGCACGTATTGTCCTGTGTAAGCAAGGGGAGGGTGGGACTAATTGGAAGAGCTCATCAGAACATTCATCGATACATACAGACGGTAAAATACTGCCAAGGGGTGACCTTGGCAGTATTTTGTGAACAAAACATGTACCGCCCATTGAGGTTACATTTAGTATCGTGGTTGGAGTCAAAATATTTGCCGGTAACTATATTAATTGAACATTAAAATAAGTTTATATTTTACGTCATATAACTTGCTTTAAACTAAAATATCATTTAATTTTGTAAAAACTTTGTCCAAAGCATATAGAGACGGAACAAACCTGCACTGCTGAAATTCATATTTTTACGAATCTCTCTCTCGGAGTAATAAAAATCCAGATTATACAGGCTGGCGGATATAAATTTCAGTTTATTACAATCTCCCTGTATAAATAAGCTTTTTCTAGTTCGGTATTAACATTTTTTATACCGTATAATGGTAAAATTTTCCATAACTGGAAACTGGAACTGACTTACACTGGAAATTTGGTCTTTACATTTTTGGAAGTACCTCCACCCTACAGAATACCGCGGTTATAATAACTTCGCGTTGTATTCCCAGCGGTGAGTAGGGTAGCCAGAGCTCACTGGAGAATTTTTGCTGTCAGTGGGATGACTAAAGGCTTGTCCTGTTTTGTCCTGTACACTAACGGCTCAGAAACTCTGTGCTTACAGGGTCAGCAGCATGAGTGTGGCCTCTCTGGTATTACACACGACCATAGGCCACGGTAACCACTTTCCATCATGTGGGCCGTGAGCTAGTCTGCCACCTAAATGGTATAAAAAAAATACACGGCATTATGACTTAATGTCGCCTGGCAGAGGGTAACCTCAAAAGTAACAGTTACCATTACAGAAACCGACAATGTTATAATGGCGGCCCTCAGCGCCTTATCATTAAAGGCTCCCAAGACCGTTGGAAAAAAATCACATGTACCGGTAAAGAATTCTAAAATTTTAGGGTGCTGCAAGAAAAAGAGTAACACATTCCCTTGGTTCTTGATGGAATCGTTTGCACCGTATGCGGGTCACTTCGAAGTCGCAGGACTTAGAAGTGACCCGCCACTTGCCAGTTGTCTACAGGACATGTTGTCCTGTAGACAAGTGGCAATTCGTTGGCCGGCGATTTGTGTAATAGAATGACGAATGTATTGATTTGACATTTATGACATGCGTTCACGACTGTCATATATGTCAAATCCCATACATTTGTCATTTTATTATACAATACGCTGGACAACGAATTGGCATTTGTCTAGAGGGGCTGTATAGGAAAGGAAAGGATGGACTTGGGACTAATATGAAAAGTGAATGAAAAAACAAAGCCATTTGGCATATATTTTGTGAAATATTCGATATACTTTTTTATGTCTAACATCATAAAATATGATTAATGGTACGGAATCCCTGGAGCAAAGACTAGCGCATATTTGTGGGATGAATTTTTTTTTTCGCGTTTCCCGGACCTAACGTCCTTGAGTATACAGTATACATTTCCTCTTTGCTGCAAGACTAACTAAGACGGTTTAATCCCATTCAGTACACTCAAATGATTCATAGTTACTAATTTTTAATATGATGAATGTGAAAAACAAATCTATCATATTATAAATTCACTTTCAATTTACTTCGTACTTCGTTACGGCTGCGTTCACTACCACCACGCCACAGAGTCTGTCTATATAGGTAGATACTTTTTTCATTTACATCCTCATGTCTATAGTCCCGAATTCCCTCTACAGGATTGCTCAGGATCCCCCTACGGACTGAAGTAAATTACGGCCACTTTCGCTTGCTTATCGAACGGTGGCTTAATCACGTTGGACTGGTAATTAATTGACTGTGGGTTCGAGCTCCGTGCAGGGTACCACAGACGAGAATCCATTCCTAACACAAGTAATTTAGCTTAATTGGAGGGGTTAATGAGAATACCAGTGATGTATGGGGTTAGGTTACTGGTATGTCTGTGGTAATTTCGTAATATATAACCCTTTCTTTGTTGTTGCACGGTAGAAAGGGTTGAGATTGAATTTTTTTGAATGAAAATGGAATAATTTAATTTAATATCGCATTTAACGGATCAGAACCCGCGACGCCACCTTCTTGTCCATGTTATCATCATGTTACGACTGTACTTACTGACAAAACCACCAAGCGACTGCAATATGGGGTTCTTCAAGAAGGACATTAGAAGTTTCTTACCGGGTCGACAGCACGAGTGTAACGGTCCTGGTGTTGCACACGTCTATAGACCTGAACTACTCCTGAATCAAGTGGACAGTGTGCTTGTCTACCGCCTAAGTGGTATAAAAATACTGTTAATGGTTCTCCTTCCTGACTGCAGTAGTAAATTGTTAGAATGTTATCACAGGTTGTGTAATGTTATACGATAACAGATAGTAAGTACATTGTGCCTCATGCATGAGTCATTTTAATAATATTTTTCGTTTTTATAATTTCAGAACACGTCCATCTTCCACGATTACTTGGCACGAAATGAAGTGATTCGAAATTCAAAATGGGTAGCGGGCTCAGCAGCTCAAACAGCAGAAGATGGCGGGGGCGGAAACAGGAAACTCCTCCTCACGCTGAGTCTTCGAGAGTGCTGTTCCTCTTATACTTGATACATCGGACCTGGAATGTGGTAGTAGATCATGTTGACTCAAGAAATGCCAGGTTAGTTGAAATTTCATTTCGTTCAAAATATTGTCTATGTTGAAATGAGCAAGAACTTTTCTTTGCCGCACCACCAAGACCTGGAATTCATTACCAGCACTTGTGTTTCCTTCTTCCTAAAGTCCCGGGTCCTTTAAGCGGGGCGTGAAAAAGCATAGGTATGATGATGCCGTCAAGCTGAGTGTCACCATTGTGACATGGTATAATGTCTGTAATGGTGACCCTCTTCCCTGAGACTTTGCCTTCAGCTTACTATCAGGCGAGGCGAGGTCTAATTGACGTGTCTTGTATTAAAAAAATGTTATGACGCAAGTGAGGGCCCCATCAAAATCCTCGAGACTCATTCCAACCTTACGTTCTGCTTGTACCAATACCATCGCTCTTAACGGACGAGAATGAAAAAGTCAATCCCGTAAAAAACCAAAATAAGCCAAATCAAGTGAGTGGAGAAGACTAACGGACAAAATACGTGAATTACAAAAATTATATTCTTCAGATTCATGTTTTGTTTTCGGTTTTGTCAATATTTAGGTTCGACCCATGGGGTTGCACGAGATTAAAAGAAATTCCTACCTCCGTTGCAATCAAGATAGAATTACGAACACATAAGAAGGTAGGACACGGCGGTCCGACTGAGGAATTACCTCCGCCCTACAGAATACCGCGGCTATAATAACTTCGTGTTGTGTTCCCAGCGGTGAGTAGGGTAGCCAGAGCTCACTAGAGAATTTGTGCTGTCAGTGGGAAGACTAAAGGCTTCTCCTACTTTGTCTTCTACACTGACGGCATAGAAACTCTGTACTTACAGGCTTGGCAGAGCGACTGTGACTCCTCTGGTGTTACAAACGTCGATAGTTCACGGTAACCACTTTTCATCAGGTGGGCCGTGTGCTTGTCTGCCACCTATGTGGTATAAAAAAAGCAGCGTTCATTTTGTCAAGCCAAAATTGAAGAGGTAAACATTGAACATTGGCTCCATTCTTTACTATTTCCAGGTGGCGCGGCTCCCACACAGTTCCAAGCTCAGGCGAAGGTCTAGCGCAGAGATTCGACTCCGTGAGCCTCGCGGAATCCGACCTCGGATCCTGTTACTCCGACTGCAGTTGCAGCTATTGCCGGCTTCGAATTTGCGCCCAGGACTGTGTCAGGTTGGTCTCTTGTGCTGATCAAATTCTAAAAGACAATATATGTTTTTCTTCTATCTATGATATATTATTATATAACTAATTATATCGTACTCGTATCTGTACACTGAAGATATTTAAGAAAAAGCTAGTCAAGTGCATGTCAGACTCGCGCACTGAAGGTTTCGTAACTTGAGCTACATAAACCGTAATATATTCTGAATGCGTTGACTTACAATTTTGATTTTTGCACAGTCTCAAGACGTTACAGACCAACAATTTGATACTTCCACACATTCCTGAGAAAAAGGTCTTAACAGACAGACATACAGACAGCGAAGTGATACTATAAGGGTTCCGTTTTCTTTCCTTTTGAGGTACGCAACCCTAAAAATGGGTTATTTTATAATAACGAATCTGAATACAAAAAATATGGTATTCTTGTCTGTGGATCCGCTATGGACGCGATATCTACTACTCGAATTTGGACCTCCTTTTTTATACCACTTAGGTGGCAGACAAGCACACGGCCCACCTGATGGAAAGTGGTGACCTTAGCCTATGGACGTGTGCAAAACCAAGGGAGTCACACTCGCGCTGCCAACCCTGTAAGCACAGAGAGTTTCTGTGACGTTTTTGTGTAGAATTCTTGATCAGGACAACATAACAGACTATTTGTATTAAGTCGTTTAAAAAATCTTGGTAAAGTTACGTATGATCTTAGATCATAATCGGTTGAGTAGGACAGAATTTATGACCAAAAGTGCTGAGTGCTGAGGCTTCACTAGGTCTCTTTTTAAATTCTCGTTTTCACTAAACCCATTTATTTGTTTATTTCCAGGTAAGATAATTTGAAACCTAATATTGAGTGACTGGAATACGAAATTGGCCCTTACGATTACAAATGTGAAAACAGAGTAGCTTCAGGGAAACTATCAAAATTCAGGCAGGTCATAGAGTGACAAAAGTGGACCCCGATACCGAAGTGAAGGACTCAGATGCAACCGTTACCAATCATGAGAATAATGAGTAACTTTAAGTCATTTGTTGCTTGCGAGGTATGTTTTGGGTTTTTGATAAAAAGTTTCTAGGAGGAAGAATGACAGTTGGAGATGGAGGCGTATAAATTACTGTGCTTTCGTTGCTTTTTTTTTATACCACTTAGGTGGCAGACAAGCACACGGCCCGCATGATAGAAAGTGGTAACTATGGCCTATGGACGTGTGCAAAACCAAGGGAGTCACACTCGCGCTGTCAACCTTGTAAGCACAGAGAGTTTCAGTGCCGTCAGTGTAAAAGACGAAGTCGGACAAGCTTTTGGTCTTTCCACTGACAGCACAATAATTTTTTAGTGAGTTCTGGCTGCCCTACTCACCGCAGGGAACACAACACAAGGTTATTATAGCCGTGGTATTCTGTAGGGCGGAGGTACTTCCCCAGTCGGACTGTTTAATTGGACGGAAATACCGTCGTGTCCAACGGTTACGAGTAATACGTGGAGTGCGTATCTATCCAATTCGTCTATGATGAACAATCCCGTTGAACAATCAGGTCATGCAACGACAAGTAGGTTTACTGGTAAACCGGTCACTTACCGGTCACTTACTAATCTATCTTGATGCCAAAAGCTTGTCCTGCTTTGTCTTTTACACTGACGGCACAGAAACCCTCTGTGCTTACAGGGTCGGTAGTGCGAGTGTGACTCCCTTAGTTTTGCATACATCCATAGGCCATAGTAACCACTATCCATCATCTCAAGGAGGTAGGACACGGCGGTATTTCCGCCCGATTGAGCAGTCCGACTGGGGTAGTACCTGCGCCCTACAGAATACCGCGGCTATAATAACTTCGTGTTGTGTTCCCAGCGGTGAGTAGGGTAGCCAGAGCTCACTGGAGAATTTGTGCTGTCAGTGGGAAGACTAAAGGCTTGTCCTGCTTTGTCTTCTACTGACGGCACAGAAACTCTGTACTTACAGGGTTGGCAGCGCGACTGTGACTCCTCTGGTGTTACAGACGTCCATAGGTCACGGTAACCACTTTCCATCAGGTGGGCCGTGTGCTTGACTGCTAACAAAGTGGTATAAAAAAAAAAAAAAGGTATGCCGTGTGCTTGTCTGTCACGTAAGTGGTATAAAAAATCCAATTTTGACCAATCAGTCAAATAGCGAATTTTCTTAAATCATTAAATTGTGCTATCTATCATATCACATCAACTGATTTCTGTCTACTTTATGATTCTCTTGGGAAATTACAGCTTCTTGGAGTTTGACCCTTAGTTTAATGCATATTAATAAGATCACCACAACGTCACCAAGTGCCGCATTAAATTACACTTCCAAGGACTAGTAGTCAGGGTCGACATTATCTGTCCATAAATAATAATGTATGGACAGATTTACACTGTAATTAAGAATTCTGTGAGATATTTTTTTTGTGGGACTATTGAAGATGAGCTAAACCCACTGTTAGATTGAAAAAAGCGGACCGCAGACTCCGACGTAAAAGCTTCGGATGCGACTGGGATTTTTTTTTTAATAAAAATTGTTTATTTCTCACCACAAACCATAAATTCAAAATATGACAAAAGGATTACTGTACGCACATTCGGTTGTGGATTAATGCTAGTATAAAGAAGAAACCGCTTGGTTCCCAGCAGAGTAGAATTTGAACCACCCCATCTCTTCCTATGCGGTGTCGTACAAGGCGACTAAGGAATAGGGCTGTTTAACATCAGACAAATATATACAGCCCAGACTCAGCCTCAGATGCATGGCTCGAGTCAACAATAGTGCTCAGAAGACGGCAATAGGCTGTACTATTACGTGGAACCGAATACAATGATTGGTGAAATGTGGGTGTTAAATAGACAGAGGTGTCTAACCCTCCGTAGATAAAGATGTCTTCTATCTTACACTCTGGCATCTGAAGACCCAAGCCAATGTGCGGTTTAGTCGGTTCGAGTCCGACGCTAACCCGTTGATCGCGGTTGTCGTAAGAACATCTGCAGCATTCATTGCGGGTAGTTGGAGCACAAAGAACAACCTTGGTATTCTTGGCTTACTACACAGCTTCGAATAGGCCAGAATGAATAGTCTTTAATAATAAAAAAAAAATTATTTATATGTATGTGTGTTGTATTTTATTATTTGTTTACTCTTGAATGGAGTAAGTGAAATGTGACAAAGTAAGTGTGTGTAATCTCCTATTTAAAAGAAATAAAAACAAAATTGGTTTGTAAGTACATTACCATAAAAGTTCGGGTGCCTTGGAGAAACACATGCCTAGGATAATCAGCGGATATTGGAAACTTTTAATCTTCCGGTGGTGAGCTAAATGAAACCAAACTGTGAGGTTTAAGGTTTTATTGTCCACTCCAATGTGCATTAAGAAATAAATTTAAGGACACATACCTAATATGTAATTAGCCTTAAATTAAAATTAAAGTTTTAGAAACTATGTCAATATGATCCTATATCACCAATGCATTTAAATGATTATACTAAAGTTAAGTTTTAAAGTAAAATTAAAGCAAGCTCACGGCATCCCTCGGCGAATAAGTGAAGGCAAACCCAGCAGCGAGAAAGCTCGTAGCAGGCGAAGTTTTCAATTCAAGCCCATGCGGTACATCAATGCTTGAGGTGAAAATCCCAAATTTTCTACAAGGAAATGCATGAAAAGAAAGGCATAAAAAAAACCACAAGGAAAAAAGGCGTTTCCAATTAGAAACCTGTAACAAAATTGTGTGTCATTAGAACAAACTCCAATATGAACACGAGGTCCTAAATTTTTATAAATTTGTGCGACTTACCGCCTTAATTCGCTGGAACAACACTAGTACCAAACGAAATCATAATATTTTTAAGTTAAAAGCTGAAACAATAAAATTATAACAATTATTTTTCAAATAAAGAACGTGGCGAATTCCAACAAAGTGAATCTTATTAAAAAATGTCAACTCACCAGTAATAAATGATAATCACATATTAGGATCATTGTGAATACACAATTTATTGTCCTTCAGGAAAAATACTCTCATATTGATGAGATTTATCAAAATTTAAATTACGAAGCCATGAAAATCGACCGTCCCACCGGATCGTTAGGAAGACAGGTGACTTGACAGCTTACGTCAAAATGTCATTCACTCCGCGTTTCGAAACTCTAAAGAATTTTCGTTCAAAAATTAGAATTAAAACCGGTGTGACGACGTTCGAAAAGTGCGTCATTACAAGTCCCACACAATATCAAAGAGAAATTTAAGGACGATTACCAAGTGCTTACAATTTCACGTCTTGTGTATAAAAAAAACTGTATTGTAATCTGTTTGAACATTGATGGCACTAATGTACGGAAAATCTGTAATGAGTTTATGTGACATTATTATAACGAATTGATATGTGTATATGTAATTGTAATTAAGTAAGTAAAAAAAACAAGGTGTGATAGTTAGGTATCTAGCAGTCGCTTCACGGAATATTTATCAAAGTTCAACCGTGTCATTTACGTGCGAATAATTCCCACAGACATCCCCTCCTCCCGTGGAAGAAGTTATGTCGGATTGGAACTGATTAAAACGCACGGCGCCAGTGAGTCGTTTTTTGATTGCTGAAGGTGAGGTTGACCCAGGACCATATCTTTCGATCTGGCCCTCTTTGGGGAACACCGAGTACGTAAAGCTTTTAGAATAATCTCAACTAGGCCAGACGAAAAGCTGACTACAGCAGAGTATAGACTTAGAACTTACTCTAGGAGTCTAGCATTTAGATCTATAGGTAGTCCGCTAGAATCAATTCCCACTGTCACTGTGACCTCACTCTTACCAAACAAACAATTAAATTCCTTCCTGAAAGCGTGCCACTGAAGTACGCGTGTCAGTTAGCGTCACGTCAGCAGACAGGCGACAGGGATTGATTTCTTTTGGCTGTAAATTCGTTTAGCGACTAAAAAATTAGGGAGGTTTTATAGTGTGAAACTTGGATAGCAATGGAACTGGCCCTCAATTTTACTACCCTGCAAAATAATGGGATTCAATTTTAGACTATTTCTATACGCTTTATACTATATTATATATTATTGACAGCCTCTGTGGCGTGGCGGTAGTGAACACGACTGCTACGCAGAAGGCGCGGGTTCGATCCCCGCTCAGTGCAAATATTTATATGCATGAATATGGGTATTTGCATTGGTCTGGGTGTTTCTATGTATAATATGTATGTATTTACAAAAAAATAAGTATTTAAGTATGTTTATCCGTATTCTAGATTCCATAACACAAGCTAGTTAAACTATGCTTACCATGGGTCTAGATAGCGTTGTGTAGAATGTTGTAGAATATTTATTTATTATTATTTATTATATTTGTTAGAAAGCTAAGAATTTTAAAGGATTCAAATTCGTTACTTTTAATATACCTAGCTATTTTATGTTTAATCAAAAATTTTAATGTAAGCTATCTAAACCTGAGTCTTAATTTTCATTAAAAGTCGCGGGCACAACTTTTTTATAGATAATATTTTCGCGTTCAGTAAAAATACTGATTGTGCATCTAATTAAGTTCAGAATGATCACCACCCACCCCGAAAAGTATAGGTTAGGTTAGAAGACCGCCTTATGTCTTTGTGGTAATTTTTTTTATAATTGTTTGGTTGGTTGGTTGCTAACTAACTACTTACTTGCAGTAGTTTGTTGGTGCTCAATCAGTATTTTTGATGTGAATTTGGATTATTTTGTCGTACAAAATGTACTCTTTTTGATATACGTTTAAATACCATCCCTTTTTTATTATGAACGTTAATTTAGTTATTACAGCGCCATCTATCAGTAGTATGTTAAAGTAACATAACCCAACTTTCCAAGATTGCCTTTCACTTACTTTTAGAGAAGCAGTTTTTAGTTATTTTACGAGATGGCGCTAGTTGTAAAAAGTTATTTAGTGAATTTAAAAGTGAAGATTGAAAAACAATTTTAAATCCATAATTAGAACTAAAGTGAATATATACCTACTGTTTCCTACATCATCTGTGAAAATTTCAACAATCTGCTATCAAGGTTCATAAGATACAGTCAGGTGACAGACAGACATATAGAGCAGTCCTAGTAATTGAAATCCGTTTTTAACCTTTGGGTACGCAAACCTAAAAAGGTGTTAATGTTACTATCGTTAGGAACATCTAAAGTCAAACGGAAAAACTTATTTTACCACAAGCATTAATTACCTGCAAAGTAGGGTTTACACGGGTGACTAAAGTTAAAGTTGTTAAGTACATAAATACATAAACTCACGCCTATATCCTCGAAGGGATAGGCAGAGGTGCTAGCACCCACATTTCGTCAGTTTATGTTTATGTCCCAATGTAATAGGTGGCGAGCCTATTGCCATTAACCGGGCACTTATAAACCTGCGATGAATTCACACATAACTTCGAAATGCATCGAAAAGTGATTGGTGTGTGCCATGGTAAAACCTGGGATTGAACGCGAAACCTTGTCTCAGCAGTCCATACCACTAGGCTACCGCGGTTACAAAAAGTTGTTAAGATGTGTAATTTAACAACTTGACACACACAGCTTGACTAAAATCGACTGTCGATACGTACATAGCCGCGTGGTTCCCGGTAGAGTGGAATTTGGACCACCCCATCTCTACCCATGCGTTGTCGTACATAGAAGGTGACTAAGGGATAGAGCTGTTTAACATGAGACTCAAGCACAGATACAAGGCTCGAGGCGACAATAGTACCTGGAACGGCGATAGGCTCACCCCACATAACGTGGGGCCGAAAACAATGATTGGTGAAATGTATGTCTACCTAAACTTTCGGGGATAAAGGCGTGATTATTAACAACTATACATGTGTAAAAGCAACGTAGACAGAGATAAATGCTAAATTCTCTTGCACTCCATATATTTGGCACACATACCGGCGTGTGACGTCACTCACAAGTAATATTTTATATGAAGCGTTTTCGAACGGCGCGAAAAATTGAATTTTTAAAAATCAAATATCTTTTCAAACATTTGTCTTGTCTTCAATAATAATATTTCAATTTAGCAGTTCGACAGCCTCTGTGGCGTGGCGGTAGTGAACGCGACTGCTACGCAGGAGGCGCGGGATCGATCCCCGCTCAGTGCAAATATTTGTGTGCATGAATATGGGGTATTTGCATTGGCCTGGGTGTTTCTATATATAATATGTATGTATTAACAAAAATAAGTATATAAGTATCCGTATTCTAGATTCCATAACACAAGCTAGTTAAACTATGCTTACCATGGGTCTAGATAGCGTTGTGTAGAATGTTGTAGAATATTTATTATTTATTTATTATATTACTATAGAGTGGTCATTTTTCTATAGCAAAAAATATTAGTGAATTAGCCTATAAGTGAAGCGAATCGCCGCACGGTGGTAATTGACCCATGTAAACCCCTCACAAGTCTTGATACCGCCATAGATATTCAGCGTCACGTACAAATTGATTCACTCACACAAAAAGTCAACTAACTTGTCACCTATTGACGGCTGTGAAGCACCGTTCGATGCTGTCGCGTTGATAACACGTCCTCAACTTTCACGGTAAACAGTTTTATGTATATAACTGATATTAGGTACACAGAAGTAAAAGTTAAGGAGGTAGGACACGGCGGTATTTCCGCCCGATTGAGCAGTCCGACTGGGGAAGTACCTCCGCCCTACAGAATACCGCGGTTATAATAACTTCGTGTTGTGTTCCCAGCGGTGAGTAGGGTAGCCAGAGCTCACTGGAGAATTTGTGCTGTCAGTGGGAAGACTAAAGGCTTGTCCTGCTTTGTCTTCTGTTGACGGCACAGAAACTCTGTACTTACAGGGTTGGCAGCGCGACTGTGAATCCTCTGGTGTTACAGACGTCCATAGGTCACGGTAACCACTTTCCATCAGGTGGGCCGTGTGCTTGTCGGCCAACTAAGTGGTATAAAAAAAAAAAAAAAACGAGTAGAACAGTGGTGATTAAAACTGTTACTTATTTTCTTAAAGTTCGTCATTTTCAACGTTATAGAAGAATACCGGGTCCTTTAAGCGGGGCGTGAATGCATATGATGAGGCCGTCAAGCTGAGTGTCACCATTGCCACACGGTATGAGTAAATAATGGTGACCCTCTTTTCTGGGACTTTGCCTTCAGCTTACCATCAGGCAAGGCGAAGTCCAATTGACGTGTGCTATATAAAAAAAAGCGATACAAATATTATATTTGAACGCTCTACCGCTACGCCACAGAGTTCGTTAAAATTCAACTTTAAATAAAATGACAAATCTTCAAAGACATATTTGAAAATGTTATTTTTAAGCTATCGCGGTGTGAATTCATGATTTATACAACAGTTCGGAAGTATTCGCGATTAAATCATGGAACTTACTATTTCTTGACTTGAGTCAAGTTGTGGCTACGGGTGGTGCAACGCATCCGAAACGTCGGCAGAAATAGTAAGTTCCAAGATATAATCGCGTAAAGTCCCGACGAACCGTTGAATAATTATAAATTTTTGAAAATGTTCAAAATTTGACAAAAATCCAACCAAAAACATTCTTTTAATTCCAAAAACGTAATTTACAAAGCACTTGTGTATGTTCAAAAAAGCTCTTTCAACCTCGGATAAGAATTTTTTGTATAACTTTGAACACATTTTGTTAGAAAGCTAAAATTTTAAAGGATTCAAATTCATTACTTTTAATATGCCTAGCTATTTTATGTGTAACCAAAGATTATAACGTAAGCTATATGTGTTATGTAAACAGTTTTATGAATATAACCGCTATTACGTATAGTAGGGGTAATTAAAACTGTCACTTATTATAAGTAACTAGCTGATACCCGTGGCTCCGTCTGCGTAGAATTCTGTTCATGTACCCGTTCGCCCGTTTTGTATGCTGTTCTCGTCCCCATGAGCCTTTTTTCTTTTTCTTTACATAAAAACATTCTGCAAGTTCCGGAATATACGAAAAAAATATTAGTACATAATTATAAATACACATATAACATAATTAATTTATCCCTGCTATCCCTTCAGCCGTTTGAACACATCCGAATAAAAAATACTATAACTTTCACAGTTTTACTAATACTATAAATGCTATCATTTGATAATGGTTTCAATATAGGTCTGGGGGTGACGGTTGGAGCCGCCTGTCACCCTGGCAGAAGCAGGCCGCGGCGGACATTTCCGCGGACAAGTTGGGGTCTCTGTGATCGCCACACCCGAGGAGAGGGCCAGATCGAGAGCAATGACCTTGGGTTGACCGGGGTGCGAGGGATATGCCTGTTAACCTCAACTTCGGCAACCAAAGACGACCCACAGGCGTCGTGCGTTTTGGTCGGTTCGAGTCCGACATAACCCGGCTCTGTTGAGGGGGTATCCGTGAGGATTTTTTCTTTATCCACTTTTTCCACCCCTTTCCCCCTCTTTTCCCCAATCTTTTTATCTTCTTAACCTTAGCCTCTTGCCATCCAATAGGGTGCAGTCAATTGACGGACTGAATATAAAAATAATGTAAACAAAAGCGTCTAACTATATCGCTTGCATGCATGACCGCCCTTTATAGTAACGACACCTGGGGTCTTTCTTTTCTAAGGGGGTCACGGATGGGTGGGATTTTGAACTCGCATTCTGACCTTGAAACTAAACTCTTCAATTCGTCCGGAGTCAATCTTATGCTATTATAAACTAGCGGACCCGGCAAACGTTGTTTTGCCATGTATATTTTTTCTAGGAAATATTTTCTTAGTTCAATAAAAACAACTATCTTCTATAAGTGTGCGGGGATTTACTTATAATCTAAAACGTTGTAGACAATGAAAATATGCTTTATTTAGGTTAATACATTAATAAAAAATCGTTGATCGTAGAGGGTTGAAAATTCAGAGCTGTATGTATTTTCTAATCAGTATCATAAAAAATTTATAATTTTTTTTTATACCACTTAGTTGGCAGACAAGCACACGGCCCACCTGATGGGAAGCGGTTACCGTGGCCTATGGACGTATGCAACACCAGGGGTGACACACTCGCGCTGCCGACCATGAAGAAACCTTCTGATGCTCCTCTTGAAGAACCCCATATTGTAGGCGCTTGGGAAAACCGCAGCAGGGAGGTCATTCTACAGCTTGAGTGTTCGTGGGATGAAGTTTCTTTCATACCGCACAGTGCGCACCGTCTCAGGTCGCAATGTGTGGGGATGAATTCCCTGCCTATGGCGAGAGGTGCGATGATAGAATGTAGCTACGGGCATCATGTCAAACAATTCATCTGAGCACAAACCATTGTATCTATTTTTATATACAACTTAGGTGGTATAGGGAGGTATGCAACACCAGGGGCTATACAATCGAGCTGCCGACCCTGAAAAAACCTTCTAATGTATTAAAGATCTCTTGAAGAAACCCATATTGTAGGCGCATGGAAAAACTGCAGCAGGGAGTTTATTCCACAGCTTGAACGGATAAAGTTTCTAGGGGAGGAATGTCTTGGTCAGACTTAAAATCTGATGTATGTACGTCGAGTAGAACAGGTGACATGGCCAAAAATCACGATAACTGACATCCATCCGATGAGCCGCGGGCTTCAGTCAGCCGGTTTACTTCTGTTGGTCTTCTACACTGACGGCACAGAAAGTCTGTGCTTACAGGGTCGGCAGCGCGAGTGTGGCTCCTCTGGTGCTACACACGTCCATAGGCCACGGTAGCCACATTCCATCAGGTGGGCCGTGTGCTTGTCTACCACCTAAGTGGAATAAAAAAAGGCCTTAGCAATATATAGTTAAATCTTAAAATTTTACACCCATTCTAGCGACCCTGTAAGAACAGAGAGTTTCTATGCCGTCAATGCAGAAGAAACAATTAGGACAAGGCTTTATTCTTCCCACTGACAGCACAAAAACTCTCCAGTGAGCTCTGGCTAACATACTCACCACCGGGAACACAACACGATGTTATTTTAGCAGTGGGATTCTGTAGGTTGGAGGTATTTCCTCAGTTTGCTCAATTGGGAAGGATCTGGGTATCGTCGTGTCCTCCTGGTAATATTGAATACCGCAAACATCACTAAACAATATGGATTTGGACGAAGTAAAATAATCACTCACACAATAATCACACATTCTTCAATCTGCTGACACTGGAACTGTGTCTCAAACACCTCGCCAATATTACAAAACCAATAGAAGTGAAGTGGTGAAACCATAGGCGAATAGGAAAATATTCCTTTTTTTACCGCGGTATGGGTAATGGACTGCTGAGACGAGGTATCGGGTTCGATCCCAGGTTTTACCATGGCACACACCAATGACTTTTCGATGCTTTTCAAAGTTATGTGTCTATTTATCGCAGGTTTATAAGTACCCGGTTAATGGCAATAGGCTCGTGATCTAGATAGTTTTTCCGTGTCGGAAATGAATATTTGTAATGTTGAAGATTGTAAACAATTCCTACCCACGGGAGGCAAATTACTAACACTACTAACACAAAATATTCGTAGTATAAACTGCAACATGAGTGCACTAGAGGTTTTGCTGCACGATCTAAACGTAAGTTGTGATGTCGTAGTTCTTACAGAGTGTTGGCTGGAGGGCCAAGGAAATAACTTACCATCTCTTGATAACTACTCGTCTTACGCCTCAGGTAACTTCATTAACCAAAACGATGGATTGGTGGTATATGTTAAGAATAACCTAAACACAGTGGTGGAGGAACCGTTGTTTCATGGATGTAGCTGTCTCATAATTGAAATAAAAGATGATACAGTAGTCATCGCAATCTATCGGCCGCCTTCACAAAGTATAGACATATTTTTGGAATCACTTGATATTACTTTAAAAAGGCTAACATCTTATAAAAATATCATAATTATTGGGGATATAAACATCAATATCGTCCATGAGGAAGCCAAGGCTGACGCACATAGGTACCTGAATATGTGCGCATCTCATGGTCTGCTACCTACCCACTATTGTCCAACATTTAAGTCTGGTTCATGCATGGATCATTTTATTATAAAATGTAAAGTACTAACCAAAACATTCATAACTAACTCTTGGCTTACAGATCATCGAGCAATTTTATTGGCATTAGAAACATATTCACCGAGAAAAACTTGCACACACAACATTACTAAGGTCAATATGTGCAACCTAGAAAATGATATACGCAGCATTGATTTTGACCCCGTTTACACCTCAAGCGATCCAAATACCTCATTAGACTACTTTATAGAATCTGTCCAATCAGCAATATTACGAAATACTTGCTATAAAATATTACCTAAAAAATACAATAACATTAAGCCATGGATTACTCCAGGCCTCGTCAGATGTATAAGGCATAGAGATAGACTACATTTTAGAGCGACGCATGCGCCTGACAACGAAATACTTACACTGACATATAAAAGGTATAGGAATTTTTGCAATAACCTACTTAAAAAACTAAAGTTGCAACACAACAGGAATGAACTGCAAAAGGCTGGCAACAATACTAAGCAAATTTGGAAATTCATCAAAAAGAATACGTTCCGGTCACAACCACCCGTACCACCACTCGATTTGTTATCTAATTCTAATGGGAACCCGCTCAACACAACGAATGACATTAACGCCTACTTTGTAAATGTTGGCAAAAGTCTCGCAGAAAAAATTCAAAACCCAGCCTGCTCTAGTGATAGTTCCACTACTTTGAAATCCCAAGATGTACGCTCAACCTATTCTACCCTAAACTCCTTTGTTTTATTAAATACAGACGCTGAGGAAATAACTAGAATAATAGCGGGGCTGAAGGATAATTGCTCTACTGGGTGGGACAACATTCCTAATAACATACTAAAAAAGTTCAAATCCATCTTTGCACCCCCTTTAACCCATATTTACGAACTGTGCTTGACTAACGGTATTTTCCCAAAATCACTTAAACGAGCAGTCGTTACCCCGATATTTAAATCTGGTGATAAATCTTGTGTCAATAACTACAGACCTATCTCGGTGTTAACAGGCCTCTCTAAAATATTAGAAAAAATTATACACACCAGATTAACAAAATATCTGGAAGACAATAACTTACTCTCTGACTATCAATTTGGTTTCAGGCCGAATAGGTCGACTAGCCAAGCTGTACACACACTAACAGACTACATAACTAACAACCTGGATAAAGGCATGAAAACTATGGGGATTTTCCTAGATCTAGCCAAGGCATTTGATTCCATATCATGTTCCATATTATTAAAAAAACTGGAAGCTCTTGGAGTAAGAGGAACGCAACTACTATTATTTAGAGATTATCTGAGGGATCGTCAACAATGTGTGAAAATTGGACAGAAAGTGAGCTCAGAACTCCAAAATAGCGGATACGGAATCCCGCAAGGGAGTGTATTAGGGACAACTTTATTTTTAATTTATATCAATGACCTTTGCAACTCAAAACTTCAAAATGGCTATATTATATCATATGCTGATGATACGGCTCTTTTGTTCTCAGCTAAATCCAGAGATGAGTTATTTAAACACGCTCAAAAGGGTTTTAATTATGTGACGAAATGGCTCCAACGAAATCTTTTATCACTAAATACCGATAAAACTAAATATATGTTGTTTACAATGCGAAATACTAATAAACCTGTGACTAACATAAACATGTATGCACATTATTGTACAACCGCTGACCTTGCATGCGCTTGTCCTACATTAACAAAAACTGACAATATAAAATATCTTGGAGTAACGATTGACACAAATCTGAATTTCCGTAAACATATTGAATTGCTTTGTGCAAGAGTACGAAAATTAATGTATATATTTAAGAATTTACGCGCAATATCGGGCTATAAATTAATTAAGCAGGTATATTTGGCGTTGTGTCAGTCCATTCTTACTTATTGTATAACGTCCTGGGGTGGGGCTGGACCCTCAATCTTACTTCCATTAGAGCGTGCTCAAAGAGCTATCTTAAAAGTAGCCACGTTTCGTCCTTTTAGGTTTCCTACAGAACAACTCTACAGGGCCTGTAAGGTGTTAACAGTTCGCCAATTATTTATTCTGAACATCATACTACTCCAACATACCAAACTCCCTACACCCGCAGTACCTTCAGATAAGAGAAGAAAAGATATAGTTTGTGAAAATCCACAAGCTAAGCATGAGTTCGTGAATAAATTTTATATGTTTTTAGGGCCTTTTCTGTATAACAAATTAAACAAAATACTAGCCATATATAATCTAAGTTATTGGAACTGTAAGGTTTTAACTACAAAATATTTAGAAAAACTAGATTACGCAGACACGGAGAAACTGTTAGAAATATTAAAATAGGTAGCGATAAGCTGTAAACATAGATACTTTTACATTATGTTGTATAACTTTTGCAATAGGCACTTTAAATAATAGACCAGACATAACCTGAAGCACAGGTTTATAAAAACCTAGATCAGGTAGGTCGCAAAATGTAAATATAGTAAGATTATTAATTTAAATTCTATTTTACCAATAAAAACTATTCTATGGCACATTTATAATATGCTACTTCTAATGTAGACATTATAGTACTTACTTATATGACTTAGCTATTAAGACCATAATTGTAAAACTAGTATTAGTACAATGTACAGCCCTCATTTTTGATGAATAAATTATTATTATTATATTATATTATTATATGTATTTGACAAGTTGCAATATGTCACAGGCTACAATGTGAACGCAATTTTGTTTTATACTTGTTTACAACTTGTCGGTTATACATACTATGTAAACGAAAAAGTATATGAGACAATCTCAATACATGTATAAAACAAGTATTGTGTTTTGACTAGCCTTCTACAAGTATTTAACAAGTTTTGTATCAAACAAGTTTACAACTTGTTTCTTGGTGAAAACGAGGGTAATAGGAAGTATTTACCTACTACTGGAAATTCATTGGAAACTTAAAAAATTGTATACTGTAACTATTTTAAAACCTATTTATAAATAGTGTTAGAAGCACCTATTTTAAATTTTGTGCAGTTTTAATATTTTTGTGCTTCTTTATTTTATTCTTTCAGAAAAGCTTACAGCTAGAACACAGATAGAAACAATTGTAATATAAAAAATGGCGAATTACAAGAATTCTTTGTCTGTAAAAGGCAAAATAACATAACATAACATAAACTCACGCCTATATCCCCGAAGGGGTAGGCAGAGGTGCTAGCACCCACATTTCGCCAGTTTATGTTTAGGTCCCAGTGTAATAGGTGGCGAGCCTATTGCCATAAGATAATGTTATCTAAAGAAAGAGAAATGCTCGTTAAACAGGCTTGCTAACAGTTAAAAGTGAAGTAGGTCACTTCACTTTTAACTGTTAGCAAGCCTGTTTAACGAGCAGGAACGAGCACCTTTTATCAAGTTATATGGAAAGTGTTTGACTGCGTGTTTGTGGAACGCAGTCGCACATTTGACATGGAAGACACTAAAGCCAAGTCATAACAATATATTTTATGTTTGTAAGTTTGTTCACTTTATGTTTTTAGCTGCAATAAAGAATAATAATGCATTGATAAAAAAAAAAAAAAAAAAATTATTACATTGGGACCTAAACATAAACTGGCGAAATGTGGGTGCTAGCACCTCTGCCTACCCCTTCGGGAATATAGGCGTGAGTTTATGTTATGAGTTTTTGTTATATCCTTTTTTTAACGTGCAGAAATCCCCTCGGACACCACCCCGCTGGATCCTATGGGGGTGGTTATGTCGGACTCGGACCGACTAATACCGTACGGCTGCCTTTGGCCATCAGTTGCTTACATATCACGGGTGTAAAATATAGCGTTAAATCAGTTGAAATACTCTGAATGCCATACTCAACGCTCAGCCCCGAGCCTCCGGGCGCTATACTTCGAGCAACAAGCAACGGTATCACGTGCTGGAAGCCACTGCTTTACTTCTGTTGGTTTTGTAATGATTGCGATTTTGCTACGGTCTCAGTGTAAGCGGATTAAAAAATCGTGGCTTAGGAGTCTTATAAGACTTTTAAACGTTCGCGTTCCATGATATACAATCATGTTTACGGGAATAACACAATAGGGACACTGTAGCCCCTCGTTTGCACCTAAGTATTTATTTTATTTTATAAAAAGAATATTAGCAACTGCAATTACTAATATTTCCTCTAACCCCTTCAACTAAGCCAAATTCCTTGTGCTAGGAGTGGGTTCACGTCGACAGTGTAATGGCCAGTATTCGAGCCCGGGACCTCTCGATCGGAAAGCCCAATCCTTAACCACTAAGCTACAAACACAGGCTACAGTGTGGACACAATTGTGTTTTATACTTGTTTACAACTTGTTGGCTATACATACTGTGTGAATAAAAAAGTATCAAAGATACATGTATAAAACAAGAATTGTATTTTGATTAGTCTTCTACAAATCTTCAACAAGTTTTTTTATAAACAAGCTTACAACTTGTTTTACAACTTGTTTCGTGATTTAAACCAGGGGTAAGCATGGTGTGTTACGGTACATATCTAAAAGAAAATATTAAAAATATTAAGAATGTGTGGGTTGAATATATGAATAAGAACAAGAAGTTTGGAGACTTTTTTCTTTGTCGCACCACCAAGACCTGGAATTAATTACCAGCTCACGTGTTTCCTTCTTCCTACAGTCCCGGGTCCTTTAAGCGGGACTTGAAAAATCATCTGATGAGGCCGCCAAGCTGAGTGCAACCATTGTAACATTACTTAGAAAATGTTTTATTTTGATTCTTACAGTGTGACTTATGTGCTATACTTACAACTAACCTTAACCTAGTTATACACTGTATGAACTTAAATAGGGCCCCTTCTCAGCATTAAATGCTTTTTTTTTTTTTTTACGTGCGCAAAATCCCCACGCATACCTCACCACCGGAGCCGGTGGAGGAGGTTATGTCGGACTCGAACTGACTAAAGCGCACGCCGCCTGTGGGTCGTTTTGGTTGCCGAAGGTGAGGTTGACAGGCATATCCCTCGCACCCTGGCCGACCCAGGGCCATCTCTCGCGATCTGGCCCTCGTCTCGCGTGTGGGGACTACAGAGTCCCCAACTCGACCCCGGAAACGGGGAGGCGCGCCAGACGCGCCACCGCCGCGGCCAGCATTAAATGCTACGCACTGAGAGTATGCGCAGCGCTGGTTTGACCACTTTACTCTTTTTGGTTTTGTAATTTTGGCGAACTGTCTGACACATGGTTCCAGTGCCAGTCAGCTGGCAGAGATTTTGTCCTGTCAGTGGGAAGACTAAAGGTTTGTCCTGATTGTTTCTTCTGCCCTGACGGCACAGAAGTTCTGTTCTTACAGGGTCATTAACATAATTCCCCAGGTGCTGCACATGTTCAATAGTCACGATAACTACTTCTATCTACCACCAAAGTAGTACAAATAAAACCTTATCGTAATAAATAATGATAATAATAAATATTCTACAACATTTTACACAACGCTATCTAGACCCACGGTAAGCATAGCTTAACTAGCTTGTGTTATGGAATCTAGAATGCGGATAAACATACTTAGATACTCATCAGTATCAAAATAAACGGGATATTTACCATGTTTCTCAGTTCCTCCGTGATCATGGTGCTTGCAACAGCGCCGAAATATCGGAATCTCAAAACAATGAAACATGGTAAATATCCCGTTTATTTTGATACTGATGTGAGTGACCATGATAGTTTAAATATCTATACTTAGATACTCTTTTTTTGTAAATACATACATATCATACATAGAAACAGCCAGACCAATGCAAATATACTTTTGTGTTAAATGCAGTTTAGTCGCCTTTATTGCAGATTCTGTAATAAATGAAATCTGCTCTAAACCTTGTGAGAATTTGCAGTATTAAATATTTCTAACACATTATCAAAAGTGGTTCATAAAATCTGAAGAAAATGCTCCACAGCTATAGCTTGTACCAAAATATTCGTCATAAAAGTAGGGCAAAGTGAATGTATAATATAATACCATCAGAACTTTACTGTTTCAAGATCACAGGAAGAGAACTTTTTGAACGGATGTCTTTAAAAGCCTGCAATATACAGCGTGTTCTTTATATCTACAATTTAAAATAATAAATAAAACATATGTTTGATTGAAATTTTAAATCATTTAATTTTAGTTCTGATGGCCTCTTCCAACTAATACCACCCTCTCCTTTCCTACATAGGATAACACGTGCAGGGCTTCGATATCACCCTCACACTGTGCAGAATGTACGAGCAAGAACCAAGCAGTTCGGAGACTCTTTCCTTTGCCGCACCACCAAGACCCAGAATTCATTACCAGCTTACGTGTTTTCTTCTTCTTACAGTCCCGGGTCCTTTAAGCGGGGCGTGAAAAAGCATTTGATGAGGCCACCAAGCTGAGTGCCACCATTGTAACATTACTTAGTGACTCTAATGGTGATCCTCTTTCCTGAGATTCTGCCTTTAGCTTACCATCAGACGAGGTGAAGTCAAGTTGGCGTGTCCTAGATAAAAAAAAATAAAAATAAAGTAAGCTCACTTCCAATTGCTTAAGATAGGAAAAATCGTAAGGGAAAGATCACGGGTTCGAATCTCGCCTGAACTGAATCAAAATTTTTCCTACCTTAATCGATTTGAATATTTAGCATACTAAATGCTTTAAAACTTCATTCAGTTGTTTGCAACTGAATGAAGTTTTAACTCGGCAACTCGGGCGTCGGTGGTCGATGAACGACCTCCGCCCCCCATGAGCGCCGGCCTGGGGGTGGCAGGTGGAGCCGCCTGTCACCCTGGCAGAAGCAGGCCGCGGCGGTGGCGCGCGTGGCGCGCCTCCCCGTTTCCGGGGACGAGTTGGGGACTCTGTAGTCCCCACACCCGAGAAGAGGGCCAGATCGTGAGAGATGGCCCTGGGTCGGCCGGGGTGCGAGGGATATGCCTGTCAATCTCACCTTCGGCAACCAAAGCGACCCACAGGCGGCGTGCGTTTTAGTCGGTTCGAGTCCGACATAACCTTCTCCACCGGCTCCGGTGGGGAGGTATCCGTGGGGATTTTGCGCACGTAAAAAAAAAATATTCAATTGTTTGGGCGTAGGCATCAAAAACCAATGTTTAAAAATTATTGTAATATCATTCATTGGTTTCGATAGTCCGTACGAGTATCGGTAGATGGCTTTTTTATACCACTTAGGTGGCAGACAAGCGCACGGCCCACCTGATGGAAAGTGGTTACCGTGGCCTATGGACGTGTGTAACACCAGAGAAGCCACACTCGCGCTGCCGACCCTGTAAGCACAGAGTTTCTGTGCCGTCAGTTCTACACACAAAGCAGCCTTTAGTCATCCCACTGACAGCACAAATTCTCCAGTGAGCTCTGGCTACCCTACTCACCGCTGGGAACACAACATGAAGTTATTACAACCGCGGTATTCTGTAGGGCGTAGGTACTTCCCCAGTCAGATTGCTCAATTGGGCGGAAATACCGCCGTGTCCTACCTCCTCATAGGCTCCCACAGTCGCCGTAAGACGGATATATATATATATAGGAAGATTTGAGTGATTTCAGGTGTGGTTCGGTGGCTCAGTGATCAGAGCAGTCCCGCTGTACTTATTCCAAAAAAAATCCTATTTATTCGAATCGAATATTTTGAAGTAAAAATAATTAAGATAGACTTTTGAGTTATAATTGTACATAAAAAGATCACGTTAAACACAGCAGATTTTCAAACATATACGTTCAAATCTTCTTGTTGTTATGTTAACATACATACAATCATACCTTTATCCCCTGCCGGTTAGGCAGAAGTGAATTAAAACCCACATTTCACCAATCATTAAATTCGATCCCACGTAATAGTCGGCCTATTGCCGTCTTCCGGCCACTATTTTTGACTCAAGGCATGCATCTGAGGCTGAGTCCGCGCTGTATATATCTGTTTGATATTAAACAGCCCTATCCCTTAGTCGCCTTGTACGACTCCGCATGGGAAGAGATGGAGTGGTCCAAACTGCAGGGAACCACGCAGTATCTAATATAATAATTATGTATTTTCTCACTAAAACAGTATTAAACTATAACGAACTTAAAACTCACCTTTTTTTTTTTTTTTTACGTGCGCAAAATCCCCACGGATACCTCCCTACCGGAGCCGGTGGAGGAGAAAGAAAGAAGAAAGAAAGATGTTTATTGCGACACAGCATACAGTACAAAAAGGAAAAAAAAACAGAATGCAAAAAGAGAAAATTAAAAATTAAAAAAAATACAGTATAATATTTATATACTGTGGCGGGTGAGGTGCCACGTCACTTTGATGCCAAATATGACACTTGACAAGTCAATGTCACATCTGTCAGCAGCAGGACGTGACGTGTCACACAGCACACCGCTACGTGGCAGATTCTCTTTTTTTACATTTTATATAATATAATATAATAAAAACACAAGAGGTACCTACTTAACCCCATCCACATACGAGTACGCTGTGTCCACAAAGGATGGGCACTCAGCATACACTGCGATGGGTATATGCCATCACAGCACTGGTTTTCAGTGCCACCCTTACTTAACCTAAATAACAAATACTATAAAAAATACATTTTTCTCATCGTCATGCAATAACGCTACTTGAAATCGAAGAAGACACGATAATCAGCAAGAGACTTAAGCATCAGAAAGATGTAAGGATTCAAAAAGTAAGTAGCATTTCCAACATTTTTCAATGAGACAATATTTCATTACACATACATCACAACATTTCTCTTGTTAACATTCATCCTGATCGTTAGTCAGACCACTATCACCTCACAGATTATACTAACTGCCACTAAAGCACCTATGCTAAAGTACCATTTGCCATCGTTACAGGTCTGCCAATACGAAAATAAGGCAGGAGGTTATGTCGGACTCGAACCGACTAAAACGCACGCCGCCTGTGGGTCGTTTTGGTTGCCGAAGGTGAGGTTGACAGGCATATCCCTCGCACCCCGGCCGACCCAGGGCCATCTCTCGCGATCTGGCCCTCGTCTCGGGTGTGGGGACTACAGAGTCCCCAACTCGACCCCGGAAACGGGGAGGCGCGCCAGGCGCGCCACTGCCGCGGCCTGCTTCTGCCAGGGTGACAGGTGGCTCCACCTGTCACCCCCAGGCCGGCGCTCATGGGGGGCGGAGGTCGTTCATCGACTTAAAACTCACCTTGTATACACATAACACGCTCACTCAACAATAATATCCGCTAGTCATCAAGTCGTAACTATTTCGCCACTAAGGATGTACTTGAGTGTTAATAACGTTACAAAACCTTCGATAGTCACAGGCAATCAATACACACATTCATACAATCACGTCTTTATCCCAGGAGGGTTAGACAGAGGTGAATTAACACCCACATTTTACTAATCAATAAAATCGGTCCCACGTAACAGGGGTGAGCCTATTGTCGTCTTCCAGGCACTATTTTTGACTCGAGCTATGTATCTGAGCCGGAGTCTGGGCTGTATATATCTGTCTGATGTTAAACAGATTTAATAGAATTTCCAGCATGGCACGCCTCGATGTCAATATAAATGTAAATTTTCTAGCGTTTCTGTCGTTGGCAAGTCGCTAAGTCAAAAAAAAGTACGAATTATATTTTTGGTATATTCGTACGGTGACAGAGAAACAATACAAGTGTGACCATCCCATCTCATCCGACGGGTATCGTCTAACGGAAAAATACGTAGATGAAGACACTGCGAGAGAAGGAAAACTCGAAATAAAACATTGTACCAACCCGTCTGGCCTGTGTGGAGACAGGAGGCCAATGTGTCCAAATATTGGGAGTGGCTTATGTCCAACAGCAGACTGCTAGTGGACCAATTGAGGTATATTGACAGGTATTTAAACCATCATGGTCACTCACATCAGTATCAGAATAAACGGGAAAAATCACAATAATTATTTACTATCTATTACAGAACACATTATGTAACTTTACTAGTGTAAAACTCGCAGGGATATTTACCATATTTATTATTCCGACGACCTCCGTGGCGTAGCGGTAGAGCATTCGACTGCTATGCAGGGGGTGCGGGTTCGATTCCCGCTCAGTGCAAATATTTGTATGCATGAATATGTATATTTGCATTGGTTTGGGTGTTTCTATGTATAATTGTATGTATTTACAAAAATAAAAAAGTATTTAAGTATGTTTATCCGCATTCTAGATACCATAACACAAGCTAGTTAAGCTATGCTTACCATGGGTCTAGATAGCGTTGTGTAGAATGTCGTGGAATATTTATTTATTATTATTTATGTTGAGCAACAGATATTTCGGCGCTGTTACATCGTCATCGTCATGATCACGGTGTACTACACTAGTAGTGTGAATGATCATGTAAATCTGAAATCTGTATGATTATGATTATGTAACTCTTTCAAATTCACAGGCTTCAATTCATTTTGGCGAAAACACAAAACCTATTATGATCCAACTAACTTGTAAGTTCTTCTTGCTCCAGGTAATCTACTAGCTTGGCTAATTCTGACAGAATATTCACTACAGACAGCTGAAGTTATAAGACATAACTAAAAGTTACTTTTTTTTTAAATGTAGGGTTCCGGGCAATCTCCGTAATCTTTGGGAGTTATGGGTGGAGACGCTGTGTGTTTAAGTCGGTTCGAGTCCAACATAACCTCCCCTAACGGCATTGTTAATAAAAATCGGATACCATCCCTGTATCTGTGGGAAAAAAGATTCTAGACAATTTTTTGACGGCCTCTGTGGTGTAGTGGTAGATCGTTCGACTGCTTCGCAGGAGGCGCGGGTTAGATTCCCACTTAGTGCAAATATTTGTATGCACGAATATGTATATTTGCATTGGTCTGGATGTTTCTATGTATAATATGTATGTATTTACAATAAAAAAAGAATCTATGTATGTTTATCCGCTTTCTAGATTCCATAACACAAGTTAATTAAGCTATGCTTACCATGGGTCTAGATAGCGTTGTGTAGAATGTTGTAAAATATTTATTATCTGTTTATTATTAATAATCTGAGTTCACTCAAATGAATTGGCAAACACAACTGGTATTCTATAAATCCGCTTTAAGTTACACCGTAACCTACATATTCTTAATACGAGTATATTTAATTTTTCGCCCCTGGCGACACGATGAGCCTATGTTTACAAGCCTTCTACATGTCAAGTTTTACTTAGCGACTTGCCGACTACAGAAATGCAAGAAACTTTACATTTACCTTGTATGTTTTGTGTTACAGAATTTGTTTCTGCGTTTTAGCACTTAGTAAGTCCGTGTACAGCCAGCATCAGATCAATGTTGACTAAAAAGTCTCATAATGATCAAAACTCAAACTTTTTTCATTATTTAAATTGTATTATCATCCGAACTAAAGGTGTGTACTAAATATCAGAACAATATGTAAATTTATTTTTCTAGGACAGGCCATTATACCATACTTACCATACCTCGCCATATGGTAAGCTAAAGGCAAAGTTTCAAGAAAAAGGGTCACTATTACAGACACTAAGTTATGTGACAATGATGGCACTCAGCTTGGCGGCCTCAACACATGCTTATTCAAGGTATTAAGATAATTTTGAGTAGTTTGCTGGTCAAGATCGATCTGGTGCTGACTGTATACTAACTTGCTAACGTTAAGGAATGGTTAAATACTATTTTAGTGCCACTTAAGTACCACTTTATAGTGCGGAAGGGTTACATAGAGGTCATTAAAACTGTTTTTTTACGAAGACAGTCGCGATTTACAAGTACACTGATCCCAAAGCTTTGGGATATATTGGTTGGCCAGCAACGAACAACGACCCACCAGACTGCGTGCGTTTTAGTTGGTACAATACCGACATAACCTCCCGCACTAGCTTCGGCGGGGGGAAGGGAAGGGTACCTGTGGAATCTACGGTGGTACGTTTCAACCATCATTTACTCAATCCGTTTTTTATACCACTTAGGTAGCAGATAAGCACACGGCCCACTTGATGGAAAGTGATTACCGTGGCCTATGGACGTTTGTAACACCAGAGGAGTCACAGTCGCGCTGCCAACCATATAAGTACAGAGTTTCTGTGCCGTCAGTGTAGAAGACAAAGCAGGACAAGCCTTTAGTCTTCCCACTGACAGCACAAATTCTCCAGTGGGCTCTGGTTACCCTACTCACCACCGGGAACACAACACGTCATCAATATATGTATCGCGAGGTTGCTCCCGACCGGTTGATGATGATGGCGATATTCAACCGACAACAAGTACCTACTAAAGCTATCGACAGTGCCAAATTAATACACTTTTTTTTTTATACCACTAAGTTGGCAGACAAGCACACGGCCCACCTGATGGGAAGCGATTACCGTGGTCTTCTTTATCGTCATCTTAGAGTTAACCCCAGTCGCATCCAAAGCTTTCATCAGAATCTTGGATCCGCTTTACCAGTGTAACTGCGGATTTGGCTGAATACGATATTTTCCGTGAAGTAACTGCTATATGGGTAATGGACTGCTGAGACGAGGTTTCGGGTTCGATCCCAGGTTTTACCATGGCACACACTAATGACTTTTCGATGCTTTTCGAAGTTATGTGTGTATTTATCGCAGGTATACATATAAGTGCCCGGTTAATGGCAATAGGCTCGCCACCTATTACATTGGGACCTAAACATAAACTGGCGAAATGTGGGTGCTTGCACCTCTGTCTACCCCTTCGGGGATATAGGCGTGAGTTTATGTTTATGTTTTATGTAACTGCTATATGGTCTACGCAACCCAAAAGTGATAACGAAGTATTGCGGTTAGGCCTGTAGTTAGACTTTTATGGGCTTCGACTACCCGTAACGAATGTCATAAATGTTTGTATTTGACGTGCTCTTCAAGACACGACAGCTATATAATTATTTGCACTGAGCGGGGATCCAATACTTGCCTCTGCGTAGCGTCCGCGTTCACTGACGCAACGCCACAGACGCTGTCCAAATTAATACACTTTTGTATCAGCTATATCGTGTTAAGTATATGACATAACATAACATAAACTCACGCCTATATCCCCGAAGGGGTAGGCAGAGGTGCTAGCACCCACATTTCGCCCGTTTATGTTTAGGTCCCAATGTAATAGGTGTCGAGCCTATTGCCATTAACCGGGCACTTATAAACCTAAAATACACACATAACTTCGAAAAGCATCGAAAAGTCATTGGTTTGTGTCACGGGAAACCCTAGGTTCGAACCCAAGACTTCGTCTCAGCATTCCATTACCCATACCACTAGGATACCGCGGTGAACTTTAACAAAAAAACTAAAATTAGTATAAAGAGCCAATCCAAACACAACAATGATCACATAACAAATTGGTTCTTAAGTGCAAATTACACAAACTTAATACGATTTACCAATTACGCTGAATACTTCCATTACTTTTTCTAAAGGCAAAGAGGAAGAAGAATTCAATTAGATATTTTTTGTCGGATTTACAAAATTGGTCGCGTAATCGATTCTAAAGCAACATACTCAAGATTTTTTGTATTGGGGCTTGAGAAAGTCTTTTTCAAATAGGTATTTATTTTTTTCTGGATAGCGTTCACGCTTCTATGGCTTGGCAATAGTGCATTCTTCTCCTACGCCCTGTGTAGCAGTTCAATCGTTTGATTCCCGCTCCGTACATATATTTATCTGCATAATTTATGAATGGAAGGTGAATGGAAATCCCAGTAAGGGTCGCCGTAGACATACATATGTCAATCAGATCGAAGGCATTTTAATGAAAGGATATGTCAAGAGTGGGATTTGACGGTATGTTAACTAAGGTAATTAAATCTACAAGTCAATGTATAACCAAGCATTTGGGTCATATCCTAAATTTAAGCATTGTAACAGGTAATACCCAAATGAACTAAAGATTTCTGTTGTAAAACCACTCTTCAAAAAAGAAAATAGAGAACTTATGGAGTACTACAGGCCTATCACACTTACGCCTATTTTTTCGAAAATCTTTAGAAAATAATGACATTAGCAGTATAATAAACAGAGCTATTTATGACTTCTTAAATGTAATAATGACAACAGTGGATAGTAGGGTGCCAGTATCCGATATTTTCTGTGATATGACTCAGGCATTCGACTATGTAGATTCTGAAATCTTGCAAAGCTTGATCATTATGGAATAAGGGGAAATGTCTTAAGCTTAATAAAATCGTATCTGAGGGATCGGCAGCAATATGTAGAACTTAGGCGAGTTAATAGTTTAAATAAACGAGAAGAAACATTTGTCTCACATAAGCGCACAGTTAAATATGGTATGGGGCAGGGCAGCGTCTTGGGCCCTTTGTTATTTATTTTATATATTAATGACTTACCTAACGTAACCAATCATCCAGTTACATTATTTGCGGACGATAGTACATTTGCTATTGAGTACAAAAATAGAAAAAATATATAAAATTGAAATCAATACCACACTAATGAACATATTAAATTGGCTTAATAATAACAATCTGAAAATCAATCTATCTAAAACAAAAATAATGCAAGTCTCGCAAAGACTTGCCACAATACCTCTAAATATAAAATATGATAACATTAATATAGAGGAAGCTGACACTACACATTTCTTAGGACTCACTATAGATAATAAGTTGAATTGGCAAACACATACAGAAGGATTATGCAAAAAACTTAACAGCTCAGCATATGCCTTGTTTAAACTTACGCGAGTGTTAAATACTGACGCTTTACTTACCGCGTACCATGGATTGACAGCGTCACATCTAATGTACGGCATAATGTTTTGGGGTAATTCAACCCATAGAGAGACCATCTTTAAAGCCCAGAAAGCATGTATTCGTGGCATGTTCACTTTAAATAGGATAGATAGCAGCTATCTATCCCATGTTTAAGAAAATACGGTTTACAGCTACTGTAAACCGTATTTTCTTAAACATGGTATATTAACGTTACCATCGCTATATATTTTTGAAACGGCTACTTTAGTGAAGTGTAATCCAGAACTTTACGAGACTCTGGCGGCTACGGTTACACGAAACAGACGGGAAATCACTCGCAATAACCTTCGCATACATAGAGCCAATATCGCATTATTGCATAAAAGTGTCTACTGCATGACACCAGTCATATATAAAAGCATAACTAAAGAAATTATAAAAATTAAATTTGAATCTATTCAAGAAACGTTTACACGAGTTGTTATCAGAAAAATGCTACGATACAGTAAGTGAATTTCTCGAAGAATATTAACATCTCAAATTGACTTGACATTAAATTTAAATTATAATTTTTTACTGCAATAATATAGTGTAATATACTAGAAGCCTACTTAAATTAGGAAAAAAAATAGTTATTTTAATAAACAAATCAAGAAATAATTTATAAATATTAAATACAATAAAAATAAAATAACTATTATACAAGTTATAGCTAAGAACAATTAAAATGCGTCGTAGAATTCCTCCGCATCGCATGCCTCTTGTGGTAGCGTTCCCAGAAGACTGACAGCATTGCCACGTTGTATGGCAATGCTTATTCTCTGACCTAAAAAGAGGCCAGCCTTCTGGTCACGAGAAGCGTCGACCATTCGCTTCGCAATCTCACGGAAGAGGTTGCGGGCGCTCGGACCCCATGACCCCAAAGCATCGACTCTAAACGGCACAAATTCATAATCTCCGATGAGATTGGAGTATTTGCGCCGCTTGAGAGCCTCTGCAGAAGCAGCAGCAGCGCCAGCACAGCCAGTCGTGCTAGTTATATGGGTAGGAGCCATGGTATCAACGCATGTGGCGTCCCACACCAGAGTCCTACCCATCTTCCATGGCATTAACGACATGCCATCCGGTCTCTTGCCATCGTCACGCGCCAAACCGTTTGGTTCTAGTACAGCTGGTACACCGGCGGTGACAAGAGCACGGCGAATTATGTCGTTGAGGCTGGCGTGCCGTGGAATTCGCCCAGCGCTCCTGCAGCACGACAGACCATGGTGTCCGAGTCTGTCAACGGCTTCTCCACAACGGCATTGATGCGGAGAAACACACGGCGCACCTAAACGGAGACAAGTTGCGATGCGGAAGGTAGTGTCATCTAACATAGTCCCTACGTTAGATGACGGAAGAGCTTGTAGCCAAAGACCCGATTCCCACACTCCAACCGCCAGTAAACGGGCACGCTCAGCAGCATTGGAACATGTATTTAGTAAATTTTTTTTCCAACTAAGCTGCAGAGCGGCCCGTCCCACTGACGCTGTGAGAAAAGATTCCTTGGGAGATCGGTGTTTGGACATGCAATTTTCCAAGCGTTCACTGCATCAGTCTTACACAATACTTCAGAATTAACTAGCGTAGGTGCAAGGATTTTCCTAGTTAATTCTTCCGTACTGTGGACTGAAGACAGGAACGCTGGTAAGCTGACATCAAATTTTGCTAATACCGAGCCCACCCAAGCAAATCGGTAGAGTCACTTGTAGTAAAGCTCGGTCATCCAAGGCCACATTTAAAATTTTGGTGAGGGTATTTTCTATAATTTCGTCCATTTTTTTCAAAATTGTTATATGTTTAAAAAATGGCGTCGATCGTAGGGCATGAGTGAATTTTGGAACGAATAGGCAATACCGAAGAATAGTGAAAGCCGAATGTATATTAATTTTGAGTAGGCGATCCGAAATGTCACTAAAATTTTGAAATTTTTCCTCTATAAATGAGGTGCCTACACCTCATTTATAGAGGAAAAATTTCAAAATTTCTATATAATCTCTATAATCTTCTAGGATTGGGGACCCGAGGAGACGTAAAGAGTCTTTTTCTAAAATTTTGATGGTGGGAGCTACGGAATTGAATTTAGAAATAGTAGAAATTTTGTACGAAACGTCGTTTAAAAAAGTCTCGCATTTACTATCATTTAGTTCTAAACCAATTAATCTAAATTCATTTTTAATAAATACCAAATCTTGTAAAACTGTCTTCACATCTCCCCCTAGAGTCCCATCGTCTAGGTACCATACATTAAATTTAGAATTTAACCGCCGAATAATGGGCTGAATAGCTAAACTGTAAATTACCGGTCCAAGAGGGTCTCCTTGTTGACATCCAACAGCTGATTTCAAAAGGTTGTCCTTGTATAATAATTTGGAGGGGTATCTGTAACATTGCCAAAGAAAATTATAAATTTTGGGTGTTTCTAATTTAGCTTGGCTCAACAAGGTGTCCCTGTTCACCGAGTTGAAAGCATTCTTCACATCAACCTTGAGAATGACCTCACCTTTAATGGAGCCAAGGTAGGTTGATAAAGCATGTATGGCAGCCTCACAGCCCCCCTTTAAACCAAAACCAATTTGGAGGGGCTGGAACTTCAAAGCTAACTCGGTTTTGTATTGTTTATGTGTGTAATTGTTTTGTTATTAATTTACTTTCTTATTCTGACATTTAATACTCTGTACATATTGTGGACATGTTTGAAATTCTGTATGTATTGAGTAGGTTTTGATTTTATTGACAATTGACATGAATTTATATTATTAATTGTATTGTTGGTGTTATTATTTTGTTATTAGCAAGTATGATAGTAATTTTCCTTAGACATTTATTTACTTTCTGAATCTGACATTTTACCTAATATTGTACATCTTGCAGACATAGTTTACAGTCCGTATGTTTTAATATTTTTATTGTTTAATTGTTACAAGTAATGATCACTGTACAAGTTGACTATAAGTCACACTACCTACCATTTATAAATTAAGAAATATTTACCTGCCAATAAGGTAGGCTGAACAGAACTTATTTCCTATTTAAATGTACTACCTAACATCTTTATGTACCTTTGGTCAGCAAATAAATGATTTATTATTATTATAAAATAATTAAGAAGTTGAAAATAAGAAAAGTTTTAATGTAACAATATTAATCACCAGACTAGTTATATAGTAATAAGAAAGTAGGGTACGTCATGATTTATCCTCTTTTAATCTGCACCAATCTCCGTTCTACTCAAAGATTGCATTTAAGTTAAATTTTATTTAGATATAATGTATAGTTTAGGTTTAGGTAGCAGTCGCCTCACTGGCGAAGACCGGTATCTGTTAATGGGATCCCAAAGAAATCGAATAAAACCGTAAAATTTCATAAAATTTCATTTATAACCGCAAAAAAGGAACATCGGAACTTCCTACATTTTGAAGTTGATTTAAAAATTTAAGTTAACGTCTAAGAATTAACTGTTAGTGTAGATCTAGTAAAACAGGCATAAACGGAATGTACATTGTTCAGGAATGTCGTCCTCAGATAGACACATCGTTCTTTGTAATCTATGAATATAAAAAGACATTATGTTCAGGGTTCCTTGTGAAAGAATTAGAAATTAAAATCCTTATAGGATTACTTGTATTTTTGTCTGCATGCCCGTAATAGTCAATTCACTCTGAGTTCACCGGATCAAACTAAATAATTTTGTATAGTTATTTTAAAATTACTTATTTACATTCTCCTATAAATTTCTATTAAATTTAAAGTCTATTGACCGTACCGTCGTGTCTCCAGCAGCCACTGCAGAAGACGCGGCGGAAAAAAATGCAGCAAATATACGGCCTTGAAAAAACGAAATTATTATATTCGCTCCCTTTGCGGTCGAGACGATGGGTAGTTGGGGAGCCAATGCCATGAATTTAGTTTTTTTATACAACTTAGTTGGCAGACAAGCACACGGCCCACTTGATGGAAAGTGGTTACCGTGGCCTATGAACGAGTGTAACACCAGTGGAGTCACATCCGTGCTGCCGTCCCTGTAAGAACAGAGATTTTAAGTGCCTTCAGTGCAGAACATAAAATCAGGACAAGCCTTTGATCTTCCCACTGATAGTTAGCGAATTGGGGTGCAGGTTGAGGGACAAAACTGGTGAACCTTGCTCGTACCTGGACCAAAGGTTGGCCATTGCTATCCAGCGTGGCAATGCCAACTGCATAGTGGGCACCTTTTGCACCGGGTGCGTTGAGAGGTGGGCTAATAGATTAAATGTAATTTTACTTTATATTGTTTTGAGGATACAAAACCAACGTAAAAACAGTTTTAATTAATTCTATTTCTCTCTCTTCTCAATCTTCTCTATTAAATGAAACCATTGTAGCAGAAGCTGGAATATAGAGGGCAGAAGTGCCGTCGACTCGACAGAAGAAGCTTTCAACTGGTTTTTTTAAACTAAAATAAAACAACTAGGTACAATCGTAATATATTCGTCGTACAGAACCTCCTCTACATGAGTTCAACTCACACTTTTCCGGTTTTTTATTACTACCAGTAACGGCCATCTCCTTGCACTAGTAAGCATCACTTAACCACAAAAATCTTGGTGCCCAGCTACATGAAAATATTTTTATCTTTTTTTAAAACCACTAATTCCAACCAAAGTGCTATTATGTTGTCTTGTTACGAGGTACAAATAATTATTATAAAAATGTTTTTTACCCATGTAAACATAAGTTATACCAACTTTTTTGTCTAAGAATAAAACCACTATATTCTTACCCACATCCCATAGGAACCTATTGCTAAAATAAAAAGTACCCTATCTATGTGTTATTCCAGATATAATTCGTTCCTGTACCAAATTTTAACCATATCTGTTCAGCCGTTAGAGCGTGATTGAATAACAAATATCCATTGAAATGGCTGCATCACGTTTTGGCGACTTTCTGCATTCTGTATAAAATTAAAGATTTGAATATTATATGGTTTTAATATAACATAAGTTTGACAGAGAACTACAACTGATAAAGCAGGTTAAATAAACATTTTGACAGTTGCTTCTCAGTATGTTCAGCCGTTAGAGCGTGATTGAATAACTTACATCCACTGAGAGAACTGCATCAAGTTTAGGTGATTTTCTGCATTCTGTATAAAACTAAAGCCATCACGATTAACTCAATAAATAAACCTGTTAACCCGGCCTATTCTGATGGCAATTACTTTCATTGGTGAAGTCGGTATTAAGACACGCGATCTGCAATACTGATACTGATGCTGCCTCGCGTTTCAGAAATCCATACATACACATACATATAATCACGCCTTTATCCCCGGATGGTTAGGCAGAGGTAAAATAACACCCACATTTCACCAATCATTGAATTCAGTTTCACGTAATAGGGGGTGAGCCTATTGCCGTCTTCCAGGCACTATTGTTGACTCGAGCAATGCATCTAAAGCTGAGTCTGGACTGTATATATCTGTCTGGTGTTAAACAGCCCTATCCCTTAGTCGCCTTGTACGACACCGCATGGGAAGTGATGGGGAGTCCCAAATTCTACTCTGCCGGGAACCACACGGCGCTCACACATTTTAGAGATTTTATCCACTATTACAGTTGGTGTATAAAGTGTTGTAAGCTAATCTGTGCACCAACCTCAGATGAATCCAAAGTTTACATTTTGAAGCCTTTAACACTTGTAGGACACGACAATATTTTCGTCCCAATTTAGCAGTCCGACTGAGAAAGTACCTCCGCAATACAGAATACCGCGGCTATAATAATCTTGTGTTGTGTTCCCGATAGTGAACAGAACTCATTGGAGAGTTTTTGTGCTGTCAGTGGCAAGACTAAAGGCCTGTCCTGCATTGTTTATAAAGGCACCGAATCTCTCTGTGTTTACGGTGTCGGCAGCACGAGTGTAACTCCCCTGATATTGCACACATCCATAGACCACGGTAACCACGTTCCATCAGGTAGGCTGTGTCCTTGCCTGCCACCTAAGTGGTATAAATAAAGTTGTATTGCGTAAAGTGTGTTTAGTTGAACGTGTATGATGAAATTCAATTTAAAAAAATTGCTGCTATAGTTTTTCTAAGCGAATTTTATTCAATGGAATGCCTAACGAAGGGCATTAAAAGGATTTTGGTATTTGGTTCAACTTAATAGTTAAAGGTGTCCCCTATTATAAAACTATACTCTATATAGTTTTGTTCAAATTACAACTTTATTTCGAAAGAAATAAAGGTGGTATTCTTCTAAGGGGATACTGACCGTCACCAACGCGTGTAATCTTTTAGAGTAGGCTTATTTAGTGAATATCGTGATTGTATCGTTTTAGTATCGTTTAGAGAATTTTATAGAATGTGGGCAGGTTGTAATATATGTTTACAGTACCTACTTGCAAATTAATTATTGGGTAAACTATCCAAATGTTTTCTTTTGTTAATTTCAGTATTTTTCGAGTCGTAGTAACAGCTTCTACTCCTATATTGGCAACGAATTCTGGCAGTAGATAAAGGAAATAAACGTATAGTAATATACATATTATGACTTTAGATAGGACAAAGTTAATAGCCAAGACGGGGTATGAACCCACATCCAGCCCTTACAGGAGGATTACTTTGAACAAATGATGATTACAACATAACATAAACTCACGCCTATATCCCCGAAGGGGTAGGCAGAGGTGCTAGCACCCACATTTCGCCAGTTTATGTTTAGGTTCCAATGTAATCGGTGGCGAGCCTATTGCCATTAACCGGGCACTTATAAACCTGCGATAAATATACACATAACTTCGGAAAACATCGAAAAGTCATTGGTGTGTGCCATGGTAAAACCTGGGATCGAACCCGAGACCTCGTCTCAGCTCTCTATTACCCATACCACTAGGCTACCGCGATTTATGATGATTATATCAAAAGAATATTGGTGGCTTCGTTTTGACAATAGTGCTCAGGAATTTGTCTGAGTTGTGTCATATGTATTTTACATAATTGTTTGAGAAAACAGTTCAAAAATTATTTAATAAGTGTGACTTCATTTTTGAAATTCAATGTAATAGGTAAACACAATTATTTATTAAATGAACAAGTTTGGGCAACTATAAACTAAATACAATACGTGTATCGTGTATATCTTCTACAATAATATTTTGAAAACTTTTTGTATTTTAATTTTAGAAAATATCGAAAAGTTACGTAATTTTCCTGTCGATGTTAAAACGAGTTATGTCAAGTTGGAGCGGCCGAATGCGCCAGAATACGGCCGTAAACTTGACACTCAAGTTAGTCGCAACGGTGCACGGTGCGCAGACGCACGGCGTTGATGTCGTTTGGAAAATAAAATGTGTGCGTGATATTGTGAAGTGATTCTGTGTTTATTGTGAATTTGATTTAACTTTGAGAGATTCTTTGTGCAGGTGAGTTTTTTTTGCGCAATAATTAGCTAACTTTTTGAATGGTGAAATGGATAATAATTAAATTTAAAAATAAAATGAATAATTTATTGTAGATTTCTATGTTATAAAAATATTTTATACTTATTGTATTGATTTCTTTAAAATGGGAAATTCGCGATCTTTACAAAAGGTAGGGCAAAAAAAATTTTAAGGTTTTAAAATAAATATTTAATAAAATGATAAAGTATGTTTAGTTTAAGCAACATGTTTTATTGGTTCTACAATGCGTTTGTGTTTTGTAAATTTATACATACCACTGCAAATTAAGCAATTAAGCAGGTTCGATTATCACTCAGTGCAAATATTGTATACCAATATTTGCACTGAGTGGTAATCGAACCTGCGACCTCTGACTTAGTGTTCGAACGTGCTACCAGTGCTCAGTAGATTAGTCACCTTAGATGCGTCTGATGCCAGCAGACGCATATGTATTTTTTTGCTTTCTTGTTTATTTCATGCGATATAAATTAATTGAATTCTTTACCACGCACAATGGCCCGTAAAAGGAGGTTGCGGACAAAATAGTCCTTTTCTAAATAATGTTCTTTACTGATATAACTAGGGTTGAATGTTTTTAATATACGACCACACAGTTCACAGTTAAAAAGATATTAAAATAACATAAATTAATTAATTATATGTTAATATTATTATGTGCGTTCAATAATAATAATGTTATAAATAATTTAAATTGGTTTTCATTCCTGTTTCATAATCATTGCTTTTATATTACTTTTCATTTCGAATTGAGGTTATGTTGCAATTATATTTAACTTATTCTGATTTTAAAATGCTTGCACATAACTAGCAATTATTAATTATAAAACTTGGAACATCTTAAAATTAAATATATAAATAAATAAATAAATGAAGTAAAAATTTAAAAGATCGAATTTACTTATTGAGATTTGAATTTAGTAAGCTGAATATTATTTGGTTTTAACATGATATAGGCTTTGACATATACATTTGATAACATAAACACACGCCTATATCACCGAAGGGGTAGGCAGAGGTGCTAGCACCCACATTTCGCCAGTTTATGTTTATGTTATAAACCATGTTAATCACTGGTAAGTACAATACCAAAAGTAAAAGAGTACACACACAGTGTGTACTCTTTTACTTTAGGTAGCAATTTTAGGTAGCGATTCTAGTAAGTAGGTATGTACCTGTACGATGACAGGCGTTCCTAATAAAACCGTATACCTAAGACAAACCAAAAAGAGGAAACGGACACAGGGCTCGAAATTAAGAGATGGATGTAACCATGATAAGTAATTAGATAATAAATTAAAAAGTAAATAAATACTGAACAAATAAATAGTGAATAAATAGTGAAAAAGTAAAAGTATAAATAATAATGCCTAACTAAATAAAATGAAAAGTAAACAAAATAAAATAAATATAAATTAAATTAAATAAAAAGTAAATAAGTACCTACTATTTAAATTGTCTTTATTTATCACATACAAAATAATTAAAACATAAGTACACGAAATAAAACTCGCGATCATGTCGCGTCAAACAACCCATTCCGCATAGTTCCCGGCGCAAAGGTGCCCATGATGCTGGCCACGTTGCCCCGCTGAATCGCAATAGCCAACCTTTGCCCAAGGAACGAGCCGGATCGGAAGCCACCGCCTTGGTCGTGGATGCGGCGGCCAATTTCCGCGATCAACCCCTTCGTGTCCGACCCCCAACTGCCCATAGTCTCCACCGCAATGGGCACAAAATAAAACAAATAGTAAGTTACGTATACTTTAACAATATAAGTATGTTCTTAAATCATCTCATACTCTGAAAGATACATTACATACAAATTTACGACCTTAATTCTCCGCATAATGGTTTACTTTCCCGATAACAGTACGTTGTCCAACAGTGGGCTAATAATATCAATTTTATGACGAAGATTTAGAACGCGATTACTACCATGATTAAATTATCATTTGCTAGCATATCCCACCTTCCTCGTTCGTCTGCATTAACGGGAATACTGCATTTTTGTGCTAAAGTCAGTCGCTAAAGGCGGTCGCTTCGGACGGAAAATGTCGAAGTACATTCGTATCGTAGTTAGTCTTAAAGCCGAAAGCCAACCGCAACTATATTGGGAAAAGTCTCGAAAGAGGACTACATACATACATACATACATATAATCACGACTCTATCCCTCTATCTCTCGATCTCTATCTATATGGAGGGTTAGGTAGAGGTGAATTAACACCCGCATTTCACCAAACATTGAATTCGGTCCCACGTAATAGGGTGTGAGCCTATTGCCGTTTTCCAAACACTATTGTTGACTCAAGCCATGCATCTGAGGCTGAGTCTGGGCTGTGTATATCTCGCCAGCCACCAGCTCGCCACCTATTACATTGGGACCTAAACTGCCTAACCCTTCGGGGATATAGGCGTGAGTTTATGTATGCTGAAGACACTGATAGGATTAGATGGTAATTATGGCCCCCTTTTTATAGATAAGGTGTAATTGTTATAAAATAACATTTGGTAAAATTTGAACGCAATTTACTTACCATCTTAGGATTATATTATTTTTAACCATTAATTTTAACCTATGCCTGAATTTAAAGGACTTCAGCCGATGCTTAAAGGCTCTAGAAGTCGAATAGACTGGTAATACCTAGCCAGAACAACGCAAATATAGGCACTGAATGCTCTCCAGTGAGCTCTGGCTACCCTACTCACCACCGCGAACACAACACGAGGTTATTATCGCCGTGATATTCTGTAGGATGGAGGTACTTCCCCAGTCGGACTGCTCAATTGGGACGAAAATACCGTCGTGTGCTAGCTCCTGTCATCAATATCATAACATAGATAAATGTTTATGATTTCTAGCCAGAGTTTCTAGCGAATACCCTCTCAAAGTAAGACCGCAGTTAAGGACCATCTTAACTTAGTATCTGGTTTTATAGCTTGCAACCACAGAAATACATTAGGATAGAACAGTTATAAGCAGTCTTCACCTGTATGCCGCGCATGGTGGCTTTTTCACTTTAAATAAACAATTACGACACACAAGAAATGCCTCCTTTTTCATATTTACTTCTCCAATTTTGTTCCAAAATGGTTATACAGTTGGAAATAGCACAATATTGCATATTCACGGTATTTTTAACGATGATACTACAAAAAAGTCTTAACATTCAAAGAATCAATTTCATTTATTCAGTCTAGACACATAAAGAGCACATATGAACGTAAAAATTTTACAATTATGTCAAGAAATAATAAAAATATATTAAATAATATAAAAAAAGCCATTGAAAAATGATTATTTTATGATTACTGAGTAAGCGTTCGAAAATTCCTGTCTTATTCCTGCCCTATAAGACAGGAACTTTTGAAACAGTTCCAGAACTGTTTCAAAAGTTCCCATGTGTTTCTCGCTCACATGGCTGTTTTATCCTTAATATATTTCTGTGATTTGCAACAATGTATAAAATTGAGCCGTTCTCTTTGAGCTTCGGCAGCAAAATAGTAATTTATATGCACATATAACCATTTTAAAGCTTTATTATAGGCTACTGTTATTGACTACTTACGAGGGAAACTGTACAGCGGTTACAGATTTATATATGGGTGCATTTCGCCATTAAGAACATTGAACTCAAGTGACCGCGGTAGCCTAGTGGTATGGGTAATGAACTGCTGAGATGAGGTCTCGGGTTCGATCCCATGTTTTACCATGGCACACACCAATGAATTTTCGATGCTCTCCACCTATTACGTGCTAGCACCTCTGCCTACCCTTTCGAGGATATAGGCGTGAGTTTATATTATGTTAGGTAACTCAAGTGAAACTAGCCTGCAAAACGTTATACCTCTGGTACAGGTATTCCCTCTTGGCTGAGGTGTTGGATCGCTTCTATAGAAGCCAAGATTAGGTATCCAAAATTTAGATACCTAATCTTGGCTTCCCAGTTCAGGATTTCAAATTCAGATAAATATTAGGAGTATTGGCCCGCGGCTCCATTCCGAAGTGGAAATTTTGGATGCCGACGGTAATAATACTGTGATGAGGACCTCCTTTTCAAAATTATGTTTTTAATGTCTTTTTTTCGTTTGAAATAGGAAATTTGTAGTATGTACAGTCTGCAAAGTAGATAAGTACATACATATAATCACGCCTTTATCCCCGGAAGGTTAGGCAGAAGTGAATTAACACCCACATTTCACCAATCATTGAATTCGGTCCCACGTAATAGGGGGTGAGCCAGTTTTCAGAGTACTAGGCTGAGTGTGGGCTGTATATAATGTCTAATGTTAAACAGCCCTATCCCTTAGTCGCCTTGTACGTCACCGCATGGGAAGAGATGAGGTGGTCCAAATTCTACTCTGCCGGGAACCACGAAAGTAGATAAGTGTACTTACACTTTTGTACTATAAAGATAATTGAAAAGTAGTACACTTGTCTTCTCTGCCGGCTGTACTCATTGAGTCATAATTAAAATGATTAACCCTTTTTGTACTATCTCCTCTAAAAAATATATTTTGTTTATGAAAAAACGAAATAGATAAGACTTACGGCCGCTTTCTGTATATGTAATCTCAATCCATAATTCGTAATCCAAGATTGAAATTTAAACCGTTTCTGAATTTTACTATTTCAATAAACAATCTATAGATCGAAATGCCGATCCTTTTTTACAATCAATTTTTGGGAGAACGGATCGATAGTTTTATATCGACGTTTGTATCAAAGTGACAGATACTTGTGTTAGAGTGTTGGTGGCGAAATAGACATATCGAAATATTTTTCGATTCTCAAAAATGGCGATTGAAATTAATCTTAGATTGACGATCGAATATTGGAAGCGACCGTTTAACGAAATAGATCCTCATTCATTTTCTAAATCCGTTAAAAAGGGAAATAATTGTTCTAAAAACCAGAACACCAATTAATGACTTCGTGCCAAAAGATATAAGTAACGGAAACGGTTATTTACTAGAAACGCCAATTTTTATGGCTCACGGCAAAACATCTTAACACGCGAGACCTATCCGCGAAATTACGTACAACAAAAAAATATTAGGCACTTCATAAATTTTAATTCGTTGATAAATAACCATAGACACCAATTACAAGGGTTATAACTACTAAAGCATTTTTGCAAATAGTTTTAGTAGGTATCATATAAAGGTCAGTTCAAATCCTGCGGGATAATACTCGATCAGTTATTAGCTGATAATTAAAAATCAACTTTACTCCATTAAGACAGAACTTAAAATAATAAGCAACAACAGCAGAAGAGTTTAGATACATATTGCCGTCCCAATTGAGCAGTCTGACTGGGGAAGCACTTCCACCCTACCACGGCTATGATAACCTCGTGTTGTGTTCACGACGGTGAGTAAAGTACCTAGCCAGAGCTCACTGGAAAGTTTTAGTGCTGTAAGTGGGAAGACCAAAGATTTGTCCTGATTGTGTCTTCTGTACTGACGGCACAGAAACTCAGTTCTTACAACGGCACGGGTGTGACTCACACGTTCATAGGTTGCGGTAACCACTTTACATTAGGTGGACCGTGTGCTTGTCTGCCACTTAAGTTGTATAAAAAAATAATCGACGTGACTTTAAATTGATTTCGGCTCTACTTTAGATCGCCTTAAGCTTACCTTTAACACAAACGGGCAAAGAGGAGTGTTTAAGTATTATTTAAGTTTATATTTTGAATTGTAGAAAGTTAAAAATAACAAAAAGTAGGAATTAAATTACGTCTGATTTTCAACCAATGGACGGCCAGATTGCTAATTATGTAACGGATTATGACCCAAAATTTTATAGAAAGTTAAAATAAATAAAAATTATAACACATTATTGAATAAAAATTAAATTATATTTATAATTTTGTTTTGTTATCAGTCATTTGATTATATTATATACTTTAACAATGTTATATAATGTAACCAGCGAGATAGTCATTAATATAATAATATGATTCTTAAATTAATAAATTTTTGAGTTTCATTAATAACTTATAAGTTTTATTGCTTGAATGTAAGATTGTTCGTATTTTGTGCACAGTTGTACCGTTCTCCGGTTCCATTAAAAGGTATCATCTTATTGCATACACATATGCGCAGGTAGTACTTAAATAGAACTAGTAGTAGTATTTTAGTCCTGAATAATGACGAACGAATGACCATTATATCAGACTGACATTTTTTTAGACTCCGTATTGCTACCGAGAATTTCCTAAAAAAAGCACTATCTTTAAAAATATTGGGGGGGATGTGCTGTCAGTGGGAAGACTCTCTGTTCTCACAGGGTCGGCAGCACGAGTGTGACTCCTCTGATGATGCACACGTACGGCCACGGTAACCAATTTCTATCAGGTGGGCCGTGTGCTTGTCTGCCAACCAACCCTGTCAACACAAGAGTTTCTGTGCCGTAAGTGTAAAAGACAAAGCAGAAGAAGATTTGGTCTTCCTACTGACAGCACAAAAACTCTCTAGTGAGCTTTACACTTTATCAAATTAATTACCAGTTTCGTCCAGTTGGGAGCCAAATCGGTGCAAAGCTACTAGGAATAACCCATCAAATTCACTGTTCAACATCACAGATATTCATTTAGATGAAAATATAAGAGGCTAACGAACCAATATTCTTACAATGAAAGTTGTGGAAAGATGTGAAAAATGACTAAGCATAAAACAGGCCTATTGTACAATACATATAATAACTTTTACAATGTATAAAACATGTATACGAAGCAAGATTTTCGACCCACTTCCATTCACAACGTTCGATTGAGTTTTGAATTGTACACAATGGTAACTTCTGGTAGACGGTGATTGTGCAAAAGCCTGTTATAGCACGCGTTTGCGATTCAGCAATTGTTAGCGCATAAGTGTCACAAATCTAATTTAAGAGGAGAGTTTTAATATTTGTGAAAGTTTACGCGAATTTCACGCATTGCAATCAACTAACAACAGCACCTAGTATGATCATAACAATTTAAATTTTATACTTTTCTAGAAGTATTAGTTGCTCTTCAGCAACCAGGTTATAGACTAAATCTTAGTTACTGTAAATTTTGTTGAAGTTTTTTAAACAATGGACCCATAATACATTCAACGTAAAAACAAGCTGCGTCTAATTGTCTGTTACCATTTCACATACACACTGTATAAGTGTATAATCGATTATGTTGAATTTGGACATTGAGATAGCTCATAATCTGAAGAAGATAGCTTACTTTTTACTGGGGAAAATATTAATTTATTTTAACGGAGTGTGAAATAGCAATTGATGAGGCTGCTAAGCTGAGTGCCACCATTGTTACACTACGTGTCTGTAATTGTGACCCTATTTCCTGAGTCTTTACCTTTAGCTTACAGGCAAGGTGAAGTCAAATTGGCGTGTCCTAGATTAAAAAAGACGTAAGTGATGTTGCAGGTATCAGCTAGTTGATATATTATTATATTAGTATGCCTTGATATACATACATACATACATTTTTTTTTCACCAACCCACATTTCACCAACCATTGTTTTCGAACCCACGTAATGGGGAGTGAGCCTATTACCGTCTTCCAGGTACTATTGTTGACTCGAGCTATTATCTGTGCCTGATTCTGAGCTGTATATATCTGTCTGATGTTAACCTGCCTTATCCATTAGTCGCCTTGTACGACACCACATTGGAAGAGATAGAGTGGCCCTACTCTGCCAGGAACCAGGCTATCATTATTATCATTACCAGCTCACGCGTTTCCTTCTTCCTACAGTCCCAGGTTCTTTCAGCGAGGCGTGAAATACATCTGATGAGGCCGCCAAGCTGAGTGCCACGATTGTAACATTACTTAGTGTCTGTAATGGTGACCCTCTTTCTTGAGACTATGCCTTTAGCTTACCATCAGTCGAGGTGAAGTCAAGTTAGCGTGTCCTAGATAAAAAAATAAAAAATAATTTAGAATTATACAAGTGCCAATTGAGACTTGTTAAGTTTTAATTCAAATACCGGTACCATAATCTAACATGTGATTATAAAAATCAATCAATATTAACAACTCATATAATATGAGAGAAAGTGATATCAATATTGTGGAATTTACGCGTTACGGTATTAACCTAATATTCAAATTAATATAATTATTTATTATAAAATATCGTGGCCATCTTACATAATTGGACTAAAATATAATACATTATTTAGATTCTCATGAATTTAAATGTTACCAATGAGTTATAAACACTATTATATCATTGGAAATTAGTGAAGATATCACTTTCTATGGCTTTAATTAATTGTAATTAGTTATTGAGACCGTGTAACGTTGAAGGGCATTTAGTAATTATGTTTCAGGTTTTTATGTTTATTCACATTTTTAGAACTAAAAAATTATAATCATAATTGTTTTTTTATCAGTATCAAAATAAACGGGATATTTACCATGTTTCATTGTTTTGAGTTTCCGATATTTATTATCCGCTCACGTGCAAAAACAACCGGGAACAACCTAAAACAAAATCGCGAGTGGATACAGTAAGCATCGCATGTCGTGAACGTGATCGAGATCGGATTCGAGTTTGTAGTGAGAGTGAAACCAATAGTAGTGCAGATATACGTAGTAAAAGAACTCGAAAGAGGGTAGATCGATATAATTACTCCTAGGAAAAAACTTTTTCTCTGTTCACCGCCACTACTCCAGTTCCTCCGTGATCATGGTGCTTGCAACAGCGTCGAAATATCGGAAACTCAAAACAATGAAACATGGTAAATATCCCGTTTATTTTGATACTGATGTGAGTGACCATGATAGTTTAAATACCTATGTTTTTTTTATACCACTTAGGTGGCAGACAAGCACACGGCCCACCTGATGGGACATGGTTACCGTAGACCATGGACGTATGCAACACCAGGGGTATTAAACTCGCGCTGCCGAGCATGAAAAAACCTTCTGATGCCCCTCTTGAAGACACGCATATTGTTTTGCTGTCAGTGAATTTCTTAAAATAAAATTTTCATTTATTTTTCTTTATTCATTTAAATACCTATACATAACATTTTTGCATATATCCTAAAATGTATAAGAATAGGTAGGTACTTATTCAAAATAAAACAGATAAAAAAATATAAAACTTATTATTATTAAAAAGTGTCATCAAAAAATTCAAATTTATATGTATTGCGCACGATTATGTCATAGTTATGACATACATAATTTTGATTAAAAAAAGAGAATTAATTTAATTAAAAAAAAAGTACTTCGAAACAAATTCAAGTAACCTAAATTTTGAGTTTGTTAATTAATTATTTTTTAATATATAATTATATAAAATAAAACTATAAAAAATTATATAGTTATCATACCTCTTTCACTATATGACATAATAGTTATTAATATTATTTACAATCTGATAATAAGATAATTTTGTTACGAAATTATTAATTGGTTCAATAATTTATACATTTGTCTAAATGTTCATGTTTATAGTTTTCAAATTATATAACATAGTTATTCTATAATTGAAAGATTAATTCGATTAATTTGAATATTTGGCGTGAATCATAAAGAAAAGATCTTAAGACGTAAATCATGAATAAAAGCAAAATCGACACGATGTTGCTCTGCGATACAAACGATTTTGCTTTGATTATTCATACATACATACATTTAATCACGCCTTTATCCCCGGAGGGTTAGGCAGAGGTGAATTAACACCCACATTTCACTAATCATTGAATTCGGTCCCACCTAATAGGGGGTGAGCCTATTGCCGTCTTCCGAGCACTATTGTTGACTCAAGCCTTGTATCTGTGCCTGAGTCTGAGCTGTATATATCTGTATGATGTTAAACAGGCCTATCCCTTAGTCGCCTTGTACGACACCGCACGGGAGGAGATGGGGTGGTCCAAATTCTACTCTGCCGGGAACCACGCGGCTATGATTATTTCTTACGCTTATGCACACATTAAGTTACAAGTACGAAAATATTTTTTCAATTCGCAATTATTTTAGAATGTTGAAGAATTAAATTAAAATTAAAATTATCTACTGCAGTATGAAAGTTAATGTGCAATTATTTAATTTAGCCAATATGGTAATAATGTAGATAAGATAAACAAAATTGTGACAAAAACTTTAAACACTCTTAAACTTACGTGATTACTTCAATCAGAATAATTAAAAAATAAATTTAATAAACTTGAAAGAAAAAGAATTACTTAAATATAGCTTAACAGTATTATGAAACGAAATAATTCCAACATATTCGAAAATAATACACTTTAGAATTTAAATTATTATTGAGAGTAGGTACTATCTACATCTTCAATCTATAGGTAGGTGTAGGGAGGTAGGTAGGATACGTAGTCACTATGTCTTCACCATACCACAATGCTCCCTTATCCCGTTGCTTCTCACGTGTCACTAACTATAGTACAGACCTCTCAATTTCACAGGAGCATTTAGTATGCTTTCATTTGTATGATTAACTAAATAACTAACACTATCAGGATATGTTCTAATCGAATACCACATTCCTGATACTATTGGTAGTTCTTTGGACAGTGTCGGACTATCTGTGTAGTGACGGAGAAATATTAGGGGAGATGAGCCTAAAGCGTGCACTGGGCCCAAAGCAGGCACTCTCTTCAAATATAATCATATTAAAAAAGCGCGCGCTTTCAACACGTCACAGGGATCCCTGCGGCCCGCACACCTCGCATCATTCGTTCAGTTCACCTGCGACCACGTTATTACGAGTTGCAATAAAAAAATGTTTTAAGTGGGTTTTTGAAAAATATTGCAAGGTATGTATCATATGTTTTCACTTTTTTGGTGTTAACAATGCTATAATCAATCCGTTTTAGTTATTAAATGGTTGTCTGGTAGTAGATCTGAATACCGCGTATTTGATCATTTTGAGGTTAAATTTTGTTTGGATATTTGAGGTTTCGAAAAAGGCAAAGCGGGCATGGTAAAGCGGACACGTGCCCGCTTTACCCACCCGTTACATAAAGTATTTTATCTACTTCGGTTTCGTTATATTGGGATTTTCAACTTGACAGCAGCGGTTTGAATATACTTAGTATGCATATTGCTATCTTGTTTCAATAGAAATCCTTACTGCAATACTGTATCAATATGAATCCATATTGAAACAGGTTTGGAATATACGAATGGTCATAAATTCGAAAATAATATGAGCAAAGACATTTTCACTTCGAAATCAGGTCAAATTCAATAAACTTTTTAATAATGGAACTTTTAAACTTTTATCCTATTTAAAAATTTCTGCTCGAATACCTTTGCGATATAAAGACAATGTAAAGATTTTGTCAGTGCTTGGCAGTGTGTGGCTTCGCTCATACCGAAAAATGGAACTCGGATCAAAAGACCCTCCATAACGTGAAGTTGCATAAATAGCCACTTATTATTCTTTTTAGATGGTAAATAATTACAAACGAAGAACTTCGCAAGCCTCATGGACTCCCTTATCTATGCAACAAGCACTCCTAGAAGTGCAGGAATTAGGAAGATCTATCAAAAGCGTAGCAGCAAAATTTGGTATACCTAGAACGACGCTGCAAAGGCATCTTAAATCTGGGTCGTATGAAGTGAAACTGAAAGATTTACAACTGTATTTACTGCAAATCAAGAAATTGAGCTTCTGGAATATGGGTTTCATATGGATAGTTTGTTCTATGGGTTATCAAAACAAGAGTTCTTGGAACTTGTTTATAATTATGGCGAAATGAATAAAATACCACACCCTTTTAAAAATGGTGTTGCTGGGACAGATTGGTACAGAGGTTTTGTCAAACGTCATCCAGACCTAACTTTAAGAAAACCAGAGCCGGCATCTATTGCCCGAGCTAGGGGGTTTAATAAACCCCAAGTATATCGTTTCTTTGATTTATTAGAAGAGCAAATTGAAAAGCATCAAGTCGATGCTACTCGTTTGTATAACATGGACGAGGCAGGCGTCCAAACATCTTCAAACAAACCGTCAAGGGTCCTTACTAAATGTGGAAAGCGGCAAGTTGGTTTGATAGCTAGCACTGAAAGGGGTAAAACAACTACGGTCGTATGTTGCTGTAATGTCGCAGGAGCATTTATTCCCCCTTTTATGATATTCGCCAGAAAAAGAATGGTGTCCCGTCTTCTTGATGGGGCACCACCCAGCACTCAAAGCACCTGTTCTGATAATGAATGGATTATTACTTAAAGTGAATAAATGAATATAATATTGTTGTTAGAAACAACAGTTTATTCTGTGCTCAATTTATTAGACGATATAAAGATTTTATTGAAGTGGTAAATCTCAGTTCATTTCAAAAAATTGGTACCTTAGTGGCAGAGTTTAGTTTCATAATTAAAGTTGTGATATTATTGTTGCTGATTTTGTTGAAATATAAAACTTTATCAAGATTATTATATTATATATCATTATATTGCACCTAAACCTGATACAATGTCTTTTTTCAATGATTTTGTGCCATGCCCTCTTTACCTCAACCTATGCCCGTTTTGCCCTGAACGAGTGCCCCCTATAGGCCCCCCCTATTGGGCAAAGCGGACATAAGTAGAGGTTTCGTAATTTGCTTATAAGTCATCCAAATTTCTATTTCCGATAAATCAAACCACACTGCATTCGAAAGCGTTCAGTAATGCATCTTTGGGAAATAATAATGTGGCTATGTTATAAACCATTTTTTTTTCAACTTTCCCTTAAGGTGCCCGCTTTGAGCGCATCTCCCCTACACCACTTCATCACATCTGAAGGGTATCGTAAGATGCGACTAATGGAAAAATACGCAACCGAAATCACTGCGAGAGAAAGAAAAGTCGAAATAAAACCTTGTACCAATCCGTCTGGCCAGGGTGGATACAGTAGACCAAAGCCTCCCGATATTGGGAGAGGTCTTCGTCCAGCAATGGACTTCGATAGGCTAGTTGATTGATTGATTGGACAGTTTACAAACACAAATTTTATCTTAAACCTTCCCTATAAAACTTATTTTTTTGCCAATCATACTTGTAAATAGTGATTAGTTTTTTAATATAACCGGTGTCAATATCAATGAGGACACATAATTATGTTCTGACGAATCATATGTTAACGAAACGGCTTCAAAGACAGGTTTTTGTTTTACACCGTGTATGTTCAAATGTATTTTACGAACTGGTTCTAGAGGTACAAGTGGACATAACCTCGGTAGCTTGTCTGCTTACCTAAACCAAAATACATTAAGAACAGTGACACCTCGTCATGTCGATAGGTATAAAGAGTGATTAGATTTTTTTATAAAGCGTATTACTTGATGGTACGCGATTTCCGTAGCCTCAAAAATCATCTAACGAAGCTATCAAGTTGAAGGCTACCAATATTATTGGAATATATAATGATAGCTTGCCCTAAATAAAAAAATATATTCTAGAATTGAATTAATGCGATCTTGGAGTAATTGATTATTCTAACTTTTTATAAAAGTATACTTATAAAAGTCAAGAAGGATCGGTTGGAAGTGACTTGAAATCACTACCGGTACCTTTCTAGAGGGAATACTCTGACTACCTAATCTTTCTCGACACTGCCTGGCATATACTTGAATATTATTATTTGCTAGTAATATTAGAACTTATCTTTGAAAGTTTAGTAATAGTCTGTTGATATCCCATCAGAAAACTCAGTCATTGATGTTATATCAAAATCAACAGGACATACGACGATTTTTTATATGTCACGTTTAGCAAATACTATCGTAAGGTCATAGTGGTATTTCAATATTTGTGTGCTATGTGTAAACACGCACAGTGTTAGACGTGAGTATGTAACTTAGCTCATATTATTGTGACAGCGTCAAACACATAAACATCCTAAAAAAATTGGGTTGTTCCCGATTCGGCCCGAAAACTTGTTAGCTTGGCTTTATTTTTTGAAAGAAAAACTAAATATGTTTTCAAAAACTCCAACGCAAGCACATAGCAACTTTTTTATAATTCACATCTTTGTGATACTACCTCGCCCGATGGTAAGCCTAACTTCATTTATTTCATTCATTCAGTTTGGGCATGTAAAGAGCACATATAAACGACTAAATAATTAGTCACTATTAGCATATATGTTACTTTTTATTTTTATTACTATTAATTTTGTGATTTATTATTACAATTTTTTTAATTTTTAGACTGTACATATTTGTTTAGGTACTTGTATTAATTTGATTTATTAAGATAGAATATATATTTTGCATACACAAATTAAGTTATTATAACTTAAAATAAGATTTGATTTAAACTGTATTTTTAAAATAGTAAATTTTATTTGTTTTAATTTAAATTTGAATTTTTTTATTGGTACATTGTACTTTTATTATTAACGATTTGATTAATGTTCATTCTCATTTCATATTAAATTTTATTTACTTACATTAATTAAATCATTAAAAAGTTGTGTACGTTTGTAATAGGGATGCATGTTAGAAACATTACCTCAATCACAATTATAAATCATAAGTGCACAATATGTATCTGTAGATAAAATAAATAAATAAATGAGAGTGTTACCATAGTGGCCCTCAGCTTGGCGGCCTGATCAGATGCTTTTTCATCCTCAGGACTGTAAGAAGAAAAATTTATTAATAAGATTCTATAAATTTTCTTCTTAACACACTTTATACGTAAACTAATTAAAAATATCAGTATCAGAATAAACGGGATATTTACCATGTTTCATTATTTTGAGTTTCCGATATCCCGTTTATTCTGATACTGATGTCAGTGACCATGATAGTTTAAATACCTATAATTAAAAATAAATAGATACTTACATCCATTTTACTATTCTTTTAATCCTCCTTTAAGTAAGGTATCTTCCCTCTAACCAAGCATTAAGCAATGTAGCTATCTAGCCGATATTATTATAGTGCTCTTAGTTTTTATCTCCTATAAACTAGAAATGATTTTTGATGCCAGTGGAGGAGGTTATGTCGGACTCGAACCGACTAAAACGCACGCCGCCTGTGGGTCGCTTTGGTTGCCGAAGGTGAGGTTGACAGGCATATCCCTCGCACCCCGGCCGACCCAGGGCAATCTCTCGCGATCTGGCCCTCGTCTCGGGTGTGGGGACTACAGAGTCCCCAACTCGACCCCGGAAACTGCCAGGGTGACAGGCGGCTCCTCCTGTCACCTCCAGACCGGCAAACTAGAAATGATTAGATACTACATAAATCTATTGATTACCCATGTCTTTCGTTACGTTAATTATGAAAAAAACTAATGACTGACCACTGACATCTTCATTATCATTTATCATTACCATTATTATATTTGCCACACGTTTCCTGTTTTAGGTTCTGAGTGAACGAACCCGCATGCAGTTAATTTCATAAATGGAAGTCATTTTATAGCACTATAATTTGGTAAAAAGAATCTGTTCATGTACATAAATTTAATTAATGATTCGGAGCAGGTTTCTTTACACAAATTATAATTAATTTAATTAATAGTCGCAACTTAAATGAACTTCGATTCAATTCAATATTACTATTATTTATAATTATTAATTAGATACTAATATTTGAATATAAATAACGAAGAAGTCGTTTTTAATGTTCGAACCGAATTCTGCCGAAAGTTAAACATTTTTTTATTGCTTTTCTCTGTAGATTTATGTTGCTTTAAATTTGAAATTAGATTATTTTTTTGTCACGCGTTTATTAGCTTCACCTGTACCTATGTAAATAATTATGTATAGACAACATCAAAAGTTGCTGAACTTTACTCTTTTGTCCCCTTTTTGCTCTATTTTGATTTCTATATCTTTTTTCTACTTTTTTTGTCAAAAAGTTGTAATAGATTAATTTAAGCATATTTCACGAAATTACCGAGTATGTAAGCAATTGTGTGCCATAACCATAATATGTCATGGGCATAACAAGAATTACTCGGACGTTAACAGTATCGTAATAGGTTACGATTTTTTATAGTATGATACAGCCTTCACGCTTTTCCTTTTTATAATCTATAGAGTTATTCGTAGACACACAAATACACATATATATATGTTAGTACCAATTCATGAACCGACAGTCACTTCTGCGATTGGTGGATCCTATCCCAGTCCATGTCTTTTCTGTGGCCTTGGTGTGGTTTTCCCAAGCAACTACATATGGGGTACTTCAAGAAGGGCCTTAGAAGGTTACTACAGGTTCAGCAACACGAGTGTGATGCCCGTGGTATTTGACATGTCCATAGGCCACGGTAACCACTTTTCATCAGGTGGAACGTGTGATTGTCTACCACCTAAGTGGTATTAAAATTATTATTTTATCTACTGTGCCCCTCCACCTGTACTATTGAGGGCAATGAAATAGGGACATAAATAGGGCAATGAAAAATGGCCAACAAAAGTATTAGGCCAGGAAAATATAGGAAATACGTAACCAATAACTCAATTTTCTTTTAAGTGTGAAAATCTCTTCGGATATCTTCCCATTGGAGTCGGCGGGAGTAGTTTTATTGGACTTGAATCGACTAAAACTGACTAACGTTGTCCTGAGTCTTTAATTGCCGAGGTTGAGGTTGCTTTTGCTATATCCCTCTCGCCCTGGCCTCTACCTCACGGAAGAAAATCGACCTAGGGCTCCAAAGAGGAAGTTTTCGAACCGACTAAAACGCACAGTGCCTGTGAATCGTTGTTGGGTGCTGAAGGTGAGTTAACAGGCATATCCCTCGCACCCAATCAGGACTAACGCTATGAATTTTGGTTTCTGTGAACATCGTAAATTTTTGACCATTCAAATGTCAAAGATTTGATAATAATGTAAATTATGGCCACATAAAAATAATATGAAATCACAAAAATGTTAAAAATAAAAATAATCGCTATTGAATTTATGTGTTCATTGACTTTTATTTGATTCACGGCCTTACGAGTATTGAATCTTGTTTTGATTGGGACACAATAATATAAAATGCGGTTAAAATACCAAAGGTCGTAAACAAAAGCGTCAGTTGATGGGAAAATCATCACTATCACCTTCACAGTAGGTTTTAGTCCCATTTACATTCAAAGTGGCATTGTCACTTGGATTATTACTATGGAAGTTATTTAGTTCGTGATCCATAAATATTGATCTGCAGGCAGTTATGCTCCTTATGGCAAGATCGACTTAATAATGTATAAACTGTAAATAACTATCTAGATAATGATTTATTTAAAACACATAACTTTGCAAAAACGTATGCAATAATGGTAGGATTCGAAACCGGCGAATTCTTAGTCATTGGGTTCGAATCCTGGGCCATTACCTTACACTACCGACGTGAAACCACTCTCAACACAATCAATTTAGACTAGCTGGAGGGGTTAGCGGTAATATTAGTAATTTTGATTACTAATATGCCATTAAAAAAATATTATGCGTCAAATATGGCCGGAGGTAATTTTTTGTTTCTCTCAAAACTCAGGGTACAGTTACCTCATCACGTGGAGAGATAATTTAGATAAGATAGAATCGATTTAATATTCAGATCAGATATGAACGTAAACTTTTGATAGACAAGTTTTACCTGTTAGAGTCTAGAAGAGATTTTACGCAAACTTTAGCGAAAATACATTAATAGGAATAAAAGAAGCTCTCTTGGCCCGGCTAAGCTACTTACATATATATTTTTTATTACATACATACTGGCAACTGCAGTTGCCATTTGGGTGACTTAGTGGTATCTTATCATTCGAAGGGCATCAGATGCTTTTTCACTACCTTATAGAATCCGGTACTATAGGAAGAATTAAACAAGTGCTGGTAAAGAATTCCAAGACTTTATTGTGCGGCAATAAAAAGTGTTGCCGTATCGTTTGGTTATGGATGATTTATTTGCAATGAATGCGGGTGAAATCCACACGTGATGTCCTGAGTAAGAAAGGAGTTAGAGGGACCAATTATTGGAGAAGCGATTCGGAACATTCACCTTGGTAGAGACTGTAAAAACTGCCCCCAAAAAGAAATTATTGGACTACATGTAAAAATATTGCACTACATTTAAAAATATTGCACTACATGTAAAAATATTGCACTACATAAACCGCAATAGCCTAGTGGTATGGGTAATGGACTGCAGAGACGAGGTCTCGGGTTCGATCCCAGGTTTTACCATGGCACACACCAATGACTTTTCGATGCTTTTCGAAGTTATGTGTGTATTTATCGCAGGTTTATAAGTGTCCGGTTAGTGGCAATAGGCTCGCCACCTATTACATTGGGATCTAAACATAAACTGGTGAAATGTGGGTGCTAGCACCTCTGCCTATCCCTTCGGGGATATAGGCGTGTGTTTATGTTTATGTTATGTAAAAATATTACACTATATGTAAAAAAATTGCACTATATGTAAAATTATACACTACATGTAAAAACCAACCTAAATTATTTACTAAGTTTTCACAGTTTCCACTAATTAGCAATTAAAATGCACGCAACTAACAACAGTTACGCGTGTATAAAAGAACGGAAGTCGCATGTATTTTGTAACTCTGTTCGAGCGACGATTAACGAGAAATTTATGGTTATGATGAATGACGCAATAATGAATATATTAGAAGACTCTTATGTGTGACAAAACGTTATTTGTGAACATTTTTTCCTGTCTCAACTCTAATGTTTGTAAATTTACGGTGTATTCTTCGTCCGAGCAGTTATCCCAGTCGCTGCTTCGGCCGCGTACGGAACTGAAGCTTTATAACAAGTTACGATAGAAGAAAAAAGATCTTCATAGGATACCAGCATATACACTTCCAAGTTACAAACAAAACTTACACATTTTGAGGCCAAGATTCTTATTCTTACTGAGAAAAGCGCGAAATTTGTTTTTTAGGGGAGCGACTGCGAGCTAACCCCTATCCCTGAGAGGAAGCGTGTATCAGAATTTATTCCGTCAATTAGTAGATGTTACCGGCTTGCAGAATATGTTTGCTTATGCTAAGTAGGTCTAAGTGGACCTTGATAGATCAAAGCAAATAGACAAACTCACGCATACAAATATTTGCAATGAACGGGAATTGAAACAGTGATCTCTAAATCAACAATTGAATGCTCTGTTGCTACACAGATCGACTATTAATGATTTTACCTTCAAGGCATTTCGGTTACTAGTAGCATAATATGTAGGTTTAAAAATGATACTCCATTCAGCCAGGTACTTCACTGAACGTAAACAATCTTGATAATGTCTTTTAATATTATTTTGTTTATTAATATTCTTTTAATTCATTTTAAATACTAAAAACTGTAATTCAACCACTAATTAGTCAGTTAGTTAGCCTAGTTTATTTGTTTAATATGTGTTTTTATAATAAGTCACTACAAGACCGCATGGAGAATAGTAGTATTTGTTACATATTATGCTTTTAAAACTAATTAAAAAAGAAGATTTGGCTTCCCATCTCATAAATACCAATATTACAATATAATACCACGGCTCTAATAACCTCGTGTTGTGTACTCGGGTGAGTAGGGTAGCCAGAGCTCACTGAAGAATTTTTGTGCTGTCAGTGGGAAGATCAAAGGCTTGTCCTGATTTTGTGTTCTGCACTGAGGGCACATAAAATGTCTGTTCTTACAGGGTCGGCAGCACGGATGTGACTCCACTTTCCATCAGGTGGGCCGTTATTCTGTACATCGACTCCTGTTGTGGAAAGTGATATAGTGGTAGTTTGGAGACAAAGGAAAGATAGCCGGAAAGCAGCGTAAATACATATTTTTTTTTATTTTTGCATGCCAAAACGTACTACGCCTATGGGTCGTTTTTGGTTGCCGAAGGTGAGGTTAACAGGCATATACCTCGGACCCCAGCCTACACAGGGCCATCTCTCTCGATCTGGCCCTCTCCTCGAGTCCCTAACTCTTCCACAAAGTCCTCGCTCGCGTTGCAGTAATGGAACCTGGACGTTGACTCTTTATCCATACGTCGCAAATATTGCCCGAAGCACCCGTGCTCGGTGATTATCAGCATCAGGCAATACGAGAGGCTGCCGTGTGGCCTCTCCAATCACTCCCCCATGATGGGTTTTACCGCCGCTACTACGGTGTGCCCTTGAAAATACATTTATTGTATTATTAAGATAACTAAATTATAATTATTATTGTACCTACCTAGTTCAATAAAGAAAATATGTGACCTAAATGTTGCAATGCCTGGAAAAGGCGCTAAGTTTTAAGTACTGTCATATAAATTGTAAGATCTATGTACACTTGGTAAGTAATGAATGATTTGATTTGATTTGATTTAACAGTGATAAATGTGTGGCTAATCTTTCCTTGATAGTATGTACTAGGTAAAGGTTGTACTGATAGTCTCCAAGTTTCATTACTTGTATTGTATATAAATAGTTTTGTTACGAATAAATCATGACACGCGTTACCGGTTCGGCCTGTTCCGCAGGCATGTAAGCAGTCATGGCACTATACATGCGATGTACAATCGTGAGACTGTACAACTACCTAAAAGTTAGAGATTTAATTGACTGATCTCTCTAATACGAGTATCATCTCTCAGAATTGCAAAAATAAATCAATTTGCCTGTTGACATAAGACGTCAATTAACAGCAGATTGCACACTATTTCGTTAGTTGATCAACCGTCAAATATGACGTTTAACCACAGTTTAACGCTCTTGCATAACACCGGCTTGCATTGAAATCGATCATGGTAATCGTAGGCATTCAGATGCCATTTGTAAAGAAATAAAGAGCGATCCCATGACCTTTCAACTTTCGTAACTAATATTATGGATTTAAATCTAATAATGTTACTTGTTTGTTTAATCTTATTGCAATTATATTTTTGAATGTTTGTGCAAATGTGTTTGGTTGCTAGTTACTCAATAATACTCAAATGGCTTATCACATACGCCTAAAATTTAGTATAAGGATAGATTATAGTATGAAATAATACATAAGTACTCTGTGAATCGTTGGAATGGTTATCAGTATCACGAGCAGGCAAAACCGCGAGAATCTAATAAATATTGTAAACTTAAACTAAGCATAAATGCATAGATACATATAAAGGTATAAGATATATTTATTCCTATAAATCCCTAAAGGGGTAAGCAGAGGTTATTAATATCCACATTTAGAAAACTATGATTTTTCGTTCGTATTCACGTAACTAATTTCTATTATTTATATTTTATTTTATTATCTAAGCATACTTTGTAATAGATAGTACATCTTTTAGTTCATGCATAGTTAACCGTAGAAACCTAGACGAATTTAATTAATATTCATGCATACAAATATTTGCATTGAGAGGAAGTCTAACCTCTGACTCAGCAGCTTTCATTAATATTTCCTTCAAGCCAATTAATTTTGTAGAACAAAACAATCTTTCTAAATTGATTTCTGTAATCGAAATAACCATTTATGCGTAAAATTTTGTTCCTCTTGCGCATGAAACAATCGTTTTATTTTATACATTTAGATACTCGTAGCGACTCAGATAGATCTGTCTACTAAAATTATTAACACGATGCAATGGAGAAAAGATGTTATCATATAATCTAGATATGAACAATATACCTCAGACAAACAAAGAAAAAATGTTTAAAAAAATAATTTTAAACGGATCTGCATCAACTGCAGTCTAATTAAAACTTTTCAATTAAAATATTAATAATCAGTTCTTTCGTAACACACTTTGAGATCGTCATCCGGAAAGAAAAAGATTGTAACTCGATCTTTCGAACTTTTGATTATAAACCTAATGCTTGTTTCGATTAGAGCTGCAACTTGGAATAATGAAAACTGAGCTTCTACTGTTATTAATTGCAGATCGATATTTAAGATTCAATCTCTGGTTTTGATAAATTTAATACATGACTAGCATGTTTAATAAGGTACCCATCTCGCAATAGCTGGGTATTTTAAAAACCAATTCCATTCATCCATCCATTCCATGTTAGAGAACAATAATTATATTTCAAAATAGTAATTGATTACTAAATTTTATTTTCAGTATTTTTTTAAGTAATTGTATCGAAAGCTTCGTGAAACTCTTTCACTAAATCTTTTTCTTTTGTTTTAGGATCTAGCAATTGATTAACTTTTTGTATCATCAATATGCGAACCAACTTATTTTCTACACCTTGATTCATTTTTAATTATGTTATTAATTTATTATATTAATATTTATTATAATGAATAGACGAACACTAGATCTAGTTATTTTGGTTACTACTAGGTATTACAAACAAGCAAAAAGAGTAATCAAAATTGTACCATGCATAGAAAATGGTGTATTACATTTAAAAAATATCGAAGAATAGCTATCAGATTAAGTCGTTTATAAATAGTTTCATTAAAATAGATTTCTGAAAAACGATAAAATTATGTTAATCATAATTGCATCCCAAGACATCTTCACAGGTTTTGCTTTGCATATCGTTTACATAACTGGAATTACTCGGGAAGACCAAGATTATAGGAGGAAGAATCGGACTCTCAGGTTTTTTGGCCTCGGATGTCATCAGGAAAATACGTCTCTATATGGGTATAAAGCGGATTTTAAAAGCGAGCGTAAAATCTATAAATATAGAAGGTTCCTAACATTTTTCGCCATACGGTCTCCATGATTCTCCGAATTCTAACAGTATTTCATTACACTTTGTATTTATAATAAACTAACTACTGCGATTGGGCACACGCATGGTTTAGATCTTACAATCATGAAGATGGCAAATTATTATCTATGCAAATTAAAAGGTTCTATGAGTTTTATACCTGTAACTTTAACATAACAGATTTAGTCGTCCAGACAGGCGTCAATAAGTAACAAATATACAACCAACTTAATTATTGTTTTAGTGATACAAAATTGTAATTAATTATGTGATGCGACCGAGATTCACACAAAGATGAGACTGATAATAATCAATTCTAATTATAGTAAGTATACTATATAAAAAATAAAGGAATCCCAGTATAAAATGAAGTCAAGAAACGTGCAGTTTTGCATCATTAAACGTTAACTATTAACTGTAGTTAGCGACGGTAGCACCTGCCTCACAAGACCACTAACTATAAAATAAAATACTTTTATATATAATTATATTTACGGGATTAACCGGGATCACTGACCAACCGTGACCAGGACCGGTGCAACCTGCCCCCTAGCGTCGATTAACCAACCGTAAAGTAAACACCCGTCTTCGTTTTTAAATCGGTTTTTTGCTGTGTTTGTTCCCGGTAGAGTAAAATAGGGTTACCCATGCCTTCCTCTGGGTGTTGTACAGAATTAATAAGGAATGCCCTACAGTAGCGATGGGTTCTTATAACCCGATAATTGCCGGTTTCCCAATGGTTCATATAGTGCATGATAAATTTGATCGAGGCAATAGTTTTTCCACCGGCTTCCTTTTTGAAAATTTCACCCTTCGCCACTTCGAATTAAAGCTTTTTTATATAGGACATGTCAATTACACTTCACCTCGCCTAATGGAAAGCTGAAAGTAAAGTCTCAGAAAAGAGGGTCACCATTATATACATATACTATGTTACAATGGTGACACTCAGCATGATGGCCTCATTATATGCTTTTACACGCCCCGCTTGAAGCATTTAGTATGCTAACTATTCAAATCGATTAAGATAAGAAAAATCGCATCGGTTTAGGCAGGATTCGAACCCGCGATCTTCCCATATGTTCCCATGGGTGAAATAAAGGCGACTAAGGGATAGACAGTAAACATACAGCCTACAACAAACCGATCGCTTGACGGCAAAACTCACCCCCTATTACGTGGCACCGAAAATCCCAGTTGGCGAAATATGGCTGTTAATACATCTCTGCCTACCTATTTGAGGATCTACAGGCGTGTATATATGTACGTATGTATATAGAAACAAAAATGTGAAAGCTATTTATACGGAAACGTAAATTGAGTACACATCTTTATAATTTGAAATATATATTTTTAATAAATAAAATGTAAATCAATGCCGACAGGTGGAATTTCACACAGGCATAAACAATTTGTAAAGCTTTTACATCATTCATTACATACACAAACACCATACACCGATCAAATACAAAACCGGCCAAGTGAGAATAGGATTCGCGCATGAAAGGTTTCGTAGCATTATCTATAAATTACATTAGCCCCCTTCATTTATTGGATTTTTTTTATATCACTTAGGTGGCAGACAAGCACACGGCCCACCTGATGGAAAGTAGTTACCGTAGCCTATGGACGTGTGCAAAGCCGAGAGAGTTACACTCGCGCTGCCAACCCTGTAAGCATTGAGAGTTTCTGCGCCGTCAGTGTAAAAGACAAAACAGGACAAGCTTTTAGTCTTCCCACTGACAGAACAAAAATTCTTCAGTGAATTCAATTTAATTACTTATTTTTGTCGTGCATATACAAATCTGTACATATTTAAGCCTCTAGTTGTTGGGTGTGACGAGTGGAGCCGCTGTCACGCTGCCAGAAGCAGGCCGCGGTGCGCCTCTCCGTTTCCGGGGACGTGATTGGGACTCTGTGGTCCCCACACTCGAAGATGACCAGATCTATCCCTCACACCCTGGGCCAGCCGGGGTGTGAGGTATATGCCTGTCAACCTCACCTTCAGCAACCAACAACTAATCACAGGCACCGTGTGTTTTATTCGATTAGAGTACGACATAACCTCTGTCATCAGCTACGGCGGAGGGCTATCTATGGGCCTTTTTTGCTCGTAAAAAAAGGCTCTAGTTTTTGCTATTATTGTATCAAGCAAAAACGACAAAACAAAATATCGAGTTTGTTCTAAAGGAACCTTCACTTAAATAGTTATTTTATTGTATTTTTAGTATTTGTTGCTATAACAGCAAAAGAAGAACATCATTTGTGAAAATTTAAACTGTCTAGCTATGACGGTTTATGGGATATAGCATGGTGACAGACAAACTGACAGCGCAGACTTAGTTTTAAATATGTGTATAGAAGAATTTGGATGAATTCGGACCTTCGCCCTGTGGCTCAGTGGCTTAGTGACCGGAGCGTTTCCCCTGTTAGGGAAGGATAGCGGGTTCCATTCCTGCCTGAACCGATTCAATGTTTTCTATATCTTAATCTATTTAAATAGTTAGCATCCTGAATGCTTTACTCTTTGCATACGGAACCCTATAAATGGTATCGTATTTTTAAAAGTAATAGTTACTTTCGCTGCAACGCCAGCATCCATTTAATTCTGCATACAACATTTTATCTTAAAATATCTTGAGTAACATTTCACTGCATAAATATTTTGATATTCACTACGGTTTCATTTTCGTTTGCGATATTTGCATAATAACGTATAAACCTGATATGGGAAATTATCTCTAAATGTATATTTGAAACTTCGGACTCGTTCGAGACAACAGAATATAATATGAGATTTGGGTTAAAAGTCATAAAACCATTAGCGTGATACAGCCATTATAAATAGCGCTATCTATCGAGCTGCATCCAAATATTTGTCAAATCATTTGATCGACATGATCAAAATCACTGTAACGATTTCATATCGATAGGAAAAAAACCGGAAGCATGACAAATTTGGTGTTCTATAATAATAATAATAAAGATGAATAATAACGTCTTTATAATAATAATAATAATAATAATAAATCATTTATTTCAGGCAATAATAGAAAAGTTACAGGATGTTAAAAACTTATTCTACGGCCCATAAATATATACCTTAAAACTAATTTATTATACATCATTTATTGTACATCAATTACACATTATACTAGAATATGTGATACAAGTTCCGTGTCACGTAGAGATGGCAGCCCTATCGCTCTACGGCAATTTCTTACAGGCAACCATAGGATGGAGATAAGAAAATAGGACAAGAATACTTTAGGGCAGTTAGGTGTACATAGAGAATATATAAAGGAAATAGAACAATAATAATGGAAAAGAAAACACAATTGCCACAGGTAAATACAATTATACATACATAAGCATACACACTATATATATCTTAGAAAAAGTCACAATACATTAAGGAGGTAGGACACGGCGGTATTTCCGCCCAATTGAGCAGTCCGACTGGGGAAGTACCTCCGCCCTACAAAATACCGCGGATATAATAACTTTGTGTTGTGTTCCCAGTGGTGAGTAGGGTAGCCAGAGCTCACTGAAGAATTTGTGCTGTCAGTGGGAAGACTAAAGGCTTGTCCTGCTTTGCCTTCTACACTGACGGTACAGAAACTCTGTACTTACAGGGTTAGTAGCGCGACTGTGACTCCTCTGGTGTTACAAACGTCACCACTTTCCATCAGGTGGGCCGTGTACAATATGGATAAACATACTTAGATACTTTTTTTGTAAATACATTCATATTATACATAGAAACACCTAGATCAATGCAAATATACATAATTATGCATACAAATACTAGTGCTTAGCGGATATCGAACCCCGCGCTCCCTGCGTAGCAATCGAACATTATACCTACTGCTACACTATGTAGGTATTACTTAGCTGACTTTATTTGTTAGCTGACTTTATTTGTTAGAACGGTAAAACAACTTTTAAACAAACCGTAGTTAGGAACTCCATCATGTCTAATATGTCAAAAATATAAAATTGTAAACTGCCGTTATATGTGTTATTGTTACAAACTCCTTCATCTTAACTCATTTGTACACGCGTTCTTGTGGAATGCAACCTGGACTCAAATCCTATTGCTTCGTATTATTATTGTATTTCTTATTGGTTGTCATCTGTTACGTGTGATAAAATAAATAAATAAATAAATATTACTATAAGAATTATATTATATTATCTATGGTATTATGTAGTATGACAGAAAGTAGAAAAACTTTATTCTCATTAGCAATTTTTTTTAAAAGTGGAATTTATCTAATTTGTTTATAATAAAAATAATATTTTGAGCTATTTTGTTATATTCACAGGCTACATAGTTAGTGCTCGTAGCTCTCCATACACAAACATCGAGCTTAGGGTAAATAATAGAAAATAGAAAGTAGCTTTGTCTTCTACACTGATGGCACAGAAACTCTGTACCTACTTACAGGGTTGGCAGCGCAACTGTGACTCCTCTGGTGTTACAAACGTCCATAGGCCACGGTAACCACTTTCCATCAGGTGGGCCGTGTGCTTGCCTGTCACCTAAGTGGCATAAGAAAGAAAAAAATACTTCACTTCCCTTTATTATTTAAACTGCTTCTCTGCTACTCAAAGGTTTGTTGGGAGAGAACTCTTATTGAGAAAGCTCGCCTTTACACATATTTCTTTTTTTTTTAATTGTGTGCAATAAACAGCCCAGACTCAGCCTCAGATGAATGACTTGAATCAACAATAGTGCCCGGAAGACGGCAATAGGCTCACCCCCTATTACGTGGGACCGAAGTCAATGATTGGTGAAATGTGGGTGTTAATTCACCTCTGCCTAACCCTCCGGGAATAAAGGCGTGATTATATGTATGTATGTATGTAATAAGTTGTATAATAGTTATTTTAGTTTTATTGTATTTATATATTATTTCTTGACATGATGGTAAAATTATGTATAGTAAATAAAAAAATTAAATAATTAGTAGGTATAACAAATAATTAAATCAAATTAAAATTAAACCACGAAAGAGTCGGTTGAAAATTAGTTTTATTTATTGTATAAGCATAATTGAATAATAATACCTACATCCAGACATCTTCAAAAACGTTCAAATTTATACTATTAGTAGGATTACAGAATTGAGTACAAAATTAACAGTTTAATTGCGTACAAACAGTAAAACACGTTCACTTTCATATACATAATGTGTATAAAATTTAGATTTCAGCAACGGTACTGTAATATAACTAATATTATTATAAGTAATTATAATACCAGTTATTTTTATATAATAACTATTTTATCTTTTAAAAGTGACATCGTTTCAGCTTTTTTATTGACTAATGATATTACGATATAAATAAAAAAATTGAAAGATATTGTATCAGAGCGTGAAAATTGTTGCAAAAAAACTTCTTTTTTTTTTGTAAAAAAACTTCTTTTTTTTTTTGTAAAAAAATAGTCGTAATTTTTTAGAAACTCCTAAACCAATGCAATTATACATTCTATTCTCAAAAACAGAATGTAGTACTACAAGAATATACTAGCAATTGCGGTTACCTAACTCAAACAATCAATTACCACATCGCAGCCCACTGCTGAACATAGGCCTCTCCTTATGTTGGGAGCCTTTGGCCTACTGTTTCCAGGCTAGCCAGTTTTATTTAGAGTTGTACTTCTCTGGCAGTGATATCGTCTGCGTATTTTCCGTTAGTCGCCTATTACTTCCTTCAGGGTGTTGTCGCGTCTTCAGGGGTGATGATGTTTGTATTCTTTCTCCGTCACCACACTGACACACACCTTTACGTGCGCAAAATTCCCACGGATACGCCCCCACCGGAGCCGGTGGAAGAGGTTATGTCGAACTCGAACCGACCAAAACGCACTCCGCCTGTGGGTCGTTTTGGTTGCCGAAGGTGAGGTTGACAGGCATATTCCTCTCACGCCATCTCTCACGATATGGCCTCTCCTCGGATGTGGGGACTACAGAGTCCCCAACGGCATGCTTCTGCCAGGGTGACAGGCGGCTCCACCAGCTACCCCCAGGCCTGCGCTCATGGGGGGCGGAGGTCGTTCATCGACCTACTGACACACACCTAGGTACCTAGTTAAATTAAGTGTCCTAAACTGGGGGGAGAGGTAAGTTTAAAAAATTGTTTATTCTTCATTCTTCAACGCTAGCGTTAATACCAGTTGCATCTGAAGGTTCCATCTCGGAGTCTAGGGTCCGCTTTACCAGTCCAACTGTGGATTTGGCTAAACTTCGATATTTTCTGTGAAGCGACTGCCGTCTGATCTCCACAACCCAATGACGATATTGAAGCATTGTTGTTAGACCAGTTGTTGGACTTTTTAGGGCTCCAGCAACCTAACCGAACCGAACGGCTTAACGTGCCCTCCGAGGCACGGTCAGACCAATGCAAATACTTGCATACTTACATAGGTTCTTTAAGCGGGGCGTGAAAAAGCATATGATGTGGCCGTCAAGCTGAGTGTCACCATTGTCACATTGTATGTGTAACTAATGGTGAACCTCTTTTCTGAGACTTTGCCTTCAGCTTACCATCAGGCAAGGCGGATTCTAATTGACGTATCCTATATTAAAAAAAGTGTTAATAAATTATCCATTTAGCAGTTAAGCGATTGACTGCTAAATGGATAATTCCTTATGTAGTTAAAAATGAGTTAACGTTAGTAGTGTAATGGGCAGGGTTTGAACCCGGGCCATTTAGATCGTGAAGCCAATACTTTGTACGACGCTTACTGACATACCAGAACCTTGAAACACCACACTTCTTTTCAAAGCAGTCGTGTAAAAACAAAAGAAAACTCACAATTAGCTATTTGACTATTTTTTTTTACTCTTGAAAAATGACTCATTATGTAATATACTGCTAAAGTGAAATATTTTTAAGACAAATGGTTATAAAGATTTTTGATTTTGAAAACTCAATTTCTAGCACCGCACCGTCCGTAAACTCTCCATACAAAATCACACTTGCGAGTGACGTCTCACGCCTGTCGCGCGTAGTGCAAATGTATGGAGTGCAAGAGAATATCGCATTTATCTCGGTCTACGTTGTGGTTACATACTGGTGGCGCTTGGCAACGTGCGGTAATGGACTGTATTGCGGGAGGTAGCTAACTGTTCCATTGACGCTTTACACACAAAAGACAGGTGGTCGGGTTGCCGCGGGAGTGATCCAAGCAATGAATGCAACCCGAGAAATTAGGAGAGGATGCACTAACCTTCACGACACACGTGTTTTCATCGCAGCCGGTACACGGATCTTCTCTTCCTTGCTCAGGAGCTGCCGTCAGCATCACTAGATCACTTGAGGAACACACGAGAGGCACAATCCGATCGGTAAAGGTCTATGAAGCGGTAAAAATGTAACAAATATTAATCATTTTTGAGAGACGCGAGCGCGGTCCGTCATTACGCTGGCTAGTTCAAAGCGAGACTGAGTGTCTATATTTCACAAATGGCGGACGGAAGCTACATCTATGGTTAGTGCGGAAGGGGAGACGGGTATAAAAGGAGTGTGTTTCCGTGTCAAAATACAGTTTCTACCTCGGCGCAACCATTCCCCCCGGCTTGAAGGGTTACCTTCGAAACGACAAATGCGAAACAAATCTAAAGTCTAATCTAAATCTAGGTTTGGGAAATAACAACTAAAATATAAACCTAGATTGGAGCTCGTGCCTACCGCTGGCTAGGCAGAGGGCAGAGGCGAACAAACAACACAACGCAACAGTCTCGACCAAGACGAGACGCGATTAGCCAACAACAAATAAGGGTCTCTTCACGCGGGACCGATACAACAAGCGAGTGCTTCTTCTCCTCGGGTGGTTCGGAAACCGTAGTGGGATTGAATTGACTAACTGGCCACCCATCTAACGCGGCATGAATCCAGGACGGTCCACTAAACCATAACGGGTGATCTAAAATTTGCGAAGGAAGCAATCCACGAGAGAGACAATCGGCTGGGTTGTCGGTGCCAGCAACGTGAAAGAGATTATGTGGCGCCAATTCAGATTGAATTTTTGCCACTCTATTAGCGACGAATGTGTCCCAACGATGGGGCGAAGAGTGGGCCCAACACAAAGCGACTGTTGAGTCCTAAAAGCTAAAAATTACTAATATTAATGCGAAAATTTACAATTATGTCATTAAGCGACACGGAAGTGCTAGTCTTAGCACTGCCATCCAAAACTACACGGAGTTTTAGTAGTAAGCTTATCTTCTCTAATAACTCCGCGGTGCGGGATAATGTACGAAGGCTGGGTCCCGCCAGTGTCCGCAGGCGCAGGTGAGATGTAACCTTTATCTAAATATTCGTTAACAACCTCATCATAGGCCCGCTTCGACTTTGGGGACGCCTGCATCTTTCGTTCCAAACAAAGAAAGCGTTTTTCAGCGGATACACGGGAGCCACCGAGCGAAAACTTGCGGATGGTAGACTCCAGTGGCGGCTCGACGGTGCAACAGAACGAAGCAGTCGAGTGACTAAAACTATCCATAGAAGCGGGTGCGGAACCAATTATAACAAAACCAAGAACTGTTTCCAGTGCGTGCGGAGCGGGGTACGTCGGTCCCCCTTGAACCTTACGTGATAACTGGAGGTGCGGGAGAATCGAAGCGCCGATCAATATATCGACGACTCCAGGAACAGCGTAAGTCTCATCTGCTAAAGGCAAGTCTTTAAATTTCGTTAATAAAGACGTGTCAACCGGGACGGTAGGCAACTGTTCAGCTATTCTATCTATAACGAGCGAATCCATGTCAAACCAAATATTATTATTAAAACGAGATCTAAACCTTGTTTTAACGGTGCCACGAACAGCTGACTGTAAGCTTCCAAAACCCTTCACCACTGAGCGGGTTGAACGCTTATCAACATTGAAACCAAGACGCCGACAACAATCTTGAGTAATAAAATTACTTTGCGAAGCGCCATCTAACAGCGCTCGAACAATGCGCGGCTTACCTAATGCATCAACAATAACAACGCGAGCGGTCGCAAGACACACAGTAGTGAGTGCAGCACTAGCGGAGAACGAACACAAGGTGACGTCATCCGCGGCGGTCACCGGGCGGGCCGGAGCGCGCGCGAGCGCGGGCTGCGGCTGCGGCGCAGGCTGCCGTGTGTCACCGCTCGACGAGCCAACCGTGCTCACATTGGATGCGGCATTACTATTCTCAAAATGAAGCAAAGTGTGGTGTCTCGCTTGACATTTGCGACAACTATTTCTACTATTACATAAAACAACGCGGTGTTTAGTACCGAGACAATTAAAACAAAAATTATTAGCGCGAACAAATTTATAACGATCACTAGGCGACAATTTTAGAAAACCAGGACACCTGTACAGTTGCGAATGATGAGTGCTACACAAAGAGCAAACAGGTGACTGTACACGTGCTGGTGCGGTACTAACATAAGTATGAGTTGACCTCAGTGACTTCGATGACGCATCTACTTTGCGTGCAGAATCAACAACTATCTTCGCGCCTTCATGTTTCGATGAAGAGCGCTGCAATACTTTTATATGCTCGCGAACAAAACTTTCTAAGTCTTCGAACTTAGGAATTTTATTGCCGCGATGATCCGACTCAAACAAACGAATGGTTTCGGAATCTAATTTCCTTAAACCCATATACAAAAATACGAAGTCGCAGAGGTCATCAATCTTTAGGTTCTTTACGGCGCGAACAGCTGACGCGAAAGTATCTAGAAATTTCTCTAAGTTTTGATCGTTACATGCCGCAATAGATTTCAAATCAAACATCTGATCTAAATAGGCGTTAGCTACCGATCTTTTATCCTCATACCTAGCTTTCAAAGTATTTAAAATTAAATTATAATTCTCGGCACTAAACGTAATTCCAGCGCAAACGGTTATAGCTTTACCAGTCAATTTTTCAACGAGATAATGCAACTTTTCGTGATCTGTCAACGAATCGTTCTTATCTATTGTATTCTCAAAACTATCTATAAATAGACACCAATTGCGAATGTTACCATCAAACTCGGGTATTTGAATTGGTGGCAACTTAGGTCGGTCGCGAGTGGGGTTGGGTAGGTCAGCCGGCTTCTCCAAACTCCTAGCGACGCGTTTGATACGACAATACAAATCGTCAAACGACGACAAGGCTTGATAACTCACTGAGTAATCGGGATTCAAATTCAACTCTAAAACGTTGATGTCATGTACTAAGGTTTCGAAATCCGCGCGTAGACTATCTAAGTTTTCTATAGAACACAAGAACGAATCTCTGATGACCAAATCAGAGGTTTTAAGTGCATTATCATAAATCGATTGTACGCGAGAGTAAATCATTTCTTTTTTAGCGTATAAAAGTTTCAATTGAACCTTACCGGTCTTATCAACCTTTGGGGACATGTTTACAATTAAATCTCAAACTAAAGTGCGGTAAACAATAAATATGAAATGACTCAATCCTAGCGGTACAGAGCAGCGAGGCGGCGCGAGCGATAACCGTAGGTAGGTAGGTACTTATAACTGCCAGTGCAAGCTTGAACCAACGCGCATAGCAACAAGATCGTACCTACGCGATGGTCGCTGTCTAGGTTCAACTATTATTTCAGGGACTAAGTATTGCGTAATATCTATTCAAATTAAAATACTTTCGTATGAATTGGAATGAGATGCGAGCGAGGTAGGTACAACCACGTGTCTACCCACGCAGGTACTAGGCAAATACGACGCAATTGAAAAAAACAAAACAAAGCCAAATGCGTTAGGTATTACACTGTGCCTATGCACTAGGGTGTCTAGTATACCTAAGATCTAAGCCTAAATGTCTGGATGCGGGGTTTTCTACTAAAATAACCAGGCACTTAGGTGCGATGCGAGCCAGCGGCGAACGGACAACAAATCTAATCCTAAGTGTCTGGATGCGGGGTTTTCTACTAAAATAACCAGGCACTTAGGTGCGGCGCGCTTATTCCCATTAGAATAATAACAAAATACGAACTACGGCTAAGAATCCGGCTCGAAGGACCAAAAATGGTGGCGCTTGGCAACGTGCGGTAATGGACTGTATTGCGGGAGGTAGCTAACTGTTCCATTGACGCTTTACACACAAAAGACAGGTGGTCGGGTTGCCGCGGGAGTGATCCAAGCAATGAATGCAACCCGAGAAATTAGGAGAGGATGCACTAACCTTCACGACACACGTGTTTTCATCGCAGCCGGTACACGGATCTTCTCTTCCTTGCTCAGGAGCTGCCGTCAGCATCACTAGATCACTTGAGGAACACACGAGAGGCACAATCCGATCGGTAAAGGTCTATGAAGCGGTAAAAATGTAACAAATATTAATCATTTTTGAGAGACGCGAGCGCGGTCCGTCATTACGCTGGCTAGTTCAAAGCGAGACTGAGTGTCTATATTTCACAAATGGCGGACGGAAGCTACATCTATGGTTAGTGCGGAAGGGGAGACGGGTATAAAAGGAGTGTGTTTCCGTGTCAAAATACAGTTTCTACCTCGGCGCAACCACATACGTATTAAAAACTATATACATACGTATATAGCTCTTAATAAAAGTAATTTAAAATTTAATGAGGAATCTAAAAATTTCAATATTGGGACAGAATTCGATTGTTTTTATTTTGAATTACTTTAGGAGTTAAAAATAATGAAAAGACATAGATTCAGTTTAATTAGGTAATATCTTATTTTGCAAAGCATATTTTAACATTACATAAACTCACTCCTATATCCCCGAAGGGGTAGGCAGAGGTGCTAGCACCCACATTTCGCCAGTTTATGTTTAGGTCCTTATGTAATAAGTGGCGAGCCTATTGCCATTAACCGGGCACTTATAAAACTGCGATAAATACACACATAACTTCGAAAAGTATCGAAAAGTCATTGGTGTGTGCCATGGTAAAACCTGGGATTGAACCCGAGACCTCGTCTCAGCAGACATATTAAGCAGTATTGCGAAGATTCGGACGACCTTGTCAAATAGCCTATTGCTGTATCAATCAATCAATGAATTACCCTACTGCAGTTCACTGCTGGACATAGGCCTCTCCGAATAAATTAATTTCCTACAGTCCCGGGTCCTTTAAGCGGGGCGTGAAAAAGCATATGATAAGGCCGGCAAGCTGAGTGTCACCATTGTCACACGGTATGTGTAAGTAATGGTGACCCTCTTTTCTGGGACTTTGCCTTCAGCTTACCATCAGGCAAGGCGAAGTCCAATTGACGTATCCTATATAAAAAAAAAATATTACACAAAGGGCTTAAATCACATATGATCAAGATCTATTCGAAAGCTGAATGGTAGCTTAAAATATGTAGGCTACTTGCCGGTACGCACGGTAGCTGCGTGTACCGTTTTAACAACTGCGCCGGCGAGAGGTAAATAAACCCAGCGGTAGCAAGTTCAATTAGACGAACAACTTTGTAGGTTTTTTGCTGGAAAAGCTGAGGAAGGCATTGGATGGCTAGGGAGAGTAATGGAGGACTCGATGAGTAATTGCGACGCATCACTTGCTAATGAGGCTGCGATTTGAATACATAAGTAGATATTCTTGGTGCAATGTAAAATCAACTTTAGCAGGAAGTAAATAAAGGTTATATAGAGTTTTAAGATTAGTTGGTTAGTATTTTTTAGCATAATACTATTACTACGACTAGTAACGTGAACGTGAGTTACTAGTGCTGAGTTTAGAGCGGTAATTATAAAAATTATGTTGACTTTAGCAAAAAAAAGACGTGTGGCTTCTGGTATGGTCCAAAACCACCCCGTCTCTTCCCATGCGGTGCCGTACAAGGCGACTAAAGGATGTTGTTTAACATCAGACAGATATGAATGTACAGCCCAGACTCCGCCTCAAATGCATGGCTTCAGTCAAGAATAGTGTACGGAAAACGGCAATACGCTCACTCCATATTACGTGGGACCGAATTCAGTGATTTGTGAAATTTGGCTGTTAATTCAACCTCTGCCTAATCCTCCTGGGATAAAGGCGTGTTTATATGTACATAGCAGAACAAATATTAGTCAGACAGCGTGTTGTAAACTCGGTAACTGTGATGGCTTTGTGTATTTTAGGTTCGATTCAGATTTGTTATTAGTAGATTGCTAAGTAGTGAAGAAGTGTGAAGGCTTAAGTATTTACTTCACAAAAAAGTGCTTAATAAGTTTTCACTTCAAAGAGGTGTCACATGTGAATTATCACTTGTCAAATAGGTTCTACTATTCGTACCTATAGAACTAAAAAAAAAAACTAAATAACTTGCGAATTGTACCGTGTCAAACTTAGTGCTATGACACAAGTTTCATGATTTCAGTGATTTTTCTATAAAAACTACCTCTTTTATACCACTTAGGTGGCAGATAAGCACACAGCCCACCTGATATAAAGTGGTTACCGTGGTCCATGGACGTGTGTAACACCAGAGGAGTTACACTCGCGCTGCCGACCCTATTAGCACAGAATTTCTGTACCGTCAGTGTAGAAGACAAAGCAGGATAAGCCTTTAGTCTTCCCACTGACAGCACAAACTCTCCAATGAGCACGGGCTACGCTACTCATCGCTGGGAGCACAACATTACCTATTTCTCTCTATGTTGCAAAATAATCTTGACTTTCCCTACAAATGCAATAATAAATTTAATAAACCATCATTTCTCTCGACCAGTCATTTCATTGTACGAATACTAAGTTAACTAGCAAAATAAATACCGTTTAAGAAAGTTTTTGTATTGAGTTTCACATACTGGCATTACCTGTCATATGAGTAACCAATATATTTCTAGATCATGGACTGCTAAAAAACTTTTACTACTTTTAAAAACAAGACCATAAATCATTATTGCAACTTTGCTTTTTTATAATAGACACCAGTGCTTATCTGTCAGTTCAAAACAATATACGATTTGATTGGATAAAGTGAACGTATTAGACGGGTCATGAACCCGGGGATAGTCCCTTACATGGGGAATCTCTAGTTCTGATCAATTGAGGTCTCGGTGGTGAGTAGGGTAGCCAGAGTTCACAGAGAGTTTTTGTGCTGTCAGTGGGAAGACCAAAAGGCTTGTCCTACTGGCACAAAAATTATCTGTTCTTACAAGGTCAGCAGCACGTGTGTGACTCCCCTGGTATTGCACACACTCATAGGCCACGGTAACCATTTAAGATCAGGTGGGCCGAGTGCTTTTCTTACACCTAGAATAACCGTGGTCGTATGCCACTTTTTCCTAGAATTTATTGTTTTGTTAGACTAAGTGGCATACGACCACGGCTATCCTCCATTTTCTTGTTTTTTACTACCAATTTCACATCTAGGTATATTAAGTGTTATTTTTTGTAGTGAGCATAATAAAAGAAAATTACTCAGTCAACAAAGTAGTGATCACATAATGCTTTCTTTACTTTAGATACACTAGTGAAGAATAAGTCTATGTCATTAACCCGAGCATTATATATATACATTAACAAGCTTTGTTGACAACTGCAGTGTCTAGTACTTACAAGGTTTTTCACCTATGCAATATCGTTACTCAACGGCGATTTGTACGATATATTATATTAGCTATTAGCCAAGTGTATTCACACTTTTTATGAAGCATTAGCTTTGCTTATGGCACTTTGGTCGACCAATCATTACTTTCTACCCTATCTATATTATGAAGATGAATTAACGTTTACAACTTATTTCAATTCAGGCAATATATAATATAAATTCATATATCTAAATATATATAACTCAAAAATGACTGGCTGACTAACATAATGATCTATCAACGCACAGCCCAAACCACTGGACGGATCGGGCTGAAATTTGGCATGCAGGTAGATGTTATGACGTAGGCTAGAAAGAATTTTGATCAATTCTATCCCTAACTACAACTAAACTTTGTCAATTTTAAACCGATCGGGCTAAGACTTTGCATGCATAAAGCTACTATGACGTAGGCATCCCCTAATAAAAGATTTTGAGCTGCAGGCTATATAAGACTAGCTGTTGTCCACGGCTCTGCCCGCGTGGATGTCGGTTATCGCTTAGTGTTGAGTCAATGCTATTGTGCATAAAAAAATCTAAAATAAAAGTAGCCTACGTTATTCCTTATTACATCAGCTATCTGCCAATAAATGTCCCATCAAAATTGGTCTAGCCATTTCAGAGATTAGCCAAACAGACAGACAGACAGATAACCGATATCCACGCGGGCGGAGCCGCGGGCAACAGCTAGTTTTGATATAAATCTGTAGTTCATTTTATAACTCACACTTACAAATTGTTTGCTTCCTAAGGGCTAACAACCAGTATCCAAGCAAGACTAACACTGCATCCTTCATTAGCCATAATCGTTGACATCCGTCGCATAATGCTCTCGACTTCCCCCAGGACCCTAAATGGTATAACTTGCTATACAAACAGTTCTTGTCACGTTCTGACAGAACAAAAAGGCATTACAGATTGCAACGCGATATTTTTATGTCATATAATAACTGAGATGTTTTTCCTAGAAGGAATGCGTAAAAAGTCGGTGGAAAGGTAGAAAAAGAATAAGTAAAATATACCACATCTTATGGAATTTATGTAAGAAATCTTCTATTCTATTAAAACTGGAATAAACGTGATAAAATGTTATTTTTATGCGTGAATTATTGTGTGCTTGACTTGACTAATATATGAAACTGCTGAGTAAATTTTGACGAGATTTACACTGGCAGATGGCTAATACTGTAAGTCTACTAAAGCTTCGTATATTTCTTTTAAACTATTAGAATTCCGCGCACTTTGTCCGCAAAATAATATCGTAATGAGTCAGCTAAATATAAGAGCCTTATAATCGTTTCGATAAGTGAATAATCCTATAAACATTAATTAACATTTAATAATCCCATTCAAAAGGACATTACACTGAATTCCCTTAATCCGGTATTGAGATGCGTATGCGCATGTTGCTCACAACAGTTTCTTAATGATGCCCACTATCGTAGGCATATAAATTGAGCACTTAGAGACTATTACACTGTAATGTTATATTAATAGTATTTAATAGTTAATAAATACGGAGGCGGTAGGGTAGCTTTCGAAGATAAATAGTGTGTAAGTTGTAAAGATTTATATGCGTATGCGGTATGCGCATACGGGACTTGATATTCTACCTAGTGTAAGTCATATTGCTGTGTCGTGTCGCTGTTTTTCAATTTCCATGAAGATTTAAACACAACAGTAACTGCTCTATGAATATAATTTATACTCATAGAGTAGGTAATTGTGATTTATTAATTAGTATTTTAATTTGTTGTACTTTTTATTCATTGACAGCATTGATTTAAATAGTATTCTTATTAGTAAAGTATTGAGAAAATGTAATTGATACTAAAGTTATGTTTTAACTAGATTTTGAGAAGATTATGAATACAATTAAAATTATATATTCTATACGATACTCTACTGAGGTACAAATTCATTTTTATCATCGAAAAAATGTTATGCTGTTATTTCAACATTGGCCTAAACATAAACTGGCGAAATGTGGAATATAGGCGTGAGTTTACGTAATGTTATGTTTAATGTCAAAGTCAAAAATTATTTATTCTGTAGGTATTGATCATTAAAATGACACATAAAATATAAAAATGAATTACCATGACACGTTTATGCAAATAATGGTAGGTCAATATTTTGTAATAGTATTTTTTTTTTTTTTTTTATATATAGGACACGTCAATTGGACTTCGCCTTGCCTGATGGTAAGCTGAAGGCAAAGTCCCAGAAAAGAGGGTCACCATTACTTACACATACCGTGTGACAATGGTGACACTCAGCTTGACGGCCTCATCATATGCTTTTTCACGCCCCGCTTAAAGGACCCGGGACTGTAGGAAGAAGGAAACACGTGAGCTGGTAATGAATTCCAGGCCGCAGTATTCTATAGTATTCATTGGCTCTCCGTGTAATTACCCCATAATATTATCAATATTCACTCCCATAAGTCCAATTCATAATTCATTACACATTCCAAGCGACCGTTATACCAAGAAATGCAATATTTGAATTGCGACGAACAAAAACACCATTCAAGTCTATCAAATATGACATTTCTGTACGTGCACCTTCTTAATTTGAATATAATAGAAAATGGCCGCCCAAGAAGGAACACAAAATGGCGTCAATTTAAATGCTAAACAACTATGCTTTAGAGGTATGCAATGTTTGCATCTGCCTGTGTACACGTAACCATTCGCATTACGAATGATTAAGTCTGGAATCCTTAGAAGGAATATGCATAGTTTATTCATAAGAGAAGCAAGTACATTTGAATTAAAAAATAAAATTTATAGATAACGTTTTATATGTCCGTCGAAGCAAATGAGTTTGTTTGTTCCAGCTTTAGTCGTAATTTGAGTCGTAATGAATGGTTCTATTCGTAATACTTTTATCAACTTAGGTATGGTCAATAGCATATAAATAGAAACTTATTTAAGAATTCACGTTTTGTTTGTCAAAATAATATTTATGCATTATACCTACAGTATTATAAACTGCGTGGTTGCCGGCAGAGTAGAATTTGGACCACCCCATCTCTTCCCATTCGGTCTCGTATAAGGCGATTAAGGGTTTAACATCAGACAGATATATACAGCCTAGACTCAGCCTTGCTTGAGCAGCTTGCTTGTAGCTTGAGTCAACAATAATTTCCGGAAGACGGCAATGTGTTCACTCCTTATTACATGGGACCGAATTTAATGATTGGTGAAATGTGGGTGTTAATTCACCTTTGTCTAACCCTCCGGGGATGGAGGCGTGATAACATGTATGTATGTATACAGTATGTATTTTATTTTATTTATCAAAAGTCTAAAATATTATATATTCAATATAATATAATATTTAATATACAAACAAAAATAATATTTAAAATAAATCTAAAAGAACTGTTATACAACTTATAACTTAAAAAGAATTAAAATGCGTCGTGGAATCCCTCTGCATCGCATTCCTCTTGTGGTAGCGTTCCCAGAAAACTGGCAGCATTGCCACGTTGTATGGCAATGCTTATTCTCTGACCTAAAAAGAGACTAGTCTAAGAAGCGTCGATCATGCGGTTCGTATTCGTTACCCCAAAGTTTTGACTCCAAACGGAACAAATTTATGATGAGATTAGAGTATTTGAGAGCTTCTTCAGAAGCAACAGCAACACCAACACAGCCAACCTTGCCAGGTATATGCTTAGGAGCAATGGTATCAACGCATGTTGCATCCCACACCAGAGTCCTACCCAAAAAATAAAGAATTCTCGTCATTTGTAAAACAGCTACAAAAAATGAGTGCAAGTCTTCCGGTCTACTAAAATTAGACATACCCTGTGCCTACCTACACATCACCTCAAATATGTAAAGCTGAAGTCTCCCATTCAATCTCTCAGTTGTTGTGTGATACTTTGGGATATCATTTAAAAAATGATATCCCAAAGTTAGCATAAAAAATCTTATTCAAGCCTATGGATGAACTATACAGCTCTAGATCTTTTCTAGAGAGTACTTTTCTTGCAACTCAATTGGTTAATGTTACAATTTCTTCATATGTAGATACTGCAACATTTTGGCATACATTTCTTATGAGGTATAGATATTAATTCAGTAGATACAACCGGATATATAACATATAACCCATTGTAGGTACTTACTTCAATAGCAATCGAGGTGTGGGAGTTTGATCATATTGTATTCCATTGATTGAGCCTTTCTCTTGAGATGAAAAACATCAAGTATCTAACATTACAATTCCGTTACATATAGTGCAATAATTATTGCCGTAGATCACGAATTTGCAATTAAGCCATTAGAACCCACGTGGATTTCTTTTGTTGCAAACTTATCACATAACCTAAAAAATGACTATTTTAGCATTTCAAATCTTACTTTTACCAACATAAAGTTCGATTTTGCGTGATAGTTATATTTTGGTTGTAAAAGTAATGTGGCTGGTAAGTGTGTTGCAATTTTAATAACGGCGAATTAATTTGTAACTGTAGTGGCGTATGCTACTTTTTTGATCTGGGTGCTGGTTATGTCGAACGGTGTAACGTGTGTAGTTTTTTGCGATCTTTACACTTTCAAAAATGAATCTAATTAAAATAGGTATAAGTTTGATAATAGCTTGAAGCCATTTCATATACACATCGTCATGAATAAGTTTATTGTTTAGAGTTGGTATGCGCGTGTTCGTAATATTGTTCTTCTCGTAAATGGCTCGTCCAATTTCTATAATATTTTGCATGTAATTAAAACATGTAGTGATTCTTTAATATGCTAGTTTATTGGCACTATCTACTATATGTGTACCTATAAGATATGATGGAAACCTGGCGTTGCCTGTTATCCTAGATTTAAAAATACTACTTCTTCAGAATTGAAAAACTACCAGAAAGTACCTACACTTAGCAATGAATGATTCTTTTGATGAGTTTAAGGACAGACAGAAATAATACAGCTTTACCAATAAGCATTCTAATTTTGCGCATTTCGTACAATATCTTTGACTTTGACCTTACGTTGACTCTTTCCTTTACGACTATTAAGGCCTGGAATTCACTACCAGCTCACGTGTTTCCTTCTTCCTACAATCCCGGGTCCTTTAAGCGGGGCGTGACAAAGCATATGATGAGGCCGTCAAGCTGAGTGTCACTATTGTAACATGGTATATGTAAGTAATGGTGACCCCTCTTTTCTGAGACTGTGTCTTCAGCTTACCATCATGCGTGGCGAAGTCTAATTGACGTGACCTTTATAAAAAATGACTCTAAAATATGAATTAACTATCTCTATAAACCGTAGTTAAACATAAACTGGTTGGTCATCTGAGATAAATCAAATAATATCCCAGCAACTAGTATGTAATTTGAGTGATTGCAATCAGGAGTGCATCAATTATAAAGAGATTATTAAACTATTAAACAATTATGAGGCAGCGCTGAGAATCCAATGCATGTTGATTACGTTGAATATCTGTGTGTAAATCTTTTGAACGCCCCGCCATGTAATGTCCTACCTGCCTCTCTAGATCAGTGTCAATTCGTTGGTGGCGTATTGTAGATTATAATGATGAATAGATGGTATTGACTAGTATTTTGAAGTTCAATTCAATTATTGATTAGTGGCTCTGTGCTTTTAGCATCAATTCCGCCAATATCCCGTAGTAGTTTTTAAATTATTAATGGCGAGACGCCAATGTCAAGTTTTTCAAGACATTTTACCAGAGCCACGTTAGCCAAGCCAGTAAATTTGTTTCCGTGTGTCCACCCCCACGAGATTCAGGTGGTTGATCGGGACGTGTAATTGGATTTTAGGGGGCTATTTTGTAGTTTATGACATAATATGTTGACTACTATCATAGACGTCATAATAAGACATACTTAGACATCTGGTATAAACATCAAAGACGACTGTCATACTTAATATTGTACTTAGATTTCCCTAACCATATTATTATTTACATATTATGTTAGCATATTCAATAATAGGGTTCATAATATTTATTGATACAAAACCAATTTAGTACTTATTTTTTCATTTTTGATCTGGCAACACGAACTAAAACGAGCGAATATTAAGTAGCCACCATTTTTTCCACTTTTCGACGTTGAAGATTGTCTTAGAAGTTACATATACTATATTACAAGTTGAAGAAGTTATATTGGATGTGATACAAGTAAATAAAGAGATGGAAATATGCAAATAATGGAGCATTATTCTTTCACATATATCTAGAGTAAATTCACCATCGTGGTGCAATCGAAAGGAGCTGAATTTGAATATCTACTTGCCCTTTATTCTATATCGACATTCAGTGCTGGATTTCTCAGACATATATATATAAATATATGAGAAATAGAGAAGTAAATATTTATTGAGTATAAAAAGATTTACAGATTTGATAAATTGTCTATTTAATCTGTGCTCGGATAAATTAAGATTTCGAACTGAGTACTAAGTACAATCAATCAATCAATTAAAACATCGCAGTCCACTAGTCCACTACAGGCCATGGTGAATGAAGAATATGGGCCTTTATTGAATTTAACTTTTATTTAGTAACTTCAACTCAATTCATTTTAACTGAAAGAGATAGCAATAATGTTAGTAATTATGTTAGTAACCATTGGATTGGATCAAACTAAATAATTTCACAAGACATGTGTATTGACCTGTGCCAGTACTTTCATTTTCATTCCTACAAGGTTTCGTGAAACACCCAACCGTTTTAACTTTATGAAAATCTCAGCTATAATAATGAATAAACCGCAACAATAATGATACAGCACCCGATCATCACATATAATGCGTTCACGCTACTTTTTGTATTCCATTTCGCTCGGTTTGCGGTTCAGAAATAGTTTGATCTTCATGCGTGTTTCTTTGTTGGAAGGCTGCTGATGGTATGTCGTCTGACTAGTCAGAACATCAGAAATTATATAGTTACATAACATATGTTGGATCAACTATAGTTCTGTGTGAGTTTCCTTGAGTACCACGAATGATCCGCTTCATTTACACACAATCCATACGATGGACTGTGGCCAATGAACGTGTGGAACACCGGGGTAGTCACACTTGTGCTGCCGAACCTGTGAAAACAGAGTATCTATACTGTCAATGCAGAAGACTAAGCAGGAGAAGTCTTTGGTCTTTCCACTGACAGCACAAAATCTGTGTGTGTAAACCGCGGTAGCCTAGTGGTATGGATAATGAACTGCTGAGACGAGGTCTCGGGTTCGATCCTAGGTTTTACCATGGCACACACCAATGACTTTTCGATACTTTTCGAAGTTATGTGTGCGTTTATCGCAGGTTTATAAGTGCCCGTCTAATGGCAGTTGACTCGCCACCTATTACATTGGGACCTAAACATAAACTAGCGAAATGTGGGTGCTAGCACCTTTGTCTACCTCTTCGGGGATATAGGCGTGAGTTTATGTTATGTTAAACAGAAATTTTCATTCTGTTATGTTAAACTTGCTCAAAAGATTATGTACCTGTACACGGACTTCTGCAATTTGCTTATGTCTGTATCTATGGTAGACAACCTTCTCTTGAGTCTCCTTGGACAATACTATTCATGTTTATTGGAATAATAATGAATACATAGTACCCCGTAACTATTGCTGCTGTGTACAGTACAGTGAAGAAATTCAACATAATATCACTACTTTTATTTTCCTCTATATGGACTCACTCTATGAGTATATGCTAGTGTCAAGTAATTAAATAAATTAAGTTCAATATTCTCGATACAAAAATCTATATAAAATGCTTATACCTTTACTGAGGTATAAGCATACATGAGGTATTTAGCTGCTATTGCCATCAACAGTCTTATGCCAAGGACTTCGGTACAACTCAATTTTGTCACAGTATAATTGCATATATTACTTAATTGTTTTATTTTTGTGTGTTTATTGTAATTTATTTAAGGCGACATAATCGCCTAGTATGATTAAGCCTTTCAATGAAGAGAAAAAAAAACTTCAGCGTGTGAGAGTTGGCAACACTTGTGTCCATACTATCGTTTAAGGACGTACTCTAACACCAAGAAAGATTGCCAACCTAGCAGTTGCATAACACCAAAGAGTTTGTCAGCCAACCTCTTTTGTACTTCAATATAAAAGAAGTATTCTCCGTTTGGTCACATGTCACTACCATAAAAGTTTGCTTTCATAGCCGACCGCATACGACAACACAAATGTACTCTGTGACGACAACTGCAGACTCATGCATCAGATACAGAGTACCCTGAAATATACTTGACTATATTAATATTGTTTATTGTTTTCATTCATTGCTGCTTCTCAATAAGGCCTTTTACCCGCATCGAATTTTAAACAAGTAATATATGTGAAAAATGTAAATGTGTAGTTATAGTCAAATGAGCGGATTACGGGACTGATACTGATATTTTTAAGGACCATATGTGTAGTCGAATGACGTGTCGGGATCACTATACATTACTTGTTAAACTTCGATATGGCTAAAAGACACCATTGAGAAGCCGCAATGAATTAAAACGGTAAAATTTTTTATCACATTCAAATATATATCACGGTACGCTGCTGCTGCGGTCTGCGGTCGACTACGAAATCATACCTTAATCAACTAAAGCCTACCTTAACATAATCGTTCGAAGATTTTTTATGATAATTTCTCGTTAGTTCACACTTCCTAAACTATTCATAATGATTCATATACATAACAATACAGCTGACTTTCACTGGAGATCGCTAACTCATTGGTGATAAGTATTGAACATTTTGACGATTCATTCCCGTTCAATGGATGACCTAAAATATGGATAGAAAGTTGTTTTTTTTTTTTCAATTTGTTTAGAAGTCATGGTGTTTTTTGTTATACGGCAATCAATTAACCTATCGCAGTCCACTGCTGGACTAGGCCTCTCCTAATGTTGGGAAGCTTTGGCCTAACTGTTTCCACGCTGGCCATACAAGTTACAGTCTTAGTATTTTTCTGTTAGTCGCCTCTTTCGACACAGGGTACAACAGGGAACGTGGATTATAGAAATTTATTAGTCCAGGTTGAATGGAAAAGAGACAGCTTCTTTACCTCATGTCTGATGCGCCCAGACGGGACCGCATCAAAAATGGGTCTTAAAATGAGGTCATGCGTTTGTTTTTAAGATAGCTCACGCGCATGGCATATTACATTTCGATCAAGGTGTAAAAAGTTTTCCAAGCAGAGACGTCATTAGCTTAGCTGTTAAGAAGTTGGCTTTACGATGGAGATGTCTTGGATCGAATTCTAGCCATTACCTATAAAAACGCACTCCTCACATAAGAACAGGAGGAATCCCTGAGAATAGTAAATACACTCGCTGTCACTCCATCAATTTAATTTGGTTATTTTACAATAATATTAATAAATATTTTTCTTCTTTTTAAGGTTAGTTCAAGTTCAATTATATCATCACTTGGTAAGTTTGTATTGCTGGGACCATAAAGAAACATAACAAACAACCATAAATATTGTGACAATCAAAGATATTACTGCAATGTTCTGGCGCCAGAGTGAAGCATAAACAATTTTTGACACGACATTCAAAGCACAAATTACCAGATTTTACCAATGGCAATTAGTGACAACACAAAGTTTGTTTTACGATAGAGGCTAGTAGTACCCTCTGAGCCTTCCTATGCATATTCAATCAAACTATACGCCTAATTATTGCAGTCCAATACTGGATATAGCCATAGCCCTCTCCCGAAGTGCATCATTTATGCCGATCCTCCACCTCCTCCTATACTTATTGTCACCTATTAACTACTTCCATTTGAAAATGAATTTGGAAAATTGAAGAAATAACAGTCATGAAAAGAAAATTCCTAATAGTTCGACTTTCAAATTATTAGTAGACATGGCTGGATTGATTAAAGTGCATTATCTATTTAGGTAATCTGTGGATTTATGTTCAATTAGTGTTCTATTCAAAATTCAAATCATCTTGCAAAACTGTGCTATCTCAAAAACAATTGCCACCGTTGAAAGGAGACACTACATAGATTAGGCTGCGCATGATTGGGTATATATCACGTCTACTAGCTCAAGCGACCCGTAATGCGTGACAAAACTGTTCACACGAGACGTGTGTCATGTCATAACCGATAGGTTTATCGCCATAAATGCAATAAGAAATATCTTAAAATATTGTATACTTACTCATAGTTACTCTCAACACGGGTGGTTAAGGTATTCTGGCGAAGTCTTTCCTCTCGGGGGTCTAAAGGCAGTAGTATTTTTTTATAATCGACAAGCCAATTTAACTTAATCTCGCCTAATGATAAGCTGAAGGCAAAGTCTCAGGAAAGAGAGTCACAGTTATAGACATATAGCATGTTACAATGGTGACATTCAGCTTGACGGCATCATCAGATGCTTTTTCACGCGCCGCTTAATGGACTCGGGACTGTAGGAAGAAGGAAACACGTGAGCTAGTAAAGAATTCCAGGTCTTAATGGTGCAACAAAGGAAGGAGTTTCCGAACCGCTTGGTTTTTGATCGATTGAATACTACGAACTTAATTATAGAAGGCAGGCGTAGGAGAGCATATCTCCAAAGTGCAAGCTCTTTATTTATTTATTTAGGACAGCCATTGGTTAATAACAAATACACTTTGATACACTTCGATTACTTTTTGGTTGTTTAACCTTTTAAGGCAGCCACTGTATGCTTGATTTGTTTGTCGAGTACAAGATTAAAATCGGCATTTTTAAAACTCTAATTTAACCACTACCACCATACCATATTAAACGAATAAAGCTTTAAATGCAATCCGGTTTGATGTTCGAATAAACAAGAAAACGTTTCCTTTAATGATGATTATTTGAATGTTTATGCTAATAAGTGAAAGCGTAACCACAGATAACATAACCAAGAAATAAACTCACTTTCGTATTTATAATATTACGCAGAATATTAAAAACATGATGACACAACATAAATAACATCACGTCATTCGCCTCGTGGCTTAGGATTCGAATTTCCTGAGAAGACTGCACCAGAAAATTCACTTCAAAACGACTAACTATCCCTTCGGGAATTCACAGGCGTGAATACTATGTGTCCCTCCTCCTCGAGCACGTTAAACCATTAATCGTAGTTACCATACGAATGTTTATGGCAGTCGTTACGGATAATTGGAGCCCTCAAAAGTCTGACTAGTCTAACTACAGACTTTTGATATCGCCAATAGGTGTGGAGGTCAGAAGGCAATTACTTCACAGAATAAGTCGAAGTTCAGCCGCATCATAGTTAGTCTAGAACGACGACCCCAACTCAATTAGGAAATGGGTCAGAGAATGATGATGTATGGATAGTAAAACTAACGAATCCGTGAAATAGAAACTACGATTACGATACAAGAACATACTTGTACTTTTTCACAGTATTTTCTATTTGAGCTGACCGGTTTCGCCTTACGGCATCCTTAAAGATTTGCAATGGCAGCTAAGAACATTCTTCTATAAAAATTTCGACACTTAGTCATATTTCATATGTGGGTAGTTATACGATACAATAGAACGATTGGAACTGTCAAATGGAATACGGTTTTATTACAAATCAAAGACAATTTAGTACGATTTGAGATTCCTGTAAGGAAAGTGGCGGCTTCCTTAAATTCAATTCATAAAGCTAGTAAACTTTCAGTCCGATTTAAAATAGAGACAATGCAATACAAAACCGAAGCTAGTCGATCATTACCGCACTCACACTCTTCTTCCCGACTGATGACAACGTACAGGTACCACAAGTACCAGTACTAATTAATTAGAAAATGTCAGTAACACTAAACGTACTTGCGTAAAACACGACAGATCTAAACATGTGCGCCCGCGCCGGTTCTCCAACAGTTAATTAAGTAAGACTCGTTTCGGTGTCCATCAATAGATTACGATTTTTATTGCCTGTAGACAACGGTTGTCAGGTGTCAGACTAGGGACGCACCTAAAATAGGTAATCTTAAATTGAACCTTCTAATAATCCCGGATTTAGATAGATAATAATAATAATAATTCCTAGCTTATTAAATTCTCATAAAAGGGCCTCTACGTCTTGACTTCGGCCCGGCGCACGCCTTCCAAAGGCCCGGGACGCCATAGTTCCGAGAGTCATGGAACCGAGATATACAATAATAATAATAATAACCCCGCAGGGGCAGCTTGTGGCGAGCTGTTGGTGAGTGGCGACACTACGTACCCTGATTCTCCCGAGGATTAGGATTTGTTCCCCCTCACCTTGTGTGCTTGCCTTCATTGGCCGGCCATAAATGGAGTTGCAAGAGCAGAACCTATGCTCCAGGTTGGAAGTGTAAAATGTCATAACGCCGGAGGCATGCTGACTGGTATACCGCGAACTTGCACCCCTCAGACTCACCTCTCGACAACCTTAGCCGCTCAACGGATGTTGCTCCATGGTCGCACTATGTGGTTATTTTAATGGGGCCCATGCAATGAGTTGGCAAGTCACCGCCTGCCTTTTTACAATTTTGAGACTTATTATCACGGCAGGCGTCCGTTAGTCTCCCCTCATAGCCCATTCACCAGTACATCCAATTCTCAATCCCATAGCCCATAATTTAGTTTTCATCGCGGCCACAGCAATAGTCTCTGCACCTGGCGGGGACCATCTCCCGGTGTATCATATTGTGCGCTCTGGGATGATATCCGCCATGTGTGTATTCCTAGCATATTAAATTCTCATAAAAAGGCCTCTACGTCTTACGTTTATTTGCTAAAATCTATCTTTTATTATTGACATATTTCTCTTTTGATTATACATTTGTATTTATTGATTAAGTAGACTAAATGTATGTTTGTAAAAAGACCAAAAACAATGCCCCCTGAGTTTCTTGCCGGGGTCTTCTCAGTTCCGGGCCGCGTTTCGAACCGGTGATCCATTTGCTAAACTGGTTTCCATGTTTCCTTTTTTATTGACGTTTTGTAAGTTTCGATTTAATGGTTTACGCAGAATGATTTTTGACTTTGACCTTTACAGTACTTCTAGGAGCTTACAAACTAATATACGCCAATCAGAAGTGTTTATTCTATTTACATACAAATCCTTAAAACAATTATGTCGTGTGGTGCTTATTTCGCGACTGTAAAATATACCAACGTAAATAGGGTGTCAATCGGCAGATGCTTCGCATTTCAGAAAATCCTTCTTTCCATGTAAACGTGTTTAGTCTCCATGTTGTGGGTTGGAGTTGTGGAATGGAATGGGACTCTTTTAATCGCAGTTAGCCTCCATTTTGGGCCATTGTGTGTGGGCTTGGCTTTGTATGCTTATGTATAGGTAAGTAGGTATTGTGTCCCTTCACAGCCAATGATCTCACTACAATGGATAGCCAAGACCCTGTAAAGTGAAGAAGTAAAATCTAAAAGCGGTGACGGCCCCTGAGGTGACAGCCTCAGATACCCCTCTCTCCAGCGTTTACAATAAACATACATACATACATAAAATCACGCCTGTCTCCCACAGGGGTAGGCAGAGACCACGGATCTCCATTTGCTACGATCCTGACACATACTACTCTCGCTTCATTCACTCTCATTACATTCTTTATGCTCGTCGGTTTAGAGTACTCCTGACCTGCCCATTTTCTAAAATTTAAAATTATTTAATATTATTAAAATTTACAACAAAATACTTAAAAAATAAATATATTATACTATAGGTCACTAATCTTGGGTTCGACTCCTCATCAGGATTCGAACCCAAGACCTCTCGATCGTAAAGATGACTCCTTAAGACTATTCATCTTTATCCAACAATAAACTTACAGTAAAACATAGTAACCACTTGGCAGCAATAGGCTCGCCACTATTAGGTACGTGGGATCGAAAATTATAATTGGCAAAATGTAGGTATTAATACAGCTCTGCTTACGCTTTCGAAGATTTACAGGCGTGACTATAAGTTTATAATTGTAAAATGATACATTCGTGGGTTTAATTTGTAACGCCTCTTATATGAAGATTTTTAAAAGTCCAAACGGGTTCTACCGTGACCCGGATTCTGAGCCCAAATAAAATATAAGTGCTCAATTACACGATGAGTTTTTATAACGTATAACTAATAAGCAGGTAATCAAATTACTACTGTTCTGCGTGCAAAGAATTAGATATGTTTATAGTAATAAACTAACGTCAATTTTGTATAAATCAATCTTCGAAAGTCAATATTTAGAATGCGACAACTCTGGATACTTTTGTATAAATCAATCTTCGAAATTCAATATTTAGAATGCGACAACTCTGGATACTTTTGTATAAATCAATCTTCGAAAGTCAATATTTAGAATGCGACAGCTCTGGATACTTTGTATAAATCAATCTTCGAAAGTCAATATTTAGAATGTGACAGCTCTGGATACTTTTGTTTAAATCAATCTTCGAAAGTCAATATTTAGAATGCGACAGCTCTGGATACTTTGTATAAATCAATCTTCGAAAGTCAATATTTAGAATGCTACAACTCTGAATACTTTTGTTTAAATCAATCTTCGAAAGTCAATATTCAGAATGCGACAGCTCTGGATACTTTGTATAAATCAATCTTCGAAAGTCAATATTTAGAATGCTACAACTCTGAATACTTTTGTTTAAATCAATCTTCGAAAGTCAATATTTAGAATGCGACAACTCTGGATACTTTTGTATAAATCAATCTTCGAAAGTTAATATTTAGAATGCGACAGCTCTGGATACTTTTGTATAAATCAATCTTCGAAAGTTAATATTCAGAATGCGACAGCTCTGGATACTTTGTATAAATCAATCTTCGAAAGTCAATATTTAGAATGCTACAACTCTGAATACTTTTGTTTAAATCAATCTTCGAAAGTCAATATTTAGAATGCGACAGCTCTGGATACTTGTATAAATTAATCTTCGAAAGTCAATATTTAGAATGCGACAGCTCTGGATACTTTTGTATAAACCAATCTTCGAAAGTCAATATTTAGAATGCGACAGTTCTGGATACTTTTGTATAAATCAATCTTCGAAAGTTAATATTTAGAATGCGACAGCTCTGGATACTTTTGTATAAATCAATCTTCGAAAGTCAATATTTAGAATGCCACAACTCTTAATACTTTTGTTTAAATCAATCTTCGAAAGTCAATATTTAGAATGCGACAACTCTGAATACTTTTGTTTAAATCAATCTTCGAAAGTCAATATTTAGAATGCGACAGCTCTGGATACTTTGTATAAATCAATCTTCGAAAGTCAATATTTAGAATGCGACAGCTCTGGATATTTTGTATAAATCAATCTTCGAAAGTCAATATTTAGAATGCGACAGCTCTGGATACTTTGTATAAACCAATCTTCGAAAATCAATATTTAGAATGCGACAGCTCTGGATACTTTTGTATAAATCAATCTTCGAAAGTCAATATTTAGAACGCGCAAACTCTGGATAACCACTGTGGATGTCGTGGCGGAGATAAACAGGCTGCTAAGCAGGTGTGGGTTCGATCTGCGTCAATGTAAATATTTGTACTCGGAGAGCACGTTAAGCCGTCGGTCTTAGTTGCGATACGAACCTCTATGGCAGTCGTTACGACGGGTTAGTTGGAGCCCTAAAAAGGTCAACGACTGATCTAGCCGCAATGCTTCGATATCGCCATTGGGTTGTAGAGATCACATGGCAGTCGCTTCACGGAAAATATCGAAGTTCAGCCAAATTTGCAATTGGCCTGGTAAGCGGACCCCAGACTCCGAGGTGAAAACTTCGGATGCGACTGGGATTAACAGTAAGATGGCGAAGATGGAGAAGAAGAATACGAATCATATATAGTGAGAAGATCCAAGGATGAGAGAAGGCCCATGATGAGGCCGTCAAGCTGAGGGCCACCACTGTAACATTGTGGGAGTCTCTTGACCCTCTTTCTGAGACTTTACCTTTACTTATCATCAGGTAGAACAGGAACTAATGAGTGGGTGTGATCGATATATATACATCACTAAAATATCTATCATAACTAAAAAGTTTAAAATAAAATTGATAATAAAAAAATAAAAATGAACCCGACTGCTGTCTAAAAGATCGAAACAAGTTTGATAGCAAGCTGTTAATTTTCTTTCGGTTTATGATTGGTAAATGGGTACCGCCTGCTAACTTGTTTTGATCTTTTGGACAGCTTTTTTAGGAGGTAGGACACGGCGGCTTTGTCCTCTGCACTGACGGCACAGAGACTCTGTGCTTACAGGGTAAGCAGCGCGGGTGTGGCTTCTTTGGTGTTACACACGTCCATAGACCACGGTAACCACTTTCCATCAGGTGGGCCGTGCGCTCGTCTGCCACCTAAGTGGTATAAAAAAAGCAGTTGGATTATTTTTTAATAAATAATTTTTATGTAATTTAAGTAACTGATATTCTTATCTAAACAAGTTTAAGATTACAACTATCAATCAACTATTTAATGTACAGTCAGAGACAAAAGTTGTTAAACATTAATCAATCTAACACTTTGAAATACATCAATAAATTATTTTGATAAACCTCATCAGATAAGCTTTATTGCGAATAGCCTTTGCAGAGGCGTAGATATTTTGCTTCCTTGGCTGTATTTTACCGTCTCTAAAATAGTAAGTGTTCTGATGAGCTCTTCCAACCAATCCCACTCTCTCCTTTCGTGCATAGGACAACACGTGCAGGACTCAGATGTCACCCTCACACGGTGCAAAACATCTGATCAAGAACCAAGCGGTTCGGAGACTCTTTCCTCTGTCGCACCATTAAGGCCTGGAATTCATTACCAGCTCACGTGTTTCCTTCTTCCTACAGTCCCGGGTCCTTTAAGCGGGGCGTGAAAAAGCATATGATGAGGCCGTCAAGCTGAGTGTCACCATTATCAGACGGTATGTGCAAGTAATAGTGACCCTCTTTTCTGTGACTTTGCCTTCAGCTTACCATCAGCCAAGGCGAAGTCCAATTGACGTGTCCTATATAAAAAAAAAAAACGTATTGTCTGTAATGGTGACCCTCTTGCCTGAGCCTTTCTTTAGATTACCATCAGACGAGGTGAAGTCAAGTTTTGTTGATTTAAATTGTATTATTGTTCGAACTAAAGGTATGTTTTTTTTTTTTTTTACGTGCGCAAAATCCCCACGGATACCTCCCCACCGGAGCCGATGGAGGAGGTTATGTCGGACTCGAACCGACTAAAACGCACGCCGCCTGTGGGTCGTTTCGGTTGCCGAAGGTGAGGTTGACAGGCATATCCCTCGCACCCCGGCCGACCCAGGGCCATCTCTCACGATCTGGCCCTCTTCTCGGGTGTGGGGACCACAGAGTCCCCAACTCGTCCCCGGAAACGGGGAGGCGCGCCACGCGCGCCGCCGCCGCGGCCTGCTTCTGCAAGGGTGACAGGCGGCTTCACCTGTCACCCCCAGGCCGGCGCTCATGGGGGGCGGAGGTCGTTCATCGACCTCCGACGCCCGAGTTGCCTTCGTGCGCGGGCAGCTTGTCTAGCGATCCTTCGTCGCTCCCGCTGCCGCTCCCGCCCCGCCTCCTCCTTCACGAGCATTACTTGCTCGCAGAAGGAGGCGCCGGCCGCCCACGCATCCGCGCAGCGAACCATCGCCGCGAGCAAGGTGGAGAGCGTGAGAACCCTCACTCCCAGGGCCGCCACAAGCTCCCGCCTCGGCGTCTCCCACGCCGGACACTCGGTGAGCGTGTGCGGACCTGAGTCCTCGCTCGCGTCGCAGTGATGGCACTCGGATGTTGGCTCTTTCTGCATCCGACGCAGATACTTTCCGAAGCATCCGTGCTCGGTGATCATCTGCGTCAGACGGTACGAGAGGCTGCCGTGTGGCCTCTCTAGCCACTCCCCCATGATGGGTCTTACCGCCGTTACTACGGCGTGCCCTGCGCTTGGTTGCCCAAGTCGTCTCTCCCATTCTGCCACCATTTCCCTGTGGAGCCGGGATCTCACGGCCCGAATTTCTTCGGGCTCGGGATCGTGACCCCGCTCCCGCGCCGCCCTTCGGAACCTGTATAGCGCCGAAAGGCATCTCGCTTCCAGGATCCATGGTGGCGATCCGGCGAGGAGACTCGCCGCGTTGAATGATATCGTGCGGTACCCCCTTATGATGCGGCACGCCAACTTCCGCTGCGGACGCTGCAGCAGAAGCATGTGCCGATCACTCAGGGTGTCCGCCCACACGGGACACCCGTACAGGGCCATGGACCGCACGACACCCGCGTAGAGTCTCCTGCAGGAGTCATCCGGGCCCCTCAGGTTGGGCAGTAGCCGCGCCAGAGCGTTGGCTGTGCCCGCCAATTTGGGGCCCAGACTTCGGAAGTGCTTCCCGAAGTCCCACCGGCCGTCGAGCACGAGCCCCAGATATTTCATCTGGGGCTTGATGCCGATGAGAGTGCCTCCCACTGTGAGACTGGAACCTGGTGGTGGCGTGCGCCGAGGTCCATGAAAGAACATGGCCTCGGATTTATGCAAAGCCACCTCAAGGCCCAGCCGCCGGATCCGTTCCACGACTTGAGCAACCGCGGTCGTGGCCCTCAGGATCGCTTCGCGATGTGTAGCCCCGCTCGCCGTCACTAGCGTGTCGTCCGCATAGCACGTGACGGCGGCGCCGTCCGCAAGCTCACCGCGAAGCACCCAGTCGTAAACTAAAGGTATGTAACAAATGTCAGAACAATCAGTCCACAGGTATATCCTTGATATCCCAAGGTATTAAGATCATTTTGAGTTTTTTTTACCACTTAGGTGGCAGACAAGCACATGACCCACCTGATGGAAAGTGATTACCGTGACTTATGGACATGTACAAGTACAACACCAGGGGGATCACACTCGCGCCGCCTACCCTGTAAGAACCTCCTTATGCCTTTCTTGAAGAACCCCAAACCACGGCAGGGAGTTCACTCCACAGCTTAAACGTGCAGGAGATGAAGTTCCTATCATACCTAACTGTACGTACTGTTTCAAGTCGCAATCTGTGGTGGTAGATTCCATGCCTATGACGAGAGGTGCGATCATAGAACGTAGCCGTGGGCATCCTGTCGAACAATTCATCTGAACACACATCATTGTACAGGCGGTAAAACACACACAGCGAGGCTAAGTCCCTCCTGAGGCTGAGCGGTTCCACACTGTTAGTGAGTACTGGATTGTCAACGATCCTCAGCGCCCGCCTTTGCACCGAGTCAAAAGTTTCAAGCTGGTAAACCGGTGCCCCGGCAAAAAGGGACACTTTACTAATCAAGATTGATCTAATGCTAATTGTATCATGAATCTGTTTACTTGTTATCTATTACATAAAAATACGGATCTGTTTTTATATAATACATATATACATATATAAACATTATAACAAGTGTCTCAGTTCCGAGATGTTATATAATGTTATATACGAGTATAACATGCTCATTTTTATGCATATAATCACTGCTATATTAATCAGAAATTATATCATTGTGGTGATTTGTGAGCCCGGAAACGCGTGTATAATGAGTTTGTTCGGATCAATCGAGACTTGTGTAGACTATTCTTATCATCAACGTTGTTTTTAGAACTCCTTACTAGGATAATATACTTTCTACGAGTTACGAAATCACATTTTTATGCCATATCTATAGTTGAATTTGGTGAATCTTGTTGTTGAATGTCGGTAGTGTAATGGCCAGTTCGAACTCGGAATATTTCGATCGTAAGGCCGACTCGTTAACCACATAGCCACACATACCGTCATATATCTATTTATCTTGATGCCTTTAAACGTTCAATCATTATTTTTAATCTACACCACCCGCTGCTCGTCAATCATAGTGTTTCTTAATAGTTTGATATGATACATGATTTTATACATGTTTTGAACAATGACTTGCGTCACCTAAATATAATAATATTGAGAGCTGTCATCGTGATTTCATTGTTGGAATGCATAAAGTGTATACAACGGTACACTATTAATACATATTATATCACATGTAGGTAGTGTTTTGGTATATAATAGTAGGTGAAGCTATTGTCAATAATACAATTAAAAAAAAAATTCAACCCAACTGCTGTTCGATAGATCAAAACCAGTTTGACAGCAGGCGGTACCCATTTGCCAACCATGAACCGAAAGAAAATTAGTGGGTAAAAATTATCAATCTTCTTTTAATTTTCTTCATTTTGATACCCTACTTGATAAATTTGAATTAAAAAACCGCGGTAGCCTGGTGGTATGGGTAATGGACTGCTGAGACGAGGTCTCGGGTTCGATCCCAGGTTTCACCATGGCACACACCAATGACTTTTCAATGCTTTTTCTGTGTATTTATAAAAAAAATTAAAAAATATTTTTGGATATGTTAATATTTAATTGTCGCACCCATGCTACCACCAATTAGACCATACATTGTGAGTCATAAATTTATACAAGAACCGAAGAAATAAAGAACTGTTGTCTCTGCCTACCACGAAGATAGCAAAGCGCGTATATATTTAAAGTTCAACTTAAAGTGCTCTGTCACTTTGTTCTGGATATGAACGGCGATGACCTCATTGTATCGCCATGTATCATGCAGTCATATCACAGGATGTGGCCGGTTCGTTTCTCAGGCTGTCCATAGCCAAACATAAAAAAAAATGTTACAAAAAAGATGTTACGGTATCAGTAACATTAATCTTTGTGAGCTTTTTTAGATGTTTCAAGCATATGTATAACAATGTGCTTAATAATGTATCAAATATAGTTTTTTTTGTATCCCCTTGTGTCCCCTTACTAGTATTTTGAACTTGATGTGACTACAACCGCATAGTTCTTCACGCAAGTAGTAAATTCTTTACGGAGACAAGACGGTATTGAGCAGTCCGACTGGGGAAATACCTCCGCCCTGCACAATACCGCGGCTATAATAACCTCGTGTTGTGTTCCCGGCGGTAAGTAGGGTAGCTAGAGCTCACTGGAGAGTTTTTGTGCTGTCAGTGGGAAGACTAAAGGATTGTCCTGTTTTGTTTTTTGCACTGACAGCACAGAAACTCTGTTTTCACACCTGTGTGACGCTTTTGGTGTTGCACATATCCATAGGCCAATGAAACCACTCTCCATCAGGTGGGACGTGTGCTTGAATGTCTGCCACTTAAGTGGTTAAAAAAAAATAGAATATTGCCGTGTTGGTGTCCGGAGGAGCAAAATAGGGCCACCCCATCCTTTACTATGGGAGTCGCAGTAGGCAACTAAGGAATAGGGCTTTTCTCCATTCGACAGTAAACGTATAACCCATGAAAAACTGTCCGCTTGACGGCAATAGGCCTTAATTTCTAGGGCAAGGACATAACAGATTTCCCAGTTACCTACCGGTCTTTTTTTTACATGCTTAAAATACCCACGGATACCTCCCCACCGGAGCCGGTGGAAGAGGTTATGTTGGACTCGAACCGACTAAAACGCACGCCGCCTGTGGGTCGTTTTGGTTGCCGAAGGTGAGGTTGACAGGCATATCCCTCGCACCCCGGCCGACCCAGGGCCATCTCTCACGATCTGGCCCTCTTCTCGAATGTGTGGGGACTACATAGTCCCCAACTCGTCCCCGGAAAAGTTACCGACCGGTCTGATGACTGTTTGGTTTTAGTTGGTACGAGTCCGACATACACACTTAATTTCATAGCTCCGATGAGGTGAGTCCTATGGAGGTTTCCACACGCAAAAAAAGCAGTATAGTCATCAATAAATCACTTTCTAAAACACCATCCATACGTTCCACTATTGACTTCGTGAATGACATTGCAGTTTCAGTACCAATGCATTTTCACCCATTCCGCATTCTTCGTAAACACACGCGAGCAACGCTAATTGGATTATGGAATCCGATTAGAAATCCATTCCCAACCATATTGTTAAATTCCTCGTAATACATTACTGCATCAAGATAAAACAGACTTTTAGATCTGTAACAAAGTACGCAATGGATACAAGGTATTGCGTGTTGTTGGTAGAATAGTAAACTAGGTAATGAGATAGCAAAACAGTGTGACATTCGATAGCGACTTTCGTTCTAGATTTGAAATTGAAGATTCATTTCGATAGAACATAACTATGTAGCAATGGTATGAACTATTTCTCATGCGACTCGCTAGGATTGTTTTGACGGGAGTGAAATTCCTCTGATCTTTTGTTTTGTCAACATATTTTACCTGTCTTCTATTATTTTCACCAGTAATACATCATCTTAATCATACATAAACTCACGCCTATATCCCCGAAGGGGTAGGCAGAGGTAGCTAGCACCCACATTTCGCCAGTTTATGTTTAAGTCCCAATGTAATAGGTGGCGAGCCTATTACCATTAACCGGGCACTTATAAACCTGCGATAAATACACACATAACTTCGAAAAGCATCGAAAAGTCATTGGTGTGTGCCATGGTAAAACCTGGGAATGAATCCGAGACCTCGTCTCAGCAGTCCATTACCCAATCATCTTAGCGTTTTTCCTGATTGGATCTAAGGCTTTGTTCACTTTTATTTATTTCTTATTTGGTTTATACAGTTTTTTTTGGAAGCGCTTATGACGTCATCGGATATTCTGTGTGCTGAATAGGTGTGATACCTAGTTTATATATAAATAATTAAAATTACAGTCTCCCTCTTTTTCTCTATTCCATTTTTGTATATATTGTATAGTTAGCATAGTTTTATATAAATTTGTAAGTAATTGTATATTATAATGGAATAATTTATTTGGTCGAAGCTAGACAATATCAAACACAACCAGCCTTTATGTAGAAATAGTTCTACTATGCGCAATTAAATAATTAATAAATAAATATTCCACAACATAATACACAACGCTATCTCTAGACCCATGGTAAGCATAGCTCAACTAGCTTGTGTTGTGGAATCTAGAATGCGTATAAATATACTTAAATACTTTTTTATATTCGTGAGTTTATGTTAGTTTATGTTACAAACATACAAATGGACATATACAAATAGCCACAATCAAACAATCGAGCCGCAAACCAGTTTATGGTGTAAAATAACTAAGCTAGTAATAAAGGTTGACGATTGCAGGAAATGGGAGACGCATTCAGGTGTGATCCGAGAGGTATACCTTGACACACTTATGTAGTACCTAATCACGAAGTCAACGGGGACCCTTTTTTATTTATTTTTTAACGTGTGGAAATACACTCGGATACCTGCCGCCGTGGCCAGCGGGGTGGTTATTTATTTATTTATTTATGAACAAGCAGCTACAAGCATATCCCTCGCACCCCGGCTGACCCAGGACCATCTCTCACGATCTGGCCCTCTCCTCGGGGGTGTGGGGACTACAGAGTCCCCAACTCGTCCCCGGAAAACGGGGCAGCGCCGCCGCCGCAGCCTGCTTCTGCCAGGGTCACAGGCGGTTCAACCAGTCACCCCCAGGCCTGCGCTCATGGAGGGCGGAGGTCATTCATCGACAGCGGGCAGCTTGGCCGCTCCCGCCCCGCCTCCTTTCCTGTGTTCACATCTAGTGATAAAATGTGTAGTCTCTCTATTGAAGCCTTAAGTGTCCGTCACTTTTTTAACCCCGTGTTGCCCAGTCGTAGCCAATTATTAAGTCTATTTTTGAATCCATTTATTGTGGTTGCAGCAATAACGTTATCTGGCAGTACTGACAGCTCGTCCACCGCTGTAACACCTCGTGCTATTCTTAAAAGACACCCAAGAAATGTGTACTGATCTACTACTTGATTTCATCAAGAACCAAGTACCACATTTTAAAGAGCTGGATTTATTGCCAGCTCTCGTGTTTCCTTCTTCCTACAATCCCCAGTTCTTTAAGCGTGAAAAAGGATATAATAATGAGTGCCACCATTGTAACATGGTAGATACGTGTATAACATAATGACTCTTTTTCCCGAGACTTTGTTTTAAGCTTACCATCAGGCTACGTGAAGTCTAATTAACGTGTCCCATATAAACAAAAATGAGATACGGAATATATAGGTCCCGTGGTATACATAATGCAGTACGCCCACGGCCAGATAGTTATGTCATAAACGTGACCAGAATGCGCAGGCGGCGCTTTTGATAGGCACCGATACGTATGATGCACAGACGACTAGTTTAGGAAATGCGTCACGCATATTGTAATTGAGACCTTTCTATTCGGAGAAATTATTAAACGACGTTTTGAATGCCGATTTCGTAAATAAAAAATAAAAAAAAAAACAATCAAAAATGTACAAAAGCGAGCTTAACCTAAAGTTCTGTTCTCTTCCAACAAACCCGAAAGTGCACAGAGGAGTGTATATGAAAGTGTAGATGTATGTAAATCTACATTAATACATACATATAATCACGCCCTTATCCCTGGAGGGTTAGGCAGCAGTGAATTAATACCCATATTTCACCAATAATTGTACTCGGTCCCACATAATAGGGGGTGAGCCTATTGGCGTATTCCGAGCACTACTGTTGTCTCGAGCCATGCATCTGAGACACACATGCAAACTATCTTGACATCCATTACAAGAATAGCGTACGTCCCTACTGTCAACGAATGTGTATTTCTAGGTATAACTATAGATAAACAATGCAACTGGAAAGCACACATAGAAAAAATTTGCACTCAACTGGATCGTTTTGTATCTGCATTAAAGCGACTTAGAGACACTACTAATCTAGATACTGCAATGGTACCTTATCATTCTTATGTATCATCAGTGCTCAGGTACGGCATCATCATATGGGGTAATTCAACAGAAATAGACAGAGCCTTTAAAACCCAAAAAAAATGCATTAGAGCGGTATGCGGGGCCTCTTTTTTAGACAGCTGTAAGCCATTTTTTTAAAAACTCAAAGTGCTACCATTACCCTTCCTTTATATTTTTGAAATATGTATCTTTGTCAAAAAATACCCCCATCTATTCGACAAACTTGGTGACTATGCAAATAACCGGACGAGACATAAAAACAGGTTACTCTAATTAATATAGAACTATTTAGAAGGAATGTTTACTGCATGTGTATCAGAATATATAATAATCTTCCATCAAGTTTGACTAACCAACGTATGAAATTATTTAAGAAACAATTATTTGACATGTTATTATACAAAATGTATTACAATATTAATGATTTCTTGGACGATACAATAACATTTAACAATATCCTTTAATGTAATTAATTTTAACATATAAGTATTATAAATTATAACATGAATAATTTGCACGCCGTATGTGACAAAATGTGAGGAAACGTAAATTTGTTATACCTCTTGTACCATATTCTAGCAAATAAACTATTTTGATTTGATTTGATTTGAGTCTGGGCTGTATATATCTGTCTGATGGTAAACAGTCCTATCCCTTAGTCGCCTTGTACGACACCTCATGGGAAGAGATGGGGTGGCCCTAATTCTACTCTGCCGGAAACCACGCGTATTTAATCATTTGTTATGCTCAAACCTAAAGAATACTGCAAAAATTGCTACTTTCAATATTTTTTTCATATCATTGGTGAACTGATGCAGTGAACACTTGAGTTCCAGTGAGAATAAAGTGAGACACGGTGCGAGGTTTGAATGCAGGCACATTTTGTAAGAACATTTCGAAGTGATCGAACGAATTCGACAGCTGAATCCGCGATGAGATTACAATTTCTCGTGCTGTAAATTTAGTTGGGTCACCGCGGTAGCCTAGTGGTAGGGGTAATAGAATGCTGAGACGAGGTCTTGGGTTCGATCCCAGGTTTACCATGGCACACACCAATGACTTTTCGATGCTTTTCGAAGTTATGTGTGTATTTATCGCAGGTTTATAAGTACCCGGTTAATGCTCGTTAAGGCTCTCTATAACATTGGGATCTAAACATAAACTGGCGAAATGTGTGTGCTAGCACCTCTGCCTACCCCTTCGGGTATATAGGTGTGAGTTTATGTAATGTTATGTTATGTTATGTAAATTTGGTGACGTTGAGCACAAGTCGATAATGATGTATGTTTATGTGCTCGACAACGTGACGTCACCAAATTTAAAGCATGCGAAATTTAAATCTCTTCTAGGAGGTAGGGCACGGCGGTATTTCCACCCAATTGAGCAGTCCGACTGGGGACGTACCTACATAATACCGCGGCCATAATAACTTGGTGTTGTGTTCCTGGTACAGAAACTCTCTGTGCTTACAGGGTTGGCAGCCCCCGTGTGACTCTCTTGGTGTTGCACATGTCCATCCATAGGCCACGGTAACCACTTTACATCAGGTGGGCCGTGTGCTTGTCTGCCACCTAAGTGATATAGAAAAAGAGAACAGCACGGAGGCTAATAAGTACCAGAATCGGTCTATAATAATTGTAAAGAAAACTTGAGGTCATAAAACATGTTCTATAGAAAATTGCATTTTAACACACCTAATAAGTTCCAGTGTATGTCAATGGGTGCAATAGTTCTCTGAACAACGAATTGCGAAAGCCATTTTAAATCTTCGGTTAATAGCTTAGATGAATTAAAAAAAAAAAATTTTTTTAATTCATCTAAGGTTAATAGACTAGGCACAAATGTCCCGTTGCATTTGTGTTTGTGTTTTTTAAGCATCGTTCGCCAGTTCGTACTTTTTCGTGTCGTGGTACTTCTCTGTACTTTTAATCACTACTATATCTATTTATACTATTTGACAACATAATGTATAAAACTTAAAAAAAATATGAATCGCTCACTTCGACACACTGATATTGAACTTAAAAGCGAGTCAACAGAAGCGTTCTGTCAATTACAAACTTCACATTACACACTAATCGAAATATAAAACGTACAGAATATACCACAGAATTATTTTCACAACAGCAAAACATAACTTTGTCTAACACAATTGGGTTTGACACTAATTTCAACCTTATTTCAAAAAAGTTAAGACGTAATATCGTTTAACATAGACATTATGTTGTTAACGGTCAAATAGGTACCTCCTACTTCTCTCTGGTCGCCTGGTAACGGCAGTACTTATTTACTTTAGAAAAAAAAACTGTCGTGATCGTTGGTACTGTTACGATCATTGATTTTTTGTCTCTTTTTATCTTACCTATTAATGGGCTGTGAAGGTGAGGAAGAGGAATTCTAAATAGTGGAGACTTTTTTTAAATTTTAGCATTTATACTTATTATTGATACATATACCAAATAACCAAGCTATTTCAATCAATCACTAAGACACTCCCAACGTGTACCATTACTCCCGAAACTCCACCTTCAGTTTATGTCAGTAATTCCTTCTCGGGTCGTCAGTCCATTTAGCCAGACAAGGTATTGAGAAATAGAAAGTTGTAGGTTCACAAAAGAAATCTGAGGTTTTCCTTTAAGGCAGGAGTTACGAGATCAGATGGCAGTCGCTCAAGCCGTAAAAGCCAAAATGAGTAAGGAGAAGGCTCTGAGATGAAATCCTTTAGAGGAGGTAGGACACAGCGGTATTTTCGTCCAATTGAGCAGTCCGACTAGGGAAGTACCTCCGCCCTACAGAATACCACGGCCATAATAACCTCGTGTTGTGTTTCCGACGGTGAGTAGGGTAGCCAGAGCTCACTGGAGAGATTTTGTACTGTCAGTGGGAAGACCAAAAGCCTGTCCTGCTTTATCTTTTACATTGACGGCACAGAAACTCTTGTGTTTTCAGGGTTGGCAGCACGAGTGTGAATCCCTTTGACACGTCCACAGGCTACGGTAACTACTTTCCATCAGGTGGGCTATGTGCTTGTCTGCCAACCAAGTGTTATAAGACACAAAATGTAAGCATCGAATGCAACATGTCACAATGCTTAATGAGTAATTTTTGCTAATAAAATGTTTTCTTTATTTTCAGGTTAGTTCCAGTACAGTAATAAAATTATATCTCGCGGTAAGTAGGAAAGGCGGATGTTTGGAAATTTTGCGTACTATAAAAATCAATAACAATATTTATAAGAAAAAACAATAATCATCAAGCACTTAAACTTTTTAAAAATATTATCTTTTTATTTGTTCTTATAATAGGGCATATTTTTATCATTTTAAACTATCTTCCGGCCTCTGTGACGCGTAGCGGTAGACTGCTACGGAGGAGGCGTGGGTTCGATGCCCGCTCAGTGCAAATATTTATATGCAATGAATATGTATTGGTCTGTGTGTGTCTATGTATAATATGTATGTAAGTATTTACAAAAAAGTATTTAAGTATGTTTATCCGCATTCTAGATTCCATAACACAAGCTAGTTATGCTATGCTTACTATAGATCTAGATAACGCTGCGAAGAAATTTGTAATTATAATAAAATTATTATCTGTTTTTGTTTTAAGATATTTAAAAAAAAATAAAAGCTCATAGCAATCGCTTATCATAACTTACAAACACTTGCAACACAAATATTGTTATAAAAAACAAACAAAGAATCTTTCTAACCAATCACAGCGCTTCATATTACGTGTGCGCGCTAACATAGCCGCAACTTGATGACCATACTTACTAGAAAATCCGAAGTCCCGTACAAATCACCAGCAAATAACAGACGGACAGACGTAAGACCACAGTAATTGTGCCTGATTACATGTGGAATGCCATTTTGTATGAATATCTAGAGCGATATTATCTAGTGATGTTGTTTGAAGAAATGTTAGTATGCCATTATAGATATGAGAGTTCAATGGATGTTTGGTATCCAATCTTATGAAAACGGCTGGTATGGATTTGATTGAAACTTAGTATGCTCATAGACGTACAATCGAGAATAGACTGTAAGATGTTTTTGATGGGGGACAAAATATTTTGGGTCTTTCCAATTGAATCCCAAGTTTGCTCATCAGTGCCGTGGATCGCTTATTATTTGTATTATGTGGGTTTTCCCCGGAACGTCTGACCTTCCAACTCCGAAAGGAAAGCCTACGTCAGAGTCTCATCTGTTTTAAAAAGTACCGAGTTAACGACAACAGGCTTACCTTCTCTAATGGGATGCAAAATATAGTTAGTAAAATGTTTTATTCTGTTAATTAACCTCTGCCATCCCTTCAGTTGTACTTATAAGCGTGAAGGATATATATACCTATTAAAATCTCATTTTGACCTAAATACCGAACAGCACACTAATGCAATTCCTCGATTTATTTCTATTTATTCTTGTGCAATCAAAAACAAAAGTGTTTGCATTAATTATTGAAGATAACGTAAAAATAGAATACCAAATACCAATATTATATAATAAAGAGCATTTTGTTGCTCCGCCACGATTCTCGGGGCTATACCTGCTGGTTGACAGACCATGAAGGGCTGGCAAATAATTTCCTCTAGGAGTCCGATAAAAGTCACATAAACCAAATCCCATTCTTTCGAGGTTTAATTTTTTTTCAATTATATTATTACTCATAAAAACCATAAAATGAAAATATTGGTGTTTTATCTCCTCATTCATTTAACGATGCTTTGTAAAATCAAACTGCGTGGTTCCCATCAGAGTAGAATTTGGACTACCCCATCTTTTCCCATGCGGTGTCGTACAAGCCGACTAAGGAATAGGGCTGTTTAACATCAGACAGATATATACAGATCAGACTCGGATGAATGACTTGAATCAACAATAGTGCCCGGAAGATGGCAATAGGCTTACCCTCTATTACGTGGTACCGAATTTAATGATAAATGTGGGTGTTAATTCACCTCTGCCTAACCCTCCAGTGATAAAGGCGTGATTGTTTGTATGTTTGTTTGTATCATTCATTTAAGAATGCTTTGTAAAGTCAAATCAATAATTTCGTAAACTGAAGGATGCCACCACCGTTCCTTCTATATTGTCAAATCATGCTAAATTGTCTTTAATTGGCACTCAAACAGTATATATTTGGCAGTGAGAAGCGTAGATAACCACTTCATGGAAACGTCGCATTGGTTCATCAACACAACACCATCTAGACTAGACCCAAAGAATCAAGAATCAAAGAATCAATTTCATTTATTTTTATTATATTCAGTTAAGGTACATAAAGAGCACATATGAATGTCAAAATTTTACAATTACGTGAAAATAGAAATATGAGAGAAATATAAAATTTATAGATAATGTTGCCTACAAACAAATGACCTACTTTGTGAAGCCTGAGTTTTGGTACAACATGTTTATTTTTGGTTCTCGTATTAAAATTATGTACGTCAGATTTTATTTTATAAGATGAAGGTTCTTTCGTAAATATATAAGATACTATCGTAATTGTACCCACTGCAAGCTTATATGGATTTACTTAGATAGTAACTTCTTACATTGTAACCTACTCAACTAATGTAAGTAATCTATATCCACTATCTAGTCTACACATACAACGTCTATTTTCACAACTACCCACCTATTAAATTTTCCAACTTTCTACCAATTTAACTTAACAGGTTTTTCTTGTTAACGATTAACGTACAATTGTCACCGTCGACGTAAGTCTTTTAACACTTTTTCTTCCACAAAGACTTAGACTATTGAAGCTGAAAATTATACAGCAACCTTAGAAAGTGATGAGTTAGTTATTAACTTGTTAGTTGGAGCTGATAATTGTACTCTAAGTCCAGCAACACTGGTGTTGGTAAACGGTACTTATGTTGAAGAAAGTGAAATACGAGACTACTATAGTGGAAATATATTTTTGATCAGCAGTCTTTATTTTATCATCAAATGGTACTCAAAATGGTAATAATGGTAAAAAATCGCTAGAAAAATAGATTACAATTTGAATGGAATTTTAAGGGATTTAGTATGCTTACTGTTCAAATCTTGGGGTTCTTCAAGAGGGGCATCAGAAGGTTTCTTCATGGTCGGCAGCGCGAGTGTGACACCCCTGGTGTTTCATACGTCCATAGGCCACGATAACCGCTTCCCATCAGGTGGGCCGTGTGCTTGTCTGCCAACTAAGTGGTATAAAAAAAATATATCTATACATTACTGTCCGCAGAATAATAGATTTGTCACCACATCTAGCGGTGACAGTTCTACTATTCTGCGGTCAGTCATATATACAGAAATAATCGCGGTAGCCTAGTGGTATGGGTAATGGACTGCTGAGGAGGTCTCGGGTTCGATCCCAGGTTTTACCATGGCACACACCAGTGACTTTTCGATGCTTTTCGAAGTTATGTGTATTTATAGCAGGTTTATAAGTGCCCGGTTAATGGCAATAGGCTCGCCACCTATTACATTGGGACCTAAACATAAACTGGCGATATGTGGGTGCTAGCACCCCTGCCTACCCCTTCTAGGGATATAGGTGTGAGGTTATGTTATATTATTTATATATCTGTCTGACCGCATATTTGACTGTCCGCACAATAGTAGAGAATTTAAATACTTATTATTAAAGTTGAAAAAACACCAATTACAAAACATTCGAAATTACAATGATTAAGGTTTTTACTTTCCTTCTCAGTATTAGGTCAACATACAAAACTTGATTTTTGCGGCAGTCAGCAACTCTTATCCCGTTTCTTTTAGTTTAGTTTCAAATATTCAAGAATAATTAAAATAACAACAAAAACAATAATAAAATTCAACTTTCATCTTTATAACCACATCTGCATTTCTCCAAGTAATGAAGAAACAATAAACCTACATACAAATATGTTTTCGTTGTAAAACCATTGTAAATTAAAAAATACATTACCATTATTGCTCCGAATACTTTCTGATATTTACTTTATCAATTGGCTCATTAAATAAAGGAATTTGAATACGTTGTTCCATTTTAATATAAAATAACTGTATTTCGTGATATGTAATTTAAAATTGTTTTATCACAATAACTTCGATACTCATATGAGTATCAGAGTTGGAATACCATACTGCTTTTTTACAGGACCATGGCAACAATAACCTCGTGTTGTGTTCCCGGTGGTGAGTAGGGTAGCCAGAACTCACTGGAGAGTTTTTATGCTGTCAGTGGCAAGACCAAAAGCTTGTTCTGATTTTGTGTTCTGCACTGACAGCACAAAAAATCTCTTTCCTTACAGAGCCGGCAGCACGGATGTGACTCCCCTGATGTTACACATGTTCATAGGTAAAAGCGGGACGTGAAAAATCTAATGAGGCCGCCAAACTGAGTGCCACCATTGTAACATTACTTAGTGTCTGTACCCTCTTTCCTGAGACTTTGCATTTAGCTTAATATCAGGCGAGGTGAAGTCAAGATGGCGTATCCTAGATGAAAAAAAATGTCGTTGTTGCCATTCTTGAGTAACAAACTTTCATCCATACATAAAATGACATTATTGACAGAATTAACTCCGAGACGCTGGTATACTCTCATTAAATCAGTGCCAAGTGATAAACAACTCATAATACACCTAATTCCCGTGAAACTAACAATGAAATTGAAAAGATACGGTTGTTTCTGTTGTTATGAAACAAGAAGAATTTTGTAATGATAAATATTTACCGTTACAGTGTTAGATTTCAACAACATAATAGACATAAATCTAACATTATAAACAAATAACATAGTACAAAAAATATTCATTAGTCTGTGACAGTGTGCGAACATGCTTATATTAGTTATCTGTGAAATTTAAAATTAATGTTAGAATCTGAAGAGTGTAAATTGTAAAGTTATGTTTTTAACCAAACATCAAATAATCATGATACCACAGTATATATATATACCAACTACAATAATATTAATAATCCATACTAGTATTATACATGCGTAAGCTCTCTCTCTCTGTCTGTCTGCATGTTACCCTAAACCGCTAAACCGATTATAATAGAAATTTGGTATAGGGGTAGATTAGACCTTGGAAAAGGACATAGGCTTTTTTTGGCCTTGATAAACGACATACGCGGGCAACACGTAGCTATTATATAAGTAAATACATATATCTCTACATAATTACAGAAATCTTCAAAATATTCATATCCTAAAATATCATATAAACTCTTCAATTCCATGATTTAATCGCGAAAACCGAAGCAAGAATTATTTTTTTACAACTTAAATACCAACTAAAACCTAGTTAAAATTAACGATAAAATCCCATACTTCCGACAGTATCGTTCACTCACCAATCATTCATTACAACACCCGTTCAGTTAAAATCAATTAGTTCTCCCAACACTCGAGTACTCGCCAGTACCACAAGGAAACAGTTACACTATTACTGTGTGGGAACGTTACAAAGACCATTGTGTTCCACAGTGATATTCGCGGTGACATCCATCTAGCGGGCTCACTGGGCCATTGTTCTAGCATTCGGGGTGTGTTTACAATATCTAAGAGCCTTATAAGGGTATATGCTTACTAGTGAAGTAATAAATCCTGTCTTTACTAATGTTATTAAGGTAGATGCTTGTTACTCAATCATGCAAAAACGTCTGAACAGATTTGAATAAAATTTGTAGAGTGTTAGGCAAAAGTGAATTGACACCAATCATTATCATAATAATAATAGATCTCTTTATTGTATGTACACAAAGAATGAATGCAGAAAGATATAATTTGGTACAGTTTTGTGGCATTGTGGCCTCTACCAGGCGACCATGGGATGGAGTAAGTTAGATAAATAGATACCTAGATTGTATGGTCCCACGTAATAGGAGGTGGGCCTATTGCCGTATTCCGGGCACTATTGTTGACTCGAGTTATGCATCTGAGGCTGAGTCTGGGCTGTATATACCTGTCTGATGTTAAACAACCCTATCCCTTACTCGCCTTGTACGAAACCGCATGGGAAGAGATGGGGTGGTCCAAATTCTACTCTGCCGGGAACCACACAGAGATTAAAGTTAGTTTAAGGTCTAGAATAACTGTTAGTGGGCCATAATAGGGTACGTTTTTTTCCATGATTAGTATTTCACGTGGAAGGAGCCGTAAGTAATAGCAGATATTATAAACGGAAGCTTCCTTTGCATTATTTCCACTTGCATTCGAGACTTTAACCTCGAAACCTAATCCGCTTACTCCGTTTTTTTTCTCTCGACTTAAATGTTTTTTTGAGCTGACCGGTTGGCCTTCTCTCGCGAAAAGAACTACAGCGTCTTTACCATACCAACGAATTATAAAAATTCCAAGAATCATTTAATATTTTTCAGTTAAGCATTTGACCTACATCATAAAACATAAACTCACGCCTATATCACCGAAGGGGCAGGCAGAGGTGCGAGCACCCACATTTGGCCAGTTTATGTTTAGGTCCCAATGTAATAGGTGGCGAGCCTATTGCCATTAACAGGGCACTTATAAACCTGCGATAAATACACACGTTACTTCGAAAAGCTTCGAAAAGTCATTGGTGTGTGCCATGGTAAAACCTGGGATCGAACTCGAGACCTCGTCTCAGCAGTGCATTACCCATACCACTAGGCTACCGCGGTTATTATTTATACATAGCATTTGACACTACTTGATTATTTAGGGGACAGCAGTAAGTAGAGCTGCAAAGCTGTCAAAAAAAGATGAATCAGTCGTGCGATTCTACAAACAAAAAAAAACATTTAACGATTTTAACTGTTAAACGCGGATACTCTTGTTTCGAAGCAATGTCACTATAAATTTTTAAAGAATATCTTCTTTTAATACGTGCTTTCATACGTCAGAAGCCAGCCACAGAAACTCTTACATACATACATGTAATCATGCCTTTATGCCCGAAGGGTTAGGCAGAGGTGAATTAACACCTACATATCACCAATCATTGTTTTCGGCCCCACGTAATAGGGGGTGAGCTTACTGCCGTCTTCCCGGTACTATTGTTGACTCGAACCTTGTATCATATGTATCCCTGAGTTTGCGCTGTATATATCTGTCTGATGTTAAACAGCCCTATCCCTTATTCGCCTTGTACGACACCGCATGGGAAGAGAAGGGCTGGTCAAAATGGAATGACAGCATCTGTAACGTGGCGGTAGTAAGCGCGACTGATATTCAGGGGGAGCGGGTTCGATTCCGACCCAGTGCAAATATCTGTGTGAATATAACTATTTCTGGTTAAGTCTACAGAATACCATAGTCAGTATTAATAACCTCGTGTTGTGTTTCTGGCGGTAAGAAGGATAGCCGTTGCACCTCAACGGGTGCAAATCGCCTGGTGTTGCACACATTCATATATCACGGCAACCACTTTCCATCAGGTGAGGAGGTAGGACATGGCGGCATTTCTCCAATTAAGCAGTCTGACTTGGTAAGTACCTCCGCCCCCACAGAATACCGCGGTTATAATAACCGTACTCCAAACCACAACCAAACTCTGTGCTTACAGGGACGGCTGCGCGAGTGTGTCTTTTCTGTTGTTGCACACGTCCATAGGCCACGGTAACCACTTTCCATCAGGTGGGCCGTGCGCTTGTCTGCCACCTAAGTTGTTTAAAAAAAATCTCGGAATCAGCCGTTGGTACCGGTTGTCGTCACAGGTAGCTGAATCCCTAAAAAGCCCAACAACTGGTTTACCTGCAATAATTCGATATTGATAATGGGTTGTGGCAATTGCTTCAGAAAAAATATCGAATTAATTCAGTCAAGTCTGCATTATAGACTGGAAAAAGCGGACTCCAGACTCCGAGGTGAAAATTTTGGATGCAACTGGGAAGAAGAAAAGACATTTTCACTCATCGTATAAAGCAAGTCTTCTGTGTCCATCCACTTTATGGATCTTCACTCGTTGATATTAAATTACTATCGTTTTATCTTTCATCTTTTTATTAAATCAACAATCTTATCTCGAAATAGTGATGGGAATATAATGTATCCGCAGTATCCGCTTTATCTATCTATCTATCTAACTTTTATTAACATACATACGTTGATGAGTTTTCTCTTCTTATTTGAAAGATGTGTGTAAATTGTTTTTTTAATAATGTATGTTGTATCTAACTTAATGAATATTACAAAATGTGAAAGTGATTGCGTTTGTTTGTTTGTCAATCACGTAAGAATTGCTGAATCGAATCGATTAAAATTTTGCACACGAATAGAGCACGACCGGAAATAGCTTCAAAAATACTTTTTATTTTGGGAATATGTTCCTGTGGGTCATGGACTCGGTAGTAATTCTATATTGTGATGTTTTGCGGAGTGTTTGAGGTCCCAACAAAATCGGAGGTTAAGTTAATCTCACCCGCATGACGAACAAGATTTTGATGCAGGTTTTCTATGGTTAGATTACAGCTGCTCTCATGAGCCGAGATGATTTATCTTTATCTAAAAAAAGTAGTAGGTATACGTAAGCTTTGAATGCAACCAGAATTAATGCTAACATTACGATAGACCTACTTTGATAGTATCAAGGCAGACTCCATACACCCAATACACTCATAAAACACACAGTCTTAGTTCCCCCGTTCTCTATTTTCCCCAAAAATTATCGATTCGATTCGATTTCGATTCTAAAATAGTTTTATCACGCTACTATAAAATAAAAAATCGTGTGAACCGAGAATGAAGGAATGGGGACCATGCTATAACTTGGACCACTAGTACATTATTGCATAACGTCACTACTATAAAAACTACATCCAAAATAATAGTGTTGTGACAAGTTATTCGGTAATATCGGCACTGCAGCACATTATGACTTAACTACTTCCTACCAATACCGATTATAAACCGGTTTAACGGTTGCAGCCAAACTGATCTGGTTTTGAATCTCACGTCTATGCACGCAACGGTTTTTGAGATATCCAGTTATTTTTAATGTGGGAACGGATTTTGAATGCAGTCTGTCGATTACTTAATAGCGTAAGTTATAAATAATATTGGAATGTTTTACGATGAGTTCCAAAATTTAAATTGCAGTTTATGAATAAACTAATTAGTGATTATTATAGTAAAACGTTCGTTACGGTTGCATGCATAGCTAGTTGTTAAAACTAATGGTTCACTATTCCACTATTCCTCTTCATTTGGTTTATACTGGCCGCGTGGTTCCCGGCAGAGTAGAATTTGGACCATCCCATTTCTTCCCACGCGGTGTTGTACAAGGCGACTAAGGGATAAGGCTGTTTACCATCAGACAGATATATACAACCCGGAATTAGCCTCAGATGTATGGTTTGAGTCAACTATAGTACCCGGAAGATGGCAATAGGCTCACCCCCTATTACGTAGGACCGAATTTTATGATTAGTGAAATGTGGGTGTTAATTCACCTCTGCCTAACCCACTGGGGATAAAGGCGTGATTATATGTATGTATGTATACTGACCACACCAAGCAGGAGCAACTGCCACGCCCAGTAACTGACTAGCCAGTGAAGTTGGTTTGTCCTCGAAGATCTTAATAGGCACTATACACCCCAAAAGAAATTAATTAGCGTTCTTTTGTAACTGTAATTTAATATTTATTTTTAAAATCAATTATATTGATTTATCAATAAAATCAACTGGAAAACAATAACCATTTTATTGTGCTTGCCTAGCACTTAATGGATAAAAAAACAGGCCAGTAACAATAAATTTATGAACTACGGTGACGTGACGTGCGAATCGTACTTTCAATTTCCGGTTTTTATGAAAACCGTAATTCCTACCATCACTACACAATGAAGATATCATTCTTCGTTGAGTAACTTTATTAGTTAAAGAGAGACTTTATATCGAAGGTAATATTTTATTGATTCACGATCTATAAAAGTTATACTCTCACTCCCTATTATACACAATAAGATTAATTAGATAAATCTTAAAATAACAATATGTTATAACCAGTAAAAACCGTATTAACATCATTTCATTTTCATCATAACATGAATCCCAGTGGCATCCGAAGCTTTTACCTCGTTGTCTGGGGTCCGATTTACCAGTCCAAATGCTGAATCGGCTGATATTTTTTATGGAGCGACTGCCATATGACCTCTACTACTCAATAGTGATATCAAAATCTTTCAAGTTAGACCATTTGTTGAACTTTTTAGGGATCCAACTACTAGTACTGTCCCCCATAAGCGCCGGCCTAGGGGTGACAGGTGGAGCCGCCTGTCACTCTGGCAGAAGCAGGCCGCGGCAGCGGCGCGCCTGGCGTGCCTCCCCGATTTCCGGGAACGAGTTGGGGTCTCTGTAGTCCCCACACACCCGAGGAGAGGGCCAGATCATGAGAAATGGCCCTGGGTCGGCCGGGGTGCGAGGGATATGCCTGTCAACCTCACCTTCGGCAACCAAAACGACCCACAGGCGGCGTGCGTTTTAGTCGGTTCGAGTCCGACATAACCTCTCCCACCGGCTTCGGTAGGGAGGTATCCGTGGGGATTTTGCGCACGAAAAAAAAAAGGGACCCAACTACCCAAAACGACTTTGTATGGCAACCGGGACCGACGGTTTAACGTGCTCTCTGAGGCACCACCGTCAATGCATATTCCTGCATACAAATATTTGCACTGAGCGGGGATCGAACCCGCGCCTACAGCTTAGCGGCCGCGTTCACTACCGCCACAACACAGAGGCTGTTATTAATAACACTAGCGTTTATTTTCTTTTATAAACCTGAAATGTGAAGTTATGGGGGAGACGTCAGTCTCAGGGGAATGAATAGTTGCACGAGATGTGAGTAAATAATATATTTAACAGATTGATTTACACTGATAATGTTTACGGGGTTACAATGCCTGAAAGTCAGTAACACTACGTCGTATACGGTAATTATTGCTCCGGCGAGCTTAGGTAGGTACCAGCGAGACATGTGCGTAAGCGCGGTAGCCGGCGGACTGCCCTTGCGGCCGTGAGTCGAACTAACCGCTTATGTGGAAGAGGGAGACGCATAGCGTGCGGGCAACCGTCCACGCGTGGCGCGAATTGAATGTATAGGGATCTGGGTTGCTATAAAGTGTAAATATGTATATAACTTCGAACCCGCGATCTTTCCTTCCTTCCGTGATCCTTGCAGGGGGAATGTTCTGACCATTAAGCCACAGGACCTTCGCCCAAAACCATCCAAATTCTTCTATACATTATATCCGTCTTACAGCGACGGTGGGAGTCATCTACCGATATTCGTACGAACTATCGGAACCAATAAATGATGTTGCAATCATTTTTAAACATTGATTTTTGATGTCTCCGCTCAAACTATCATTCAATATTTATAAGGAGGTAGGACACGGCGGTATTTCCGCCCAATTGAGCAATCCGACTGGGGAAGTACCTCCGCCCTACAGAATACCGCGGCTATAATAACTTCGTGTTGTGTTTCCAGCGGTGAGTAGGGAAGTCAGAGCTCACTGGAGAATTTATGCTATCAGTGGGAAGACAAAAGGCTTGTTCTGCTTTATCTTCTACTGACGGCACAGAAACTCTGTAGTTACAGGGTTGGCAGCGCGACTGTGACTCCTCTGGTGTTACAAACGTCCATAGGCCACGGTAACCACTTTCCATCAAGTGGGCCGTGTGCTTGTCTGCCAACTAAGTGGTATAAAAAAATATCTATGCAGGTTCACGGTATATATTATGTACAGAAACACAGACTTGTAGTACATTTCATTTAATTATATGGCAAATAATTGTTATTTTAAATAATGTCATGCATAGATAAATCTAGTTATTAGTTTGGTTTTTAGACCGTTATAGATTTATTATTATGCCCCTGTTTTGAATTCGGAACACTCAAGGTAAAGAACAACACACCTACTTGTATACTTTGAATTTCGAAGCACACATTGTCATTGTAATTCAGTATGGAACGTATTGTCGTGTCCCAGGAACACCCATTGTGTGGGTACCGCGAACGAACGCTTCCTACTTTAATTTACTATTGTTCTTTATAATGAAGCGTAGGGTGACCAAGTAATGGGTACTAAGGTGTCGTTCGTTAGTAGAATTCAGAATTTAATGGGTACGTTTTGCAATGTTGGTATTAATTACGGTAACAAGTTTCATGATTACGGATACTGTTTGTTTTGACTAACTAATTATATATACATACTATATGAATGTATGTCCAATTAGTTCACGGCAATAAATCCCCAAGGGTTAAGTACAGGGGAATGAACTATAGGCAGTCTTGTACGACACTTACGGGAAGAAATGGAGTGGCTTATTCTGCTCCACCAGTACAGCAATAGTAACTAATTTAAATAAATAAAATTCACAAATTGCCATAAATGTTTTTCAACGTATCGCTTGAAAAGGGTTCGGCTGGTTTTTGTTTTGTTTTCGTTGTGTTCTCTAAATTATTGTGGCAATATTTGTATCAAACATAATGGGACTCGATAACCGACTAAATCTTAAAAAAAACGATTTATAAAAATAATGCTTTAACTATAATAAAAAAATTAGATATCACCTTTTCCCTTTTTTTTTGGGCCACCCCATCTCTTCCCATGCGGTGTCGTACAAGGCGACTAAGGGATAGGGCTGTTTAACATCAGACAGATATATACAGCCCAGACTCAGCCTCAGATGCTAGACGCAGATGTCCGGAATACGGCAATAGGCTCACCCCCTATTACGTGGGACCGAATACAATTATTGATGAAATATGGGTGTTAATTCACCTCTGCGTAACACTCCGGGGATAAAGGCCTGATTATATGTATGCAATGTATCACAGATTAATTATGGTGATTAACATCAGAAATATTTTTCAAAGTGAATCACGAAATGTATAAAAATAAAACGCAAGAACCAAACTATTTACTCTTGCGTGTTACCTGAATCGCAGTCAATTTATACATGGTGTTTATCTTACAAAAATAGAAATACTTTTCGCTCTTACTAGAATCAACTACAAAGCTGCTAGTGTTGTAAAAAAGCACTATACAGAGCGTTTATTTTTCAAGCATTGCCCTTTTAACTAATAACTACATGCGTTGTGTTCAGCAGGCGTGAACTGAGCCATGAGAAATTTAACTAGGGATAGGATAATTTATCGATATTATTATTTAAATCAGTATTTGAAACGTTTCAAAAGCTAACCTAATAATTATCCGTGAAAAAAATACTTTAACACAGGTGTTCCAGTTAAAATCATTCCATTTTTAAATAATTGGATGTATCGACGGTTGCTTAGCAGAAAAAGAGCAAGAAGAGCACCATTGACGTTGTAAAGAAAAACCTGTTTTAATGGCATAGTAAATACTATACCGTGTAATTTTTTTCAATCAACTGTCAATGTCGCTTGCGCCCTTTTCAACCGTCGATACGTCATTAATTTTAAAAGCGATGTATTGCGTGTTGTTGATTGCAACTGTCGAAAATTACACCCAAAAGTGTTTACTTTTTCTTATTTTTAAACATGTTTCGAATGTTACTTAATTTGGTGTAATAATTCTAGATCGCCTTGAGTTATTTTTTTTTTATTGTATGACACAAATAAAGTACGTTGAATTCGAGCTCTAAATTTTATAGAAATTTTAAATTCTATCAAGTTGTAATTTGTTGTGCTTTATCTTCACTGGTTATTTATATTTTCTATTAAGAATTAAAATTTATAATACAGAGAATTAAATAAAGCGATTATTATAGGTCCTTACTACTGGTGTCATTATTATCGTCACAGTATTAACTTCTTGGCACATTGTTGATAATGATTTTTTTTAAACTAACTATCAATTAAATATGCTTTATCTTTCAAATAATTAAATTTATATTATTAATACCGTACTTGGCTTGCATGTGAGCTGCTGCCGCCTAGCTCCCCAATCCCGAAAGGCCTGCGCCAGAGTCTCATTCGAGGATCTTAGCGAGATCTTAGCGAGGTCCAATAAGTCTACTAACAACTAATAGTTAAATAAAAGTACTCTAACCAGGTTACAATAACCCCTTTTATTTCATCGTCAACACTTTCATTTTAAATTGAACTGTCACAAAAGATCGTAATGGAACAAATCAGCCTTATCGATATCGATAGAAAGCTGTGCACATCACTAGCCTCATTAATATTTATGGTTTGTGAATGTAGAGTGTTCTTGATATTTATTCATTATTAATGTTCGAAGCACTGCAAATGAATCCATACAAGAATATAGTAAGAACTTTTATTATTTATTTCCATGCGTGCATATGCATACTAGTTGATATGCCTAGAAATGTATTAATGCAAAACCAAGACGTCCTACTTCTAATAATATAAAGGAAGAAGAATTTTTTTTTCTATTCTACATATACTTGCCAAAAATCTTCGAGTAAATTACTTAAACATATTAATGTAAACACATTACCCGACTTTTTATATTTTTTTATACAACAAGCGCACGGCCCACCTGGTGGAAAGTGGTTACCGTGGCCTATGGACGTGTGTAACATCAAAGAAGCCACACTCGCGCTGCCGACCCTGTGAGCACAGAGTTTCTGTGCCGTCAGTGTAGAGGACAATTTGTGCTAAAGGCAAGCCTTTAGTCATTCCACTGACAGCACAAATTCTCCAGTGAGCTGGTTACTGGTTATTCTGGTTACCCTACTCACCGATGGGGACATAACACTAAGTTATTATAACCACGGTATTCTGTAGGGCGGAGGTACTTCCCCAGTCGGACTGCTCAATTGGGCAGAAAGATGTTTTCACTGGCTCTTTTTATTTTAATGTAGCTGTAAAACTAAAAATCATTAATCACTTATGCCGGCTTTATCGAGGAAGCAGAATCCTATGTATACCTGTCACCCGCGTGGTGATAGAGAAAGAATACAAGCATCACCACCCCATCTCATTCGAATAGTGTCGTAAGAGGCGACTAGCAGAAAAATATGCAGACGATATTACTGTGACGAAAAGAAACCCCAAAATAAAACCCTATACCAACCCGTCTGGCCAGCGTGGAAACAGTAAGCCAAAGGCTCCCAACATTGGGAGAGGCCTATGTCCAGCAGTGGATTGCGATGGGCTAATTGATATACCTATGACTATCCTGTATTTCACCAGAAAACATTACATCAAAATGTATGGTCACGCCAATTTTTGGTCATTTTATAGTTATATGAACTATAATGGTCACTCACATTAGTATTAAAGCTATCGGGATATTTACCATGTTGTATTGTTCTGAGTTTCCGATATTTCGGTGCTGTTGCAAGCACCATGTTCATTGAGGAACTGGTGTTGGGGGTGAACAGTGAAAAGATTTTTAGGAATTTACACCTAAAACGTGACAGTGCTAAAGTATTTTAGGAGTTTACTCCTAAAACACTTTTTCACTGTTCACCGCTCAACAATATAACATGATAAATATCCTGGAAATTTTAATACTAATTTAGTCTTTTATTTGTTTGGGCGAGAAAAAATTTACCTTTCACCTTAAGCATGCAGGGCTCTCACAAGCCAACCTCACCTGTAGGTTTTTCTAATAAAAACACAATATTATGTTTATGTTAGAACCCTTCGCAATTTCTTTTTCGATAACGATGAGTGTGCATTCCTCTAGCATTACATCACTAGCTCACAAAAGCTTCCAAAATAATCGAACATCTTCATTCATTACCAAACACATAGGCACGTTACATGTGAAAAGGTATACACTTTCTCACTCTCTAAATATTTCTATATGATTAACTATTTAGTGATGTACTTGTACCTTTAGAAAAAGTAAAAGTACGGTTGTCAATGAAAGCAGTGAAATGTATCGGAATACCATTATCGTTAACGAGGCTGCAACGATGGGCTTCGATGACTCTAAGAATTGTTAGGAAAGAACCCAGGCGAAATTATTGTATACATACATACATATAATCACGCCTTTATCCCCGGAAGGTTAGGCAGAGGTGAATTAACACCTATATTTCACCAATAATTGCATTCGGTCAAACGTAATAGGGGGTGAGTATCAAAATAAACGGGATATTTACCATGTTTCATTGTTTTGAGTTTCAGTTCAGTCGGAAAATGAAAATAAACGGGATATTTACCATGTTTCATTGTTTTGAGTTTCAGTTCAGTCGGTAACTCAAAACAATGAAACATGGTAAATATCCCGTTTATTTTGATACTGATGTGAGTGACCATGACAGTTTAAATACCTATAATAGGGGGTGAGCCTATTGCCGTATTCCGGGCACTATTGTTGACTCGAGCCATGCATCTGAGGCTGAGTCTTGGGTGTATATATCTGTCTGATGTTAAACAGTCCTAACCCTTAGTTGCCTTGTACGATACCGCATGGGGAGAGATGGAGTGGTCCAAATTCTACTCTGCCGGGAACCACGCGGTGAAATTATTGTATCACGGATTTTTTATATTAATGGAAAAACTGTAGTTAAGCAATAAAAGGTGTTTATTAAAACGAATAAATGAAAATAAAAAATCTTTTATTTTGGACAACAATGGCCCGTATCTTGTTAGTTATTATTCTTACATTTATGTAAATAATAATAAGTATATATTTTATTTTATCCTACAGTTTTTTTTTTGATTATGCTAAGTAATGTCTAATATGCTAACGGTTACAATGAGTAAATGAAATTTAAAACTAAAATCTATTATTAGGTACCTACTAAAATACACTAAAATAAAATTAAAATTACATACATAATGCGTCATGAAATTCCTCCGCATCATCACCGACCAGCAACGTACCCAGAAGGCTGGCAGCATTGCCACGTTGAATGGCAATTCTTATTCTCTGTGCAAGATAATAACCAGCCTTCTGTTCACGCGTGGCTTCGATCACTCAACAATTATATTTTATTATTATACCAGGGTACTTGATAGATTCATCACGCCACGTGTAGCTTGGTGAATCTATTTATTGACGCTTAAGGAAGCTCATGAATTATGTGAGGATAGAATCAAATGGTGGGCTGTCTCTGCCTACCCTGGAAGGAAATAGGCGTAAGAAGAGGATAATGTATAGAAGACTAAAGAAAATTTCAAAGAATGGGCTGGAGAGTGAGTGACACATCTGTCGACCAATGACTGTTGGAATAAATGAATCCTGGAGTGGAGACCGTGAGTCGGTAAACAGATGGTGATTCACACCATAGCCTGGTGTTTAGTTAAGGTAAGGTGTATAAGGTTGTATAAGGTGTATAAGGTTACTATAAAGTGGATGAGAACCTTAATGATGTTAATGCGTGGTCAACATAAGTCTCTTGCTTGCTCGCACAAAATAAATTTTAAACCAAAACAAATTTATAAAAGAAAAATAATCTAGTTCTAATGTAGTTCGCTGAGTTTCTTGCTGGTATCTTCTCTGTAGAACTAATCTACCGAACCAGCGAAATAATCATTTTCCAATGGTTTATTTTTACATTATTTAATATATTTATATTATTTCTTGACATACATAATTGTAAAATTTTGACGTTCATATGTGCTCTTTATGTGCCTAAACTGAATAAATGAAATTGATTCTTTGATTCTTTGATTCTTCTTTAGTAGGAGCATGAAATTTTTATTTGTTATAAAGGTTTTTGTTATACAACTTAGGTGGCAGACAAGCAAACGGGCCCACCTGATGGAAAGTGGTACCGTGACCTATCAAAGTGTGCAACGCTAGGGGAGTTACACCCATGCTACCGACCCTGTAAGAACAGAGAGTTTCTGTGCCGAAGCAGAAGACACAATCAGGACTTTGGTCTCCCCACTGACACCACTAAAATTCTCCGCCGGGAACACAACATGAGATTATTATAGCCGTGGTATTCTGTAGGGTGGATGTACTTTCCCAGTCGGACTGCTCAATTGGGACAGGACTACCATCGTGTCTTATCTCCTTCTCAAAGCGATGGTGCTAGCACCCACATTTCGCAAGTTTATGTTTAGGTCCCAATGTAATAGGTGGCGAACCTATTGCCATTAACCGGGCACTTATAAACCTGCGATAAATACACACATAACTTCGAAAAGCGTCGAAAAGTCATTGTGGTGTGTGCCATGGTAATAACTGGGATCGAACCCGAGACTTCATCTCAACAGTCTATTAGCCATACCACTAGGCTACGCCAGCTGCTTTTACATTATCGTTTAATGAAAACCGCATCAAAATGTGTAATGTAGAAGATCTCAGCGAACTGACACCGCAAATTACTTGGTTTATAATACTATAGAAGATAACAACTTAATTATTATAGAACGCCATATTAAATTACCTAACATATTTATGCTTAATTCAGCAGAGACGCTTAAATCAGACAAGCGTGCTTGAAAGCAAAAAGCATAATTTATGCTCGCCCATAACACGCCTGTCTTCTTGTAGTAGTACTTAATGTCTAAGTACGATGGCATTTGTCAAACTGGTATTATTAATACATCACTGTTTTATTAATAAGCAGGATTTACAGCTTCCGTTGGTGCCTAGGCATACTAAAATAATAGCTGATGTTTGATCCTGTGCTTTTAAAACAAAAAATTCTTACATACATATATATAATCACGCCTTTATCCCCGGAGTATTAGTCAGAGGTGAATTAACACCCACAATTCACTAATTATTGTATTCTACCCCACGTAATAGCGGGTGAGCCACACATTGGGACCTAAACATAAACTGGCGAAATGTGGGTGCTAGCACCTCTGCCTACCCCTTCGGTTATATAGGCGTGAGTTTATGTTCTGTTATGTTACTTTTGTTATTGCATCATTAGCTCCCAGCGGGGAGTACCCACTCACAGTCCAAAGCCAAAACGGTCACGTACCCTATGGTTCAAAAGGAATTCACTCTCACCTCTCACGGAATCTCAAATTGTGGCAAGACCTAATGACCTCCCTGACATTTCTCAAAATAGTATGGTTTATATCTTTAACGAATTCTATTGTGATTTATTTGACAATAGCGAGGTGTACCGAATGCATTCGAGACCTTCGCCTCGGAGCCTTCCGCCTTCCGGCTTCATCTCCTCCACTTCCCACGGTCTTGGGTGTCTATGGTAGTGAGATCATTGGCACGCATATCGCCATCTATGACGCCAAGCCAGTTAAGTTTAGGTCTATCTTTACTACTGAAAATGCAATTGATACTTCGCAATTTTGTTAAAATAGCTTTAATTCAATGTGTAACATTCCATAGACTGCAGACTTAGGTACTCATTCTTTCGATTATAACCCATCGTTTACACCACGAAATAAGTTGAAAAACAAGTTGTAAACTTTTTTGTAAAAAACTTGTTGAAGACTTGTAAAAGACTAATCATAGATACTTGTTTCATATATATTTTGTTTTTATACAACTTAGGTGGCAGACAAGCGCTCGGCACACCTGATGGAAAGCGGTTACCGTGGCCTATGGACGTGTGTAACATCAGAGAAGCCACACTCGCGCTGCCTGTGCCGTCAGTGCACGGGACAAAGCAGGACAAGCCTTTAGTCATCCCACTGACAGCACAAATTCTCCAGTGAGCTCTGGCTACCCTACTCACCGCTGGGAACACAACACGAAGTTATTATAACCGCGGTATTCTGTAGGGCGGAGGTACTTCCCCAGTCGGACTGTTTAATTGGGTGGAAATACCGCCGTGCCCTACCTCCTATAATATACATGTATCTCAGATACTTGTTCGTTCCCATATAAAGTATAGCCAACAAGTTGTAAACAAGTATAAAACACATTTGCGTTCACACTTTAGCCTGTAACTTGACCTTGACTTGCTTGAACTTGAACTTGAACTTGAAAAATGGTGACCCTTTTTTCTGGGACTTTGCCTTCAGCTTACCATCAGGCAAGGCGAAGTCCAATTGACGTGTACTATATAAAAAATAAAAAATAAAATACATGTTTTATACTTAGGTGTAATCAATCAATCAATCAATTAGCCCACCGTAGTCCACTGCTGGAGATAGACCTCTCCCAATATGCGCCATTTTCTCCGATCTTACGCCTTATTACATGTTAGTGTATTTGAATTAATAAGGTGCCAAACAAAGGTAGAGGCAACATATTACAAAAATAATTACACATTCATTTTGTATATTGATTTATTTTAATTTACTGAAGTGTTCAGCACTTCTGAGGGTGACTGTACTATATCAATAACAAGCTGATACATCCCGGGAATGTATCCCACAGGAAAATGTTGTAAAAAAGTCCTATAACTCGATTGAAGTGTCACCTGCTGGTCCCTATAATTTTGCAATGTATGTAACTGCTGTGCGATTGCATGTACGGTTGTGAATAAAATACAAAACGTCATACAAAAAACATTACTATGTTAGCAGGCAGGGTGCCAGCTTCGTAAGGAAATAATAAATACATTCATACATGCGGGTTCGATTCCCGCTCAGTGCAAATATTTGTATGCATGAATATCTATATTTGCATTGGTCTGGGTGTTTCTATGTATAATATGTATGTATTTACAAAAAAAAAAGTATCTAAGTATGTTTATCCGCATTCTAGATCCCATAACACAAGCTAGTTAAGCTATGCTTACCATGGGTCTAGATAGCGTTATGTAGAATGTCGTGGAATATTTATTTATACATATAATCAGGCCTTTATCTCCGGAATGTTAGGTAAAGGTGAATGATTTTACCATTTCACATTTTACCAATCATTGCATTCGGTCCCATGTAATAGGGGGTGAGCCTATTGCCGTACTCGAGCCATGCATCTGACGCTGAGTCCAGCCCTATCTCTTACTCGCCTTATATGACACCGCAAGGCAAATGGTGAGGTGGCCCAGATTCTTTTCTGCCGAGAATCATGTTCTTTCTTGGTGGAGTAGAATAACCACCCCATCTCTTTCCGTGGGTGTCATACCAGCTCTTCCCGCGCGTGTCTTAGAAGGCGACTATGGGAGAAGAAGAAGAATCTTCCTCGTCCGACAGGAAACAGACACCTCATGACATAGTGCCGAAACCGAAAGTTATGATTGATGAAATGTGAATGTACATATGTCTCCTTCATCCGGGGTAAAATAACCGTTCAATCGTTTCTTTTTGCATGCTTACTACATAAAAAAAAGCAATTATGAAACTCAATATTCTGCTCTACCCCGCTAGACAAGTGGCAATTCGTTGGCCGGCGTATTGTAGAATAGAATGACAAGTGTATGGGTTTTTTTTTACGTGCGCAAATTCCCCACGGATACCTCCCCACTGGAGCCGATGGGAGAGGTTATGTCGGACACGAACCGACTAAAACGCACGCCGCCTGTGGGTCGTTTTAGTTGCCAAAGGTGAGGTTGACAGGCATATCCCTCGCACCCCGGCCGACCCAGGGCCATCTCTCACGATCTGGCCCTCTCCTCGGGTGTGTGGGAACTACAGAGTCCCCAACTCGTTCCCGGAAAACGGGGAGGCGCGCCAGGCGCGCCGTCGCCGCGGCCTGCTTCTGCCAGGGTGACAGGCGGCTCCACCTGAGTGTATGGGATTTGAAGTTTATGAAAGTCAACGCACGTCATAAATGTCAAATCCCATACATTCGTCATTCTATTATATAAAACGCCGGCCAAAGAATTGTCACTTATATAGAGGAACTGTTCTGAATCGATTGAGCTTAAATTTTGACACGATATAAATGAGGAGATACACTACTTATTTATCCCGATAGGTGGCGCATTATCGCTGGTGTTGTATTGCTGTCAAATTTCATACATATTGTTAGTAAATAAAGGAAAAAGTCTTCTGTAGAATAAGCAATGACTCTGTGTAGTGAATTTCAGTGTAAAAAGAAAGATCCTCGTCGTTTCGCTACTGATCAAAAATGACGGACGCTATAGAGCCCTGCACATCAAATACTGGATACCAAATTCGTCTGCTAGAATATGTAGCGACCATTTCAAACCTGATTATTTTATGTGGGTAAGCATTTCTCTTCTTCAACTCTTCTATTAAATTCACCACTGTCATAGAGTAGCGTTTTTTATTGATAAATTTTGTTATATAATCTCAATGCAAATGTTAACGACACGTTTTGCTTGTACCTCCCCATTGCTTCAAAAATAGTCTTATCCATTTTCCTCGTCGGTAATTGCCACTGTAGTCGGTTTATAGAACTTTTATGAGTATATTCCCACTGGGATATTATTAGATGAAATAAATATTTCTATAAGGCATGTACATAAGAGTCGGCAGCGGCAGGTGGAATAAAAATGCCACAACAAGCGTACATAAATAAAGCTTTATCTACATCGGCCATATCCTGCAGCTGCTGTTTCCAATGCAAAATGATAAATAAAGGTTTCCATCTATTTTTGCAATGCAGAAATAACCGTTTTTATATAATGGTTGGTATAAATAATTTTTATATTGGCTACCACTACCTTCTAGGACTGAAAACGACAAAGTTGCTTGATGCTAAAACCATATAAACGTAGTTATTTAAGTTGTTTACCAGCCATCTAGCGTTTTTAAATTCATCGTATTTCTAAATCACATACATTTTACAGAAGTATTTTGTAATTTCCAAATGATTGAATTTGAGTTATTCTCGCTGGGAAAGAGTAATGTGCTTATTTATATCAATTTCAATTCCGATTTTTGGGATTACAGTCCAACATGTTTGTGTCAAAAAATTATGTAAGTATAAAGAGTTTTATAATCCCAAAAAAAGCCGCGTGGTTCCCGGCAGAGTAGAATTTACCAGCGGTGAGTAGGGTAGCGAGTGTGACTTCTCTGGTGTTACACACGTCCATAGGCCACGGTAACCACTTTCCATCAGGTGGGCCGTGCGCTTGTCTGCCACCTAAGTGATATAAAAAAAACAAGTATCTCCACCCCATCTCATCTGAAGGCGCCCGTGAGGCGACTAACGGAAAAATCCGTAGACGAAATCACTGCGAGAGAAGGAAACAAAAGGCCAAAGCCTCCCGACAATGCAGCAGTAGATTGCGATAGGCTAATTGACTGATTGATTGAAATTTCTGCCTACCCTGGAAAGCAAATGCATTGAGTTCATGCATATATAATTTATTTTCAATATTTTTTAAAAACATTATGATTGATTGAATTGCCATATAAGTATGTATTTTATTTTTAGTATGTATTTATGTTGACATATTTGAGGACTTTACTAGAAAATAATGCCTAGTTGGCGACAATAAACTCGTCCCTTAAGGTTCAGTTTCGCTAGCAATAATCAGGGTCAATTGTAAACTTTTTTAATGTGCGCAAATCCACTCTAATACCTCCCCCTCCCTCCCCCCTGCCGAGACCAGCGGGGTCATGTCGGACTCGAACCGACCAAAACCTCACGGCCGTCTTGGGCCATCAGTTGCCGGGGAGCGTGGTAGTTATCTCTGGCTTATCTCTCGCGCGCGTAAAGTAAACTGAATTTTCACATTTTACTTGCTCTAATAAATTTGTATTCCAATGCAATAAGTTTCTTTTGATTTGACTTATACGGTTTTTATGAAAGCGACAACCAGCTGACTTCTCAACCCTCAGATAAAACTCATCTATCAATCAGCAGATGTATCGACTTATAAGTGTTGTAGGCTTGGAACCCAAAAATCTTTATGGGATCCCAAAAATCCAAATTCATTTTTAAAGAACTGCCCCATTGGAACGATTCTGCTTAAAGAGGGCATCAACTAAATGCCACTCGTGACGTTGTCGGTGAAGTGTCCTGCTCTAAATCTATGAGTACAAGCTCATGTAAGAAAGAGACAAAGCTATACCATCTATATACCGACACTTCAATAATGACTAAAATGAATATTACTGCATAGGTGATAGTAGGGCTATAAGCAATCAATTTTACTCACCGCTGGCGGTTACTCTACCTACACTGGTACAGTCAGCATAGCAAAGCAATGTACTCAAAATGATTCCCCCTACCTGTTGACTGATTATTCTAATCCTTTCTTTATACAACTTAGGTGGCAAACAAGCACACAGCCCACATGAAGGAAAATGGTAACAGTGACCTATGAACGTGTGCAACACCAGGGCGTCACACCCGTATTACTGACCCTGTAAGAACAGAAAGTTTCTGTACCATCGGTACAGAAAACACAATATGGACAAGCCTTCGCTCTTCCCACTGACAGCACAAATTCTCCAATGAGCCCTGGCTAGCCTACTCATCGCTGGGTACACAACACGAAGTTATCATAACCGTATTACTCTGTAGAGGGTAGGTACTTCCACAGTCGGACTGCTCAATTGGGACGGGAATACCATCGTATCATACCTCCTCCGTATGATAATACAATTTAAATCAATAAACATTATTAGTATTTATTAAGATCATTTTATTTATTTATTTATTTATTTATTTATTATTTACAAACAATACAAGCTAACAGTGTAACACCAAAGCGCTTATAATGTTATACTACTTACTAACTAACTTAAGCTACTAGGTACATGCAAGTAATAAAATATGAATAATAATACAATTGCTAAGCCACTACTGATTTGCCATTTATGATGCACATCTCATGAGGGTGCATTCAGGTACGTTAAGACGTTTCTCATCATTTGATGTATATTGTCGGAGAATACATCGACATCAGGGTTAGATTGCAGTAGACCATTTATTAATTCCACAGCCCTTGCGGTGGGGCAAGTGGTGGCCTGAGGCACGCGCCATGTCGGTGGCGTTACGAAAAGACGATGCTGTCTACGTCTACTTTGCTATAGTTAAGATCCATCTGACGCTGAATGTACACAAAACACAGCAGTCAACATACTGCATATTTATGTTCACACGTAACACCGTTATATTGTGATGAATGATGTTCTACCGAGTTCAGGGCGAAGCTATTCGTCTGTCTTATTTTATTAGACTTGTTATATTTTGCCGTATGTGGCACAATTAGACATTCTGTTAGTGGTACAAACCTTTATTTTAAATAAATTTATTTTGCAAAAAATACCTAAGTATACTTAAACATATATATGATTAATCTCGGCGGCGTATTTTTTACAGTAATTTTACAGTCAGCGTCAGAACTATCTTATTTTTTTTCATACCACTTAGGTGGCAGACAAGCATACGGCGCACCTGATGGAAAGTGGTTACCGTGGTCTATGGACGTGTGCAAAACCAAAAGAGTCACACTGCTGCCAACCCTGTAAGCTTTGAGAGTTTATGTACCGTCAGTGTAACAGGACAAGCTTTTATATATTCTATATTGTAGTATAAAGGCGAGCATAACTCAATGTTAAGTTTTCTTCCAGCAAATCGTAGAGTACCACAAAGTCTCAAAATGATCTTAAAGTATTGAGAGCAAAACAGACTGTTTTATTGATTTAAATTGTATTATTGTACGAAATTAAGGTGTGTACCAAATTATCAGAACATTCAATCGATAGGAAGGGGGAAACGAAGACATTAAGATCAATTTGACTACTTTATTCGTCAAAGTCGAGCTGACTGTACACAACTAACTTCATTACTTTCTCATAAAACATTTTCATCATATTGTGATTGTATGTCCCCCATCAAAATAAGTTAAAATATGAGATACAATATAGAACTTACTTTTAATTGATATTAACTATTTTTTTTAATAAGTTAAAAGAATATAATCCTGAGCGATAAGGCCAGCCTTTGTACTAGTACCTTAGTTATTCCTTGTAATCATAATGTATTTAAATGGTGTACAATAAAGTATATATAAATAAAAAATTAAAAAACCCCCGTCACAAAAAGCAACCCCCAAAAAGTCGAAAATAAGTTGTGTTAGTTAGCCCTATAATTTTGATATACCGATTTATACATATTTTGGTTCAAGCCTTGTCATGTCGGGGGATCCTAACTGGTAGAGCACTAAGACATATTATCGGAACCGGGGTATAAAAATATTTGGATACAAACAGGACAGACTTGATATGTAAAATACCAATCGAATTAAGAACCTCCCCCTTTTTACCCAACTGTCAAGAAGGGTTATGTTTTTCGGTCGTATCTTGTATGTGTGTATGTTTGTAATATTACACATATTAAGAACATACTGGTACTTTTACCTCAGCGTCTTCCACAGACTGTTATTGTAAACCTTCGAGAATGCCGTAACGTGAAACCGGTCAGATCTAACAATAAATATTGTAGGAAAAGTACCAGTGAGTTCTCAATATGTGTAACAATAAATTCCACCAATTTTTTTTTTATATAGGATACGCCAACTTGAGCTCACCTCGCCTGATGGTAAGCTAAAGGCAAAGTCTCAGGAAAAAGGGTCACCATTACAGACACTAAGTGTTACAATGGTGGCACTCAGCTTGGAGGCCTCATCAGATGCTTTTTCACGCCCCGCTTAAAGGCCCCGGGACTGTAGGAAGAAGGAAACACTTGTGCTGGTAATGAATTCCAGGTCTTGGTGGTGCGGCAAAGAAAAGAGTCTCCGAACCGCTTGGTTCTTGCTCGTATATTCTGCACACTGTGAGGGTCGTCAATCAATTGTATAAATAGTTTAATATTTATTGAATATTCTTTATTGACGACAGTTAATAAAACAAAACCAGTCCCTATACGCAACAATAAACTATATTTCTAATGTGAGTGTAACACTACAACTCATAGTTTAAATTTCCCAATGGCATATGAATCAAAACAGAAGTCGTATCGTTTCAAACGTGGGAACATATCCACTAACTAAGACGACACGGCTATACAGTATCCATGTGTATTATTAATATTATGAGACTTTGTATTTCATCAATGATTGTAAATACTTACATTGTTATTTTAAAATACAGACGGATAACAAAATATTAGCACGCATATTATTAAAAAAAAATCTTTGAACATTTCTTGTGTTGACCAGTTATCCAGTTGACAGCCTCTGTGGCGTGGTGGTAGTGAACGCGACTGCTACTCAGGAGGCGCGGGTTCGATCCCTGCTCAGTGCAAATATTTGTATGCATGACTATGGGTATTTGTATTGGTCTGGGTGTTTCTGTATATAATACGTATGTATATACAAAAAAAAAAATATTAAGTATGTTTATCCGTATTCTAGATTCCATAACACAACCTAGTTAAACTGTGCTTACCACGGGTCTAGATAGCGTTGTGTAGAATGTTGTTGAATATTATTATTATTATTATAAATACAGATTTAAAGAAATTTGGCTATCACGGGGTGTATGTGGATCAGCAGATGTAAAATATAAAATAAAGATGGTACAATTACAAATTAATAAAAATCAAAAAGGAATTTGAAATTGGGGCATGTATGGCGTCATAACGATTATGCTGTTAGCCGTCTCCGTATATGAGATATTTTTTGGTTAGTTAAGACGAATTTCGACCTAGTAATCGTGAAATTAACAAAATAGGAATCTATAAGGAAAGGAGAGAATGAGAAAGGAAGGAAAGGAGTAGAAGAAGAAGAAAAGATAAGAAATTGAAACAAGCACCACCACAAACCGTGATTAATACTGCATTAGCTAAGAAAATGGTAATTCTCTAATAAAGCTCAACTATTCTTAATACCAAAGAAGGATATTGCTATAGCTAACTATGAAATTATTATATATAGCAATTATACACACAAAATAATTTAAATTTTAATACAAAAGCAACTAAGTCAACAAATATTAAAGATCTATATCGTAAACTTGCTGAATACAGAACAAAAACTGAGCAAAACTCTAGTGAAGTGGTAACAAAGAAACTATGGGATTAAAGAAATCCTATCATAATTATTTTAATCTTCGCTGGGAACAAGATCTCAACAGAAAACGAATTATTGTTTCTTCTCACATTTCATTGTAGATCTAAGAACTATGTTACACTGTTATTGAATTAGAAGCTATTATTACTTGGAGTAACTGCAATCTATTGCCTGTGTTATTCAGTATTTACATCATTATTTATTCTATATATATATATATATTCAATTGTTGAAGTTTCATAGGTATTATTTACAAGCAGCTCAACAATCCTATATTATTTAACGACTATATTTCTCAAGGATTCTTTTATTTTTATGTGTCTCTTCACTTCCTCTTATCTTGTCCAGAACATCAAAAGAGCTAAATTGTCAGTCACCGTATACGGTTAAAAGAATTTCATTATCGAATCAAACGGTTTTTGCTTTTTTTCGTTGCCGTACAATAAAGATCTAGAATTTTTTGCCGACACAAGTATTTTCCTCCTCCTACAATCAATCCAGAACATGGTTTTTATCGTGGCGAAGTGTTTTTGTCATTGCATCTGGGACCAAGGTGAACTCGGAACTCCAAATCAATTCGCAACATCAGGGAAGAATCCATCTACCACTATCTAACCACTAATGCTTAACAATAGATTACCCTACCCCTTCAATATACAAATATTCAGTTTTAAATACAATATTTTCAAAAGAAGCTTAAGAATCCTCTACTAGTATCTCAATTCATTTTCTTTTATTCATTCCTCTTAAGGTGCCTTATCTTGCGTAACAGAATTCTAAACCATTGTAACCAAGCCCTACGTCTATTCCATAAAGCATAATTTTAGATCATTATTAACTACGTCGTCTAAGGCTCCGATGCACTAGATAGCCATACAATCCGCATTAATAATCACCGGTACTTAACGCTCGTTTAGTCTATGGTCAGTATAATGGACACAATCTGAGCCCTGAATGGATGCACCTAATAATTTATAATCTGATAGGTTGATACAGGCATGTGATAAATTCCTGCACTGTGGAACAGCTAGGGTTTGCAACTTTATATTCCATTCTGCAACTATAATAAAATATTTAATTGTATATACATAAAATCACGCCTGTTTCCCATAGGGTTAGGCAGAGATCACGGGTCTCCATTTGCTAGGATCTTGCAATACTACTCTCGCTTCATTCACTCTCATTACATTCTTCATGCATGCTCGTCGGTTTAGGGTACTCCTGATCTGCCCCTTCTCTAAAACTTCCACGATTTGGTCCAGGTATATGCGCCTAGGTCTTCTTCTAGGTGTACGAGGCACATATTGAATTGTAATCTAAAATATTTAGTTTCTTAAGTGGAAGCTACCGGGTTCGGATCGTGGATCATCTCACATGACGATAAATATAATGAAAACTGGTATTGACATTGAATTGTCAAATCTTTTGACAACTATTGTTAAACAAGAGCCAATGTTTTTCATTCATATTTGCTAACATAAATATTATATAGTTTAGATGTCACCCTCACACTGTGCAGAATTTACGAGCAAGAACCAAGCGATTCGGAGATTCTTTTCTTTGCCGCACCACCGCGACCAGGAATTCATTACCAGCACACGTGTTTCCTTCTTCCTACAGTCCCGGGACCTTTACTTGTAGTACACTTAGTGTCTGTAATGGTGACCTTCTTTCATGAGACTTTGCCTTTAGCTTACCATCAGGCAAGTCAAGTTGGCGTGTCCTTTATAAAAAAAATCTATTCGATACACATTGTTGTAAAAACGTAGGTTTCGGATTCATTCCAATAGCTGTCAATGGAGTTGAAATAAATAATGTCAATATTATGTAGGTACCTATTATTTCTTACATCAGTACTAACTTTTAAACTCTCGTGTTCCATGTAATGCAATAATGTTAACGGTGTTTAATGCGATGATGGTATACCTTTGAATTTTCTGACGTGTCGACCAGGTCACGCCGTCAGGCAATTCAAAGGTACTACAGTCGACAAAATAGATACGGTAGCACTTTTTCTTATAAAGTAGTATCTAAGTGTGCAACTGCATCTCTTTTGTCGAATATACCTATATCATGATCGCGTCGCGACCCAGGCTCCAAAATGAAAAAATTGGATGTAGCCAGGATTGGCGATCGAATGAAGAACATTTTTTTTTATAGAACACGTCAATTAGACTTCGCCTTGCCTGATGGTAAGCTGAAGGCAAAGTCTCAGAAAAGAGCGACACCATTACCTACACATACCATGTGACAATGGTGACACTCAGCTTGACGGCCTCATCATATGCTTTTTCATTTTTTCATTTCACACCCCGCTTAAAGGACCCGGGACTGTAGGAAGAAGGAAACACGTAAGCTGGTAATGAATTCCAGGCCTTAATGGTTTATATGTAGTTTAGTACTTGTTTTAATTCTTAATCTATATGAAGTTTCCAAACAAGTATTGATAGTTACGTGCAAGTGATGATTGTATGAACGATCAGGTAATTCTATAATGCGGTAACATGCTATTAAGCTAGACCATAGACATGGGTTCATTGAATGCTTTCGCTGAACGGTTCTAGATACCATAAATACCAGCAATAGTTGATTTACAACTTCAGAACTCTATATCTAGTTTGACCGTGTAATACAATTCGGTAGATCTCTTTACATACATTTATTTCAATATATCAAATATAATTTAATGTAGTTTCCCTCCAGGACCCGACTTATTTTTCCACCCTGTATAACGTGTAACAAAATGGACTGAGTTATTTAGGCTTTAGACAGCCCTATTCATCCCTTCAGGTATCTTACGGCAGCCCCAGCTCCTAATGGCAGGCTCCTATAAGTTACAACTTACGATCTGTTCTTTGATATCGTTATTTAAGGATACAGATTCAACTCGGTAGTCAGCCAAATATTACCTGTAAAATTCTTTTTTTTTTATTACAATTATTTTTAGCCATTGTCACGACTTCACGAGGAGCCTCTTCATGATTATGGCTGTTGAAAAGTTACAGACAAGTCGGGTACGGCTAAGCCTCAACTATCAATCAACAGATGCCGTCCTTGCAGTTAAGATGCGCACGCACAATGTTCCAAAAAAGGAGACTGAGTCAGCTGAGTGCAGACAAAAGAGTTCGTTTCCATTACATGTTCCATTTTAGTTGAGATTAACTCCGTGAACTAGATATACCTCGTACATTGAGCGCTGCTAAGTAGTGTGCCGTTTAATGAGACATAAAATCACGCCTATTTCCCATAGGGGTAGGCAGAGATCACGGATCTCCATTTGCTACGATCCTGACATACTACTCACGCTTCATTTACTCTCAATACATTCTTCATGCATGCTCGTCGGTTTAGAGTACTCCTGACCTGCACCTTTTCTAAAACTTCCCCGATTTGGTTCAAATATGTGCGCCTAGGTCTTCCCCTTCCGACGGTACCATCCACACTCGCCTCATACACCTGTTTCGTTAGTCTTCTTTCATTCTCTCAACATGACCAAACCATCTCAACATTCCTCTCTCAATTCTCATCACTACATCTTCTATCACTCCACATCGTTCTCTTATCACGCTATTTCTCACTCTATCTATTTATATATTTTGTCACCAAATTTTCATCAGCTGTAATGGGATCAGAATTCCACGCAGCTATATCATCATCATCGTTATTTATTATACCCTGAAGATACCTACACATTGTTTGGCGAGCCAGGCGTCATAAACGGAGAGTAACCCTAATAAGGTATCTATAATTAGAGAGCATATTTCTTATGTCAAGTCTCGCACGAATTCTCGCATGAAGGGTTCCATACCTTTATTTAGCCCTCTAACTTAAAATTGGGTTTGTTGTATGAAAGGCCTCCTTAAATATATTTTTTTATTGTATTTAATATTTTTTGTCATAGGTAATTAGCAATAGAAATATTATGCATGGTTCGAGGCAACAATAGTGCCCGGAAAGCGGCTCACCTCCTATCACGTGGGACCGAATACAATGATTGGTGAAATGTGGGTGGTAATTCACCTCTGCTTGTATATATCCATCGGATGTTAAACAGCACTATCCCTTAGTCGCCTTGTACGACACCGCATGAGAAGAGATGGGGTGGTACAAATTCTACTCTGCCAGGAACCAAGCGGCATGATCATGCATGCGTCTTATTAAATTTATTTAATAAGATTACAAGGAGTACAATTGGGTCTTACAAATAGAGCTCTGTTTTTACCTTTTGAGTACGGAATTCTAACAATATGTTGCAGGACACTTGTAATTTGTTTTGATTATAATAATAATATACTTGATGGATGACAATGAATACATTCCTTGCAAAGGATGGGCCCTTCGTGTGGTGCAGTTTAACTAGAATTTTGTCCCTAGCATGTTAAACAGCATTTGTGAATAATAATATGTTGTGACTGTCTTACGATGAACTGCATATAAGTAGTGATGCGATCAATTTTATCGATGTTTTAAAGTATGTTAAATTCGGTGTGAACGTAAACATGAGTTGGTAATATGCACTTGACGCCTGTAGCACAGGACTACCTAGTTCAGGCACAGCTTATATAATATCCCTAAGTAAAGACCTCTATATGACAATTAACTGCACAAATATATTATACATACCTAAGATACCTACCCATGCATAAAGTAATAACGATAGATTAAGAAGCCATAAAAATACAGATTTTTATGTATTATTATTATATAAAAATCTGTATTTTTTATTATTTTAAATATATTTATTATTATATATTTTTATACCACCCCACCTCTCATCACCGGAGCCGGTGGGGGAGGTTATGTCGCACTCGAATCGACTAAAACAAACGGTGCCTCTGGATCACCCCGACCGATCCAGAACCATCTCTCTACATCTGGCCCTCCTCGGGTGTGTGAACCACAGAGTCCCTAACTCATCTCCGGATACGAGGAGGCACGCAGCGTGCTCCGCCGCCGCGGCCTGCTTCTGCGAGGGTGTCAGGCGGCTCCACCCGTCACCCCCAGGCCTGGGTAAAATACTGTACAACGATTATGAAATAAATTTTATATGATTTGAGTATAATGTTTAGTGTCTCTTCAATATTATTCACGTTGAAAAGTCATTTCATCCTTTACGCAAGTTCACTGGTTCTAAGTGCTGTTTTTTCAATACGTCTCTGATTTGGTTTCAGCGTGTTTTTGATATCATAACATAATTTTGAATGCCTTTTCGAAGTATGTGGGGATTCAATTTTGCAATTAGATTGTAAAGTACTTTCAAATTACTAAAACTAAAAGTTGAACAAATTAAGTTGATTAATCAAAAAAAGGTTTTTATTGAAAAATTTGTTTTACTAACACGGACTTGTTTTAAAAATAACTTTTATTAGTATCGATAAACTCATGTCCCAAGCCTACCCATCCAAGGGTCACTCAAATTATTCACATCAAGTTTTATGCATTCCATGCGCAGGAATGCCAGTAATTCATCCAACGGCGATATGATTGGTCACATGCATTCAAATTTGTAAAGGTATCTATTTAGGTGCGGATTTAATCGGTCTAAAATATAAACTAGTGTATAGGTGGAAAAAATATTGCAAGGTTAAGTTAGGTTATTCCCGACGGCGCCATCTAGAAACCGGAGATGGTCCTGAGTTTGTCGAGGTGCGAGGGATATGCATCTTACACCTCGGCATCTGAAAACCCGACATAGCCTGCAACTGCTGTTTAGTCGATTCAAGTCCAATATAATGCTTGCTGAAAAAAATTCTTTAATTAAATAAAAAATGAAAAGACCCTTACCAAAAAACAACCTCCAAAAACTTGTAATAATTTGTGTAAATTTTCTTTGATATACCTAGTAATATTTTGATTCATCCCGACTTCTACAATCTATCAAATAAAAAAACAACAAATTGTACAGCTGTTCAGGAGCTGCGATGCCACAGACTGACACACACATACGTCAAACTTATAACACCCCGTCTTTTTTGCGTCGGGGGTAAAAAAGAAAACTACACAACAATCTGATGTATTGGTAGGTAGTTCCATTGCTATTATTCTCTCCGCTTCAAAACATGTTCAAGATCTAATTACTATGGTTGCTTATGTAGGTCAAGCTGTTTACCAGACTAGCTGATCGTAACGTTTCTCAATTCCACGTAATAATTTGTCCACGAGCCATACGTCCATGACCAATGGAAAGTATTGCCAACTTTACCATGATAAAAAAAAATAGCTTTAGAGTAAGGTACCGTTTTCTATGTAGAGCTAAGAACATTTATAAAAGAAACAAAAAAAAACATGTTAAACAAATAATAAAATAACCGTATCTAATGATACAATTGTAATTGGGGCCTGTAGTCAGTCCCCAATTATTGCAATTGTCAAATTAGTTACTTTTGTATAAACGTCAAAACGGTGTAAACGAGGGGTAACCCCTTGAATTCATGATTGCGGTGATTGCAACGAACCGGATACCACGCAAAACTAAATATAGACTGCCAGTGACCTCCCCCAACGAATTAAGAAAATTACTACATATTAGGAATTTATCCTAAGTCAAAAAAATCAAATCAAAGATTTTTGGGGTATAAGTAGAAAAATATCGATCATAGGTAAAAATTATGACCAAAATTGTAGGAAAGTTTATTTTAAACCACTTTGCAATTACTATTTTTCGTGTAAAGTTAAAAATAGGTAAATAATTTATTCAGTAAACAAAAATTTGACCGTAATTTCAAGAAGGCGGAAAACGTAATGAACCGCATAAACGCGAAACTAAATTTAGACTACCAGTGACCACCTTCAACGAATTCCGAAAAAAAATGCTACTAGGAGTTCATCTTTATCAAATCCTATCTCTTTTGTATTAAAGATGTACCCATACAAAGCAAAAAATAAACAAAACAAATGTAGATCTACAAAAAGGAATTTACCTATACAGTTATCCATAATAATTTACTTTCATTAACTGTTAAAGCCAGTGACGATAAAACTTATCACTTTGTAACATTACTTACTAAAAATAAAATCACTTAATCAGGTTCAATTTCAGAACCTGTATTAAAACCAGTTCAATGACTTGAGGCTCATAAATACAACACTCGTATCGTCTTCTCTTTTTGGGTCAAAGTAAAAAGGGATGACTAAAGCCAACGATTTTTGCTACGCGGCAACCTACTGCTTAAGTTGGTGGACTTCGGGATGTCACTCGGCAAAAGTCTATAGTAATTATGTACAATTGTTTGATCGGCAATTAGCAAAGTCCCAAAGTTGGGTAGCATCCCGGCCGGGGTGCGAGGGATATGCCTGTCAACCTCACCTTCGGCAACCAAAACGACCCACAGGCGGCGTGCGTTTTAGTCGGTTCGAGTCCGACATAACCTCCTCCACCGGCTCCGGTGGGGAGGTATCCGTGGGGATTTGGCGCACGTAAAAAAAAAAAAAAAAGTTGGGTAGCATCCGACTTTAGCTGCACGGCGACCGATCGCATGCGGCTGGTGACTAAAATAGACCATGTAAATGATCAGTTGCAGGCGGCACGAACTCCTATTTGACTTAACATTTTCGAAAGAAATGACCGAGTAGCATACGATTTAATTCACCTGTGTAAATACTTTACAAATCGTCCGACCAAACTGCATTAGTTTAGTCGGGCGATTTGGGAAGCAACTAGTAGCATGGCGAAAATCGATTCGTGTAAACCGGGTCGAAGTCATTATAATTAAGATGACTGTCGGTTCACGGAATATATCGAAGTTCAGCTGTTTCGTAAACTGAAAGGCGATCTCAACTTAGTAGTGAATATATTTAGAGAATGGTTTGTTTGGGTGTACAGAATAAATATTTATTGACTTTTGATAAGACCTCAAATGTCGTATCAAAAGTCAATAAACATTTATTGACTTTGCCGATTACACGATTACAGAATAAATATTTATTGACTTTTGATAAGACCTCAAATGTCTTATCAAAAGTCAATAAACATTTATTGAGTTTTCCGATTACACGATTACAGAATAAATAATATTCTGAAAAGTCAATTCAAACGGAACGTAAATCTAAATTAGAAAAAAATATTAATGACTAGTTTTCCACTTGCACTGGTTCGAAACGCAGCCCGCCCATTGGAGACTCCGGCAAGAAACTCAGCGGTCATTTTTGGTCTATTTACAAACATTTACTTAGTCCAAATACAATAATTTACCTCGCTCAAAGAATTGGCATCGTGGATTCAGCGTGGTAATGCCGCCAGCCTCAGTAGCAGTAGAGATCGATGGGGAGGAATTTTTCGATGCCTAAAGTTGCAGTCTCCCTCTTTTTCTTTATTTCATTTTTGTATATATTGTATAGTTAGCACAGTTTTGTATAAATTTTATAAGTAATTGCATATATTTTTATATTATAATAGTTTAATGTTAAATTAATTTATAATTTGCCTGAGTTGCATTGTTTTACGAACAGCTCATTTTTAAGCTTGTTTGTCATCTAAATAATCTTGAATGTAATACTTAATAATTTAATTTTATTAAGTCACAAATCCATACTTCCATACTAATATTATAAATGCAAAAGTAACTCTATCTGTCTGTCGGTATGTTACGCTTTTACGCCTAAACCACTGAACCGATTTCGATAAAAGTTGGTATAGGGGTAGATTAGACCTTGAGAAAGGACATAGGCTATATTTTGTCACGATAACTAACATCCACACAAGCGGAGCCGCAGACAACAGCTAGTAGTATATAACCCAAAGCCTAGGTACCGTTTCAAAGCATTATTTCAGGCGTTCGAACAGATCCGTGTATTGGTGGTGTTAGCTGTAGATACAACACGCCGTAAAAGTCCCGTTGCCACACGTTTTATGTTCTGTGGTTCATAGAAATGTTAGTATTGTTGTGTACTCTAACGTCATGAATAAAAATATTTATAGTATTGGTGGTGGAGCCCGTATGTTGTTGCATAACTAGATTGACTATATTATTATACTAGTCGTGAGTGGCCACGACTTCGTACGCTTGGACCCATTTTACCCCCGTAGGAGTAGACTTTCGTAAAACTTTTTTTTTTTACTTGCGCAAAATCCCCACGGATACCTCCCCACCGGAGCCGGTGGAAGAGGTTATGTCGGACTTTGGTTGCCGAAGGTGAGGTGACAGGCATATCCCTCGCACCCCGGCCGACCCAGGGCCATCTCTCACGATCTGGCCCCCGGAAACGGGGAAGCGCGCCAAGCGCGCCACCGCTGCGGCCTGCTTCTGCCAGAGTGACAGGCGGCTCCACCTGTCACCCCCACGCCAGCGCTCATGGGAGGCGGAGGTAGTTCATCGACCTCCGACGCCCGAGTTGCCTTCGTACGCGGGCAGCTTGACTTGCGATCCTTCGTCGCTCCCGCTGCCGCTCCCACCCCGCCTCCTCCTTCACGAGCATTACTTGCTCGCAGAAGGAGGCGCCAGCTGACCACGCAGCCGCGCAGCGGACCATCGCCGCGAGCAAGGTGGAGAGCGTGAGAACCCTCACTCCCAGGGCCGCCACAAGCTCCTGCCTCGGCGTATCCCACCGGACACTCGGTGAGCGTGTGCGGACCTCAGTCCTTGCTCGCGTCGCAGTGATGGCATTCGGACGTTGGCTCTTTCTCCATCCGACGCAGATACTTTCCAAAGCATCCGTGCTCGGTGATCATCTACGTCAGACGGTACGAGAGGCTGCCGTGTGGCCTCTCTAGCCACTCCCCCATGATGGGTCTTACCGCCCTGCGCCTGGTCGCCCAAGTCGTAACTCCCATTCCGCCGCCATTTCCCTGTGGAGTCGGGATCTCACGGCCCGAATTTCTTCGGGCTCGGGATCGTGTCCCCGCTCTCGCGCCGCCTTTCGGAACAGGTATAGCGCCGAAAGGGATCTCGCTTCCAGGATCCATGGTGGCGATCCGGCGAGGAGACTCGCCGCGTTGAAAGATATCGTGCGGTACCCCCTTATGATGCGGCACGCCAACTTCTGCTGCGGACGCTGCAGCAGGGGCATGTGCCGATCACTCAGGGTGTCCGCCCACAAGGGACACCCGTACAGGGCCCGACACCCGCGTAGAGTCTCCTGCAGGAGTCCTCCGGGCCCCTCAGGTTGGGCAGTAGCCGCGCCAGAGCGTTGGCTGTGCCCACCAATTTGGGTCCCAGACTTCGGAAGTGCTTCCCGAAGTCCCACCGGCTGTCGAGCACGAGCCCCAGATATTTCATCTGGCGCTTGATGCCGATGAGAGTGCCTCCTACTGTGAGACTGGAACCAGGTGGTGGCGTAAAATTCATACTCAGAGTATATCTACATCCTATAAGGAACCTACCTTATACCTATACCTAGGTTGACTGGTAGAAAATGCCTGTGGCATTAAGTCCGCCTTTGTACATTCTTTGACTGTTTGTGCAAAAAGTTTAAATAAATAAATAAACCTACCTGTGAAAAAGGAATGTTAGAACCGAAATTACTAATATTCCTGCTAACCCCTCCAGCTAAGCTAAATTGTGTGTGATAAGAGTGGGATCACGCCGCCTCACGCGCCTCCCCGTTTCCGGGGACGAGTTGGAGACTCTGTAGTCCTCACACCCGAGAAGAGGGCAGATCGTAAGAGATGGCACTGGGTCGGCCAGGGTGCGAGGGATATGCCTATGAATCTCACCTTCGGCAACCAAAACGACCCACAGGCGGCGTGCGTTTTAGTCGGCTCGAGTCCGACATAACCTCTTCCACCAGCTCCGGTGGGGCGGTATCCGTGGGGATTTTGCACACGTAAAAAAAAAGGAGTGGGATCACGTTGGTAGTGTAATAGCCTGGATTCGAACCCAGGACCTTTTGATCGTAAGGCCGACTCCTTAACTACTAAGCTACTGACGCTTAAATTGTATACCTACCTTATTCATCATCTTCATCGTAGTGAAAGTATTGGTGGCATCTAGAGCTTCTAATTTGGTGTAGATCCTGATTAGTTCACCTTTTTTTTTTTACGTGCGCAAAATCCCCACGGATACCTCCCCACCGGAGCCGGTGGAGGAGGTTATGTCGGACTCGAACCGACTAAAACGCACGCCGCCTGTGGGTCGCTTTGGTTGCCAAAGGTGAGGTCGACAGGCATATCCCTCGCACCCCGGCCGACCCAGGGTCATCTCTCACGATCTGGCCCTCTTCTCGGTTGTGGGGACTACAGAGTCCCCAACTCGTCCCCGGAAACGGGGAGGCGCGCCAGGCGCATCACCGCCGCGGCCTGCTTCTGCCAGGGTGACAGGCGGCTCCACCTGTCACCCCCTGATTAGTTCACCTTGACTTAGAGCAACTGCCATCTGCCCACCCAATCCAATCAATGGTTAGGCTACAGTTGAAAACGAGCGCTGCAGATTGTGCCTAATCTGTAGCATCAGCTGAACTGTGGCCTTTTAAACACACACTCCATACTGACACATGGTATTAATGGCGTTACTATTTTTTTGTGTGTGTTTAATAAACGTATTTTCTTTCTTTCTTTTCTTTCTTTCTTTCAATACCTAATATTCAGCAATACACACCGTATATAAAGATACAGCAATAGTCCAACTACACTAAAAGATCATTTTATTTTTATTTGAATTATCTCTTTTATAACAGGGACTGCCGTCAGACCCCAAAATCCCGAAAGGAAAACCACTGTCAGAGCCTTGTCTGTCAAAATCGTAGCCTTGTGAGGGCAAGTTTTGCCCAGAAGTCTAGGTCGGATACTGAACCGACCCAGATTTCGGGGGCAAAACTAGACTTTCAGCCGGACAGTCAAGCATTATATCGATTTATCTCATCGATTCACTCATCATTTTGTATTATCGATTAAGAATCGATTTGCCTATAACTAGCTTAAATGCTTGTATAGAAGTAATATGTATGTATGAATGTAAGGGCAAGATCGTGGGTTCGAATCCTGCCAGAACCGATTCCATTTCTTTTTATACCACTTAGGTTGCAGACAAGCACCCGGCCCACCTGATGGAAAGTGGTTACCGGGGCCTATAGACGTGTGTGACACCAGAGAAGCCACACTTGCGCTGCCGACCCTGTAAGCACAGAGTTTCTGTGCCGTCACTGTAGAGGACAAAGCAGGACAAGCTTTTGGTCATCACTGACGGCACAAATTCTCCAGTGAGCTCTGGCTACCCTACTCACCGCTGGGAACACAACACGAAGTTATTATAACCGTGGTATTCTTTAGGGCGGAGGTACGTTTTTCTATATCTTAATCTATTTGTATAGCATACTAAATGCTTTAAAATTTCATAGACATAGACAAGATTCAGAGTGAGACTGTCCAACTGAAAGTGTGGTGATACGACCACATTATTTATGGCTCAATGATCGTGGTCGCAAATGTACTGTTATGGCCAGACGTTTATTGTTTATTTTATTGTGTGGTCACTTTCTATGAAGACAGACAGACGGTAGAGTTATAATTTTATCGGAATGAATGAGATGAATCAATCAATGGGAGCGTATGAATAGAAGTTAAATGGCCGCATTTGAGGTCGCAGGTTCGATTTCCGCTGTGGAATGAACTCCCTGCTGCGGTTTTCCCAAGGGACTACAATATGGGGTCCTTCAAGAACGGCATTAGAAGCTTTTTTCGGCAGCACGAGTGTAACTCCTCTGGTGTTGCATACGTCCATAGGTAGTAACCACTTCCCATCCGGTGGGTCGATTGCTTATCTGCCACCTAAGTAGTATAAAAAAATATTTGTGCATACGTACGCCTCCTCCTCGAAACGGTAGGCAGAAGTATATTAACGCCCATATTTTGCCAATAAGAATTTCTGGTCTAAAAATATATGTATAATAAGATATAAATAACTTATAATAAAATGTTATACCGTGAAGACCGCAATAAGGCAAACGAAAGATAGGACATCTCCTAGCCAGATGGACTGACGACCTGAAAAGGGTGGCTGGGACAGACTGGATGCGGAAGGTGGAGGACTGGACGACATGGCGCACATTGGTAGAGACCTATGTACTGCAGCGAACTGCGGAGGGCTAATTGATTGATTTAATATAATAAATACAATAACAGAAAATGAACTTGTGGTAACCATTTTTTATCAGGTGGGCCGTGTGCTTGTCTGCCAAAAAAGTTGTAATAAAAAAAACTATTTTTTTTTCTTTGTCTCTATTCCTTATTTAAACTTCTATAATTTTCATCGACATCTTAGTCTTTTCTCTTCGAACATCTGAAGCACCTAATGAGGCATTAAGCTGAGTGGTCTGTAATTGTGACCCTCTTTCCAGAGACTTTACCTTCAGCTTACTATCAGGCGAAATAAAATCAAATTGACGTATCCTATATAAAAATAATCAAACCAAAAAGAACTGTACTGTTCCGTAATTACATGCATTTTCAATTAAACCGAACTAACAAACAGTAATCACCCACGACAGAGTTCGTATATAGTATTGTTTCCTATGCTCCGAAATAAATACAATATAACTATGCATCGAAGTACCGCTAGAAGACGTGACCTACCACAAGCAAAGCACGACTGAAATTTATATGTACTTGTATACTTGTACAGATACAAATTTTTGTCTCTCGGCCTGGACCAGACAGAGCGTTGTTGATTTGCAATATTTTATTCGACTATGGCGAAGACAAAGGAGGTTTATGATTTTGACAGGCTATGTATGTATGTAGGTTCATCTGTTCCCTCATAGCTCCTGCTTATTAGCACTAGACAAATGAGGTATCGTTAGAAGCGTCATGGTCGTCCGCTGGTTATAGGCTATATGGTGTATCACTGAATCTAATATGGCGCCCTCTAGTGGTTATAAAGTACTGTGTTAAAAATAAATTTGAGACAAGCATGCCGTATTGTATAGTATGTCAGGATCGTAGCAAATAGAGATCCGTGATTTCTGCCTACCCCTACGGGAGACAGGCGTGATTTTAAATATGTATAGTCCGTCTATCGACAAAGGTTTTTGGCTATATATCATCACGCTACTACTTAAGGGAGCGGAGGTAAGACACGGCGGTATTTCCGCCCAATTGAGCAATCCGACTGGGGAAGTACCTCCGCCCTACAGAATACCGCAGCTATAATAACTTCATGTTGTGTTCCCGGCGGTGAGTAGGGTAGCCAGAGCTCACTGGAGAATTTGTGCTGTCAGTGGGAAGACTAAAGGCTTGACCTGCTTTGTCTTCTACACTGATGGCACAGAAACTCTATACTTACAGGGTTGGCAGCGCAACTGTGACTCCTCTGGTGTTACAAACGTCCATAGGCCACGGTAACCACTTTCCATCAGGTGGGCCGTGTGCTTGTCTGCCACCTAAATGGTATAAAAAAAAATGTCAACAAATCCGGAAATTTTCCATACATCATTCGAAGACTAAAAATATATGGGCTCAAAGGGGTGCGTACCTAGAAAAAAACATTTACCATATTTATTACATGGTAATATCTCAGCTAGTTTTACACTATCAATGTGAATGATTCGATGTCAATGCTCTCAAATCAATCATACAAGGTGATATGAAATTTAATTAATTTAATTTGAACATAGGCCTCTCCCACAAACTTCCAGATTGACTGATCGAAAGCAGCCCGCATCCAGCGCTTCCCGGCGAACCTTGGTGACGTCGTCCTTCCACCTGACCGTTGGGCGTCCTACGCTACGTGTGTGGCTGACATGATGATGAATTTAATTTAATTTAAATCTTATTTAAATGCTTAAAGTTAATGATTATAATCTAGGTTTGCTGTTTAATCAATGAAGATATAATTTACTGGAAAATTAGTTATAAATGAGTTAACTGGCCTTCTTGAAATACGCTCGGGAATTGGATAACTGTAACGGATATTATTTCAAGTATATTAAGATTGGAGCCTTTCATGATCAAGTACTATAATTATGCTGAAAGTGATCGGTGATAGGCACATGAAAGAAAGCTAGAAAGAGAGGAAGTACAAACAATTAAAGGAGAAATAAAAAAATAAGTAGGTTATAACTACTGCTAACATTGAAAAGCCTTAAGTATAAAACAGTTATAGGTATTATATACAAGAGATGTATGTAATACATATAACTGGTTGGGTGCTCCAACCTGGGCAACGGAGACGGTAGCGTAAGAATAAAGCCCTGGTAATAGGCCCAGGTAACAGTCGTGTGGTTCCGGCAGAGTAGAATTTGGACCATTCCATAGAGTTTAACATCAGACAGACATATACAGCCCCTCGCGTCTACAATAGTGCACGAAAAATGGTATTAGACTCACCCGCTATAACGTGGGACCGAATACAATCATTGGTGAAATGTGGGTGTTAATTCACCTCTGCCTAACGCTCCGGGGATAAAGGCGTGATTATAACATATATGTCATATATATATATATAACATATACAGGGTGTATTTTTGAAACGGGGCAGTAAGGGCAAGTACCTTAACCGTTGCAGTTACAGCAAAACGTTCTTAAAAGACCTTCCCTAACTTTTTGGGACATTTTGAACTGCATTCACAGATTTTGTAAAAAACTTACAGTTAGCAAAAAAAATGCAAAAAGTCCAAAAATTTTTTTTTATGCCAATCGATTCTATTTCATGTGGGGATCAAAAAACTCTATGGGACTATTTTAGCTTTCAGTACTAGAAAAGACAGAAATCGCCAAAAACGTTTCCCATACATTTCGTACGGAAATATGATAAATCAACTCGAAACTCATAGGTCAGGTAAAATTTTGAACTTTTTTAAATAAAAAAAATCATTTAAACATTTAAGAAATTGAAATAAATTGCTCATAATGATTTCCATTTTCACGAATACATAAGTCTATCCTTTTTGCACTGAACGAATGGCGGCTCATAATGTTCTGGGATGAATATTACGTAAAATGGTCATTAATGCATCCTTGAGCTCTTGAACACTGGCGTACGTCGTCTTATACACCTCGTTTTACACGAAGCCCCATAAAAAAAAATCAAGTGGTGTTAGATCGGGGCTACGAGGTGGCCACTGTGTTGGACCATGTGTACCTATCCACTGTGTACCGAATAGGCGGCTCAAATTGGAACGTGAAAGGTGACTGTTATGTGGCGGAGCACCATCTTGTTGAAAATGAACTTTTCGCAATTCCGACAGGGGCCATTCGTCCATCTCGTTTTCAAGATGGTGTAAAATGACTTCATTATACATGGCAGAATTCAGTTTCCCTTCATAAAATTCCACCATTATGACTCGATTGGACATTATACCACACCAACAGTTGAATGAGAAGCGAACCTGATTATGACTTGCCGTAACTCTTAGTGGATTTTCTTTGGACCAATAGTGGTGATTTTTTCTGTTGTACATACCGTTATTGGAAAAATTCGTTTCGTCTGACCACAGTATGTAATTTAAAAATTCATGATCTCTGCTTATTTTTCCTCTTAGCCATCTGCAAAAAGTAAGCCTTCGAACATCATCACCCGGATGTAACACTTGAACTATGCGCCCATATCGATAGCACTTGTAGCCGTATTTCTTCCATATCTTTATCACAAGGGAGTGGGATACACCTACTTCAAGGGCGACTTGCCTGGACGATACCTCTGGATATGCTTCGACATAAGTCAGAACCGCAATCTCCATGTCCATGTCCACACGAGGCTGCCGCTTTCTTTTGAAAGAACCCTGCAATTCCAGGTTTTTCAAAAGATTTGTAATAACCTTTCTTGTTGGCACATGCCGCAACGGATACTTATTGCAGTACCACACTAATGCAGCTCCCGCATTTCGATTATTGACAAAATACGCTTCTAATCAATTTTTTCACGATTAGAAGACATTTTAGCGAAATCCTTAATTAATAACTCATACGAAGTTTCTGAGCTGAAACTAAGTATAACACACAGATTTTCGCATCAAATTCGAAATTTGAGGGTAAAAATTCTTTTTATTTACTTTACAGTCAATTCTACCCACTTCCTGGCCATAACAAAAAGTTAGACCATCGTAGAAATTTGTTTCTGTTGCCGAAATGTATGGGAAACGTTTTTGGCGATTTCTGTCTTTCCTAGTACTGAAAGCTAAAATGGTCTCATAGAGTTTTTTGATCCCCACATGAAATAGAATCGATTGGCATAAAAAAAAATTGCCAACTGTAAGTTTTTTACAAAATCTGTGAATGCAGTTCAAAATATGTCAAAAAGTTAGGGAAGGTCTTCTAAGAACGTTTTGCTGTAACTGCAACGGTTAAGGTACCACTAAGGTGGCAAATACTGTCAGCAGAGACTACATTTTCTGGGAGCTTGTTCCACGTTCTGACTACTCTGTTACTGATGAAATGTCTGTGAGGATTGTTGTTGGAGAAGCTAGTGCACAACTTCAGATGGTGTCCTCGTTACAATCCAGATTGACAAATTTGCAAAACATGCATGCTCAATTTTGTAAACTTATTATATCTTATCTATACTATATTTTAATTCAAATAAAGTTTGAATTTGAATATATTAAAAAAATAATAAACAAAGCCTCCTAGCATTGGGAGAGGCCTATGTCCAGCAGGGGACTGCGATGGGCTAATTGCTGTTGTCTGAATATATAAAAAAAAAACTTAAATATTATAAGCAATTTAATCTGCCAACCGTATCCAACGGTAAACACAACTAACATGTTTTGTATCTTAAACTATCGATACAGGCGCATCCCTAACAGCTCTCGAGTTTGCACTGTTCGCAGTGACATTTTTATCGATACATTTTAACTACAATAGGCTTATAGTATTGGACGTTATCTTATTGACTGTACGCACTTTATCTGACATTGCGGGGAATGACCGGTACTAAATTGTAGCGATAGCATTAATGTGCTGTGATATAAGTAAATTACTTTGTTTCTGAATTTACTAAGATGCTGGTAATGATAATTTAAAGTGAGTTGATATTGAGTTGGCCTGTTCACAAAGGTACTTTAATATACCACTTAGGCAGACATGCAGACGCGGTCGGCAAAGCACGGTGTTGTATTCCCGGCGGTGAGTAGGGTAGCCAGAACTCACTGGAGTGTTTTTGTGCTGTCAGTGGGAAGACCAAAGGCTTGTCCAGTTTTTTCTTCTGCACTGACGGCACAGAAACTATGTTCTTACAGCGTTGGAGTTGCACACGTCCATAGGCAACGGTGACCACTTCAGGTGGGCCGTGTGCTTGTCTGCCACCTTAGTGGTACAAAAAAAAACATTCTACATAACGCTATTTAGACCCAAACTAAGCATAGTTAACTATGTTGAGTTATGGGGTCTAGAATCCGGTAAACATACTTAAATACTTATTTTTACATATTCCTTGTACCAATTTTCTTTCGGAATTCGTCGGGGAAGGTCGTTGGCAAGTCTACATTTGATTTTGCGTGGTATTCGGTTCTTTGCGTTATCCACCATCTTGAATTTAAGCATGATATATTATTTATAGATTAAATCGTTTATTTATCATTTTTCATGAAAAATTGTTAAATAAACTGGTTTTTAAACTATCATGGTCACTCCATTAGTATTAAAGTTATCGAAATATTCACCATGTTGTATTGTTCAGAGTTTCGGATATTTCAGCGCTGTTGCAAGCACCATGATCACGGAAACTTTGAACCATACAACATGGTAAATATCCCGAAAACTATTTTCATAATTTCTGTAATTGCGCTGACTCGCTCTCTAGCCTCTAGTGTGGTCTCTCCTTTACCGTTGAATCGCCAAGACAGATGGGACAAATTACAGAATAAAAAACATATTAATAAGTGACAAATAAAGTATTCAATTCCAATAAATCGATCGATTAAATCGAGACTAGTATGTCCTTAACGTGACAAATGTTACCAAGTATGGCCCCTTATTCTGAGTGACAAAACGTTTCATAAAATTCAGTGGCATCCTAAGCTAGTCTAACTGTTGGTTTGACTGTAGTTCGATATTTTCCATGACGCTACTGCCCTCTGTTCTCCACAACCCATTGATGTATTGCATATTTTTATTTAATTTAAATTTATTATTCGTAATAAAATAATAATAATAATTTATTTCCAGAAGGTTTTCACATTCACATAGATTTTCCCGTTGGCCCCACACTAGGCAAGCCTGTCCTGTGGGTACCGTGACGTTTTCCTTATTTAATTTTTCAGTGCTCGGTCATAAGTTTAATTTAATCACACTTACAAAAGCTAGAAGAAGATACAGATAATGGATGTGTAATAAATGTATGTAATAGTTGTATATAACTTGTACATATGTATATATATATATTTTGCATGTATATAAATAAATAAATAAATACATACTGGGCAAATCTTAATCATATACACTATAAACTTCGGTTATTTCTACAAGTATTCATCTTAGTGTAGTAGAAGAATTTCTGTAGCTTCGTATGTCAGTGAAATCAGCCATTTTGTAACCACCATTTTTGCCTCTTTTAGAGAGCAGTTTTTGATGTCACAGGACTTAGCCACTCTATTGTATATATAATACTCTATGTGTGGACCAAACCGTTCTGCAAATGTTGTATACACCAGAATTTTTAGGGCTTCAACTACTTATATCGACTATATAGAATATCGTATGGCAACTCAGAACAAAAGACACGACCAAACCAATGCAAATACCCATATTCATGCATAAAAATATTTTTACTGAGCGGTAATCAAACCCACGCCCCCTGTGTAGCGGTCGCTTTCCCTACCGGCACATCTCAGACGGAGTCTGTCTGATCTTAAGTTGATCTAGTTATACTCTATTACTCTCTTGTAAATTAACCAATTGTAATCCACAGTCTTCTCGTGTAACAACTGCGTTTGAATCTTGATGTCACACAGAATAATACCCCAGGTCTTAGTAATGTACCTAATACATAATTCAATCGATTATAAATCGATTTTGTACGTGGTTAGAATAATTATTGTGTTATTCCTATTTAATGTTAGAGGCAGTTGAAATACCACACAGTCTTTGGACTTTTTGTTCTGCGAGAAGAACATCCAATAAGACAAGAATGTTTATAGGTCTTTTATGAATCTTTACGCGAAAGGAATGAATTAGTTATTCAATGAAATTTTAAAGCATTTACTAACTATTCAAACCGATTAAGATAGGAAAAAAACCAGTTCAGGCGTGATTCGAAGCCTCGCCGAAAGACGGATATATATAGGAAAATTTGAATGATTTGCGGCGTGGTTCGATGGCTCATTGGTCAGTGCATTCGCCCTGTAAAGGAAAGATCGCTGGTTCGAATCCCGCCGTATCCGTATCTAAATAGGAATGTATTAGCTTGACCGTGGAAAATCTATTTACAGATACTCGATTTTACAAGAAATGTATTAATTTAGTTTTTTTTTATTGTGTTGTATATCGAGAAAAAGACTTTAAAAGATGTTTACTAGGATATTTAGCTAAATTTGTTGTGGCGAGTTTACTATAACTCAGTTCAAAGTTTAGAGCGAAAATTTTAATCAAAATATCAACAAAAGTCAGAATTGTGCCATTCCTAAAATAATGATTTCTTAACATACATAAAACCTGTGTCGATGTTTCCGATTTCGAGCTTGAAATCAGAAAAGTCCAGTCTATCCTACATACATATTACGATCGGAAGCGGTGCACACCGTGTGTTATGAAATGAACTTCATCCCACGCACGCTCAAGCTGTGGAATGAACTCCCTGCTATGATTTTCCCAAGTGACTACAATGTGGCGTTCTTCAAGAAGGGCATTAGAAAGTTCTTACAGAGTGTGACTCTCCTGGAATTGAACATGCACATGTCCATAGACCACTGTAACCACTTTCCATTAGATGGACTGTGTGGTCATCAATCAATCAATCAATCAATCAATTTTATTTCGTTTAACATAGGTGGTACAAAGGTGTTACATTAAACAATACGATCTTCCATGTTCCGCCCAAAAGGCATACGAAAATAACAATTTTACGTTTATAAATAGTTAATATATTAATACCATATTATTATATTTAACCAAATTTGAATATATTACAAAATTAATTAAAGTAAAATGAAATTGTGAATGTCAGTGAATGATAAGTATTAAATGTCAAATAGGTAAGTACACAAAATAAAATTTAATTGAATTTACATTATCCACCTGCCGCAAGTCATCTGCCACCTAAGTGATATAAAAAAAAATAAAAAGCTCGAAGTTATAACTGCAGGTTTGAAAGCAAACTCACAGAAACCTATAATCCCAGATAACAATAACGCCAGTCAGGAACCGAACCCGCTACGTTATCGGGGCCGGTGATTTGCCTCGCACAAGTCCCGTACACCTTATTACGTTTCCAGTTATGTCGTCGCCGCTGTTATTTTATCATCCGCCTCATTCGTGGATCTGCGGTCTTGGGACACTTTCAATGCGATTGTCATAGAAATGTAGGGAATTTTGTGATTTCAGTTACCTATCCAACTTTATTAAATGTCTTATTAATAAAATAAATTATGAATTATACATAGATCATTTGATTAAGATATAGAAAAAATTTTATCGGTTCAGGAACGCTCTGACCACTAAGACACAGAACCTTCGCAGGAAACCATCCAAATTATTCTACACCGTAAGACGGATATATGTATCCGCCTTACGGCGACGGTGGGCCGTAAGTCACCGATTAATTTTTTTCTATTCTTACTCAATTTGAAAGAAAAGCAAAATGCTTTAAAATTTCATTCATACAGAGATAATTATTATAAATTTGGAAGTTTTCATGTTGTATAGTGTGTATGTATAACGTTTATATTATTATTGTGTACATATTAGAGCAGTATCCTTGAGGTAATTAGTTATTTCTTCTGCCTGCTTACTACTTGCTTACTTACCTTAATGCATCTTAGCATCACCCTAAGGTTGACTGTCAGGTGTAGCTTTTGGCATTAAGTGCGCCTTTGTACAATTCATTGTGCACAAAGTTTATGATAATATATTTGAAGAGGTAGGACGCGGCGGAATTCCCATCCCAATAGAGCAGTCTGACTGGGGAAGTACCTCCACCTATAATTCCAACCTCCGCTATAATAACCTCGTATTGTATTCCCAGCGGCGAGTAGGGTAGCCAGAGCTCACTGGAGCTTTTTTGTGCTGTCAGTGGAAAGACCAAAGGCTTGTCCTGATTTTGTGTTCTGCACTGACGGCACAGAAAATCTCTGTTCTTACAAGGTCGGTAGCACGGATGTGACTGCCCAAGTGTTGCACACGATCATAGGTTGCGGTAACCGCTTTCCATCAAGTGGTTTGCTTGTCTGTCACCTAAGTTGTCACAAAAACTCTCCAGTTAGCTCTGGATATCCTACTTACCGCCGGGAACACAACACGAGGTTATGATATGTGGTGTATATCATCAAAACAATACCTCCTACGAAATGGCACCAAAAAAATATAGTTTGCGAAACAACTAGAAAAATCTCTAATCAATTCAGATTCAGTTAAAGTCCACAACCACAAAACACAACGACAACTCAAAACCTACCTCAGTGCAGTTTAACACTTCACCCGATGCTATCTGCGAACCAGTTCGTTTTGTGGAGCAGACAGACCAAAAGGTACAGTTACCGCTACTGCTCGGGGCGACAAACTTCTGGTAAATGTCTTTATCGGCCTGGTGTTGAGTTATTTTGCGTTTGAGAGACTCCGGCGCCGAAACACGGAATTGTCTTATAGCCCGATTCCAACCGGCTTCCTAATTTTTAAATTATTTTTCACCGGTTTACCATTGAAAATTTTCATCCTTCGCCACTAATTGATAGGTTCTTGAACGTGAATCCACTCCTAACAAAAACAATTTAACTTAACTGGAGAGGTTCAAGAAAAAAAACTAGTAATTATGGTTCTAATATTCTAACTAAAAAAAAATAATAGGACGCATTACTTTGTATTTAGCACGTTATTGAATGAGCAATACAACGTTGCTCATTCGTTAACGTGCTCTGAAGATTTCCTTTTAAGGTTGAGGGTCACATAGCAGTCACTCTCGTAAAAGCTAAAATAAACCGAATCAAGAAAAAAGATCGCAGAATGGACCTGGGGTTTTAAAATACGGATTTTATGTAAAATCTGCGTGGATTAACACTTTGACGGTGATGACTCGTTCAGCAGTTATTTAGTTCTGCTTACCCAATTAAAAGTATAGTACCCTGTCAGCCATATCCGGAATGAAGGTGTTCTCATATATACTTTTATAACACTATTTTTAGCTAATTTTAAACGTAAAAGAACAGCAAAAATCCACTTGTCATGATAAAATCAATCAATAAACTAAATTACTCATTAAATGTAAGTGAAAAGATAACTAAGGAAAAACGTAATTTATAACGTTTAATTAAGTTTAAAAATTCAAAGTTTCAATCAAGTTCATCATCAAGTTCAAGTTAAATGTAAATTTAACTTAAGCCGATTGTGAATTTCTGCCACCTTCACACTTCCTACGTCTAAAATTTACATAACGATGTTCGATTACATAATCGATTTTAATCGGTTCCAGTATGTTATTTTGATCTAGTATTCGAACGGAAATCGTTAATCAAGTATGGTAATCGGTAATCAAGACATCAACAAATCGGTATAGTAAACTTTTTATGATCTGTATCGTAATTATTTGAATTTAGAATAATTTATAAAATTAGCAGATTATTTTGTTGATTTATTGCTCGATAGCTGTTTTCTTTCGGAGAAAAATATTTGCAAGTGAGATTCAAACGAGTTATGTTTAATTAGATTTATTTCTCGATTAAAATGCGAAAGTGAGTAGTTTTTTTTATTACTCTATCATGTAAAAACAGAGTATACCTACATAATAAATTTCACACATAGGTACAACTGTACAGGTAGGTAGGACAAAATTATATATTACACAGTTGAGTATTAGAAGTGATGATTAAGAAACAGTTGACGAAATGTAAGTTATTGACGAGTTTAATAACCACATTTCGTCAACGTTACCAGTATTAAAAAATAATCTCACCTCAATATTCCGTCACTAAACCCACCATCAACCAATTGACATCCCCCATTATCTTATTCATTTTCGAAGCCACAACAGAATTATTCGAAATTACATCTATTTACGAGTGCCCACTTTTAAAAGACCCGTAATCACTAACATTTAGTTCGCGGAGATAGATCTACGGGTGGCTATCGTGACAGTTATTAGAAATCTCATTTTCCGCGGGCGATTTCAATAATGCGACGATCGTGGACTGTGTTTTACGATGAAAGTGGGGCGAGTCGCTGTGGATGTACATTTTTATATGAATTTTCTTCACTGACGAAGCAATAAAAATGAAATTATCTTTTCTTTAATACGCTTCACAAATTTTTCTTGGAGATTGATATAGTTACTGGCATATATCTTGATCCCAATACAAGAGAGAAATGAGACCTTGTTCTTCACTTAGGTGGTAGACAAGCACGCGGCCCACCTGATGGAAAATGGTTACCGTGGCCTATGGATGTGTGTAACACCTGAGGAGTCACACTCGCGCTGCCGACCCTTTTACACTGACGGCACAGAGTTTCTGTGCTGGTTGTTGTACTGTCTTCTGATCTTGGGCTGTATATCATCACGCTATTACTTAAGGGAGTGGAGCTGTGATCATAAATGTCAAAAAATCCGGCAGATTCCCACACATTATTTGAAAGCTGGGGTCGGTCCGCTAATACCTATGTTGTACAGAATTACCTCCACCCCCCATGAGCGCAGGCCTAATGCTGACGAGTGGAGCCGCCTGTCACCTTAGAAGAAACAGGCCGCGGCGGCGGCGCGCACTACGCGTCTCCCCGTTTCCGGGGACGAGTTGGGGACGCTGTGATCCCCGCACCCGAGGAGGGCCAAATTGAGAGAGATGGCCCTGGGTTAGCCGGGGTGCGAGGGATATGCCTGTCAACCTCACCTTCGGTAACCAAAAATGACCCACAGGCACCTGTCCGTGCGTTTTAGTCGATTTGAGTTCAACATATATCACCAGCTCCGGCGGGACACAGATTATACAGATAAAAAACGACGGGTTGCACTCCGGAAGTGCCGGCAGAAGTGAAAACTTGAATATTAACGTTGTGCATTTTTGATATTACGGCACGCTGTAACATTAACACACACGAACATTCGCGCAAACGCCCTGCGCCGCCTGTCCTCTCTCCATCCGTCTTACGAATTTTCGATCAGGTCACGTGTCCTGACGCGAGTTTAGAAATTTTTACCCATTCCATAAAAAGTACACAGCGCCGCTAAAGAAGTTTTCACTCCAATAATGTGTGTTTTTTTTTTGTTACAGTGAACTCACATTGCTGGAGGGTATGGCGAACAGCGGGGGCTGGAGCGAGGAGCCGGTCTCCAAGGTAACGTGGACCTTTTTTTTTATACCACTTGGCATATGACTTGACCATGAAGAAACCTTATGATGCCCCTCTTGAAGAACCCCATATTGTAGGCGCTTGGGAAAACCGCAGTAGGGAGGTCATTCCACAGCTTGAGTGTCCAATATATGAGTTGAGTCCAATATTTATAACTCCCTCTCTCTACAAACTTAACAAGCCACACTTTTGTCGATGAAATAATTGCCATAGATTCTCTCTTCTAACTGTCCCTTCCTTAGTCAGGCTCAGGATGTTAGTATCTACTTACCAGGTAAGTGAGTGAATGGGTTCTAGAATGAATGTGTGAGTGAGTAATTCTGAACACAAATAGCTCATATTCAGGATTGAACTCACATAAGCAGTGTTGTTAATAATATCACCCAACTGCCAAGTATGAGTGGAATATAACAAATATGTATTGTATGTATGTATATTGTAATTCGAATCCTAGCCATTAAACTATTAATCGCGGTACAATATCGTACAAATCGCGTCCCAGTGACATGTCCATCTATATGTCAAAATATCGCCTACCAAGTGAGGTTGTCTTAGGTTCCAAAGAACTTCATGAGATTCCATACACCCCATTCAAAAGGAATATCTATTAATTTAACGGTAATTTGCAGAAAAATGCCCCCTTTATATAAAATGCTTATATAAAAAAATCCTCCGCTACTAGAATACTCTACCATTGACATAACATATATATAACATAAACTCACGCCTATATCCCAGAAGGGGTAGGCAGAGGTGCTAGAACCCACATTTCGCCAGACCTAAGTCCCAATGTAATAGGTGGCAAAACCTATTGCCATTAACCGTGCACTTATGCGATATCGCGTAAACCTGCGATAAATACACACATAACTTCTAAAAGCATCGCAAAGTCATTGATGTGTGCCAGGGTAAACCTGGGATCAAACCTGAGACCTCGTCTCAGCAGTCCGTTACCCATACCACTAGGCTACCACTACTCTACCATTACTCATTGTTATATACGTATATGAGTCACACTTGACACTTTTTACACAACACTAACTTACACTAAAAAGCTTATGACAGTTTAATTCATTGTTCCACATCAGTAAAGACCGAGATGGCAATTAGTCATTCACTTTCTTTCATACATTCATAAGTCTTTCCTCCATCGTTTGCGGACTCGAAAACTTCAGACAATGTTCATTCATTTCACAAATAATTAATTTTATTAGACACAATTCTATTCGCGTGTCGAAATTAACAAAAACTTATAGAAAACGAGAGCGTGGGAAATACTTGTGATGAATTACTTGTAGGGTACCAACACCAGTTACCGGTAGTGTTATTGTTCGAGATTCATTTTTCGGCTTTTACTTGAGAGTGGGAAACAATTTGAAAATGTAATGGGGAAATTTTCAAGGGTCTATATTATTTTTGATTGTTAAATTACTGGTATTTTTTTAAAGAATATTAGCAACCGCAATTACTAATAGTCCGTCTAACTCCTCCAACTAAGCTAAATTGCTTGTAATAGGATGGAACAGGGTTTACGTCGTTAGTGTTATGGTCAGGATTTTTTTTATTCGCAGGGTTCGAACCCGGGACCTCTCGATCGTAAGGCCGACTCCTTAACCACTAAGCTACGACCGACCGACCGACTCTATACTATAAGCTTGCATTACATACAAAATGCCTACTTTCAAATTTATAAGATATTGTTCTAACTGAAATATTTACATTATTATTAAGTGATCTAGTTCGTGAATTAAATCATATAATACAAATTCTTTCTCAAATAAGTAGTTTGTTACTCGTACGTTATACGTAAGGAATGCCGAAATGTGCAAATGGCATCATTTACAAATGTTGGCACTCCTTATATAATTATTATCGTAATTATATCTGACTAACAGCTGCATGAATATAAGTACAAAATATATACACATGTATAGTAAATCGAATTTGGACCACCCCATCTCGTCGCATGCGGTGATGTACAAGGTGCCTAAAGGATAGGGCTGTTTAACAGCCGACAGATATATATAGCCCAGACTCAGATGCATGGCTCTAGTCAACAATAGTGTTCGGAATACGGCAATGCGCTCACCCCCTATTACGTGGAACCGAATACAATTATTGGTAAAATGTGGGTGTTAATTCACCACTGCCTAACCCTCCGGGGATAAAGGCGTGATTATATGTATGTTTGTATGTATGTAATATTATAATAAATTATTAAAACATTTCTATTAAACGTCATAAACAAGCATGAAAAGAGAAACTGGCATACCCTTCGTATCGATGCATTGCAGTTAGGCTAGTTGTTGAAATTTTAAGGGCTCCAACGACCATACAACCGCCATAGATGTTCGTATGGCAACTGGAACCGACGGCTTAACGTGCTCTCCGAGGGACGACTAAACCAATTTAAACACATGTCATGCATACAAATATTTGCACTGAGCGGGGATCGAACCCGCGCTTCCTGCGTAGCGGCTGCGTTCACTACCGCCACGGCACAGAGGCTGTCAATCTGTCGAATCTCATTATTCCATAAATAAAGTTTGATTCTCATTTTAAAGATTTCTTACTAAGACAGAAAGCAAAGCTAATTAAGTGAGAAGTACATTGAAACTACCACATTTAGGTTAAAAATGTACTAACCGTCACAAGTTTTAACGCTAACGATGTTTGACCAATTTAAATATTTGAATTTAGAACACTGACCTATGGATGACCAATAGAAAATAAAATTTTATGTAGTACCAGCTGATGCCCATGGCACCAATCGCGTGGATTCAGTTATTATCTATTTTATCTTCTCAACCAATGGCAATCAAGCATACTGCAATTTTGAAGTCTAATAAAACCTTTCTAATAAAAAAATCACATCGAAATTCGTTCAGTAATTTACTTCATCCATCGTGAATAAACAGACCAATTCAAAGAATAATGTTTTGTGCTTAAAATCGTTACGTAATATTAAAATAAACCATTTTTTTAAAAATAGAACATCCGATCAAAACCAAGCTGTTCGGAGACTCTTTCCTCTGTCGTACCATTAAGGCCTGGAATTCATTACCAGCTTACGTGTTTCCTTCTTCCTACAGTCCCGGGTCCTTTAAGTGGGGCGTGAAAAAGAATATAATGAAGCCGTCAAGCTGAGTGTCACCATTGTCACACGGTATGTGTAAGTAATGGTGACCCTCTTTTCTGAGACTTTGCCTTCAGCTTACCATCAGGCAAGGCGAAGTCTAATTGACGTATTCTATATAAAAAAAAGGTAATTCTAATGTACGGAGCAACTATTTTACAATTTTTTAATAGTTTCTATAGATAAACTTCGCGAGTAAATTATTTCTCACATTTCTTGAGTTATACAGCCGATAACTGTTCTATTTACCCTACAATATACTCAATAAGGCAAAAAGTAAGGTTTAAAATTATGGTGTATCATGTTACGCAACCAATTAGTGGTGTAGTTTTCATGTTCACATAAACAACATATGGAATCTTATTATATACTAGCTTATCTGTCCCGGCTTCGTCCAGAAAAAGCATAATAATAGACAGAATGTTACATATCTTGAGACGTTTATTCAACGTTAGCAATGAAAGCGCTTAATATTGTGTTTTTCCGAAACATTAATGTTAAGGATATTATATTGACTGATGTTAAACAAATAAATGACTAATGAAATAAATAATTATTGATTGCATGCGTGACATAAACTGTATTTTTGACATTATTATGGTAAAACTTAAATATTATTATTGTAAAACTTAATAGAAATAAATAATTAATTGATTGCATGAGTGACATAAACTGTATATTTGACATTACTATCGTAAAACTTAAATATTATTATATTTATTATTGTAAAACTAAATATTTCTACACCTGGTTATGGTAGAATATGTTTGAAAAACTGTAATAACATAAAGACCTCAATGTACCATATTCTTAGAAATAAATAATTCATTCATTCATTCGTTCATATTGGTAGATAGACAGATATCTAAATTTATGAGAAAAGCAAGTAGTGTGTTGTGTTCCCAGCGGTGAGTAGGGTAGCCAGAGCTCACTGGGGAGTTTGTGCTGTCAGTGGGAAGACTAAATGCTTGTCCTGCTTTGTCTTCTACACTGACGGCACAGAAACTGTCTGTGCTGACAGGGACGGCAGCGCGAGTGTGACTCTTCTCGTGATACACACGTCGATAGGCCACTGTACCTAACCATTTTCCATCAGGTGTGCTCGTAAAAAGTAGTGCATCATAAACAGTTAGGTTAGGTTAATTAATATTAAATCTATAATCCAATCAGTATTAAATGTTGCCAAAATGTTTATAAAACAAAGAAAATTTAGACGAGAAACAAGCTTGGAAATGTCCTATTTAGGGGACTGCAATTACGCTTCTTGACATCTGAGTCAAGGCGTATTTTTCTCGGCAATTTGCTAAGTGTGAAGCAAATGATGCTTTGGTGTGTAATCTCCTTAGGTACTCAAATAATATCTCATCAATTCTATATAGACTATAAAGTGGTATTCACAAAACGTCAAAAACAAAAGATCAAGCTAAAAGGACTCCGGCAAGAAACCCAGTGAATTTTTTTTATTCTACGCACAAAAATGTTTACCTAATCTAATAACAATGTTTTGTGTGAGTACTCGAATGTGGCAAGCAAGTAGTTTATTTCCGCTTGAGAATGAACTACTTGCCCTAGTAATATTTAGACTGTAAACAAGCCTTTGTATTGTATGAAATTTTAAAGCGTTTAGAATGCTAACTATTCAACCTGACATTGACGACCACTGAGCCTGTCAGCCTGTGACCACGGCCGGTGAAACCTGGTTGAAACGTCAGGCAAATCAAAGGTATGTATGTATCTATACTAAGATCACGTTAATTCCCGCTAACATTATTATAACATAAAACTATGCCAAAAAGGAAAGAATATTTAAATGACATACAAAGGCTTGTTTACTGTCTAATTATTACTAGGGCAAGTAGTTCATTCTCAAGCGGAAATAAACTACTTACTTGCCCTATTCGAGTACTCACACATAACATTGTAATTATATTAAGTAAACATGTTTGTATATAGACCAAAAAAGTTCCGTAAACATTATTGTATATCATAGAACGCGAAAGTTTAAAAGGCAGTTTAATTTTTTAAAACAAAACTTTAAATGAACTCTATCGGTAACTTAGCGGATTCGGTCTCATCGTCGTGAACCTACTTCTAAATTAGTGCTAATACTAGTAATCGCGGTTACCAATATTCTTTAAAAGAATATAGGAAGAACCTGTATGCATAGTATTGAGCTTTTATTCTTGTAAAGAAATATTAATTGATTAGCAGTATAGTAAATTCCCACGATCACAAACACCCACGTTAACCTGTGCGTTAAATATTGGATAGCTCACATAGCATAGCGATCCAATACATTATAATTATTACTGTTATATAAAGTATACGCAGGTATTTCATTATTACGACGTGGGTGACAAGCCTCAAAAGGTAAGGTGAGAGTTATACATTCATAATTTTGTAATAAAACTGTCTGCATCTCCCATTTTGTAATACCTTATTGTGGGAACATAATTTCACTATGCCACTGTATGTTTCTTTTATTACTCGAACCAAAGCAGTAAAATATAACTATCTAAACAATTGAACTCTATCACACATAGGCTGTGTTTCCACCAAAGATGTACAAGGAACCTGCCCCCCTTTTTTTACGTGCGCAAAATCCCCACGGATACCTCCCCACCGGAGCCGGTGGAAGAGGTTATGTCGGACTCGAACCGACTAAAACGCACGCCGCCTGTGAGTCGTTTTGGTTGCCAAAGGTGAGGTTGACAGGCATATCCCTCGCACCCCTGCCGACCCAGGGCCATCTCTCACGATCTGGCCCTCTCCTCGGAACCTGCCCCCCTAGACAAGTGACAAGTATTGCAGAATATGGAGATGAATGTATGGTCTTGATACGTAATTTTATGGCGTTTATGACAGTTGTCATCTTATGTTAATCCTCTAATGTTGATCAAGCTAATATATTCTATATTATATATATGGAGAGCGTTTGTGCTGTCAGTGAGAAGGCTAAAGGCTTATTCTGATTTTGTGTTCTGCATTGACGGCACAGAAAACCTCTGTTCTTACAAGGTAGGCAGCACGGGTGTGACTCCCCTGGTGTTGCATACGTTCATAGGTCACGGTAACCACTTTCCATCAGGTGGGCCGTGTGCTTGTCTGCCACCTAAGTTGTTTAAAAAAATCTATAAAGTTATTGCCACTTATCTAGACGACTTAGGTTCATGCGTAGCGAAGCTGCGGAATGGTGTGAGGGGTTCCACCGAAGATATGTTCTAGGACAATAAGTGGTGCAAGTCCTAGCCTTATTGTTGATGCTGTAAAACTGTACGTAGATGAGCGATACGAGGATGAGTAGCGGGCTCATTTCTGATGTGAGCGGGTGAGGTATAGTGTGAACGGAGCGCAGATGTGCCGTCGCAATGCATATATCATACACATCACTAGCAACACATTCGAGGTACATTTAATCTTCCCTTGCTTTGCGTTACAAAACCTACGCACCGCCTTTCTACCAGAGCTGTGCTAAGCGAAGCTAGGTAAATAAAGTGTTTCTATTGGTTCGTAACTTCGTATGTTTTGGGTGGAAACGCAGCCTTATCTCACACTCCAAAAAAATTAATCCAAAAATTCAACCTTACGTCATGCGTATAAGAGTTATAGTTAAAGTACCTCCTATATCAGTTAATTTATAAATTTATGTATCTCTGTTTCTTGTTATTATAATGGCTACAGTTAATGTGAGAAAGAAGTTGTTTTTTTTTAATCGGGCATAGCTTATTAAGATCTATCTATCTTGTTCTTAAGAGATTACTGTCACCATATCTAAGAATTAATATGATTGTAAAGAAGCATTTAGTGTAGATAGAGTAACGTTGCCACAGCCTCCATGGCATGGCGCTAGTGAACACGGACGCGAGTTCGATCCCCGGTCAATGCAAAAATTTGTATGCATGAATAGGAATTTGCATTGGTCAGGTCGTGCCTCAGAGAACATGTTAAGCCGTCTCGTTGGTCCCAGTTGCCATACCAACATCTATGGCAGTCGATACGAACAGTTGGAGTCTTAAAAAGTCCGATAACTAGTCTAGCTGCAATGCATCGATATCGCCTTTGGGTTTTGGAGGTCAGATGGCAATCGTTTCACGGAAAATATCAACATAACATAACATAAACTCACGCCTATATCCCCGAAGGGGTAAGAAGAAGAGTAAGCACCCACATTTCGCGAGTGTATGTTTAGGTCCCAATGTAATAGGTAGGGAAAATATCAAAGTATAGGCAAACCGCAGTTAGACTGGTAAAACGGACCCTAGACTCCGAGGTGAATGGGATCCTTCACCTCGGAGTCTGGAGTCCGCTTTGCCAGCCTAACTGTGAATTTGGCTAAACTTTCTGCGACTGCCAACTGACCTCCACAATAAAAAAACGATATCGAAACATTGCAGAACTTTTTAGGGCTCCAACTACCCATAGATAGATGTTCGTATAGCAACAGAGACCGACGGCTTATCGTGCTCTCCGAGGCACAACTAGACCAATGCAAATACCTATATTCATGCTTACAAATATTTGACCTAAGCGGGGATCGAACCCGCGCCTCCTGCGTAGCGGCCTCGTTCACTATCACCACCCCACAGAGGCTGTTGTAGATAACTATACTGTGGAAATTTCCTGATCAACGACGATAGACCGAGTCTGAATCACGCTATGAAAGTTAAAGTATGATTGAAATAATATGATGGCTTCAAGACATGATAGTAGGCCATCTGGTTTCTTGTAAAAGTTTGAAGTGCTACTGTCGTTACAATTCCGGAGGAAATAAATTGAAAGTTAACTGCTGTGCACGGGGAGTTTTATACTCTCGAAACGTTATTTTTAGTGCTAATAATAAAAGTTTGTTTTATAAATATTCTGTGGTTAACGAAGAAAATTTATAGTAAAACCAACTGGGATAGATAGAAGGATACTGGGGAAGTACCTCAGCTCTACAGAATACCGCGGCTAACTTCGTGTTGTGTTTCCAGCGGTGAGTAGGGTAGCCAGAGCTCACTGGAGAATTTGTGCTGTCAGTGGGAAGACTAAAGGCTTGTCCTGCTTTGTCTTCTACACTGACGGCACAGAAACTTTGTACTTACAGGGTTGGCAGCGCGGCTGTGACTCCTCTGGTGTTACAAACGTCCATAGGCCACGGTAACTACTTTCCATCAGGTGGGCCGTGTGCTTGTCTGCCACCTAAGTGGTATAAAAAAAACTTTCAAACTGAAAGATATCGCCACTAAACCTTCAATAATATCATATCCTGCAAAATTTTCTTTGATTTGCATTCTTTTGACAACGACAGCAGTAGTTCCTATTTTCACCATTTCAGCACGCACTACACGCATTGCAGAAAAACTAAAGATTGCTGGTGGCGCCAGTAGTAGTAAATTCAAATCGTCTCAATTGGTTGACGCTGAGCACACGCTCCCTATACCCATCTCCCTCCCGCACTACCTCTAAAGTGAGATAACAATAGTTTTCGCCCCGCCAATGGTTGAAATAGCCGCATCTTGACTTCGCATCGAACTAGCAAGCATCAATGGCGGCGGCGCACGCGACTCTTAGAAATTAATAATGTTTGTTGGATTTTAACCGCTTTCATAGACCTTTACCGATCGGATTGTGCCTCTCGCGTGTCCCTCAAGTGATTTAGTGATGTGGGCAGCAGCTCCTGAGCCAGGAAGAGAAGACCGGTGCACCGGCCCCGACAGCACGTGGCGTCAAAAAGGTTAGTGCATCCTCTCCTAATTTCTTGGGTTGCATTCAATGCCTAAACCACCTCCGCGGCAACCCGATCACCTATCTTGTTTGTTGTGTAAAGTGTCATATGAAACATGTTAACTTCACCCCCCGCACAATACAGTCCACTAGCTCAGGCTTCATGAGAATCGCGCCACCAATTGCATTTGAGTTATAATATAATAGACTAAAACGCACGACGCATATGGGTCGTTTTTGGTTGCCGAGAAGAGGTTAACAGGCATATCCCTCTCACCCTGACCAAGAATACTATTCTCTAAGAGACTTTAAGTCTAAGATCTATTTTATTAGTTTTGTGTACGTTTTCTGTCCATATGTTAACAGTTGCGCAGTAAATTAGTCTTTCTATCTTTCTGTCTAAAGTCGCTTTTAACAGCAACTGATCCCTATACAGTGGTTACGCCCGGATGCTGCCGCAGGTATTTAAAGAATTTTGCATCCACAAACAGCTTAGTGTTGCTATTAACATTATTATAACAAGATAAACATGAATCTAAATTGCGAGACGCTCGGTTCACGTTCAAGCACAGATAAAATAATAATATTCTGTAGTTCAAGTCAATAGTTGAGGCGGGCGATACTAAATCACGGAGAACAACATTTTCTTCTTCATGATACAAAATATACATATTAGTCATACATACATAAAGTCACGCCTCTTTCCCAGTAGGGTAGGCTGGTACCATCTGGGAATGGGATGATCTGGGAATAGGTCAAACTGGGAATGGGACGATCTGGGAATAGGACAATGTGGGAATGGGACGATCTGGGACTAGGATTATCTGGGAATGGGACCTTCTGAAACAGAATGACGAGTTTGGGAATGGGTAGTTCTGCTACCTAACCATTTCCACTCGCTATGATTCTGACATATATCTTTCGCTTCTTCTACTTTCATAAATGTTTTCATCTCATACATGCTCGGAGATTTCTCATACTCTACATATACTTTCTTTAGAATGTCTTCTATCTGATTATACCTATGTCTAGTTCCCCAATCCCCAACTGGGTTCCCCATTCACCCTCGCTTCATAAATCTGTTTCGTCAGTCTTCTTTCGTTCATCCTCTCTTCAAGCACAGATAAATTAAAAACAATCTGTATTTCAAGTGAACCATTGAGGTGGAAGATACATTACATTTACTTGTAACTGAACATCAAGCATTCGCCGTTTTTAAATTTGTCGAACTGTACCCCGAGCATCTCGTAATCGTATCGAGAGAACGAGATCGATCGATCGAGAGAACGAGAGAGAACATTGCGATTGGTCGGCTCCAGACATACACAGGTTCACAGTAGGCAGGCAGCCAATCGCAACGCTCCGCTCTCTCGTTACGTTCACGATGCGATTACGATAATATTTCGTGCTAGGGGTACTGAACAAGGTCGATGAATAACCTCCGCCCCCCATGAGCGCAGGCCTGGGGGTAACGGGTGGAGCGGCTATCACCCTAGCAGAAGTAGGACGCGGCGGCGGCGCGCCTCTTGCGCCTCCGCATTTCTGGGGACGAGTTGGGGACTCAGTAACCCCGCCGCCGCCGCCGCCCTGCTTCTACCAGGGTGACAGACGGCTCCCCCAGTCACCCCCAGGTGTTTGTACGCGGGCAGCTTGGCTTGCGATCCTTCGTCGCTCCCGCGGTGTCATACTAGGCGACTAAAGGATATGGTAGTTTAACATCAGACAGATATATACAGCCCAGACTCCACCTCAGACGCATGGCTCAAGTCAACAATAGTGCCCGGAAAACGGCAATCGGCTCACCCCCTATTACGTGGGACAGAATACAATGATTAGTGAAATGTGGGTGTTAATTTACCTCTACCTAGCTCTTCGGGGATAAAGACGTGATTATATGTATTTATGTATGGCTTATATTAGTATTAGAGCCATCGGGATATTTACCATGTTGTATTGTTTCGAGTTTCCGATATTTCGGCGCAGTTGCAAGCGCCATGATCTGACCTGGCATATTGGCGGTAAATAGTGAAAAAGACACGGTAATCCTGAAAGCTGTAATAAGTATGTATTATTAATGTTCGCTAATAGTTATTGGCGCGTCTATTGTGTACTAAGTGTTGTAATATATGGCGTTAAAGTTTGACATATTGGACAATAGTTGTGAGAACAAAAACGATTAACTCACATGTTGTGTAAATGTCAACATAACCTTAATTACTGACCTTAGCATTTAGAATCATATCGTGATAAAGAATTAAATACCCATCTTCTGCCTGTTATGATAAAAAATAAATACCCATCTTCATGATAAAGAATTAAATACTCATTTGAGATAACTAACGGCGATCGCGATTATTTATAAAAATATATATTTAATAAAAAGTGTTTACAATAAGGAATGTACTACAAGACTAATTTACATATGTAATATTCTAATAATCAAAACTATGATGAAATCATGAAGGCAATAGGGTTGTATCCTATTATTTTTTATTATACTATAATAATATAATAAATAATAATAAATATTCTACAACATTCTACACAACGCTATCTAGACCCATGGTAAGCATAGTTTAACTAGCTTGTGTTATGGAATCTAGAATACGGATAAACATACTTAAATACTTTTTTTTTTGTAAATACATACATATTATACATAGAAACACCCAGACCAATGCAAATACCCATATTCATGCATACAAATATTTGCACTGAGCGGGGATCGAACCCGCGCCTCCTGCGTAGCAGTCGTGTTCACTACCGCCACGCCACAGAGGCTGTGCTATACATACTATAATTAATGAACTGTAAAAGTGAAACTTTCTTATGATAAATAGTTTTAAAGATATTTGATTTTGAAAATTCAATTTCTCGAGCCTCCCGAAAACGCTCCATACAAAACCGTGGCACGTGGTGACGTCACAGCGCGCTGACGCGTAGAGAAAATGTATGGAGTGCACGAGAATATCACATTTATCTCAGTCTACGTTGCGTTTACACGTATACAGTGCATAATAAGATTGATTTGAATTTTTTTAGAATATAAAAATTTGTAAATTTTGCTTTATTTTGATTGTTTATATTTTGACCTATTTTAGGAATTAAAAATAATGAAAAGTCATAGTTTCAGTTTAGTTAGGCAATATCTTAGTTTATTATACATATTTTTAGATAAAATACTAAGACATTAAGTAGTATGGGTAAAAATTCCCCATTGAGTTGGAATAAATTCGAAGGATGATTTCGAACAATATATTCCTACATTTTATTGACTGTAAATAACAAAACCATTGCGATAATAATAATAACGTCTTTATTGTACACCAATTACACATTACACTAGACTAAGTGGTAGGTACAAGTTCCGTGGCACGTACAGATGGCGGCCTTATCGCTAATACCCAGCTAAGACAAGCAAACACATTTCTGAAATATGAAATTCAATGACTTAGGTAACCTATTCTGGTCGCGCGTGTCGGTGTCGTACGATGCGTCGCCAGCAATCCTGCAGATCGGCTTTTGCCTAACGTCTGTCATGATATAGTATTCAAAAACCCATCTGCCAATTAATGCAATATCAATAACATATTATTAAAGCACCTGTATCAGTTTTATTAAGACCACTTAGGTGGCAAACTAGCACACGGCCTCTTTTATAGAAAGTAGTTGCCGTGGCTAATGGAAATGTACAAGGGAAGTCACACTTGTTCTGCTGACCCTGTGAGAACTGACGTTACAGACGTTCATTTTTTTTTTTATATAATTTTATATAATTTATATATTTCTCATAAATGAATCGAATTTGGTGCAATGAATATTGCAAACGGTGCTATAAGGTAGTGCAACTATTACATCAATTATTGCACAGTATGAAATATTATAACTGTAACTGAAAAAAATGCATTTAATTTAAATATTACGAATATAAGTGAAAGTGTTTCAAAATGTTATAAAAAGTAGTATCAAAACGGTTACGATATAATGACTGAAACTAGTTCGAATTTCAAACAGAAAAAAGAACCAGGCTCAAAATATTGCATTCTTACAAAAATAAAAATGCAATTAAAAAAAATAAGGTTGCAACCATCTAGTTAATTTTCCGTCCCAAGGAATTGAATGCCTAGTTCGTAAGTTAATCCCCTAATAATTTTCAAATCTTATTCGTATTACACACTACACATCAGTGAAGTAGGTAGTGAGTCTTCTAACGAGTTTTTTTTTAAATCTAGAACACACCAACTTGACTTCACCTCACCTGATGGAAAAGTAAACGCAAAGTCTCAGGAAAGAGAGTCACCATTACAGATACTAAGTAATGTTACAATGGTGGCACTCAGCTTGGCGGCCTCATCATATGCTTTTTCACGCCCCGCTTAAAGGACTCGGGACTGTAGGAAGAAGGAAACACGTGAGCTGGTAATGAATTCCAGGTCTTGGTGGTGCGGCAAAGAAAAGATTCTCCGAACCGCTTGGTTCTTGCTCGTATATTCTGCACAGTTTTGGAACCAAAGAGGAATAACCATAATGTATCACACTATTATATGTCTCTTCCTCACTCTGGTGTGCGTTTATAACGTCTTACGTTATATACTCGAATTTGCACCAATTCCAATAAAAAATATCGCACAAATGCACCTATACATTGCACCTAATTCAGTCTAAATAATGCGACTCGAAAACAGTAACTCATAAATTATAACGACTGTGACTCATAATTTATAAAATTACGTTCGTTTGACCTCACGGTTACACTTTAGGTAAGTGTAAAACTTTGTGACCAATGTTTACACCTAATAGCCGTAACAATGGTTGTTCCGTAACTGCGTACAACAGTTTCCTTAGTAGCATGTTACTGTATAGATAATATCTCATGATACGCACTTGGCTATTTTATTTTTAATATGTATATGAAGTTTTTTATGAGTTAGTGTGGCACAAACTAAAAGAGACTGCGAGACATTATGTGTTTTGCAGTTGACTCATAATTATTTGTGATTGTTCTTGGAGTCTGTTGAACTTTAAATTTTTTTTATTTTTTTTTATACCACTAAGTTGGCAGACAAGTACACGGCCCACCTGATGGGAAGCGGTTACCGTGGCCTATGGACGTATGCAACACCAGGGGTGTCACACTCGCGCTGCCGACCATGAAGAAACCTTCTGATGCCCCTCTTGAAGAACTCCATATTGTAGGCGCTTGGGAAAACCGCAGCAGGGAGGTCATTCCACAGCTTGAGTGTGCGTGGGATGAAGTTTCTGTCATACCGCACAGTGCGCACCGTCTCAGGTCGCAATGTGTGGGGATGAATTCCCTGCCTATGGCGAGAGGTGCGATGATAGAATGTAGCTACGGGCATCATGTCAAACAAACAATTCATCTGAGCAGATTGGCACAGCTGATTAGAGAGGATTAATTTTGTACTAATTTTTTCATTTGGATTAATTTATTCATGAAGTTTCTACGGCAACGATGGAGTTGAATACGCAGTAAGTTCTTACAATATTTTTGTGACATATTTTTTTTTATAAATTATGTCAGTTTTTGCATCTAATCTAAACAGTAATTAACTGTATAGTAATTGACTGTACTGTTGGATTAAGCATATAGCTCAGGCTTAACGTTAACAATCAATGAACGAAACAAAATATTCACATAATAATAAAATAAACTTTTAGATACATAACTTTATTTTACTTGTGATATTACTTGCGTCCAAGTAATGTATTTTAATAACAATTATAATACGAGATAATTCACAAACGGTTGTAATTTTTTCAGTCAAAAAGTATGTTATTGTCATCCTTATTATCATTATGCTTACAACTATTTCCCTCCAAGATAAGCAGAGATACAATGCTTCTATTTTACACACTTAAAGAGCTTTCTCTACTGATAAAATAAACACAAATCCTTCAAGTAGAGAGTGAAAAACCATCTGTCAAAGCCGTCAAGATAGAGCGTACCGTTTTGACTTCCTCAGCATTCGAAATGGTAGTCCTTATAATCAACACTTCTCCGACCGAACCGACTAAAACGCACGCCGCCTGTGGGTCGCTTTGGTTGCCGAAGGTGAGGTTGACAGGCATATCCCTCGCACCCCTGCCGACCCAGGGCCATCTCTCACGATCTGGCCCTCTTCTCGGGTGTGGGGACTACAGAGTCCCCAACTCGTCTCCGGAAACGGGGAGGCGCGCCACGCGCGCCACCGCCGCGGCCTGCTTCTGCCAGGGTGACAGGCGGCTTCACCTGTCACCCCCAGGCCGGCGCTCATGGGGGGCGGAGGTCGTACATACACTTCTCCCTAGCTCCTTATCATCTAGTGTGTAGTCAATTGACAGGCTATATATAAATAATGTATATATAAAAATAAAAAAAAGATATTTTTGTAACATAACAAAAAGTCACGCCTATATCCCCGAAGGGGTAGGCAGAGGTGCATGTTTAGGTCCCAATGTAATAGGTGGTGAGCCTATTGCCATTAACAGGGCACTTATAAAATTAATTTATTTTTGTAATGGCAAAAATAAATAAATTTTATAAAAAGCTAGGGCCATCTTGACGGCATTGACTTTTTATCGCTTTATCTTCTGACTTGCACCACACACAAATCGTCCACTGTCCGAAGCGTGTTCCGTTTGTTAACCCCGATAGCTTTCATCATAATTAACGGATACAATGCTGATGTACAATTAGTTACATAATGCTTCCAAAGTAATTTTAACTTTAAAAGAATGTACGATTAATATGCGAAAACAATGTTATGTTTTGCAAATGATACTTAAAAATGTTTATGAATTATGTGGGGCACTGTACTTTTTAAAAAAAAAACATCTGTTGGTTTAGAGAGTAAGTACATTATAGTTTGACTTTTACTTGTTTTCTCACGGAACCATATTAATTAAGTAGTAAAATCTTATCTACGATACCTTATCCTTTGTATTATAAGTAACTGTGTACTCATTTCAAAATATTAACTGTGCACTTATTTATTTTATTAACCATGTGTACAATCGGTTGCAAAAGTTTTGAGTTTTAAAAATTACAAACTCATTTTGCAAATTCATGTTGCAATGATAAAATTATTTCTGTAATAGTCGGAGAGTTAGTTTAATATTTTGTTTTGTATTTTATGCCTAGCTAAATATTTTTTTTAAACATAACTAGCAGTTTAGGGTGATTAATCCTAAAATCGAATATATAACGATACCTCATGCACAGTAGCCGCATACGCTTCTTTACTTTTCCATGAGGGTATTTGCAAAATAGTTCAGTTAATTTTTGTTATTGTGGCACTTCATTTGGCTATTTGTGTTTGCTATTTGTTTATTTAGCAGAATATTTGACCTTTAGGCAAACATAAAAAGGCTGCAGTAGCCTAGTGGTTTGGGTAATTGACTACTGAGAGGAGGTCTCGAGTTCGATCCCAGATTTTACCAAGGCACACGCCAATGACTTTTCTGTACTTTCCGAAGTTAAGTGTGTATTTATCGCAGGTTTATAAGTGCCCAGTTAATGGGCGGAGGAGGCAGTTGCCCGGGGCGAGGTGACGTTGGCGGTGTCCTTGGACATCTCCAACGCGTTCAACACCTTGCCCTGGAGTTGCATCAGGGAGGCACTCGTGTACCACGGTGTGCCTCTCTACCTCCACCGCATAGTCGGGGCGTACCTGACGGAGAGAGCCGTCATCTACCCAAGTGCGACCGGCGTCGGTCGGCGTGAGATGTCGTGCGGTGTTCCACAGGGATCGGTTCTCGGGCCGCTACTGTGGAACATTGGATACGACTGGGTGCTTCGCGGTGAGCTTGCGGACGGCGCCGCCGTCACGTGCTATGCGGACGACACGCTAGTGACGGCGAGCGGGGCTACATACCGCGAAGCGATCCTGAGGGCCACGACCGCGGTTGCTCAAGTCGTGGAACGGATCCGGCGGCTGGGCCTTGAGGTGGCTTTGCATAAATCCGAGGCCATGTTCTTTCATGGGCCTCGGCGCACGCCACCACCTGGTTCCAGTCTCACAGTGGGAGGCACTCTCATCGGCATCAAGCCCCAGATGAAATATCTGGGGCACGTGCTCGACGGCCGGTGGGACTTCGGGAAGCACTTCCGAAGTCTGGGCCCCAAATTGGCGGGCACAGCCAACGCTCTGGCGCGGCTACTGCCCAACCTGAGGGGCCCGGAGGACTCCTGCAGGAGACTCTACGCGGGTGTCGTGCGGTCCATGGCCCTGTACGGGTGTCCCGTGTGGGCGGACACCCTGAGTGATCGGCACATGCTCCTGCTGCAGCGTCCGCAGCGGAAGCTGGCGTGCCGCATCATAAGGGGGTACCGCACGATATCATTCAACGCGGCGAGTCTCCTCGCCGGATCCCCACCATGGATCCTGGAAGCGAGATGCCTTTCGGCGCTATACCGGTTCCGAAGGGCGGCGCGGGAGCGGGGTCACGATCCCGAGCCCGAAGAAATTCGGGCCGTGAGATCCCGGCTCCACAGGGAAATGGTGGCGGAATGGGAGAGACGACTTGGGCAACCAAGCGCAGGGCACGCTGTAGTAACGGCGGTAAGACCCATCATGGGGGAGTGGCTAGAGAGGCCACACGGCAGCCTCTCGTACCGTCTGACGCAGATGATCACCGAGCACGGATGCTTCGGAAAGTATCTGCGTCGGATGCAGAAAGAGCCAACGTCCGAGTGCCATCACTGCGACGCGAGCGAGGACTCAGGTCCGCACACGCTCACCGAGTGTCCGGCGTGGGAGACGCCGAGGCGGGAGCTTGTGGCGGCCCTGGGAGTGAGGGTTCTCACGCTCTCCACCTTGCTCGCGGCGATGGTTCGCTGCGCGGATGCGTGGGCGGCCGGCGCCTCCTTCTGCGAGCAAGTAATGCTCGTGAAGGAGGAGGCGGGGCGGGAGCGGCAGCGGGAGCGACGAAGGATCGTAAGACAAGCTGCCGGCGTACGAAGGCAACTCGGGCGTCGGAGGTCGATGAACGACCTCCGCCCCCCATGAGCGCCGGCCTGGGGGTGACAGGTGAAGCCGCCTGTCACCCTGGCAGAAGCAGGCCGCGGCGGTGGCGCGCGTGGCGCGCCTCCCCGTTTCCGGGGACGAGTGGGGACTCTGGAGTCCCCACACCCGAGAAGAGGGCCATATCGTGAGAGATGGCCCTGGGTCGGCCGGGGTGCGAGGGATATGCCTGTCAACCTCACCTTCGGCAACCAAAACGACCCACAGGCGGCGTGCGTTTTAGTCGGTTCGAGTCCGACATAACCTCCTCCACCGGCTCCGGTGGGGAGGTATCCGTGGGGATTTTGCGCACGTAAAAAAAAAAAATGTGCCCAGTTAATGGCAATAGCCACCTATTACATTGGGACCTAAACATAAACTGGCGAAATGTGGGTGCTAGCACCTCTGCCTACCCCTTCGGGGATATAGGCTTGAGTTTATGTTATGATGTTTCTGTTTAAAAATATAGACAAACATAAATTTACTTCTTCAAAAAGTATTCACTTCAAAGAGGTGTCACATGTCAATTGTCACACTTTGTCAACTGTTAAAGGTACTCTACTGGCCGTAATGAATTTTAAAACTTAATAACTTGTCTATTGTACGTATTTGGTATTGGTTATATTTGTCTAATAGACAATAAGGCGATTGATTTGTCAAATACACTGTCCACATATGGTAATTGTTTGTCAAATAGGTACATATTAATAATAAATAATAAATAAATATATTTCACGACATTCTACACAACGTTATCTAGACCCATGGTAAGCATACTAGCTTGTGTTATGGAATCTAGAATGCGGATTATCTTACTTATGTACTTTTTTTTGTAAATGCATACATATTATACATAGAAACACGCAGACCAATGCAAATATACATATTCATGCATACAAATATTTGCACTGAGCGGGAATCGAACCCGCGTCCCCTGCATAGCAGTCGAATGCTCTACCGCTACGCCACGGAGGTCGTCGTACACTGTCCACATATGGTAATTGTTTATTAAATATGTCAAATACTCTAAAACGAATAGCCATGTGAAGTGACACCATTAGTCGGCGTTTGATGTAAGTGATTTTAATAATGAACGACAAAGACCTTTGAAATCTGTTTTGAATCTGTATTTTACCGTCTGTACCATGGTGAGTGTTCTGATGAGCTCTTCCAATTAGTCCCACCCTCCCCTTTCCTACACAAGACAACACGTGCAGGTCTTAGATATCATCCGCACACGGTGCAGAACATCCGATCAAGAACCAAGCGGTTCGGTGACTCTTTCCTCTGTCGCACCATTAAGGCCTGGAATTCATTACCAGCTCACGTGTTTCCTTCTTCCTACAGTCTCGAGTCCTTTAAGCGGGGCGTGAAAAAGCATATGATGAGTGTCACCACTGTCACACGGTATGTGTAAGTAATGGTGACCCTCTTTTCTGAGACTTTGCCTTCAGCTTACCATCAGGCAAAGCGAAGTCTAAAGTCAAAAAATGCTGTTTCATAAGTTTATACGTCAAATGATCCTGACGTCAATTAAATTATAATTAATCCAATATAAGTAATCCGGGTGTAACGAATATGATACTGAATTCTTTACAGGTGGTTGATAAGATTAAAATGTCTTTAGATTAAAGGCTTAGAAAATATCTCTTGTGGAAACAGCCGTTAGGTACGAGATATAGGAGCCCCCCTTCCCCTTCCGGACATGTGGGGACTGGGGACTCCGTGGTTCACAATGTAGGGCGGTATTTCCGCCCAATTGAGCAGTCCGACTGGGGAAGTACCTCCGCCCTACAGAATACCGCGGTTATAATAACTTCGTGTTGTGTTCCCGGCGGTGAGTAGGGTAGCCAGAGCTCACTAGAGAGTTTTTGTGCTGTCAGTGGGATGACCAAAGGCTTGTCCTGCTTTGTCCTCTACACTGACGGCAAAAAATCTCTGTTCTTACAGGGTCGGCAGCACGGATGTGACTCCACTGGTGTTACACACGTTCATAGGTCATGGTAACCACTTTCCATCAGGTGTGCCGTGTGCTTGTCTGCCACCTAAGTTGTATTAAAAAAAAAATACCCGACAGGTGATACTACCGAAGATGGCCCTGGATCAGTCGGAGTGCGAGGGATATGTTTTTAGGCAATCCAAAGCGGTGATACTATGCTTAGATAGTTTAGGTACGTTGAGAGGATATACGAAACAATATTAACGACATATTTATGAAGCCACGAAGGCGTATACCGAACAACTGATGTCCCCAAAAAAATGAAATCGTCACCAACAGGATAGGCTTGTGATATCAGTATAAAAATAATCGGGATATTTACCATGTTGCATTGTTTTGACTTGCCTATATAGTTTGTGCTCACAGTATAATACATTCCTCATCATCTGGGCCTTTTCCCAGCTCAGTCAGGGAATTCATTCTCACACATTGCGACCTGAGACGGTGCGCACTGTGTACTGCACAGTTTGACGTCATCCCACGCACACTTAAGCGGTAGAATGACGTAACTGCTGCGGTTTTTCGAAGCACCAACAATATGAGGTTCTTCAAGAGAGGCATCAGAAAGTTTCTTCATGGACTAACGCAAGTGTAACGCCCCTGGTGTTACATACGTCCATAGGCCATGGTAACCACTTTCAATCAGGTGGGCCGAAAAAAAAAATTGAGTTCAGTTTTTCATTCTAGCTGCAACGCAGCTAAACTTGGATATTTTCAGTAAAGCGACAGTAATCTGATCTCCACAACCAATTGGCGAAGATCTGTAGTGAAACTAGTCGGACTTTTTAGGGTTACAACTTCCATAGATGTACGGCAACCGGGATCAACGGTTTAACGTATTCTCCGAGGCACAAAACACCCAAGCCAATGCAAATATACATATTTGCACTGAGCGGGAACACATGACCTATGCATAGCAGCCGAATGCACTACCGTCACGCTAAAGGGGCTTAAGATTGTTACGTGTGCTATTGAAGTGTTTGTCTAATACATCCATTACATTGCTGGAGCGATCATATGATCAGAGAATCAAATTAATGAGATTGAATTGAATTTAATAAAATTGTTTTTCATTTTTCATATATTTTCATATTCATATAACAAGTTACAACTTGTTATATGAAAAATAATGCATTAATGTTAGAATTTATAATTTTATTAGCAAAATCAAATTACTAATACAACATAACATAAACTCACGCCCATCATGCGCGTGAGGACTTTGGCGGAGGAGGCAGTTGCCCGGGGTGAGGTGACGTTGGCGGTGTCCTTGGACATCTCCAACGCGTTCAACACCTTGCCCTGGAGTTGCATCAGGGAGGCACTCGTGTACCACGGTGTGCCTCTCTACCTCCGCCGCATAGTCGGGGCGTACCTGACGGAGAGAGCCGTCATCTACCCAAGTGCGACCGGCGTCGGTCGGCGTGAGATGTTGTGCGGTGTTCCACAGGGATCGGTTCTTGGGCCGCTACTGTGGAACATTGGATACGACTGGGTGCTTCGCGGTGAGCTTGCGGACGGCGCCGCCGTCACGTGCTATGCGGACGACACGCTAGTGACGGCTAGGGGCTACATACCGCGAAGCGATCCTGGGGGCCACGACCGCGGTTGCTCAAGTCGTGGAACGGATCCGGCGGCTGGGCCTTGAGGTGGCTTTGCATAAATCCGAGGCCATGTTCTTTCATGGACCTCGGCGCACGCCACCACCTGGTTCCAGTCTCACAGTGGGAAGCACTCTCATCGGCATCAAGCCCAAATGAAATATCTGGGGCTCGTGCTCGACGGCCGGTGGGACTTCGGGAAGCACTTCCGAAGTCTGGGCCCCAAATTGGTGGGCACAGCCAACGCTCCGGCGCGGCTACTGCCCAACCTGAGGGGCCCGGAGGACTCCTGCAGGAGACTCCACGCGGGTGTCGTGCGGTCCATGGCCCTGTACGGGTGTCCCGTGTGGGCGGACACCCTGAGTGATCGGCACATGCTCCTGCTGCAGCGTCCGCAGCGGAAGTTGGCGTGCCGCATCATAAGGAGGTACCGCACGATATCATTCAACGCGGCGAGTCTCCTCGCCGGATCGCCACCATGGATCCTGGAAGCGAGATGCCTTTCGGCGCTATACCGGTTCCGAAAGGCGGCGCGGGAGTGGGGTCACGATCCTGAGCCCGAAGAAATTCGGGCCGTGAGATCCCGGCTCCACAGGGAAATGGTGGCGGAATGGGAGATACGACTTGGGCGACCAGGAGCAGGGCACGCCGTAGTAGCGGCGGTAAGACCCATCATGGGGGAGTGGCTAGAGAGGTCACACAGCAGCCTCTCGTACCGTCTGACGCAGATGATCACCGAGCACGGATGCTTCGGAAAGTATCTGCGTCGGATGCAGAAAGAGCCAACGTCCGAGTGCCATCACTGCGACGCGAGCGAGGACTCAGGTCCGCACACGCTAACCGAGTGACCGGCGTGGGAGACGCCGAGGCGGGAGCTTGTGGCGGCCCTGGGAGTGAGGGTTCTCACGCTCTCCACCTTGCTCGCGGCAATGGTTCGCTGCGCGGATGCGTGGGCCGCCGGCGCCTCCTTCTGCGAGCAAGTAATGCTCGTGAAGGAGGAGGCGGGGCGGGAGCGGCAGCGGGAGCGACGAAGGATCGCAAGACAAGCTGCCCGCGTACGAAGGCAACTCGGGCGTCAGAAGTCGATGAACGACCTCCGCCCCCCATGAGCGCCGGCCTGGGGGTGACAGGTGGAGCCGCCTGTCACCCTGGCAGAAGCAGGCCGCGGCGGTGACGCGCGTGGCGCGCCTCCCCGTTTCCGGGGACGAGTTGGGGACTCTGTAGTCCCCACACCCGAGAAGAGGGCCAGATCTTGAGAGATGGCCCTGGGTCGGCCGGGGTGCGAGGGATATGCCTGTATGCCTGTCAACCTCACCTTCGGCAGCCAGAGCGGCCCACGGGCGGCGTGCGTTTTGGTCGGTTCGTGTCCGACATAACCTCCTCCACCGGCCCCGGTGGGGAGGTATCCGTGGGGATTTTGCGCAAGTAAAAAAAAAAAAAAACATAAACTCACGCCTATATCCCCGAAGGGGTAGGCAGAGGTGCTAGCACCCACATTTCGCCAGTTTATGTTTAGGTCCCAATGTAGCCTTATATAGCCTAGTGGTATGGGTAATGGACTGCTGAGACGAGGTCTCGGGTTCGATCCCATGTTTTATCATGGCACACACCAATGACTTTTCGATGCTTTTCGAATTTATGTGTGTATTTATCGAAGGTTTATAAATGCCCGGTTAATGGCAATAGGCTCGCCACCTATTACATTGGGACCTAAACATAAACTGGCGAAATGTGGGTGTTAGCACCTCTGCCTGCCCCTTCGGGGATATAGGCGTGAGTTTACGTTATGTTATAAATTATAACGCTACCGCTTGTAAATTAAACCTTGAAGAAGTACACAACTCCGACCTAAAACACTGACCTGCAAGATTTTCGCATAAAATTATTTCCTAAAACAGCCCAATATTACAAGCCATTGTATTACTGTTACACCACTTATTATGACTAATAGCCTATTGAACCATAAATTCTAATCTTAATGAATCAACAGTACAACGTAACGATGACATAACGAAATAATGAATTTGATGTTGGACTCTCCGAATTTATTAAGGCATGTGAATCTTTTATACACATTCTTATCTTTTATGTTTCGCATAAACGAAAATTCAGAAAATTTGGTAAAAGATTGTACAGAAAATTTAGTTAGTAGATTATACAGACAATTAACTTTCAGTATATTTTACCAATCGCTCAACCATGCAAAAATGGGGTAGCAAATATTCAAATAAAAACTTAGTAATGAAGTTGATAAAAGATTATAGGTACAGAAGGCCTCTGTGACGTAGCGGTAGAACGTTCACTGCTACGCAGGGGGCGTGGGTTCGATTCCCGCTCAGTGAAAATATTTATACTCATGAATATATTTGCATTAGGTCTGGGTGTTTATATGTATAATATCTATGCAATTACAAAAAAAGCATCTAAGTATGTTTATCCGCATTCTAGATTACATAACACAAGCTAGTTAAACTATGCTTACCATGGGTCTAGATAGCGATGTGTCGAATGTTGTAGAATAAAAGAAAAACATCGCAGAATCTTTTTAAATCGTTTACCAAATTACATATTAGAATTGTCGCTTATTAGACACATTTTATACTTTTTTTTTACGTGCGCATAATCCCCACGGATAGCCAGGGTGACAGGCGACTCCACCTGTCACCCTCAGGCCTGCGCTCATGGGGGGGGGGGAGCACATTTTATTCTAGTACTCCACCTAACCTCTACAGCTAAGCAAAATTGTGTCAAGAGTGACTTAACGTCGATAGTGTTAAAGATTTTAACCCTCGACAACCTGGCTCTCTGATCAGATCAGATGATACAAAATTTCTATTTAGTATGGCTATAGTTCCTGGCATATAACTTGAGAAACGAGGTAAATTGGTTCGTAATAATCTTTGTTTGGGTACGGCGGTGGAGAAGCTCAAATCCCCTGCCTGTGATCATCGGCCTCGGCACACATATAGAGGTTGTATATGTATGCCGATGCCGGTAACTATCCCGACATATATCTTGAGAAACGAGGTTCACTGGTTCGTGAAAATCTTTGTTTGGGTACTGCGGTCAAATCTACCAGGATTTGAGCTTCTCCACTGCCGTAGCATCCTGTGATCATCGGCATCGGCATACATATATTAGAAATTAGTTAGCTTCTACTTCCAAGATTTGTTTACATCTACTTACAATAATTGCCAACACACCTGAAGCACAGGACTACCTAGTTCAGGCACAGCTTAGATAAATATCCCTAAGTAATAAGACAATTAACTGCACAAATATATATTATACATACCTAATATACCTACCCATGCACAATGTAATAACGCACGATAGATTAAGAACCATGTAAAATACTGTGCAACTATTATGAATAAATTTGATTTGATTTGATTTAATTAAAAGTGATGCTAATAAGAACTGTGAGGCATTAAATACATCTCAGCCTTTGGCTCGTATTGTTACACATTACGCCAGAACTACTAAACAATAACGTAACGTAATAGTGCACTATTTGAGAAAGTTGAAGTAGATTTAATTATAGAGCTCCAGTTTACCAAAATGGATGTTCAAATTACGGAGAGGCGAAAATAAATGGCAGCACGTGGATTCTTTGCCAGACCACGTAATTGCTATCGCGTTTCGTGAGTGTACAATTTATAAATCCGGCCAAGTGTGACTCGGACTCAGACACTAACGGTTCCGTACTATTAATTGACCAAATATATATTTGTCATATTTTCATTATCTATTTATTGTTATAGCAGCGACAGAAATACATCATCTGTTAAAATTTCAACAGTCTAGCTATTACAACTACATCTTCAAATTGAAACTAAAAAAATATGTGCGAAAAATCAAATCAAATCAAATCAAATCATTTTATTGCTGAACATGTAACATATTAATTATACATCTAAGGTGTAATAATGGTGTAGAAGAAATACAATACATTACAATATTATAAAAAGTGTATTGAATTTAAAATTGCATCCGTATTAACATTATCTTAACGAATACTTACTTAATGTAAGACTCACGAGGCGACAATGTATTTGTTTGTATAATAACATTTCTTCTATTTATCATTTTAAGTGAACTGTACGTTTTTATAAGAAATAATTATCTTTGAACCGAGATACAGCATTAAGTCGCGTAGTAATTTTTTAAAGGGAAGGAAGATGGAAAAGAATTCTCCTCGGTCTAGTTTTTCATGCACCATGTCACCCATTAGCAGTCAGTACGAATCGGGTTATAGGAACCACTCGCTACTACCAGCCTTGTGACAGATGAACAGACGGAGAGTAGAGTTTTAGAGTCAGGATACCGTTTTTAACATTTAAAGACGGATCCTTAAAAAGTAGACATACGAGCGAGAAATTAAACTGTTCTGTTATAAAACAGATTCAATTTAGAGTTTAATTATTGAGTTAAAACAAGACACCGGTTGAGAGCTTCACTTAGTAAAGCTATTGATGCCTGCGTGATCGCGCACCGCCGGTGGACCAGACTCCGTAGGAGGCGTAGCCGAACCGCAGATACGGAGCCCCGAGTGGCGGAGCTTCATGTGGGATACAGGGAGGCCAGAGATGCCCTCCGAGCGGAGATTAAGCGGGCGAAAGCCGCGGCTTATAAGGAGCTAATGGAGACGCTGGAGCGGGACCCATGGGGGCGGCCTTACCTTATGGTAAGAGGAAAGCTGCGCCCCCGGGCCCCGCCGTTGACCCGGGTTCTCCAGCCAGCTCTGCTCGGTGGAGTGGTCGAGTCCCTGTTCCCGGCGCGAGCGGAACACGTTCCGCCGCAGATGACTCCGCCACCTCGGTCGCCTGTGGCGCCCAGTGTGGTAGTTGACGACGAAGTCCCCGAGGTCACTTGGGTAGAACTGGAGCTGGCGGTGCGAAGGCTTAGAGCCAAGAAGAGCACCGCCCCGGGACCCGACGGCATTCCAGGCCGCGCGTGGGTCCTAGCTCTGGGAGAAGACGGTCTCGAACCCCGGCTGAGAGGGTTCCTCAGCGCATGCTTGGAGCGGGGCCAGTTTCCGAAGATGTGGAAGACGGGGAAACTGGTCCTCATCCGAAAGGAGGGTCGCCCGGCGGACGAACCGTCCGGCTACCGGCCCATTGTGTTGCTCGACGAGGTGGGCAAGCTCTTTGAAAGAGTTATTGCGAAGCGCCTCGTCGAGCACCTCTCTGGTAGGGGGCCGGACCTGGCGGATGCCCAATATGGCTTCCGCCGGTGGCGGTCCACCGTGGATGCCATCATGCGCGTGAGGACTTTGGCGGAGGAGGCAGTTGCCCGGGGTGAGGTGACGTTGGCGGTGTCCTTGGACATCTCCAACGCGTTCAACACCTTGCCCTGGAGTTGCATCAGGGAGGCACTCGTGTACCACGGTGTGCCTCTCTACCTCCGCCGCATAGTCGGGGCGTACCTGACGGAGAGAGCCGTCATCTACCCAAGTGCGACCGGCGTCGGTCGGCGTGAGATGTCGTGCGGTGTTCCACAGGGATCGGTTCTCGGGCCGCTACTGTGGAACATTGGATACGACTGGGTGCTTCGCGGTGAGCTTGCGGACGGCGCCGCCGTCACGTGCTATGCGGACGACACGCTAGTGACGGCGAGCGGAGCTACACACCGCGAAGCGATCCTGAGGGCCACGACCGCGGTTGCTCAAGTCGTGGAACGGATCCGGCGGCTGGGCCTTGAGGTGGCTTTGCATAAATCCGAGGCCATGTTCTTTCATGGACCTCGGCGCACGCCACCACCTGGTTCTAGTCTCACAGTGGGAGGCACTCTCATCGGCATCAAGCCCCAGATGAAATATCTGGGGCTCGTGCTCGACGGCCGGTGGGACTTCGGGAAGCACTTCCGAAGTCTGGGCCCCAAATTGGCGGGCACAGCCAACGCTCTGGCGCGGCTACTGCCCAACCTGAGGGGCCCGGATGACTCCTGCAGGAGACTCTACGCGGGTGTCGTGCGGTCCATGGCCCTGTACGGGTGTCCCGTGTGGGCGGACACCCTGAGTGATCGGCACATGCTTCTGCTGCAGCGTCCGCAGCGGAAGTTGGCGTGCCGCATCATTAGGGGGTACCGCACGATATCATTCAACGCGGCGAGTCTCCTCGCCGGATCGCCACCATGGATCCTGGAAGCGAGATGCCTTTCGGCGCTATACAGGTTCCGAAGGGCGGCGCGGGAGCGGGGTCACGATCCCGAGCCCGAAGAAATTCGGGCCGTGAGATCCCGGCTCCACAGGGAAATGGTGGTAGAATGGGAGAGACGACTTGGGCAACCAAGCGCAGGGCACGCCGTAGTAACGGCGGTAAGACCCATCATGGGGGAGTGGCTAGAGAGGCCACACGGCAGCCTCTCGTACCGTCTGACGCAGATGATCACCGAGCACGGATGCTTCGGAAAGTATCTGCGTCGGATGCAGAAAGAGCCAACGTCCGAGTGCCATCACTGCGACGCGAGCGAGGACTCAGGTCCGCACACGCTCACCGAGTGTCCGGCGTGGGAGACGCCGAGGCGGGAGCTTGTGGCGGCCCTGGGAGTGAGGGTTCTCACGCTCTCCACCTTGCTCGCGGCGATGGTTCGCTGCGCGGATGCGTGGGCGGCCGGCGCCTCCTTCTGCGAGCAAGTAATGCTCGTGAAGGAGGAGGCGGGGCGGGAGCGGCAGCGGGAGCGACGAAGGATCGCTAGACAAGCTGCCCGCGCACGAAGGCAACTCGGGCGTCGGAGGTCGATGAACGACCTCCGCCCCCCATGAGCGCCGGCCTGGGGGTGACAGGTGAAGCCGCCTGTCACCCTTGCAGAAGCAGGCCGCGGCGGCGGCGCGCGTGGCGCGTCTCCCCGTTTCCGGGGACGAGTTGGGGACTCTGTAGTCCCCACACCCGAGAAGAGGGCCAGATCGTGAGAGATGGCCCTGGGTCGGCCGGGGTGCGAGGGATATGCCTGTCAACCTCACCTTCGGCAACCGAAACGACCCACAGGCGGCGTGCGTTTTAGTCGGTTCGAGTCCGACATAACCTCCTCCACCGGCTCCGGTGGGGAGGTATCCGTGGGGATTTTGCGCACGTAAAAAAAAAAAAAAAAAGTAAAGCTATTGATGACGTCCAATCTAAGCCGGTGGGTTCTGAGGCATTACATTTTTTAATGGTGATCATCATCTTAATGTTGAACCCGCTTGCATTTGAGGCTTTCATTTCGGAGTTCCATTTGCTTCTTCTCCACCTTTAAATTTGACTTTTTTGGGAGTGACTACCGTTTGACCTCTCAAGCTGAGAAAACACCAGAGCCCCGTTCGTTCAGAAATTGCTAATATACCCTCTAACCCCTCCAGCTAAGTGAAATTGCTTGTGTTAGGAATGGGTTCACGTGGCTAGTGTAATGTTCAGGATTCGAACTCGAGACTTTTCGATCGTAAGGTCGACTCCTTAACCCCTAAGGTACCGACAGTTGCAGGCAAGGTTGGCTTGTCACAACCAGGGTAGCGACGCGACTCCTCTGTTGCGGGGAAAAGGTGTGGGCACCGTGGTTCTCACACCCGAGAGCACCGTCTCGAAACCGGAGATAGCCATGGGTGAGTCTGTGAGAGATATACCTGAGTGTCTCACACCCCGGTATTTGAAGACCCCAAGACGGCATACGGCTTTGGTCGGTATGAGTCCAACATAGGCGTCTCTACCGGAGGAGATATCTGAGGGGATTCCGGAAAGAAAAAATGGTTAGCTTAAAACGAAAGTCGATCGAGTAGGAAATTTTGGCCCCACCTGGCCTATTCACTATCCAACTCGATTAAAACAAAAAACTTTTCTTCAAAATTCATAACAATATTTTTTTATTCTTACAGGACAAGCAGCGTCCTCCTATCTACAATCCTGAAGACTACGTGACATCGCTAAAGAAATGGGGCAAAAAGACCAGCGGGGCGAGCTTATATGATCTGGAAGCGGGGCAAGATGCGAACAAATCTCGGACGCTACCGAATCAGCCTAGCAAGGACTTCAGGTAAAAATAATAACATAATAATATAAGTGGTCATTACATATTTGAGCCGTTTGGGGTCGAGACGCTGGTATCATGGGGTCCAAGTGCCCGTCTTTTGTTTAGAGACATTTCTAAACGTTTAATTCCCGCTACCCGTGACCAGAGGGCTGGTTTATTCCTTGCGCAAAGGATTGGTATTGCCATTCAACGTGGCAATGCCGCCAGCCTTCTGGCCACCTTCCCGGTTGACATCGATGGGAAGGAATTCTTTGACGCCTGAACCTGCAGGATTATTTAGATATATATTCTGGTTTCTTTTATATAATTTAATTTAGATAACTTCCGTGTATATTATGTAAATATTAAATAAATAACATAGCATGTGATTTTATAGAATTAGGGAGATTAATAAGTATACGGTCACTTGAGGCCAGTGAAACATTAAATAATAATAAATAAATATTCCACGACATTCTACACAATGCTATCTAGACCCATGGTAAGCATAGCTTAACTAGCTTGGGTTATGGGATCTAGAATGCGGATAACATACTTAGATACTTTTTTTTTGTAAATCCATAAATATTATACATAGAAACATCCAGATCAATGCAAATATACATATTCATGCATACAAATCTTTGCACTGAGCGGGATTCGAACCCGCCTTTTTTTTTTTTAATCGCGCAAATTCCCCACGGATACCTCCCCACCGGAGCCGGTGGAGGAGGTTATGTCGGACTCGAACCGACTAAAACGCACGCCGCCTGTGGGTCGTTTTGGTAGCCGAAGGTGAGGTTGACTGGCATATCCCTTGCACTCAGGCCGACCCAGGACCATCTCTCACGATCTGGCCCTCTCCTCGGGTGTTTGGGGACTACAGAGTCCCCAACTCGTCCCCGGAAAACGGGGAGGCGAGGCAAGCGCGCCGCCGCCGTGACCTGCTTCTGCCAGGGAGACAGGCGGCTCCACCAGTCACCCACAGACCTGCGCTCATGGGGGCGGAGGTCGTTTATCGACCTAACTACGACCCCTAGACTCCGTGCGTCTGAGTCGTTTTGAGTCTGACATAGCCTCTCCCACCGGCTCCGGTTTTGGGTCGTATTCGTGGAGATTTGTCGTCGAATATTCACAGTCCAATCATGTTTTGCCTCACATAGTGGCGTACAAATAATATTGTGCTTATAGAACTACTATACACATCACATTATTACATTTCAACAAATATTTTTTAATTATTACACTTCACACTAACAGATTTCCATACAATTCGTTAGTAGATATAGTTAATTTCGGATCGATCATAATTTAAAGTACAACAAAAAAATAATTTGCATTTCACCTCTTGCAGAAACCCGTGCCTGGGCGTGGGTGAAGAGATGACGCTGCGCCAGTTTGGAACACCTAGTGAACTACTTACCAAGCTCAGGGCTGATCTCCGGCTCTCATTTCCAAGGTATGTTCTGATGATATTCTGTCCTGGAACCACTCCCCGGTTCTACAATACCGGGGAATATTGGTCACTTATTTACATTGTTAGCTACTGTACAATAATTGATTTACAACGACTTTCGGCTATCTTTCTTGAGTCTCCACAACAGCTACCTTCAACCATCCTCCACAACATGAGTAAAACATACAGCTGCTACAGCTGTACAGTAGCTGTGCATATTAATGACAATAAATAAATACATAACATAACATAACATAACATAAACTCACGCCTATATCCCCGAAGGGGTAGGCAGAGGTGCTAGCACCCACATTTCGCCAGTTTATGTTTAGGTCCCAATGTAATAGGTGGCGAGCCTATTGCCATTAACGGGGCACTAGGCTACTGCGGTTGTGTTATGAAATAAATACCTAAATAAATATTCTGCAACATTTGAAACAACTCTATCTAGACCCATAGTAAGCATAATTTAACTAGTTTGTGTTCTGGAATCTAAAAAAGGCTTTATTGACAATCAATCAATCAATCAATCAATCAATCAGCCCACTGCAGTCCACTGCTGGACATAGGCCTCTCCCAATGTGCGCCATTTTCTCCGATCCGCCGCCTTCCGCATCCAGTCTGTCCCAGCCACCTTTTTCAGGTCGTCAGTCCATCTGGCTAGGGGGCGTCCTACCTTTCGTTTACCTTCTCGTGGTCTCCACTCTAGGACTCGTTTGCTCCAACGGCCATCGGTCCTTCGGCAAACGTGGCCAGCCCACTGCCACTTTAACTTGCTTATTCTGTGGCCTATGTCGGTAACTTTGGTTCTCTGTTGAATAACCTCGTATGTACGTTGCCAGTAGTAGTCGCCGGTTTCGGTAGCCTCCCGTAGCCCGGAGATTCTTCGCACCCCCCGTCCCGCCGTTACCCGAACCGCTACCTTGGCTGGGAATAGCGGGACCGCCGGGAACTGGGGGCCTTTTGTTGTGGCGTCTATTCATTTGGGAGGGTTTAGCCTACTATTGCCACGCTGGCCAGACGGGTTGGCAACGGGTTTGTTCTCGAGTTTTCCTTCTCTCAGGTCTTTCTGACCTCGGCAGAATATTGGCCAGGAGCCGCAACTCCTCCCCTAAATTTAGGGGAGGAGTTGCCGCTTCTGTTGCCCAGCGTGCACCGCGTGGAGGTTTTCTAGCCCGCACACTATAAAAATAAACATTGTTAACTATTCTAAGTTCAACATACTTTAAGGCGATAATGTAATGAGAAACAGTATAGTCGGCGCTGTCATATGTGGGATTATCATATCTCATTAGGTGGTAACATAATTATGTTAGCAAAATTAATGAACCCTATCTCCTAAACTAGGATATCCTGTGTCTTAGGAGACAGTTCTGCTAAATTATACAGTATTCGGTTACCAGTAAACAGTCATCAATCTAGACTGCGGATAAACATACTTAGATACTTATTTGTAAATATGACATATTTTTTTTCTATGGCGATCCCAACGATTCCCAACAACTCAGTATTTATACACTGATCGAAATAACGTGTGAAAATACAAGTGTAAATAAACAAAAAATTTCCATTTAGACATTTCTATATAAAATTTCATATAATATAAATAGTTTTTGAAAGAGGTCAAAAGGTTTATAGTGTGTTGAAGTACCTGAAAAGAGGAGACATCATTTAAGCAGACACAATGTTAAGTGGTAGAGCAAACGAACACAGTTTTACAGGTTAATATTGTTTAGATCTATAAAGTAACATAACATATAAATGAGAGGGAAATTGACAAAGTCAAGAGGGTGTTAACGTTAGCAGGAAGAGGGATATCATTTGATAATAAATAATAACATCTTTCTCTTGAATACTAACGTCAGTTTTGTCAATTTTTTCAATCACTTTTGAAACTCGTCAATTATGTCAAAAACGTTTGTTGTCAGTGTCATTCACTTGTCATTCTCTTTAATTTGTCACTTTCTACAGCTGGTCAATTTATACGATCCGATAATCATAATTTTGTTAAGCCACTTACAATAAAAAAAAGGTGTTAATAATAATATTTAATTTTAAAAACATAAGCTTATTTTTAATCCATAAACAATCTAATAAGTACCTAAAATAGATTAAGGTACACAACTTTCTCGCACACATTGATGATGAAGATAAAATCAAATATAAATTATACATGTTCGCGGTTTACCTACGGTTTATAAGTAACCATTGCACCTTAACCTGCTTTCACACCGTAATATAATTAGCGGCATAAATCTTGACCCCAAACATATCATAAAATGTACTCTTTATGCACAGTTTTAGGTGTCTTTTAAGGATATCACGGAGTCCTACTGCGGTGGAGAAGCACAAAGCCACCAATCATAGATTTTATTAAAAGAAAACAAGTGCTCCATTTTTTTCGTGAATTGGGAAAAGATATATGCTGGGAACTATATCCACCCAAGTTATATTGAATAAAGTTAGCATTATCATAAGTTCAGAGGCCGGTTTTGTTAAGTCCGTCCGCTTTTCCTCCACCACGGCACTGAGTCATAGGCATCCCTACTAATGAAAGAATAGGCACGTCACCTTGTATGGCAATTATAAACCAGCTCTTCTTGAGTCTAGCCCTAGAGCCTATTAGGGCGACATGACTAAATATATTGTCTCGAACAAGTGATTATATTATGTAGGTATAGTTGCTAATTGTGATAGGGTAATTTGACAGGTTAAAGATGACATTGATATTTACGAATAACGTAACTGATTAGAAAATGACATATTAAAGAGAATGACAAATAAAATAATCAAAAAGATGTCAGCTTGACAGCTGACTGATTTATTTGATTATTTATTGCATGAACAGCAATAAAAAAGTCGTTAACTAACAAAAACGATTCTTAAGTGATATTGATTTCGGTTCTATATAGAGAGTTAGTAATTGATTTAGTTTTTAGAGCGTTCACTCTATCGTACATCGGATTGCCAGTTTGATACCTCTATAAACTATAAAAAATATTTGATTATATAGCTTCGGTTTTAACTACTCTAATTTTTATTTTTTATTTTTATATAATAGGTACAGATACAGATATCAGATTACAATTACTTATAATTCTACAAGGTATACAACATTTTAAATCTGAAGTCCAGTTACATCTGTACACAGCATTTCCGTTGACTTCAGTGCCATTAACTTGCCAACTCATCTACTTAGCCATCAATAAGACACAATGAATGAAGAATGTATTCTAATTCTATACAGTAACAAAATAAAATATATATATAAAGCTATAATGCTGTAGATATACGTTGTGTGAGAGAATGCTTGCTATTGCTGTGACAATATCGAAGAATTGGCGAATGAAAGTGCAAGTACAAAGTTGTCATAAACGATAAGTAACATGACACGCGACGAGGTAGGACACGACGGTGTTCCCATCCCAATTGAGAAGCCTGACTGGGAAAATACCTTCACACTACGAATACCATGGCTATAATAATCTTGTGTTGTGTTCACGGAAGTGAGTAGCGTAGCCAGAACACACTGGAGAGTTTTTGTGCTGTCAGTGGGAAAACTAAAGGTGTGTCCTGATTGTCTTCTGCACTGACGGTACAGAAACTCTCCGTTCCTATAGGGTCAGTAGCACGAATGTGACTCTTCTGGTGTTGCACACGTTCATAGGTCTCGGTAATCACTTTCCATCAGGTGGGTCGTGTGCTTGTCTACCACCTAAGTTGTATAAAAAAAAAATGTAAAACCTCAAATTGTTTTACACTGATTGTTACTTCGAGATAGTTAACCAAAATTGTAAGATCTGTGCCTCTAGTAAAAAGTAACACCTTTTCTTAATTATATTGGGATAATAAACGATGCCCAGTCACGTATTGTAACGGCCGCCGTGTTACAAGCACACAAAATAGTTTAAATTAGTTTAATAAAAGCATCGCAGTTGCTATTTCTCAAATTTGTAAATACATATTATACGTTGAATATCTAATTCTTTAGAAGAAACGAATTAGAGCGGTTTTTTTTTTCAGTAGGGGACGGATGTTGCTCGCGTCAATTTACCGTGTGATCTGTTTTTTTTAGATTTCTGTGCCCAAAGGAGGCAAAATAACTAAGACTCCACTTTCCGTTAGTCTGTCACCAGTTGCCAGAAGGCTAGAGAACAAGAGAAAGCTAGAAATTTTGAAGGTTAAAGTGAATAGGCTGCAGTGAAGTATGCCCCAATATCGACTCAATCATTACCTTTACCATGCTTTGTAACCAGTCTTTCCCATTATCAACATACTTGGACGGGGACCGATTCTGTCAGAAAACGTCTGAAATTAAAATTTCTTCATCTAACTGAAAATAAATCAGACTACGGGTGATTCTGATGGTGTAATGGCCTCACTATATCGTATGTAGGTTTTAATTTCACAGCTTATTTAATATACCATAGCTTTTTCATGTTTCTCCTTTCAATTGAATTAATATCATGCGTTTTGAAAATGATGCGTTACTGAATATACCTCCTAGTGAGATAGTGGTCATACGCGTACCTTCTTCATCTTAGCGTTAATCCCAATAACATGCGAAGTTTTCACCTCGGATGCTGGGGTCCTCCTCACCAGTCTAACTGTGGATATGTCTAAACTTCTGTATTTTCCGTGAAGCGACTGCCACCTGACCTCCACAAACTAAATGCGATATCGTAGTATTGCAGCTAGACCAGTTATTGGACTTTTTAGGGCTCCAAATCGTTGGAGCCCTAAAAAGTTATCGAACGACTGCCATAGATGTTGGTATGGCAGCCGAGAGCTTCGGCTTAACATGCTCTCCGAGGCACCACCAGACAAATGCAAATACCCATAGTCATGAATACAAATATTTGAACTGAGCGGGGATTGAACCCGCGCCTTCTGCGTAGCGGCCACGATCACTACCGCTACACCACAGAGGCAGTAAATGCCTATTATGACCATTGCAATAAAAATATTAATGTTATCTATAATGATTAAATGGATTTATTACGTGTTAAAGCTAATCACGATACCTATCACGTTTGTTTGTGTTATTATATTTAATGATATCTGGTTTTGTAAAAAAAATATTTTTACGATGATATAACTAATTCAATTGATAATAGAGTCTTATCAGTCAAGAAAATATCGCTGATATGAAAGAGATTATTTCCGCCGGGCAGAGTAGAATTTGGACCACCCTATCTCTTCGCTACAGACGGCTCCACCTGTCACCCCTATACCCGTATTGGAAAGCGAAAACTGGATCAAAATTTCATGCAAGCGGAGTCGCATGTATCAGCTAGTACAAAATAATTTGTCATAGAATACGCTAAAAATAGTTTTTCCTTGCTTAATAAGTACTTACTAGCTCCCAAACTCTTAGTCTTTATTATCAGCTGCTTAAAATACAGTAATTACCATGAATTCCCATGAATTAAGTCGAGTTTATACCTGGGAAAGACACAGCGATTATGTTCCCCATCGTCGCGGTTGTTAACCGGTGGCTGCCGACGAAATTACCGAGTAATGACCGCTTTAATGGAGCCCTACACTGTTGCATAATCGTTTACGTTACAGAGGATAGGGTTAAGCGATTTCTAGTAATTGATCCATTCTTTGTCGCCGATTTTCATAAATTTAATCAAACAATTTGTGCGGATCGCTCCGTTTTAATGTTAATATTTTTTGTATTAGTTTCGCAAGAACTTTTTATTTTATACCACTTAAGTGGCAGACCCCATTTTACGCGGTTGTAGGGCCAACCGCGTAAAATGGGGTTACCTAAACTCGGGGGGTGGTGGCTGTGATTGTGGTGCACCTCTGCGGTCGATGGACCATCTCCTGTACTCCTCACTGTGCCCCTACACCTGCACAATTACCGACCTCAATAAAGTGACGGAAGATGCAGTCAATGTCGCCGAATTTTGGGCTGGCCGCATTTAGCTTCTATTTATTTTAATTGTTGCCATTGACACGAAGAAGAAGAAGTGGCAGACAAGTAAACGGCCCTGATGGAAAATGGTTACCGTGGCGTACGGATGTATGCAACACCAGGAGCGTGACCACTCGTGCTGTCGACCCTGAAGAACTGAGTTTATTAGTGTGTGAATCGAGACCAAATTATAGACAGAGGAAGATCTAGACAAGTGGCAATATTTTAATGAACTGATCGATCAATTTATATACGTACGATATACGTTGACGACTGTCATCTATACTAATATAGTTTAATTGTACCTAAATTTTTATTATTTTATTTTTATTTCATTTTATCTTGACGTTATAGTGTATTTCATTGATTGTGTGTATTAGTTAGTTATAATTGGCATTTCAATTCAAAGTATGTTTGTTTAGAAATAAATAAATAGAAATTGAAAATGTCATAAATGAAGAATATGTTTGTTTAGGTACTTGTTTGTTTTTTTTGTTTGTTCGTTTGTACTAGTTCAAATTATTTTTTTTGTATTGACTAGTCCATTTATCGATGAAGGTTTTAGGCTGTATATCATCACGCTATTACTAAGTGAATGGAGTATTGATCATAAATATTCACAAATCCGGCCGATTTTCATAAATTATTTAAAGACGAAACTTATGCGCTCAAAAGGATGGTACGGAGTTTCAAAACATACCATGGGCGAAGCTGGGGCAGAATGGAATGAAATGGTACTCCTTATTCCGCACTTAGTCTCCTTTTTTGAGCCATTGTGTGTGCAGGAAGCCGGGGCGGTTCATCTAGTAAGCTTCATAAACGACAAAATACACGGCCAATGAAAAGCCACTTGCCAAGGTTGGCTAGTGGAGACTGGTGTAAGTTTTCATGTCGGGGTTAGACTGCAGTCTACCCCACAAACTATTTTGTAACATTGTAACATGGTATATGTATGTATTGGTGCCCCTTCTTCCTGAGAGTTTGCTTTCACCTTACCATCAGGCGAGGTAAAGTCTATTTGACGTGTCCTGTATAAAAATAAATTACATATGCTTGAAATGGTAGTTTCCAACGGTTTTATTTTTTATTGCTTCTATAAACTATTTTTCCAATACTATATTCGAAAAATAGTTAACTCGAATAATTAAAACCAAGCTCAGTGGTCCCTCAGCTTTGAAGCTGTAATATAAATACTAGTTAAGACCAGCGCTAACGAATCTTTGCTAATAGGCATCTAAACAACAGTATCCGCTTTTCTCATTTCGCTTAACAACATACTAAAAAGACAGTAAATAATGTGTTCCTAAAAATATAACTTAACACTTGAGTTTTAAAATAGACAATTTTATAACCAAATGCCAATGTTTTAGAGTTTTACGGCCTAAAGCTCCTCGTAAAGATAAAGTTTCACGATATTTTAATTTGTATTTTATGATAACTTAATTGAAGTTTTATGTACACGAGGACTTTTTTTATTAAAATAAAAACCAAGAAGGGGAATGTCTACGCGCTGGCTACATGACTTTAAAGGAGTGTAACGTATGTGTTGTACAACGAATAGGGGTAGTCTTGTGGTTGTGAAATTAAATTATTTCTTTTGATGACAATGGTCGATAATACATAGTTACAATAACAACTTCGTAGCTTAACAACTCAACTACACAACCATCTAACCCCTAGTTTTCACCTAAGTATAAAACATGTATTTGACAAGTTGCAATATGTCACAGGCTTCAGTGTGAACGCACCTGGTGGAATGGGCCTACCTGATGGAAGGTGGTTACCGTGGCCTATGAACGTGTGTATCACCAGAGGAGCCACACTTGCGCTGCCGACCCCGTAAGCACAGAGTTTCTGTGCCGTCAGTGTAGAAGACAAAGCAGGACAAGCCTTTAGTCTTCCTACTAACAACACAAATTCTCCAGTGAGCTCTGGCTACCCTACTCACCGCTCGGAACACGACATGAAGTTATTATACTTGTTTACAACTTGTGGGCTGTACATACCTACTACACGAAAATGTGTTTGAAACAGTCTCAATAAGTGTTGTGTTTTGACTAGTTTTGTATCAAACAAGTTTACAGCTTGATTCTTAGTGAAAACAAGGGGTAACACGATCACATCACAGATTCGATTCCCAAAACAAATTTTTCACACTTGAAAATACTGTGACAGATAGGACATTGTCATAGAACACTTTACTCATCTCTGTACTCAGTGCACTGCGTGGATGCGTGGGCTGCCGTTGCCTCCTTTTGCGAGTTCCGGCGGAGCGGGAACGGAGGAGACTCGTTAACCGCACAGCCCACGATGAGGGAAGGCTACGCGGGCGTCGGAGGTCGCAGAATGCGTCTCCAATGAATGCGGACCTGGGGGTGACGGGTGGAGCAGCCTGTCACCTTAGCAGGCTGCAATGGTGGCGTGCGATACGCACCTGTGTTATACCCGGGCACTGGATGGGGACTCCGTGGTCCCCACACCCGAAGTAACGAGCCTGAGTCGGCCGCGGTGCAAGGAATATGCCTCTGGTAACCTGTGACCCTCAGACGGCGCGCGTTTTAGTCGGTTCAAGGCAGACATAACCTCCCCCACCGGCTCTGATGAGGGGTGTATTTTTTGCACATTAAAAATAAGATATTTTCTAAGTTTTCCTTACTAATCTTATTCAAAAAACATTATAAAATCTCTGTCTAAATTGGGCCCCAGGCTACATTTTAGCAGTGGAAATTCCAAGTTCAACGACTCACATTTTCCCGTAATTTAATACAGGATGCACTTAATAGCGGAAAATTTCCAGCACATAAATAAATAATAACTGTAATAGATGAGACATTAGTAATTACTCAGAATATTTACATTTTACATGGACATATGTATTATTTTATGGCTTAAAAGAGAATTACTTACTTCTCAAATAACAATCTACTGCAAAACCGTCGTTACGGTTTTATTTTAGTTATCTATTCCATGGCTAAAGTCTGAATAAATACTATAGAAAAAGAAATACCGACGTATAATTACGTGCCCGTCAAATCGCGTCCTCTTCAAGCGGGTTGGGACTGTGTAGGGCCACTAAAACGATTTTATTATAATACACACTAATTGAGGGCTTCTGTGGCGCAGCGGTAATATTTATTAAAAATTCAATGTACTGTATTATTTTATTTTACATTTCCGTTTTACTTTTCCAGCAAAGTAGAATTTGGGCTACCCCATTGATGCGATGTCGTACAAGGCGACTAAGGGATAGGGCTGTTTAACATCAGACAGAAATATACAGCCCAGAATCAGCCTCAGATGCATGGCTTGGGTCAACAATAGTGCTCGGAATACGGCGAAAGGCTAACCCCCTATTACGTGGGACCCCGTGGCTCACCCCCTAATACAATTATTGGTGAAATGTGGGTGTTAATTCACCTCCGCCTAACCCTCCGGGGATAAAAGCGTGATTATATATATGTATGTATGTTTACATATTTATATTATTTCTTCAAATTAACTTTATGAATTTATTGACACGTAAGATACGTATTATTCGATTATTATATCGTATTCGTGTAAGGATCAATCTCCATTGACAGAGCAGCGACTTTTTGAGGCAATATATTATAAACCATTTTGAATCTTATCTACGGGAGAAAAATGTCATACTCATTTGATAGCGAAGGAGGATCCGCGTAGCGCTGCGAGATTATTTCTCACAATTATTTCTAGTGCATAAGTCTGGCCGCGCCGGCTGCTGCTCTTTCTGTGGGGATTGACACTAAGAGTAAAAGAACCATCCAAAGTGCGACCTTTACATGGTAGGACAATCACTGTGATGATAATGTTAATATATTTAGATACTCGCAGTAGCTATCTGCTATCTATGTACATAATCATCTCTCACTTTATAGCCCCACATTAAAAGTTTTTGTCCTGTAGTACTGCAACGACTCCCGCGAATCGCGATGGTAATTGTTACCATAATTTTTCTTGTGTCGTCAAATTATACCCCCGGGTTTATTACAGGGCTCAATCTAGGGACGCCAATAAGAAGAAATATTTTACTGTTATTTTTTTTTTCAAATGCGTAACGTTAACGTAGAAAAAAAATATTGCTTTTGTTCGTTATTCGTTTTCGTATCTATTAATGAAAATAAATATGTAGATCAGATTCAATTTATTTGACTTGAGTTAGCGTAGCAGATAAATCTAAGGTTTTATTATTTTTTTTTACGTGCAAAAATCCCCGCGGATGAGAGAGCCGGTGAGAGTTATACAGGGTTTATTTTTGAAACGGGGCAGTAAAGGCAAGTACCTTAACCGTTGCAGTTACAGCAAAACGTTCTTAAAAGACCTTCCCTAACTTTTTGGGACGTTTTGAACTGCATTCACAGATTTTGTAAAAAACTTACAGTTAGCAAAAAAGATGCAAAAAGTTCAATTTTTTTTTTTATGCTAATCGATTCTATTTCATGTGGGGATCAAAAAACTCTATGGGACCATTTTAGCTTTCAGTACTAGAAAAGACAGAAATCGCCAAAAACGTTTCCCATACATTTCGTACGGAAATATGATAAATCAACTCGAAACTCATAGGTCAGGTAAAATTTTGAACTTTTTTAAATAAAAAAAATCATTTAAACATTTAAGAAATTGGTTTATGAAATAAATTGCTCAAAATGATTTCCATTTTCACGAATACATAAGTCTATCCTTTTTTGCACTGAACGAATGGCGGCTAATAATGTTCTGGGATGAATATTACGTAAAATGGTCATTAATGCATCCTTGAGCTCTTGAACACTGGCGTACGTCGTCTTATACACCTCGTTTTTCACGAAGCCCTATAAAAAAAAATCAAGTGGTGTTAGATCGGGGCTACGAGGTGGCCACTGTGTTGGACCATGTGTACCTATCCACTGTGTACCGAATAGGCGGCTCAAATTGGAACGTGAAAGGTGACTGTTATGTGGCGGAGCACCATCTTGTTGAAAATGAACTTTTCGCAATTCTGACAGGGGCCATTCGTCCATCTCGTTTTCAAGATGGTCTAAAATGACTTCATTATACATGGCAGAATTCAGTTTCCCTTCATAAAATTCCACCATTATGACTCGATTGGACATTATACCACACCAACAGTTGAATGAGAAGCGAACCTGATTATGACTTGCCGTAACTCTTAGTGGATTTTCTTTGGACCAATAGTGGTGATTTTTTCTGTTGTACATACCGTTATTGGAAAAATTCGTTTCGTCTGACCACAGTATGTCATTTAAAAATTCATGATCTCTGCTTATTTTTCCTCTTAGCCATCTGCAAAAAGTAAGCCTTCGAACATCATCACCCGGATGTAACACTTGAACTATGCGCCCATATCGATAGCACTTGTAGCCGTATTTCTTCCATATCTTCATCACAAGGGAGTAGGATACACCTACTTCAAGGGCGACTTACCTGGACGATACCTCTGGATATGCTTCGACATAAGTCAGAACCGCAATCTCCGTGTCCATGTCCACACGAGGCTGCCGCTTTCTTTTGAAAGAACCCTGCAATTCCAGGTTTTCAAAAGATTTGTAATAACCTTTCTTGTTGGCACATGCCGCAATGGATACTTATTGCGGTACCACACTAATGCAGCTCCCGCATTTCGATTATTGACAAAATACGCTTCTAATAAGTCAATTTTTTCACGATTAGAAGACATTTTAGCGAAAATCCTTAATTAATAACTCATACGAAGTTTCTCAGCTGAAACTAAGTATAACACACAGATTTTCGAATCAAATTCGAAATTTGAGGGTAAAAATTCTTTTTATTTACTTTACAGTCAATTCTACCCACTTCCTGGCCATAACAAAAAGTTAGACCATCGTAGAAATTTGTTTCTGTTGCCGAAATGTATGGGAAACGTTTTTGGCGATTTCTGTCTTTCCTAGTACTGAAAGCTAAAATGGTCTCATATAGTTTTTTGATCCCCACATGAAATAGAATCGATTGGCATAAAAAAAAATTTTTGGACTTTTTGCATTTTTTTTGCCAACTGTAAGTTTTTTACAAAATCTGTGAATGCAGTTCAAAATATGTCAAAAAGTTAGGGAAGGTCTTCTAAGAACGTTTTGCTGTAACTGCAACGGTTAAGGTACTTGCCCTTACTGCCCCGTTTCAAAAATACACCCTGTATAGGACGCGAACCGAAGAAAACGCACGGTGCCTGTGGGTCGTTTTTAGTTGCCGAAGGTGAGGTTGACAGGCACATCCGTCGCACCCCGGCCAACCCAGGGCCATCTCTCTTCGATCTGGCCCTCCTCGAGTGTGGGGACCACAGAGTCTCCAACTCGTCCCCGGAAACGGGGAGGCGCGCATTGCACCCATATTACTTGATAAGATAAGGATAAGATAAAAAAAAATACACCACTTAGGTGGCACGGACAAGCACACGGCCCACCTGATGGGAAGTGGTTACCGTGGTAAATAGACGTGTGCAGCTACAGGAACGTCACACTCAAGCTGCTGACCCTGAAGAAACCTCCTAATACCCCTTTTGAAGAACCCCATATTGTAGGTGCATGGGAAAACCGTAGCAAGGAGTTCATTCCACAGCTTTGCGTAGCTATTAAGTTAATACATATTATTTAAAGGGTGTGTGACAACCCTAGTGACAGTTACATCTCTAATGGTGATTAGTCTGTTTTTTTTTTTGTAACTGCTTGGAATTGCCCTTTAAGATGTGTATAAAGGAAAATTACTATTAGCAGAAACGTTCAAAGCGTGATCAACTGATTCCACTGGCTGAATGAGTTGTGAACTCAGTTGACCCTGGTGCCGAGTTCACGTTGGTATTAGATCAATGGTTAAAGAGTTGGCCTTACGATCGAGCGATCCCGGGTTCGAAATCTGGCTATTACACTACCTACGTGAACCCACTCCTAGCACAAGTAGCTTTATGGAAAGGTTAAGGAGGATATTAGTATTATCGGTTACTAATATTCTTAAAAAAAATGGTAGGGAAACCATGAGTAAGTTTTGTTTTAATAGACCATACGGAATATAAAAGACTTTTTTACGATTTTCTTGCTGGAAACGTGGCAATAATGAATGAACCTTCTGCTACATATGTTCCAACTCCAAACTTGTATTGATAAATTCTAAACAGAAAATGCTAAAAACTTTTTGCCCACCCGGGAACAGGACAGGACTGAGCTACTATTATGCCACCGAGGTTACCGAGGGTAATCACAATATATTCCTTAAAAATCTCCATAATAAAATCAAATAACTATTTCAGTTTCGTCCAAGAGTTCGCGTGCGAGCCGCTAGATGGCGTTACACTGCTGCTAGAACTTCTGCGCAACGTGCAGCTCAGCCAATCAGGAGAGGGAGCGCGTGGACCACCCGCTGTTCGCAGGCGACCACTTCTTGACGAGCTTGCTTGTTTGTAAGTACCTTCACTATAACTAGAATATTTAATAGTACTATGTACAGAATAGATACCCACCTCCGCCTGAGAGGCTCATGGTTAAATAATAATCGAGTAGATAACTAGGGCCCCGATCTTGCAGCCACTGACACTCCAAACAATGGCATGTTTTAGAGTAAATGAAAAGATACAATGAAGTCTTTTCCATTTAATTTTATACTTCAAGCCTTTATTGATAAAGTCAATTTAATGTAATTTTTTGCAGTGTCAGTAGTTTAACAGTGATTTTGCTACGACATACAATTAGCGAAATCGAGGGTTAGATTCTGGATGGGTGACCATTCTTAACACATCGAGACCTGACCTTGTAGAGCATATTGATCAGTCATGGATGCCATACGAACATCTATTACAGTTTTTCGGACAACTGGAACATTGAAAAAAATTAAAGAGAGTTTAAAATCATTGCAGGTAAAAAGTTCTACACCTTATCTAACTACAGAACTTCGACCGCCAGTGGGTTGTGGCAGTAGAATAAAAAAAAACTCCTCCTGCCTCCTGTCGCTCTCAATCTATTCTTTTCTTTGCAGACAATGCATGTGGAGTTGCTGCAGCAGGTACCCAGATTGCGTGCGGAGACTGGTAGGGGGCTCCAACGGAGTGTACACGCTCACAGTCTGCATCATGTCCACCGTCAATAAATCCAGGGTTCTGGCTCTGCAGGTATAAGAATCAATATATTTTAATAGGTGACAGATAAATAAGAAATTACTCTAACAAAACTGAGGAGTCTGTTTGATTGATGATCTATGGAACTGACTGTGCTATTTAAAAAAAATATATATTTAATAATTCAGTTCTTTGGGAAAGCTGTACATGAAAAGCATCACGCTATGCAATTTTAGGGACGAGCAAAAAGAAAACTAATGGTTCCTGGCAGAGTAGAATTTGGACCACCATATCTCTTCTTATGCGAGTTCGTACAAGGCGACTAAAGGATAGGGCTGTTTAACATCAGACATACATACATCTCAAACTCAGCCTCAGATGCATGGCTTTGCAGTGAACAATAGTGCCCGGAAGACGACATTAGCCTCACCACCTATTCCGTGGGACCGAATACAATGATTGGTGAAACGTGGGTGTTAATTCACCTCTGCCTAACCTTTAGGTGATAAAGGCGTGATTATTTGTATGTATGTTCAGAGACTAGTGAATCCAAACAATCAAACTCTTAATTACATATTTCTCTCCATTCCAGCTCTTAACAAAAGCCTGCTATCCACCAGCGAATGGCCACAGCATAGTTTCCGAAGCACTTTCAACCCTTCGTCTTCGGTACGGGGAACCAGTTCGCTTCAGATTCCTTGTAGGAATGCTGCAAAGTACCGGCGGTTCTGGAGACTTGCAGGCAGCAGGGCTCAGCTTCATCAACGCGCTCCTCAGTAGTGCTCCAACTCCTCAGAGAAAGTTGTACATACAGGCTGAACTAGAGCAAGCTGGTTTTGATATAATTACTTTGAAAAAAGTGAGTATATATTTTCAAATAATTGTTTTTTTTGTTTTTAAAAGAATATTAATAAGTGAAATTACAAGTAAATATCCTAGCCTCTCCAGCAAATGGAAATTTACTCATCGCAACGGAAATGTAATGACCGGAATTCGAAACTACTTTGAACGATTGTATGACCGGCTACTAAACCACTAAGATACCTTAACGTATTGATTATTGACCACCTCTGAGGTGTAACAGTGGAACGTTCGATTGCTGAGTCCAATGTCATGGGTTCGATTTCCACTCCGATGCATAAATATATTTTGGTTTGGCTAGATGATCATAATATATATGAAATAATAGGTGTTTTTCTTAATCCTGTCAATTGATTACACCCTGCTGGATGGTATCAAACTTGGGTGTAGATCCGATAATAAGGGATACTGAAAACCCAAAATGGTACATAAAATGTATCTAAAACATAGTTCTCCGTATTCTAGAACCAATATTAATACACAGAATACCACGGCTATAATAACCTCGTGTTGTGATCCCAGAGGTGAGTAGGGTAGCCAGAGCTCTCACACACACAACACACAGAGAGTTTCTGTGTTGTCAGTGGGAAGACCAAAGGTTTGTCCTGATTTTGTGTTCTGCACTGAAGGCACAGAAAGTCTTTGTTCTTACAGGGAGACTCCATTGGTGTCACACACGTTCATAGGTCACGGTAACCACTTTCCATCAGGTGGGCCGTGTGCTTTTCTACCCCCTAAGTTGTATAAAAAAATGATATGTGTAAGGTCTCTAAATCTTAATGAAATATCCTAGCCTCTCCAGCAAATGGAAATTGGATCATCGCAACGGAAATGTATTGACTGGAATTCGAAATTGGGGCCTAACGATTGTAATGTCTGTGTAACCTTAATGAAACTTTTTGATGATTATTAGATGATAACCAAACTGCCGAGCATCAACGAGCACGTGACGTTAGAGATAGCCGAGTACGAGAGACAGCTGATTGACATCGACTCTCTGAGCGAGAAGGCGCATGAGGCACAGAGGGAGAAGGATGATCTCAGGCATAAACTTGACGTACTTGAGAAAAGGGTGAAGGTACGTAAACTTCTATACTCCAATCACACATCGTTGAAAACATTTATTCGGGTTTGATTCCCGCTCAGTGCTAATATTTGTGTGTATGAATATGTCTATATAGATGTTCACAGTAAACGCCTTAACGTGCCCTCCGAGGCACAGAGTTATCTCAATGTGTTGCGAATGGGCACCGATCCTAAAACTGATCTGATTAAAATTGCTTAACTATGCAATGTGTTAATCTACTTAATCACAACTTAGCTACAATTCTCTCAAAAAGTCCCATTATACTACATATTGTAAAAATAATTATTGAAAAAGACATCTACACTATTTTTTCAGATCCTTCAAGAAGAAAAAGGAATCCTCTTATCTCTAGAGAAGTGTCTGAAAGAGAAGTGCTGTGAACTTCAGGAGGAGGTGTCTTCCCTGCGCTCCGAGCACGGCAACTCGACCAGGAAGAAACCGTTTGCCTTGAAGAAGAAAAATTCTATGCAATGTAGGGGTAAGATCATAGCACTGCTTTGCTTATAACAACAATTTTGAACATTTTTCCACACAATTCGTTCATGTTACATACAAAGTATGACTTGCAAAAAATTATAACATATCTTTTTATCTCTCAACGATTTTAAGAAATATGTTTAAGTTCAGTACACTTAAGTGCAAACAAAAGCATCCCATTACATTCAATCTTTTTGTTATTTTAGATGAATCATCACCTCCAGAAGATGAAGGTATTAGTTCTTCAGAAAGATCTTTAAGTCCAGAAGGTGACCCTCAAAGGGAGTCCATGGTTTATGAAATGTTCAACGTCAAAAACGAAACATACGATCTTATGCGAAACAGACGGCCCCTTCACAAAAAACTAGAGAGCAAAAAGAACGATAAGAAGTCTTCTGACGAAGACGAAGAAACAACAATAGAAGAGGTTATTCAAGAACTAAGAAATATAGTTAACCATGCAGAATCAGAACAGTTCGCTAAACAAGTTTACAATGAAAACCGATCATCTAGATGTAATCAAACATCAGAAATTAATGTGCCGATCAATGCATTAGAATGCAAAAACCATGGTGATGATAAAGAAGATTCTATTACTAGCACAAAACACAGCATTCATATAAAAAGCAAAGAGGATTTCGCTGGTGATGATAGCGTAGAAGAGGATGAGGAATCGGAGATAGTGCCAACCAAAATTATGCCACATCCACCCCGAAAGTCAAAGAGTTTGCATCATCTATTTATCCCACCTGCTGATCAAGGTTTACTGTACAAGCCACCAGATCTATTCAATGACAATTTCTACTCAAGTGATGAGGGATCTGACTCACTATTAAGCGCTTCGAAATATAATACTACCAACTCTAAACATAAAGTTAACAAGAAGCCTTCAGGGTCCAGTTTCGACTTCCACGAATGCCGAGCTGTTTTCAATGCAATGAATAAAGAAGAGAATAGACCTAAGCGATCAAGAACACGCTCCAGGGAAGACAGTAGAAAGACTTCCTTAAAACGAAGTGAATCGTGCCAAACTTCTGAAAAGGGTTCACGTCAACGCGAGTACATTGATAGCTTGTTTTATAACGAAAATCATATTGGTGCTACACCATTAAACAGAACTAATTCAAAATGTAGTCGCGTTGATGAAATAGTTAACTTGATCGAATCTAAGAAGCTCACAAAAAGTTTAGACAGGATCGATGAAGGTCTCAACTCAATGGTAGATATTGTAATGCTCACAGAGCCCAAAAAACCAGTCTGGCCGTATGAAAGACGACAAAGATCTTCCTCCAGAACCAATAGCGATGCAGGAAACGAGAGCCCTCTAATACCTATCACAAGATCAAATAGCAAATTAGGTAATTATCATCGCTATGAATCGAAAACATGTCCTAAAGACGACACTATATTCAAAACAGATGTTCAAAAATTTTACACGTCCCAATCCAAGTTGAGTCCAGGACTTGATACTAAAGCCTTTAATAGTTCCACATTTCTAGTAAAACGTGGTCATACTAACGCTGGGTTTTACTCTGGCCCTCACATGTTGAGAGATGCTCCTGCTAGTATGACTAGCCTTGTAGTAAATGGAACCCACAGTCATGCTGATTTAAAAAGAACACTGTCTCCAATGGGATCGGTTTCAAACAAATACGGTGCACACAAAGTCCTGGACATGCCGTCTGGATTGTACTAATAGTTTGTTTTTTGTATGTTATTCAGAACCAACGACTAAAATAAGTATTTCGTAGTTATTTTGACTTGTGCAATATAGCCCTTTAGGAAATTTAGTATATTGTTAGCTTGAAGTTAGTTGGATATTATTAACCCGCGGAATATTGTTTGATCTTGATGATCATTTTAAACTATTTAATCAGCTGATTTCTCTATGACGGAGACGTTTTAAATACATTTTACAAAACAAGGATGAGTTAGCGTTTTGTAATAATTTATTATTTTTGAATTTTTAACAATTTATTATTTTAGTATCTTGGTTATTTTGTTATTTAGCAAAATTGGCTTAAGATCACAATGTTACTACAGCCAAGTCTTAAATATTAAAGATATGCAATGACCTTTCTGCGATGTCACGGACGTAACCTTGCATCTAAGCAGTGCTTTTATGATTATAGAAATCGAACTCACGAGTCACAGCATGTACTTGTATGTAATATTAGAATATAATGCTTAAATTATAATTGAATAAGTGAATGTTAAAACCATCCAGTACGCAACATTGGACGCTCAACAAGTTCGGCAACGTTGCGGTCCACAGCACAGGTGATGTAGCCAGCTGTCGCGTGACTTTTGTTTCTTCCACGGTTGAACTTGCGTGAAAGAATAACGTTGTTCTGCGTTAATGTTGCCTAATGCATATTAGGCTAATACTTTGATGAAAATTAAAGTCACTTACGATATAAATGACTTGTACCTCATTATAATCATTATAGTTTGTAACTACGAATTTCTTTACGATTCCCTGTATATGGGTCCACTGCCAGCTTACCCGTTGTAAATATTTATTATTCATTCATCTAGTATAAGATTCCTTGTATTTTATATTTCGTTGAAATAAATACATGTAAACTGTATTACCCATAAATTGTTTTTTTTTTCTCCTATTGGCATCTGTCCGCTAGAGGCAGGTCGAGGCGTTTTTAAGTTGATTCAAGTCCGACATAACCAACCCCACTGGCTCCAACAGCTCACAAAAAACCTTGATTCGATTCCAGCGTTTTGTATTTTTCCCGTTTAATTTGAAATTTTGATCCAGTAAACATGTAAGAACCTTTATTAGGCTAGATCAAAGCCAAAGTTAACATAATGATATGGATCTCAAATATATCTTAAAACTCTTCAAGTATAATAGACGAGTATATAATATTAACGCTTCACAAATAAATTCATTTTACAACCTATACAACCGCTCATCGTCTATTTTACCTCTTTAGTAGAGAAATTTCCAAAAAATCTTTTCATATTGGATGCTTACGCCAATTAGAAAAAGCATTAACCTGACAAAAATTTCAAGTTTTTAGGTCCAGCGGTTCAGGCTCTACGTTGATGAATTAGTAAGTCAAGACAAGTAATTGTATATGTATAGAAGATAGAAAGGTTAGCAAGGGTTTAAAAATGAAAAAGAAAATAATAATCAACATTTGTATATTAAACAAACATATAAATTACATAAAAATCAACATTTACCGTAGCGGACTGATCGTTCGTAATAAATGGTTATACTACAGCCGTTTATGGAAGACTTTAATAACACTATCAATGATATAAAAACGACATCCATAATAGCGCATTCACAGGTCATAATATGTTAGGAATGCTTGAAAAGTTTATAATACTAGCACCGTGTGCAAACAGAATTAGACAAATTACTACAAACCTTCAGCCTCTTTCATATGTCCCACTAAAGGATCATATATTAATTGCTTCACATCAATAGCCCAAATGAAATCATAATGGTTAAATGACGGCCTATCAGCTCTAATAAGTCTGACAGTATTGGTCAGTCTTCCTCCTAAAATAGCTACATCTGCGTAGTGAACTTCGTTATCGCTGAGAGCATAGTAAAGATAACTGGGAACGGTGATCTTGGATAGGTTATATTCTGGGGGATTGCGACTTCCGTAGACAGCCAAGTTGGTAAAAATGTTGTAGTTGTAACGACGGAACTGACCGAAGCGAATGGTTTGGGCATAGTGGGCAAACTGACGAATGGATGCACCTGCAGGGGCGTGAGCCATGAACAGTGGAACCATTGTCTGGAAAGAGAGAAAAATAATTTAGTAATTGATGAAGAGTGTCACACATTTGAGAGCTTTGACGAATACCTCCATGCTATAAAAAACTTGTATGTCTAATATATTGCTTACTACTCCAATTTACTCTTATTAAATTCCATACGAATGCCAAGACAGTTCAGTTTGCTCTTCAATTCGCTGAGAATATAAATGGTGTTTGGTGGATTACTGCTCTTGTTTCTACTGTTCAAGACTTACTACAGAGGAAGTGTAGTTATTTTTTTATAATCTTAGCTCTGTAATTATACTTACCGCATTATAATACTCCCTCTCAGTCAGACCAGTGCCGGTAAAACCGCAGATAGATTCAAACATGCCTTCGACTTCGTCGTCGCAATAGGTAGCCATAAAATAGTTTACAAATTCAAAGTCGGAAAACACTTCACCTAGACCCATAGCGAAGGCAGCGGTCTGAAAATAATAAAAGATTTAAGCATAGAATCAGATACATTCCAAATTTTCTAAAATACAAGTCATTAATTAGATAATAAGACTAATATTAATTTGAAAGCTTACTCAGTTATTATCTATTCGGGGATAGTTAGTAGGTATATTTAATTTAATTAATTTAATTAAAGAGTGACTAAATTCTCAAGCTAATTCACCATATCCTCTTTGACCTTTGCAATTTTTAAATTCTTTAATCAAAATAGTATCCGATTTACTGTATCTGATAATTTTTATATATAATCTGATATTAATAAATAAAGTATACTCACTTCAATGATACTCTCATAAGCAGCCAGGGAATTGAACATAGATACATTATTGTGATTGAAATAGGAGGCAGGAGCCAGGCCTTGGAAGGAATAAAACTTCTCATTGTATTCAGGTCTCAAGGAGTTCAGCACTAAGAAAGTAGTACCTCCCTGAGAATGACCAATGTAGTGGAGTTTCTGCTCTCCAGTTTTCTCTAGAATGTAGTCAACGAAAGCAGGCAGATCGTAGTTGCCTATCTCATCCCAGGAGAATCTCCAGAAGGCTTGGTCTCTGCCATCGGGATTGAGAGAGACATGTTTTCTGGAGTAGTAATTACCGCGGGCGTTTCCAATCCAGACATCAAAGCCTGCTTCTGCCAAGGTATAAGCTGAAAAAATAAATATTGAGTTAGAATTAGCCCGTCAATTTTTTTTTGAAATTGTCTTTTGTGGATATAAACTAATAAAAATAAATTGGGTAAGTCATCTAACTGGAATCTTGTATTAAACATTTGAATAATTATTAAATAAAAAACTTAATAATTTGAATTTGTTATGATGGTACGGGAGGCGCTAACCTAGCTATACGTAGGTCAATTAGATCCTGAGCATTTTAAAGTAAGGTTATGTCAAGAGTACTCGAAACCAGAGGGTATGTACGAAATAAATAATGAAAAGAGAAAAAGCGAAAGGGGTAAAACTTTTTTTTATACCAGTTGGTATAATTATTGTTCAACTAGGTGTTTTTTTATACCTCTTATGTGGCAGACAAGCACACGGCCCACCTGATAGAAAGTGGTTACCGTGGCCTATGGACGTGTGCAAAACCAAGGGAGTCACACTCGCGCTGCCAACCCTGTAAGCATAGAGAGTTTCTGTGCCGTCAGTGTAAAAGACGAAGCAGGACGAGCTTTTGGTCTTCCCACTGACAGCACAAAAATTCTCCAGTGAGCTCTGGCTACCCTATTCACCGCCGGGAACACAACAATAGGTTATTATGGCCACGGTATTATATGGCGCTATTATATTAATTAAGTTATTTAAAGGAATAATTAATTAATTTTAATTTTAATTATTTATTTATAACAGAAAGAGAAGGATTAAATAATGAACTGACTTTACTGAAGCCCAAATAACGGTACTTTTTAGTCAAAGAGTAAAGAATGTAAAATTGGAAAAAAATTGAAGCACAAGTACATACTATTTTTTAATCACCTATTTACCTAAACATACGTCATCATAATCACTTAATAAAGTCCGATAACCCACGAATTTAGACAATAATAGTAATACATCATTACTATCTAAACTTATAACTCACGTCAGTGATCCAGCAAGATATGAGTCCCAAATATTATTCAACGGATTTAATCAGTGATCCAGCACGATATGAAGCCTATATATAATTCAACAGATTTAATCAGTGATCCAGCATGATATATGAAGCCCAAATATTATTCAACGGATTTACTAATAAATTTAAATCCGTAAATCCCAAATCCGAAATGTTATCGGATTTGGCAGAGCTTAAAAATGCCTTTGATAATAATCTAAGTAAAGTAAAAACATTTACTGGATTGAATTTGCAAATCATCAAAACAACCACGATTATAATGGATGGTGCAGCGGTTGATAATGCGACTCCTGGTTTAAAGTTTGATTCTCAGATAGGGCAACAATATGTCAGGAATTATGTTTAGCTTGAAGAAATTGAATGATATTTGAAAGCATTTAATATGCTAACTATTCAATTCAATTTAGATAGGATTCGAACCCGCGATCTTTCCCTTACAGGAGGAATGCTAGGACCACTGAGTCACAGAGACTCGCCTGAAGCCATCCTAATCTTCCTATATACATCCATCTTACAGCGACGGTTCGAATCCCGCTTGTATTGATAATTTTTTTCCTATTTTAATCGAAATGTAAGGAATTTTTCCAGTTTTGGTGCCTTCATTCACCGATTGACCAATGCGTAAGAAAAAACATTGGCAAATACTATTTCCCGCAACCCATGGGAATCTATTTCAGGGATAAAAAGTAACTTATGTGATATTTCAGACTGTGATTATATGGATAGTCAATTTTGCAATTACAATAATTTATCATCTAAATGCTACTTTTGTGACTTCGTCTTTTCATTTTAAAAACAAATTATATACTACAGGAAATGGGCAATGATTTTAGCTGGTTTTATGACCATCCTGTGTCACGATAGGCGACATTACGATGGTCAAGGGTGTGCTAGAATTACCAAGTCTTGAACTATGGAGGCAAATAACAGAATTTCTTAATGATGCGTGAATGTCTTGTTTAAGTTATTGAGAGCATTAAATCAAAAAATATGGTTGGCATGCTGGACGGCCTACTAAAATGGTGACTAAGTAAATAAATTAAATTTATTCATTATTATGTGAATATTTATGTTAACTTTCATTGATAACATACACGGAAATAGCTTCCAGTAGCTTCAGTACCCTGGCATTTAAGCACACAAAATTCCTATTTGATTTCGAGGAGTTCTCTGGTGTATCTCCGGATCCCGAGGTCCAATACCCATGAAATTTATATGCAATTCAATCAATCAATATGCAAATCAAAAACCCAACGCAAAAAGAATTTTTATAATCGATTCTTAAACAATGGAAATTTCGAAGAACATAGAGAAGAAGTCAGCTAAAAATGTATATGTCAAAACACATAAATGTTTTTAAAATTAAAGCTACTGGTTCGATCTTTATAAAAATTTTATGAGACCAAATAGCAACTATTCTGCTTTGAACTAAAAAAGAATGTGATAAGCACTTACCTAAAGCATTACCGGGTCCCAGCACAACGAAATCAGCTGAGGAAGATAGGAGTCCATGCATCAAGAAAGCAACACTCCTGGGACCAGGGGTGTTGAAGTTGTCCCTTCCGTGAGGGATTCTGTGAGCCTCGAGAATATAACCGTCTGAAGTCGTGACGATGTGGGTCTCTTGAGGGTATCCATATTTTTGAATTAAGCCAGGCTGTAAACATTTAATCGCTATTTTCTTAATAGATTCTACTTCTCAAGGTTCACATTACTGAAGCTAATGATGAGGTGGGTATCATCGTAGCGATTGTTCAGTTGGTAGATGACAATCGCTCCATGGAATATCTGTGATGCCGCTGAACTTCAATCGAACAACTAAGTTGGCAAAGGGCTTTGAGAATGACGATCTCACTTCTTCCGGAAATGACTGTGTTTAGGGAAAGTCTACGGCAGAGCTTCATCTATCAATTAGCAAGTATAACGGATTGGCAGTAAAGTTGCATAACGTCTCTATCTTCTTGGTTCCCTAAAAACACCTCACACTTAAAAAACTTAGTCGACAACTTCTCAAAACTCACCACATCAAGCAAAGAATCCTCTTCGATATCACTGGAGAAATGAAGCTCCGGTTTTGACTCGAACAATTTCTTTACAGAATACGCATTTGGCGATTGCCTGCCCGAGGCTGCGGCCACTATCGCCAACAGTAGAATGACTTTTGAGAACATCTTTGTTGCTGTTAGCAAATAGTGCCGTTTAAATAGCTAACATTGACTATTTATGCGAAGTTTTATCACAACTGTAATCTATAGATTAGTGAATCGCAAAATTAATGATAATTAAAATATTTTTTAGTGTTCATATAGCCGAAACAAAAGGTTGATACACGTTCCTGAGTGTCAATATGCATATTGACGCATATATGGTCATTGTGCAGTAAAAATTGATTCTTTCTCCGAGATTGAGATTAAGTAGCAGTGCAAGATGTTAGACATAACATAATACAATCTTGTAATTTGTGATAGTCGACTCCACAAGACTAATCATTCAAGGGCCACAGAGTAAACGCTTCTACAATGAGCTCCCACTGAAATTAAGGATCTACCTGTAAATAAATGCAAAATTGTATTGAAAAGTAAACTTTGCCAAACGGGTTATTATAAATTTGAGAATATTTTGACTACAAGCACATCATTGTATTTAGACTAAGTAAATATAATTGAAAATACACCATAAAAGCCTGCTGAGTTTCTTGCCACCAACAAATAGTATACACAAATATTTCTACCAACCCTATAACTACCCTAATAAGATTGGAAACAAAATAGTGCTGCGTTCTAGAGATGGGATGGGTAGAATATTCTGATCTCTAAGAATAGATTCTACCATATCTTAGTCATGCTGTGATATAAGTTAATGTTTGCTTGTAATTGTTAGTACCTAGATTTTCATTTGGATAATTTCTTTGTATCGTCAAAGAGTTTTTCAATAAACTCTACGGGTCTCAATCCGGGGTCGGGCAAAGTCCTATTTTATATCGGATTTGGCTTAGCAATAAATCCACAAACTTAAGCCGTTTTGAATCAAATCCGATAACAAAATCGGATTTGGCTAAGAATAACTTCAGATAAATACTAATCTTAATCTTGAAAAGTATAAGATTAGTTGTGCGCAATTGCAAATTTTCAAAACAAGTAAGACTGCGTCAGTGTTGCCACAGTAGAGACAAAATATGGTTCTAGAACTTCTGCCTAAAAATATATTACAGATTCTCTGCATTTATAAATAATTTCTTTCTTTTGAAGAACATCACAACTCTTCTCTTGTCAATGATTCACTGTGAATGATTTAGTGCCACTAAATGGTTCCTTCCATGGACTTCGCGATGAAAACCTGAAATTCGACTGGAAACTACGCTATGATATAGTGATGACTTTAGGGAAAAAAATTGCTTACCCTGGATTTATTGAGAATCAAAGTGATCCTGTGTTATAAGCCATGTGATTTCGGCAAATCATTACCGGCCGTTTCATTTATTTAATATAGAATAGTGTTGGAATTATTTTTTTATAGAACTAGGGTTGTAGACAAGTACACAGCCACTTGATGGAAAGTGGTATCCGTGGTCTATGGACGTGTGTAACACCGAAGAAGTCACACTAGCGCTGTCGACTCTGTAAGTACAGAGAGTTTCTGTGCAATCAGTGTAGAAGACAAAGCAGGACAAGCCTTTAGTCTACCCACTGACAGCACAAACTCTCCACTGAGCTCTGGCTACCCTACTCACCTCTGGGAACATAACATGAAGTTATTATGGCTGCGGTATTTCATAGGGCGGCTCAGTCTTCAGAGCATTCTCTCTCTAGGGAAAAGATCGCAGATTTGAATCCTGCCTAAACGAATTATCAATAAATTGAAGAAAGGAAAACAATTCCTCCACTAAGCGTGCCCAAATTATTGATAAATAAATCTAAGTTCACACAAGTGTTAGTTCCCAGTTGAATAGATTTTGGCGACTCCATTTCTTCCCGTGTGTTTTGTGGAATACGATTAAGTGCTAGGACTGTTCTCATAACCATGTGCGCACTTTATGCCCACGTGATAGTGGATGAGCAATAGGTTTGCCCTCTATAACGTCGAACATTGGGTGCTTTGTAAATATACCTCTGTTACCTCTTCGCTGATTTACTAGCTTGAGTGTATGTATTTTTACTTTTAGGATAGCTTACAGACTAATAACAATAAAGTATTGATTACACTATATTAAACATATTGCTAATTACAAGCCTACACATATAAATGATTTTTTATTACATTTGATAAATATAGATAATAAATAAAATATACGAAAAATACGATACATATTACAACAAGAGTAAAGAAAATATATAAGAAGATACAAAATACAAAAGCACAAGAATAGTCTGCAATAGGTGTCACTACGCTGACTGAGTTCTGCGACGGTGGCTAGCAGCTTTCCCAAAGAATTCGTCACCCATGCGTCTTTTAATTACATTCGAGCTTCTACAAATCTATGTCTAGAGGTATCGGGATCTCATTAAACTTTTTTAGACTGCGAATAAGAAACCCACTGCCTCTGTAATTAGTTGAGGCTACAGGGACACTCAATACTGGCCGCTTTATGAAGCCCAGTAGATTGGTACGAAGCCCTATATTAGCGAGGAGTTCTGGGCAGTCAACCGAGTCATTTACTATGCCAGCCAAGTAACAGACATCACTTATATTACGCCTAAATTCAAGCGTGAGAAAATGGTACTGCTTACATCTAGCAGTGTAGTCAGACGAGAATTGTTTGGCTTTTAAATCTAGGTACCGTAGGAATTTTCCCTGTACTTTTTCTATGCGGGATATATAAGTGTCGTATTGCGGGTTCCACACCTAGGATGCGTACTCCAGGTGGCCGTGGACATATGAACAATATAGTATTTTGACTTGACATGTCATTTTAATTTGACAGGTATTGCGTGTATGTATGTATGTCACAATGCTTTTGAAAGTATCGGTGATTTAGTTGTTAACACGTGCCGGCCTGGGGGTGACAGGTGGAGCCGCCTGTCGCCCTGGCAGAAGCAGGCCGCGGCTGTGGCGTGGCTGGCGCGCCTCCCCGTTTCCGGGGATGAGCTGGGGACTCTGTAGTCCCCACACCCGAGAAGAGGGCCAGATCGTGAGAGATGGCCCTGGGTCGGCCGGGGTGCGAGGGATATGCCTGTCAACCTCACCTTTGGCAACCAAAGCGACCCACAGGCGGCGTGCGTTTTAGTCGGTTCGAGTCCGACATAACTTCCTCCACCGGCTCCGGTGGGGAGGTATCCGTGGGGATTTTGCGCACATAAAAATAATGTGGTTAAGAAGTTGGTCTTACGATCAAAAGTTTCCAGTTTCAAATCCCACTAATAACAAAATCTGTTTAGTTTAACTGGAGGAATTTTGGGAATACTATATAGTATATAACATCTTTTACCAACTAGTACTCTTTAAACAAAAAAATAGATCATTATTATAGGTATTTAAACTACCATGGTCACGCATATTAGTATTAAAGTTATCGGGATATTTACTATGTTGTATTGCTCTAAGTTTGCAATAATTCAGCGATATTGCAAACACCATGATCACGGAGGAACTGAATCGGATCGGAGGAGATCGGATTCGAGTTTGAAGTGAGAGTGAAACCAATGGTGGTGCAGATACTCGTAGTAAAAGATCTCTGAAGATGGTAGATCGATATATTTACTCCTAAAAAAATATTTCACTGTTCACCGATAATACTCCAGTTCCTCCGTGATCAGACCATTATTATTTTGATAAGTGCGTACTTTTCTAATCCTGATTGTATCTAAAGCTTGCAGTTTGGCTTATCTTGATATTGCAGGTGTAACTATTATAAGATAAGATAAGAAATTCTTTATTGTACACCGTAAAAGTATTATAGGATAACAATTTAACAATAATTATAATGCAGAATGAGTGGCCTTATCGTTAACAGTGATTGCTTCCAGTCAACCTTTGGATGGATAGAAGCAAAAGATATTATCTGACCTTTTTTTTATGTGCGCAAAATCTCCACGGTAATGTCCAGACACATCAAGACATCACCCATTCGCGGGAGGCTCAATAGCGTGTGGAGGGCTAACCCCGACCCATACACCGGCCAACGGCCATACTAGGGCGACTGTCATGAGGCGCAAAATGCGCGTGCACGCCGCCCGGTAATCATTTTTTAACATACCTTAACTTTGAACACTTGTTTAGCTACGTACCACGAGTTTACAGTGTGGTATTTCGATTTCGCGTTTTTCAAATGTTTTGATGAGTTTGCCTTCCTGGGAGCTGCGGGCAACTGCTAGTAGGTATATGATACCTACTATATATCTATTCTAGGGATAAAAAATATTCTAACACCTACTTTACAAACTATGCTTAGCATGGGGCTAGATAGCGCTAAGTTGTATCTCCTAGAAATTTTATTTTCTATTACTTATTCGATTTTTTATACCATTTAGTTGACAAACAAGCACATGGCCCACCTGATGAAAAGTGATTAGGCCAGGGGAGAAACACTCGCGCTGCCGACACTTTAAACACTTTTTAAGGCGGCCCTCTTCAGATGTGGGAACCACGGAGTCACCGTCTCATCCCTGGGTATGGAGAGGTGCGCATAGTTCACCGCCGCCGCGGCCTGCTTCTGCTAGGGTGACAGACGACTCCACCTGTCAAACCCCAGCTCCCCCCGCTCATTTTTTTTATACCACTTAGGTGGCAAGCAAGCGCACGGCCCACCTGATGGAAAGTAGTTACCGTGGCCTATGGACGTGTGTAACACCAGAGAAGCCACACTCGCGCTGCCAACCCTGTAAGCACAGAGTTTCAGTGCCGTCAGAGTAGAAGACAAAGGAAGACAAGCCTTAGATCTTCCCAATGACAGCACAAAAACTCTGACTGAGACTTTGCCTTCAGCATACCATCTGGCAAGGAGAAGTCATATTAATGTGTCTATATAAAAAGTGCATGGGCTTAGCACGAAAAAGATTCGAGTTCAAAATATTAATATATCGAGAAAACAGAGCATTGCTATTGGCAGGCTTCACACATACACAGGTTCACAGTAGGCAGGCGGCCCTTCACAATGCTCCATTCTCTCGTTACCGATTCGAATAATTTCCGTGATCTGGGCACTGTTAAACGGTCACTGTACCCTGTAGATCATACCCGGAAACTTATCAATCGCCCTGTAGATATAGTAATTGTAATCAACGATCCTATCTAAAAATCATTAAATAAAACGTCTGAAAAAGATAGATGAGTTGCGATAATGGTTTTGTAGTTTTCGTCGCGTCGCATTGATTAAATATGTAATCATACTAACGATAACGTACTAAAATGAGGTAGACAGGTCAATACTATCGCAATGTCAAAAGTACAATGGCTTATTCCCAGACGTCCATGATTCTTCTGTTCCCAAAAGGACAGTAGTAGATACATACTTTAATTCCCAACAGGTCCATTTTGTTGTAACTTCATAGTGCCCGGCGTGGGAGATGCTGAGACAGGAGCTGGGGGCGGCCCTGGGAGTGAGAGTTCTCACGTTCGCCACCTTGCTTGCGGCAATTATTCGCTGCGCGGACGTGTGGGCGGCTGGTGCCTCCTTCTGCGAGCAAGTAATGCTCGTGAAGGAGACAGCGGAGCAGGAGCGAAGAAAACTCGCAAACCGCGCCCGCTAGCGAAGGCGGCTCGGGCGTTGAAGGTCGCAAAATGTCCTCCGTCCCCCATGAGCAGGGAGAGCCGGGGTTTGACAGGTGGAGTCGTCTGTCACCCTAGCAGAAGCAGGCCGCGGCGGCGGTGAACTATGCGCATCTCTCCATACCCAGGGATGAGACGGTGACTCCGTGGTCCCCACATCTGAAGAGGGCCGCCTTATAAGAGACGGTCCTTGGCCGGCCGGGATAGGAGGGATATGTCTCAGATAATCTTACCTCCGGCTACCTGCGGCCAACACAATCGACGTGCGTTTTAGTCGGTTCAAGTGAGACACAACCTCCCCCACCGGCTCCTGTGGTGGGGGTATCCGTGGGGATTTAGCACACGTTAAAAAAAAGGTATCGTCAGAAGCGTGAAACTTTAATTGTACTTAAATGTATTTAAATTATTATTATATAGTTATTTATAATTAAATGAAGATGGTGTGATGAATGATAAATTTAGTAGAATGGGTCGTAGTAATATGTAGAATGTCGTAGAAGTATTGGAAGATTTTTATAGTCTGAGACTGTTTTTCCGACTCAGTTGGGGCTGACTTTTTAGTCTAATATGAAAATTATCTCTAAATCCTAACTAGGTTGTAGAATAATAACAATACACATTGAAAGTAAATTAAGAAATATATATATAAAGATATATACATATATATATATATATTTATATATATATATATATAGTTATATTGACTAATTATGACGTTAAAGCACAAGTAGCAGTCGTATGCATTACCAATTAGTTCCACCCTCTCTTTTCCTACACACGGTGCAGATTATCCGATCAAGAATCAAGTGGTTCGGAGTCTCTTTCCGTTGCCGTACTATTAATACCTGGAATTCTTTACCAGCTCACGTGTTTCATTCTTCCTACAGTAACGGGACTTTTAAGCGGCGCGTGAAAAAGCATCTGATGAAGCCGTCAAGCTGAATGCCGCGATTGTAATATATTATGCTACGTGTCTGCTTTACTTTACTTTACTTTACCCTCTGATCCTTTGACTATGCCTTTAACTTACCATCAGGCGAGGTGAAGTCAAATTTGAGCGTCCTATATAAAAAGAAACGGCCAAACCACAGAACCTGTCACCTCCGGCTTCCGTAGAGGTGATCTAAACCCTTATAAGAAACAATGGTTACATATCAATCCCGAAGGTCATAATACTGAATTTCATAATACCGATGTACGAACGACCGAAATTCAACATCCGGAATATTCGTTTAACCGACTATTCAAAATACTGAAGATACACAATTTTCAAAGTACGACATCCCGAGGTACAAAATCCAGAAGTTGCAAATCCCGAAAAATACATTTTTGGGTGATTTTATCTGGGTAGTTTTAAGAAAATAACCATGATTTCTAATGCAGGAAATCTGCACTCACCTTAGCCTTCTAACCTAATCTATCCAAGTTGGATTGCGCGGGATAAACAAACACCTTAAAACACCCTTATTACTGAATAAAAGAGCTTCATAAAACAGGGTTTCGGAAAAACGCGTGATGGAAATACAGCTCATGTTTTTTTGCGAATTATAAAACCAGTGCCGTATCACAGGTATCGATGAAAAACTTATTAAATGTTTCTACGTCATATTACAAACTATAGCTTCAGAGTATACAATTAATATAGAAACGTTTAGAAGTTATACTCGTGAAACAGCAGAATTGTATGTTGCACTGTATGGATGGTATCACATGCCAGTTACTGTCCTTAAGATATTAGTCCATGGAGCAGATATCGTGTCTCATAATAAAATACACTCGAGAGCAATGAATCCGGGTCACTTAAAGAATCCTAAAAATCTCGGAAACTAAAAATGCTAGGTTAATGCAATAAATTGTATTTAATAGACAATGTAATACTCCTTAAATGAAGGTATTAAAACTTCTTAGTTATTGTAAAGTTATATCATAAAAAAATCAAATTTGAAAAAGGGCCACTTTCGAAGATGGAACTACGAAATTACAGCATTTGGTGTTGCTTTTGTTTGTAATCTGTCATTTATGTGGGTACATAAACCATGTTGATAGTGCTCTATATTCATTAATCAAGCTGAAATTATGTCGCTTACGCCTGAAGAATGCACCAGAATACTTACAATGCTGGAAACCGGCCGGAGTCAGCGCGATACAGCCAGGACTGTCGGTGTGTCGCTGTCAACAGTACAAAGAGTTCTCCGACGTTACGAAGAAACTGGTTCTAACCTACGCAGACCAGGAACGGGCAGAACCAGGTGTACCACAGCACGAGAAGACCGATACTTGGTGAACACCATGCTTCGAAATCGCTTTCTCACAGGAACTGAACTCACCAATCAGTTTCGACGCCTCGGAGGAAGTAACCCAAGTGCATGGACAGTAAGACGTCGGCTTGCTGAATCTAACTTAAAACCCCTTAGACCTGCAAACGGCCCTAAACTGGAGCGTGGGCATCGTATTTCGAGACTAAGTTATGCCCAGAGCCACGTAAATTGGAGTATTGAAGATTGGTCAAAAGTTATGTTCTCCGACGAATCAAAATTTATGCTCTACAAGCACGATGGAAGACACAGAGTGTATCGAAGACCAGGGGAAAGATTCAAGCAAGCATGCATCGAAGAAAAAGTAGCCTACGGTGGTGGGTCTGTACTTGTGTGGGCCGGAATTTCTTCTGAAAGTCGCACAGAGCTGGTGATCATAGAAAACGGCTCTTTAACTAGCGTAAGATATGTGGAAGAAATCCTCAATGATCACGTTGGTCCATTTATGGTCAATTTAGGTGAGGATGCTATATTTATGCATGACAATGCCAGACCTCATACAGGTAGGATTGTGAATGACTACCTTCAAGAGATGAACATTACTCGTATGGAGTGGCCAGCGCGCAGCCCGGATATCAACCCGATCGAGCATGCTTGGGACGAGCTAGGCAGATGCGTAAAACAACGAAACCCTCCCCCAATCACGCTTCGTGAGCTCAAAATTGCTCTCACAGAGGAATGGGAGAATATTCCCCAAAATCGTATAAGGAACTTGGTGTACAGCATGCCAAACCGCGTAAACGCAGTAATGGAAGCACGAGGAGGCAATACGAAGTATTAAAATTCAAGAAAATCGTAATAAAGTTCAAAAATTTCATGTTTCCTATTTTTGTTTTAAGGAGAGATCAGCAGTTTTTTTCTTTATGTAATTTTGTGTTAATAAAATGTATGGTGACTCATATTTTTTTTACTTTCATTTAAGGAGTATTACATTGTCTATTAAATACAATTTATTGCATTAACCTATCATTTTTAGTTTCCGAGATTTTTAACATTCTTTAAGTGACCCGGATTCATTGCTCTCGAGTGTAGTTCCCATTGGACAGCCAGGGGAGGATGCGCAGGAAGCAAATTATAAAAATTTTATATTTCAAAGACTGCATCATACAAGAAAATTATAGAGGACAAAATGTAATACGGACATAATTAATTCGTAATTAATTTAATCAGATCCAATGATTTCAAGTCGCTTAAAAAAACAACCAAGTAATCATAAATACTTAACCGAAGTAAAATATCTATTGGAGGATGTTCCAATTTTCATAATATTTGGCGAAGATTAAGAATAAGTAGGCCTAGTAATAAATATCAATGTATATTTTTTTCTGAGAATAATAAATTTTAAATAATTTAACAAAAAAGGACTTTTATTATACCCATTTTAATAATAAAAATACATGTTATAAGTAAAATATTTCATTATCAGTGGGGTCCCTTTAAGTGTAGGAAGTTATAAAACGCGTACATACCTACTCTTTATTTTAACATAATATTCTTACTAACATGCGACCCTATATGATGTCCAAGCATTTGTATGGAATCGGTCTACTGTGCGACGTAAGGAATGAGCTAATGTAGACTAAGAGAAATAAAGAATTCATTTTAAAAGTACCCCCTTTGTGATAAGTTATTACTAAAGTAACAAAATCAAATTTTCGGAATTTTAAACTTCGGTATTTCGAACATTCGGTATTCCGAACTTCGGCATATCATACTTCAGTATTTTATACATTTTGAATTGTGATATTTTGATACATAGCCGAAACAATGCATGAAATATTTATTGTAACCTCCTGTTATCGTCTATTGACACAGAATGTAACGTCGATCAGATCAAGTAATTATTAAAATAAACAATGAAATGGCAAACAATAACATAACATTGTTAACAATGAAGACGTAGATAATAACTACGCACTACAGATAACAAATAAACAAAAACAAACCGAAACTACGTAGGAACAATCGAATTGAAAATAACAAAAATATACGAAGGAAGTGCGAAACGAACACCGCATTAATGTATAAATTAAAAATATTAAAAAAACATTTTCCAAAAACTTGAGATTAAATTGTATTTGTTAGCCCTTTAACTTTGATATAGGATCCTAATAATATTTTGATTTAAGCGTTGTCCGTCGGGGTTTAAATCAATTCAAAGTTAAGGTAGGCGGTAGGACACGACAGTATTTCCGTCCAACTGAGCAATCCGACTGGGGAAGTACCTCCGCCCTACAAAATACCGCTGTCATAATAACTTCGTGTTGTGTTCCGGGCGGTGAGTAGGGTAGCCAGAGCTCACTGGAGGGTTTTTGTGCTGTCAGTGGAAAGATCAAAAGCTTGTCATGCTTTGTCTTTTACACTGACGGTACAGAAACTCTCAATGCTTTCAGGGTTGGCCGCGCGAATGTGACTCTTGGTTTTGCACGCGTCCATAGGCCACGGTGACCACTTTCCATCAGGTGGGCCGTGTGCTTGTCTGCCACCTAAGTGGTATAAAAAAATAAAAAAGAGATAAGCCTGTCGTTACCATTGTAGAGATGATGGAGATGTTTACACTTTTAAATCTCCATTTTGCTTACGAACTTGTCCCAGAGCACAAAGTCCAAAATAACTGTGAAGAGACTTTAACCTTTTACTTCAAAAGGTTCACCGTACTTATAGCTACTGATACGTCTCGCTTTTAAATTGTCTAAAAGCTATTATATTTTCAGACCAATCAACTCTTATCGGTCACTCTTCCCTCCCCTTTGTCAATTCTTTAACCTCTTGATACGACGAGACTTGTATCTAACCATCCAATCGACTAAACATTAAGTTATAACAAACGCCTTTGCTAAATTATATCATTATATCGTGTTGTCTTCCCGGGGTTGAGTAGAGTAGCAAGTTATGCTCGTTAAGGAGGAGGTGGGGCGGGGGCGTCACAGGGAGCGAAGGAGAATCGCAAGCCAAGCTGCCCGCGTACTGCCCACGGGTGCAGGCCGAGAGGCAATGGGTGGAGCCACCTGTCACCCTGGCAAAAGCAGGCCGTTGCGCGCCTCCCCGTTTCCGGGTACGAGTTGTGTGTGTGTACTGTGGTCCCCCACCCGAAGAGGGCCTTGCGTTTTAGTCGGTTCGAATCCGACATAACCTCTTGCACTAGCTCCGACGTGGGGGTTTCCGTGGGAATTCTTTGCACGTAAAAAAAAGAGCTCACTGAAAAGTTTTTGTGCTGGCAGTGGGAAGAAAAAAGGGTTGTCCTCCTTTATCTTCTACACTTGATGGCACAGAAACTCTATTCTTACAGGTTCGGTAGTATAGAGTTCTGGGCAGTGCTAAAATAAATTATTAAAAAATAAAAAACCCGACAGTAGTCGGGATTTTTTTTTCTCAGTAGTCGAAAAGACCGAAATAAGTTTAGTTGTAGAAAATTAATGGGTACCGCCTGCCATCAAACTTGTTTCGATCTTTTGGACAGCAGTCGGGTTTTTTTTAAATAATTTATTTTATTTTAACCTTTTTATTACATCTACTAAATATATATTTTTTTTATAGCAATTAGGTGGCAGACAAGCACACGGCCCACCTGATGGAAAGTGGTTATCGTGGTTTATGGACGTTTGTAACACCAGAGGAGTCACAGTCGCGCTGCCAATCCTGTAAATATAGAGTTTCTGTGCCGTCAGTGTAGAAGACAAAGCAGGACAAGCCTTTAGTCTTCCCACTGACAGCACAAATTCTCCAGTGAGCTCTGGCTACCCTACTCACTGCTGGGAGCATAACACGAAGTTATTATAGCCGCGGTATTCTGTAGGGCGGAGGTACTTCACCAGTCGGACTGCTCAATTGGGCGGAAAAACCGCGGTGTCCTACCATATTTTTTATTCTTGACAACACTCCTTATAGCACCAAAAATCCACCGCATAGTTTTTCTTGCCCTTTTATATACCTACCCTATGACACTCGGGAGATAAATACCTTTCATTTGAGATTCCATTCATCGAAATCCGTTCAACCGTTAGGCCTGTAGAGGAGAACAAAGAAAACTAACTATAGTCTAACTTTTTATTAGCGGCAGAAAAATGACGTTTTGTGGGTTGCCGGTTTTTGAAGAAAAATAAATAGGGATGTAGCTAAATGAGTGAATCATAAATGAATGAACAGTTTGGTTTTGTGTTTGAGATTTAATATTAAGTTGTAATGTATTTTTTTATTCTATTATTGTTACTATACTAGAGGATTGATCTTTTTTATTGGAAGTATAGGGAGGTACATTTAAAATGAAACAAAAATGCCATAATAATGTACTTTAATCAATCTTTTTCGGAATTACTGTCACTGTCGCTTTCGGTAACACTAATAATAAATCTATCTCACTTCGTCACTTCATCTATAATATGATCGAGGTGGCACATTTTGTCTTCCACTTTTATAGTGTGAGACACACAGTCACTCCACTTAGCCGGTGTCACTTTGTTTATACCTTCTTGAAATAAATTTTTAACTTCTTGCATTTTATACGTCTTATTATTATTTGCAACGTGACCCTTTACCTGCGCCCATACCAACTCAATGGGGTTCAGCTCACAGTGATAAGGGGGCAATCTTAAAACTGTGATGCCTTTATGTGCAGCCATCTCGTCTACGGCATATTTCTCAGTAAGATTTTGCTGTATCACAATATCTATTAGAGTGGCCTTTACCATATTTGGTTCAAATACAATATTTTTATTAGTCAGCCACTCTTGAATTCGTGGTTTTGTCCACGACATCTTCGGGATTGTTTGGATCTTCCTAGAGTGATAGGGCGCATTGTCCATTACGACTACTGCATTTGGTTTGAGTTTGGGTAGAATACCGCGGAACCAATCCTCGAAACACTCTGCATTCATCTCGTCATGGTAGTCTTCTGTACCTTTCTTCCTTCTTCTTCTTTGTGTCTCTTTCGAGAAGTTGGGCAATCCTGGTTCATCATTTACAACTTGCAGCACCTAAAAAATAATATAGTTATTACCTAATTAGTTAATATTACACATGGGATAGGAGAAAACATACATAACGTATAATAAAAAGATGAGTGACGACATGTAAACTAACCTTTGCGATGGTGGGTATTTCATTTCTATGAAAGAACTGATGTACAATTCGTCTAATTGCAGTGAATGTGAAATTATCAAGTTTATCTTTAAAGGTAAGTTTTGGGCCAGTTTTTTCGGGAGGTTTTGGTGATTCGCTGTCGTTCTCCTTGTGCTCCTTTAAAACAGAATAAACAGTGCGGACGGATATTCCCAAGACTTCAGCCACCTTGTCAACGCATTCACTTGTTTTTGGTAATTCAATGTTTGGTTCTGAACATTTCACTTCAAACACATATTTGTAAACGTTTCTGACCCAAAGTTTTTCTGTTGCACTTAGAGCTACACGTGGCCTCTTTTTCTTAGGAGATAAAAACGTGTCTCCATCTTGCGATGTGCCCGGCAGAGCATCCATGTCTTTGATGTATCAAACAAAAAAAACTAAAACTATTAACGAAAACAGGCAATGAAAAACAAACACAACGTAACATAAACTTAACAATAATGATAACAAAAACAACGCGCAGTGGGCAAATCAAAATTATTCGTGTACTCAAAACAGAAGTTAGAAGCCGAATGAGCGAATGACATCCGAAACAAAATGGCGGCCAAGCGTCATCGTAGCACCATAACCAAAAATCAGTACTACCAACTTGAGAGAGCGGTTGCTTGAATGTTATCTTGCTTAATGCGTAAAAGGATCAACGTTTATACAGCCTTTTATTTACATTAATATTAAATAGAATTTAGCATGATCATTATGAGGCAAATTATGGAACGATTAGATATTCCGTAAACTTTTGTGAACTGAATCACATCACTATTGAGATTAAGCTGTCAACATTATTTTACGGAATGACATTTAGAAACGTCATTTTACTGCAGCTAATAAAAAGTTAGACTTTAGTCTGGTCATAAATACTCACTAAAACTTTTTTTTTCATCTTTTCAATTATTTTGAATTTGGAACACGTATATTATTTTAAAATACTCTTTCGATTTTGCGCCATATCACATACTTTTTCGTGTTCATTATCGAATTACAATACGAAATGGGGTGTTAAAGAAAATAGAATCGCAGTGATCGCCTTGCACAAAGCCGTCGGTCATATTCCACACACTTCAAAAACTTGGTATCAACCGTATGTTCGTATATCGTACTATCAATAGATAATAATAATAAGGGCAGCTTGTGGCGAGCTGTTGGTGAGTGGCGACATCACGTACCCCGATTCTCCCGAGCATTAGGATTTATTCCCCCTCACCTTGTGTGCTTGCCTTTATTGGCCGGCCATAAGTGGCGTTGTAAGAGCAGAATCTATGCTCCAGGTTGGAAGTGTAAAATATACATAACGCCGGGGGCATGCTGACTGGTATACCGCGAACTTGCGCCTCGCAGACTCATCTCTCGACAACCTTAGCCGCTCGACGAATGTTACTCCATGGTCGCACTATATGTGGCTATTTTAATGGGGCCCATGTAATGAGTTGGCAAGTCACCGCCTGCCTTTTTACAATTTTGAGACTTATTGTCACGGCAGACGTCCCTTAGTCTCCCCCCATAGCCCATTCACCAGTTCCAATCCAATTCTCAATCCCATAGCCCATAATTTAGTTTCCATCGCGGCCACAACTCCGCACAGCAATAGTCTCTGCACCTGGTGAGGACCATCTCCCGGTGTATCATATTGTGCGCTAGAAGATGATATCCGCGATGTGTGTGTGTTCCTAGCATATTAAATTCTGTAAAAAGGGTCTCTACGTCTTGGCTTCGGCCTGACGCACGCTTTCTAAAGGTCTGGGACTCCATAGTCCCGAGAGTCATGGAACCGAGAAACAATAATAATAATAATAAACATTCTACACAACGCTATCTAAACCCATAGTAAGCATAGCTTAACTAGCTTGTGTTATGGAATCTAGAATACGGATAAACATACTTAAATATTAGTTTAATTTAATTTATTAATGCTGTTATAGCCAGAATTCGTCGAAATCCCATAAGGAAGAAAAAAAATCGTATCGCGAGAAATAATGATTCCCGCTAGGATTCTGTCATGTATTATAAAACAAGATCTGAAGTTCGGTGCTTATCGTCGATTTACAGGATATGCTTTAAATCAATCTTTACGATTAAAGCGAGTGGATCGATCAAAGTACCTTCTGTCGCGATACGCCGGTGAAAGGCACAGAAATATCCTCTTTACCGATGAAAAAAATCACGATTGAAGAATAAAATGATAAAGTGTACGCTCACAGCTCTAAGAAAGTTGCTCAAGTGGTCGGAAAGGTACAACGTGGCCTCATCCTGGGTCAGTGATGAGGCCTCATCCTGGGTCAGTGATGAGGCCACGTTGTCTACGTTGGCCACGTTGGCCGCTGGGTTTGGTGGGGCGTGTTTTATCAGGGAGTCACAAAGCTACATTTTTGTGAAAAACGGAGTGAAAACATCAGCCGAAGTTTATCAATATACTGTCTTGGATCATGATATAAAACCTCTCAGCAATACACTATTAAAAATGTACCGTGTACTTTCCAGCAGGGCCCTGTTGCTATTCACAAGGCACGAACTACCCTAAGCCTAAGCCTGTCTAGAAACCAACGTTCCTGACTTTATAAGAACTGAAGACTGGCCCTCATCTAGCCCAGACCTCAACCTTTTAGACTATAAATAATTACGGTCGGCATTAGAAGACATGGCCTGCTCTAAACAACACAGCGACATTGGGTCTCTTAAAAAATCTTTTGAGCAAGCAGTGTCAAAATTTCCCTCGCAAACTGCGTAAATCCATAGATTCGTGGCCAAACAGATTAAAAACCTGTATAAAAGTCAAAAGTGGCCATTCCAAATAAAATATAAATTTTCATAATATTACATTACTTCATTCTCCCCTTCCCCTTAATTTTGTTTATTTGTTGTAACCATCAAAAGGCTGTTGATTGGTTAGTAGGAGTTCTTATGAGAAGTTTGATTCTGTAAAATTACGATTTAAAAATGAGTAAAATTCAATTTTTAAACCTATTAGTCACTACTCAGAAGGTAAGCCTGGAAGATTTTATTAAGGCAAATCTTCATTTAGGGTTTTTTTTCTAATCGAATTGAAATCACGGGTTCTGAAAACGTGGCGTTACGAATATATGGCCTATTCTTCAGGTAGAGTAGGTATCAGATTTCACTAGTAACTTGCGATTTTTATTAATGAAGAAAATCCTTCATAGCATGTTTAGTGTCTTGAAATTTTTCTTATTTATTAAAAGGATATATTGAATGTGGAAGGCAAGGCAGAGACAGTGTGCTATGACGCTTAATATATTTCTTTTTACCTTTAGTGACATTGCTTAATTCTAAATGACGAAATAATTAACAGAAGATTTAATTTTAATTGTCATATTTACATCACATACAAATCACCGCGTTCACAGATTGCTTTCAGCATGCTTCATCGACTTAAGCACCGTAGGGAACAGTATTTTGATCGAATCAGATGCCCAGATGAAGTCATAATGATTGAAGGTGTCCCTCTCTACTTGATGAACACCAACAGTATTGGGCAGTCTACTCGCTAGCTTCAGAACATCTCTGAAGTTGACTTCCTTATCGGCCAATCCATAGTGGAGGTAGGCAGGAACGTTGACGTTTCTAAGATTGTACTCTGGAGGGGTACGTCTGCCATATTCTCTCAGGTTATTGGCTAAATTGTAGTCGTAACGACGGAAGGACTTGTAGCGGATGACTTGGCCGTAATGTGCGACTTGGCGAACGGAAGCTCCTGCGGGAGCGTGGGCCAGTAGTAGAGGTACCATTGTCTGTAAAAAATATGATGATAATAGACTATTTGTACTGTTTATCAATGACACTTGGTCGAACTTATTACACATATAGAATATGTACTTGTACTTTTCCACAATATTGTGGATATAATAACAATGTGCCCGATGAGTTTCTTGCTGAAGTAATCACAAGAGGGGGCCGCGATGTGAACTAGTCAGCTTAGTAAACTTCCTTGACTATGACTTTAATTGGCTTAGAAATCAAAATATAAACTTCGACAACAATACTTACAGCGTTGATGCTTTCACCCATAATATTTTCAAAGCCGAAAGGACAGAAGAATCCGAAGATGGCAAGATTGCAATAAGCTTCATAGAACCATTGAATGAAAGAGCGGCTGCCGAAGATCTCGGCATTGCCGGTAGCGAACGCCGTGTTCTGTGAAAAGAAGATTATAACGTCAAGAAGGAAACTCATAAAAAGTAACTTTAGATTCTTGTTTCATTTGACATTCTCCAGTAAATGAACACATGTCTAATTATAATTATTTATGATATCCAAACCATAAGGCAAAGATTAGATCATCTATAAATATCGTGATCCGGTGTCAATGTAGGAAGAAATCATGTTTTCACATTAATCATATCAATATATTGACAGGATCGTAAAGATCGCCATAAATATTGACCGCCTAATGAACACCAAAAATATAATTCATGAAAGCTATTTTGTATAAGTATAATGTAAGTGCGCTGTAGCCTAGTGGTATGGGTAATGGACTGCTGAGACGATATCTCGGGTTCGATCCCAGGTTTTACTATGGCACACACCAATGACTTTTCGATGCTTTTCGAAGTTATGTTTGTATTTATCGCAGGTTTATAAATGCCTTGTTAATGGCAATAGGCTCGCCACCTATTATATTGGGACCTAAACATAAACTGGCGAAATGTGGGTGCTAGCACCTCTGCCTAAATAGGCGTGAGTTAATGTTTATGTGCATATAATGTAAGTGCAACATTTTACATTGGAACTTGTAGAGATTAAAAATTAACAAAACAAGTTCCTTATTTACAATGTGGTTTGTAATAGAGAATTGTGTTAAATTACTTTCGAGAGCTAGTGTTTGCACAAAGCAATCTAAGAATTCATTAGAAAGAGAAAAAATGCCTAAGATTTAATTAACTCACCTCAATAATACTCTCAAATGGTGCTATAGCATTGAACAAAGAATGCTCATTGTTATCGAAGAAAGAAGCGGGAGCCAATCCTTGGAAGGAAATGAACTTGTTACTGTATTCAGGCCTCAAAGAGTTCAGGACTAAGAAGGAAGTTCCACCCTGGGAATGTCCAATATAGTGGAGTTTGTCTTGTCTAGTTACGGAGAGAATGTAGTCAATGAAAGCAGGAAGGTCGTGGTTGCCGATCTCGTCCCAGGAGAACCTCCAGAATGCTGGGTTGAGGCTGCTGTTGGGGTTGAGTCTTCTGTGGGCTCTAGAGTAGTAGTTACCACGGGCATTGCCAAGCCAGACATCGTAGCCGGCTTCGGCGAAAGCATATCCTGAAAATAGTAATAATATTTTTTTAGTATATGGAGGCCAAATTATATAATGCCTAATATAATACCTATATGCCGCGTGGTTTCCAGCAGAGTAGAATTAAGGCCACCCCATCTCTTCCCATGCGGTGTCATGGCGATTAAGAGATAGGGCTGTTTAACATTGAGGGAGCGGCAGCGGGAGCGACGAAGGATCGCAAGCCAAGCTGCCCGCATACGAAGGCAACTCGGGCATCGGAGATCGATAAACGACCTCCACCCCCCATGAGCGCCAGCCTGGGGAACACAGGTGGAGCCGCCTGTCACCCTGGCAGAAGCAGGCCGCGGCGGCGGCGCGCCTGGCGCGCCTCTCCGTTTTCCGGGAATGAGTTGGGGACTCTGTAGTCCCCACACACCCGAGAAGAGGGCCAGATCGTGAGAGACGGCCCTGGGTCGGCCGGGGTGCGAGGGATATGCCTGTCAACCTCACCTTCGGCAACCAAAACGACCCATAGGTGGCGTGCGTTTTAGTCGGTTCGAGTCCGACATAACCTCTCCCACCGGCTCCGGTGGGGAGGTATCCGTGGGGATTTTGCGCACGTAAAAAAAAGGGCTGTTTAACATCAGACAGATATATACAGCCCAGACTCAGCCTCAGATGCATGGCTCGAGTCAAGAATAGTGCCCGGAATACGGCAATAGGATCACCTCCTATTACGTGGGTGTTAATTCACCTCTGCCTAACCTTTCAGGGATAAAGGCGTAATTATATGTATGTGTATGTATGTATAATACCTATACGTATTTCTTTGTGATTGAGTTAATCTCTTTTTATTATCAACTTTGATAAATGATCATATCATCGAAGAAGAGTCGCGAACAACTTGTGTCTAAAATCGAGACTACTCTCTCTGGAGTATCCGATTGGGGACGACTAAACCTAGTCCAATACAACCCCACTAAGACACAAGTATGTGTATTCACCGCTAAGAAAACCCCATTCATTGTAGCGCCGCAATTCCTGGGCACACCGCTTACCATCTCCTCGAGTATCGGGATCCTTGGTGTCGATATCTCCAGGGACGTCCAATACCGAAGTCATTTGCAGGACAAGGTTAAGTTGGCATCAAGAAAACTCGGAGTGCTCAACAGGGCGAAGCAGTACTTCACTGCGGGGCAGCAACTCCTTCTTTATAAAGCACAAGTCCGGCCTCACATGGAGTACTGCTGTCACCTTTTTGCTGGAGCACCTGCATACCAGCTTGACCCCTTCGACTCGTTGCAAAGACGGGCATTGAGGCTGGTTGACAATCCCATACTCACAGGTAGAGTGGAACCTCTTAGCCTTAGGAGGGATTTTGCCTCACTGTGTGTGTTCTACCGCCTATACAATGGTTTGTGCTCAGATGAATTGTTTGACATGATGCCCTTAGCTACATTCTATCATCGCACCTCTCGCCATAGGCAGGGAATTCATCCCCACACATTGCGACCTGAGACGGTGCGCACTGTGCGGTATGAAAGAAACTTCATCCCACGCACACTCAAGCTGTGGAATGACCTCCCTGCTGCGGTTTTCCCAAGCGCCTACAATATGGGGTTCTTCAAGAGGGGCATCAGAAGGTTTCTTCATGGTCGGCAGCACGAGTGTGACACCCCTGGTGTTGCATACGTCCATAGGCCACGGTAACCGCTTCCCATCAGGTGGGCCATGTGCTTGTCTGCCAACTTAGTGGTATAAAAAAAAAATCATAGAAATGTTGAATAAAATTTGTACATTCCACACATTTTCTTTTTCAGTTTACTTTTGACCTAGGCGATCTGTCTGTCAAGGAGATGAATAACCTATCATGGATGTGCAGAGGTACGTGCCTAGTAAATATCAAGATTATCTAGCCATACCGCTTCCACTGGTCCTAGATAGAAAGAGCAGACTCAAGATGTATTGACTTGACATCTTTACAGTGACATACATGCTTTATGATCTCACTGCCAGAACTGTTGAACTGCGAGCGTAGTGAAGGAGAAAAAGTCGATACGTGGACTCTCTAAAATTTGAGATGAAACCCTCTAGAATTCAAGATGATGATATTTTTAGTAGGTACCTATCCCTTTTTTTATGTGCGGAAAAACCTATGCTAGACACTCGGAGAGCGTGTGCAACTCTGAGTCCCCCGCGTTAGTAGGTATTCTTGCCTAATTTATATCAACATATTGAATATGTAGGTATATACATTATTCAATTGTTTCTGTAGAAAAACCACGTTCTGTACGAATAACTTGTGGTAACACAACTAAACAGCTTGTAAAACACTCCTCTTCCTTTTATTAGGTGAAAACTTACCTAAAGCAGAGCCAGGCCCTAGGACCAAGAAGTCGGCAGAAGATGACAGGAGTCCGTGCATGAGGAACACTACAGGCCTGGGTCCAGGCGTATTATAGTTGTCCCTTCCAGTAGGAATCCTGTGCAGTTCTAGGATGTATCCATCTGAGGTAGTGACTCTGTGCGTCTCTTGTGGGTATCCATATTTTCTGATGAGGCCAGGCTGTGAAAGTAGTGAGGTTGTTTTTATTATTTAGCTTTTCAAAATGAGTTGTAAGGAAAGGCCTACCTACCAAGGTGAACGTGTGTAATTCAGATTTAAGACATTTGGCAGATTGTGGCAGAATCGACAGCACAAAATTTTGCAAACACTTATGATAAGAAAGGTCCTAAAGGTACTTTCTGTCTATTAGCACAAAGCAGAACTCACCACATCGAGCTGGGAATCCTCTTCAATATTACTGGATGCTCTCAATTGAGGCTGTGAGTTCAAAAGTTCTTTTGCATAATCCGCATGAGGTGCTTTTCTGGCAGAAGCCAGAACCACAAGAGCTAAGAATAAAATTCCTTTAAGCCCCATTTTAGAATCCTCAGCAGACTGTACTCGAAGCAATTGACGACCAATATTTATGGCTAATTTTATCTTTAGATTACCATCTTATCAAAGTTAAACGTTTATTAGTGAAATTAGATCAATCAAAGTCATTATTAGGTTATAATTTCAAGATTTAGATTGCGGTTAACGTCTCAAATGGAACGAATTACTTTTTTATTCCTCCTTCTTTTACCTTACCTACCTTCTTCTTTTTCTCATCCATGTCAACCAATGTAAGTTGCAAAAATCCTACTTCCTATCATTCTTTATGTAAAGGTGGTAAAACATCTCCCATTTTTGCCATAGTAACTCTTTCTTTATGTTTTATTCTTCACTTATTTTCCTCTACTTTGTTCTCATCGATGATCGAACTTGAGATTAACCGCTTAAATAGGTATTGTCCGTCATTCCTTTGGGTAAAAGATTTGATGAATTTTTTGTACGTTTCAAAATAAACAATTTTTTGTTTTTTATCTTGATTTAATTGCTCTTGCACTAAAGCTGCTAACCGCTATGATTCTGCATGATCAGTGTTAAGGGGCATAGTGTAACATTCGCAGCGATCAGCAAGCAGCTAGCTAGCTTCACCATGTACAGGAAATATATGTACAAGTGGCTCGTTACTAGTCGGTTTACCCATGCCACAGAATAAATAGTAGTACTGACATACCCATTCTAACTGCCCGAAAATTTTGTTTTTAAGGTTCAATTCTTTTTTTTTATATACCACTTACGTGGCAGACAAGCGCACGGCCCACCTGATGGAAAGTGGTTACCGTGGCCTATGGACGTGTGTAACATCAGAGGAGCGCCACACTCGCGCTGCCGACCCTGTAAGCGCAGAGTTTCTGTGCCGTCAGTGTAGAGGACAAAGCAGGACAAGCCATTAGTCATCCCACTGATAGTACAAATTCTCCAGTGAGCTTTGGCTACCCTACTCACCGCTGGCAACACAATTCTCATAAAACCCAAATCCTAAAACCTCGAATTTGCAATGGTGTAGATTACAATATAATTAAATTTCAAAACATCTATGTAGTAATCAAAATTTTATATAGCTTGGTATTTTGTAACCTCCAACCACAAAGATGTTGTCGATCTCACAGTATCACCTGTTGGTTATTTAGCAAATTGGAGGTTTTATGACATTTGAACCTTTTGTAATAATTTGCTGCAACAGCTTGCTGCAAAACCTTTTGCAAAGACTTGAATCTTTTGAGAGTATTACTGTCCGAATACTGTCTTTTAGGGTTCCGTACCTCAAAAGAAAAACAATGGACCCCTATAAAATCACTTTGCTGTCCGTCTGTCCGTCTGTATGTCTGTCTAGATCGTTTCCTCAGGAATGCGTGGAGGTATCAAGTTGAAGATCATACCACTTACTCAGGTCTAAACCGTCTTGAAACTATGCAAAAAATCAATCTTCTAAGTCAACGCATTTAAAAATATATTAAGATTTATGTAGCTAAGCTAAGTTGGTTTACAGGCCTACCATAAACTTTTATAGCACTTCAGTATATTTTTTTTTTATATCTTTTGCATTAGATACCGCATAATTGTATTATATTATCCTTATCATTAGTTCTATGCCGAGAAGGAAGTATTGAATTGTAGTAATAATAATAATAATAATAATTTATTTTCGTTAAAAATAAGTTACAGTTTAAATGTACAGTGATCGAAGTCACCTTTTAAGCAAAATTTGCCTGTGCCAGGTGACATCGCTCTTCCATATCTACTAGTTATTAATTAGAGTTACATGTAGCTGTGAAACAAACTATTACAAGTAAATACAAGCATGAACTACCTAGGTATTATGGAGATACAAGTGCTTTACTTTAGAGTTAATTACAAATAAATTATTGTTAATTCAAATGTGTAAATTTGTGTGTATGTATGTTTGTGTGTGTTTGTGTGTGTGTGTGTGTGTGTGTGTGTGTGTGTGTGTATGTGTGTGTGTGTGTGTGTGTGTGTGTATGTGTGTGTGTGTGTGTCTGTTTATGTGTATGGGTGTTTCAGCTATCATGTGATAATAAAGTCTTAGTTTCTTCATAATCAAGTGGTATTACGTACTTTGTTACTAAAAATTTGCAATCATACAATGTTTTGTCATAGATCTGCAGCAGTTTATTAATTTTATTATATAAAAAATTTGAACGACTGATAAATTGTTTGTCAGCAAAGGAGGTTCTAGTTTTGGTAATAGAAATGACATGTTTTCTTCTGGCACGTATTTTATCGGGTTCATAAGGAGTAATTTTATGTTTTTTCAAAATTGTGAATAGTATGTACAATTTTCTAACGGATAAGACTTGACTGAGGGCATATAGACTGTTTGTTGGGAATCTCCTACGTTTGAAGTACATGACCTTTAATAGAGCACGTTGAGCGCGTTCTACCTGTATCATTTTTGTTTTATTGGCACCTCCCCATACAGGGCGCTAATGCCATATAGGTTTCCTTTAATATATTTCTCGAGGAGTTATGATCAATCTGCTTGCCAGCTGGTAGTACGTGTCTTAGAGTCTTGAATACTCAATGTATAGTACTCTTGAGTATTCAATATGTGAATGCCACGAAAGCCGCTGATCAATCACGACACCAAGGTATTTTATTTTCTCAATTTTATCTAATGCCGGGCAATCACATTCAACACTCTGTGCAAGTAATTCACAACGGTGAAGTCGGAGTTTGAAATCTTCATTAGGTTGTGTATGATTTTGGATAGCAAATGTATTTAGTTTTGGAAGTGTTCAGAGTAAGCAAATTATTTTTTAACCAATTCGATATGATGTTTATGCCACGCTCAGCATCCTCCTTCACCGAAACCCAACTCTTTGCAGTGAAGACGACAGCCGTATCATCCGCATAGGAAAAAATGTGTGCATTGCTAATTTTGAGATTACACAGTTCGTTGATATAAATTAGGAAAAGTGTAGGTCCCAGTACACTTCCTTGTGGCACACCGAATGATACACTGGTGTCCCCACTACAATACAGACCGAGTTTCACCCTTCGTGTTCTACCTGAGAGATAATTTTTAAGAAGGGAGAGCGCAGTGCCTCTGATACCGTATAACTCTAATTTACGAACCAGTATAGGGATAGATACAGTATCGAATGCTTTTTGGAGGTCAATAAATACTGATAAACACTTATTCCCCTCATCAACCTTACTAGCCACAAGTTGACTGAGAGCGGTTACTGCGTCTTCTGTGGATTTACCATGTCTGAAGCCAAACTGTGACTCAGATAGAAGTTGGTATTTGTCAAAGTAACTTATCAGTCTGGAGTTTATAAGTCTCTCAATAATCTTAGAAATGGCTGGAAGAACAGAGATTGGCCTATAGTTACCAACTTCATCTCTAATTCCACTCTTATACACTGGTGTAATGATGGACTTTTTTAGCAGAGCTGGAAAAACCCCTTGTTGAAAACAGAGGTTAGCGAGGTGAGTAATTATGGGTACAATTATATACCGCGCTAGTTTCAAAAAAGATACGGGGATGTTATCCCAGCCCGCTGCACTATCAGATCTCAAGCTCATTAGAGTATTATCGACTTCTTTTGTATCAGTTTCTAAGAGGACGAAAAAGTTAGTCTGTACAGAAGAATTGCTGGTTATTTCATTAGCAATGTCGCATGGATGTATACATTTTGCAAGCTGTTCTCCTATATTTGAGAAATATTTATTTATGTAATTAGCAGATTCTATTGGATTATCCTTGAGGTTTATTAATTCTATATTATCATCATATGTTTTATTACTATGAGTAATGTTCTTTATATTTTTCCACAGCAGTTTATTGTTATTTAATGATTTAGTAATTAAGTCCCTTTCGTATTTACGTTTCATCTTTTTAATTAAATTATTACAATAATTTCTGTATCTGGTGTAAGTTATTTTTAAGATTTCATTTTGACTGTCTACACGTAGTTGTTTTTGTAATCTATTTCTGTTTTGGATACATCGTAAAATTCCAGATGTTATCCAAGGCTTGAGTGTACGTTGATTTTTAGGTATTTGGTTGTATACTGTATTACATTTCATAGTTTCAGTGAGTTCTTCTATTAGACGGTAAATTATAATATTAGGATCATTACAGAGCAGTAGTTCATTAAGTTTCTTCTGTTGTAAATGTTTAAGGGCCTTATCATAATCTAATTTTTTCCTTGTTGTGTTTACAAGTTTTTTAGTTTTAGTTTTAGATAATGAAAGGAGGATTGAGAAATGATCGGTTGTAGTAGTTTTAAGAACTGCAATGAAAGCAGAGCAATTATTTTTGCTGAACTTCATCATGAAATGATCGAGGCAGTTTTTGCTTCTGGTCGGTAAGGTATGACCCGCAACAATACCGTATCCGGAGAGTGAATTTAAATAGTTTATTCTGTTGTTGTACTCGTGAATCGGCTCTATAAGTTTTGGTGAGATATTAATATTAATGTCACCAGTGATTATAATGTTATTTCGTGAAGTTATAGTGTCCAAATGTGTACAAACTGAGTCTATAAAACCATCGGCATTTTTTTGAGATGGAGAGCGGTATATGCCAAGTATTGTGTTACCAAGTACTTCCAGTTGTAAACCAGAAGCACCTGTTAGAGTAATTTCACTAGCTTTAGGCGCTAATGATTTTTTAGCATATGCAACTACTCCGTCATTCTGGTTCAGCTGTAATGCTGTACAGTATGAATTATAGTTATCAATTTGTGGTATTGGTTTATTAAAGTCAAGTCTACATTCAGTTAGCACTAGAACATCAACTTCTACTGGCAGATTTGATAGTGTCAGTAAAAAATCATCAAAGTTTTTATAAATACTGCAAATGTTCTGAGAGATTACAGTAAGGTCCCTTTTATCAATTGTCTTATAAGAAGAGAGCTCAGAGCACTCCCACTCTATTGCATGGGCAATTTCAGTGCTGTCTATCACGTCCATATTGTAGAGTGTGTGTAGTACTTTATAGCCCGTATTTCAGGACGATACTCAGTATTGAATCATGATTTTTATTGACAGTTTTGATAGAACGTTAACGACAATATATTTTTAGTACTACATACTAGATTTCGGGATCTTTCTGGAATTCGGGCCCTAGATGTTTCTATTTACTAATGATCGAATTTCTAAGTGTCTAAACTACTGTACCGCTTTTCATAAGTAAGGTCTCATCTCTTTCGATCATTTATAGGTGTCGTTTTAATAATGCTGCCAGTCTACCAGAAGAACCATGCGGTTCGAAGGAAATTAACGACGCATTTTAATTATTGTTTATAGCTATATTTGTTTTAGTTTTATTTTAATTGTTTAGTTACTGATATTATTCATGAAATTTTTTTTAAATACATTTAACTAAGTTTTTTTTAATATAATTAAAACATAAATACACAAAACAAATTCGCGATTATGTCGCGTCAAACAACCCACTCCGCATCGTTCCCGGCGCAAAGGTGCCCATGATGCTGGCCGCGTTGCCCCGCTGAATCGCAATGTTTAGTAAATATATAATATTGGTTGAGGTTTTAATGAAATTTTGAAATAAATCTTTCCATGTTTAATTTTATTTAGAAGTGCAGTTATATAAAAGTGTGCCGTTATATAATACCTATCTTAGATGTAACTCATTTTGCCAATATGAATCATTAATAATTACGGCGCCATAGTAATAATCTCTGCGAAATTAATAAATCGCATGATTACGATATAAACCGATAAATGGCTGTTTATTGCAAAACGCTTGCCTCTTATTACGTTAGAAAAACCAACTGGGAGTTAGCTGCGTGGTACACTTCTAGCTGCTACACTTCTAAATTTTGAACTCGTTCCCGCTACCCTTGTTATTTTAGACTGAAATCTATCTATGTACCCATCCGTTCAGCTGTTAGAGCATGACTGAATAACAAACATCCAAACATCTTCTCAAATTTCCACATTTATAATATTAGTAGGAAGTAGGATAGGATATTAACAAATACTTTAGATTCTACTTCACAAAGTACCAACAGCATCATCCTTGCTTTAGGGCCGGTCGCACGAGAGGCCTTCACCTCGTAGTCCAGGGTCCACGGATACCTTTCTGCCGCAGCCAGTGTGAGAGGTTATATTGGATTCGAACCGACTAAAACGCACGGCGCCTGTAGATCATTGTTGGTTGCCGAAGGTGAGGTTGTTAGGCTTATCGCTCGCACCCTGGCTGACCCAGGGCCATCTCTCTCGATATGGCCCTCGTCAGGTGTGGGGGCCGCAGAGTCCCCAAATCGTCCCCGGGAAAACGCTGCTGCAAGGTGACAGGCGGTTTCACTGGTCACCCCCAGGCCTGCGCTCATGGGGGGCGGAGGTCATTCATCGAACATGATGTGGCTTGATTCTTTCAACTATATTGGGAGCAACTGGGATCTTATTTTCGGTAATACTATGAAGGCCATGGTATTTCACGGAACATTTATCTATACTATTATATAATATACACGGAAATTATCGAAATAAAAATATATATAAAAAATAATATATATCTAAATAATCCTGCAGGTTCAGGCGTCAAAGAATTCCTCGCCATCGATGTCAACCGGGTAGGTGGCCAGAAGGCTGGCGGCATTGCCATGTTGAATGGCAATACCAATTCTTTGCTCAGCCCTCTGATCACGGGTAGCGTCAATTAAACGTTTAGAAATGTCTCTAAACAAAAGACGGGCACTTGGACCCCATGATCCCAGCGTCTCGACCCCGAACGGCTCAAATATGTAATTACCACTTATATTACTATACTTGCGCCGTTTGAGGGTTTCTGACGCAGCAGCAGCGCAGGCGCAGTTTGCAGTCCCTGGAAGGTGTGAAGGCGCAAGGGTGTCAGCACATGTTGCATCCCACACCAAATGCCTTCCCATCTTCCAAGGCACCAATGACATTCCATCTGGTCTCTTGCCATCGTTGTGCGCCAAGCCAGTGGGTTCTAATATGGCTGGAACGCCAGCGGTGACAAGAGCCCGACGGATTATGTCATTGATATACCCGTGCCGCGACAGCCGTCCTGCGCTCCTGCTGCAAGAGAGGCCATGATGTCCAAGGCTACCAACTTCTTCCCCACAGCGACATCGATGCGGAGAAACGCAAGGAGCACCTAAACGAAGGCAAGCAGCGATACGGAAGGTGTTATCGTCCAACATGGGACCAATGTTAGGCGACGGTAGGGCCTGAAGCCAAACACTGGATTCCCATTCCCCCACAGCCAAAAGGCGAGCACGCTCCGCAACATTGGTAGAACTAGAAATTAGATGTTTTCTTACCATGTTGCAGAGCGGCACGTCCCATTGTCTCTGGGAAGCTGGGTTGGCTGGCAAATCAGCGTTTGGGCAAAACATTTTCCAAGCATTAAAAGCTTCGGCCATGCCTGGCACTTCTGAATTAGTTAGGCTGTATATTATGTAAATATTCTTAATGCAATAAAAAGATAATATTTAATAAAAAAAAAAAATTATATACCTAATTGTAAATTGGAAATTTTTGTTTGAAATCAACGCAAAAAATATTGAACAGATTTGGATGCGACTGTTTGTTACAGAAGTCAGACTTAATATTTTTTATACCACTTAGGTGGCAGACAAGCATACGGTCCACCTGATGTAAAGTGGTTACCGGCGCTTATGGACGTGTGCAACACCGAGAGAGTTAAACACGTGCTGCTAACCCTGTACGAACCGAGATTCTGTACCGTCAATGCAGAAGACAAAACAGGATACAAACCTTTTGTCTTCCCACTGACTGCACAAAAACTCGCCAGTGAGCGCCGGCGAAGTTATTATGGTCGCGATATTATGTAGGGTGGAGGTACTTCCTCAGTGCTCAATTAGGACGGGAATACCGTCGTGTCCTACCTCCTGGAAAAAGGATATTATTATATGCTATAGTCTCACGTTTATTTGATAACAATGGGTTAAGAAGAACCAGAGATAAGAGATACACGATGAGCCGTGTTTTTTTTTATTTAGGACACACCAATTTCACTTCTCCTCGCCTGATGGAAAGCTAAAGGCACAGGAAAGAGGGTCACCATTACAGATTCTAAGTAATGTTACAATGGTGGCACTCAGTTTCGCGGCCTCATCATATGCTATTTCACGCCCCGCTTAAAAGAGCCGGGACTGTAGGAAGAAGGAAACACGTGAGTTATATTTAGAAAATGCATTAAATCGTCGTTGAGTGACTATGATTTATGGACGATTAAATTATTTCTATTTGTATTAGCGGTAAAAAACACAGATATTAGCAATATGACATCATTAATTACATTCAATCGCTACATGATAATTTTACTTTATACAAGTGTTCCTGAATCATAAACTGTGCTTTTATCAGTGGTTATTTATAATACAATTGTAATATAGATACAAAATCAAATTATGTGTAGAATTTTATAGATATGTAAAAGCCGCGTAATTGGAAAAGAGAAAAAATGGGTTCTATGTGACTCAAATGTTGGCGCACCGATTCGTAAGAATGAGCCGATTACAGCTGTTTCTGTCAACTCTCGCTGTAGACGTAAAGATCTGGGGACAAAAGAAAGTATCTGTTATTCCAAAGTTGGAATAAGTTGAGTATCATTAAGAATCAAATGAGGTATAACATATCCAAATATATAACATAAACAGACATTCATCGCAAGTGGTTACCCAACGGTTCACATAACGATAACGGCAGTTCAGTTTGCTTAGCAGGCCTCGCACTAAAGACCACCATCCATACAGGGGCTGACTAAAAGTCCCCCCTGCAGGCAACACCCTCGAGAGATAACACGCCATACAGACAAGCCGCGCAGGCTGGTGTTGATTTCCCGTAACACACTAAGTTTCCCGAAGCACCTTAACACATAAGCTGCTCCGGGGACAACTTTACACATAAATTATCATGTATCGGTAATTTCAGTATTCGTTAATAAAGTATGATACTCAACATGATATGAATCCTTGGTTGGCCTCACTAGACACTAACAATTTAATGTGCAGATAATTAGGGAGTTTTCTGTTCGATGCATACAAACTAATTCTCTTTGACATAAAGAAAAGCTTTACAAAACTGAGCTGCCAGTGAAGCCAACCACGAATCACGAAGGAGTTTGTGTTTCGTGAAGGAGCTTCGCGACACTCAAGTTGACTGTGGCATCTAAACCTCGTGACAAACTCGCGACAACGTCATTCTTCGCAAAGTAGAATTTGGGCCACCCCATCTCTTCCCATGCGGTGTCGTACAAGGCTACTAAGGGATAGGACTATTCAACATCAGACAGATATATAAGAGTCAGACTCAGATGCATGGCTCGAGTCAACAATCGCAGGTTTATAAGTGCCCGGTTAGTGGCTATTGCCACCTATTGGGGCATTGGGACCTAAACATAAACTGGCGAAATTACATTTCGGGGATATAGGCGTGAGCTTATGTTATGTTATATTATGAGTCAACAAACTATTGTTGTTGCCTAATAACACATTCCGGGTACTAACCCGGAATAGGGCAATAGGCTCATCACCTATTACGTGGGACCGAATACAATGATTGATGACTTGTGGGTCTTAATTCACCTCTGCCTAACGGTTTGTATGTATGTATGTACTTTATTAAATCATCATCATCCTTGCGAGGACTCTGAGGTGGATTAACAAAAGAACGATCCTTGCGTTAGCCTAGACTCCGACCGGGTTCCGTTAAAATATATTCAGTAGAAAGACCAAGTGCCACGCTTTGTCCTCTGCACTGACGGCACAGATAATTGTCACATGCTCGGCAATGGTCTCACTGCCATGAAATCACCATGGATTGCCATGGATCCCCGATACCGTGTAAAATAGAAAAGTAAAAGCCGTAGTGCGAACCCCGAACTCTGAGATCCATCTCTGACGGGCTTGCATGAAAGGTGTGAAAGAAAGTTTACCTTTCATACGCAAACCCGCCGATTTTTTTCTACTTCCCAATTGAGCAGTACGACTAGGAAAGTACCTCCACCCTACAGAATACCCACGGCTATAATAACCTTGTGTTGTGTTCCCGAAGGTGAGTAGGGTAGCCAGTGCACACTGGAGAGTTTTTGTGCTATCAGTGGGAAGACTAAAGGCTTGTCCTGATTGTGTCTTCTGCACTGACGGTACAGAAACTCTCCGTTCCTACAGGGTCGGTAGCACGGATGTGATTCCTCTAGTGTTGTTCATAGGTCACACTTTCCCTCAGATGGGCCGTGTGCTTGTCTGAGGGAAATCCCGAGTCCGATCTGAAACCCGAGTCAGTCAGTCGGTTCAAGTCTGACATAACTACCTCCACTTGGTCAACATAGTACTTTTTTATACCACTTTGTTGGCAGACAAGCACACGGCCCACCTGATGGGAAGCGGTTACCGTGGCCTATGGACGTATGCAACACCAGGGGTGTCAAACTAGCGCTGCCGTCCTTGTAGAAACCTTCTGATGCCCCTCTTGAAGAACCTATATTGTAGGCGCTTGGGAAAACCGCAGCAGGGAGGTCATTCCGCAGCTTGAGTATGCATGGGATGAAATTTCTTTCATACCACACAGTACGCACAGAATCTTTTGCACAAAACAAGTAATGAGACATACGTGTTAAGTCATTGAGTCATTTGTTATTTTCATGTTTAATTTTAACGATATGAACTCGAGATTACAGAATGATAAAACTTCTAGCCTACAAGAAAAATTAAAAACAACCTTGTTCATTTTCTGGTTCACTTCTGCTGTTTTTTTTTATATCATCATCATCATCAGTGTCTAAGTATCGGTCGCATCCGGAGTCCAATTTCCTGCTTTTTACTTCTCCATTTCGTACGGTCTTGGGTATACATGGTAATGAGATGCAGATGGTAATCTGCTGTTTTGTAGAAATACTTTAAGGTTAACTTGCTTAAGCCTTCTGCTGCTGCTTATGCTCTTTGACTCACTCCATCCCATGGTTGCCTGGAAGAGATGACCTTGTGTGATAAGGCCGCCAATTGTATGTATACTGCGAAACTGCTCCATTTTATAACATAACATAAACTCACGCCTATATCCCCGAAGGGGTAGGGCAGAGGTGCTAGCGCCCACATTTCGCCAGTTTATGTTTAGGTCCAAATGTGTTTAGGTCCCAGGTGGCGAGCTTATTGCCATTAACCGGGCACTTCTAAACCTGCGATTAATACATACATAACTTCGAAAAGCATCGAAAAGTCATTGGTGTGTGCCATGGTAAAACCTGGTATAGTACCCGAGACCTTGTCTCAGCAGTCCATTACCCATACCACTGGGCTACTGCGGTTCCTCCATTTTATGTAATGTGTTTTTTCTTTGTGTCCCATACAATGAAGAGATATTTGAATTGATTTGATATAACGTTGACGAATGTCATAAACGTCTAAATACGTGTAAAAGCCATACATTCACCGTTGTATTTTACAATACGCCGGCCATCGAACTGCCACTTGTCTAGAGAAGCAGACCAGTCCCTCAAGCTCGGCATATTGCAGAATAGAATGACGAGTGTATGAGACTTGACGTTAATGACAGGCTCCAACTCTTGTCATAAACGTCAAATCCTATTCTACAATACGTCGGCTAACGATCTGACACTTGTCTAGGGGAGTGGCAATTAATTGGCCAGCGTATTGCCAAATAGAATGACAAATGAATGGGATTTCACATATTTGACAGTCATAAACGTAAAATCCACTAGTCTAGGGGGACAGTTAATTTAACACTAATATTTTGGAAGAATTATGTCGTCACTGACATCACTCGCCATAAAAACAAATGATTTAAATTCAATACTAATACTGCCAGAACGTTTTTGGCAAATTTTGACAGACTCAGTGCCGAAAACGTTACGTCCAAAAGCATTTATATCACGCATAATACGCTATCTTTATCGTTCATAACAATGATTGATCTCATTAATGATTGAAATGATTGATAAAGTGACCGATCTGATTATATTTCTTCAATATCTTTCGATCTATCTCACAATCCTACTTCCTACTAAAATTGGAAATGCGAAAGTTATATGCAAGTTCATATATAAGCAGGGATGTTTGTGTAATGATATCCAAATTCGATTTATCGGATTACGATTCGCTTGAACGGATCCAGCTGAAATTTAGTACAGGAAACACTTACAACAGGTCAATAATGAAACGGTTGTTATTTACTAAATACATAAATACTATATAAATACCCCACATAAAAATATAGGATTACAAAGTTTTATTTGCAGTTGGTAGTATGACCGCAGTTCAATTATTGACCTGTTTTAAGCGTTCTTGGTACGAGCCTAGGGATATATTATCGTCTGTTACAAGAAATAGGCTACTTTTTACCACGAAATAGTATAATAATAGTAAACAGAGTAGAATTTGGACCATCCCATCTCTTCCCATGCAGCGACTAAGGGATAGGCCAGTTTAACATCAGACAGACATATACAGCACAAATTCCGCCTCAGATGCATGGCTTGGGTCAACAATAGTGCCGAGAAAACGGTTATAGGCTCACCCTCTATTACGTGGGACAGGATATAATAATTGGTGAAATGTGGGTGTTAATTCGCCTCTGTCTAACCCTCCGGAGATAAAGTCGTGATTATATACATCATCATCCTGCCCTTATCCCAAGATTATTTGGGGGTCAGCGCTAAATGTGTTCTTTTTCCATTCATCTCTAGTTGCAGTCATTTCAACATTCACTCCCTTCTTAACCATATAATCATTCACACAGTCCATCCACCTCATTTTAGGCCTTCCTTTCCCCTTGTATCTATCCACTTCCATAGTTAGTGCCTTCCTTACGACATTACTATCATCCCTACGCATTATATGTCCAAACCAGAACAAACGATTTCCTCGTAGCTTTTCCGTGGATTGGTGCTACTGTCAAACTTCCTCTAATATATTCATTCCTAATCTTATCCATTCTTGTCACACCACACATCCATCTCAACAACCGCATCTCGGCTACATGCAACATCTTTCATTCACGTCACCTTTCATTAAAAGCGAAATCAGATTAAGTAGTTCTATACAGTACAATCACTGAAGTCAGCAATCAAACTATTCAATTAGGGACCTGTCTTCATTGTATCATCAACTAGCGTTTATGTAATCCTCCTGCAGAAATAATATCCAAACATATTATTATAATGATATCCAAATCCGATTTATCGTTTTACCTGCGTAATTACATATAAATAAGAGATTTTAAGGTAACGTTTACATTGAAGCGAAATGAGCGGAATAAAACTGGAAGAGGTGTTTCATCATCACTATCATCTTTATAGTGATTTTCTAGCTGCATCCAAAATTTACTCTTTGCAGCATGAGGTCCAGCTGATTGTTTTTGATTGGTATTTTGACTATTCTGGGTTCGACTGCTGTGTGACCTCCAAATCTAAGAGAAAAGCCTGTATCAGTATCAGAGCCTCGTTCCTTGTTTAGCAAGTGTGTCGTATTGTAGATAGGTTAAATTGATAACTTGTAGTTTGTTTAATTTTCCAAATGATGGGATACCAACTGAACCCCATGACACACATGTCATAACATCTTAATAAGTACTGTTTCTGAGGTTTTCACTTCGGTATACCTATGGGGTCCGCGTACTCCTACTAACTCTCTTGATTTGCATTATACGTACGGTTTTAATGAAAGTGACTGCCATCTGAACTCCCAACCCTGAGAAGAAAAGCCTGCGCCAGTTACTCATTCGCCAATCAGCAGGTGCTCAAGCTTCCAGTTGGCTTGGGTCCGAAAATTTTGGTGTCCCCATACACCCTCTGTCATACAACTTTTAAATCTTTGTTTTGATTGTTTTTCAATCCTGAGAGGTAAGCCTGTGCCAGTTCCTCATCCGTCCATCAACAAGCGCTCAAGCATGCAGTTGGCTTGGGTCCAAAGGTTTTGGTGTCCCTATACACCCTATGTCATCCAATTTTTAAATATTTGCTTTAATTTTTTCTCAATCCTCAGAGGAAAGCCTGCGCCAGTGTCCAGCCCTCTTAGAGAAGTGGCAATTCGTTGGCTAGCGTATTGTAGAATTTAATGATGAATGAAGCGTCGGTAGCTTAGTGGTTAAGAAGTCGACCTTACGATCGAAAAGTATCGGGTTCGAATCTTGACCATTACACTACAGGCGTGAACCCATTCCTAACACAAGCAATTTAGCTTAGCTGGAGGGGTTAGAGGGAATATTAGTAATTTAAATTCTAATGTTTTTTTTTTAAAATGTATGGAATTGACGCGTACTGGGATGTTTATGACAGTTGTAAACGTAATTATGTAGATCTCATACTGATCTCAACATAATTGATAAATATATTATATTCTATGATCTAAAGATATTCTCTCCACTCCTCAATAAAAACATAGTCTAAGAATTAACAATGATATTATATTTCATATTATTATTAATCAACGTACGTTATGCAGACTAGATTTCCATCTGTAAACACCTGTATCTTTTTAAGTATTGATTGTGATTGCAAATTCATATTACCGTAGTGATAAGTGGCAAATCTTAAGATAACTTGTTATCACTGCTAAGTCAAACGTGTTACATTCCTGTTAGGTCTTAAGAAATTTATTATACTGCTCATCTATCCTGTAATGATATGTGAGCGACCCTATTCCCACCTCCTTTCCATGGCCCTACCAACCATCTTGGTTATAACGGGCCGAATCTTGGGAGATGCGCACCCTACTGGCGTCTGCTCTCTTTCAGGCGCGCATTTCTTGACTCCCTACAAATTATTTTATGTGCCCCACCATTTTCGCTCTCTCCCCTTTCTGGGGCAGCACGCCACACTAACAGGCTTCGTCGCCGTTAGAGACCTCACGAGCTTTGCGTCTCTCGTGCCAAACACGCGTGTGAGCGACCCTTAGTAGAGCCCTAATCTGCAAGGAGGGGCTAAAAGTTAAGATTCGTCTCTCTTACACTAGACACTCAAGTATCACCACTCCATCCCATCTCATCCAAAGGGGCAACTAACAGAAAAATGCACAAATGTTATCACTGCGAGAGAAGGAAATCTCGAAATAAAACCCTGTACCAACCCGTCTGGCCAGAATGGATATAGTAGACCAAAGCCTCCCGACAGCTTGGGAGAGGCCTATGTCCTACAGTGGACTATGATAGGCTAATTGATTGATTGATTCATCAATCATGGTGTACTTGATGATGGGAATTTTTGACAATGAACACTACAACGTTAGCTTACAAGCTACGAGGACCGTCGAGAAATTATCAAACTAAGTCATGCTCAGGAGAGGTTAAAGTTAAAGGAGGTAGGACACGGCGGTATTTCCGCCCAATTGAGCAGTCCGACTGGGGAAGTACCTCCGCCCTACAGAATACTGCGGCTATAATAACTTCGTGTTGTGTTCCCAGCGGTGAGTAGGGTAGCCAGAGCTCACTGGAGAATTTGTGCCGTCAGTGGTAAGACTAAAAGCTTGTCCAGCTTTGTCTTTTACACTGGCGGTACAGAAACTCTGTACTTACAGGGTTGGCAGCGCGACAGTGACTTCTCTGGTGTTACAAACGTCCATAGGCCACGGTAACCACTTTCCATCAGGTGGGCCGTGTGCTTGTCTGCCACCTAAGTGGTATAAAAAAAAGGTAGGAAAGTTGATCTTGGGTGTATTATGCATCTTTAAATGCAACTGGAAATGAAGCAAGAATTAGATAATGAAGCAATTCCCTTAAACTGAGCTAAATACACCACACCACACACATATAAATTAAACCGTCTCGAATTCAGCGGTACGTGGTACTTTCTTTTCCGCATAATAAAGTGGAATACGCTGAACGCACACGTGTTTCCTTAATCTTTAAATTCCGGCTCTCTAAGTGGGAGGTGAAATTTTATCTATCGAAACCATCAAGGTAAGGACACCGTTGAAAATCTCATACACGGAACGCTTCAAGCCCCCCCATCTTGGTCTCTTTTATACTACGAAAAGTGGCCTGTGGCTAAGAGTTATGAGTAGCATTTCCTTCGCTCTCATGTGCACCGATCCATGTTAACTTACAAGCATATAATTACGCCTCCATCCCCGGAGAGTTAGGCAGAGGCGAATAAACACCCACATTGCGCCAAAAATTGTATTCGATCCCACATAATAGGGGTGAGTCTATAACCGCTTTCCGGGCACTATTGTAGACTCGAGCCATGCGTCTGAGGCTGAGTCTGAGCTGTATATATATAGGGGATGAGTCTATAACCGCTTTCCAGGCACTTTTTTTTTTTTTTTTTTTTTTTTACGTGCGCAAAATCCCCACGGATACCTCCCCACCGGACCCGGTGGAGGAGGTTATGTCGGACTCGAACCGACTAAAACGCACGCCGATTGTAGACTCGAGCCATGCGAGGCTGAGTCCGAGCTGTATATATCTGACTGATGTTAAACAGCCCTATTCCTTAGTCGCTGTGTACGACACCATATGGGAAGAGATGGAGTGACCCGAATTATACTCTCCCGTTGACTTGGACACCAAGAATTTTGTTAAGGCCCTGTACACAAACCTTCGTCTGTCTAATAGCTATGTAATACACTTAATGAGTCAAGAATCATCACACATCATACGAACTGTTTAGTGTTCTAAAAAAGTAAACATCTCATTGCATAGGTATCCAATAATATCAATCTCTATTGTTCGAAAGCATATTTACATTTAACTAAACAAACAAGCATCCCTTACAAATAGTAGCTGTACAATGTGGTTGCAGTAGTGTTTCTATTGTGTTGTGTACTAACACAATAGAAATTTATATACTCAGTCAAAAGTGTTTATAGGAGATAATACTGTATTTTTTATTATTCTTAATTGTGAATTGTGTTCTAATAACGTTTCTTATTTCTGTGTTTCGTGAGAAAAAGTGTATAAGTCTGTTTTGGAGGAAAATCGGTCAGGTTTACACAAAATACCTATTTAAATTGCAAAAAGCACTCAATTCATAATTATACAACGGTTCGGGACTTTTGAGTTTGACAGGATAAGTATGTATGTAGGTTCATCTGTTTCCTCATAGCTCCTCATTCACTTATTAGAACTGGACAAATGAGGTATCGTTAGAAGCATCTTAGTCGTCCGATGGTTATAGGCTATATAACATGCCACTTAGTCTCACAAAGACATACATTCTAGGGCATATGAATACGGCTATCCTTGATGTTTTCTTGTTTAACGCTTTTTAGAGCGTGGTTTTTTAAACTTATTTTTTAGTATTCGATTGGTCACTTTTATCTACCTACTTAAGAAATAAGTCACTCTAGTTCTTTGGCCAGCGTATTGTAGAATAGAATGATGAGTTTATGGCATTGACACGTATCTTGACGTTTGTGACAGCTGTCAAAGTATGTCAATCTCTTATATTGATGAATATATTCCATTCCATTCTATAAACATATTGCTGGATACTTGTGTAGAGGGGCGATAGTTCTCATTATATTAAACTGTTTTTATATATTCCCTTAGCTTGTATCCCATAGTGGTTGTATTTTCAGTTAGATATCTGAAGTAAGAAATATCGATGCCGTTAAAAAAATCTTGACAGAAATAGCTAATAATCATTTGTCCAACCCAAAAATCGAATTTAATACCTTGCGATGTCACACAAACAAAATCCCAAATTTATTCCACGAGACTAATAAGTCATTTTCAAATAGCCTTAGTTCTATTATTTTTTTATTACTCCCGATGTTAAGAAGAAACCTATGTCAGGGATAAAAGAAGTCAGAAGATAAAATCTATCCCTGTACTAAATTTTAGCGCAATTCCTTGAGCTATGATTGAATGACAAATATCATCACAGATAAATTTAGGATGATCAAATCAAATCAAATGCATTTATTGTTTGTCACAGGTAGTAGATGTTATTAATTACATAAATAAGTAGGTATCACTGTGGTATGTCTGATAAGACGTACAATATGAATATGAATTATAAAATTTTAGAATATAATTAATTGAATAAATGATTATTTAAGCTACTCGTATTACATTATAATTGGCATTATACCAGTTTCAAAAAAATATCAACAAATGAAATTATAGGTGAATGTCAACATTGTTTCTAGTCATTTACATAGTCGTCATGCTAATATTAGAATAATAAATATGTCACAGATGTAGTTTTATCAAATTAAATAATATAATAAAAATAACAAAATAAAGCAACTATTCAATATAATATCAAGTCACAGTGCTTCGATCATCCACAAATTCAATAATTAAATCAAATCAGGTCATTATTCATTCAAAATCATCATTCAAGTATTCTGTAACATTGTAATATGCTTTTTGCAGTAACACTTTTTTTAAAACTGTTTTGAGTTGGTTGCAATTCAACTCCCTCCAATCTCTAGGCAATTTATTATATATTATAGGCGCCATACAAACGATGCTCTTGCGCATGAGTGCCGTCTTCGCTCGGTGCAAGCGAAGCCTGCTATTGTCCCGCCTGTTTCGCGTAACTGTTGCCTCTAAGGTCGGAAATAAATGAGGGTTACTTTTCACAAATATTGCAACCTCTAAAATATATATGCTTGGTAGTGTTAAAATGTTGTATTTCTGGAAGTACGTTTTGCAGCTATCTGTAGTTTTTAATTTGAACATTGACCTGATGCATCTCTTTTGAGCCTTAAACACAAGTTCTTTCTCTGTTGCGTTTCCCCAGAAAATAACTCCGTATCGTAACAGAGGTGCAGCTAAACCATGATAGGCTATTATTAGGGCATCTTCATTAATAATACTGGACAGCTTATGTAAAGCATAGGCAGAACTAGAAACTCTTTTAGAAAGCTGCTCTATGTGCGACCTCCAGTTAATCCTATTATCAATTGTTAGCCCAAGAAACTTTGTCGTACTAACATTTTCAATTAAATTATTTTGACATTCTATATCTATTCCATTTGATGTTACCCGTTGGTTAAAATGCATGATTTTAGTTTTCTTTAAGTTAATTTTTAAATTATTAATGTCCAACCATTGTATTATAGATGTCAATGCACTGTGTATGTCAATTTTATATTTAGTTATGTCGTTATTATCATTAGAAATTGTCAATGTACTATCATCGGCAAACAATGTCATATTATGTCGGGTAGATTTCGGTAAGTCATTAATATAAAGTGTAAAGAGCAATTTCGTCAAAATCGTCAAAATCGGACTTATACCACTTGTCCACCTCCGTCATCACTTTCAATTGAAATATATATAAGTTCCGACTGAAGAAATAGCTTCAGTCATTGTGAAACCATTTAGAGGACAATGCCGGCTATCTTTTCATTCCTCGCATTTTTTCTCCTGGTATCCTTCGGGATTCACTTTTGAATTGTTATAATATGGTCTCTCTTAACTGCATTGACTAGACTAGATAGATCATGACTGTTGCATTGACCGCGTTCACACAATGCTCAGTATCTTTGTGGGAATTTTCACTATGTTAACTTACATCTATCTCCTTCTAGACCGTACTAAGATTATTTAAGTATATCAAAGATGTTTTGTTCACACGGTAACTATTAAAAGATATAAATATGTGTAGAAGGCTTATTGCTTTGTACGTGTTTATTTTGGAAGTGAGATTCTCATATTTGGGACGTAAGGACAATCCTGATCGAATCGACGTTGTAGACATGACTAAGCCTACAACTTGGAATTCTATGTCTTTGTACTATGGAGCGCTGGAGAAACGATGGTAAGTTTTATTTTGTTATCTATTTTATCGCACGCCTTATTTTTTTACGTGCGCAAAATCCCCACGGATGGGGTATACCGGAGCCGGTGGAAGAGGTTATGTCGGACTCGAACCGACTAAAAAGCACGCCGCCTGTGGGTCGCTTTGGTTGCCGAAGGTGAGGTTGATAGGCATATCCCTCGCACCCCGCCCGAATCAGGGCCATCTCTCACGATCTGACCCTCTCCTCGGGTGTGGGGACTACAGAGTCCCCAAGTCGTCCCCGGAAACGGGAAAGCGCGCAAGGCGTGCCGCCGCTGCGGCCTGCTTCTGCCAGGGTGACAGGCGGCTCCACCTGTCACCCCCAGGCCTGCGCTCATGGGGGGCGAAGGTCGTTCATCAACTTCCGACGCCCGAGTTGCCTCCGTACGCAGGCAGCTTGACTTGCGATCCTTCGTCGCTCCCGCTGCCGCTCCCGCCCCGCCTTCTCCTTCACGAGCATTACTTGCTCGCAGAAGGAGGCGCCGGCCGCCTATGCATCCGCGCAGCGAACCATCGCCGCGAGCAAGGTGGAGAGCGTGAGAACTCTCACTCCCAGGGCCGCCACAAGCTCCCGTATCGGCGTCTCCCACGCCGGACACTCGGTGAGCGTGTGCGACCCCGAGTCCTCTCTCGCGACGCAGTGATGGCACTCGGACGTTGGCTCTTTCTCCATCCGACGCAGATACTTCCCGAAGCACTAGTGCTCGGTGATCATCTGCGTGAGACGGTACGAGAGGCTGCCGTGTGGCCTCTCTAGCCACTCCCCCATGATGGGTCTTACCGCCGCTACTACAGCGCGCCCTGTGCTTGGTCGCCCAAGTCGTAGCTCCCATTCCGCCACCATGTCCCTGTGGAGCCAGGAGAATATCTCACGGCCCGAATTTTTTCGGGCTTGGGATCGTAACCCCGCTCCCGCGCCACCTTTCTGAACCGATATAGCGCCGAAAGGGATCTCGCTTCCAGGATCCACAGTGGTGATCCAGCGAGGAGACTCGCAGTGTCGAACGATATCGTGCGGTACCCCCGGATGATACGACAGGCCATCTTCCACTGCGGACCGCGCAGCAGGGGCATGTGCATGTCCTTCAGAGTGTCTGCCAACACGGGAAACCTGTACAGGGCCATGGACCGCACGACACACGCGTAGAGTCTCCTGCAGGAGTCCTCCGGGCCCCTGAGGTTGGACAGTAGCCGCGCCAGAGCGTTGGCTGTGCCAACCAATTTGGCGCCAAGACACAGGAAGTACTTTCCGAAGTCCCACCGGCCGTCGACCACGAGCCCCAGATATTTCATCTGGGACTTGATGCCGATGAGAGTAACTCCCACTGTGAGACTGTAACCAGGTGGTGGCGTGCGCCGAGGTCCATGAAAGAACATGGCCTCGGATTTATGCAGAATCACATCAAGGCCTAGCCGCCGGATCTGTTCCACGACTTCAGCAACCGCGGTCGTGGCCCTCAGGGTCGCTTCGCGGTATGTAGCCCCGCTCGCCGTCACTAGCGTGTTATCCGCATAGCAGGTGACGGCAGCGCCGTCCACGAGCTCACCGCGAAGCACCCAGTCGTATCCGATGTTCCACAGGAGCGGCCCTAGAACCGATCCCTGCGAAACACCGCACGACATCTCACGCCGACCGACGCCGGTCGCACTTGGGTAGATGACGGCTCTCTCCGTCAGGTACACCCCGACTATGCGGCGGAGGTAGAGAGGCACACCGTGGTACACGAGTGCCTCCCTGATGCAACTCCAAGGCAAGGTGTTGAACGCGTTGGAGATGTCCAAGGACATCGCCAACGTCACCTCACCCCAGGCGACCGCCTCCTTCGCCAAAGTCCACACGCGCATGATGGCATCCATCGTAGACCGCCACCGGCGGAAGCCGTATTGGGCATCCGCCAGGTTCGGCCCCCTACCAGAGAGGTGCTTGATGAGGCGCTTCGCAATAACTGACACACCGGGCTGTTCGCCTTGCTCCTCTCAGTGGCGGTGTTGAAATCCTCCGACATCGCCCCTGCTTGGGACGCGACCTCCGCGTCGTGGTGCTGTGCGACCTCCGCGCAGATTGTTTCGCTTGGTTTGTTTTTTTTATTGTAATTTTCCGTATCCATTCAAATCCCACGAGTAGAGACTATACACTTCCCGGGTGACGCTCATTCCAGGAAGCGGGGATTGGTTTTCCCCAGGTGTCCACAGGTTTTAATCGACTTCGCTGTCAGGTTTTTAAGACTTTTTCTTGTCGCGGGCCAATTAAGGCGAGCCCTACGGCTAGTCACACTTGGGAAGCCGGTATCTTCAGGATACCCAAGTGTGGCTAGCACTCAGGTCGTTGTCGATATCCTGGAGGTTACGCGACGTGTTAGAGCAGCCAACTCTCCCATCACCGACGGTGGCACGAATGCCTGCCAGCCCCTGCGCGAGCAGTAGGCCGGCCCGTCCCTGGATCCCATGGATCCTCGTGTGGCCCCCATCGCAGAGGGGTGCTGGGAGCGACAGGACTTTAAAAGCCTAGGCCCGCTAGCGCTAAGTGATATAAAAAAGTTTTACAAAATTGCTTCAGAGGTCTGAGCATAAAAAGGTATTAGACAGACATGCTACTACCAGTGGGGACGCTATTGAAAGGACAAGTGATCAACCTCGATATAAACACAGCCATAGTTGTTCCTGAGAGGACCAGACTCGAGGAGAGGGCCAGATCGAGAGAAATGGCCCGAGGTCGGCCGGGGTGCGAGGGATATACCTGTTAACCTCACCTTCGGCAACCAAAAACAACCCACAGGCGTCGTGGGTTTTAGTCGGTTCGAGTCCGACATAACCTCTCCCACCGACTCCTGTAGCGAGGGTATCCGTGGGGACTTTTCGCACGTCAAAAATCCTGCCATAGATATTCGAATGGCAACCGGGACTAAAGGCTTAACATGCTCACCAAGACCCTGTAACACTCAGACCAATGCAAACAAACATATTCATGTCACTGAGTGGATATCGAACCCACGCTCCCCTACGTAACAGTCGAATGCGCTACCACCACGCCACTGAAGCTGTCACAGAGACTTTTTGTATCTAAGATATGAGGAGGCAGGACACGGCGGTATTACCGCCCAACTGAGCAGTCCGACTGAGGAAGTACCTCCGCCCTACAGAATACCGCCGTTATGAGTGAGTTACGGTGAGTAGGGTAGCCAGGGCTCACTGTCAGTGCGATGACTAAAGGCTTGTCCTGCTTTGTCCTCTACACTGACGGCACAGAAACTCTGTGCTTACAGGGTCGGCAGCGCGAGTGTGGCTTCTTTGGTGTTAGACACGTCTATAGGCCACGGTAACCACTTTCCATCAGGTGGGCCGTGCGTGTGTCTGCCACCTAAGTGGTATAAAAAAAAGACACGCCAATTTGACTTCACGTCACCTGATGGTAAACAAAAGTCAAAGTCTCAGGAAAGAGGGTCATCATTATAGAAACGTAATATGTTACAAAGGTGGCACTCAGCTTGACGGGCTCGTCATATGCTTTTTCACGTCCCGCTTAAAGGACCTGGGACTGTAGGAAGTAAGAAACAAGTGAGCTGGTAATAAACTCCAAGTCTTGGTGGTGCGGCAAAGGAAAGAGTCTCTGAACCGCTAACCGCGAACCGTTAAGATTTAGTAACTTTCAATTCAATTTTATTAAATTTTTCAGGAAAATGTGCACAAATTGCGGTACCCCGAGCCTGGGCACTGGAATGCACCTGGAGCAGTCGGAGTCAGCAGGATCTATGCTCCCGTCCGTCATCCCCTCAGAGTATTTACTGAGCAGATGTTAGTAAAACATCTTTAAATATAATAGTACAGCATAATAGTACAGCTACTTGTGTTCATCCAAGAGACCAACTCAAGTTGCATCCAGAGCTTGCACTTCGGAGCTCACGATCCTCTGACTTTCATCTCCTGATTAGTATATCTTGACTCTCAGGGGAGTAACTACCCTCTGGTCTCATAACACCGAAAGAAAAGTCTGCACTAAGCTTCGTTTGGAAATAAGAATAATTAAGAATAATTTATTTCAATAGGTACACTATAAATTTCTCCTTATAACAGTCCTGGAGTTAAATTAGGTTATAAGGAGTGCTTAGGCATTAGTACTAGGTGAACCCTGTATCACGAATGTCGACACCCTCCTACTGATCTGTTGTGCAATTCTCCAAGCATACAGCGCCTGCGCCTCATAAATAAGGTGGAGTACCAGCATACAGATGAGGTTGTCTTGAGCACAAGAACTTGGTTGGAACCCTTTATGCTCCTACTAGCACTTACTTATTTCCAGTGGAGACGACTGTGACCGGGCGGGTGATTTGCCCTTATGGGCCGTTTTTTCCCGTTTCCCCTGGTCTTCTCATGGGGAAGATGTATATTAACTGGTCATATCGTACGGTGGAACCTTCCCGTTTCCTTGCAAAATCTTACAATCTGTTCCATCATTGGATCCTTGAGGTCTTTTATATCCAGTATATCCGTTTGCGTGTCCTTTTGGTAATTGTTAGTGAAATTTTAATGGTCATCTAATCATGCCTCTGTTTAATCAGCAGTGGGATACAACATTGCAGCGAGAGTTTTCTTATCCCGTAAGAGGGGACTAGCCTAATGCTATCAATTTATTAGGTTATGTCTTTATCAGGTATACGTAAAGATAACACAAACATCTATATTGAACACGCTTGCCTTCAAGGAAACTATTCACTTGAAGACTTCCAGATATTTATTTCGGACTAATCCCACTGCTGATCATCTACCATACTGTACCTTTTGTTAATGTGATTTAACTGCTGGCTGTACCAAACAATTTTATGAATTCGCTGTGAAACAAAATTAATCAAAGTATGAACCAACACTTTTTGGAAAAAATAGAATCATAGACCTCTGTACCGGGACAAGAAATTATATTTTTTATTAAAGAACATTAGTAACCATAAGTTTAAAACAAAAACCCGACTGCTGAAAAATCACGCTTTAAAAAATTTTAAACAAGAATATATCAAGGATAGTCGTGGTCGTATACCACTTTTTCCTAGAATGTTTTGGTTTTGTTAGACTTTTTTTTTTTTTTTTTTTACGTGCGCAAAATCCCCACGGATACCTCCCCACCGGAGCCGGTGGAGGAGGTTATGTCGGATACGAACCGACTAAAACGCACGCCGCCTGTGGGTCGTTTTGGTTGCCGAAGGTGAGGTTGACAGGCATATCCCTCGCACCCCGGCCGACCCAGGGCCATCTCTCACGATCTGGCCCTCTTCTCGGGTGTGGGGACTACAGAGTCCGCAACTCGTCCCCGGAAACGGGGAGGCGCGCCACGCGCGCCACCGCCGCGGCCTGCTTCTGCCAGGGTGACAGGCGGCTTCACCTGTCACCCCCAGGCCGGCGCTCATGGGGGGCGGAGGTCGTTCATCGACCTCCGACGCCCGAGTTGCCTTCGTACGCGGGCAGCTTGTCTTGCGATCCTTCGTCGCTCCCGCTGCCGCTCCCGCCCCGCCTCCTCCTTCACGAGCATTACTTGCTCGCAGAAGGAGGCGCCGGCCGCCCACGCATCCGCGCAGCGAACCATCGCCGCGAGCAAGGTGGAGAGCGTGAGAACCCTCACTCCCAGGGCCGCCACAAGCTCCCGCCTCGGCGTCTCCCACGCCGGACACTCGGTGAGCGTGTGCGGACCTGAGTCCTCGCTCGCGTCGCAGTGATGGCACTCGGACGTTGGCTCTTTGTGCATCCGACGCAGATACTTTCCGAAGCATCCGTGCTCGGTGATCATCTGCGTCAGACGGTACGAGAGGCTGCCGTGTGGCCTCTCTAGCCACTCCCCCATGATGGGTCTTACCGCCGTTACTACGGCGTGCCCTGCGCCTGGTTGCCCAAGTCGCATCTCCCATTCCGCCACCATTTCCCTGTGGAGCCGGGATCTCACGGCCCGAATTTCTTCGGGCTCGGGATCGTGACCCCGCTCCCGCGCCGCCCTTCGGAACCGGTATAGCGCCGAAAGGCATCTCGCTTCCAGGATCCATGGTGGCGATCCGGCGAGGAGACTCGCCGCGTTGAATGATATCGTGCGGTACCCCCTTATGATGCGGCACGCCAACTTCCGCTGCGGACGCTGCAGCAGAAGCATGTGCCGATCACTCAGGGTGTCCGCCCACACGGGACACCCGTACAGGGCCATGGACCGCACGACACCCGCGTAGAGTCTCCTGCAGGAGTCCTCCGGGCCCCTCAGGTTGGGCAGTAGCCGCGCCAGAGCGTTGGCTGTGCCCGCCAATTTGGGGCCCAGACTTCGGAAGTGCTTCCCGAAGTCCCACCGGCCGTCGAGCACGAGCCCCAGATATTTCATCTGGGGCTTGATGCCGATGAGAGTGCCTCCCACTGTGAGACTGGAACCAGGTGGTGGCGTGCGCCGAGGTCCATGAAAGAACATGGCCTCGGATTTATGCAAAGCCACCTCAAGGCCCAGCCGCCGGATCCGTTCCACGACTTGAGCAACCGCGGTCGTGGCCCTCAGGATCGCTTCGCGGTGTGTAGCCCCGCTCGCCGTCACTAGCGTGTCGTCCGCATAGCACGTGACGGCGGCGCCGTCCGCAAGCTCACCGCGAAGCACCCAGTCGTATCCAATGTTCCACAGTAGCGGCCCGAGAACCGATCCCTGTGGAACACCGCACGACATCTCACGCCGACCGACGCCGGTCGCACTTGGGTAGATGACGGCTCTCTCCGTCAGGTACGCCCCGACTATGCGGCGGAGGTAGAAAGGCACACCGTGGTACACGAGTGCCTCCCTGATGCAACTCCAGGGCAAGGTGTTGAACGCGTTGGAGATGTCCAAGGACACCGCCAACGTCACCTCACCCCGGGCAACTGCCTCCTCCGCCAAAGTCCTCACGCGCATGATGGCATCCACGGTGGACCGCCACCGGCGGAAGCCATATTGGGCATCCGCCAGGTCCGGCCCCCTACCAGAGAGGTGCTCGACGAGGCGCTTCGCAATAACTCTTTCAAAGAGCTTGCCCACCTCGTCGAGCAACACAATGGGCCGGTAGCCGGACGGTTCGTCCGCCGGGCGACCCTCCTTTCGGATGAGGACCAGTTTCCCCGTCTTCCACATCTTCGGAAACTGGCCCCGCTCCAAGCATGCGCTGAAGAACCCTCTCAGCCGGGGTTCGAGACCGTCTTCTCCCAGAGCTAGGACCCACGCGCGGCCTGGAATGCCGTCGGGTCCAGGGGCGGTGCTCTTCTTGGCTCTAAGCCTTCGCACCGCCAGCTCCAGTTCTACCCAAGTGACCTCGGGGACTTCGTCGTCAACTACCACACTGGGCGCCACAGGCGACCTAGGTGGCGGAGTCATCTGCGGCGGAACGTGTTCCGCTCGCGCCGGGAACAGGGACTCGACCACTCCACCGAGCAGAGCTGGCTGGAGAACCCGGGTCAACGGCGGGGCCCGGGGGCGCAGCTTTCCTCTTATCATAAGGTAAGGCCGCCCCCATGGGTCCCGCTCCAGCGTCTCCATGAGCTCCTTATAAGCCGCGGCTTTCGCCCGCTTAATCTCCGCTCGGAGGGCATCTCTGGCCTCCCTGTATCCCACATGAAGCTCCGCCACTCGGGGCTCCGTATCTGCGGTTCGGCTACGCCTCCTACGGAGTCTGGTCCACCGGCGGTGCGCGATCACGCAGGCTTGCCGTAGCCTCGCGATCTCCGCAGACCACCAGTAGACCCGACGCCTCGGACTATAGGGTGGTGCCCTAGGCATACCCGCATCGCAGACACGAGTCATGGCCTCCCGGAACCACACCGCCTCATCGTCGATATCGACAGGCCTGTCCGGCGCAATGGCCCAGGCCTGTACGATGGCGGCCTCCAGGAGGACCTCCCGATTCAGTCTCCCAAGCACCCAGCGTGGCTCGCGTGGGGCCGGTATGACCGGCGCATCACCCGCAGGGGGGGAGACATCAAACCGAACGTATCGGTGATCCGCCAGTGTCTCCACCCCCACAACAACACGCCAGTCCCGCACACGGTGCGACAGCGAAGCGCCTGCGAACGATAGGTCGATAATCGAACTGCGCTCCGCGGTCACAAACGTAGCTTCGGCCCCGCGATTCTGGAGAACTAGACCGTGATTAGCGGCCCAGCTCTCCAGAGCCCTACCTCGTGGGTTCGTGTGCCGGGACCCCCAGGTCACTGACCAGGCGTTGAAGTCCCCGAGCACAAGAACCGGATGAGGATGACAGGCGTTGACGACGTCGGTCAGTCGCTCCAGCGACTGCCGGTACTCCCCTATGCGTCGGTGTAGGCTCGGCGTGAAATAGACGGCCACGACCGCAATCTCCCCCACACGCGCCGCTACGATGCCATGCTCCCTTGCCACGACAACAGGGGGGGGGGCACCCATAGCGGCGTTGTACACCAGTGCCGCCGACCCGTCCAGGTCGACCACCCAGGCAGGCCCCAGGTGCCGGTGAGTGTACGGATCGGCGACAGCGGCGACGTGTACGGACCACTGTGCCATGCTCTGGAGCAGAAGACCCTGAGCATCGGCACCGTGGCCCACGTTCGCCTGCAGGATGCGGAGCTGAGGATCCATTATGGAACCATCTCCGCATCCCGCCGCGAACTTTGGGTGGAGCTCCCGCCTTGCGGCTTCGGCTCCCCCCCGGTGCAGGCCTTGCTGCCAACCCTATGGTCGGCCGGTTTGCCCCCCGCTGCACACCTGAAACAGTGCAGCGGAGCTTCGCATCCACCGGCCGTATGGCCGGGTTGGCCACAGCGGAAGCAGCGGTCACCGACCGTCACCGCCGCCGTGCACTGCACCCCCACGTGGCCGACCGACAGGCACCTAAAGCACCTGGTCGGTCGAGCCTGCAGGAGCCGGACCTGCACCCGCACCACGCCTCCAACGGCGAGGAACCCCCGGTCGGCAGCCTTTTTGGCTGCTGCGATGGGGCAGCCGACAACTGCCGCCCCCAGTCCACGGCGGCCGAAGCGGATTGCTCCGACCTTCACCGCCTCTAGGGGGCAGCCCCCGGCCTCCGCCACGGTGAGGCGGATTTGCTCCGCCGTGATGGAGTCGTCCAGGTCCGAAATGCGCATTTCTGCGCACTTGTTGGGCCTGGACACCCGGACGTCGGCTGCATCCAGCGTGTCCCGAAGCCTAGCCGCTAGGGCATCAGCCTGGGGACCGCTTGAAGCGCCGGGGATCTCCAGTAGCCGAGCACCCGTCCGAGTGGGTTTCACCCGGATGGGGCCTGGCATATCGAGAGCCCTCATGTCAACGCAGGCTCTGGCCTGCGTGACAATCTGGGCGTACTGCACGCCCCTCTCCGCCGCCTCCGCCGTCATCGTTAGCACGACGGCGGTTGAGCGGGGGACGCGCAGCCTCCCCGGCACTCCCCTCGCAGCAGCCTCAGCCTTCTTGGCATTTTTGGCTGCCTTCCTTTTCGCCTTGCGCCGTTTCTTGGAGGCTCCGGCCACCTTCCAGCCTCCCTCCGGCGGGGAACCTGTGGAGGCAATCCCCACCGGGGTCCGGGCTGGCGCTGGGGCTGAGGCTAGGGCCGGGGACTTCTTCCCCTTGCCTTTCCCCTTCCCCTTGCCTTTGGCCCGGGCACCCTGGGAGCTCCCAGCCTCCACGTCGAGAGCGACAGTGGCTCGAGCGACCGGAGCGGCAGGAGTGGTAGGCGCAGCGGACGGGCTGCGGGCCGACTCCTGCAGGGCCTCTGCGACCGCCGGACTGGTGAGACCTCTTCTCACCGCTCCGGCATACCCCGTAGGCGGCGCCAAGGGCGGGCGGCGGCTGGAGTCCATGACCGCCTCCATGAACCTCCGGGTGCGCTCCTCCTGCGTCACCTGCCACCTCCGCTGCTCAGCCAGCGCCGCCTCCTGCCACTTTTCCATGGCGGCCATTGCCGCCATGCATGCCGCCAGTGGGTCCATGGGCCTAACCGGCTGCAGCACCGGCGACTATAGCCGAGCGGGCTGCGCCAGTGACACCGGCCACACCGGTGTCTCCGGCTGCACCGGTCGCACCAGCGGCCTTGACCGCACCGGTGTCTCCGGCATTACCGGTGCCTCCGGCCGCACCGGCGACCTTGACCGCACCGGTGACAGCTGCGGCGCCGGCGGCACCGGCCGCTCCGGCTGCACGTCGCGCCGACCGCGTCACGCGCTCCGCGGGCAGCCCGGCGACGACCTGACGGAGGTTCGCCACTTCGGCCGCCATCCTCTCCATCTCTTTTCGGTGCTCAGCCGCTGTTCGCTCCACGCTATTGAGGAGCTCAACTTGCCTCCTGCCAAGTTGAGCTCGCTCGTTCCGGGACTCGGCCAGCTCCGCCTTGAGCAGCTCAAATTGCTCAACAAGGCGCGTCGCTGCCAGCCGGACCCGGTCCTCCTCTGGCGTTGGAGGTCCAGAGCGGGCCCCGGCCAGTCTCTCCAGGGCCTCCATCACGTCCCTGGACGTGGAACCGTCTGTACGAAGCGCTGGCGCCGCCGAGACGGAGGGATTCGGCGGCGCCCCCACATCTTCCCCGGCTGAGGCCGTGAGGAGGCGGCTTTGGTGCCCCCACCCTGCAGCTTTCGGCGGCTAACCGCAAACTGCTTGGGTGGGGGGGGACGCATTATTTCATCCCCACCGGAGCTGCTGGAAGACGAGTCGGTCAGGGTCAACTCGAGATCCGACTCGGTCTTCTGTGGGGGGATGATTTTTTTTTTGCGGTTCCGCTTCCGCCGTGGTGCAGATTTCCGGGTCTGCAGACCCACCGGGCTGTTCGCCCTGCTCCTCTCAGTGGCAGTGTCGAATTCCTCCGACACTGCCCCTGCTTGGGACGCGACCTCCGCGTCGTGGTGCTGCGCGACCTCCGCGCAGACTGTTTTACTTGGTTTGGGTTTTTGGGTATTCAGTTTCTCCATGTAGTTCCCACGATTGTGACGCGATTTAAACTACACTTCCTGGGTGCGGGAGGAAGCGGGGTACATACTGTGGATTTCCCCAGGTGTCCACAGGTTTTAAGCGACTTCGCTGTCGGGTTTTTAAGACTTTTCCTTGTCACGGGCCGGCCAATTAAGGCAAGCCCCGCGGCCTTCAGGATACCGGCTTCCCAAGTGTGGCTAGCACTCAGGTCGTTGTCGATATCCTGGAGGTTACGCGACGCGGGAGAGCAGCCAACTCTCCCAACACCGACGGTGGCACGAATGCCTGCCAGCCACTGCGCGAGCAGAAGGCCGGCCCGTCCCTGGATCCCGAGGATCCTTGTGTCGCCCCCATGTCCCCTCTGAAAGCAGAGGGGTACTGGGAACGACAGGGCCCAGACTTTAAAAACCCTGGGCCCGCTAGCCCTAAAAAGGGCTGGTCGGGTTATTTGTCGACGGCTAGCAGAGCTCCTTCTCCTTGGAGTCAGAGTCTACTAACCGTCGTCCAGGGTGCACCAGCCTCCCCGATTCCGTTCCCCAGGACCGCGGTTCAGAGGGAAAAGAAACAGGTAAGCCAACGTGGAGGTTACCCAACCCGCACCCCGGTTTTGTTAGACTAAGTGGCATACGATCTTTTGAATTGAAACTTTTTTAAAGCGTGATTTTTCAGTAGCTGGGTTTTAATTTTAAACTTAATTTTTTAAATATATTATTTTGGGGCAAGCAACGGCTATAATATATTTGAAAAAATAATAATAATAATAATTTAAAATATATATATTTGTGTTGTGCTAATTAATCCTTTCAGATGATACCAAACACGGTATATTTATCTCAAGTTTATTTCTTAACACAGTACTTTATGACATCTTTTTTTTTACGTGCGCAATCCCTACGGATGCCTCCCCACCGGAGCCGGTGGAAGAGGTTATGTCGGACTCGAACCGACTAAAATGCACGCCGCCAGTGGGTCGTTTTGGTTCCCAAAGGTGAGGTTGACAGGCATATCCCTCACACCCCGGCTGACTCAGGGCCATCTCTCACGATCTACAACTACAGAGTCCCCAAATCGTCCTCGGAAAACGGGGAGGCGCGCCAGGCGCGCCACTGCCGCGGCCTGCTACTGCCAGGGTCACAGGTGGCTCCACCTGTCACCCCCAGGTGTGCGCTCATGGGGGGCGGAGGTCGTTCATCGACCTTACTTTATGACATCTAGAGGACGCTACATTAGATTCAGTGATACTTCATATAGCCAATCAGTGATTCATTCAATATATATTCAAATATATAAGCGGTCGACCAAGACGCTTCTCATGATACCTCATTTGTCTAGTTCTAATAAATAGTTCAGGAGCTATGAGGGAACAGATGAACCTACAGAAATACATGAATACTTACATATATACAAACACAGGCTGTCAAAATCATAACCCTCCTTGGTTTCGCCGCAGTCGGGTAAATATGACTAGCATTCTCTCCTGTCACCCTGGCAGAAGCAGGCCGCGGCGGTGTCGCACCTGGCGCGCCTCCCCGTTTCCGGGGACGAGTTGGGGACTCGGCAGTCCCCATACCCGAGAAAAGGGCCAGATCGTGAGAGATGGCTCTGGGTCGGCCGGGGTGCGAGGAACTCTCAACCTCACCTTCGGCAACCAAAACGACCCACAGGCGGCGTGTGTTTTAGTCGGTTCGAGTCCGACATAACCTCTTCCACCGGCTCCGGGCTCCAACCCTTCCCGTAATTCGAATCCTCTCAATCGTAAGACCGATTCCTTACCCACTATTCTCAAATCACTTCATATTTCCAGTGACCGTGATTGATCTCACTGCGTTAACAGCGATTAACCCCACAATCGTGCTGACCCTGGATGTGGCACTACAATGGGCGGCGCTGAAGCATGACCCTAGAGAGCCCACACTGCTGTTGTTCAGGTTCGGATGGAGTGACGAGGATAACAACAAGATGAATATTAGGACTTGTGCCTGTAAAGTACCTGGTGAGTTCGTTATTATTTAACCGACTTCTAAAAAATAATTTTAAAACTAAAACCCGACTACTGAAAAATCACGCTCTAAAAAGTGTTAAATGAAAAAAAAAACAATGATAGCCGTGGTCGTATGCCACTTTTCCTTAGAATGGATTGTTTTGTTAGACTTAAGTGGCATACGAGCACGACTATACTTGCTATTTTGTTGTTTAACACTTTTTAGTTGGTTTTTAGTTTACAAACTTTTTTTTTTTATTTATATTATTTTTTGGGACAAGCAATAGGTATAATTTATACACATTTGAAATGTAGCACATTTCAAATGTGTATAAATTATTAATCCCTTTAATAATTAATTAAATTATTAATCCCTTTCAGTTGTTACTAAACATGTCATATTTATCTCAAATTTATTTTTTAACACAGTACTTTATGACCGCTAGAGGGCGCCATATTAGATTCACTGACACGTCATATAGCCTATAACCAGCGGACAACTAAGACACTTCTAACGATATCTCATTTGTATAGTTCCAATAAGTGACTGAGAAGCTATGAGGGAACAAATGAACCTACATACATACGTAGCCTGTCAAAATCATAACCCTCATTTTGCTCGAGTCAACAATATTGCCTGGAAGACGGCAATAGGCTCACCCCTATAACGTGGGACCGAAATTGGTGAAATGTTAATTCACCTCGGCTTAACCCTTCGGGAATAAAGGCGTGATTATATTTATGCATGTATGTATATATAGACGTAAATATAGCTTCACCTTGCTTGATTGTAGACCAAGTCAAAGTCTTAGGAATGGAAGCCGGCGCTAAAGATGTCAAATGCTACAATAATGAATGAATGATGATCATGACGATTCTGCGACTGCCGTCTGACTTCACAACCTAAAGAACCTGCGCCATAGTCCATGAATCAGCAGACATGGCTGTTTGCTTGACTAGGGTCTTGGTACTGCCTCATACTCCCAATGCTAATTTAAAAGCAAATCATTATTTCAGGTCTGAGTTACGAACTCGCAGAATGGATAGCAGCAAACCTAAGTCATGTGGTAGGAGTCGCCACAGACGCCCCTACCTTCGAGTCGGAACAGACGAGAGAGTTCGCCAGTAGAACGGTGTCCAATGTGCTTGGTAGAAGCGGTATCTATATGATCGAGAATGTTCACTTCAGGAGGAAGGTTCCAGGTAATTATCATCTCCTACGCCTATTCACAAAGCAGTTGGTATTTTTAGAAGAACTTCATTATTTCCCATGAAGCGACTCCAATTTAACCTCCACAACCAACTGATGATATAGTATTTTTGTAAGCAGATAAGGTTGTATAATTTTTTAGGTTTGCAACTACCCGTAACGACTGCTACTAATGTTCGTATGGCAACCAGAATCGACAACTTAATTTGGCTCCCGAGGAGGCTGATTGTGTTAAGACAGACCTGACATCAATTGATTAACAATAAGCTAACCTACTCAGTTACCCGGCGTGGGAGACGCCGAGACGGGAGCTTGTGGCGGCCCTGGAAGTGAGAGTTCTCACGCTCTCCACCTTGCTCGCGGCGATGTTCCGCTGCGCGGATGCGTGGGTGACCGGCGCCTCCTTCTGCGATCAAGTAATGCTCGTGAAGGAGGAGGCGGGGCGGGAGCAACGAAGGATCGCAAGCCAAGCTGCCCGCGTACGAAGGCAACTCGGGTGTCGGAGGTCGGTGAACGACCTCCGCCCCCCATGAGGGCAGGCCTGCGGGTGACTGGTGGAGCCGCCTGTCACCTTGGCAGAAGTAGGCTGCGGCGGCGGCGCGCCTCCCTGTTTTCGGGGACGAGTTGGGGACTCTGTAGTCCCCACACACCCGAGGAGAGGGCCAGATCGTGAGAGATGGCCCTGGGTCGGCCGGGGTGCGAGGGATATGCCTGTCAACCTCACCTTCGGCAACCAAAACGACCCACAGGCGGCGTGCGTTCTGGTCGGTTCGAGTCCGACATAACCTCTCCCAACAGCTCCGGTGGAGAGGTTATGTGGGACTCGAATTTTGCGCATGTAAAAAAAAACCTTCTCAGTTATCACTTCGACATGGGATGATTACCGAACTTGAACCAAGCAGGCTACAAACATAGAAATTTTCGCAGTTGATGCCTTTGATATTGCAGAGCATTCACTGCGGAAGTATTCTTGGATATTTCATCCACTCGTAAGAAAAAAGAAAGAAAACTCGAAATAACAACCTGCATCAACCAGCCTGGTTAGCTTGGAAACAGTAGACCAGAGCCTCCCAACATCAGAATAGGCATATGTCCAGCAGTAATCTGCTGCTGAAGGCTAATTGATTGAGGAATCTACCAATCTCAATTACAGAACAAGGCTGTCTATCTCTCGCAATGCCACTGAAACTCCTGAATTCAGTGTACGTTCCAGCGCGTTTGACGGCATTCTGTCCAGCGTTGAACGAGCGCAGACAGATGGATGTACACGTGGTCATGGCTCTTCGGAAGGACATACAAACTCAGGCCAGGATGCCCAACAGCAGGGTACACGATGTCAATCTGGATGAGATACTCAGTTAGTAAGTATAGACAAGATAAGATAAGTAAAGATTTTGTTAATTTTGTACAAAGGTCAGAAGTACTCCAAACCGGCTGGCTTGTAAAAGACTTATTTATTTTTTTATACCACTTGGTTGGCACACAAGCACACGGCCCACCTGATGGAAAGTGGTTTCCATGGCCTATGGACGTGTGCAGTGTGTAACACCAAGGGAGTCACAATCGCGCCCAACCCTGTAAGCACAAGAGTTTCTGTGCCGTCAGTGTAAAAGACAAAGCAGGATAAGCTTTTGGTATTTCCATTGACAGCACAAAAACTCTCCAGTAAGCTCTGGCTACCCTACTCACCGCCGGGAACATAACATGAGGTTATTATGGCCGCGGTATTCTTTAGGGTGGAGGTACTTCCCCAGTCGGACTGCTCAATTGGACGGAAATACCGTCGTGTCCTACCTCCTTAATGTACAGGAAACTTGTGAAGAATGTAAGGAGAGGGTCAAATGGTTCAAATCTGTTTACCCCGAAGGGTAATACGCGTGAACATATCTATACTTAATATTATAAAGCTGCAGAGTTTGTTTGTTTGTTTGAACGCGCTAATCTCTGAAACTACTGGTCCGATTTGAATGATTCTTTCAGTGTTGGGTAGTTCATTTATCAAGGAAGGTTTTAGGCTATATATCACGCTACTACTTAAGAGAGCGGAGCATTGATAATAAATGTTAACGAATCCGGAAATTTTTCTTACATATTTTGAAGACTAAAACATACGGGCTCATAGGGATATGAAGCTTCAAAATATACCCCGGGCGAAGCTGGGGTGGGTCAGCTAGTATTTATATATGATTTTAGTAATAAAACAGAAAACAACCACTGGTTTTTTAAAGAATTTAAATAATTGTTTTTTTTTTTCAGGCCCTGAGCACCAATCTCTGATTGACATGTTGTATGTGAAACTAGAACAAAAACCATCAATTCCTCCTAACCTCCTTCCATCAAGATGGAGGACAAATGACACTGGTGAATTGTTATTGTTAAATAGTTCTCTAGACCCCTATTCCAGCACGATATCGAATCATCCTGAATCTCGTTAACAGATTTGATCAGGATTTTCAAACACAATCTGTCCTCAGTAATAGTAATAATACGAGGTTCAGGATTGAGTATTTTTCTGAAATATATACATACCTACCTATAAGATTCACTGTGAATATTATTTTGAATTGTTATAATACATCACCATTATTGTTTTGAGCAAAATCACGTCTTAATTTACGTTTGCATTTGTTAATAAGGTTAAATCTAAAAGGGGAGAAATAAAAGCATAGTTGAAATATATTTTTATTATTCCTACACAAGTCCTACATCCTATAATCCTACGATAATATTATGTGATGTGATATTACTATCGTGGCAGAATATGAAGAACAAAAGCACCTAGGATTTGATATCCTAAGTACTAAATAAGAGATTTATCGAAGTAGATGAAAATCTGAATTACTATTCAATTTTGACATCCTAATCTCTTGCTTGCACAATTGTAAGCATAACCATATTTCTTAGATGTGTCGACTTGTAGATGTATTGGATTAGGCCTCAAGAACGTTAGTTGGAGATTAAAAAAAGTTATTATAAAGTATAGACGAGTATCTTGATGATTGAAATGCATGGTCAACCTAAGTTTCTTGCTTGCTAGCACAATATAAATTGTAAACAAAACTATAGTATATATCTAGTTCTAATGTAGTTCTCTGCAGTAGAACTAACCTACCGAACCAGAGAAAGAATTATTTTTCAATAGTTTATCTACCTTATTTAATATTATTATAATATTTCTTGACAATTTGACGTCCATTTGTGCTCTCTCTAAGTGGCAAAACTAAATAAGTGACATTGATTCTTTGCCGCGTGGTTTCCGGCAGAGTAGAATTAGGGCCACCCCATCTCTTCCCATGCGGTGTCGTACAAGGCGACTAAGGGATAGGGTTGTTTAACAAGACAAGCTGCCCGCGTACGAAGGCAACTCGGGCGTCGGAGGTCGATGAACGACCTCCGCCCCCCATGAGCGCCGGCCTGGGGGTGACAGGTGAAGCCGCCTGTCACCCTGGCAGAAGCAGGCCGCGGCGGTGGCGCGCGTGGCGCGCCTCCCCGTTTCCGGGGACGAGTTGGGGACTCTGTAGTCCCCACACCCGAGAAGAGGGCCAGATCGTGAGAGATGGCCCTGGGTCGGCCGGGGTGCGAGGGATATGCCTGTCAACCTCACCTTCGGCAACCAAAACGACCCACAGGCGGCGTGCGTTTTAGTCGGTTCGAGTCCGACATAACCTCCTCCACCGGCTCCGGTGGGGAGGTATCCGTGGGGATTTTGCGCACGTAAAAAAAAAAAAGGGTTGTTTAACATCACATCACACAGATAGGTATATACAGCCCAGACTCAGGCTCAGATGCATGGCTCGAGTCAACAATAGTGCCCGGAATACGGCAATAGGCTCACCCCCTAATACGAGGGCCAAATACAATTATTGGTGAAATGTGGGTGTTAATTCACCTCTGCCTAACCCTCCAGGGATGAAGGCGTGATTATATGTATGTATGTATGTATTCTTTGAGATAAATGCCAAAGTGCGTGAATATCTTTGGATGTCTGTTGCTCAATCACGCTTCAACAGCCGATCGAATCTAGCCAAAATTTGGTATTGGATATTTTTATCTCGGGAATGTAAACAGGCAGTCTATGTATAGTAGTACTTCTTTTCGTGCGGAAAAATTCCCACAGATCCACCATTCACGGACCACATCTGGCGGGAACGGTTATGTCGGGCTCTAACTGACCATGCGGGGTGTAAGATGAGCCCATAATGCATATCCCTTGCAAAGGGGATGAGCCTGGGTTTTCGGATGCGGGAATGCGAATGCTGTAGTGTCCCCATCACACCCCCCGGAAAGATGGACCATAAAAAGTTCCGCCGTCCTGGGCAAGTACCTATATAGAAGTCATTGTCCGCTAAATTGTTTAGTAACTGCGTTTTTGCTTAGGTAGGTAAGTACATCTAATACAATAGATACAAGGTATTGTGATAACAGATAATAAATAATAATAAATAATGTTTCTTGTCTCGTAAATTTATGTTACAACATTCAACAAGAAGTACTATAACTGGCTCCCAAACCAGGCTAAAGCCTGTGTATGTTGGGAGACAGTACTTTTTTTTTTAGGTGCGCAAAATCCTCACGGGTACCCCCCAGTCGGAGCCGGTTGAAGAGGTCATGTTGGACTCGAACCGACTAAAACGCACGTCGCCTGTAGGTTGCTTTGGTTGCCGAAGGTGAGGTTGACAGGCATATCCCTCGCACTCCGGCCGACTCAGGGCCATATCTCACGATCTGGCCCTCTTCTCGGGTGTGTGGGGACTACAGAGTCCCCTACTCGTTCCCGGAAAACGCGGAGGCGAGCCAGGCGCGCCGCCGTCGCGGACTGCTTCTGCCAGCTTGACAGGCGGCTCCACCTGTCACCTCCAGGTCGGCGCTCATGGGGGGCGGAGGTCGTTCATCGACCTCAGACACCTGAGTTGCCTCTACATGGTGAGCGTTGAAGTCCCCCAAGAATACTAAATCCTCGGTAGGGTATTGCTCAATTACCTTGTCCGCAGACCGCTGCAGATGCTCAAACAATTGAGCTGTACCCAAGTCACCGCTATGAGACCTGTAGAGGCACGCAAAGATACGGGTGTGGCCACCGTGATCCGTACGTACCCAAAGAGTTGACAGGTCCCTGTCTTCAAGGCCTTGAAGACGGCGGCAGCAAATATCATCCCGGACGTACAAGTATACCCCGGCGCGACTCAGAAAGTTATGCTCGAGTTTGTACCCGGGGTACATTAAGTAGGCTGTATCGGCTGGGCATGATATTTGCGTCTCCGTCAAAAAAACAAGGTGGGCTGCGCGGTCTCTAAATGTAGATGGACCGCGTTGAGGTTGGTGTGTAGGCCCCTGATGTTACAGAAATCCACATGTATTGTGGACGATGGTACCGCTGTAGTAACGTTTTTCTTATTTTTTCCTTTCATGACCTATGTGGAGGGTGGGGGGGGAGGAAGGTATAGAGAGTTTCTGTGCTCCCAGTGCAGAAGACAAAGCTAGGCTTCGTACCACCATTGACAAGCTGGGGTTGTGTGAGTGGCTGGCGCGGCGGGCGGAAGGGCCCCCGGTCCCCTCCCAAATACTGTAGCCGAGTCCACTCCGGTTTCCTCCTCCGGCACGACTACAGCATCGGGCACTTTACACAGGCTGCTGGTTCAGCCTCCTGGGGCGGAGATTAAGTGATCCCCAGGTTCGGGAACCGTACAACCTGCGGGCGGCCAGCGGATAACCGTTTCACCGGGTCTCCCTGACCGCCGCGCCAACATTTCACGCCCCTACAAGTCAGTGGTGTCAATTTAAGCCTACGGCCTATCCACTGACAGCACAAAACCTCTCCAGTGAGCTCTGGCTACCCTACTCACCACCGGGAACACAACACAAGGTTATTATAACCGCGGTATTCTGTAGGGCGGAGGTACTTCCCCAGACGAACTGCTCAATTTGAGACGGGAGATACCGTCGTGTCCTACCTCCTATAAATATATATATGATTTTATGATTTATGTATATATGATTATATATATGATTTTAGTAATAAAACGGAAAACAACCACTCGTTTTTTAAAGAATTTAAATAATTGTTTTTTTTTTCAGGCCCTGAGCACCAATCTCTGATTGACATGTTGTATGTGAAACTAGAACCAAAACCATCAATTCCTCCTAACCTCCTTCCATCAAGATGGAGGACAAATGACACTGGTGAATTGTTATTGTTAAATAGTTCTCTAGACCCCTATTCCAGCACGATATCGAATCATCCTGAATCTCGTTGACAGATTTGATCAGGATTTTCAAACACAATCTGTCCTCAGTAATAGTAATAATACATACCTACCTATAAGATTCACTGCGAATATTATTTTGAATTGTTATAATACATCACCATTATTGTTTTGAGCAAAATCACGTCTTAATTTACGTTTGCATTTGTTAATAAGGTTAAATCTAAAAGGGGAGAAATAAAAGCATAGTTGAAATATATTTTTATTATTCCTACACAAGTCCTACATCCTATAATCCTACGATAATATTATGTGATGTGATATTACTATCGTGGCAGAATATGAAGAACAAAAGCACCTAGGATTTGATATCCTAAGTACTAAATAAGAGATTTATCGAAGTAGATGAAAATCTGAATTACTATTTAATTTTGACATCCTAATCTCTTGCTTGCACAATTATTAATAACCATATTTCTTAGATGTGTCGACTTGTAGATATATTGGATTGGGCCTCAAGAACGTTAGTTGGAGATTCAAAAAAAAGTTTTTATAAAATATAGATGAGTATCTTGATGATTGAAATGCATGGTCAACCTAAGTTTCTTGCTTGCTCGCACAATATAAATTGTAAACAAAACCAAATAAAAAATAATCTAGTTCTAATGTAGTTCTCTGAATTTCTTGCTGGTGTCTTCGTCTTAGAACTAACCTACCGAACCAGAGAAAGAATTATTTTCCAATAGTTTATCTACCTTATTTAATATTATTATAATATTTCTTGACAATTTGACGTCCATTTGTGCTCTCTCTAAGTGGCAAAACTAAATAAGTGACATTGATTCTTTGCCGCGTGGTTTCCGGCAGAGTAGAATTAGGGCCACCCCATCTCTTCCCATGCGGTGTCGTACAAGGCGACTAAGGGATAGGGTTGTTTAACATCACATCACACAGATATATACAGCCCATACTCAGGCTCAGATGCATGGCTCGAGTCAACTATAGTGCCCGGAATACGGCAATAGGCTCACCCCCTAATACGTGGGACCAAATACAATTATTGGTGAAATGTGGGTGTTAATTCACCTCTGCCTAACCCTCCAGGGATGAAGGCGTGATTATATGTATGTATGTATGTATTCTTAGAGATAAATGCAAAAGTGCGTGAATATCTTTGGATGTCTGTTGCTCAATCACGCTTCAACAGCCGATCGAATCTAGCCAAAATTTGGTATTGGATATTTTTATCTCGGGAATGTAAACAGGCAGTCTATGTATAGTAGTAGGTACTTCTTTTCATGCGGAAAAATTCCCACAGATCCACCATTCACGGACCACATCTGGCGGGAACGGTTATGTCGGGCTCTAACCGACCATGCGGGGTGTAAGATGAGCCCATAATGCATATCCCAAGCAAAGGGGATGAGCCTAGGTTTTCGGATGCGGGAATGCGAATGCCGTAGTGTCCCCATCACACCCCCCGGAAAGATGGACCATAAAAAGTTCAGCCGTCCTGAGCTAGTACCTATATAGAAGTCATTGTCCGCTAAATTGGTTAGTAACTGCGTTTTTGCTTAGGTAGGTAAGTACATCTAATACAATAGATACAAGGTATTGGATAACAGATAATAAATAATAATAAATAATACATATTTCTTGTCCCGGAAATTTATGTTACAACATTCAACAAGAGGTACTATAACTGGCTCCCAAACCAGGCTAAAGCCTGTGTATGTTGGGAGACAGTGCTTTTTTTTTACGTGCGCAACATCCTCACGGGTACCCCCCAGCCGGAGCCGGTTGAAGAGGTCATGTTGGACTCGAACCGACTAAAACGCACGCTGCCGCCTGAGGGTCGCTTTGGTTGCCGAAGGTGAGGTTGACAGGCATATCCCTCGCACCCCGGCCGACCCAGGGCCATCTCTCACGATCTGGCCCTCTCCTCGGGTGTGGGGACTACAGAGTCCCCAACTCGTCCGCGGAAACGGGGAGTCGAGCGAGACGCGCCGTCGCGGCGGCCTGCTTCTGCCAGGGTGACAGGCGGCTCCACATGTCACCCCCAGGCCTGCGCTCATGACGCAGATACTTTCCGAAGCACCCGTGCTCGGTGATCATCTGCGTCAGACGGTACGAGAGGCTGCCGTGTGGCCTCTCTACCCACTCCCCCATGATGGGTCTTACCGCCGCTACCACGGCGCGCCCTGCGCTTGGTCGCTCAAGTCGTAGCTCCCATTCCGCCACCATTTCCCTGTGGAGCCGGGATCTCGCGGCCCGAATTTCTTCGGGCTCGGGATCGTGACCCCGCTCCCGCGCCGCTGGGAGACAGTGCTATATCAGTGTCTTTCACATACAATGCTAATATCTTGTGAAACGTGTGTCATGTCAGATACATACTTTACAGGTAAATTTCGGAGACTCTTTTCTTTGCCGCACCAATAAGACCTGGAATTCATTACCAGCTCACGTGTTTCCTTCTTCCTACACAGTTCCGGGTCCTCTAATCGCGGTGTGAAATAGCATCTGATGAGGCCGCCAAGCTAAGTGCCACCGTTGTAACATTACTTAGTGTCTGTAATGGTGACCTTCTTTTCTGAGACTTTGCCTTTAGCTTACCATCAGGCGAGGTGAAGTCAAGTTGGCGTGTTCTAGATAAAAAATAAACAATTATTTTTCTAAACCTTTTGTTTTTTTAAACTTATTATATAAACAACATAACACAGAAGTAATTATTGAAACACTTTGCTTAACACTTATTAAACTCTACCTTTTGAGATAGATTTATTTTAGATAGTTTTAATTTTAATTTACATGCACAATATTTAGACAAAGAATTTATTTACCATCAATCATTAAGATAAGTAGATAGGCAGATATATTAATTATCTATCCATTTATTTATCTTAAAACCAACAGCTTAAATATCACCTATTCATTATACGTATCTGATTGATTACTGTTAGTTATACCTAAACTAGGAAGGTATATATTATTATTAAAATATGTGGGTACCTACTAAGTTGCTACATACCTCCAAGTATCTATCTGCATGCTTATTATTAGATATTATTAGCGTATGTATGTCAACAAGATTGAGAAGACTTCGAGGAAAAGAAAGGTATAGCTTGACCCCTATCCCGTGATAAAATATACTTTTTATGTGCAGTTTATGATTTTGGATTTCTTTTGAGAATACCACGGGGTTCAAGGGTCACGAGTCAGGATATATGCTCGTAACTATACCTACCTCACTGCAAGCTGCATGCATTATGAAAACATTTATGAACACAAAAGAAGCGAATGGCATACGGCGTACCTATGTCGGGAAGAAGCCGGCGGGAAGGCGGGTGTGGTTAAGTTGAACTTGAACCAACTAAAACGCACGCCGTCTGTGGGTTATTAGAGGTGAGATTACCAGAGACATATGTCTCGCACCCCGATCCAGGGCCATCTCTTATTAGCTGCCCCTCTTCAGTTATGGGGACCACGGAGTCCCCATATAGGTCCCGGATATAGAGGGACGAGCATCACGCGCCGCACACCGGTCTGCTCTGCTGGATTGACAGGCGACTGCAGCCGTCACTCCCAGGTCTGCGCCCTCAGAGCCGGTGGTCATTCTGCGACCTCCGGCAATCGAGTAGCCTCCGCTGTTCGCGGTCTGTGCGGTGGTCGACTCTCCCCCGTTCTCGCTCCGCCGGCACGAGCATTAAGTACTTGCTCGCAGAAGTAGACGGCGGCAGCCCACGCATCCACGCAACGCACTATCGCCGTGAGCAAGACGGTGAGCGAGAGCACTCCTAGGGCCGCCACTAACTCGATCTCGACTCGGCGTCTCCCACCTCGGGTAGTCGGTGAGTGAATTAGCACTCTTTCCGGATCCGATGCAGGAAGTCCTTGAAGTACCCGTGTCCGGCGATAACCTGTATCACCCGGTATGAGAGGCTGCCGTGAGGCCTCTCTAACCCCTCTCCTATGATGGGTCTTACCGCCGCTATGGAAGAAGCACGCTCAGGGCGGAGGCACGTCGTGTTTCTGAGCGCGAACTGAATTCAAAGGAGATTAAAATCCTGCTGTGCATTATAATGCATAAATAAATAGGCTGAGAACCCATTGTAAATCAAACAATATTGTTAACTAAAACAATCAAATACTTACACACTTACACATTTATAAAAAAGGTAGGTATAACTGCCTATCTATAGGTAAACGCAGATAGGTAACTATTTTATGTACAGTCAGCATCAGATACGCTTCTCCCCCAAAGTCAAACTTTTTGGTCACACTGGTTGACTATGAGGAATTACGTTTCCTCGTGGTCAAACATTGTTTAACGACCCTCCCTGTATAGCTGTTTAGTTAAAAATGGGTAGGTACAGTCAATCAATAAAGTGTATAATAATATTTTTTTATGATCAGAGCATCCATATAATAGTGTCCTGAGTCATAGCATTCTAACCAATACAAGTAGTATTATATATATATATATATATATATATATATATATATTTGAATTCCCAAAATAGGTCAAAATATAAACAATCGAAATAAAGCAAAATTTACAACTTTTTAGATTCCTCATTTAATTTCTAGTCAATCTTATTATGCACTGTATACGTATAAACGCCATGTAGGTAGACTGAGATAAATGCGATATTCTCTTGCACTCCATACATTTACACTACGTGCCAGCACGCTGTGACGTCAGCACGTGCCACGATTTTGAACGAAGCGTTTTCGGGCGGCACGAGAAATTGTTTTTTTTTTAAATCAAATATCATTTAAACTATTTGTCATACAAAAGTTTCACTTTTACAGTTAAATATATTATTGTAAAATGTTGGGGTTCTCCACATTGGCCAGGAGGGTTGGTACAGTGTTTTATTTCGAGAGTTCCTTCTCTCGTAGTGATATCGTCTGCGTAAATATATAAACAGGTTGAAGGATCCTCCTCGTTTGTCGGAGTACTTCGCCTTGTGTTGGAGGATCCTTCCCTTGCGTCGAAAGAGTATCTTACCTCGTTCCTTCACAAGACTATCTGATACTGACTGTATCTATAGGAATGCTAGCAAACCGACCATTCTTAATTAAAAAATATTCAGATATCTATGAGTAACATTTTAATTGTACTTTTTATGGAATTTTATAATTCCGCAGTCGAATGCCAATTAAATTTTGTCATTATCATTGTGAAAAGTAGCTACCTATTTATGGGATTTCATTGCGGTACTTCCTTCAGTAATTCTTGTTCTCCCTGTAGAATAGGTTTACGAAAAGTTCTTAACTCTCGAGATAGAAATAATTTAAGGTTTATTTCCGTGTTGTTCAGTTGTATTTGAAAACAGTGATGTATAGCGTATTCGCTGCTGTTATGACTTTCATAGCCTTTCTGATCTATAAATCAAGTGACTCGGGCCTCATAAGATAAAATCAGTTGGTAAGTAAGTGTAGTATAGGTACACAGCTGTACTTCATATCTATTGTAAGTATATCTTTTTAACACCATTTTGGTGGCAGACAGACAGACAGAACTCCCTGCTGTGGTGTTCCCAAGCGACTACAATATAGGATTCTTCAAGAACGGCATTAGGTTTCTTCAGGGGCGGCAGCATGAGTGTAACGCCCCTGATGTTGCACGTCCATAGGCCAAGGTAACCGCTTCCCATCAGGTGTGCCGTACCTACCTATGCCTGTCTGCCACTTAAGTGTTATAAAAAAAAGACAAGCATACGGACAGCCGACCAGGCCCTCTGTTCCACTAAAACAAAACCACTATCAAACCAGGCACTGCAAAAAATGGCATTAAATTTTAGATTTTAAGCCTATGTTCTTAATGTCCAAAATTTAATGAAAAATGTTTCATTACACTATCATTCACTCTGCAAAAAGCCTAGATTTTAACACTACATATTGCTTTAGTCTAAAATTAAATATTTGTTGTGTTCCCGGTGGCTAGTAGGGAAGCCAGAACTCACTGGAGAGTTTTTGTGTTGTCAGTGGGAAGACCAAAAACTTGTCCTGATTTTGTGTTCTGCACTGAAGGCACATAAAATCTCTGTTCTTACGAGGTCGGTAGCATGGATGTGACCACTATCCATCAGGTGGGCTGTGTGCTTATCTGCCACCTAAGTTGTATAAAAAATTTTTTTTTTTGCTGTTTGCTGCTGGTGATATGACAGATGTTTTGCTTGAGCAGAATCAAGGCTCTGCGCGGTCACACTCGTAGATACTACCGCTTCTGTAAACACTTTTGAAGAACCTTGCCCTACAAAATATAATAAACTCGTGTTGTGTTCCCAGCAGTGAGTAGGGTAGTCAAAGCTCACTGGAGAGTTCTTGTGCTGTCAGTGGGAAGACAAGGCTTTTCCTGATTAATTCTTCTACACGGACGGCACATAAACTTCCTGTTCTTAAAGGATCGGTACTACGGGTGTAACTCAAAAACCCAAGAATTTATTGTGCTAATAGGTACCTACTTATGTATGTACTTCTTATGTGTATAATATATTTAAACCACTGACGAACAAGAAGGTAATTATTTTACTTTTTCAGATATTCCGTCATCATCATCGGCGAAACTTTAAAAGCATGTGAATCCAGCCAACCTTCAATATGCAGACCACCAACGACAGAAATCGTCACTTTACTAATGATAAATTATATTATTAAATATCTATAAACATGAAAAAAAAGATTGGTACTCAGAAATTCTGAGTACCTACCAATCTTTGTGGGCGTGAGTTTATGTTGTTATATTCTGACTCAGAATATAACATAACATAAACTCACGCATATATCCCCGAAGGGGTAGGCAGAGATGCTAGCAGTGCTCAGAAAAATTAATTATTGATTAGATACTGGTTTTAAATTATCATTGCCTTCTTTTAGACATGCATAATAAATACTTTTTCTTTTATATATATGCAATCCTATGTTATAAATTATGTCTCTGTGGCGTAGCAGTCGAGGGTTGGACTGCTACGTAGAGGGCGTGGATTCGATTTCCGCTCAGTGGAAATATTTGTATGCACGAATAATGTATGTGTGCATTAATCGGGGTGTTTCCATTTATGTATTTATAAAAATATGCATGTAGGTATGTCTGCATTCTAGATACCATAACACAAGCTTTTTGAGTCATCTATTATTATTATTTATGCCTTTCCTGTCTACCGGTAACATAGGTAGACGTAGAGAGGGATTACTGAACTGTTTTGTAAAATACTTTTTTTATATATTACTGCTAATAATCAATATTAACCCTTATCAAACTAATTTGGTACTTATATATTAAAGCATCTGACAAATTAAAAAAGGGCTTTTATTTCTGTTTTTGGTTTTTTGGTTTTCACATCCTATTTCTTTAGTTTATTTTCTAGAAGTGAAACAAATATTGAATAAATAAGCTTTATTTTTGGCCAAACTATTACATAGCGTAAAACTTTACTTATCTATATAAAATAATAATTACATACGGAAATAATATTGATAAGAAAATACAGCAAAAAGTGTTGTAGTACCTACCTAATAGACAAAATTATGACCTTTCAAACTAGAGTTCAAATTCAGAATGAAATCTGAATAATTTTAAAAAAGAATTTAAATTCAGAATAAAAGTTAAAATTCAGAATTTACATAGTGAATGAAATTCAAATATAGATTTTCAATTAAGATTTACTTGAATGAATTTTAATTCAGAATTGAATGAATTTATTTTCAAAATAGAACTAATATTCATTTTTGAATACTGAATCACATCTATTAATACAAATCCTAAAAAGTATATTTCAAAAAGTAGATAACTAACTCGGTAAGTTTACAAAAGGAGGACTTAAATATAATTAGAAAGAGTACTGTGTGACCACAGACGTACTTTCCTATATCTTTTACGCTTAAGCAATCATTTTGTTCCAGGCACCTAGACCTTCCGGTCTCCTACTGCCGCCAGTAGGGCATACACCGATGTCGGATCGACAAGCTTATTCAATAATATTGTGGATATTGGTAGCTCATAGTCACTTTAATTATATAAATATTCGACAGTAATTGTGAATTGATTGTATTACATACTTACCATTCACTTTTTATTACACAACTGTATACATGAAGCCCTGTATCAATAAAACACGAACTCCCGGGAATGGGAAGATTTATTTTGTTTAGATACCTCGTATTGATCTTGTTTCTGAGTAGTCACCGAAGCCGTTATTGTGACCATCTATTTTTTCAGGCGAAATGTGTTCTTATTACTGGCAAGTTTTATCAAATTGAAAAAGGTACTTTTTTAATCAAAATAGGAGCAATTGAACCTTGATAAATGTCAAATTATGGCATTAGACAAAAGAAAAAGCTCCATTTAAAAAATCTCAATCAACATCAACGATCGAATTCACGTCACTGTTAAAATGATCCTCGGAATCTAAAATTGAAAAAAATATAATTCATAACTATACAACGGTTCGGGAGTTATTATTTTTGCCGACATTTCGGATGCGTTGCAGCAACCGTGGTCACGACTTGACTAGCTTGCGAGTGTCGAGGTATGAGGCGAACATTTTTTGTGCAACTACCCACCATTACTTTTATTATGAACGGTTAGACTGGCGACATACCACACTCACTATGCCAGTTTTTAACTGCACTGTGATTTTTGGTTTTAGTATCTTAAGCACTGGATTCCACGTTCAGCTTCCCTATTGAAAAGTCCCGAAAATATACTAAACTTATTTTATTATGACCTAATACTAATACACTCGAGCAGCAATACGCTCGAGTGTATTAAATATACTAGATACACTAGAAGTCTGCAGTCTTCTCCACCAAAATCACTGTCGAATATTTCACACAATAACTACACACATACGAAATAGTTATATTTATTTTGTCCGATTTTGATACTCATGTAAAGTAAAAATGAAATTCCTTAGTATCTAATTTATACGATAATAGCTTCCATTACATTATTAATACTTTTTGTAATAATATAATTATTGCCACCATTTTACTGGCACTGCTTATTACTAGAGGTTATATGTGATATATTAAAAATAGTTTTTTTTCTTTTATGAATTGGTGCACCTATACCCTTTTGAATTCTCGTAATACTATGTTTTGGTACCATGGTTTGATTTTATAAAATTATGCCTCTATGTGTAAAAAGTACTTTCAATATTTAAAAATGTAAAAAGTAGGTATTATGACAACCCTGTTTTGTTTAATCAGTGTTGCCACATGAAAATAAAAATAATAACTGATAAATGTAATTCTATTTATTCTGTATTCTTTACAAATAAAATGCATCATAGACAATTTAAAAATAAACACAATACAATTTGGAATCGGCTTTATTATACCATACTGGTAACACTGCACTTTATTGCAAGATGCCTTTTTAGATATTATAATACGCAGAAAGCCATAGCGAATCTTTTATTCACAATACTTGTACAATACTGTAATTTTGATAAAACCGGAATAGAATTTATAACTATTCGTAAATTTATAGAAATTAAGTTGATCTAAGTCCGGAATGCCGATCTAAGCATTGTGCCGACCCAATGGAAATAGCGAACTGACTTACTAACATGGTATAACCATAGGATTATATACCATAGAATACATTGACCACTTAATCAATCAATAAGCTTAATTACAATCTAAATAATAATATTGCTACATCATAAATGAAAATTAATGAAAAAAATATTGCAATTTTTTTTCGCAATTAAATCTAGATATTTATTGTATATAATCTTTATTTAAAATATTTTTGGCTACTATGGTTACCATTGTAAATAGAAAAGAAGGCTTACTATGGTGAACCATAGAGTCGTACAAAGCACTTTTTTTTAATACTATTTTGAGGGTACTTGTAAAGAGTCTGTATAACTTTATTTATTTTATTACTGGGTAGTTAATAGCAGTAACTTTGAATCGATATGAAATAGTACATACAATAGGAAATTATAAAAAAATCACGATTATACAATCACATACTCTTTTATAGGTAGGTATCACTAATGACTTGGCTTCGTCAAAGAAAAATATTTGACTGCGCATAGATTGAAAGTCTTCTTCGAGTCAATGGCCAGGTCTGGCATATAATGGTGTGGTATTTAAATTTTATTGGCCCAAAACTTGACCACAGCAACAGCGCTTTCCGTTGCTCAACAGAGGTCGTTGGTTAGTGCAAGTGAAGGGGCACAGAGAGCAGGAAAGCAATGGAATTGGGCCCCGCAGTCGCAGGACTCTTGCGACCGGTCGATAAAGCCATATTTTGCCATTCTTTCCCTGCCGTGGCCAACTTGGGTCCGCAGGAGTTGTAAGGTGTGAAAGTTGATTTCCGAGTCAATTATCGATCTAAATTCAAGGCAAGATGGTGCTGACCCGAATCTTCGTCGAGCCGATGGCAATTTTACATACATACGTACAGTCACGCCTTTTTCCCATTGAGGTAGGCAGAGAATACAGTTTTCTACTTACCACGATCCTGACAAACATCTTTCGCTGCTTCTACTTTCATAATTGTTTTCATACATGCTCGCCGGTTTCGAGTACTCTTGACATGTCCTTGTCAATTTTCAATGTTATTAAATATGTCCAGCCTTGAATTCAGACAGTCTCAACTTCACCTACGGCATCACAACTTTATGCATATATGTATAAACCCCTCGTTCACACCTAAGTATAAAATATATATTTGACAAGTTGCAATATGTTACAGTGTGAACGCAAATGTGTTTTATACTTGTTTACAACTTGTTGGCTATCATCCTATGTGAACGAAAAAGTATCTGAGATACATGTATAAAACAAGTATTGTGTATTGATTAGTCGCCAAGTTTTTTATAAACATGTTTACAACTTGTTTCATGATGTAAACGAGGGGTGAGTAAGTCTAAATACACACTGCCATTATATAGACACGTATACAGATGTTAATTTACATAACACTTAGCCGTACATTGAGTAGAACAGTTCCAATAGGATCATAGGTATTTGCCATTGCGAGGTACTCCTAGTAACATGTATATAACAATAATGGCCATGTTTATGCAGAAAGGAACTACCCAGTATGAAGAATGGTATGGTTCCATTCTGCATAAATACGGATGATTACACAAAAATACAAGAAGTTTCTAGAAATATATATTGCTTTGATAATCACTAGTTTTGATATTATTTCTATACTACACATTTTGAAGATTCAATACTGACAATATTATTTTTTACAATTTTATAAAGCTATCATTATCTTCAAAATAGGGGATATAACGCAATGGTAGGCTCAGAGGGCGCCACTAGCACATACAGTTAACTGAACGAACTAACTTTGTCTTGTCAGTTACTTGACATTAGCAAAAATGGCGGCGATTTGCGGTTTCAATGACCTGTAAAAACTGTTAAGCTAGTGCTGCACTCTGGCGCCAGAGCATTGCAGTATTACATCTAATTACGATAAGTCTTAAAGCGCACACATGGAAAAGGCAATATGAACTTTTGATTCAAGGATATTAAGTATAAATTCCAATGTTTTTACAAACAGTAATGATAGGCTATCACATTACATATTTAGAACTTTCTAAGGCAGTCAAGCTTCAATTTGACGAAACGTTTAATCTAATTTGTCAATAGGTATCCTCAGTCAGCCACCATTATCGACACGCGTCACTGGGTTGGTCTACAGGCTACGGAATTTTGATCTCTGTGCGTTACGTGATAAAGTTCATTTTATTTAAGTTTATGTAGGCTTATGTGATGTAACTGTAGCTATTATGAGGATTATAATGAGGTACTTGATAAGTCTTTTTTATAAAATCATTCCATGGAACTTTAGGAATATATGAAATAAAAAAATTGCGGCATTGGTCGAATAGTTCTTGAATTTGCGTTTAAGAACAATAAGTTTTATTTATTTAGAAGATCAACACAATTCTGTATGTAGTACAGTCAGCGACAAATTGCTTTACTCTAATACATTTACACATGGACTTGCATTTCTAAAATTACACACAATATGAAATTAATCAACAAAAAAAAACCATGACTTTTAGAAATGTTTTGGAGCTCGATAATCTGTAAAATTGGAATGTGTTAAGCTATTTTGGTCACCAAATGTACCAGTTTACTCCTAATACAGCCCTAATTTCACTGAGGATTTTGTCTTATAAATGCTTATTAAGAAACTACACTTATAAATGAGATTTACAAAGTGCCCCATCATAATTTCGGATATTTAAAACTTCAGATAATCAAACATAAAATCAATCACAATTTTATCAAAATCACAATCACTACAATACATTTAGGTGATCGTTAAGGTCACATCACACTTAGACGTAACGAAACTTAACGAGGCGCGCAGATGCTTCAAGAAGCTAGTTTTTCTCAGGACGTTATAAATTGAGACGTTTTGCAATACCTCACTAAACTAGGTACTAACAGAACATAGCTTTATACAATTCGTTTACACTCTTATTAATATTTTGTACATTAATTTGTAAGTAAAAAAGCTATTTTCAAGCACCTCATTTGTTAAAATCATGTCTAAGTGTCATCTGACTCTTACAAATCAAATTTTAATACTACTGGTGTGTAGTTTTCAGTAGTTTTACAATAATTGTGTGACTTAAAGCCCGGCTATGGCACAGGAAGCCTAAACAAGCCAACCCAGTAGGTCTTTTTTTTATAAAAATATAATCACCAAGGTCTTAATCCTTCCAGTCTTTCTTGATATCGAAACACCACTCCCACTGGAGGTGGACGTTTTTATCATCGTCGGTGAAGAGGCTGTTGACGGAGTAAGATCCCCGGGCCACCAAGCCTGAGGGTGCGTCTTCGGGAGGCGTGATATATGATTGTATCTCGGTCTTCGGGGGGTACGAGCCGACCATATGGGTCATTTTGTCAACTGTAATGAGAAAAATATTGCTTAAATATCGAAAATTAATAAAGTAATAATTATTATACATAGCTCTTTTTAACAAAGAAATGAGAAAGTCAAAATGAGAACATTTTAAAGTTTATGAAAGGTTCACAATAAATATAAATATATACGGAACGGAATATCTATAGACCATCTGCGATTAAGTATTACGGCTGTTCAAGGGTTACGTAAGCACTAAAGGGAGGAGGAGGTGCCTTTTGATGACATGGGGATGAGGGTCTAGATTACTCTAGATAACGATTATGCAGTAGTTCCACAAATAATATAGCATGCATTACCTATACATTACCCTAAAAAAACAAACATGAAAATAAATATGCATATAGGTACCAATGTTTACGTAAGCATTGTGGGAGGGGGGAGAGAGGAGGGAAATAAACTGTAATAAATTTGCTTACGTAACACTTAAACGGCCCCCATTATATGCGAGACGAGTACGCGGTAAAGAATAAGAAAAGAAGAGATGAGAGCGAGCGAGATAGACCGTCGTGGGCGCTGCCTGTGCTATCTCTCTCACTCTCATCTCATGCTCATGCAAAGATTTGCAGAAATTAGGTATATTTGCTGACATAAATAAAGCCGCGTGGTTCCCGGCAGAGTAGAATTTGGACAACCCCATCTCTTCCCATGCGGTGTCATACAAGGCGACTAATGGATAGGCCTGTTTAACATCATACAGCCCAGACTCAGCCTCAGATGCAAGGCTTGAGTCAACAATTAATGATTGTTGAATAGTGTGTGTTAATTCATCTCTGTCTAACCCTCCGGGGATAAGGTGCAATTCTATGTATTATGTATGTATGTAATAAAACAAATCACAAAGAAAGTAAATAGAAGTTGAAGAGACCTAAACCGGCATAGTGAACCTGTGGCGTAGCGATAGAGAGTTCGACTGCTTCGTGGTGGGCGCGGATTCGATTCCTGCTCAGTGCAAATATTTGTATGCATGAATATGTATATTTGCATTGGTCTGGTGTTTCTATGTATAATATGTATGTATTTACAAAAAAAAAGTATCTAAGTATGCTATGCTTAGTTTTAAATCTAGATAGCGTTGTGTTGAATGTTGTGCAATATTTATTTTTTTATGTTTAAATATACTAACGACGAATTTCTATCACCAGTGAGCTTATTTATAAAAATAAAATAAATATTCTAGGACATACTGCATGTATCTCGACTGGAATACCTTCGTCTTACGATACAAATCTTTATTACAAAGAGCTAGAAATAAACACGAAGAAAGCTTCCAACATCGACACCACGAGAAGTAAGCAGCAGACACAATAAAAGAGTCACATATAACTTCATATAAGCAAATGATTTTGGTTCTCTGGAATTAGTTTATGCTTGCACATGTGAGCTACTTCTGGATTGATACCATTCCATTCCAAATTAATTGACAAAGAACAACATCAGTTGCAATATCAATAATCTATCAAATTTTACACGATAAGTATTATATATATATATATATATATATATTAGAACACTATCGATCATTGTTAAATATATTTGCTACAATTCAACCTGTAACATCCGCTGCTTAGTGCAATTGAATGCACGTGGGCGTTCGCAGCTGTTTCGTGCAAATCGTATGTGTTTTTAGCACGAAACAGGCGTAAGGCAGCGGATGGCCTAACAGACAAACACAAGACTTTAATGACCTAAATCTTAATGTGTCTTTTAGTATTTTTTATTTCACTCAGTTTATTTTAGGGTTCTGTATCGGAACCCTCATAGGACCACAGAGTTGTATGTCTTTCCGTCAAGACCTTTTTCTCGGGAATGCGTGGAGGCATAAGTTGAAATTCATACCAAATACTCAGCTCTGTAACATCTTGAAACTGTGATAAGCACGAAAAAATTAAACATCAATTTCGTAAGTAATTACATGATATACAACTTTGTCCAACCTACTTTTCCGATAGCATTTGCTGTTTACGAGGTAGATGTCAGAATACAATAATTTTGACTTTTGATCTTGAATAAAAAATGCACAAGTTCAATCTATGGGCACTATTATATTTCTTGTACTATGGTGTGTGGTGTAGGCTAACTAACTATTGGTTCAATTTCGGATTTATGATTAAAAATAAATATCTAAACAGAAAAATATTAATAAACTGAATTTTTAAATGAAACACATTAAGAAATACACATAAGGATTATTTACGAGAGTATAGATAAGTGCCTTCATACACGAAACAATGATTACAATATGCATTGATACATTGAAAGTGCGAACGTCGAAGTACAAATGAATGCAAACGCATATGATACAAATATTGATACGTACCGGTTACTGGAAGGGCCGCGTGGAAAATATAACAATACAGTGTTATCAGTCATATCTATATAACGCTCAGTCTCTAATCTACTACGAGAATGTGTGTCAATATTGTCACACTACTCATGGATGGAGATAGTTGGTGTTCGGATGGTTTCTGATTAGATTTCCTATGAATATGTTTTATAAAACCTTCCGTAGCAGACAAGCAGACAGCTCACCATAAGGAAAGTGGTTTACTGTGGTCTATGGACTTGTGCAACACCAGGGCCCGATTCTAATATCATAATAAAACCATTGTCATAGCACTGATATTGCAAACAATGACATCTGATATTAGACTTAACCGATATGCTTTTACAGTCTAAAATTAAATGGCATCTTTTAGAGTCAAAAGATGTATAACTCGTGCGCATTAGCATGATACCTGGCTTCCCAAACGTAACAATAACAAATCTCAAATAAAATCAGATAACAGATAACTACGAAACTCAAACTATGGCTAACATGCAACGGCCAGTGTTGCAGATGCTGTTGGTCTAGAAGGACGTTTGTTTTCGAGCCAGGTGCTCTTTTTCATTTAATTTTGGACTTTAAACTCATATACATAAAGTCTAGTCATTTTTGACAGTGTCTGTGGAAAATTTTTAGAATGGGGGGCCTGAGGTGTCAAAATCGCGCTGCCGACCCTTATTATACCCGAATAGACCAGTGACCCGTCTCGACTTTGCATAGGCGCAATTTTCTGTTCTTTAAAGGAACTGTTGACGGTAGAGAACCAGATTTGGGTTTAAATTTGGAACACAAATCCAATTTGGATTTAAAAATTTACAATTATTATTTAGGTATTAACTTTCATTTCTATTAGCCAAGAATGTTAGCAAACTATTATGTTATGTTAACCGCAAATAAAAATTATAATCTAATTTCCTTGTAGCTTTGATTGACTCTTTCGCGGCAATATAAATTTTGCGATATACAAATAAAAACACAAACGGACACACAACTAGAAATACTAGAACATGACAGCACATTGCGAAACCATATCCCTTAGTAGATAAGAGGCTGAAGTGAAAAGAGATAGAAGAGTAAAGATAGATCTAGAATAAAAGGAATTTAGTCCCGTATATTCCAGAATGATGTATTAACTGTGGACAGATTATACTCTAGATGACAGTTCAAATGTCATTGTGAGAGACGATCCACAACTGACTGTTTCACAGAGGCATTAATCAAGAATTAAATTGAATTGAGTGTTCTCTGAAAGGTTCGGCTACAGCTTATATTTTTCACAATAAAACATTCTAAAGAAATACATCTCTATGGTTTAAAAAAAAATAGGATGTTCGGCACTTCAGACAAAGAATAATATTTTTTTTTTTTTTTATATAGGACACGTCAATTGGACTTCGCCTTGCCTGATGGTAAGCTGAAGGCAAAGTCCCAGAAAAGAGGGTCACCATTACTTACACATACCGTGTGACAATGGTGACACTCAGCTTGACGGCCTCATCATATGCTTTTTCACGCCCCGCTTAAAGGACCCGGGACTGTAGGAAGAAGGAAACACGTGAGCTGGTAATGAATTCCAGGCCTTAATGGTGCGACAGAGGAAAGAGTCTCCGAACCGCTTGGTTCTTGATCGGATGTTTTGCACCGTGTGCGGATGACATCTAAGACCTGCACGCGTTGTCCTGTGTAGGAAAGGGGAGGGTGGGACTAATTGGAAGAGCTCATCAGAACACTCCCCATGGTACAAACGGTAAAATACAGCCATGGACGCAACATCTCTACGCAGCTGTAAAGGTTCTAGGGTGTTCGTGATCTAGGGATTCCCAATGATGCGGACCGCACGTCGCTGCAACCTGTCGAGAGCATCTAGTAAGTACTTTGCTGAACCATCCCAGAGATGCGAGCAGTACTCCACACAGGAGCGAATTTGTGTCTTGTATAGAAGACACCGCTGCTCCGGCGTGAAAAACCGTCTCACTCTGTTCAGGACTCCGAGTTTTCGTGAGGCTGTTTTGATGATACTTTCGATGTAGTTTTTGTTATTCAGGTTGCAGCGAACATCCATACCTAGGATATTGAGATTGTCCTGCAGTGGCAGTGGCGTGCTCTGAAGAGTGGGGAGGGGAAGGAAAGAAGATACTTTTGCTGTAAACGCACATGCCTGCGTCTTCTTGGCATTGAACTCAACCAGGTTCTCAGAGCCCCATTGAGAAATGTGATTCAGGATCCCGTCAAGCTCAGTGACAAGAAGCTGCCTTTTCTCCGCGATATCCGACTGCTTGGCCGCAGGATGTCCATGATAACTCCCATGCAAAGTGCTATCGTCTGCATCTCCTGTATGGGAACGGTAGAGGCACACATCGATCTGACTCGTAGGGCCATGGTCTACGTGTACCCAAAGGATGGAGAAGGATGGGTCCTCTAGGCAGCGCAAACGGCGACAGCAAACATCCGCCCTAACAAACACGCACACCCCGGCTTATGCACGAAAACTTTCCTCAAGAACATAGCCAGGGTAGAGCAAGTAGGTCGTGTCGTCAGGGCGGTGTATTTGCGTCTCCGTTAGAAAAAACATGGCAGGTTTCGCCGTCTCTAGGTGTTGGTGGACGGCGTTGAGGTTTGCATGGAGCCCACAGATGTTAGTGGACTCCACCTCAAATAGCAAGCTTTTGGGAGTGTGTCGAGCCGCTGTTTTGCCTATTTCCTTGAATTGCGCTGCCATGAGTTTGGGTGGGAGAAGGCGTGAAAAAAGAGGTGATTGCCGCCGCAGCACCGTGTGACAAAGCGCGGAATATTGGTTTTATCTATGAATGTGAGGCATGGCGAGAGCCGACGCGCCGAACGGAAGGACCCCCCGAGTATGGTCGCCGGGCTCCCAATTCCGGTCACCAACCGGCACGACGAACCATATCGGGATTATGCGCGGCCTGGTGAGGCAGCCTCCCAAGGTGGTTAACCCCAGTTGGGCCCCTGTACTATACCGCGGGCGGCCAGCGGCACCACCGTTTCTACAGGTATCCCTGTTCGGCGCATCGCCCCGCGCCATCCCCACTAGACTACGCCAAGACCCACTGGTCCCACTAGTGCTGCGACAACCACCACCTCTGCCCGGCTATGCACTTGCTGACCCCTGAACACAATCCAACCGAGATTGAATTGCTATGGAGGGTTTTTCGCAATAGTGCACGGTGGTACCTACCCGGTCGAAACTTGAGACAAATTTGTGCCACCAAGTTTCTACCACCAGTAAAACATTTAACAACAAGTACATTATAGAGAAAGTATTATTTCTCTAAAGTGCCAAATATGTTTTGTTGCGTGCTTATAGTGAAAATGTTGCGAAGAATATTAGCTGTAGACACACCTTTAAGAGTTACTAATATATTCTTAATTATAGAGATCCTTAAAAGTGGGATAACCTGGACCTCGTTTCTGCTAAATCAAAACCACTCTCATACCACAAACAGTGCTAAAAAATCCATTTAATGTTAAACATTAAAGTAATATATACCTGGTTAATGTTCAAAATTAAAAGGCTCTTTGCAGAGTGAACGAAAAAGTGTAATGAAACTCTTTTCATTTCATTTTGGACTTTAAATGAATAGGAATTAAGGCTCCATTTTAATACCATTTTTTGCAGTGTCTGTGGTATGACATTGGTATAGCTTAAGTAGAATCAAGGACCTGGGTGTTGACGGTCAAATTCCCGCTTCTACTCGATAATACGCCTCTTTAGGCTAGATTGGATGGTCATCATCATAATCATCTGGCCACCTCAACTGTGTTACCACGTAATATATAATAAACTCCTTGAGTTCTCTTCAATCTTCAACTAATGGGCTAAACGTTAGACCTACAACATTTGCCGTGTGCTTGTTTGCCACAGAAGTTGTATAAAAAAACCCAAGAATTTATTGTGCTAATAGGTACCTACTTATGTATGTACTTCTTATGTGTATAATATATTTAAACCACTGACGAACAAGAAGGTACCTAGTTGTTTTACTTTTTCAGATATTCCGTCATCATCATCGGCGAAACTTTAAAAGCATGTGAATCGGCCAACCTTCGATATGCAGACCACCAACGACAGAAATCGTCACTTTACTAATGATTAATTATATTATTAAATATCTATAAACATGAAAAAAAAGATTGGTACTCAGAAATTCTGAGTACCTACCAATCGTTGTGGGCGTGAGTTTATGTTGTTATATTCTGACTCAGAATATAACATAACATAAACTCACGCATATATCCCCGAAGGGGTAGGCAGAGATGCTAGCAGTGCTCAGAAAAATTAATTATTGATTAGATACTGGTTTTAAATTATCATTGCCTTCTTTTAGACATGCATAATAAATACTTTTTCTTTTATATATATGCAATCCTATGTTATAAATTATGTCTCTGTGGCGTAGCAGTCAAGGGTTGGACTGCTACGTAGAGGGCGTGGATTCGATTTCCGCTCAGTGGAAATATTTGTATGCACGAATAATGTATGTGTGCATTAATCGGGGTGTTTCCATTTATGTACTTATAAAAATATGCATGTAAGTATGTCTGCATTCTAGATACCTTAACACAAGCTTTTTGAGTCATATATTATTATTATTTATGCCTTTCCTGTCTACCGGTAACATAGGTAGACGTAGAGAGGGATTACTGAACTGTTATGTAAAATACTTTTTTTATATATTACTGCTAATAATCAATATTAACCCTTATCAAACTAATTTGGTACTTATATATTAAAACATCTGACAAATTAAAAAAGGGCTTTTATTTCTGTTTTTGGTTTTTTGGTTTTCACATCCTATTTCTTTAGTTTATTTTCTAGAAGTGAAACAAATATTGAATAAATAAGCTTTATTTTTGGCCAAACTATTACATAGCGTAAAACTTTACTTATCTATATAAAATAATAATTACATACGGAAATAATATTGATAAGAAAATACAGCAAAAAGTGTTGTAGTACCTACCTAATAGACAAAATTATGACCTTTCAAACTAGAGTTCAAATTCAGAATGAAATCTGAATAATTTTAAAAAAGAATTTAAATTCAGAATAAAAGTTAAAATTCAGAATTTAGTGAATGAAATTCAAATATAGATTTTCAATTAAGATTTACTTGAATGAATTTATATTCAAAATAGAACTTATATTCATTTTTGAATACTGAATCACATCTATTAATACAAATCCTAAAAAGTATATTTCAAAAAGTAGATAACTAACTCGGTAAGTTTACAAAAGGAGGACTTAAATATAATTAGAAAGAGTACTGTGTGACCACAGACGTACTTTCCTATATCTTTTACGCTTAAGCAATCATTTTGTTCCAGGCACCTAGACCGTCCGGTCTCCTACTGCCGCCAGTAGGGCATACACCGATGTCGGATCGACAAGCTTATTCAATAATATTGTGGATATTGGTAGCTCATAGTCACTTTAATTATATAAATATTCGACAGTAATTGTGAATTGATTGTATTACATACTTACCATTCACTTTTTATTACACAACTGTATACATGAAGCCCTGTATCAATAAAACACGAACTCCCGGGAATGGGAAGATTTATTTTGTTTAGATACCTCGTATTGATCTTGTTTCTGAGTAGTCACCGAAGCCGTTATTGTGACCATCTATTTTTTCAGGCGAAATGTGTTCTTATTACTGGCAAGTTTTATCAAATTGAAAAAGGTACTTTTTTAATCAAAATAGGAGCAATTGAACCTTGATAAATGTCAAATTATGGCATTAGACAAAAGAAAAAGCTCCATTATAAAAATCTCAATCAACATCAACGATCGAATTCACGTCACTGTTAAAATGATCCTCGGAATCTAAAATTGAAAAAAATATAATTCATAACTATACAACGGTTCGGGAGTTGTTATTTTTGCCGACATTTCGGATGCGTTGCAGCAACCGTGGTCACGACTTGACTAGCTTGCGAGTGTCGAGGTATGAGGCGAACATTTTTTGTGCAACTACCCACCATTACTTTTATTATGAACGGTTAGACTGGCGACATACCACACTCACTATGCCAGTTTTTAACTGCACTGTGATTTTTGGTTTTAGTATCTTAAGCACTGGATTCCACGTTCAGCTTCCCTATTGAAAAGTCCCGAAAATATACTAAACTTATTTTATTATGACCTAATACTAATACACTCGAGCAGCAATACGCTCGAGTGTATTAAATATACTAGATACACTAGAAGTCTGCAGTCTTCTCCACCAAAATCACTGTCGAATATTTCACACAATAACTACACACATACGAAATAGTTATATTTATTTTGTCCGATTTTGATACTCATGTAAAGTAAAAATGAAATTCCTTAGTATCTAATTTATACGATAATAGCTTCCATTACATTATTAATACTTTTTGTAATAATATAATTATTGCCACCATTTTACTGGCACTGCTTATTACTAGAGGTTATATGTGATATATTAAAAATAGTTTTTTTTCTTTTATGAATTGGTGCACCTATACCCTTTTGAATTCTCGTAATACTATGTTTTGGTACCATGGTTTGATTTTATAAAATTATGCCTCTATGTGTAAAAAGTACTTTCAATATTTAAAAATGTAAAAAGTAGGTATTATGACAACCCTGTTTTGTTTAATCAGTGTTGCCACATGAAAATAAAAATAATAACTGATAAATGTAATTCTATTTATTCTGTATTCTTTACAAATAAAATGCATCATAGACAATTTAAAAATAAACACAATACAATTTGGAATCGGCTTTATTATACCATACTGGTAACACTGCACTTTATTGCAAGATGCCTTTTTAGATATTATAATACGCAGAAAGCCATAGCGAATCTTTTATTCACAATACTTGTACAATACTGTAATTTTGATAAAACCGGAATAGAATTTATAACTATTCGTAAATTTATAGAAATTAAGTTGATCTAAGTCCGGAATGCCGATCTAAGCGTTGTGCCGACCCAATGGAAATAGCGAACTGACTTACTAACATGGTATAACCATAGGATTATATACCATAGAATACATTGACCACTTAATCAATCAATAAGCTTAATTACAATCTAAATAATAATATTGCTACATCATACATGAAAATTAATGAAAAAAATATTGCAATTTTTTTTTCGCAATTAAATCTAGATATTTATTGTATATAATCTTTATTTAAATATTTTTGGCTACTATGGTTACCATTGTAAATAGAAAAGAAGGCTTACAATGGTGAACCATAGAGTCGTACAAAGCACTTTTTTTTAATACTATTTTGAGGGTACTTGTAAAGAGTCTGTATAACTTTATTTATTTTATTACTGGGTAGTTAATAGCAGTAACTTTGAATCGATATGAAATAGTACATACAATAGGAAATTATAAAAAAATCACGATTATACAATCACATACTCTTTTATAGGTAGGTATCACTAATGACTTGGCTTCGTCAAAGAAAAATATTTGACTGCGCATAGATTGAAAGTCTTCTTCGAGTCAATGGCCAGGTCTGGCATATAATGGTGTGGTATTTAAATTTTATTGACCCAAAACTTGGCCACAGCAACAGCGCTTTCCGTTGCTCAACAGAGGTCGTTGGCACAGAGAGCAGGAAAGCAATGGAATTGGGCCCCGCAGTCGCAGGACTCTTGCGACCGGTCGATAAAGCCATATTTTGCCATGCTTTCCCTGCCGTGGCCAACTTGGGTCCGCAGGAGTTGTAAGGTGTGAAAGTTGATTTCCGAGTCTGGTCCTGGTGCTGACCCGAATCGTCGTCGAGCCGATGGCAATTTTACATATATACGTACAGTCACGCCTTTTTCCCATTGAGGTAGGCAGAGAATACAGTTTTCTACTTGCCACGATCCTGGCAAACATCTTTCGCTGCTTCTACTGTCATAATTGTTTTCATACATGCTCGCCGGTTTCGAGTACTCTTGACATGTCCTTGTCAATTTTCAATGTTATTAAATATATCCAGCCTTGAATTCAGACAGCCAGTCTCAACTTCACCTACGGCATCACAACTTTATGCATATATAAACCCCTCGTTCACACCTAAGTATAATATATATATTTGACAAGTTGCAATATGTTACAGTGTGAACGCAAATGTGTTTTATACTTGTTTACAACTTGTTGGCTATACATCTTATGTGAACGAAAAAGTATCTGAGATACATGTATAAAACAAGTATTGTGTATTGATTAGTCGCCAAGTTTTTATAAACATGTTTACAATTTGTTTCATGATGTAAACGAGGGGTGAGTAAGTCTAAATACACACTGCCATTATATAGACACGTATACAGATGTTAATTTACATAACACTTAGCCGTACATTGAGTAGAACAGTTCCAATAGGATCATAGGTATTTGCCATTGCGAGGTACTCCTAGTAACATGTATATAACAATAATGGCCATGTTTATGCAGAAAGGAACTACCCAGTATGAAGAATGGTATGGTTCCATTCTGCATAAATACGGATGATTACACAAAAATACAAGAAGTTTCTAGAAATATATATTGCTTTGATAATCACTAGTTTTGATATTATTTCTATACTACACATTTTGAAGATTCAATACTGACAATATTATTTTTTACAATTTTATAAAGCTATCATTATCTTCAAAATAGGGGATATAACGCAATGGTAGGCTCAGAGGGCGCCACTAGCACATACAGTTAACTGAACGAACTAACTTTGTCTTGTCAGTTATTTGACATTAGCAAAAATGGCGGCGATTTGCGGTTTCAATGACCTGTAAAAACTGTTAAGCTAGTGCTGCACTCTGGCGCCAGAGCATTGCAGTATTACATCTAATTACGATAAGTCTTAAAGCGCACACATGGAAAAGGCAATATGAACTTTTGATTCAAGGATATTAAGTATAAATTCCAATGTTTTTACAAACAGTAATGATAGGCTATCACATTACATATTTAGAACTTTCTAAGGCAGTCAAGCTTCAATTTGACGAAACGTTTAATCTAATTTGTCAATAGGTATCCTCAGTCAGCCACCATTATCGACACGCGTCACTGGGTTGGTCTACAGGCTACGGAATTTTGATCTCTGTGCGTTACGTGATAAAGTTCATTTTATTTAAGTTTATGCAGGCTTATGTGATGTAACTGTAGCTATTATGAGGATTATAATGAGGTACTTGATAAGTCTTTTTTATAAAATCATTCCATGGAACTTTAGGAATATATGAAATAAAAAAATTGCGGCATTGGTCGAATAGTTCTTGAATTTGCGTTTAAGAACAATAAGTTTTATTTATTTAGAAGATCAACACAATTCTGTATGTAGTACAGTCAGCGACAAATTGCTTTACTCTAATACATTTACACATGGACTTGCATTTCTAAAATTACACACAATATGAAATTAATCAACAAAAAAAAACCATGACTTTTAGAAATGTTTTGGAGCTCGATAATCTGTAAAATTGGAATGTGTTAAGCTATTTTGGTCACCAAATGTACCAGTTTACTCCTAATACAGCCCTAATTTCACTGAGGATTATGTCTTATAAATGCTTATTAAGAAACTACACTTATAAATGAGATTTACAAAGTGCCCCATCATAATTTCGGATATTTAAAACTTCAGATAATCAAACATAAAATCAATCACAATTTTATCAAAATCACAATCACTACAATACATTTAGGTGATCGTTAAGGTCACATCACACTTAGACGCAACGAAACTTAACGAGGCGCGCAGATGCTTCAAGAAGCTAGTTTTTCTCAGGACGTTATAAATTGAGACGTTTTGCAATACCTCACTAAACTAGGTACTAACAAAACATAGCTTTATACAATTCGTTTCCACTCTTATTAATATTTTGTACATTAATTTGTAAGTAAAAAAGCTATTTTCAAGCACCTCATTTGTTAAAATCATGTCTAAGTGTCATCTGACTCTTACAAATCAAATTTTAATACTACTGGTGTGTAGTTTTCAGTAGTTTTACAATAATTGTGTGACTTAAAGCCCGGCTATGGCACAGGAAGCCTAAACAAGCCAACCCAGTAGGTCTTTTTTTTATAAAAATATAATCACCAAGGTCTTAATCCTTCCAGTCTTTCTTGATATCGAAACACCACTCCCACTGGAGGTGGACGTTTTTATCATCGTCGGTGAAGAGGCTGTTGACGGAGTAAGATCCCCGGGCCACCAAGCCTGAGGGTGCGTCTTCGGGAGGCGTGATATATGATTGTATCTCGGTCTTCGGGGGGTACGAGCCGACCATATGGGTCATTTTGTCAACTGTAATGAGAAAAATATTGCTTAAATATCGAAAATTAATAAAGTAATAATTATTATACATAGCTCTTTTTAACAAAGAAATGAGAAAGTCACAATGAGAACATTTTAAAGTTTATGAAAGGTTCACAATAAATATAAATATATACGGAACGGAATATCTATAGACCATCTGCGATTAAGTATTACGGCTGTTCAAGGGTTACGTAAGCACTAAAGGGAGGAGGAGGTGCCTTTTGATGACATGGGGATGAGGGTCTAGATTACTCTAGATAACGATTATGCAGTAGTTCCACAAATAATATAGCATGCATTACCTATACATTACCCTAAAAAAACAAACATGAAAATAAATATGCATATAGGTACCAATGTTTACGTAAGCATTGTGGGAGGGGGGAGAGAGGAGGGAAATAAACTGTAATAAATTTGCTTACGTAATACTTAAACGGCCCCCATTATATGCGAGACGAGTACGCGGTAAAGAATGAGAAAAGAAGAGATGAGAGCGAGCGAGATAGACCGTCGTGGGCGCTGCCTGTGCTATCTCTCTCACTCTCATCTCATGCTCATGCAAAGATTTGCAGAAATTAGGTATATTTGCTGACATAAATAAAGCCGCGTGGTTCCCGGCAGAGTAGAATTTGGACAACCCCATCTCTTCCCATGCGGTGTCATACAAGGCGACTAATGGATAGGCCTGTTTAACATCATACAGCCCAGACTCAGCCTCAGATGCAAGGCTTGAGTCAACAATTAATGATTGTTGAATAGTGTGTGTTAATTCATCTCTGTCTAACCCTCCGGGGATAAGGTGCAATTCTATGTATTATGTATGTATGTAATAAAACAAATCACAAAGAAAGTAAATAGAAGTTGAAGAGACCTAAACCGGCATAGTGAACCTGTGGCGTAGCGATAGAGAGTTCGACTGCTTCGTGGTGGGCGCGGATTCGATTCCTGCTCAGTGCAAATATTTGTATGCATGAATATGTATATTTGCATTGGTCTGGTGTTTCTATGTATAATATGTATGTATTTACAAAAAAAAAGTATCTAAGTATGCTATGCTTAGTTTTAAATCTAGATAGCGTTGTGTTGAATGTTGTGCAATATTTATTTTTTTATGTTTAAATATACTAACGACGAATTTCTATCACCAGTGAGCTTATTTATAAAAATAAAATAAATATTCTAGGACATACTGCATGTATCTCGACTGGAATACCTTCGTCTTACGATACAAATCTTTATTACAAAGAGCTAGAAATAAACACGAAGAAAGCTTCCAACATCGACACCACGAGAAGTAAGCAGCAGACACAATAAAAGAGTCACATATAACTTCATATAAGCAAATGATTTTGGTTCTCTGGAATTAGTTTATGCTTGCACATGTGAGCTACTTCTGGAATATTAGAACACTATCGATCATTGTTAAATATATTTGCTACAATTCAACCTGTAACATCCGCTGCTTAGTGCAATTGAATGCACGTGGGCGTTCGCAGCTGTTTCGTGCAAATCGTATGTGTTTTTAGCACGAAACAGGCGTAAGGCAGCGGATGGCCTAACAGACAAACACAAGACTTTAATGACCTAAATCTTAATGTGTCTTTTAGTATTTTTTATTTCACTCAGTTTATTTTAGGGTTCTGTATCGGAACCCTCATAGGACCACCGAGTTGTATGTCTTTCCGTTAAGACCTTTTTCTCGGGAATGCGTGGAGGCATAAGTTGAAATTCATACCAAATACTCAGCTCTGTAACATCTTGAAACTGTGATAAGCACGAAAAAATTAAACATCAATTTTGTAAGTAATTACATGATATACAACTTTGTCCAACCTACTTTTCCGATAGCATTTGCTGTTTACGAGGTAGATGTCAGAATACAATAATTTTGACTTTTGATCTTGAATAAAAAATGCACAAGTTCAATCTATGGGCACTATTATATTTCTTGTACTATGGTGTTTGGTGTAGGCTAACTAACTATTGGTTCAATTTCGGATTTATGATTAAAAATAAATATTTAAACAGAAAAATATTAATAAACTGAATTTTTAAATGAAACACATTAAGAAATACACATAAGGATTATTTACGAGAGTATAGATAAGTGCCTTCATACACGAAACAATGATTACAATATGCATTGATACATTGAAAGTGCGAACGTCGAAGTACAAATGAATGCAAACGCATATGATACAAATATTGATACGTACCGGTTACTGGAAGGGCCGCGTGGAAAATATAACAATACAGTGTTATCAGTCATATCTATATAACGCTCAGTCTCTAATCTACTACGAGAATGCGTGTCAATATTGTCACACTACTCATGGATGGAGATAGTTGGTGTTCGGATGGTTTCTGATTAGATTTCCTATGAATATGTTTTTTATAACATCTTACGTAGCAGACAAGCAGACAGCTCACCATAAGGAAAGTGGTTTACTGTGGTCTACGGACTTGTGCAACACCAGGGCCCGATTCTACTATCATAATAAAACCATTGTCATAGCACTGATATTGCAAACAATGACATCTAATATTAGACTTAACCGATATGCTTTTACAGTCTAAAATTAAATGGCATCTTTTAGAGTCAAAAGATGTATAACTCGTGCGCATTAGCATGATACCTGGCTTCCCAAACGTAACAATAACAAATCTCAAATAAAATCAGATGACAGATAACTACGAAACTCAAACTATGGCTAACATGCAACGGCCAGTGCTGCAGATGCTGTTGGTCTCGAAGGACGTTTGTTTTCGAGCCAGGTGCTCCTTTTCATTTAATTTTGGACTTTAAACTCATACACATAAAGTCTAAAGTCATTTTTGACAGTGTCTGTGGTAAATTTGTAGAATCGGGGGCCTGAGGTGTCAAACTCGCGCTGCCGACCCTTATTATACCCGAATAGACCAGTGACCCGTCTCGACTATGCATAGGCGCAATTTTCTGTTCTTTAAAGGAACTGTTGACGGTAGAGAACCAGATTTGGGTTTAAATTTGGAACACAAATCCAATTTGGATTTAAAAATTTACAATTATTATTTGGGTATTAACTTTCATTTCTATTAGCCAAGAATGTTAGCAAACTATTATGTTATGTTAACCGCAATTAAAAATTATAATCTAATTTCCTTGTAGCTTTGATTGACTCTTTCGCGGCAATATAAATTTTGCGATATACAAATAAAAACACAAACGGACACACAACTAGAAATACTAGAACATGACAGCACATTGCGAAACCATATCCCTTAGTAGATAAGAGGCTGAAGTGAAAAGAGATAGAAGAGTAAAGATAGATCTAGAATAAAAGGAATTTAGTCCCGTATATTCCAGAATGATGTATTAACTGTGGACAGATTATACTCTAGATGACAGTTCAATTGTCATTGTGAGAGACGATCCACAACGGAGTGTTTCACAGAGCCATTAATCAAGAATTAAATTGAATTGAGCGTTTTCTGAAAGGTTCGGCTACAGCTTTTAAAATATAAGCTATAACGCACAATAAAACATTCTAAAGAAATACATCTCTATGGTTTAAAAAAAAATAAGATGTTCGGCACTTCAGACAAAGAATAATTTCTCCAAGGGGTCAAACATTTAACAACAAGTACATTAGGGAAAGTATGATTTCTCTAAAGTGCCAAATATGTTTTGTTGCGTGCTTTTAGTGAAAATGTTGCGAAAACTATTAGCTGTAGACGCACCTTAAGAGTTACAAATATTTTCTTAATTATAGGGATCCTTAAAAGTGGGATAACCTGAACCTCGTTTCTGCTAAAGCAAAACCGCTGTCATACCACAAACAGTGCTAAAAAATCCATTTAATTTTAAACTTTAAAACAATATAGTTAAATTTCAAAATTAAAAGGCTCTTTGCAGAGTGAACGAAAAAGTGTAATGAAACTCTTTTCTATTAATTTTAGACTTTAATCCAATAAGATTAAAGTCTCAAATTTAATATCATTTTTCCAGTGTCTGTGGTATAGCATATGGTAGAATCGAGGGCCTGGGTGATGACGGTCAAATTCCCGCTTCTACTCGATAATACGCCTCTTTAGGCTAGATTGGATGGTCATCATCATAATCATCTGGCCACCTCAACTGTGTTACCACGTAATATATAATACACTCCTTGAGTCTCTTCAATCCACTAATGGGCTAAACGTTAGACCTACAACAGTCATATATCTTGACCTCAATTCGCAAGCGATGCCGATGCGATGATGCCGAAGCACACAGATCTGTTGGATATGATCTATGATATATAATATTTGAGCTCCTCCGCCGCCAACACCTTGTGTTATTCTCAAAAGACACTCAGAAAAACGCGTACTGCTCATAGAGAACATTTCGTTGCGCGTTGGGGGTCAAGATATATGGCTAAGCCCCACCGCACACGCTCGCACTCACACTGGTTCACGAAACTGCGCCAATGTCGCATTGGCATTGGTCGTGTGTGTCCGCAATTGCTTTCACGCTGGAAATTAGAGTCTCGGCCACCTAGGCGAGAAGCGCGTACACGCTCATGTACGTGCCTGCGTAGACACGTGAGAGCTAAAGCGTTGTTCGGTACAGCTGTACAATTCTCTAAACACACAGCAATGCGACAGCCTTACTAGAGATAATCATTGGTTCATCTCCAGTGACGTCACCCAGTGCGGCCAATAAGAATCCCTATCAAGGCTGTCGCAGCTTTGTACTCAACGCTGTGTACTTAAAGAATTGCACAGCTGCAGGCACATGCTGTAAGAACGTTTCGAACTATGGAACGTATTTGACAGTAGAATTCGCGGTGAGATTTCAATTGCGCATGCTCTAAATTTGGTGACGTCACGATAGAGCATGCGCAATTATTATTGATATCTCACCCTAAATTCAGCTGTAAAGTCTGTTCGATCGTTCGATCTTACAGCATGTGCCTGCTGTGCCGTAGATTTTAAATACTGGCACTCGCACGCGGCTCGTGACGGCCAATGCGAGTGTGGGTAAATGCGACGGGGCTAAGTATATCTCTGGATACACTAATCAACAGTGGATCATGAACACAAGTGCTATGTGTTCAATTATTGAATCGTGGTAGTGGATCCCAGTGTACTGAGGGTTAACTAATTATTATGGTGGATACTATTGAGTGATGCTCACCTGGTACTCCGATCCGATAGGTCTTCTGCACGTACTTGAGCCCGTGCACGATCTCGCGCTGCACAATGAAGTCGATCCTTATCCTGTACTGCACACCCTCCCTGATGACGAACACCTGGAAGTAAAGGATAAGGATATTGTGAGATAAGAGTTTAGTTAAGTTAGATAAGTTAACATATCGAGTGAGGAATAGTGCGATAAGGGAACGTTGGGGTGTTTTTGAAGATGTAGTGACTAAGATAGCGAAAGGGATGCTTAGATGGTTCGGACATGTGGAGAGGATGGGCGAAAGAAGATTGACTAAACAAATTTATGAAGCGAGGGTGAATGGACAACACGGTAGGGGTCGACGTAGACATACGTATGTCAATCAAATCGAAGACATTTTGAATAAAGGACATGTCAAGAAAACCCTAAACCGGCGAGCATGTATGAAAACAATTATGAAAGTAGAAGAAGCGAAAGAGTTATGCCAGGATCGTGGCAAGTGGAAAACAGTAGTCTCTGCCTACCCCACTGGGAAAAAGGCGTGACCGTATGTATGTAAGAGTTTAGAACATCCCACATATTTTAAACTAGCTGACCTTCCACCAATCTTGCCCGTGGCATATTTTAAAACCTCATATCACCTATTTGAGCCTGTATTTTAGTTTTCAAATAATGTATGGGAATTTGTCGGATTTGTTGACATTTATGATCACTACTCCGCGCCCTTAAGTAGTAGCGTGATGATATATAGCGTAAAACTTTCGTCGATAAACAGCAACTATGCAACACAAAAATATTTTTTAAATTCCCACCAGTAGTTCCTGAAATTCAAACAAACAAACAAACTCTTCAGCTTTATAATATTAGTATAGGTGTGGTTTGTGAAGATGTTTGTTATTCAGTCACGCTCTAACAGCTGAACTGAAGTTTGGTACACACACATGATATCCTGGGAATAGGTCCCCATGGGTAGCGGGAACGGGATCAATATTTCCTTTTTATTTTGGACCACCCCATCTCTTCCCATATAGTGTCGTACGAGGCGACTAAGGGATAGGGCTGTTTAATATCAGACAGTCATATACAGCCCAGACTCAGCCTCAGATGCAAGACTCGAGTCAACAATAGTGCCCGGAAGACGTGCTTTTGGCTCACCCCCTATTACGTGAGACCGAATTCAATTATCCATACTAATATTATAAAGCTGCAGAGTTTGTTTGTTTGTTTGAACGCGCTAATCTCTGGAACTACTGGTCCGATTTGAATGATTCTTTCAGTGTTGGGTAGTCCATTTATCGAGGAAGGTTTTAGGCTATATATCATCACGCTACTACTTAAGGGAGCGGAGTATTGATAATAAATGTTAACAAATCCGGCAATTTTTCATACATATTTTGAAGACTAAAACATACGGGCTCAAAGGGATATGAAGCTTCAAAATATACGCCGGGCGAAGCTGGGGTGGGTCAGCTAGTTGGTGATATATGGGTAATAATTCACCTCAGCCTAACCCTCCGGGGATAAAGGCGTGATTATATCTATGTATGTATGGTGGCCATCAACTAATTTATTTATATATTTAAAAAGTGGACATACCAACTGATGAAAGAGCAAAATTCTTGACTCAGTTTATCATGACATTGCTAGGTAAAACATTACAGTCCAAGGATGTTTGACCATTCTTAACTCTGAAGATCCATCCCTGCCTCGGAGAGCACATAAGAACATCTACGAGTACGGCATTCGTTAGGGGTAGTTGAATATCGCCAGGTTTTGGAGGTCAGACCTAGTGAACGAATAATATCGAAATGTCGGTTGTTTCTAAGTTAGCTAGAAAGCCGACCACAATAGGGTGTCCTTTTTTTATTATCGTAAACTGTACATTTCACAATAATACAATGAACTATACAAGGGAAACTTTCTTATGACAAATAGTTTTAAAGATATTTGATTTTAAAAATTCAATTTCTCGAGCCGCCCGAAAACGATCCATACAAAATCGTGGCACGTGGTGACGTCACAGCGCGCTGACGCGTAGAGAAAATGTATGGAGTGCAAGAGAATATCGCATTTATCTCAGTCTGCGTTGCGTTTACACGTATACAGTGCATAATAAGATTGATTTGAAATTTAATAAGAAATCTAAAGGTTGTAAATTTTGCTTTATTTCCATTGTTTGTATTTGGACCTATTTTGAGAATTAAAAATAATGACAAGTCATAGTCCGCGGTAGCCTAGTGGTATGGGTAATGGACTGCTGAGACGAGGTCTCGAGTTCGATCCCAGGTTTTACCATGGCACACACCAATGACTTTTCGATGCTTTTCGAAGTTATGTGTGTATTTATCGCAGGTTCATAAGTGCACGGATAATGGCAATAGGCTCGCCACCTATTACATTGGGACCTAAACATAAACTGACGAAATGTTGGTGCTAGCACCTCTGCCTAGATGGGGATGCCTTCGGGGATATAAACGTGAGTTTATGTTATGTTATGGTAAAAGTCATAGTTTCAATTGTTAGGCAATATCTTAGTATACTATGTATAATTTTAGATAAAATACTAAGACATTAAGTAGTATAGTTAAAAATTCCCCATTGAGTTGGAATAGATTCGAAGGATGATTTCAAACAATGTTTTCCTACATTTTATTGACTGTAAATAACAAAACCATTGCGATAATACCCAGCTCAGACAAGTAAACACATTTCGGAAATATCATATTTATATGAATTACGGCCATCTTTCAATTCTAATCCATTGAGAAAACAGTGATATTTATGTTCGACTCGAAAAGACTAAACATGATAATTCTCAATTGATTTATGAAGCTCACATGTGTATTGATCTGTAATATACCAAGATCCCAGTGCTGGCAGACATCAGGTATTTTCTAACGAACGAAATATCTGTTCAACATTCATTACATTTCATCAAATTACAACATGCTTACCATGGGTCTAGACACAACGCTATCTAGACCCATGGTAAGCATAACTTAAGTAGCTTGTGTTGTGGAATCTAAAATGCGGATAAACATACTTATAAATTATATATATATATTTATAATAATATAAATATATAAATTATATATATTATATATATTATATATATATATTATATATATTATATATATATATTATATAATTATATAATTATTATATATTATATAATTATAGATACTTTTTTTTTGTAAATACATACATATTATACATAGAAACACCCAGACTCAGACCCAGATATATACAGCCCAGACTCAGTGTTAGATGCATGGCTTGAGTCAACAATAGTGCCCGGAAGACGGCAATAGGCTCACCCCCTATTACGTGGGACCAATTCAATGATTGGTGAAATTTGGGTGTTAATTCACCTCTGCCTAACCCTCAGAGGTTAAAGGCGTGATTATATGTATGTATGTATGCAAACACCCAGAACAATGCAAATATACATATTTGTGCATACACATATTTGCACTAAGCGGGAATCGAACGCGCGCATCCTGCGAGCAGTCGCACGTTCTACCGCTACGCCACAGAGGCCGTCTGTAATTGAATAGTGTGCGGGTACACTATTCAATAGTTTGGCGAGACGACAATTTCCATGTATCAGGTAATCCAGGTACATTTAAAAATTATGTACATTATAAAATTAGATACATTAAAAAATTAAATTAAGTGAGAAAGAGAGAGGTCAACATATATTAATTTATATCTCACTCACTCTCATGTGCGTGGATAATGACCTCACACTCCTACCCATCGTATTGTAAAACGTTTTAAAATAGTTATCTGACTAAATTATATTGAAAATTAGTGCGTGGAATTTACATGATTTTTTAAATGCACCTTGATTTCGCCATAGAACAAAAAAGAAGAAGAATGTACCTTGGCTACCTGATTAGTCAAACAAACAGGTAGGCTAGGTTTGTGATTATAGTACATACTAACACTACTCAATCGCACATATTTCGTTCGTCAGAAAATTCGTGATGTTTGGCAGCATTGGGATCTCGGAATATAATGTGACTATGACGATTGTTGGAGGTCGCGTATTCGATTCTCACTCAGTGCAATACGAATCAATCAGTCAATTAGCCTAACGCAATCCACTGCTGAACATAGGCCTCTCCCAATGTTGAGAGGCCTACTGTTTACACGCTGACCAGACAGGTTTTATTTCGAGTGTATCTTCTCTCGAAGTGATATCGCCTGCGTATTTTTTCGTAAATCGCCTCGCCTTTTACAACATGACAAATACAAATATAAAAGTACGATTTATAGAACCGAAATCCATGAGGGCGAAGTCGCGGTCATTTGCTAGTAAAAACTATAAATTATTTAGATTGAGTAAACATGTTCGTAAGTGGACCAAAAAAGCTTGCTGAGTTCAAAAAAGCTTCTCAAGTCGAGGCCGCGCGTCACACCCTTTGCTAAACAAATCATTTCTATTTTGACATTTTATAAATGCCGTTTAATTATACATTATACTGTTTAAATTATTACTCGCTCGTAGATAGATCGACAGATAGATAATTGTTTATTGTACACCAACAGATTTACAGTAGGACAAATAGGTAGCATGTACCTATACAGTTCAATGTCAATGTGCGGCATTATCGTTTGAGTGATTTATTCCAGGCAACCTTGAGATGGACAGTAATGTTTTAAAAACAAAAGATATGGTGTAGTTGTCAGCTAAATTAAATAGAATGTGTATTAAAAAGCTCGTATTCAACAGTGACTATCCTAACTGATGCGTCAAATAACCCAATCAGTAATGATATGACAGGTGCATCGTATCTGGGGCCCAATAACTTCTCAGTCGCGATTATCGTTCGCATGTTGCTGGCATATCGCCAAATCACGCATAGGTACAGTTCCCGGCTTTTGATTTGGCACTTTCAGGAAGAGAACTAAGAATTCAAGCATGATCGGTTTGTCTCTGTTTTGTAGAAAGTTCTTTCTATCGCACGGTTCAGCTTGACATCTTTTTAGAGTACCTAATTAAAACCGAAGTATAATATTATACAAAAATAAATTGAAACATCTGTTTTTAATATTAAAATAACAGTTTTTAATGCACGCATAATATATGAGTGTAGGTATGCTTTGTGTATATGTATGAGTACTAATAAAAAAATGTTTTATCTCACGTTCGTCTGTTTTCGGTCTGGGTAATTTCCGAAGAGGCTAGACAGATTGACGGGTTTTTCACTGGTGATGCTATAAAGCGTAAATAATAAGACTACCTTAATTTCAAAAAACTATTAGGGCAGAATGCTAACTAGTCCATGCGGACTAAGTCGCGGGAACAGCTAGTATTGTATTTACACAAACGGTTTTAACTACTATTTTTAATTTTTTTACCACCAGACCACAGACTTCCCAAGTCGTCTTCGGAAACGGGGAGGCGTGCAACACGCGCCGCGGCCATCAAAGGTATCAAACTATCAGACCGAGATACCCATAGAAAATAGAGTTCTACAAAACCGAAGTAACTCTATCTCCCTTTCTCCTACCCGGAGTGCCAAATAAAAAGCCGGGAACTATACAGGATTTTGCTACCAGCCGCTGGGATTTTGTCTTCTGAGTACAGGCGATTGATGTACGTAAATTTTGATTATAATCTCAATTATAAACAACATCATTTATAGCTTAGCCGTGTTTAGTTTTCTCGAGACGAAGGTTTATTCTTATTTTTGTACCGGGAATTTAGATAAACAGCTGCTAGTGTGAACAACACAAAAGTTCCTTATACATATTTTCTATGCATAATATGTAGGTATGTACTTACAAAAATGTACCTAAGTTTGTTTATCCTAGAGAGCCATAATACAAGCTTAGTATGCTTACTTTATCTCTTGATAGCTGTGTATAATGTCGTAGAATGTAAAAAAAACAAGTATTTAGCGCAGTTATAGTGCCCGGTTAATGGCAATAGGCTCACCATCTATTACATTGAGACCTAAACATAAACTGGCGAAATGTGGGTGTTAGCACCTCTGCTTACCCCTTCGGGGATATAGGCATGAATTTATGTTGTGTTACCAGTGCCAGTAAATACAATGTATCCTAGTCCCGCAGAAATCATTTTTAGGTCCCTTTGGTGGTAGTGCGGGACGCGTCTGTCGAGGCGCACCAATTGACAAATTTTTAGGATTTAAGTTTTTTTAGGTTACATTATACCCATCACGGACGGAAAGGGTCCGCGTCCATGGTTGAACTGTCATAGGGAAACCGTGTGCGGGCACAACTCATTCTACATCTTCACCATGCGCAAAATAAATTTAAACCGCCTACAGACAAATGCCGCAAGAACATTTCGAACGAACTCGACAGCTGAATCTGCCGTTAGATTTCAAATTTGGCGACGTCAAGCACATAAAAGATAAATTGTTAATGATGTAATTTGTTACAATAGGACAGACATATCTTAAGACACAATGTATCCGTGTGATGACGGAGAAGGAATACAAGTATCACAACCCCATCTCATCCGGTTCCGAAAGGCGGCGCGGGAGCGGGGTCACGATCCCGAGCCCGAAGAAATTCGGGCCGTGAGATCCCAGCTCCACAGGCAAATGGTGGCGGAATGGGAGCTACGACTTGGGCGACCAAGCGCAGGGCGCGCCGTAGTAGCGGCGGTAAGACCCATCATGGTGGAGTGGGTAGAGGCCACACGGCAGCCTCTCGTACCGTCTGACGCAGATGATCACCGAGCACGGGTGCTTCGGGAAGTATCTGCGTCGGATGGAGAAAGAGCCAACGTCCGAGTGCCATCACTGCGACGCGAGCGAGGACTGGAGGCTGCACACGCTCACCGAGTGTCCGGCGTGGGAGACGCCGAGACGGGAGCTTGTGGCGGCCCTGGGAGTGAGAGTTCTCACGCTCTCCACTTTGCTCGCGGCGATGGTCCGCTGCGCGGACGCGTGGGCGGCCGGCGCCTCCTTCTGCGATCAAGTAATGCTCGTGAAGGAGGAGGCGGGGCGGGAGCGATAGCGGGAGCGACGAAGGATCGCAAGCCAAGCTGCCCGCGTACGAAGGCAACTCGGGCGTCCGAGGTCGATGAACGACCTCCGCCCCCCATGAGCGCAGGCCTGGGGGTGCCTGGTGGAGCCGCCTGTCACCCTGGCAGAAGCAGGCCGCGGTGGCGGCGCGTCTGGCGCGCCTCCCCGTTTCCGGGATCGAGTTGGGGACTCTGTAGTCCCCACACACCAGAGAGGGCCAGTTCGTGAGAGATGGCCCTGAGTCGGCCGGGGTGCGAGGGATATGTCTGTCAACCTCACCTTCGGCAACAAAAACGACCCACAGGCGGCGTGCGTTTTAGTCGGTTCGAGTCCGACATGGTATGGTATGGTTCGAGGACGGTCTCCAGGACATGATCACCTTAGTGTTGAGCATCTGCGATATGCCGGGGTACACTTGCCGAGGGTCCTGTCTATGTTTTATACGCTGTACATGAGTCACTCGTACTTGCCTGGTGATCTTATGAAAACGACAGTAGTGCCAATTAAAAAGAACAAAACAGGCAACCCGGCGGACCAGGCTAACTATCGTCCGATTTCGTTAGCTACCATTACAGCTAAAGTGCTGGACTGTCTGATTGATACACACATGGCGAGTCGGATTCCACTTCACGATGCTCAATTTGGCTTCAGGCCTGGCCTATCAACAGAGACCGCCATTATGTGTCTCAAGCAGACTGTTCAGTACTACTCAGCAAGGAAGACCCCAGTTAACGCTTGCTTCCTTGACCTCTCCAAAGCGTTTGACCTGGTGTCGTATGACACACTCTGGGAAAAGCTTCGTCAGGAAAGTACCGTTGACGGTTCAGTAATTTCGTTGCTTAAATACTGGTACAAAAATCAGACTAATAATGTTAAATGGGCGGGAGCGTTATCAGATGTATACAGGTTGCAATGCGGGGTGAGACAGGGGGGAATTACGTCACCACGTCTGTTAACCTGTATATTAATCGGCTGATTGTTGAACTCAGCAACACTAAAATCGGTTGCCATATTGACGGAGTGGCTATAAATAACATAAGCTATGCTGACGATATGGTGTTACTGAGTCCATCGATCAGTGGTCTCAGGCGGCTTCTAAAGTTGTGTGAAGATTATGCGGTGGCTCATGGGCTCAGATATAACGCCAAAAAGAGTGAGCTTCTTGTTTTCAAGGCCGGCACCAAACATTACTCTCACGTGCCTCAAGTCACTATTGGTGATACTCCCTTAACCAGAGTAACACAATTTAAATATCTGGGTCACTGGGTCACCGATGATCTAAATGACAATCTAGACATAGAAAGAGAACGCAGGGCGTTGGCTGTCCGGTGCAATATGCTGATCCGTAGATTTGCACGATGTACCAAGGATGTAAAAGTTACCCTATTTAGGGCGTATTGCCAGACATTTTACACGTGCAGTCTGTGGGTCGCATATGCGCGGGGGGAATACAACGCCCTGCGGGTACAGTACAACAATGCATTCAGGATGCTGATTGGGCTGCCACGCTTTTGTAGTGCGTCGGGGATGTTTGCGGAGGCGAGTGTCGATGGCTTCCATGCCATCATCCGCAAACGTAGTGCATACCTCTTGCGGAGAATACGGGCGAGCTCACACAGTATTGTGGGCGTATTGTGCGATAGGTGGGACAGTCCGATGCTGGGGCGCTGGGTACGATTGCACGCAATGTAGATAGTGTCCTAGTATTGTAGGGGTCTCATACTACTCATAATATTTGTTAGGTACCTATTAATAGTATTATATTGTTACTAACACTAGTATTAAGATTATTGTTACTAACACGCTATGGACCCTGGTCCGAAATAAATGATTTTTATTTTATTATTTTTATTTATAACCTCTTCCACCGGCTCCGGTGGGGAGGTATACGTGAGGATTTTGTGCACGTAAAAAATAAACCCCATCTCATCTGAAGGGTGTCGTAAGAGGCGACCAACGAAAAAATATCACTGCGAGCGAATGAAACCTTGAAATAAAACCTACCTACCTAAAATGGTATCAACCCGTTTGGCCAGCTTGGAAACAGTAGACCAAAGCCTCCCAACATTGGGAGAGGTCTAGTCCAGCAGTGGACTGCGATGGGCTAGTTGATTGATTGATCTTAAGATAAAAGTCCTGTAAATAAATAAAAGATAAAAAAGTACTTTTTTAAATATTTGGTCCGTCAATTGACCACCCCGCTAAATTGTAAAAAGCTTAGGTGCGAGCTGTGGAATGAATTCCCTGATGCGGTTTTTTCATACGCCTAAAATATGGGGTTCTTCAAGGGGGGTTTCGTGTATTGCACACGTCCATAGGCCACGGTAACCACTTCCGATGAGGTGGGCCGTGTACTAATCTGCCACCTAAGTGGTATAAAAGACCACCATTTCGGATGCTATGGACTTTATCTAAACAATTACCCGAAAAATATAATTGCTGATAAGCTTTTCGTACGCTTTCCGAGATTTACGCGCACCTAGGAATGTGTGTTGTCTGTATATTCTATTTTCTGCTACAAACGCCGGCATATAAATTAGTGTCGCACTGTTTCACAGCAAGCGTTACGATTTATGCCCGGGATATGAATAGTGCGTAACCTAAAAACATGAATGACGACTAGATGCATTTTGTGTCCATCCGGTATAGATATTTATTAGTATTTTATTAATATATTATTAGTATTAAAGTAATCGGGATATTTACCATGTTGTATTGTTCCGAGTTTACGATATTTCGGCGTTGTTGCAAGCACCATGATCACGGTGGAACTGCCGTATTGGCGGTGAACAGTGAAAAAATTTGCCCGAGTTCGCCTTTTCGAATTCGTTTCTAGTAGCGATACTCATCATCAACTCACGGAAAAGTGGCATGCAACTACGGCTATCCTTAATATTACTAGTGTAACACTCGCCGGGATATTTACCTACCATGTTTCTTTTTGTTGAACAACCGTACACCGACAAATTATGTTGCTCAAGAAAAATAATAAACATGGTTAATATCTCGGTGAGTATTACACTAATAATGTGAATAACCATGTCAATCTGAAATCATATAATATATTCTTGTTTAATACTTTTTGGAGCGAGGATTTTCAGTAGTCGGGTTTTAGTTTTAAATTTATTTTTTTATTAATATAAAGAAGATAAACAATAATATCCGGTGTGAACGCGATCGATTCCACGACCAACAGCTAGTACTTCCATAACTTTGATCTACGTGTTAAAATTAGTTAGGTAACCTTCTTCAAGGTGCAACCAAACCATCAATCTAAATAATCTTTTTTTGTTATTTGATTTACTCAACCTAGATTGTTGTGTACGACGAGCGTAGGTACCTCGTACCTCGAATAGACAAAAACGTCTATTTATAGCTGGTAAACTTTATACAATAACCACGAATTAATCTAATTTAGAAATAGAAAAAAATTAATCGGTACAGGCTGGATTCGAAAACGCGATTTTTCCCTTACAGGGGGAACCACTAAACCACAGAACCTTCCCCCGAAACCATCCAAATTCTTTTATATATATATCCGTCTTACGGCGACGGAAAAGTGCCATCAACCGACATTAGAACTAATTACAATTTTTTCTATATCGTAATCAATATGAATAGTTAGCATACTAAATACTTTAAAATTTTAATCAAAACCAGGAATTACTCTATAAACTGGTACGATACAACCATAACATCCTATAGTATTAGTTATTTATTTATTTTCATTAAACTTAATTAAATAATATTTTACAATCATGTCAAGAAATAATATATAAATATTAAATACAATAAAAAAAAAATAACTATTATACAACTTATAGCTAAGAACCATTAAAACGCGTCGTAGAATTCCTCCGCATCGCATGCCTCTTGTGGTAGCGTTCCCAGAAGATTGGCAGCATTGCCACGTTGTATGGCAATGCTTATTCTCTGACCTAAAAAGAGGCCAGCCTTCTGGCCACGAGAAACGTCGACCATACCCTTCGCAATCTCACGGAAGAGGTTACGAGCGCTCGGACCCCATGACCCCAAAGTCTCGACTCCAAACGGCACAAATTCATAATCTCCGATGAGATTGGAGTATTTGCGCCGCTTGAGAGCCTCTGCAGAAGCAGCAGCAGCACCAGCACAGCCAGCCGTGTTAGTTATATGGGTCCCACACCAGAGTCCTACCCATCTTCCATGGCATTAACGACATGCCATTCGGTCTCTTGCCATCGTCACGCGCACATCCTATAGTTGTATTGGGACACATAATTCTGTTATTATTTTTTAAGGGTTGGCAACGATATTACTAATATTCACTTTAACCCCTCCAACTAAGTTAAATTGCTTGTGCTAGGAGTGGGTTCACGTCGGCAGTGTAATGGCCAGGATTCGAACCCGGAACCTCTCAATCGTAAGGCCGACTCCATAACCACTAAGCTAGCGACGCTTGCAATATATAATACAAATGTTTAGTTATGTTTGAGCGCACCGTCCAGGTTAAATAGGCAGGAACTGTACCAACCATGTACCAACTACCTACCTTCCGTGGCGAAGCGGTAGAGCATTCGACTGCTATGCAGGGGGCGCGGGTTCGATTCCCGCTCATTGCAAATATTTGTATGCATGAATATGTATATTTGCATTGGTCTGGGTGTTTCTATGTAAAATAAGTATACCTATATTTACAAAAAAAAAGTATCTAAGTATATTTATCCGCATTCTAGATCCCATAACACAAGCTAGTTAAGCTATGCTTACCATGAGTCCAGATAGCGTTGTGTAGAATGTCGTGAAATATTATTATTATTGCGAGGGTTCAAGACGCGTGAAGTAGCTAACGTCTTTATTACCCCAAAATGAAGATTTGGTAGACGGGACAGGACACCACAATTGTACTAGTTTTATGTCATAATAAAACCATTGTCATACCGCTGACTTTGGAAACAATGCCATTTAATTGTAGACCTTATTGCTTTGCATTTAGTATAAAATTAAATAGCATCTTGTAGAGTGGATGAAAAGATGTAATGAACTCTTTTACATTTAATTATGAACTTTAAACTGGTATCGATAAAGTCTAAAATTTAATGTCATTTTTGCAATATCAGTGGTATAACAGTGGTAGTGGTTTTGCTATAACATAACAATAAACAGAATCGGTGGCCTACCCTTTTTCACAGCCGTGTAAAAGGACAGGTTCCCGATTCTGTATATTTTAATTAATTTTTGTTTCTGTTTTGTTCTAAGTGGCAATGAATGAATGGGCAATAGCCAGTTTCAAATAATTCCAACATCTATAATATAAAAATGAATCACTGAATGTGTTGCTAGGCGCAAATCTCGAGAGCAGCTGAACCGATCTCGTTTATTATTTTTTAGAATATTCCTTGAAGTACGAGAATGGTTCTTACGGAGAGAAAAGTTTTAGAAATTGCCTAAAAAGTCTGTAAACAACACTTTTATATACTCTCTTATAAAAGATTCGTAATAATACTTAAAAGTCAATTTGACCTTTAATACCGTACCAGGCAATGTAAGTGTTAGTGGAGAAGTTCCGAGAAGGAAAACAATTCTGTCAGTTTGTACATTCGCTTTAACGCCTAAACTACGGAACCGACTTTGATGAAATTTAGTATAGGGGTAAATTAGACCTTGAGAAAGGACATAGGGTATGTTTTGCAGCGATAACCAACATGCACGCGTGCAGAGCCGCGGGTAACAGCTAGTCTAGAATATATTCAAGCTAATAATAACGTATGAATAATATCATTGTCATGCACTAGCAACAATATCGACACTGTCCCACAAACAATACGGGCTCAGATAACCAAGAACAGGAAAACAATGGATATGGTGGTTTTCCTGCTTCCACATATTTAATATTAATGAATAAGGACAACATTCCCGGCGCCATTCCATTTCTGAGATTCGAACAAATGTAAGTTTAATCATATAAGAATTGAAAAACTATGAAAAACATAATATAAACTCATGCCTATATCCTCGAAGGGGTAGGCAGAAGTGCTAGCACCCACATTTCGCCAGTTTATGTTTAGGTCCAATGTTATAGGTGGCGAGCCTATTGCCATTAACCGGGCACTTATAAACCTGCGATAAATACACACATAACTTCGAAAGGCATCGAAGTCATTGGTGTGTGCCATGGTAAAACCTGGGATCGAACCCGAGACCTCGTCACAGCAGTCGATTACCCATACCACTAGGCTATGAAAAACGATGAAAGTAATGTTGCTAAAAAGTTTCAAAGTATGTATGAATGAATGTAGAGGCTTTAGGATAATTATTAGGACATGCATATAATAACGCCTTTATCCCTGGAGGATTAGGTAGAGGTGAATTAACACCCACATATCACCAATCATTAAATTCGGCTCCACGTAATAGGGGGTGAGCCTATTGTCGTCTTCCATGCCAAGCATCTGAGACTGAGTCAGGGCTGTATATATATCTGTCTGATGTTAAACAGCCTTATCCCTTAGTCGCCTTGTACGACACCGCATGGGAAGAGATGGGGACCACACCATCTCTTCCCATGCGGTGTAGAATTAGGACCACCAAATTCTACTCTGCCAGGAACCACGCAGAAATTATGAACAAGATTGTACCATTCATGGTTCACGTACCTGTTTTTTGAGGTCGGTCAAATCGCCGCTGAGATCCAGCTCGAGGTCATCGCGACCCGCGACACACAGCGCCAACTTTTTGACGATCACCTTCCTTTGGTCGTTCGGATCTGTTGGAAGAACGAACTGTTAAATTTGGTTCACTAGGCATAAACATTTTTAATCCTGCAATCAATCATTTAGAATTCGCAATCAATCAAATGATTAAAATCAAAAATATTACAACGAAATGAATAAAACCAAAGATTATATTGCAAAGAGACAGAAAACTCAATTTAAAAAACACGAAAAGGTAAACTTTAATAATTTCAAATTTGAAATAAACTCAGCAAAGTCTCGGGCAACGGCTTATCTATTCTTACATTTTCTGTGACTTTCATTCACCTCAATCAACACAGTAGGTATTAGTCCCGGTTGCATCCAAAGCTTATACTTTGGAGGCTGGCGTCCGTTATATCTTTCTATTGATTTGATTTATCCGATCGCGATCTACTATCGCCTGACATACTAAACTTCTCCCATACACCCTAACCCCGAGAGAAAAACCTATGCCAGTTGAAAGTTGGCTTAGAGACTCCATACTACTCCGATCAACCATCTAGTCATCCATCAGGTAGGAAATGGCGGTATTTCCGCCCAATTGAGCAGTCCGACTGGGGAAGTACCTCCGCCCTACAGAATACCGTGGCCATAATAATTTTGTGTTGTTATCCCAACGGTGAGTAGGGTAGCCAGAGCTCACTGGAGAATTTGTGCTGTCAGTGGGAAGACTATAAGCTTGTCTTCTACACTGACGGCACAGAAACTCTATGCTTACAGGGTCGACAGCGCGAGTGTGGCTCCTCTGGTGTTACACACGTCCATAGGTCACGGTAACCACTTACCATCTTTGCCATCATGTCTGCCACCTAAGTGGTATAAAAAAAGAAAAAGAATAATCTACTTCAAAGATTTAATTGAAAACACTTTCAAACATATCACGATTCCCTGCACACTCCATTTCCGTCACTCATATGGCATCGATATTATAATATAGGTATCGATTACTCGTCCATTAGGTGTACAATACCGTGCATATTGTCTGTCGACCGTGCACTATTGTCTGTCGACCAAGGCCGTGCGTGAAGGCATTAAACCTTGACGATAGTGACGTATCTGCATGTACATAATTTGATTTTCATGTTGATTCATTGCAGCGAGCGATATGAATCAGTTTAGCTACCCCAACTACCCATTTATACCTGGTGTTACTCAGTACACGATATTTCTTTTCTTTTTTTTTTATTAAAATACTATTCTTCAGCGAACTTGTTACACATTGGATTGTTTTGGTCGAAATCTTCATGGAAGCGGCAATGCTGTTGCACTTTTGAGAACACCCGGTGCCCGTTCTCCCCTATTTTCCCTTTGCATAATTTTAAATGTGGGAGTGACTGCCGCTGACCCCAGAACCTCTTTAGTGAAGTTATTTGTGGGACAACATAAACCCTTCATTTTCGCTGTCCGATAAATTCGTTCCTATGTATGTTTCCTAAAATAATTTCTCATTCACTCAATCATAACCAGACAGCATTTATTCATTGGATTTCACAAATAACTAACTTCTCTGTATCTGTAACAATTTTACTCATTTCTTCCTGTCCGGTTGGTACATGTCATATCACACAATGCTATTACAATTGTAACAAAGATATGTGCGCGATAAAAATAGAAATTATGCGTAATAAAATAAGTTAGTTTTGTTAGTGCTTCGCTGAAATAGCGCGCTAAAATTACCTTTGTTACTCATTAGACTTGCTACAGTAAGTTCGCATATTAAATGTGAAATAATAGTTGAAATAAATATACAGCTTATTAAATTATTGAGTAAAGCGATGTTTTGATGCATGAAGTAGGTACAATAAGTAACGATATTTGACCTAGTAGTACGTAACCGATCGTATCAATGATTAATGAAGTTAAAATAGACGAAGCAAAATAGCAAGTTTGCATAAATTCGTATAGAACTGAAAATTGGTGGGGGTCTTAAATACACCATAATAAAAGAAATGTCAAAAGTCCCTATCGATTAGATAAGTGCATTTTTTTATTCAAGGTCAAATTAATTAGATTCTCGCTTTTTCTCGTAAACAGCAAATTGTATCGCAAGAGTTGGTTAAAAGTGGTAGATAATTACCTATAAAATTCGTCTTACATTTATTTTTGTACGGATCACAGTTTCAGAGATATCACGTTTTCAGAATTGGAAGAACCGCTGGTAGTAGATACTTTTCATGTTGTAAGCATCAACCACTAAAAAAGGATTTTGTAGGTAATTGAATGATTTACAAATTTGTCGTACCTACTTTTGCGATAGCACTTATTGTTTACAAGAAAAAATCGAGAATACAATATATTTTTGACCTTTGACCTCGAATAAAAAAATGCAATAGATAGGGGCTTTTGATATTTCTTTTATTTTGGTGTATTTAAGGTCCCGCCAATTTTCAGCTCTATGCGAATTAATGCAAGCTCAAATCTTTATTTTGTTTGGATTATAATATATTCTAGAAAAAAGCCTGATCAATATGAGGCCGGGAGCTGGGCGATTCAGTCAGGATTAAAGTAGAAGTACTTAAATTGATCATCTTGAATACATTCCAAAGAAAGGCCAAGGAGTTCGTACATGCTCACCTGTATGCATGCTTACATGTTTAAAAATAAATTATTGTTATCTAGTACATTAGTTTAAGTTATCATAATATGTTCGATCACAATATCACCGAATAATTGAACGAACTTTCGATATAGTCTGTAGATAATATTAATTAAATCAAGGAACTTGTGAAACCAGTTAAAAATAGTTGTATTTCAATGAGAATATACCTTATTTCAAGTACCGTTTCACTAGTAGCACTAGCTATGAAGGAAAAGCGGGAAAGTGGTCAGACATGACAAGGAATCTTGCGAGACATCAGTATTCCTCAAAACGATTTATATCGTTCGTTCTTATAAACGAAATACTTGCCAAATCAAAAGAAAGTACGTACTCGTGAGAAAAAAGTATGGGTTCCACTGAAAGTCCGACCGAACAACTGACAGAAGCCATACTGCTGATCACTACATTATCGCTGACCTTCAAAGTACCTCGCTATTAATTACACATTCTATTACGTTTGGGAGGAGGGACGTGATAGATATAGCCTTATCTATCTATATATAGCGCTACACTTGATCTGAATATAGCAGTGGATCTTTCACATCGGAACGCCAATACGGAGCGTCTGATCATCCGCGCAGTATGCTCATTTCCATTGTAGAGTAGGCCTTGGACTTGGACAGATCAGGTCTACCGTTCCGTATGTGGTCTTCCAGTACGATATGACTTGTTCAGCGTCTAAAGACCGTGTTTTTTTTATCTAGGACACGCCAATTTGACTTTAACTCGCCTTATGGTAAGCTAAAGGCAAAGTCTCAGGAAAGAGGGTCACCATTACAGACACTAAGTAATGTTATATATCAAAACAACATTCACTTTTGAATCGACTCTCACAATGATATTAGAACTGTCATCTAGAATATATCTGTCCACAGATATATTCTAGACGAGAGTTCACATGCAGTATTTTCGTTGACAGGTGATAGTTTTGGTAGGATCAGCTCCTCTAGAAGTGGCAATTCATTGGCCAGTGTATTGCAGAATAGAATGACAAATGTATGGGAATTGACAAATATGACAGTTGTCAACATAACATAAACTCACGACTATATCCCCGAAGGGGTTGGCAGAGGTGCTTGTACCCACATTTCGCCAGTTAATGTTTAGGTCCCAATTTAATAGGTGGCGAGCCTATCGCTATTAACAGGGCACTTATAAACCTGCGATAAATACACACATAACTTCGAAAAGCATCGAAAAAAAAGCTTAAACCTGGGAAAACCTGGGATCGAACCCGAGACCTCGTCTCAGCAGTCCATTACCCATACCACTAGGCACAACGTATGTCATAAACGTCACATCCCATACATTCATAATTATATTCTACATTACACCGGCCAACAAACTACCACATGTGTAGAGGGGCTGTACAGACAAAATGTTTGATTTGTAGTAAGGAGCGATTCGTTGGCCATCGAAGATTTTTTTCTATAACTGTCACCACATAGCCATATTTTATAAGATTTTAAGTGTTCCATTTGATGGCCTTATAACCTCCGCCCCGCTAGCTAACAAGTAAGTTAAAACAACTAATCACACCATTTAACTCACAGGAAAACGAGACTGCTAGCCTAAATCAAAACACTCGTAAATCAAGTATAACTATTGTTTCTGCAGAGCACGCGTATATTTTACTGATCATTAACATGTAATAGGGTTGCGGGATTCTCGAAAACCTGTAAAGTAACTGTCGATATACGCACGGAATTGCAAAAGTAGAAGACTTCGACACTTAGCAAATTTTCATATTGGGTTCTTACATCACGCCTCTCTTTCCTACTGAATGGAGCAAGTTTTAAGGAAAAACTAGGTCAACAGTGGCTGTAACGCAAAAACAAAAAAATTGTCAGCCCCATACTTTTGCATAGCATTGTCCATAAACCTCAGGTTCTCGATAGTACAAGTGGAAGGGCACAATAGACAAGAGAGCAAAATGCCGCATGGGATAGGGCCCCACACTAGCAAATTTATTTTGCGCAAAAATAGAAGAAACGAAAGCTGTAATTATGCCAGGACCGTAGCCAGTGGAAACATTCAGGATGGAACCCTTCTTATCTAGAACAACATGTGCAGGGCTGAAGTGCCAAGCAGGAAACAGATAAGTTGAGGTTTAAGGACAATTACAAGAGGAAGAAATTGAATAAATGCACTAACTTCCTGACAAAGCAAGGTATAAACCCCTCGTTTATACCACGAAACAAGTTGTAAAACAAGTTGTAAATTGTTTAAAAAAAAAAATTTGAAAACACAATACCTACTTGTTTTATACATGTATCTCAGACACTTTTTAGTTCACATAGGAAGCCAATAAGTTGTAAACAAATATAAAACACATTTACGTTCACACTGAAGACTGTGACATATTGTAACTTCTCAACTAGGGGTAAGAGCACAAAGTGACTAAGTTGATCTGTGCTATACTTATAGTTATTATTTATACATAAATAAACATTATATGACTTGTTTAAGTATCATGACGTAAAATATTTACCGTAAATACACAATAAAAATATATTAACTAAGATATGATTTACCGTTTTCCTTGTAAATCATTTTGATTAATACACATAAAGAGTATATTTAATGCGGAAAATGCGACTATTCCTAGGCAAGCTTGCAAGTTACAGAAAATACTATCCATGGTTAACATTTTGGAAGCAGCTGTACGAAACTACCAGGATCTTTAGAGCCTCAGCCAACGGCTTTTATGGAAGTTACTTCCGTCTCACCGCAAGGGTAGCCTACTCCAGAGCCTCACTCGTAAATCAGCCAGCCAGTAACATGGATCCCGATCAGCCTCCTAGACAAGTTGACCTGCGTATTATCTAATACGACGGTCAACTTATTGATACTTATTTTGACGTTTATGACAGCTGTCAACGTATGTCAAGCCTATACATTGATCATTCTACTGTATTTTACAACGTATTGCCACTTGTCTAGACGGGGCAATGTGGCGAAAGTACCTGAACAATATTATCCAAAAAAAAAGTAAACCTTACCCACAATAACGGCACCAGCCTGTGCTTCTCCGAGGAGAGCTTCTTTGTACTTCCGTAACGACTCGTCTTCTTGGTCGGCAGCAAGGATCTCATCGA